>SSNC01000002.1:1447752-2895505 GCA_029719445.1 Agaricus blazei | reverse complement strand
GGAGGCAACAATTGGTTGAAAGCTTGGATTTTCTCCGGTGCCACCCCTTGGTCTCAGCTCAGTTCTCACACATTAATATTATTTAAGTCTTGTTACACAATTAGAGGGTCACAATCAGGAGTTTTGTAATTTGTTTAGCTTACGTGGTATAATCACATATTTGTAATTTTGATTCTTCACTTACCATTATCACTGGGCAGACATAACACATTTTCTTAGCTTGAAATCATTGTACGACATTTCTGTTACCTTCCAAACATAGGATTAGTATTATCTAGTTCTTCAAATTGAAATACATTGTTATTAATAGGTAGTGTCTGGTGGCTTTAAAAAAAAGTTGAATTAAATTACATGATCAATTATATAATCATTAATTTTTCATGCTTTTCGGTGGTATTTATTCATTAAAATCTGCGTTACTAACATCAATTGTTGTAATAGAACACATAATTAACAAAGTACATGCTTTACTCACCATTCATGCTTCATATTGCCGACTATGTAAGCTGTAAAGAATATCCAACAGTGGTTGAGATGATGCTGTCCCCGAACCTCTCTTGTTCATGCTATACATCAACAACACTCGTCGACATCATGTCTGCCACCGCCCAGAACAGGTCCATTGTCACTTTGTCCTTACGTTGCTGCAAACAGGTTGACAAATGTCTGATAAAGCAAGTGACTGAGAGGGTGTGTAAAGACACTGACGGTAATTCTTTTTTTTTTTGGAATCGGCTTTTATTACGCGACGCACTAGCGCTGGCCATAGTACAACACAAAGACTGTACAAATAGCAATTCACTACACCCAAGCAAGCTTCAATGTAAACGTAGAGCCGAGAAACGCTATGTCACTGAAGGCAATATACGATATACTGTAACGTCTATTGAGTATGAATGTCATGGTGGAACATGAGAGCAAGATGTAAATCGAGTCTGAATAGGTTATGCTACAGAGATTACAACGAAATTGATTTAAAAAAAACGGCTACACTGAAGGGCTAACGAGTTCTTCAATCACGCGAAGTCGACAGATCGACCTCAGGGCCTCGAAACCGGGAGGGAGACAGTAGAGAGTACGCCGAGACAGCAGCAATTTTGCCGTGACAACGAAGAGCACGCCGAGACAGCAAAGAATACGCCGAGGCAGCGAAGGGGCAAGGACAGAGCTTCAACACTAAAAGGGAGGATTGAGACGATGGCTCAGGGTTTCAAAATAAGGACTGTAGCTGAGGTGATCAAACTACGAGAGAGCCGATTATTCGATATCCTACTACACTGTGGCTCTTTATATACACATTTTCAGCATAGATTGTTGAGTGGCGAGAGTCACCGACATCGTAAAGTTTTTAAACTTAGATTCATACCCGATATCTAATACAACAGAAAATTTTTTATTCTCTCGTTCTCTTCCTCGAAGACGAGAGCGCCGTTATCTTCCCCCTTTTTCCTGTCTACCGAAGTTGGACGGCCGATGGCCTTATCATACGTCAGGGGGTGAGTCTGAGGGATAAGAGTTGGCCGATTACTCTTGGATCGTCCCTGTAATGGTTGCAATGGTTTACGAGTCGGAAATTAATGTCATCTTAAGTATGGGCCGCTTCCGCGGGATTGCTGGGTAGAGGAAATCGAGAGTGGCTTTTCGGGATGGCGATGGTTAGTGGAAGGCATGGTGATCGGCCGAATCAGACATAACCGATTAACCGATTACTCATCCCTACAGCAAAGTAGGGAACTGAGTCATGGAAGCAGAAGACAAGGAGGAGAGGAAGGGGATCACTTTGCAAACTTTGAGAATGGGGTATACTCGAAGCGCACCTTCGTCTGTGTGGCGCATGCTGAACGCAGCCTTCAGACAGGCTTGCCAGGGGCCGCGTGGACGCGGAAACGCTATTAGATGAGACTCACCAAAGCGGGTATGTTGTAAAGTGACTCTACACCCTCTCTCAAAGACGTGGACGTCATTTCCGTTGCGGTGAGCATGAGCATGGACACGGAAATGTTATTGGATGAGACTCACCAAAGCGGGTATGCTGTAAAGTGACTCTACACCCTCTCTCAAAGACGTGGACGTCATTTCCGTTGCGGTGAGCATGAAAGGGGTTCTATTAAGTGTCGCCGACGCCATGGGTGACGCTACAGTTATTCCACGATGGGAGAGTCACCCTCAATAAAAGAGTACTTCGCCGACGAACGTCTTGTAGCAAGGCCTACTGGCACAACGTCAAGTAGTAGTAATCTCACCGACGAATGTCTGGCGATGGGTGCGAATGGCCAGGGGCGAAAGCTAAATGGAAGAGCCTTGGCCGCGACCACCGACGTGGCGTCTGGTCCCGCTGACGCAACGTCAAGAATCAGGATCTTCACCGACAAACGTCTGATAGAAAACTGATGGAAGCAAACAAAGCGGCGGAGACACACTTTGGGTGCAACGTCGTCTGGGACGCATAGCATGAATGCGACCTTCAAGCAGGTTGCCATGGGCCGCGTGGACGCGGAAACGCTATTAGATGAGACTCACCAAAGCGGGTATGCTGTAAGTGACTCTACACACTCTCTCAAAGACGTGGACGTCATTTCCGTTGCGGTGAGCATGAGCATGGACACGGAAATGTTATTGGATAAGACTCACCAAAGCGGGTATGCTGTAAAGTGATTCTACACCCTCTCTCAAAGACGTGGATGTCATTTCCGTTGCGGTGAGCATGAAAGGGGTTTCTATTAAGTGTCGCCGACGCCATGGGTGACGCTATAGTTATCCCGTTGGTAGGAAGCCACCCTCGATTATAGAATACTTCGCCGACGAACGTCTGGTGAGCAAGGCCTGCTGGCACAACGTCAAGCAGTAGTAATCTCACCGATGAACATCTGGTGATGGATCGGCAATGAGGGAAAGCTAAATGGAAAACCTTTGGCCGGGACCACCGACGTAAAGCCTGGTGCTCCAAAGTCCCGCTGACGCAACGTCAAGAATCGGGATCTTCACCGACGAATGTCTGGTGAAAGATAGAGTGATGGAACCAAACAAAGCGTCTCCGTGCTTTGTTTGGCACGTCATTCTTCAACCATCAATCACACCATGAACGCAGCATTAGAGTATCAGTGTCCGGCGCATTACCCGTCAGACGTTACGTCGACGAACGCTTGTGCCATTGCTTCCAGATGTCATCATCGGCGGCGACGGCATGTCCCTAGGATATCTCTGACGTGTTCGTCGATGATTCTATACAGGGTCTGCGCAGATCTTAGCTTGTACGCACGAGCGTCGGGGGAGGTTGGGAGCTTTGCACGGTGAGTTAAGTATTAGCATCTTAGAGTGTTTATCCGCTCACATAGTCTGGGCATCCGCATCTCTTTCCGCGAGTTAATCTCTGCCCACATAGTGTAGACTTCCTCAATCTGACCGACACCGATTCTCTACTCCCCCACAGTCGCCATATTTCCGGTGTCCTTCTCTGTGAGTCTATAAAGTCGACCCGTGGATCCAATTAGCCACTCACCTCCTCCATGTCCACACCAAAACGTTTGTTTTCGTCCACCACCCAGGAGCCTGCCTATTTCTACTCCTGGAGCCTTGAGCTTCCTCGCCGCTTTTGGCTTGCATTTGGCCAGGAGTATAAACATGTACACATCAACATCAAGTGGCCTTGCCGTTCAGTAGAGCCCGTCCTCGACCTCAAAGAGTACAAGAACGCTTCTCCGCCCATCTTAGGCTCTATGATGAACGTGTTCGGCGAGGCGGGTCTTCGAGTTCGCCTTCCGGGCGAGGTTATATCAGTATGTCATTCTTGTCTCAAAGTAATTGTATTGAACTGACTAGAAAAGTTTGACGCTATCTTGAGAACCGCTATGATAAAAACTATCGACGGCATTGAAGTTATGATCGAGGAAGCAGATGTATGCTGAATCCTCTACCGTAATGCTCCTATTGAAAGCCTGCAGGTCTCTATTCAGTCTCGGTATTATGAAATCGAGGGTCGAGTGGTCGATTCCACAAGGCTACGCGCGTATAATTGCCAGCCACTCCCTGATGATTATTGTACCAAGTTTTTTTAATAATCTCAAATTTGTACTGATTCTTCGCCTTCCAGCTCTCAGGATAGCTGGGCTTGTGATTGAAGCTTCAATGGAAGAGAAGTTTTGGAAAGAGCCTTCTCCGTCTCCCTTGCCATGAGCGTGTTTCACAGGGAAGGGTCCTTATTGTTTCATTACGGTAGCCTCGTAACCTCATACCATATGTAAATGTAAAGATACATTACTTTATAGAGGAGGTAAACTGACTATCAACAATAGTAACAGGAATAGCTTTCACCAACTTAACCGGTGGTGACGCAGGAGTCTTGCCGACGATAAATTAAGAAGAGACCGCTTCACCAAGGACTGTCTAGTGAATTGATTAATCTGCCTGTGGTCTACCGGCAAACGCGGGTCCTTCACTCGATGGTTAATTTTTCACTATCCCCCCGGCCTCGCGCTTTCCTCGAAGTCCTCTAAAATTAAGTAGGAATGTTTCTGAGCCTCTTATATTAAAACTGCGTTAGCTCTTTACAGAACGCATGCATTTTAGTGTTCTCACTATTTTTTAACGCCACCCGCTGCTGTAGCCGTGATGTCCAGGAGCATACGTCTCACCCGCACTAGGTGACAGGCAAGAACAGAGTCCTTTACACGACAACAGGATACCGGTGACCTATTCACGTTCGTCTCTTTGTCAGTTCGACTTTGTTCTTCCTTCCGATCACTGTTCCTGTGGTTATCCGCCCTCCTCACAGCACATCCCTCCCGGCCCTGGGTATATAGCTCGATGCGGTGGTTCATCCTATCGCTTACTATCCATGCCTGTCGAGTCGCTTCCACCATCTTCACCTCCATCCGACGACTCCTTGTCCAGTGAAGAACCTGAAAGGTTCTACACCCACGGCCTCAGGCTTCCCTATCGCTTTTGGCTTGCCTTGGAGCAGGAGGATGGCGTTTCTTATAATCTCCCCCATCCGCCCCCGATCATCGAGCCTGCTCTTGACCTATTTGAATATCTGTATTCTTCCCCTCCTATCCTCGGGTCCATGATGATAAGGTTCGACCATATGGGTCTTCGAGCTCGCCTCCCCGGCAAGGTTATATGGGTATTTCAAAATTTATTATCTTGATGGGTAGATTGAAACTGATGGAGATAGGTTTATCCTGATGTTAGGAGAGTGGTACTTGAAACCATTGATGGCATTCGGATCACGGTCTTGGAAGCATATGTATGTTCACGATCATTCTCCCTTCTCAGATTTTTATTAATTCTCCCACAGGCTCCCCCGACTCTAACTTCTATGAATTCGAGGGCAGAATTTCAGGCCCCACCGAGCTACGTGCGTATTCAGGTGGGCCCCTCCCCGATGATTACTGTGCGTAATTTTTTCCCCTTTGTTAATTCAAAGACTTTTCTTATATTCCTGCAATTAGCTTTCAACTTTGCAAGGCGCGTCATTGAAGGATCAATGGAGGAAAGATTTTGGGCGTTGCCTGCTCCTGATCATGAAGACACAAGTAGCTCTTCCATTGAGTTGTTCGAGTAATCTGTATACTATAGTTCTCTATCAACCTATGAATGTTTTTGCGCTGCTTGATCCCTGCTCACCGACTAATCCTGCTTCACTTATGTTCGAAGTCAACAACTATTGTTTCTAGAGCTCAACTTGTCATCGAAGATCCCTCGCGGCCTGTCTCCTAGTGCGTGCCTTATTCCTCGTCCTTGACGTAATTTTTGGCGTTCTCACACCTCGGCAGAACACGTCACCTCCAACACCTGATAGCCGCCTCCATCGAAATGCATCGTCTCCGACCGTGTCGTGAAGGAGCGGTATCGGGATGAAAATCGACACGCATCGTCTTCGACGCTGTCGCGAATGTGTGGTATCCGTGAATCATAGTAAACAAAGGAATAATTGGCAGTATGGACCAAAATTAAGTAAGAATTCCTCTGTCCTCTTATACTAACTAGGTTACTAACTAGGTTTACTCTTCACCAAACGTATGCGTTTTAGTGTTTCCGCTGTTTTTTTAACGCCGCCCGCTACTGTAGCCATGATGTCTAGGAGCATACGTATCACCCGCACTACGTGCCAGGCAAGAACAAAAATCCTTTCCACGACAACAGGATACCGGCGACCTATTAACGTTCATCACTTTGTCAGTTCAACTTTATTCCTCCTTCCGATCACTGTTCCTGTGGTGATCCGCCCTCACAGTACCTCCCTCACATATATAGCTCGATGTGGTGGATCATCCTATAGCTTACTATCCATGTCTGCCGAGTTGCTTCCGCCGTCTTCACCCCCGTCCAACGACTCTATGTCAGATGAAGAACCTGAAAGGTTCTACACCCACGGCCTCAGGCTCCCCTATCGCGTTTGGCTTGCCTTCCAGCAGGAGGATGGCGTTTCTTATAATCTCCCCCATCCGGCTCCGAGCGTCGAGCCCGTCCTCGATCTATTGGAATATCTGAATGCTTCCCCTCCCATCCTGGGGTCCATGATGAGAAGGTTCGCCCGTATGCGTCTTCGAGCTCGCCTCCCCGGCAAGATTATATGGGTAAATGAACATTTATTGTCTTGATGGGTGGATTAAAACCGATGGAGATAGATTTCTCCTGTTGTTAGGAGAGTGATACTTGAAACTGTTGATAACATTCGAATCACGGTCTTGGAAGCATACGTATGTTCATTCTCCCTTTGTCAGGTCCTCATTAATTCTCCCCCAGGCTCCCCCCGGGTCTAACTTCTATGAATTCGAGGGCAGAATTTCGGGCCCCACAGAGCTACGTGCGTATTCAGGTGAAGCCCTCCCAGATGATTATTGTGCGTAATTCTTTTCCTCTTTTTTTGATTCGAGGACTTGTCTTATATTCCTTCAATTAGCTTTCAACTTTGCAAGGCGCGTCATTGAAGGGTCAATGGAGGAAAGATTTTGGGCGTTGCCTGTTCCTGATGATGAAGACACAAGTAGCTGTTCTACTGAGTCAATCAACTAGTCTGTATACTGTAGTTCTCCAACAACCTATAAATGCTTTTGCACTGCTTGATCCCTTGTGTGCTCACCAACGAATCCTACTTGAGTTACGTTCAAAGTCAACAACTGTTGTTCCTAGCGTTCAACCTGTCATCGAAGGTCCCTCGTGGCCTGTCTCCTTGTGCGTGCCTCATTCCTCGTCCTTGACGTAATTTTTGGCGTTCTCACACCTCAGCACAACACGTCACCTCTAACTGATAGCTGTCTCCATCGAGATGCATCGTCTCCGACAGTATTGTGAAGGAGTTATATGGAGATGAAAGTCGAGACACATCGTCTTTGACGCTGTTGTGAAGGTGTGATATCCGTGAATCATAGCAAACCAAGAAATAGTTGAGAGCGGCTAGATTAAGTTAACAGGATAGCGGCATGTAACATGACTCTGGAGACTGGGGAGAATTCCAGAATAGAGAGAACATAGAATTGACTGAGCATTTACGGTAGATACAACGGATCCAAGTATGTATACTTCCATATGTCTGATTATACTGCTGCCGAGAAAACTAACCCGATTTCTTCGCCTTTTCTCGATGACCTTTCAATGCTGATCTGGGAGGCACGCGAGACCCTCCCGAACTTTGGCGCTCCATGGGCAGCGCGGCGGGAGGAGTGGATGACACGAAAACGTCGCGTGGCGACGGAGCGGCAGCTTGTTGAAAAGGACGATGCACCTGCTGAGGAGCAGGGCGTATTTGCTGAGGGACACGATGTACTGACGGAGCGACAACTTGCTGAGAGGGATGACACACCTGCTTAGGAGCAGGGCGTGCTTGCTGAGGGACATGATGTACTGATGGAGCGGCAACTTGTTGCGAGGGATGACGTCCCTGCTGAGTCGCAGGGCGTACTTGCTGAGGGGTAGGATGTACTTGTCTACCAGAAGGGATTTGTGTCGTAACGGGAGGTGGTTGTTGTGTGGAAGGGTGTATTTGTGTAGTGGCAGAAGATGGCTCCGGTAAGGTTTTTGATTCTATGCGAGCTCGGCCTCGCGAAGAATGCCTTCTATGATGTGGGTGGGGTGCGCCTGGTGACCGACCACGCGGGATAAAGGAATCATCCAATTGTGAGTCCCATTGCAGAGGTGGAGGTTCATGGGCCGGTGGGTTTGTAGGAAGACTGCGACGAAATCCGAGCTGAGACGCGAGAGGTAGAGAAGCGTCTCGACGAGCATTTAATACAGGGCGTGGCGGAGGAGCCGATTTGCGGGCAAAGGGATTTTTGGTGACCGGCTTTCTGCCAGCTAGGGAGAGGTATGGAAAAATAAACAAATGACGAGATAGATAAATGCTTACATCTTGGTGCTTGACGATCCTCATCAGCCTGGGGCGTGTTTTCTGCTGTGGGGGTTGCCACAGATTTCTTTTCAATGGGATCGGATGGCGAAACAATTCTTGCTGCCAAAGATGCTGGTCTTCGTTAACCCTCTGTCGGTCTTAATAAAGGATGCTACGTACTATCATCAGATCGACCACTAGGGCCCGCTACGGTTGCACTTGCTGCTACAAGGTTAGAACGATCTTCAGCGCTAATAGTTCCGTGACGAGGTCGTTTTTGGGGTGGCGATCTGTCGTGTGGACTTGGGGCGTCAACAATCATTTTATCTGCATCGGGTTCATTTTCCGAAGCTGGATCTGATTTATCGACGTTGTATGTATTCCCGTCTAGTAAGAGCTGTTAAGATGACCACAGAGAATATTCAATATACACACCTTCAGAAAGTGCGGTAGAGGTAAAGCCCTCGCTGTACTCAGGTTCTGATACGTAATCTAAAGGTGAATTGCCGCGTCAAGATCTTTTGTTCCAGTATAGAAAGGGTATTGACAACAAACCTGAAGTAGGTATTATGCCGTCGCTGAAGCCCTCACTGTCAGATGGACACAGGGACAAATGACCGCTTTTAGGGGAAGTTATCGGGGAAGTCATATCGGTATCTTCGTCTACGATACTGCGCCTACCCTGCTGCGTAGGCAACATTGACATACTGGACTCAACATCTCTTGTATTGCTGAGGCTCTTTTGTGTGGTGATACCACCAGTACTCGATGGATCGCAGGAAGAGGCAACATCTGAGGAGAGAGGTGGCTGGCCACGAGACGAGATACCTGTTAAGTCATAAGCCTTTTGCCATGCAGTCTTCTCCATGTTATAGATACCTGAATCGGGCAACCCCTCGTCTTCGCTAATGATGGACTTACTGATACGCTTTTTCCTCTGCTTGCGCGCTGTAACATGTATGGCAGGATCCGACTCCGGCTTGGTCAAAGGAGCTGAAGGCGCAGGATCAGCCACACCACTAGCATCTCCTTCCGTCGGGCAGACAGGTGTCGGAGCCGCGATGGTCGAAGGCATGTCTTCCTTGTCTTTTTTTACTGCCTTCTTGGTGAGACGCTTGGTCCTCCTTGGCTTCTGATCGAGTTGAGATTGAGAATTATCGTCTATGATGTCCGTCTCGTTCTCGTCGAAATCGTCTGGAATCTGGCCTTGTAACAGTGATCTCAAATCTAAGATGCATTCGATGAGTAATGCGATCCAATTATGGAGAAGTTTACTTGCCTTCACCCATACCTTTGTTCACAAAAGCGTCATATAACTTATGTTTCCCGCATGCGACAGAATACATGAGAGGGTCCGAAGAGTCGTTTGCGAGGATATGGATAGATTTAACTATTTTTTGCTGCGGTTGTCGGTGTGCTCGACCTCGTATCTGTCGCACATCCTGAGCCGACCATGGTTGGTCCTGAGAAACAAGTGAGTAATTATGTTACATGACGAGGAAGTTTGGGACTCACAAAGAAGATGACAACGTCAGCAACAGAGAGATTAAGACCAACACCGCCAACACTCGAGAAAATCAGAACACGAGCAGGGTGCTGGGGATTGACAAAGTCCTTGACGCGCTTTGCTCGCAGTTGAAAGCTGACCTCCCCATGTATAGCCAGGCTTTCAACATCATAGAGCTTAAGTACCTGAAGAATGGATCGGTTGTGTATTAGCAACGATATTGTGTCTCTCATAAAACTAGCGGGACTTAACATTTTGCAGGAGTGGCGCCATAGATGGAAACTCGCCGTAAACGATGATTCGCCGGGTCCTCTGCGTTTTAGCGTCTGTGACCTTGGGGATTGGAGGGAAATTTGGCCTTCCCTCCTCAAAAGTAACGTCTTCGACATTGTCATGCGAGAGGTAATGGACACAAATTCGAGCCAAGATCTCCATTTTCGTACTCTTGACGGGCTCCCATTCTTCAAGTGAGCGAAATGTCGGCCACAAGCTGTCAGCATCGTCCTTCGCGTAGCCGACTGCCAAACGATACTCGAGATAGAAATTCTAGGTGCGTGAATTGAATTGATCGGTAGTGATATCCATGCATATTTCTTACCCTCGTCCGAATCCCATTCGGATTAGCATTCAGCATCCTTTGAGATGGTAAGAAACGTCTCATGGGATTATAGTGATACGTACAGCGCTTTGGCGGCCTTGGCACGCTCCTGAATGATGTTTAATTCTCGTTCAGTCAGATCAACAATACCTATAATCTCAGAGTATGGAGGAAGAGGCAGTAAAACTTGATTTTGGAAATCGACGCTGGTGGGTGACCGCCGCAAAAAATGACCTTTACAATGCGCTTGGAGGCGACGGACAATTTTCAATTGTTCGGAGAGGAATGTAGCGCCATCGTCATCATATTTCTTGACCCTACGGAGAGTAGATGCGTCTTGTTTCTCTTCGATGAACGAGGCCTCATCGAGGAAGTGAGGGATGCCGACAAGACGCCCCATGGAGGCGATGTCCTTCGAAGACCAAAAGTCAGATGTAATTCGATGTCGATATATGGAGAAACAGACCCTTGGAGCAGTGTGAAGAGGAGTAGCCGTCATAATCATTCTCATCTTTGCTTGTCGTACGAGCCGTAAACCAGCCAGATGATTGTTTCCGGGGACCCGCATATGATGGGCTTCGTCGATAATAATACTAAGGAAAGATTGTTCAAAAATAGACCCTTGAATTTGTTTGTTGGCAGCCGGTAAGTCCCAAGGACGAGCATTTTTGGTTTTGGCCTTCTTATGCTTATTCCGGAAATCGTTAAAAATGGCCTAGAAGACAAGAAATGTCAGTCAAGTATCATTTTTTTATTGAGATAACTTACTGAGTGGGTCGCTATGACGATTCGATTATGAGGCTCATGGACAGATGAATGAAGGGGCCCAGATTGACTCCAAAAATGAGTTCCGTCCACTCTGCTGTCATACACGAGTATATCAACACTACGCGGGAGAAAAAACACCTTCAACTCGTTGATCCATTGAACTACAAGCGTGCCGGGCAAAGTATAAGGTGCGGAAGTGAAGGAACATGACGAAGGCCTAAGAAAAAAGGGCGAGCAGCTGGAAGAGTAATCAATTCTTACTCCAAAATCATGTAGAACAAGATTCTTACCGATGACAGGTGGGCACTCCAGTTGATTCTTCTGAGAGTAGATTATTTGATTGAGTAGCGCAACCGTAGTGATGGCTTGAGCCGTTTTTCCTAACCCGACTTCATCGCCGACGAGTATCCCGGGAACAACACTTACAGCTTCTCCATCAACAAAGACGTGGCGAATGATGGAATGAACGCCGGCGAGCTGGTGCCAGTGAAGCTTGATCTCCTCTATGTCTTCAGGTGCATCCTCTTTGAAATCCCATGCCAACATTCCAGATCGAGAGCGAAAGCCGTTGAAGGAGGGGGAAGCCCGTATTTAAATCCCAGAGCCTTGAGAAGAGCACCCGGCGTCATTTTCGCCTCTACTTCCATACCGAGATCACCATCTTCATCGATATGTGTACCGTTGACGCGGGGAGAGTCCGTAGTGACTGGGATGGGCGGTTCGGGATCCTCTTCGGCATCCATTTCGAAATATTCACGATAAGTATTGAGCAAGTCGGTGACGTCTTCTGCGCTTGCTAGGTCTCGGAGTGCCTGAGTGGAAACTTTACAAAGGGCTTGGAATTCATTAGACGCTAGCTGTTGAGGACTAAAGATACCTCCATACCTTTAGTCTCACCGCTTTCAATCCGCTTCTTTACGTTGATCTTGGCACCTAGCGTCTCCATGATATTCTGTAGGGTGCACATCATTTCATTGGCGGTAGCAACATGAGCGGCAGTGTTAAGGACTTCGGCGCACTCCTTCCACTTGGCAACCGCACGAATCGTTTTGTTGACCTGACTCTTGAGGGGCTTCTCCTTGTTTGCCTCCAGTTCTGTCAGGCGTAAACGGGATGCCATTAACTGCGAATTGGAGGGGGAGTGACGACAAGTGCCATACCTTGGAAGGCTTCTCGTGCATTCTTTTCTATCGTCGCAGCCCTCGATTTAAGGGCGGAAAGTTGTTGGCGTATCTTGCCCCAGGACCTCTGAATGATGATTTTGAGGCAATTGCGAAGGTCGGTGGGAAGTACATCAGTGTCGTTCGGGAATGCTTCTTCGCCGAATAGTTTCAAGCCGAGGCTATCAAGTATGACGGGAACATATGAATCGGCAACAGGCCAAGGGACGCCGGGCTCCCGAATGAGAATATCTTGCGGGTGGATATTCGCGTCCTTGAGCTCGGCCACGATCACAGTGTGAAGGCCCCATCTACCCCAATTTCTCGTAACGAAATCGTTCCAGATACGGCGGCCTGGGTATGCGGCGCCACCTTTGTTCTTGGTGGCAAACTTGATCTTGTCGTCCTCGTTTGGTAGCGCATTGTACGCTAAGAAATAAGACTGTACATTCAAGGCGTCTTCGCGCGAGAACCCAGGAGGAAGGTGCTTGTCGTCGGGTGGGAACAGGCCGTGCTTGATATTCGTACGAGCCTGCCAGGCAGGCCACTTCCAAGGGGCGCCATCGAAGGAATAGAGCTTGATAAGAGCGCTAGCAGCGGTATGGCTAGGCATGAAAGGCAGGAAGAGAAAAATACAGCAATATATTCCTGATCCCAAGGAAGACATTCTTATATATACAACCATATATTTCCCATGACCACATGCGCGTCGTCGACCTCAAACGCGTGTGAGCGACCTATGACCTCAGATCCGAAAAGATGCTTCGCGCTTTGAGGCCCGATGGAAAATTGTCTGGTGAATCAGCGAAGTAACAATGCCTCCCCTTCGTAGAATTGCTTTCGATATGAGCAGTTATTGCGAGAGTGACTAATTACCTATCCTTGCGTCTGCGGAAGTTAGACAGGCGCACTAGCCACATGTATGAGAACACCGCACCAATCTCATCCCAGCTTGAGGAAATCCAAGACCGCATTGGATCCTATGGGTCTTTAGTAACCTCAGCACACATCGATATTCGAGAACGACGGTGAGGCTGACACAAGGCGCGGAACAATTCATTGACCTAGAGTTAAACGCGATTGAAATCCTCGCGGACGAACGTCAAGGTCAGAATGCTCCAATTAATTGTCAGAGTATGAGTGTTTCATATTATATTAGTGCTTGATCAAACCAAGACGAGAAGGACCTCTCACCTAGTAGGAAGGCTGTAGGCTTCCAACGAACTTGCGACCGTCATCCACGGTATGACCCTAACATTCCTAGCCATTCATTATCTTGGTACCCAGACCGCCAACGCAACGTCAGACGGAAGCTCTGCATTTTCATTGCCGACTTATATCAGGCATGCAGAATGGGGAGGCGCCGATCGAAAATCAGGCAAGAGAGAGAGAAGGCACTGTATGTTTGTCCTTGTTGTTGTCGAGGTTGGTTATTCTATCCGGAAATATCACAACCCTGACTTCCAAGTTCGCGACAGCTATCTACACTGACGGCCCTACGCGTAAGTTTCTCAGGTTGATTTCCTGTCTCCGATCGTGGTGCTTCCAGGGGCTGACCTTTGGTCGTCGCTGATGTTAGCCGTCGAGGAGCTGACCTTTGGTCGCTCTTCGATCAACTCTTCGCGTCGTGGAGCTGACTTTTGGTCGCACCTAACACTCGTCACCGCCCGATCCCAATTCCCCTGTCGAGTTGAATGTCCTTGCTTAGAGTTAAGCTGATTCTCTGTAGGTAATATCCCAAGCGCAAATTTGACCAGAACTTCCGCAACAATGTAAGGGTCTCCGTTCCCTAAAGACTCGTCCACGACGCGTAATTTCCGCAGAGTGGAGTGCCTGTCACTATCCGTCTAATGCTAAGTTGACATAATGTAATCACAGGTCAAAAAGCCTACCCATCGAACGGGATACAGCCGGAAATGCAGTGTTCCGACCGTTCTGCCGTCCTGGAGAAGGTCAGCGAAGGATATTTCTCGCGTGGATTATCGTACTAATGTTTCGCAGAGTTGAACGATTTACTAGCTACTGATGCCCTTCGAATTGGCGAGCTGAAGACGTCATATCTATCGGCGACCGTGAGGATGCCCTCACTCCTAATACACCAAACTCGCAGAGGCTCGTCATTACCACTGCTAATGCAGATTATCTGCCCGAGATCAATCTTGGAGAGCAAATGATAACTTTTCGTGAGGACGGGAGATTGGGTGCCGAAGATTGGACGCAGTGGCCCCAGTGGTATTTTGATGGGCAGGAGTACTTTGCCTACATCCCTCGCAAACCATCAGGCCCCGATCTTGACCGACACCCTTTGAAAATACTCTGGTGGCAGATGAAAGAAACTCATTTTATCACTGTCACCGAAACCAGCGGCGTGCTTAATCCCAACATCGCTCAGCAGCTCTACGATGTACGTTCCAAGCTCATGGAAGAAATAAATACTTGCTCGACTCCCAATGCAAACGACTGGCTTTTACTCCAGGAGAACGCTCGAAACATGAGGAGTTTGACGTCCTCGCTCCTTTTTACTCCTCAAGAATATTACAGCGTGGTCCTTACTGTTGCTGCTGCACAAAGGGCTTGCTTCAGCACTCGGGCGATCCTCGACAAAATAAAAAAATGGGACCCGATGTCCCTC
This sequence comes from Agaricus blazei, assembly GCA_029719445.1. NCBI lineage: Eukaryota > Fungi > Basidiomycota > Agaricomycetes > Agaricales > Agaricaceae > Agaricus > Agaricus blazei. The sequence continues at coordinate 2,880,511 of SSNC01000002.1, read as the reverse complement.
ACAACTTCGTCACCCGTCGATAATCGCTTGATAGGATGTGTCACGGACAGGCTCAGCGTCGTCCACGATATGTTTGAGAGAGGGGTTCCAGTGTGGTACGTTAGGCCCATCAATTATTTACCCCATAATATCAACATCGTTTCCCCGGAGCCGGTGGTACAACCCAAGAATGCCGGTATTAATATCACGCCCTGGAAAAATGCACCTGTCTTCTATCACGGCGCCCTTTCACCCAAGATCCACACTGCTATCAACCGGTGGAAACCTGGGACCTTGGATATTCGGTTTCTTCCCGGTGCGTCAGAAGATAATGTAGGAAAATCGGAGCTAAACAACCGCCCTGCGCCTTGTGAGTGTTTTATCTATCTGTAGGGTCTTCGCTACATTGATCATGGCACAGACATGATGTCGAAAGCACTCGAACAGGTTGAAAAAAAGAAAAGCAAGAGCACGTTGGCGATCAACAAGATTCTATTCACCGATCTCGGAGGTCCCACCGCCACAAAAGCTCTGAATAGTTGGAGATGTGCACTCGAAGCGGTGGTTGTTGACGTTGAGCGGGTGATAGACCACCCAAATCAACGAATCTTTCGTGGTTACGCATTCCCACCCCCCCATATCCTCTGCTCTCCTGATGGTCAAAACAATTCCGAGTTGATGTTAGCGTGGATTGTTATTCGCTCCTCCTGGTTGACGAGATTCAGTGCTGAGGCAGCGTCGGTCCTTCCAAACCCACAACAGTGGCGCAGTTATCTTCGCGACATTGCCCTTGAACTAGAACTCTTGCGAAAGGATACAAGAAAGAAGAATATGATTGCCGCTTCGTCATCATCGTCGACGTCAAATAATACTCCTGGCTCCAAAGGTCAAAACCGCAAGAACAATAACGCAGCTCGAAATCGTAAGGCCAAGGACGCAAGTCGAGCTATGTTCACAATCGAGGTTCCCTCACCAGATAAAGTAACATTGCTCACTTGGTGTAAGCAGACCGTCTGGGAGCGCAACCGTGTGGTAGAATTTCCTCTCTTATGCCAGAAAATGGTGGTCTGGGATGTGCAGGAGCACAATTTTCGTTTAGAACTGATGACTTTGGACCGAACGATGCTCGCCGATCTTTGGGGGTCTCCGCAAACCAAAGCTGCCCGTATGGACAAACTGGCTGCAATATGGCCTAACGATTTTATTTTAATGAAAGAACTTCCTACCAGGGCATCGGGCCTTGCTGCCCAGGACCTATCGTTAAGGCGTTTCTTCCTTAGGGCTTTTCAAGACGTTCTTGCAGACTGGCCTGGTGAAACGCCAAAGAGGCTCTCTTCATTCATTCTCCGAGATTTTGTCAATGAAAGGATGAGGTGGCACGAGGCAGCATTGAGCGAGTTCGAGGTTGTAGCATCAAAGTTTTATTGCCAGACCTTTTTTGACTACTTTGGGCGTGCACCTTGCGTCCCTCCCGAGTTTCCTGTGATCACGTCCACCTAGTAACACTCCGTGCAATACGTCGTCTATACATCTCTTGTGTGTCGCTTATACTTTTTTTGTGTATCCGTTGATAGGCCTACTGCGCCTTGAATAGAATTACTATGACTTACTACGCAACCCTAAACAATCATGTTTGATAATCTACCGGAGGTGAGGTAAAACATCTGACCAGCCTCGCATCGTCGACGAGCTTCTTCCGCGTTAATTGTCACACCATTGGTTCATGGCAATTTGATACCCGCAAACATTGCCAGCAATCCGTAGTGCGTTCCGCTTTAGAGCTTCAACTGTGATCGAGGACGTAAATTGACGACGTCCGTAAGACGGAGGGACAGGGTATTACCAGGCCAGTGAGTAAAGGTAGACCTTTCTTTGACAATGGCTCGAGACGATTCCGTAGAGTACTAGCATGCTCTTTCTCTACTCGGCTTTAATCTTGGGACATTGTTATTCCTCGGAGAACTGCCGCCATGCCCAACGCGGGATTTTAGACAAGCTTCCTAAAGTATAGTTTGAACTCATTATGTTTCACAAGTACGGAGGTTTAAATACCTACTGTAATACCAATAAACCGACGCCCACTGTACAATGTCCTCTTACTATAGCGATCACCCAACCGTGACCCATACCCTGGATCAATTTATCGACCGTCTTAACTTGTTGCATGAAGAGGACCAGTATGATGCTTTTATTCGAGCTGGTCTTACTGGCGAATACACAGACTCGAGGAATCGCGAAAGACAAATTTTTATTGACCCGGTACAAAATCTTGTCGACGACGACCACGAGCTTACAATCAAGCGCGACTACGATTCCTTGATCGGGCTCTCGCGCGACATCCTCGTCGATGGGGCTATCAACGCTCATGCTATTCCTCCCGGAAATCTATGTCTAAGGGCCTCGATTCATATTCAGTACCCCATGCGAACTGAGACTGTAAGTCAGCCCACACACCTTGAATTCATGTTGGCTGAATGTCAAATTTTGGGACACTTCGTAGAGCGGTACTTTGAGGGTTGAAATGCACCGTATTCCGAATTTCGAGTTCGGGTCGTTTGGGCAAAGGTGTCAAGTCCTGTTCTTTTTCCCTCGTTTGTGGTCGAAGGAGCGTGCATTGAGAGATGCCGCTTACCAACTCACAGTAAGAGAACGCACTTTCTGGTACGAGAACGCCCTGCGTCCTGCAATAGATGATATACTAGGCACGTCTGTTGCATCAGAGTGGCCGCCGTCATACGAGTCAGAAGTAATTCGGGCACGCAATCATTCAGGAACGCACTCGTGGGGTACCAGGCTGATCCCAGGCTGGGCAGTTCCCCTCATCACTGTACGCGCCCGACAGGCAATTAGCGATAATCAATCCCTCGATCCAGTAGACTCCCTTTGGGCCAAGGACTTCTTTGTAATGCATATTGTCCGCGGCGTCAAGCACACAACCACTCATGACGTTGAGGAGGCAACTGATTACCTTCGACAAGTCTTCGAGGACGCTAACTTGTCTTCTACGGCACACATCAACGGCCGCTGGTGGGTTGACGTCGGGCTGGAGATTAGTAGCGATCAGGAAGACTGTCTCCAATGGTTGACTTCATCACATCGACACATTGTACAGCACACTCTTGGCGTTTCTGAAGCCCGTGCAGAGAAAATCACCCGTGTCAATTATGGCCCGTATTACCGCGACCTTTCTAGCCACCTTACTGCTGTGAGTGGCTTCCGTCTCACCCTCAACAAGAGGTCTGGAGGCGAGACCGGCGCAGTATACATGCAGATGTATACGACTGATAAAGCAACTGTTCATAACCGCGACAGTAGGCACCATGCGAAATTTGTTTCCTCGAGCCAAGCTTTGGGGACCGACCAACCACCTCAGATAATAACCGGACTGCATACTATATATGAAGATGCCCGAGATACTAGCAGTTCAAAGGCACGCCTTGAGGTTCGGGTTCCTTATGACCATGCGGACACTATACTCGTCGATATCGATCCGAATCTGCTGCGGCAATCCCTATGCGCATTCGATCGTGAAACTTGGTGGTAAGGTATTTCCCATTATTGAACCTCATTAATCTTGACGACGTATTTGTCAGGAATTTCCGAATAATCCGCTTAATGGCCATCAGTCAAACCTTTACCCTTCAAGAAAGTGGCCCATCGCACCTTCGTTTCCTAGATGATTCATTGCTCTTGACCGCGGCGTGCCTGTGGCTCGTCAACGGGATACATGCTCGTCCTGAGGATGGCCCAGCAGCACGAGATCTCATGCGAGCGACTCTTCCCCTCACTGAAGACCAAAATACCGTCCTCGACTACCTGGCATATAATACCCGAGTCGCACCCGATTGGCAGCACGAAGAAGAAGAATCTGATCCAGAGGATGTCATTTCAAATGTAGGCGTCCCTTGGAATCCATATGGCTGTGTCTTCTTCCGGCGAATCGTGCTTGGAGAAGATGGGGCCGAGGTACCACGATTTCGGCTAGGCGGACGCGGTATATCACACCCATCGTTCGAGTTCTGGTTTGATGGAAGGAACAAGGACTATATCCAGGCCAAGTATCAGAGAACAGGGATCCTACCTCGACAAGCGGTCGCAAATATACGATCTACCACAAATAAGAAGTCCCTCGTTCCGTATGTCAATTTGACTGGCGCACCTGAGGCGGCACTCTTCCAATTAGCAGCACAGGGGTACTCGCTTCCCCCCCCAAACCTTGGTCAGGCCTCCGACGTCATAGATCGACTTTCTCCTCCTCCAGATGAACCCGAGGACATCGACTCGCGGATATCTAAACTATGGCGGCAATTCGTGATGGATATCACTTCAAAATCACCAAACCAAAGGGGTATTACTAATCCCTCGTATCTCCGCCTCAACAATAGAGAAAGAGCGACCGGAGATGATGCTCCATACCGAAATATCCGTCTCCCCGAAGTTTTCCACGCTGTTTGGTACAGAAGGTCATCGATCGAGCAGTGGAGGACAAGCTTCAATTGGTTGCTACCTAGACCAGGTCATAGAACGACAGATGGTGTTCAAAATTATCACACATGCCTTTATTACCAAACGTGGATGAGGATGCTTGATGAAAACAGGGATAATGTCCGTGTTTTAAATGCTATACGCGAAGCTTTCTGGGTTCGTGTCCAACAGTGGCGTTGGATACCTTATGCTCAGTGTGATAAAATGTGGCCTACCTCTGCGAGAAAACAATCAAGCAATAGTTTTACTCGGTGGCCTCTGGCTTCTGACCGCCTCCCCGCCCCTCATATACTTCTCCATATGGGTGAAGACCCTAATCTTGAACCATTAGAGGGAAGTAATACCATCGTAGATGTTGGAATGTTCGCGACAGATTAGATCTTGTGCGAGATATCTTGGCCTATGTACTTGTACTGTTCTTTCCTTCTTGTACCCTTCCTTTCTGCTGCGCATCATTATTTGACGGGATCTTTATTGCTTACACTAGGGTTCCTATTGTAAGTAGTTCGGCTACATATGAATCATAGTCTTGTGATACTGTTGGGGACGTCGATACCGAAAAACATAATAACGAAGACAGCTGGCGGATGTCTCAGACGAAATACACCCCGCCAGAATAGTTAGCATGTGTCGCAGATTTTGAACAATGCACGCACCATGAGAAAGCCCAAAGTCTAGGGACAGCAGTTGACTTCGAATGTAAATCAAGCAGTGACACCTAAGATTCGTCGGCGAACACGCCAGACGATCCTGGTGCCAACCGTCGTCGCCGATGACAAGATCTAGCGCACGATGCTGTAGGATCAGGACAGCTGAGATTCGTCGGCGAACACGCCGGACAATCCCGGTGCCAACCGTCGTCGCCGATGACAAGATCTAGCGCACGATGCTGTGGGATCAGGACAGCTGAGATTCGTCGGCGAACACGCCGGACAATCCCAGTGCCAACCGTCGTCGCCGATGACAAGATCTAGCGCACGATATTGCCGAAGCCACGTCAGGTTGTTCCGGTAGGGCGGAATTACATCAGAATGGGAAGCCTCGAAGATATATCGCCGACGTGACGTCAGACATCTTCGACAACACTGACGCAACGTCAAGTGATGTTTTTACCGACTAACGTCTGGTAGAGGAACGGGAAGAGAGGCGGGGGAACCAAACAAGGAGCAAACAAAGTCGTGCCCTTTTTGGTATTGGTCGGTGTTTGGTTCTCTCTTGTTTCTCTCCTTCTCACCTTCATCACCTGACGTTTCGTCGGTGAGCACACTGAAAGAGTGCTTGACTTGCTGTCAGTACTCTTCTCGTAGACGCCAGAATTTATATCGGCGACCGACGGTATACTTATTGGTGAGCGATGGTGATCGATGTTTGGCTCTCTCTCTGTCCTTCTCACCTTCATCATCTGACGTTTCGTCGGTGAGCACATTGGGGGGGTGCTTGACTTTCTGTCAGTACCTTTCTCGTAGGTGCCAGACTTTATATCGGCGACCGATGGTACACTTGTTGGCAAGCGATGATGTACTTCGTTGTACGTTGATCGATGTTTGGCTCTCTCACATATCTGTCCTTCTCACCTTCATCATCTGACGTTTCGTCGGTGAGCACACTGAAGAGGTGCTTGACTTTGCGTCAGTACCCTTCTCGTAGATGCCAGACATTATGTCGGCGATCAATGATGTACTTTTTGTATGTTGCTCGGTGCGCTCTCCCATCTTCCCTTCCCTCCTTCATCATTGATGTTTCGTTAGTGAAGACACCGAAGAGACACTCGACTTTGCGTTGGTAGGCTTCTTGACGATGCCAGATGTAGTATCGGTGAATTCATTAACTTCGAACATGACCTCTAACCACCCCGTTGATAGTAGGCTTCCTCTTGTGTGTCGGCGAAGTTCTGGCGTGCCAAGCATATATATATCAAGTCACTTTTTAAGTAGGTGTACGCCTCTCTCTACGTGATATCCGCTATCAGCAAACCTAGCAACATTTCTCGATCTTACTATCATAGCAAGTGAACGTTGGGGCCACCGTCTGTCATATACCCTGCCCTCTCACTTCGCCTGGCATTCGTCGGTGAGCCGAGGGAGTGAGCGCCGATAAACTTCTTGCTTGACGTGGTGTCAGTGAGCCTCGAGGTCTCTCCTGTGCCTGACTTTATGCCGGCAAAAACGGTGGTTGTTTTGGAACAATCAAACTTAGATTCTTCCTAGGTTGTATATAGAAAAGCAGAATATAATATCCGACAATCTAGATACGGCTGGACGACGACTTCGAATGCGCACGGACCCCTCAGCGCATATATAAATTCGCTATCTTCAACACGTCTTCGCCATCCCATCTATCAGCCAATGTCCGAATTCTTTGACGCGTTCCCAGTCTATGGCCTGTTCCCGCCAGGTTTTACTTTTACGGATTACCTTCACAATGAGCCTGCTGTTACTGGCCATATCTTACAATTTTTGCAGGGTTACCGGGTTGCTCTACCTAGTACACTCATAGAGGTGGGTATATCTGACTCGTATTATTTCAATTTTAACTTACACTTTATTAGTATGACACCAGGGCAAATTCTGCTCGCGTAGAGGCAGCAGATGGTGTCATGATTGATGTTGTCGACATCCATCCGCCGCTCACAGTCCCCCTCGATCATTTCAATATCATATTCTCCGGACGCGTGACAGGTACCACTACTCTACGAGCTCAAGAATACAAGTTTTTGAGTGATGATCACGGTATGAACGCAGCTTCATGAGTTACTAGTTCTGATCACGTCATAGATTTTCACCTAGGGCGACTTCTGATGGAACACCTTGCAAGAACAACTACATGGGGCATAGAATTTCTTCTCTCGAGTGACACTGAGAGTGAAGACGAAGATAGAGGCAGAGAAACAAATGGTAGTAACAGCACAAATAGAGGTGGACGAGGGCATGGGCATGGGCGTGGGCGTGGGCATGAGCGTGGGCGTGGGCGTGGGCGTGGGCATGAGCGTGGGCGTGGGCGTGGTGGTGGACATGGACGCATCAATAGAGCTTCTTAGATGCCCAAAGTATCTAGTCATCTTGCTCGAGTGTGTGGTCAATTTACCCCCACTTCAACGTCTGAATTTTAGTGTCCATATATGTAAACTTGATCCAACCCCAGTATTGATGCAAGGTAAGTAAAAAAAAAAAGACCAAGACAGAGATAAAGGTGCAAGTGAGATCAAGGTTGTCTTGAGTGCATCCCTACATCACCCCTAGTTTATCCCTGCCTCATCTAGAGCCCATCCCCAGCCCATCCCTACTCCGTCCCTACCTCATCCCCAGCACATCCCCAGCCCATCCCCACTCCATCCCTACCTCATTCTCAGCCCATCCCCAGCCCATCCCTACTCTGTCCCTACCTCATCCCCAGCACATCCCCAGCCCATCCCTACTCCGTCCCTACCTCATCCCCAGCACATCCCCAGCCCATCCCTACTCCATCCCTACCTCACCCCCAGCACATCCCCAGCCCATCCCTACTCCATCCCTACCTCACCCCCAGCACATCCCCAGCCCACCCCTACTCCATCCCTACTCAATCCCTACCTCATCTCCAGCTCACCCCTGCTTTAAAAACCCTACTCTACCTCTACAAGTCCCAGATAACCCCCCATACTGACCACCAAGGCGGCCTGTCCCATACAGCCGAGCATTGAAAGACAAGCCAGGCCAGACGGTGGTTGAAGCTGTCCATGAACTTCTCGGCCCAGATCTCTTTTCATATGAAGCATGGAAAAGGAACATTCCAATGGACGACCGATTGGACCTCTATTTCGAGGACCCATCCATGGTACCACTCTTGGTTCAGGTTCGACCCTATCCATGTATTCAAGCCACGCGAAGCGCCTCACTTAGCCACATATGACCAGGAAAACTATTTGAAACCAAGTCCTCCGGCCAAATTGAAGGGAGCCCATTGGGGACCGGAGAGAGACAGCCACCTTCTCTACCTCATGGACCATGCCGCATCCTCCCTGTCCGACGGGGATCTGATAGACTCCTTCATGCATGGGTCTGTTTTTTTTTTTTTGGTCGTCTTCCTGTCCTCATCTCTCTCACTCACCTGTATCCTAGTTCAGAAACACATTGGGGCTTGATGCCTTTGCATGCTATGTGTTCATCCGTCATCCCAGCGTACTGGATGAATGGTGAGCTGACTATAAGGAGCGGCGTATACCCTATCAGCTTTCCCCAGTACGCTCTCTCTCTCTCCCTTTCTTTCTCCACTTTTCATTCATACTCCTCTATCACACCGGTCAACGCAGGTGGTTTGGTGAAAGTTCCAAGCAAAAGAAGCAGCACGGAAGGCTTGTTGACATGTGCCTTGGTACTCGGATGACGATTTCCGCCGATGTGTCAGAGTTCAGCCAGTGGTATGTTCCCCATTTGTTCAATAGGCTCGTCAAACCCTTGGCTGTCCACAAAACGGTATGAACCTCCATCTCGCTGACCAATCCAAGTTTGGTCTGACATGGGGAGGACAGGATGCAATTGACGATGTCATTGACTGCATGGATGAGTATGCTTTGACGCGTGAAGACTGGGAGACACTACTCGAGCTGGGCTCCATCCCAAAGAGCAAGGAGAACGTCACGCCTACAACAAAAAGGGAGTTCACAAGAAAGTGAGGTGTCTTTGCTGCTGCCCCTGCCGCCCCGCTGGTCAGATGGACACAAGTCTGATGTTTTCTCAAGGTATAACAGGTCCGCTCATCCGGTGTCCTATCACAAAGGTCAACAGCTGGACGAGGGGGACGGAGAAGGTATAGCGAATGATAAACTGATTCAGGTGAAGAAGAGACAGAAGAGCAGAAAGTGGCGGCCGTGAGCATGAGCGTCTATTCTCTGTATAGTATGCCAGACGGTGGTCTATCTCTATATATTTTACTTCTGATTGAAGCGACAATATTGAGGTGTAGTGAAACGATGCGATGGAGATAGAGACTGATGACACTTAGGTATAGCGAGGACTTTGGATATTTGGGTTTCATCCTTAGGTAAGTGGTCAGAGAGCAAGAATCACAGATCGTTCATCAATTCAAAGGGATACAATTACAAAAAAAAAAAAAACAAAGTAAAAGAAAAAGAAAACAAGAAAACGGCAAAACGTGATACAAAAACAAAAACAAAACAAAAAACAAAAAAAAAAAAAACATGTGTCGTAGATCATACAGTCCGCTGCTAAAGTGTACACTGCGAGCCAGTGACAGGACAGGGAAGAGGGACTAAGACATCAAATACCGTACCTCACCTTACCTGTAGACCTCCTACTCCTCCTCCTAGGCTGTTGCTCCTCCTCTTCCTCCTCCTCCTCCGATTCCCCACCGCCGCTGCCTGCGACTGAACCACCGTGTTGCCCTTGACCTGAAACTGACCCAGCCACTGACCCAGCCACTGAGGACCCAGCCATGGATCGCCCATCGCGGCTCCCGCTACCACTGTGCCCACCAAAGGCGGCAAAGGTTTCATAGGGACTCCCCACCCCAGGTGTTCCTCCTCCTGCAGCAGACCGGCCACCCGGCGAGCCCATCGCTGGCATGGCTGCCATCGCCGTGTTGTTTCCCCCACCCGAGCCCCCCATCCCAGTATACTCTTGCCGCATCGTCCTCATCTCCTGCCTCAAATACCTTGCCTCCTCGCTCGTGCCCTGCACGGTGGACTCCAACGAGATGAGCTGCTGCTGGTGGCGATCAACTGCCCGAGTGTTGAGGTCCATCCGCTGCCCCAGGCCTTGCATCTGGACACCCATCGCATTCACCTGGTTGCCCCAGTGGTCCATGCGTGCCGTCGAGGCCTGTAGCGCCCTGGTCATGTCCTGGAGCGCACCTGTAGACTCTCGGTGTGCAACTGTCATTTGCTCGATCCCGGCCGTGACGTCGTCGAGTGATTTCTTGCAGACCTCCATCGTGCGCCGCCCTGTCGGGCTGGAAGCCGAGCGCTGATGCTGATGGGTAGGAGAGGTGGGCTGAGGAGCGTTGGTGTAAGACTCGTAAGGCTCCGATCGTCCATAGCCAGCGTCAGGAGGAGGAGGCGGGGGCACAGAGTAGTGACTGGGGTGGGCCGTGTAGTGTGGAGCCGCCCCTGGCTGCTGGAAAGCCTGGTAGAAAGCCTGGGATGCTGGCTGCTGGAAAGACGGGGACGCAGCGACACCAGGAGCATGGATGGAGGCCGGCGTGGAGCTGCCTGAAGAGGAGTAAGATGGGGCCAGCAGTACTGGAGTCCCAAAACTAGGGGAGGCTCCAAAGTTGATGACTGTCAGAGCGTATCAGTGCCCCATTGACCACCGAGAGATGATGGATAGACTTACTAGGAACAGGGGGAGGGCCCATGGAAGACGCTGGGCTGGAGGAGGGCATGTCACGGTGGCCTTGGGAGCGCGATGTGCTGCTACTGGATGCGCGTGCTACTGCTGCTGGGGGGGCCGCCGCCGATGATGATGAAGCAGAAGCAGAGGAAGAAGAGGCAGTTGGCGGTGGGATTGTGATCCGGCCACTGGATCCATGGCCGCTCCTGGACGTCGAGGCCTGAGACTGAGACTGAGATTGGGAGGCCGGTGGTCGCTGGGAGGATGAAGACTGAGACTGAGACTGGGAGATGGGTGGAGCCGCTGAGTGGGGCCCAGAGGTAGAGGCCGATGTCCTCGCCGTCGCCGTTGTTGCATGCCTGCTGCTGCTCCCCCCACTGCCGCTGCTGCGTGAGTAAGAGCAAGTGCTATGTGAGTGCTTACACAGTCTGCATGCGACGCCTCGCCGATCCGCAATGCAGACTTGGCCAATCGAGGCACATTTCGAACAAGAAGGTGAGTAGATGATCCCTGCGCTTTCCTTTTGGGATGCTGAGTATGAAGGGATCTCAACATGGCTCATTTCCAGACGCACCTATAAATATGAGTCAGAGAGGGGAGATCAGCGCGTATTGATCTGGGGCCACATGAATTCACTTACCTGCTGGTGGGACGAGGAGCCTCCGCCACCGTTGAAGTCAGTGACGTCGACTTCCATGTCCTCCTCTCTGTGGGTCGTGAGTGTTGTGGTTGTGGTCGCCGGTGGAGGCGGCGGCGGGTGCCGAGACTGGGACTGGCCAGTGTGCCTCGAGCTGGAAGGCGACGAAGAGGGCTGTTCCTTGCGCTTGGGAGCCATGGGGAGGAATGCAGAATGCAATTGGGATGCAATCCAAGTCATTTACTGCCGCCCTTATCTATCCTGTCTGTCTGCGGCGTAGCTACTTTAAGTTAATCTCCTTTTCCTTTCTTGTTTTCGTTTCCTTCCAATTTTTTTTTCTTTTTTTTCTTTTTTTTCTTTTCAGGCTCGCCCTGTCTGTTTTTTCATTTCCGTCTAGACCTCTACACGTCTTCAGGCTGCACGCTGCCATGCTCTGTCCTTGCCGGCTCATTTGCATCCAATACACTTCAAAGCGTGGCCGGCCGTTCAAAGTCAACACCATTGAAAGCATGAGCTTGTTTGAATAGCCCCGGTTTCCTGGCTTTTCTCAAGACACCGTACTTGGACTGTCTAATTCCTTAACCCAAGCTTTCTTTTCAGCCATGTGCTTTGAGGTTGTCTGTCGTTCTTCTTGTGCGCTCGATCCCTCCACCTATCTCACCTATCTTGTTCAATCTATTCTATTTCCGTGGTCTCAAAAGGCTATCTGGACTCTATTGACTGACTACGGCATTCAAAAATCCCTTGAACCGACAACCTGGCCTTGGAGCCATTAAACTCTGAGAAGGCTTCCATGCGCAGTTACATCGTCACAGATCACAGATCACACAAACCCGGCCTTTCTCCAGGTGAAGGGAGTGGGATGGGATCGAGGGCCAGGATTACTCTTACGGGATAAGTGGGATACCTATCGATGAGGATCCCAGGGATGGACAGCATATTCTTTATGATGCCCTGGCCACCCTCATATTCCATTGTGTCAGACCACTCGCATCCAATCACAGACAATGCCATCACTCTTGAGCAGTATCCAAGTAATGGCAAATATGTCTGCCAATACTAAGCGATATAAAGTCATTTACAATTTTTCTTGTGTTTATGGAGATTTTCCTGCCCTGGAAGCAGTATTTCGCTTCCAAAATATTCATTTCCCACGCTAATACTCTGTCAAATTAACCATAGTTACAGAACCCATACCCACACCTTCCAGCCGAAAATCGTAGGAATCGGACTGTGCTGTCAAACGATATGCCCAAACGCGGATTTTTGGCTAAAGCATGTGACCACTTTTGAGAAACCCGCGTTTGGGCATAACTTCTTTTAAAGATCGTTTGGTTGGCTGAAATTGGGTGTCTGGCATCACATAAAAAGGCTCTATCTAGTGGTATACATTTCCAGTAAAAATCTCAAGCCCAAATAGGTGATATGATCATCGGGAACCAGTATTTCGCTTCGCAAATATTCATTTCCCACGCTAATGCTCTGTAACCTTGACCATAGTTGCACACCACGTATGTGCACCTTCCACCCGAAAATCGTAGGAATCGGACTATCCCGTTAAAAGATATGCCCAAACGCGGATTTTTGGCCCAAGCATGTGACCACTTTTGAAAAACCCGCGTTTGGGCATAACATCTTGTAAAGATCATTTGGTTACCTGAAATTCAATGTCTGGCATCACATAAAAAGGCTCTATCTAGTGGTAACCCTTTCAGGTAAAATTCTCAAGCCCAAATGGGTGATTTGATCACCGGGAACCAGTATTTCCCTCCGCAAATATTCATTTCCCACGCTAATCCTCTGCAAATGGGACTGAGGATGCAAGCATACTAGGCGCCACCCCTGCCCGAATTTCAGAGGAATTGGACCGTTGGATCAGAAGCTATTCCCAAACGCGGATTTTTTCTCCTGCATGTGACCACTTTTAAAAAATCCGCGTTTGGGCATAACTTTTGATGAAGCGCATTTGCTTGGCTGAAAAGATATATGTGGGGTCACCTAAGAATACCCTACCTAGTGGTATGCTTTTCGAGTCAAATTTCCCAGAGCAAACTGGTGATTTGATCATCGGGAACCAGTAAAACCCTTCGCAAATGTTCAGTTCTCACGCTACAGGGCCATAAATTGGATCAGGACTGCATACAATATATCTGCCCTGTCAGTCAAAGTATTGCGGGAATCAGACCGTGCAATGAAAAGATATGCTCAAAAGCGGCTTTTTGGTCATAAATATGCAATGGGATCGAGGACGGGAAAGCATGAGTGACAGAGAACCCGGGATTCAGGGAGGGATGGACAGGGGATGCCCGAGGAGGGGGGGGAGTGGGCCCCTGACATCCAACTCGAGGCCGGCAGCACTGAAAATGTGCTCACCGCCAGCTGGGGCCATCACTCCAGGCGTGATGTCCAGGTCACCCCAGGTCACACCTGAGGACGGGATCGAGGACGGGAAAGCGTGACAGAGAACCCGGGATGCGGGGATGGACAGGGGATGCCCGAGGGGGCTCCACATCCACTCACATCCAATCACAGACGATGCCATCACTCACCCATCACTGTCCCAGGTCACAGCTGAGGACGGGGTCGAGGACAGGATGCGTGACTGGACAGGGGCACCCAATCGGAGTGGCCGGCAGGGAGCGTGATGTCCAGGTCACTCCCAGTCACAGCCCAAACCCGTCCTCGAGGAGGGGAAGCGTGACGAGGACAGGAACCTGCCACACAGCCAATGGGGAGGCTGCAGCCAGTCCCACGGGCCCAGCCACCCATTCAGTTCTATTGTTGGCATGCTGGTGCTCGGGAGCGTGAGAGAGCCCCTAGGGACCGTGGCAGCGCGAGTTCCGGGTATGGGCATGGCCCCTGAAGCGTGGGTTCGCGAGTACGGAATGGCTGCAACGGTCTCCAGGGTCTGACAGGGGCGGGATGCCCGCTTGCGGCAGGACCTCCCACAATGGGAAGGACCCTTCCAGGGACGAGCACCGGTCGTGCTCACCCAGTAAGCATATTAGGGGCGGGATTTCCTTTTTAGGTTCGCGCGTCGGGTTTCCCATTATGGTAAGTACCCGCTCACTGCTTAGTCATACGGCGGTGATCACTTGATTTTTTCCAGCCAGAATGTTCGGCGGTTTCCGGGATCCGAGGGGAACGGGATTGTACATGCCATTGGTGCTGTACAGTTCTTAGTACGCGGATCACGGCAATTGCCGGCCGTGGTATCGGAAAGGTAAATCTTGTTTATTAAAGTTAATTAATTGATTATTTTAATAGTATCGCGGACCGCGCGGGCCGTCTCGGGCTCGGCGACGATTATCGGTGGTTTCATCGATAAGAACGGTAGGTCTCTAACGATGACGTAAGCCTGATGAGTCTTTTAAAGACGAAACGGGCGGTGCGGGGTATTTTACCGCCGCACCCGTTGCGCCCACGTCGTCTCCAACTCAGTGTTATATCGCGCCCCGACCTTCGGCCGGTGCGCTCTTCCTAACCCCAGCGACAGACATCATAAACGCCTACCTAGATTATGGGACGTGTCAGTACAAAAGGGTATTACCTGTAGAATATTCTTTATTGATGGCATTAGACACTCTTGACTTCGACGACGAATAGCAAGCGTGAAAGTAATTCAATTGACTTTAAACTCGGTACACCGGAGAGCTATAGTAGTCGCATTACGCAGCTAAAATTTGGTGAATTTAGTGGGAGTATAGCGCCTGCGACAATGGATTCTGTCAAACTCACCTATCTACCAAATTGTCCGATTTTTCCTCAGCTCAGTTTTACATCTCTTGCCTTCTCGTTTCCGAATCCTCCCCTTTTTAACGTCCCGTCCTTCCCAAAGATTTGAGCCCGATTGGTGGGCATGGCAGTGACCAGTGATGACACAAACATGGAGGTAAGGAGTGGAGACACATTGGTGTTGTAGCCAATGTGCAGTTTCGCTCGCCGTTGCACAATGCCTTACCCGTTTCACTTCAAATTTGGAAGGTAGAGAGCGACAAACGTAATGAAGATGCACCTAGAAGTGTTAGTGCAAAAGCGAATTACCTACGGAGTATTCTTTGTGTGTGATAGTAGACAGTCTTGACTTCGACGACGAATAGAAAACGTAAAAGTGGTTCAATTGGTTCCAATCTTTGTACACAAAATAACTATAATAATCGCATTATGCAGCTAGAATTTGGTGAATTTAGTGTTAGTATAGCGCCTGCGACGACGAATTCTGTCAAACTCACCTATCTACCAAGTTGTCCAATTTTTCCTTGGCTCATTTTACACCCCTCGCCTTCTAGTTCCCTAGTTCTCCCCTTTCCATCGTCGCGTCCTTCCCAAAATAACTTGAGCCCAATCGGCGGGCATGGCAGCGACCAGTGATGACACGAACATGGAGGTAAGGGAGTGGAGGCACATTGATGTTGTAGCCAATGTGCAGTTTGGCTTGTTGTAGCACAATGCCATGACCGTCTGGCTTCAAATTACAGGAGTGACTAGCCATGGGAGTCCTCAACGCGTACCTAACGTATGGGACGTGTCAGTACAAACGCGAATTACCTATGGAATATTCTTCCTGGGTGATGATAGACAGCCTTGACGTCGATTGTAAATTGCGAGGTCGGAAATGTTTCAATTCACTCCAAAATTTGTACACATTGAGCTTACGGTATTCGCATTGGACGCCCAAAATTTGGTAAATTTAGAGTCAGTATAGAGCCTGCGACGCCGAGTTCTTTCAAACTTACCTGTCTACCAAGTTGTCCCATTTTTCCTCGCTTCAATTTTCGATCCCTGCCCTTCTCGTTCTCCAATCCTCCCCTTTCCGTTGACCCGCTCTTTCAAAAAAAGTTTCAGCCCGATCGGTGGGCCTGGCATCGACCAGTGACGACATGAACATGGAGGTAAGGGAGTGGAGATACATTTATGTTGCAGCCAATGCATAGTTTGGCTTCTCGTAACACAACGCCTTATTCGTTTGACTTGAAGTTACAGGAGTGAGTAGCGATGGATATCATTAACGCGTACCTAGAATGTGGGACGTGTCAGTGCAGATGCGAATTACCTACAGAATATTCTTTATTGATAGCAGTGGACACTCTTGACGTCGATCACAAATTGCGAAGTCGGAACTGCTCCTATTCACCTCAAACCTTGTACGCATAGAGCCTATAATAAGCGCACTACGCACCCAAGGTTTGGTGAATTTACAGTGAGCATAGCATCGGCAACAACAAATTCTTTCAAACTCACCTGTCTACTAAGTTGTCTGATTTCTCCTCGCTTCAATTTGCGAACCCTACACTTCTCGTTCTCCTATCCTCCCCTTTCCGTCGACCCGTCCGTCCAGAAAAAATTTGAGCCCGATCGGTGGGCATGGCAGTGACCAGTGACAACATGAACACGGAGGTAAGGGAGTGGAGATACATTAATGTTGCAGCCATTGCATAGATTGGCTCGCCGTGGCACAACGCCTTGTTGGTTGAGTCTGAGATTTGGAACGTGGAAAGCGAAGGACATAATAAAGGTGTACCTAGAAAATGAGAAGTGTCAGTGCAAAAGCGGATTACCTATGAAATATTCTTCCTGGGTGATGATAGACACCCTTGACTTAGACAACGAATAGCAAGACCGAAAGTGCTTCAATTCACTTCAAACTTTGTACACACGGAGGCTACCATATTCGCATTACACAGCGAAAGTTTGGTGAATTTGGACTCAGTATAGGGCCTACGACAACGAGTTATTTCAAACTTACCTGTCTACCAAGTTGTCTGATTTTTCCTCGCTTCAAATTTCAATCCTTACCCTTCTCGTTCTCCAGTTCTCCTCTTTCCATCACCCCGTCCTTCCAAAAAAAGTTTGAGCCCAATCGGTGGGCATGACGGCGACCTGTGACAAGACGAACATGAAGGGAAGGGAGAGTGATGGCAGCACAGCCACCACGAGGCCTTGCTGTAGGCACACAAGACCCACGGGAACAGCCACTGGCAATTCCCACGCCTGGCCATCCATGGACCACGAGACTGATGATCTAATCTGGTCTCAAGCCAGTGAATTAGCGGGCAATTTCCCAAAAGAGTCGACTCCGGGCGAGTTTTTTGCAAATAACTCGTCCGAAATAAACTATTTTCTCACGAAACTTACACCAAAAGAAAGGAAAAAAAATCAGCGCATTTTTCGAGATATCAAACTTGTCTGCTTACGTAATCAGTGACCGTTGGCCAATGATATAGCACTAAAGTGAAGGCAAGGTATCTCTGTCAATACTAAACTATATATGTTCATTTTGGTATCATTAACAGTCACAGTCACGGGTGTAATAGAGAGCGCTCCTCGGACCCAGCCGGTCACGCAGTCACACCGTGGCAAACTGTCCAAAAGAGTCCACTCTCCACGAGTATTTTGCCAATAACTTGCCCAATAATGAATAGTTTCCCATGAAACAACCACCAACCAAAAGGAAATAAAATCCCCCATTTTCCCACATATCAAACTTTGATGATTACGTAATCACGGCAAAAACGAAAAATGAAAAGAAAAGGAAAATAAAAATAAATATTCATGGGTCACAGTCACGGGTGTAATAGGGAGCGCTCCTCGGACCCAGCCGGTCACGCAGTCACACCGTGGCAAACTGTCCAAAAGAGTCCACTCTCCGCGAGTATTTTGCCAATAACTTGCCCAATAATGAATAGTTTCCAATGAAACAACCACCAACCAAAAGGAAATAAAATCCCCCATTTTCCCACATATCAAACTTTGATGGTTACATAATTAAGAAAATATGTAGTGTGGAAAACTCTCCCCTCTGTTCCAAAAGAGTGTCCACTCTAGGTGAATTTGTTGCAAATAAATTTCCCACAAAAGAACCAACAGAAACATGGAAAAAAATCACTGCATTTTTCCATGTACCAAACTCCTCTGCTTATGTAATCATTGTGTACTATGGGAATCTACACCCAGGGTGATTGTGACTGTTATAGAATAAGTCAGATTAGCTTCTATAACCAAGCATAATACGAGACTAGAGAGTTGTGCAATATATTGCACAGTGAAACTTATAAATGACATTTTTTTTGGGGGGAAAATCCTCCAGCCAGCAGAGCCCTTATATACTAGATGACCCCAGTTATTTATACCTTTTATCAAGGCACAGAAGCCTACCCCATGACTGACACAAATTTGGATGATTGAGGAGGAGAGGCAGATTATAAATAAATATCCCAAGAGGCTCCAGCCATCCCAATTGGGAAGGCATGAAGAGGCTCCATCCCAATTGGGAAGGGGATCCAGAGCCATGGGAGAGGATCCATGAGAGGATCCACCCCAATTGGGAAGTGGATCCACACCCATGGAAGAGGATCCAGCATCCAAATCGGGAAGTGCGGATCCAGATCCTTGGCAGAGGCTCCACTTATCCAAATCGGGATGAGGATCCAGAGCCTCAGGAGGTCATGTGATTTAATTTCGGCAATTCCCATGGATCCTCTTGGAGCCTCTCTGAGAGCCCTTGGATCCTCTCTGGATCCTCTCTAAAACAATCAAATTTCAATATCAATTCACACACTAGCTCAAATCCTACAATATTAGGCTTCCTGGAATCGCAAAAACAATGGCTACCCATCAATGTATAAATGGAATGAGAATACAAGGAGAAAACACACAAACCATTTTAGTAGGGAGGATCCACTGAATATTTTTATTCCTTGTAAATTGAATAACAAATCATCCACTCTTTCTTTGAGAATAAAATTCACACCATTGGACTGGCACGATTAAATGCTATTTTTGAAGCCCAAGATGAAAGAATTCCGGGAAATTCGGAGTGGATCCACTGGATCCACTTGGATCCTCTTTGGATCCTCTCCCAAAACAAATGAAAGAAAATTAAATATAAAATCAGAAAATCATCCGTTCCGGATGATTTTAGGCTCGTTGGAATCGTCTCTTTGAGACGCTTCCAACAGTGCATGCAACCCCCCAGAAACCCGCAGCATTCCAAAAGGCAGTGCTGGCGCACTGCCTTTTGGAATACTGCTAGGTGTCACAGTGCTTACCATCCAATACCTTCACAATCACCTCCCTACCTCCACTCTTCCTTCCAGTGTCACACTATTCAAGCACATCTTCGGTTCTAAGCCCAACCTCTCCCATCTCCATGTATCACAGTGCTTGTGTTATCCTCTGATCCCACCACAAAACCATTCCAACGCAGGCCCTTAACAGTATGAGCCCATCTTCATTGCTTATGAGGTCGCACAAGTTGGTTCACATATACGGTCAACCTCCAGTTCCTACTCTTTTTCTGCTAATGTCATCTTTGATAAGATCTACCCCACTCATCTCAGTGTTCCACATCCTCTTACACTTTCTACTCCATCACATGGGGGTGAGAGGACACAAGTACAAACAGCCAAAAAAGAAGCTTACCTCAATGAAATCAAACAACAACCCACTAGACATTCAAATCACAACATCACCACACAATCTTCCCACTTCCCTGACATGATTAGAGCACTAGTTGCGTATGGGGGTGTACAGGATATTGTTCAAGAAGGATACATGTCTGAATTTGTGGTGTTTGCATTAGCCGGTTGCAAAGATGTATTGATTGATTTCATGGTAGACACACCAATCCCAATGGTTGCAACTTCTTTTGGCTATAACAAGGCACCGCAAAACTATCATGAAGCACAGAAAAGAAGAGATTGGAAGATGTTCAAAACGGCAATGGACAGGGAATATCACAGTTTCATGAACATAAGGGCATGGGACAAATGTGATCTACCTAAGGGGAGGAAAGCTATAGATCTGAGATGGGTTTTCACTTACAAGTTACACAATATGGCTGTTCCAAAGGCAGGTGAAGAGAAGGCTCAATTGGTGGCAAAGGGTTTTAGCCAACAACCAGAGGACTACAGAGAGACATACACACCAGTTGCAAGGATAGCAAGTATCAGGGTTGTCCTTTCTATAGCTGCTGTTAATGATCTAGAGTTATATGGATGGGACTGCAAAACACCCTTTCTCCATGCTCAGCTACAACAGGACATCTACATCAAACCAATACCTGGTTATCCCCTCACAGATCCATCACAGGTATTGAAGCTTAATGTCGCTCTCTATGGTCTCAGACAGGCAGCTTATGAGTTCTACCAATTAGTCTTGACTGTGATGGAAAGTATTGGTATCCGGCATAGCAAAGTTGATCACACTTTCTTTTACAGACTTTGGGAATCACCTCCCGACCCCTCAATCCCTATGCCGCAATCTGGCCACTTGCAATTGTTGGTCCCAGAACCCCCCCAACTTCAGAAACGACTCACCATCATTGACCTAGGACCTGCCCAGTTATACCTCGGTTGTAGGATCATTCGGAATCACCCAGAGCAGATGTTATATCTATCGCAGGAAGCCTTTATTGGGGACTTGCTTGATGATTATAATATGACACATGCTCCTCCGCTAGGTATTCCAATCAAGGCTCAACTCTCTGAGATGAAAGACCCCCCTCCCGGAGCCTTACCGTCAATATCTGATGCTGACATGAAGCATACCTGCCAAAGTCTTGTTGGGAGCCTCCTGTATCTCGCTCTTTGCATGTGTCCGGACATCGCCTATGTCTGTATGGCACTTGGTCAGCACAATGCTAATCCAACCCACAAACATCTAGTCGCTGCCAAAAATGTGTTACAATACATCGCTGGGACTAAACAAATAGGTATGGTGTTTGGACAATGAGATGATCACTTTCTGAATTCTATATGAGGATACATTCAACATGGTGGATTCTCGGACTCGGATTGGGCATCGGACGTTGATAACCGCAGGAGTACTGCAGGCTTCTGTTTTTTCTTCCTGGGTTGTTGTATTTCCTGGTCTGCCATCAAGCAGAAGTCGGTGGCACTTTCATCTGCTGAAGCAGAATACTACGCATTAACTCATGCGGTGAAAGAAGCACTTTGGCTCAGGATGTTCCTTACTCTCCTTGACATCCCTATTCCCTCACCATACCCAATTCTCTGCCATAATTCTGCGGCGATATCTATAGCAAACCGGGAAGTTATTTCATCCCGGACCAAACACATTGATGTGTGTCACCACTTCCTCTGACAATACATTGGAAAGGAACTCTCTACATCATGGTTACCCACCTCAGAAATGCCTGCCAACATCTTAACGAAGCCGCTGCCTCAGCCGATTTTTGATAAACATTGTGAATTTCTAGGAGTTATCGTCCTTCTTTCTTGATTCTCTATTTTTCTGCTGGTTTGTTCATCATTGTTATTTCTATTCCTATCCTTCTATTCTTCTATCATTTGTAAGCAAGCTTACCACTGACAAGAGCTGACGTCATGAACCGATCACTAACGAACCATATATAAAGGACCTTGCCATGCGATAACAGGTTAACCTCTCTCTTCCATCATCCTCTCTTTCACATCTGTTCTCTCTCTCTCTCATTGTATACGCATATCATAAACTCTTACTCTTCTGGAATATACGTTGTGCCTACGTATTTGTCTTTGTGTCGTAAGTGAAGCCTCATGCTTACACTTTTTTTTACGTTCGCACACTTGTATCTCCACTGTCCATCATTGAACCTTTTTTTATGCCGACAGGTTCCAACGTGGCTGCCTCACAAAAGACTCGTTCTAAGTTGGCCAACGGGGAACTTGATACTGCCGCGTCATCCACTTTTGGATCTCGCAGACTGTCTGTTAGTGTTCTGCATTCTGGGAAGACGTTTATCCCAAGACCTGTCGGGTCTATGCTGGAATCTGATACTGCTGTAGCCCCTTTGGGTGCTAATACCGATACATTGCCGTTCTGTGCGCATATGTGCACTCCTCCACCACATATAATGACCGTTCTGACGAACCCTCTGTCAGTTTCTACAGCCCCTACTGGAATTGTACCTTTGCCGCCGACTCCTGTCCCTGGACATCTTAGCTGACCTGTCTCTCTGGTATTACGGAGCGATACATCTGCATTGACTCCGACGACACCTCATACATCAAGTGTTGGTGTTACTCCCACTTCTGATTCTCCCACTGTGCCTGTTCCCGCCACTCCTGCCGCTGCTGTTACCCCCTCTGTGCTGCCCGCTGGACCGTTACCGTCTGCATCTGGACCACCACCCGGACCGTTCTCTTCAGCTTCTGCACCCGATTCCTCTGATTCTGCCAACTCTTCCGATTCTGACTCCTCCTCTGATGACGATATGGGTAATGCTATCGTACTCTGTGATGGTATCGAAATACTGAAAGTCCTGGGATTGCCTAGAGTCACTGCCACGGTTTTGACCCCATACATCCTCCGTGAATTGGAGGACTATGTTGAAGTGTACCTTGAGGACAAAGGTATCACTGATGAAAAGCGATGGTTGAAAAAGATTGCTGGCTGTTTCGCTAATAGTGAACACATGAAGTGGGTCAACATCAAAGCGGGGAAGCAACCTGTTGGTACTACTGTTACGCTCTTCATGGACAAGATCCGGAAACGGTTCTTACCGGATAACTGGGAGTTGGAAGTATACAACAGTCTACAGTCCAACTCCATGAAGAAAGGCGATAAATTTGTGGACTAGGCAACTAGAGTCAAATGAAAGAACTCTGTTTTGGTCGGGACGGCATTCCATTTTGACGACAAATCTTTCCAGAGTTTCCTGCAGTCGCACTTGTGCGAAGACTTTATGAGGCTAGTATTTGAAACGCCTACCCCTTTGGGTTCTTACATCTATGCAATCACTGACTCTATTAAATGGGAAAACGAGGTGCAGCAATTGGACAACGTTCGACGCCGACAACAGAAAGCGATTCACGATGCACTTATGGAAGCGGAGCGCATTCGGAATGCAAAAGCTGGGTCGACGGGTTCTGGTAATGCCAGTATTTCCAGTGGTGGGAATGCTGGCTCTTTGGGTGGTGGTAGTTCTTGTAAGGTGGGGAAGAAGCCTGCAGGTTCTGCTGACAAGGATCACTGCCTGACCCTTACCGATGACGAATGCGCCATCGTGGCGAAATTCAACGGCTGCTTCAAGTGTAGGAAAGTTCTGCAAAACCATAGGTCCTTGGAATGTACTGCACCCTTTCCTTGGGGAGAGGGCTGCCGACCTGTTCAGAAACTGACGCAAGCCGAGATTGACGCATTCAATAAGGGCAAGGATGCCAGCGGTGACAAACGTGGCTCCTCATCCTCATCCTCCTCTGATCGTCCAGCTAAGAAACAGAAGAAGGACGCTGCCGCCAGTATTGTTCTGGCTGACCAAGAGCCTGCTGGGGACTCTAGTGGTGACAGCGATACTATCGCTTTTCTCGGGGACGAAGGGGACACGACTCATAGTGATGTACGTGGTCAACATCTCTATTGGGAATGTTCTATATTGGCACCTAACGATGATTTCCCAGTGAAAACGACGGCTCTCCTTGACTGTGGGGCACACATGGTCCTCATCCGCGATACCTTAGCTAGCGAACTTGGTCTGGAGCGACATCCTCTTAAAGACTCCTTTTCTGTACGCGGTGCAATGTCATCTGGTCGCTCTTCCCTTAAAGATTTTGTTGTGTTACCCCTGTCTTCTACCGACCTATCCTATACCGCTCGTAGTGTGAAAGCTTTAGTTGTTAATGAATTATCTTGTCCAATAATCTTGGGAATGCCTTTCCTGACAGTGAACTCGATTGTTATTGACAGTGAAGCATGGGTCGTCACTGATAAGAAACAAAATTATAATCTACTGGGCGATAATGCTAAAGTTAAGAGGCAGTTGAGTAAGCCGCTGCCTGCTCCAGAACGGCGGGCCTTGGAAAAACGTCACTTAAAGACGACCGCCCATTATAGAAAGTCGTTGATTGAAGATCTTAAGGAGCAGCTGCTGGCTACAAAGCTTGCCATGACCCAGTACACGCATACCTCCAATGTGCAGACCGTAGTCGCTGCAATTCAAGAGCATATCACTTCAGTCATTGATGAAGAAATCCTTCGCTGGCTACATGATAAGATAACTGCCAACTTTGTGCCAATTTTTGCAGACATGCCGAATGTCTCTGCGCTTCCAAAGGACATTGAAGCAGAGATAAACCTCAAGGACCCGTCTAAGACTGTTAAACCAAGGACTTACAGCTGTCCAAGGCAATACAGGCAGGCGTGGAAGAGGCTGATAGACAAGCATCTCGATGCTCGTCATATCTGACCATCAGACTCTCCACATGCTTCCCCTTCCTTTTGCATTCCGAAAGCTGACCCAGACGCCCCACCGTGTTGGGTGAATGACTACCGCGAACTGAATCGTAACACAATCCCGGACAACTACACATTGCCAAAGGTCGATGACGTTTTGAATGACTGTGCGCAAGGAAAGTTTTTTGTGGTAATCGACATGATGAGTGCTTTCTTCCAGACTAGGATGCGGCACAAGGACATTGGGAAGACAGCAGTGTCCACGCCATTTGGATCCTACGAGTGGGTGGTGATGCCCATGGGCTTGAGAAATGCCCTGGCCATCCACCAGCGCTGCATTAACAAGGCGCTCCATGAGCATATAGGCAAGATTTGCAGGGTTTACCTCGATGATATTGTGATTTGGTCTCAGTCGTTAACAGACTGTGAACGTAATGTGAAACTCATCCTACAGTCGTTGCGAGACGCTGGCCTGTACTGCAAACTTAAGAAAACGAAACTGTTCTGCATAGAGATTAATTTCCTCGGTCACCGGATTAGTGCAAGGGAAATTGAGGCGGACGACCGCAAGGCTGATCGCATTATTAACTGGCCTGTGCCACAATCAGCGAAGGAGGTCCGGCAGTTTTTGGGCCTCGTCCGATACCTGGCCGTGTTTTTACCCGATTTGGCTTGCTACTCTGCCATCCTCTCAAGGTTGACGGAGAAAGATCATGATTCGCAATTCCCAGACTGGTCCGATTCTCACCAGAGTGCCTTTGACAGTATAAAACGATTGGTGCTGTCTCGAGATTGTCTCACCACCATCGACTACTCCGCCTTGGATGTGAACCGCATTTTTGTGTCCACAGACGCGTCAGATACGGGGAGCGGCGCAGTTCTGAGTAATGGTAAGACGTTTGAGTCTGCTCGGCCTGTCGCCTTCGAGTCGAAATCCTTTAAAAAGGCTGAGCTGAACTACCCCGTCCATGAGAAAGAACTGTTGGCGATTGTGCGCGTGCTGGAGAAGTGGCAGGTGGATCTGATCGGGGTGCCCTTCACGGTGCTTACGGACCACTGCACTCTTGAGTGCCTTCAGTCACAGAAACATCTCTCCCGCCGACAGGTGAGGTGGATGGAGTTTCTTCAACAGTACGATTTCAACATAGTCTACCTATGTGGGGAGGATAATGTGGCCGCCAACACCCTCTCTTGTACTGTGTTCCCCACCATTTGTGCTGAGGTGGATGTGTTCCACATGACACCCTACGATCAAATGGACGAGCTTGAAGTTGCCGTGTGCAGCCTGCTGGATGCACTGGCGTTGGTGCAGGCGCAGTGGGCTCCAGCCCTTTGTGGCGTTGATGACACGTCCGTGGCCGCAACCTTGGCTGTAGCAGTAGACGATGAGTTGCGTATGGTGATCAAGGAGGGCTACAACAAAGATACCTGGTGCAGCAAGTTGTTAACAATGTGGCAGAATACCCCCAACGTTGCCTTAAGGGGCGGTCTCCTCTTCTTCGAGGGCCGGCTTGTCGTGCCCCGCATGGGGAACGTCCGGGAGACGATTTTCACCCTGGCTCATGACGTGCTCGGTCGCTTTGGGCTGGATAAGTGCTATGAGGCCCTGCGTGGTTCGTTTTACTGGCCAGGGATGTACAGTGATTTGGAGCGGATCTACGTACCTCGTTGTGACACCTGTCAACGGGTGAAATCATCAACCAAGAAGCCATTTGGCCCCCTCCATCCCTTGCCTGTGCCAGACCATCGGTTTCAAGCCGTTGCGTTGGATTTCGTTGGGCCCTTTCCCGAGGAGGAGGGTTTCAATTGTGTTCTGACGATCACAGATCGGCTGGGCGCGGATGTGCACCTTGTCCCCACGTTGTTGCGAGCCTCCGCAGCTGACATGGCTCACCTGTTCTTCACCAATTGGTATTGTGAGAATGGACTGCCGCTCGAAATCATGTCCGACCGCGACAAGCTGTTCACGTCCATGTTTTGGCAGACGCTACATGGGCTCACCGGGACATCACTGAAGATGTTCTCTTCTTTCCATCCAGAGACCGATGGCGCCAGTGAGAGGACCAACAAGACGCTGAATCAGTGTCTGCGGGCGCACGTTGACTCCTTGCAGCGAGGTTGGGTGAAGGCGCTTCCTGCCATATGCTTCGCAATGATGAACACTCAGAATGCCTCAACAGGACTCACCAGGTTTCAGTTGCGCATGGGATTCTCTCCGCGCATCATTCCGCCTCTCGTCGCAGAGCCCGTTTCCCCTGCAGAAGACCCCATGTCTTTCTTGAGCCGCATCCGCACCTTGGAGGCTCAGGCGCGGGATTTGTTGCTGCAGCACAAGGTAGTGCAGGCGTTCCATGCGAATAAAACGTGTGACTTGTCGGATTTGCCTTTCCGGGTGGGTGATCTTGTCAAGTTGTCGACAGCCAATAGGTGGAAGTTGTTGGGCGCAGAGGGCCAGAGGACGGTGGCGAAGCTGCTGCCCCGATTTGAGGGCCCGTATGTTGTCCGGAAAATGGACACTGCGCACAGCACTGTGACACTCGAGATTCCCCGGCCGGGTAACGCCGCCACGACGGAGACTTTCCACGCGTCCCTTGTGCGGCCATGGGTGGAGAATGACAACATCGTCTTCGAGAGGCCTCCGTTGAACAGTGAGGGCGAGGCTGAGGGCAAGGACATCCTGGAGTGTTGGCCGGTTGGTCAGGGGTGGAGCTATTGTGTGAAGTATAAGGGGTATCCGATTGAAGAAAGCGAATGGTTGCCGGGCCGTGAGGTTGAGAACCTTGCCACGTTGGACAGGTTTTTTGCATGTTTAGGTCTAGACAACCACGGACGTCCAGTCAAGTAGCACCATCGCTTCCCCCCCTTTTTCCCTTTTTTTTCTCTTTCTTCTGTCCTCATGTTTCCTTGCTGTTTCTTGTTGTGTGTTCTTCTTCTCTCTTGCCTGCGGTATGCTTTTTCCCTGAAGGGCACCAGGGTTTTTTAATGCAACTGCGCACGGATTTAGATAGCTAGTCTACCTTGTCTTTGCGCATCTTGTGTTCCCTTTTCTTTTTCCTCCTTCCTGGCGTTTCTTTCTTTTTTTGTTGTGGGTGGGGAGGAGTGTAAGCAAGCTTACCACTGACAAGAGCTGACGTCATGAACCGATCACTAACGAACCATATATAAAGGACCTTGCCATGCGATAACAGGTTAACCTCTCTCTTCCATCATCCTCTCTTTCACATCTGTTCTCTCTCTCTCTCATTGTATACGCATATCATAAACTCTTACTCTTCTGGAATATACGTTGTGCCTACGTATTTGTCTTTGTGTCGTAAGTGAAGCCTTGTGCTTACACCATTCTTCCTATCTTTCATCTTTCTCCTATTTCACTCTTCATGTCTTTTGAGGGGGTGTGTTGAGCTTCATAAAGACACTGGTGAGATAGTCGTCAGCTGACATATAGGAATCATCATGTGATCAGCTATATATCTATCGCGTTCCCTTCTCCTCTCGTCTTCAGTTGTTCCTATCATCTGAAGACGTGAGTACAATTCCTACTTTCCTAGTTTATGTATTGACACTTCCCTGTAGTCTCACGTATCTATGTCGCCTACAGGTAATGACAGTTGTTCCTATCATCTGAAGACTTTTACGTATCTACATCGCCTACAGTCAACAGGTTATGGGCCCTGCCATCAACTGATTGTAGGATACGTATAGATTCTTGACAACTCACAAGCATATACTCTTGATAGGATTTATTGCAACGCATACATCCGCTGCTCGCTTATAGAAAAACCGCATACATTCAATATTTATCACACATACACACAAGTCATGCCCGGTCAACGACATAGATTCCACCCACCTGTACCTGAAAACAATTTTGCATCATCGATATCCCAAACAAACCCTCTAGCAGGTAATCAATTGATTTTTTCAAATTCCCAACAACACATTCCATCTTTGAATCCTTCATCTTCGCAACACTCTTCAAATCTTAATGTTCCCTCTTCTGGTAGTTTAGATGCATTTTTTCCACCTATTGGCAAAGATTTTTCTGTCCAAATTTTTCCTTCACATCCCCCAAGTGGAAATTCTGTTAATCCCTTTAATCCTTTACTGGTGGCCTCTGAGCAACAGGCTCATATTTCGCATCCTGAACCAAATCATTTGGTTCTGGCTACACCATCTACGTCTCCTGCGTTGGCTAGTCCACATAATGCAAATGAACCTTCAGCTACTCCATTGTTGCCATCTCCCTTCAATCAGGGTCACCCGCATTCTTCTTCACTTCCTTCTTCTGCACCTTTCAATCATCCTTCTTCTCATTCTCAACCGCCTCATGCACCATTACCTTTCAACCAAAATTATCCATTCCCTAATTTCTTTCCTCCTTATGGTTACCCCCCCTATTTTTTCCCCCCGTATCCGTATATGCCACCTCACTCTTATATGCAACCTCCCCCTTCGCTTCCACCACCTCCTCCTCTTATTTCTACTTGTG
Organism: Agaricus blazei; assembly: GCA_029719445.1. Classification (NCBI taxonomy): domain Eukaryota; kingdom Fungi; phylum Basidiomycota; class Agaricomycetes; order Agaricales; family Agaricaceae; genus Agaricus; species Agaricus blazei. The sequence goes on along the minus strand of SSNC01000002.1, from coordinate 2,851,422 downwards.
CTCCTACTTCTATTCATTCCTCTGTTCTAGCTTCCGCTCCTATTTCTGTCCCTTCTTCTTCTCAACAAGTTATACCTATTTTTCATGGCAATAATCGTACCATTCCTTCTCTTTCTCATATTGAACCTCTGGAGGGTTTGTCGAACTTCGATGCTTGGGACAACAATATTCGGACAATATTGGACAGTCTGGGTTACTTGGACCTGATCTATGACCCTGCGTATGATCCACCCAACTCTATCTCGCACATGTCTACCCGTCCTGTTTTCTCACTGGTACCAACGAATGAGGAATTGGAAGCAGCTCGAGCCTGGCATTCCGCTGATAGCACAGTTTGCCACATACTTCTCAATAAGATCTCGAAGAATGTGTCTGGCTCGATCGCCACTGTGAAACGAGGAGGTTCCACTAGGGAGATTTACCAGGTCTTGCATCTTCGGCATTCAAACTGTGATTGGATTGGTGGGTGTGCTGTATGGGATGAGCTTCAGCAATTGAAGCCTGGCACGGACATTATTGCATATTGTCAGCGTTGGCTCATGGATTTCAATAGGGTCTGTGACTCACAGTATCGTATTGATACTGTGCATGGTGTTGACATGTTCTTCCGCCCACTTCCCTCCTTTGGTCTTATCACTGCAATTAAGACTGACGTCTACGATCAGCTCTCAAGCAACCCACATCTGAAGGTCGATTTTGTTTTCGGTGTTATCCAACGTCTCCTAGACCAAGTTATTCTACATAACTTCCATATTAAGGATGCCTCCGCGAAACCACAGCCTCCCTGTGACCGACCCTCTTCTCAGAATTCTGCTCCCTTGAAATGTCCTGGCCAGGCGCCTTCATCTACCTGCCATGACCCCCCTTCCTCCTCCTTCAAGCCTCGTCCTCAGGCCCACCTTGCTGCCCCTGACCCCTCTGTGGTTTTCCCTCCTCTGGTCAACCATGTTGATCTTGAGGAGATTGTTCTGGACGATTGGGGTGGTGAAGATGATAATCCGTATGTCGTGAATGTAATTCTGCCCTCCTCGATCAATGCCAATTTTGTTTCTTCGTTTTATCCCCCTGCTGTGATGAGCTGTAAGATTCCTGATGAGGGTATGGTTTTGTTAGACAATGAGCAGTTTGTGGGCTCTTTTGAGGCCCTGTTGGATTCGGGTTCGACGCACCATATTTTTAACAATCGTGATTATTTTTCTTCCCTTGACGATTCTTTTTCTTTACCCGTCTCCACTGCAAACAACACTCCCCTCCCCATCTTGGGTCATGGTGATGTCTCGCTCTCTTTCAGCTCTCCCTCAGGTCCTGTTTGTGTACAGCTGCGTGGTTGTCTCTATGCCCTGGCTGTACCTGTGAACCTGCTCTCCATTGGCCACCTGGTTTCATCCAGTGTCTCTTGCTCATTTACCTCTCCGGGTACCACAGCTCTCTCTCTTTCCTGCCCCAGTGGATCCTTTGCGCTGCTGGTGTCTGCTCGCAATGGCCTTTCCTGGTTGCGATGCCAATATGTAAATACTCTTCACTGCCTCTCTCCTGACCTTGATCCTTCCTGCTTCGTCTCGGCTCCTTTGACCCCAGACTTGTGGCATCAGTGGTTCGGCCATCTTGGCTTTGATGCAACATGCTCTGTTCTGACGAACGATTATGCGAAGGGGATTACTCACTCCGGGACATTTGAACGCACCCTCTGTCCTTCTTGCACAATTGGCAAGGGTGCTCAACAGAGTCATGCTTATCATGGTAATCGTGCGAGTTCCATTGGCGGCCTGATCCACGCTGACATCTGTGGTCCATGGCCGGTGCAAACTCCTTCCAAGGCCCGCTATGCGTTCTCCTTGTTGGATGACCTCTCCAATTTTGGATTCATGTACCTCTTGTCTTCTCGGTCTGACGTCCAACATCTCAGAAAAGCTACCCATTCCCAATGTCACCCTGGTCTTCTTGGCCAGCTTGGAAGCAGCATCCCAGTATTGCTTCCCTGCAAGCAGATCACACCCAGTCTCAGTCCCATAGCAGCAGATATTGCATACCTTGGGCTCTAAGGCAAGACCTACCCACTTGGATGAAGCCCAGTTCTCCCATTCCTTCCACTCACTCCCAGGCCAGTACCACTCATATGCCCTCTTCCATTCATCAAGGTCACCAAAAAGCATCAAGTGAGTTTGAAAAAAGTCAGTGGACATGGTGATGCCCCGGAAAATCAGTGCGCTGAAAAACCCAGAGTCCGTGGTCAGGTTGGACTCAGAATAACACCCACCAGGTTGAAGGACACAAACCTGGGACTGTGCTTTGTCCCAGAAAGCAAGGAGTTTGTCAACGTCAGCCTTGACCATGTTCAACAACAGGCCGTGGGTCAGATCCCAGGCAGTCACTGTGCTGCCGTCAATGGCATCGAGAAAGGAAAGGGAAAGGTAGAGGATGAGCGCAAACTGGCAGAGGTGGGGACGCCTTTGCAGAACAGTACCATTGGGTCCATGGAGCACAGAGTCTTTTTTTTTTTTTTTTTTTTTTTTTTTAAACAATCAAAATTTTATATACCGAGGCGCAAAGGCAGACCGGTCCTACACACATGCCTGTACATAGAGTTATCTAAGCAGAAACATAACCACAGGAGGAAACGTAACCCGAGAAAGACTATATCTCACAATGAAAATACAATGTCCTTAAGTCCGAAGACCTAGAGGTCATCTGTCCGATAGCGAAGGAACCAGAGATAAGAGGAAAGCATAAACCACCCCAAGACCACTTCCCGCGCCAAAATGATAGCACCCACCCGATCAGTCTCCTACGCCATCCCAGGCCAGGATCCACAGCATCCACATCACCGCTATCGCCCATACAGAGCCACTAAGGGAATATCATCCCCGGGACCCGAGGTTTTACCCTCCATAAGTGTAAGTCGTTCTAGACATGGAAGACAGGTGGGGAATACCCGTCTTGGCCCATCCCATCGACGATACACCGCCCCCAATCCCAGGTCACCCGTCGAGACCCCAATAGCGAATCACAGATCCGCTTCCGCCATATCACCTGATACCCCAAGACGGCCAAGACCGAACAGGCCCTCACTAACCTTGTGCTCGCTCCGGAGGCAAGTCAAACGAGAACATCCAAGGGTTTGCCTCGATGAACTCGAAAAAGGGACCAGTATCCTCAGGAACCCCAAAGAAGTTCCTGGGACGAGAAACACGGGAACAATCCCGCAAAAGATGAGTCCGCGTCTGATAAGCACCAGTACCACAGCCCTCGCAATCGGAGCGCCCCCCTAGATTGAATCGGTCACGGAACTCCCCAATAGGGGCATGACCAAGAATACACCGGGTAACCGACGCGAAAAACTTCGCATCGAATTGCCCGAAGCGATGAAGCCAAGGCCCATTATTCACATAAGTGGGCTTCAGCCGTTTAGGGCGGAAACGAAGATCCTTACCCTGCACGTCCTCGGTCCAAAGATCAAGGAAGTTATGGCCACGGTAGTCGGGGTCCGAAAACTTTCGCTTCCAGTCCTCCAAGCACCAGTCGGACAGGTCCTTCCGGACCTTGTGAAGAGTGGTCTTCGGGTTGATACCCAAAGGCCGGAAATAGGCCGCCTCCTTGGCAAAGACATGCGCCTCGTGATGATACCTCCATTTGAGTGCAGACCGCACCCTAACAAAGGCGATTTCGGCCTTGGGATTCACCGAGAGCCAATAGCGAAGAAGGGAGCACATAGCGAGGGAGTGCTCCTGGCCCGAGTGAGGACGACAATCTAAGGCGAGCTCCGCCATAGTTATCGAATCCGTAAAGACAGTGATAGAGGAGGTGTCAGGAAAGGCAATAGCCTCCGCCACCCCCCACCGAATGGATGCGAGCTCCGTGTCCGCAGACGTAGAGAGCCCCTCGTAATGACGGGAGGAACGAACGCGCCTCCCGCCATGGAAAACAAGGGCCGCCGCAACAGCTTCCCTCTGCCCCTTAGGGTCCACCGACGCATCAGTGGCCACTATCGAGGCGTTACTCTCCAGGGCCTTAGCCCGGAAGTCCTCAAGAACCTGCACGAAGGCAGCATCCTTGGTATCATTGGGGATGTCGATCACGTGGACCCTCTCGGCCCATAGATCCGTGACCCGACACCCAGGCTGCGCTTCCTCAGAGTCCGCATCAAAGCGCTCCTCCAGGGAAGGAAGATTAACAGAGTGGGCAAAGACGGGGGACTTAACCGCCTTGCCAATGTTATCCCAGTGCCACTTGTGCTTGAAAGCCCCAGCAGCTCCCCCCCGTCCCAGCAGAGACCGGATCGGGTGGTTGACGGACAGTGTTTTAACTCGATAAGAAGACCTCTCAACGAGTTTTTTAATGTGAAGGTGGATCGGGATGAGGCCAGCGATAGACTCAACTCCACCAGACGGGGAGGTACGAAACGCACCCGTAATCCAGATAGCAGCACGGCGCTGCATTTTCCTGTAGGACTCCATCAGACCCTTACAACGGGTTCCAAGATGGGACCAGAGTTCGCACCCATACGTGGCCACAGGGACCACGCACGTGCGATAGAGAAGCCTCTTCTGGACCGGGGCAAGGCCCCGGATCGAATTGCCGAGCATGCCCATGGCTCTCACCATAGTAAATGCCCGCGTCGTATAGAACCGGACGTGCTCAGAGAACGTGAGCTTCCGATCGAAAAAGAAGCCCAGGTACTGCCAGGTAGCCTTAGGCCGAAGAGGATTGTCAGCCCCATTGGGGCCCACAGGAAGAGAGACAGGTGGATTAAGATCATTCCGTCGTCTGGAAAAATGGAAGAGCTCTGACTTCGAGTGCTCCATAGTGAGGCCAAAGTCAGAGAGAGTGCGGTACATAATCTCATAGGCCTGCGCGAGCTTAGAGATGTTCCCGTCAAGGGTACGCGACTGGCAAATTATGGTGCCATCGTCAACGTAGGAAAGGAGGTCGCACTCGAGATGAGTGCTCCTCGCACGGAATGCCCGTATGACACCCGCAAAATACAGGGCCGACAGGACAGGAGACAGAGCAGAGCCCTGCCCCACCCCCACATCAGCCCGCATAGGATCAGATCGGTCCGGTCCCCACATATAGCAGGTCTCCCTCTCGACAAGATAAGAGGCAAAGAACTTCCCAACCGAGTCGGGAAACCCCTGCCGCTTAATAATCGCCACCAGCAAATCATGGTTAAGCGATGGGAAGAACTGAGCGACATCGAAGGCGATGACACTGGTGTCGAGGTTATGAGCCCACCCAGTTTTAACAAGGTGAACCAGGAAGGCGCCAGCGTCCAAAGTGGAGCGCTGACGGATACCACCAAACTGTTCCGGAGTGAAAAGGTTAAACTTGACCCCCTCGAATTGGAGCCGCGTGGAGATCATCTTCTCGATGAGCTTGCCCAGAGTATTAAGGAGCACTATCGGCCGGTACGCCCTAGGGGTAGAGTAATCCGCCTTACCCGGTTTCGGAATGATGACCGAGGTGGAAGATTTGAAATAGTCCGGCCAGAAGCCCACCCTAAGGCAAGCATCCGCCAGACGCCGCACAAGGAGAGAGGTCTCCTCATACGGCAGTACCGCCTTGAGGTGCCTCCACGTGATGTGGTCGGGCCCAGGAGAAGAATGGGTAGAGCAAGCCCGAAGGGCATCACTCATCTCCGCGTGACTGAAAGGAGGCCACTCGCGTTCAGGAACACGAGGCAGCTCTTCCAAGCATGAGAAATCAACAGGGAGCGAGGCCCCCCCATTATAGGTCGAATGGAGCGCGTTCCACAGGTCCGCAAGCTCGACACAAGGCTTCCCCTGATGCACAATGGCCTCAAAGGAAGGGTTAACCCTTGGTCCGGTCCAGGCCATCAAATCCCATGGCCTCTGATCCGTTTCAGCAACCTTCTTGATGCGCTCATCGAAGAAGGTGCGCTTAGCTTGCTTGACAGCCTGCTTGAAAAGGGACTTACTCTCCCTGGATCGCTCCAGCAAGTGATAATCCCGCGCCTCACTGCACTCCTTGTTCCACCAAGACTTGGAGTGCGTAGTGATGACCTTCTCCACGGAGTGGGCAAGCCAAGCCGCAGAGAAACAACCAGAAATCGCCCACGCGCATTCCTGGATGAGGGCCGGAGATCCCAGGTCGTTGCAACGTACCCGGGAAAGCTCCCGTATGAGCTGACCGGTGAAGGCACCCTCCTCCTCCGAGTCACGCTCGATTACTCGTCGCACGATCCGCAGATGGGAATCGGCAACCTTGAGCTTAGTAATGATGGGAACATGATCAGAAGACCCTGTCCCCTCATGATAGAGAAGGGGCTGCTCCCCCCCCTCAAAATGTATGCCGGTAAAGACCAAGTCAATGACCGACCCGTTAAGTCGGCGATCATGCGGGAAGTGCATGTCGCCGTGATTCGAAGGCCTCCTCCAAAAGAGACCAACATCGGATGAGACCTCCATAAGGGCCTGAGAAGGGGCGTGGTGATGCCGAACCCGTGGGTCCCACACTTCCGAGTGAAGGTTAAAATCACCCCCCATGTAGGTGAGGTTAGGAAGAGAGTCAGCCACCTGGGCCAGGTGGTAGACCGCAGTGTTCCTGCCATCATTATAGACGTTGGCGAGGAACATAGAGCCCCCTGCCGGAGAGACAGAGAGCAGGAGAACGTCCGGGTGGTCAATGAGATCAACTCGATGAGCCGGACGAAGAAGTTTGAGGCGCCAGTGGACGTAAGCGGCCACGCGAGCGTCCTTGGAAGGCCGAGGCCTGGGCTCAATAAGGAGCCAGTCAGGATGAGTGGGGAGACCAATCACCGGATCCCCCTCAAGGGTTTCCGACGACCTGGTATGCCGTACGAGCCGCCTGGGAGGCTCCTGAATAAACAAAATATCGCAGAAACGACAGTTCGCGAGTAGATACTCGACGTGCGGCCAGGACCGATTAACGTTCTGAGTAAGGACAGTGAGTTCTCTCAACGGTGTACTAGGGGGGCCCCTAGACATGTTGAGAGGACGGGATGGGCATTTGAGAGGCGCTCTTGGACGAGCGCATCTCAGAATATTTCCTCTGGATCCAAGCCCGGTCAAACCGGTGCTTCCAGAAGACGCATTTGCGGTCAGAAGCCGCGTGAGGACCCCTACAATTGGGGCACATGAAAGGGTGCGGGCACGGCTCACCCGGGGGCGTAGCCGGGACCGGCGGTTTAGCCTTGGGATGCCCCTTGCAGCAGGCCGCAGAGGAGCGATGAGAGGAGGGGGTGTGAGGCCCCAGGCAGCGATCGCAGCGAGCAAATTGCTCCCTGCAGACGGACGAGATGTGCCCCCATTTCCAGCAGCGCTGGCACTGGGGAGTGCCCGGATGGGCCTTAGCAGCTTGAACCCTAAGGATCAAGTTGCGGAAATGGATGGGGCGACCAGCGAGCTGCTTGAGAACGCCACCGGACTTGGAGTCCCATACCTCAAACCACGCGGTGGACGTGTCAGAAGTACGGGTGTTAGACGCCAACCTAATAGGGCCAGCGAGGGAAATGAGGTGAGACAGAGAGGAGGCGCGAAGCGCTTCCTCAACCGCTGCCGGGGAGGTGGGTGAGCCATCTCCAGCAAAACGGGGGACATCCAGGATCTTGCAGTAAGACCTGGAGGCCGGCATCGAGAGCGAGAGGGCGGGGATGACTTCCCCCTCTCTAGGATAGACCCGGTTGAGACCCTCCGCGCAGAGGTCAACCATGGCCTGTGTTGTGATGGCGATATTGGTGGCCAGAGACCAACCCCTATACGCCCTAGATGTGGCCTCGACTCGAAGCTTCGAGTTAGAGGCGGAGAGGTGCTTGTTCAGAGACTCAGTGCACCTAACTAAATCAAGATCGAAGGCCGAGCCATCCCGAACCTCGACAAGGATTTGACGGCGGGTGGGACCGCCAGTAGTAGACTTGAGGGCAGGACGCCCTTTAGCAGACGAGGAGGGACCATTACCAGTCGCCTGACGGTGCAAGGCAATGATCTGGTCCGAGGACAAGTTAGGGAACGCCTGCGCAAGAGCAACAAGGCCGTTCACGGGGGCCATGTCCTTATTCCCAGAAGGACGCGCTTTCTGGGCGGGGGTAGTGGCAGCAGCGGCCGCATAGGACCGCTTAGGAGGTGGGCCCTTGGGCCTAGGAGGAGCCTGAGGACCAATGGCGGGGTTGCGAGGAGCGCCCCTAGCGAAGCCGGGGGCCTTCTTAGGCTTAGAGACACGGGCGGGGGGAGCAGCCCCACGATCCATGTCAGTGTCTACATCTCCCCCGGGAGCCTGGGGCGTTGGGGCTGGAAGAGACGGGGGAAAGAGGGCCTGGACCGTCTCGTAGGGAGAGGACGTAGACCCATGATGAGGGAACCTGACCGCGCCCCAAGGGTCGCGGCCTGCAAAATCTGAGACCATGGCAATGCCCTTGCCTAGGGCCTGTAAGACGGCATCATCGAAGTTGCCAAGAGACCTGCCGCTGAACGCGTTCAAAAACGTGTGCGCGGCCTGGAGCGAGGCGGCCACAGCCGCCGCATTCGCCTCAATCCCCGCCGCATGGCTAAGGGTGAGGGGGAAGGAGCAAGATCCTGAACCTCACCCCCAGAACCAGGGGTGGGGGAGGATGGGCGAGTCGGGGGGCGCGAGACATCTTGTCGTTGCCTAGGAGTACGGGGGCTACCCGGGGCCGGTTGGATCCTCGTCCCACCGAGCGCCTCCAAAGGAAGCTGGGAAGAGGAGGAGAGAGAGGGGAACTGGCCAGACGACACAGAGCCCCTTGGGATACGAGACGGGCCCGTAGAGGGCTGGTCATGCTGAGACTTGAGCCAGTCATCCAAGGATTCCTGGCTAGAGGACCTGGCCTTAGAGGGAGGCCTAGAGAGCCTCCCCTGCCTATCCCCTTTGGCAGAAGAACGACCACGAGACTGGGTCGACATATAGCACGCAAACACAGAGGTTTACTAGAAAAGCAACAGGTGTAGAGACGATTTCAGACGACGAGCAGGTGTTTACACTTGTTTACTACTTAATCTAGGTGGCGGTACCAGATCAAGAAGCGATTTTTATGGAGCACAGAGTCAACCCAGGAGATAAACGTGGCTGGGGTATACATGTCCGGGGTGGAGACAGAGGGTGCAGGTGACAGTCCAGGAAGTTCTCCTGCAAATTCAGAGACCTTGGAAAGCAGGGATTTGAGTCCTGGGAACTGGACTTCCATGCACTTCCAGAGAGTGTGCAGGTGAGGCTCAAGCAGGGGCAGGTCCAATGTGTGTTCTTCTATTTTTTTTTTTTTTTTTTTTTAAACAATCATAATTTTATACACCGGAGCGCTAAGGCAGGCCGGTCCTACATACATGCCTGTACATAGAATTATCTAAGCAGAAATGACCTAACAATAAAGAAAATCATGACCCAAGAATACATACATCTCACAATGATAATACAGCATCCTCAAGTCCAAGAAACCTAAGATCGCCTGACCAATAGTAAAAGGAAAGAGAACAGTCCCATACCAAAATGAAAGCACTAGCCCAATCAGACCCATACGCCATCCCAGGTCAGAGTCCTCAACTTCCACATCACAATTATCTCCCATACAGAGCCACTAAGGGAATATCATCCCTGGGACCCGAGGTTTTACCCTCCATAAGTGTAATTTGCTCTAGAACCAGTAGGTGGGGAATGCCCAGCTTAGCCCAGTCCATCAACGATACACCGCTCCCAGTCCCAGGTCACCCGTCGAGACCCCAAGGGAGAATCATCGGTCCGCTTCCAGAGATTTCCCCAAAACCCCAAGACAGCCAGGCCCGAACAAGCCCTCACTAACCTTGCTCCCGCCCTGGAGGCAGGTCAAACGAGAACATCCAGTCATTAGCCTGGACGAACTTGTGTAGAGTACCAGGGTCCTGAGGAACTCCGAAGAAGTTCCTAGGCCTGGATATACAGGAGCAATCCCATAGAAGATGAGTCTGCATCTGATAAGCACCAGTGCCACAGCCCTTGCAGTTGGAGCACCCTCCTAGATTGAAGTGATCATGGAACTCCCCGATAGGGGCATGACCGAGAATGCATCGGAAGATCGAGGCAAAGAACCTTGCCTCAAATCCAAGCTGTTGAAGCCAAGGCCCCTTATTCACATAAGTAGGCTTCAGCTGCTCGGGGCGATCCCATTTGTCCTCGATCCAAAGATTGAGGAAACTATGACCACAATAGTTGGGGTCTGAAAACTTTCATTTCCAGTCCTCCAGACACCAGTCGGAAAGATCCTTATGGACCTTGTGAAGAGTCGTCTTTGGGTTGACACCCAAAGGCTTGAAATATGCCACCTCCTTAGAGAAGAGGTGGGCCTCATGATGGTATCTCCACTTGAGCACGGACCACACCCAAACAAAGGCTACTTCGGCATCTGGATTAGCCATGAGCCAATAACGAAGGAGGGAGCACATGGCCAAAGAGTGCTCCTGACCCAAGTGGGGACAGCAGTCTAAGGCGGCCTGCACCATAGACATGGAATCTGTGAACAACACAATAGAGGAGGTGTCAGGGTAGGTGATAGCCTCTGACAGCCCCCAGCGAATGGCAGTGAGCTCCGTGTCCGTAGACGTTGAGAGCCCCTCATAATGGCGGCAAGAGCGAACCCTCCTCCCCCCATGATAAACGAGGGCAGCAGCAACCGCCTCCCTCTGCCCCTTCGGGTCCACTGATGCATCAGTGGCCATGATAGAGGCATTCTTCTCCAAAGCCTGAGCCCGGAAGTCCTCAAGAATTTGCCAGAAGGCATCATCCTTGGTGTCATTCAGGATATCTATCAAGTGGATCCTCTTATCCAACACATCTGTGATCCGATTACCTGGTTGAGCCTCCTCAGAGTCTGCATCAAAGTGCTCCTCTAAGCCGGCGAGATGGACAACATGTCCAAAGAAGGGGACTTGACTGACTTCTCAAGATTGTTCCAATGCCACCGGTGTTGAAACGTACTGGCGGCCCCTCCTCTCCCAATCAAAGATTGGGTGTACCCTACTGACCAATAAGGCAGCCTGTCCCATACAGCCAAGGGATGAAAGACAAGCCAGGCCAGACAGCAGTTGAAGCCATCCATGAACTTCCCGGCCCAGATCTCTTTTCATATGAAGCATGGAAAAGGAACATTCCAATGGATGACTGATTGGACCTCTATTTTGAGGACCCATCCATGGTACCACTCTTGGTTCAGGTTTGACCCTATCCATATATTCAAGCCACTCAAACCACCTCCTCACATAGCCACATATGACCAGGAAAACTATTTGAAACCAAGTCCTCCAGCCAAATTGAAGGGAGCCCATTGGGGATGGGAGAGAGACAGCCACCTTCTCTACCTCATGGACCATGTGGCATCCTCCCTGTCTGACGGGGATCTGATAGACTCCTTCATGCATGGGTCTGTTTTTTTTTTTTGGTCATCTTCAGTCCTCATCTCTCTCACTCACCTGTATCCTAGTTCAGAAACACATTGGGGCCTGATGCCTTTGCATGCTATGTGTTCATCCGTCATCCCAGCATACTGGATGAATGGTGAGCTGAATATAAGGAGTGGTGTATACCCTATCAGCTTTCCCCAGTATGCTCTCTCCCCCTTTCTTTCTCCACTTTTCATTCATACTCCTCTATCACACCATCAACGCAGGTGGTTTGGTGAAAGTTCCAAGCAAAAGAAGCAGCATGGAAGGCTTGTTGACATGCGCCTTGGCACTCAGATGAGGATTTAGGCCAATGTGTCAGAGTTTAGCCAGTGGTACATTCCCCATTTGTTCAATAGGCTTGTCAAACCCCTGGCTGTCCACAAAATGGTATGGACCTCCATCTCACTGACCAATCCAAGTTCAGTCTGACATGAGGAGGACAGGATGTGATTGACGATGTCATTGACTGCATGGATGAGTATGCTTTGATGTGTGAAGACTGGGAAACACTATTCGAGTTGGGCTCGATCCCAAAGACCAAGGAGAACATCATGCCTACAACAAAGAGGGAGTTCACAAGAAAGTGAGGTGTCTTTGCCACTGCCCCTGCCACAGATGGACACAAGACTGATGTTTTCTCAAGGTATAACAGGTTCATGCATCCTGTGTCCTATCACAAAGGTCAACAGCTGGACAAGGGAGATGGAGAAGGTATAGCAAATGATAAACTGATTCAGGTGAAGAAGAGACAGAAGAGCAGAAAGTGGCAGCCATGAGTGTCTATTCTCTGTGTAGTATGCCAGATGGTGGTCTATCTCTATATATTTCTCTTCTGATCAAAGCGACAATATTGAGGTGTAGCAATACAATGTGATGTGGATAGAGACTGAAGACACTCTGGCTTCAGATAAAATAGCAAGGACTTTGGATATTTGGGTTTTATCCTTAGGTAAGTGTTCAGAGAGCAAGAATCACATATCGTTCATCAATTCAAAAGGGATACAATTACAAAAAAAAAAGAAAACAAAGTAAAAGAAAAAGAAAACAAGAAAACAAGAAAACAGGGAAATATGATACAAAAAGAAAAAGAAAAACAAAACAAAAAAAAAACAAACATGTGTCATAGATCATACAGTCCACTGCTAAAGTGTACACCACGAGCCAGTGACAGGACAGGGAAGAGGGAACAAGACATCAAATACCGTACCTCACCTTACCTGTAGACCACCTACTCTTCCTCCTAGGCTGTTGCTCCTCCTCCTTCTTCTCCTCCTCCTCGGATTCCCTGCTCCTGCCTGCAACTGAACCACTGTGTTGCCCTTGACCTGAAACTGACCCAGCCACTGACCCAGCCACTGAGGACCCAGCCATGGATTGCCCATTGCAGCTCCCACTACCAGTGCACCCACCCAAGGCGGCAAAGGTTTCATAGGGACTCCCCACCCCAGGTGTTCCTCCTCTTGCACCAGACCAGCTCCCCAACAAGCCCATCACTGGCATGGCTGCCATCACCATGTTGTTTCCCCCACTCAAGCCCCCCATCCCAGTATACTCTTGCTGCATCATCCTCATCTCCTGCCTCAAATACCTTGCCTCCTTGCTCATGCCCTGCACAGTGGACTCCAATGAGATGAGCTGCTGCTGGTGGCAATCAACTGCCCAAGTGTTGAGGTCCATCTGCTGCCCCAGGCCTTGCATCTGGATGCCCATCACATTCACCTGGTTGCCCCAGTGGTCCATGTGTGCCATCAAGGCCTGCAGTGCCCTGGTCATGTCCTGGAGCACACCTGTAGACTCTCAGTGTGCAACTGTCATTTGCTGGATCCCAGCCATGACGCTGTCAAGTGATTTCTTGCAAACCTCCATCATGTGCTGCCCTGTTGGGCTGGAAGCCAAGCGCTGATGCTGATGGGTAGGAGAGGTGGGCTGAGGAGTGTTGTAAGACTTGTAAGGCTCCAATCATCCATAGCAAGCATCAGGAGGAGGAGGCGAGGGCACAGAGTAGTGACTGGGGTGGGCCATGTAGTGTGAAGCTGCCCCTGGCTGCTGGAAAGCCTGGTAGAAAGGCTGGGATGCCAGCTGCTGGAAAGGCTGGGATGCAGCAACACCAGGAGCATGGATAGAGGCCAGCATGGAGCTGCCTGAAGAGGAGTAAGACAGGGCCAGCAGCACTGGAGTCCCAAAACTAGGGGAGGCTCCATAGTTGATGACTGTCAGAGTGTGTCAGTGCCCAATTGACCACCAAGGGATGATGGATAGACTTACTAGGAACAGGGGGAGGGCCCATGGAAGATGCTGGGCTGGAGGAGGGCATGTCACAGTGGCCTTGGGAGCGCAATGTGCTGCTGCTGCTGCCATGGCCTATGATGATGAAGCAGAAGTAGAGGAAGAAGAGGCAGTTGGCTGTGGGATTGTGATCTGGCCACTGGATCCATGGCCACTCCTGGACATTGAGGCCTGGGACTGAGACTGAGACTGAGACTGGGGCTGTGATTGGGAGGCTGGTGGTCGCCTGGAGGATGAAGACTGAGACTGAGACTGGGAGATGGGTGGAGCCACTGAGCGGGCCCCAGAGGTAGAGGCCGATGGTGTTGCTGTTGCCATTGTTGCGTGCCTGCTGCTGCTCCCCCCCCACCACCACTGCTGCATGAGTAAAAGCAAGTGGTATGTGAGTGCTTACACAGGCTGCATGCAATGCCTCACCAATCTGCAATGCAGACTTGGCCAATCAAGGCACATTTCAAACAAGAAGGTAAGTAGATGATCCCTGCGCTTTCCTTTTGGGATGCTGAGTATGACGGGATCTCAACATGGCTCATTCCAGATGCACCTATAAATATGAGTCAGAGAGGGGAGATCAGCACATATTGATCTGGGGCCACATGAATTTACTTACCTGCTGGTGGAACAAGGAGCCTCCACCACCAAAGTCAGTGACATCGACTTCCATGTCCTCCTCTCTGTGGGTTGTGAGTGTTGTGGTCATGGTCGGCGGTGGAGGCGGCGGTGGGTGCCAAGACTGGGACTGGCCAGTGTGCCTGGAGCTGGAAGGCAATGAAGAGGGCTGTTCCTTGCACCTGGGAGCCATGGGGCGGAATGCAGAATGCAATGGGATGCAATTCAAGCATTGACTGCTGCCCTTATCTATACTGTCTGTCTGTGGCTTAGCTACTTTAATTTAATCTCCTTTTTGTTTCTTGTTTTGGTTTCCTTCTATTTTTTTTTTTTCAGGCTTGCCCTGTCTGTTTTTCATTTCTGTCTAGACCTCTACATGTCTTCAGGCTGCATGCCACCATGCTCTATCCTTGCTGGCTCATTTGCATCCAATACACTTCAAAGCATGGCCGCCATTCAAAGTCAACACCATTGAAAGCATGAGCTTGTTTCAATAGCCCCGGTTTCCTGGCTTTTCTCAAGACACCATACTTGGACTGTCTAATTCCTTAACTCAAGCTTTCTTTTTGGCCATGTGCTTTGAGGTTTTCTGTCCATTCTTCTTGTGCACTCGACCCACGTTTGGGCATAACTTCTTTTAAAGATTGTTTGGTTGGCTGAAATCTGGTGTGTGGCATCACATAAAAATGCTCTATCTAGTGGTATACATTCCCGGTAAAAATCTCAAGCCCAAGTAGGTGATTTGATCATCGGGAAGCAGTATTTTGTTTTGCAAATATTCATTTCCCACACTAATGCTCTATAACCTTTACCATAGTTGCACACCACATATGCACACCTTCCACCCAAGGATCATAGGAATCTGATGGTCCTGTCAAAAGATATGCCCAAACGCGGATTTTTGGCTAAAGCATGTGACCACTTTTGAAAAACCCGCGTTTGGGCATAACTTCCTTTAAAGATTGTTTGGTGAGCTAAATTTCTGTGTCTGGCATCACATTAAAATGCTCTATCTAGTGGTATATTTTTCAGGTAAAAACCTCAAGCCAAAATGGGTGATTTGGTCATTGGGAACCAGTATTTCGCTCCGCAAATATTGATTTCCCACGCTAGCTCTCTGCAAATTGGACCAAGGATGTGAGCTTACTAGGCGCGGCTTTTGCCCGGATTTCAGAGGGATCGGACTGTTTCATCAGATGTTATTCCCAAACGCGGATTTTTTCTCCTGTATGTGACCACTTTTAAAAAATCTGTGTTTGGGCATAACTTTTGTTGAAGCGCATTTGCTTGGCTGAGAATATATGTCTGGGGTCACCTAGGAATATCCTACCTAGTGATATGCTTTTTGAGTTGAACTTCTGATCCTGGAACGTCCCTGGCATTCTATCTCTATGGACTTTATTGAGAAACTTCCACAATCCTCTGGATTGGATAGCATTCTGGTTATTGTGGCCCACCTGACGAAACAAGCCATTTTCATTCCGACATATGATACCATTAATTCCACTGAACTCGCTAGACTCTTTGTTATTCACATATTCTCCAAACATGGTGTTCTGTCCCAGTTTGCACACTGGGGGAACCTTGATGCTTGCCCATTCCAACTCATCTGCCTTTCTGCCACTCTGCTTCATTGCCAGTGTTGTCTTCACACCTGCAGCTGTTTCCTTTGCTTTTGCCTTTGTCATTGGAACCTCTACCACTTCCTCAGTACCCTTTTCTCCTTCATTGGAACCAGATTTCCTGACTTTGACATCCTTCCCCTCAGCATCGACATCCATTGGAACTTCCTCAGCACCCTTCTCCTATGCAGCCTCAGCATCCCACTTTGTAGCCCATGTGGCAAACTCAGCAGCAGTCATCTTGTTGAAATCGGGGGTGGTGGTGGTGGTGGACTGAGACATTTTGGGAAGGATGGGGGAACTTGAATTGTTCCAAGTCCCTTCTTATAAGCATTCTGACATGTTTCATTTCTGGATCTACTGCTCATCATCGCAACACGTTTTTAATTTCCATCGCCTCATTCCATGCCACACTGCCCTTAAGGTAGGGATCCACAGCTTCTATTTTCGCTCCCAACAAAGCTCTATTTTTATCCGGGCACATTCCCTTATCAATGTGGCCTTGAGGCTTGGCCTTAAGGGGAGGACACTGTTATATTCCGTTTCCAGAACTTTCCAATCCTTCCCGATGTTTCCTTTTCCTTCTAGAATGTTCCATCTCCTTTTCCAGAACATTCCATGGAATTCCACTGTCAAGTTTCCTTTTGATGGTATCTGCTCAGGACCATTGTCTTCCGGGTTCCTCTAATTGGTAAGTCTGCTTCCCAGAACCAGTAGTGGTTGGCCGGTTATGCTGTAGTTCCTTTCTGGGACTACGGTTGCGCTCCTGCAGTCGCTCTACAACCAACACAACATGGGTCATAACTTTCCAACAGCCAACACAACAGTATCTGGATTGGTACCCATTCCTATTGCGATGCAATTGCTATATTTCTTATTCTGAATTCTTATTCCTTAATCTGGAACTTTCCTATTCCATTTCTTACTCCTATGTATACTTGTATATAAGTTTCCAATTCCTGTATCTATTCCTTAGTCTGAAATCAACTTAGATTCTATTCCCTCTCAATTCCTATCTTTCTGCTAAGTGTTCTGCAACTCATGTTCTATTCTGCTGTTGCTCTCTAGGCATCTGGAACCTGCTGGAGGGCACAGTGCGCCTTTGCATCACTGAGGCCAATGCCTATCCCCCAATCCAAACCACCTAGTTCTGACTCTGTGGTTATAGTCTTAACAACAACCATCTTTGGAACCATCTGTTTCAATGTCTGGGATACAGTAGGGCAGGGAAAATGTGGCAGCTTGAGGGATGGATATTATATTCAAGGTCAATGTGGAATCATTATGCTTGATGTCACCTCACAAATCACCTACATGAACATGCCTAACTGGCAGTGCAATCTCAAACATGTCTGTGAAAACATTCCCATTGTCCTTTTTGGTAACAATTTTAATTTTATCTTGTGCTCTTCTCTGTCTTTTCTCAGAGCTCCTCTTGTTCATTCCTTCCCCCATCAGGTTGCCATCCTCAATGCCTCCCCTCCTTTGTCTTAAAAAACAGCCAGGTGAAAT
This sequence comes from Agaricus blazei, assembly GCA_029719445.1. Lineage (NCBI taxonomy): Eukaryota > Fungi > Basidiomycota > Agaricomycetes > Agaricales > Agaricaceae > Agaricus > Agaricus blazei. Next base: position 2,833,991 of record SSNC01000002.1, on the reverse strand, counting down.
AACTCTGAAAAGGACAGGGAAGAGGTCCAGAAAAAATTCTGGCAGAAGCTGTTCCCTTTCCTGATGAGGAAGCGAACCTCTATACTTGCATATTGTTTTTCAATGTCTACCTGTTCATAGTTAGCTTGTACTCATCCCAATATCAGCCTCTTCCCTGTGTTTCCTCAGAGTTCCCCTTTTTGACTCATTCATCACTCAGGTTGCCATCCTCACTGGTGCCCTTCCCTTTTCTTGAAAACAACCTGGCTCAATAACTCTGAGAAAAGACAGAGATGAGGGCCAGAGAAAATTCAGGCAAAAAAATCTCTATATTCACATATCCTTTTTCAATGTCTACCTTGTCATCCTTAGCTGTCAGTTGTCCCAATCCAGGCCTCTTCCCTGTATTTTCTCACTGTTTCTCTTTTTCAGTCCTGCCTCAGTCAGGTTGCTGTCTTCCCTAGTGCCCCCTCTGGTGTTATAAAAACAGGCTGGCAAAATAACTCTGAAAAGAGAGCAGAGGACAAAATAAAATTCAGGGAGAAGCTGCCTCCCTTTTTAATTTTATCTCATCCACTGGTCTGTCCTTTCTCAGAGATCCTCTTTTTCAGTCCTTCCCCAGCCAGATTGCTGTCCTCCCTGGTGCCCCTCCCCCTTTTTAAGTGGTGACCTGCGTGGGGAAGGACTGAAAATGAAGGATCTGATAAAATTAATTTTACCTAGTCCTCTTCTCTATCTTTTCTTAGACTCCTTTTGCCTGCCTGTATTTGAAAAATGCAGATGGATGCCCTGCTGTATCACAGAGGTGAAAACAGATGGTTCCAAAGTTGGTTGTGAATTGTAGAGGGTAAACCTTGACACCAAGGGTGGGGATGTACTTTTTTCCAAATTCAGCAGTCAGGTGGTGCTTGACAAAAATGGTCTTGCCAGTACCACCACCACTGACAAGGTGCCAGGGATGGCAGCAATCTGGCTGGGGAAAGACTGAAAAAGAAGAACTCTGAGAAAAGACAGACAAGTGGACAAGATAAAATTAAATGAGCCTTGTAGTTTGTAATGCGCATTTACCAGCTGATTGTAGCTAGGTGTGCCCTAATGACCCATGATGGTGCCAGTACCTTGTGGGGCATACTCAAGGAGTTAACTATGGTCTGCTAGGAGTCAGAGCAGGATCCTGATGTTTGATACAAAACTCTAGGTGGCCTTCTGGAGTGTGATGGTGAGTAGGATCAAATTCACCTTGTTGGACAAAGGGGGCAAATTCACGGAAGTGGTTCAGTTCAGCATTGGTGAAGGGAGAAGTTGTAGAAGAATATTTTGAGGGACAACAGGACAGAGATACATATGGGGCTGGTTAATCTGAGGTGGACTGAGGGTGGTCTCTCAGCTAGCTCTTTTTATCTTTTTAGAGTGGGTCTGTCCATTGTCTGTATATAGCCAGATGCCCATAACCAGTAAGCCAGTGCTGGCTATTGTACTTTTTCCTAAATCTGAAACTGAATTCACTCCCTGTAATTCCAGGTACTGTGTCAGTGCTTCCAGATATCCTCATGGCATGGGAGCCATACAGGGGATCAATGATCAGCATTCCAGATATGGATTCTCAAAAAGTCTGCATGGGATGATGGATGTTTGTTGTTGTTTGATTTTGACCAGGATATCCAAGAGGCAGGTGTTATTCTTGTAATTCTCTAAGATCACATAAGGACCAACACTGTGAGACCAGAGGGGTCGTTTTTTACAACTCCAGGCAGTAATCAATAAATTACTCCCCAGAGAGTCATTTCTGAAAAAGGGTGTGGTAACCAGGACTTGCAAGTACTACAATTTTGGTTGTTATATATACATGTAATGTTTTGAGTAGTTTTTTATGGATGTAGTAAGTATTATAATATGTTTGGATGGGCAGTTTGACAATGTGAGTATCAAAGTCATTTTTTATTTATGTAGGGGATGTATTATATGCTAAGCACAATTAGTATATTTTTGGTTTACAATGCAAATAGTATATGTAAAGTTCCTTTTATCTCTTTTTTTGCTGTGATAAGATAGTTTTTTGATACCGCCTTTGAAGCTAGTGGTTCCATGGTGGTCTTCTGGGGCATGTATACCCCCAACATGCTTGAGATTGGCATTGAAGACGCAAATGGTCGCATGTAGGGAGTCCAAGTTGGAACCAGGAGATTCTGACCAATGAAAGCTGCATCTGTAGGAGGGTAGAAGTCTGTTAGGAATGAATGAAAAGAGAACCTGATTTGTGCCCACAGTTCTCCAATAGCTCCTTCTTTTGTCACATATGTTATAATATTGGGCCAGACTACCTTCAAAGCCCTCTCCACAGCACCATTCAGATCCCTATTTCTATGAGTCTTGGCCCCCATTGTCATGATACAATAGACATGAATGGTTTTTTGGTTTGTGCTGGTATTCAATGCCATGATGGTGCAAGAGGTAGGTATTGGAGTTGGGTGGGTGGTTATGGGGGTCAGGAGTGGGTGGGAAGGGTGAAGGATGAGCAACTGGCATGATCACGTTGGGTGTGAGGTACAAGTAGGAGACAAACAAGCGTGCACCTTTAATTTTCTTTCTTTTTTTTTGCACAAACAAGAGCATAGAGTGACCAAACACCAGCCAGCAGTTGCCTCTGTTGATTAGAGCAACAACAAGAAAGTTAGCAGTCAAGGTGGTTGCAATAGACAGATGACAAAAGGGTGGGGGTAGAGGTGATCATGGGGGTGCCATTGGACAAGGGTGGAGATGGTGGTGTTGGAGATCGAGAGTAGAGGTTGCAGCAGTGGCAGATGGGGAAGGGTAGGTGGTGGATAGGGAAAAGGAGAGGAGGGGCAGGTTGGCAGCATTGGAGAGAGCAAGTGCAGGGGTGGAGGGTGGAGAGGAATGAAGTGGGTAGTGGAGGTGGTCGTGGTTGCAGTGGACTGGGAAGAGGGTGGTAGGCAGTGGATGATATGAGAGGAGGGGTGGGGTGGTGGCATTGGAGGGAGCAAGGGCAGGGGTTGCAGTGGATAGAGGAGAGGGGGAAGGTGATCATGGTGGGTGAGATGAGAGAGGCAGGGTGATGGCATTGCATGGTTGAGAGGGTAAGGACGAGATGGGGAGAGCCAAGGTGTTGGTATTGGCCTAGGCAGGAAGGGAGAGTGGTGGTCACAGGGGCAGTGGATGGAGAACCAATTGTGGTGGGGAGAAGAGGATTGATGTGGTGGTATTGGGAAAGGGAGGGCAGTGGTGGTTATGGAAATAGGAAGGGTGGTGGTAGTTATGAAAAGGGAAAGTGAGAATGGTGGGGAAAAGAAGTCGGAATTGAGGTGATATAGGAGAGGGGATTTAAGGGAGGGCAGCAGTCACAATGAATGGGGATGAAAAAATAGTTAGAATTTTCAATCACTGAGAGACAATATGTACAAACCCTGAGAATTCTGTCTGCATATTGGGGCCATATTGGATGAGGATAAAGAGAGGTAGATTACATACCCGAACCCTGGATTTTTGGGCTGGGCAGTATAAAAAATCAGTGAGACACTGTCCTTGAATTGTGGGGAAAGAAATAGTCAGTGTAAGTTTTGTATACTCAAAGAGTTAAACAAATCTGGGGCAGGTGGAATCAACAAGAGCTACAGGAGCTCATGGAGGACACAAGGCAGTAAAGTATCAATAAGAGTGAGAAATCGGAAACAGTGCATTAGGATAGTAAAAAAAACTAGGTTTGAACCATAAGATAAACAGACCTAGGATTAGCAGTCACCACAACTTGTTCTGTGCCTAATACTCAATCTCAGTTACTGTGTCACTTTGATCCATAACACCCCAACAGTTTCCACTGCAAACCCTCCCAATGACACATTCAACGGTATTCAGATCAATGGGTTCAGTGGTAGGAGTTTCTTGGCAATAAATAATACCCTCTTCTTCTGTTTTCTTCATGTTCTGAATAATGGCAAAGATGATTGTAGATAGTGAGTTGAGTTGTAGTTGCGGAATAACTGCTTGGTCCAGGATGAGAAGATGATTCAATTGTCCAAAGGACGTGCAGGCTATGAACTCTGGCTTGCATCTCTTTTGCTTTGCAAAGTGGTCTATGTAGAGTGTGTACTAAATATTTGAGTTAGATTCTATATGGTTAGAGAAGAACAGGGATAATGCTTACCTTCACATATGAGGCATCTCAAGTGTCCTCACTCCATCCAACAAGGTCACATGCAGTCATGGTGTCCCCACCCCCAAGACAAGTAACCTTGCCATACTGGAGAAGGGGGCCATCAAGTTTAATGGCAGCTTGTATGATAGATATTGAAACATCAAATCTCATTACCAGACTTGCATGAACTCTGTGGCATAAAGGCTTTGAGAGAGCCACTTCTTGTTGAGGGCCCCAAAGTTTGTAGGTTGGATCTTGATCACTAAGTCAATAACCAGTAGCTACAAATGAGTGTAACATGGCTTACATGATTCATAGGTCTGTTGGTGTATCACTTTCACCTGAGGATCTAAATTTAACACATCTTGTAGATTGTATAACAACCAGATTTGATTTAGGTGGGTGGTTGCAATAATGAAAGTGTTGATGGCACAAAGTAGGTTATTACATTCATGTTCCATTGGGAAAGCCCAGTAACCTCAGACCAGGCCAGCAATGCAAATTCCCCATGCAATATGAAGTAACACATGGAGGGACAACAGGCAAGCAGAGAGTCACATTGGTTGGCTGCGGTAATAGTACCTGAGCATCATCAAGATTGGATTGAAAGAGTAGATTATAGATATTCTTACTGTTCATAATTGCATATCCAGAGAACAAAGCCCTCTTTAATCTCATGTAGCATCTTTTCATTGATTTCAAGAGAAAGGCAAAGCTTGAGTAGCCTCACAAGCTGCATGAAGTGCTTATAGTATAACACATTTGGGAATCTTCCACGGAGAACAATTGGGGCAATGAAGAGCATCCAATTTGAATACATTTCAGCAGACATTTGCAACTACTTCTTGGCAATGTTAGGAACTCTGGCACCAAAAGAAGAGGGCATCATTGATCCACAATACTCTGTAGCCTTTCCAATTTCCTCCCAAACTTGAGGACCATTTGAATAGCCCTTACCACTATGATCTAAGTCTTTAAACTCGCCAATCCAGAATAATATTAGGTTGGGGATTAGGTTTTCCCAAACCAGATGCATGAAATCAAACAGGAAGGATTCAGGAAATGAGATTGCAGATACATTTGAAAGGACTGGTACACCCTTGATACTGTATTGCTTTGTGAGGTTCTCAAATGTGGTATTGGTAGGTGACATTTGCACAGCAATGGCTTGTTCCATTAATTCACAATGAGTCCATAGCAGGAGATCTCTCAGATCATAACGGATGGCATTGGCATTAGGGATATTGTCCCATCGCAAAGGGACATAGTAAGTCTTTTTGCTTGCAAGATGATTGCATACATCTTGGACTTTGCAAACACAACACAGACTAATTGCATTTGAGCCTTTCATATTCATAATGAGGGCCATGGCAGGGATGTCACCAAAAAGAAGGATGAGATAAGCATGCAGGAGAAAATATGCCTGGGTGACTGCATCCCTAGCCTTGACACCAACTTTGGGCTGGATTAACTCTTGAACAAGTGGCCAAAGATAGGAATCCAAGTCCAATGGTCTCTTGGGACCCAGAATCACACCAACTTGTAAACAATGCTTCTTTTGGAACTGTACCTGCACTTGAGGAGAATGTTGATATCGGTCTCACCAAGGCTTTGAGAAATATCTGCCAATCAATGAGATACATGAGAGTAGGAATATGAGTAGAAAGACCAAGCTAAGGCTGCCACCTGGCATTTACAGTGCTCCAGAACTCTATCCCAGAGAGTGATTCCTGCCACATTGGTGAGAAGTTCATTGCTTGCCCCATCATCCATTTTGTTGTTGCTTTTGGGGTCATCATTCATTTTGTAGTCTTCATCCGCAAATAACAAGTTGTAGAGCGCATCATTTGTGAGTGCAAGTCCTTCCTGATTATCCTCCTGATTGTCTTCTTCAACCAACTGTTGTACAGGTTGAGAAGCTGGTCTCCAGGTTCAGTCCATTGCCATCCCCATTTTCTCTCTCACTCAAATTCCTTGCTCAGTATCAGTGGCTGTTTGGTTCTCATGGAAGGTATGTTTGCTAGCCAAGGAAGTAGGTAGTTTGGCTATATGCAGCACATCATCTGCAGCCACAAAAGGAATCTGAGGGGGGGGGGGGGGGGAGGATGGCAGAGAAGTAGCTGGAATGGGAGGGGCAGCAAATGTGGGAGAACCTTTCCTTTTGGTGGTACTCATATTCATTCTCATGGAGCCAGCGTGTCGATAGTGGCAAATAATCCTGGCTCTGAGTGAAGCACTCTTTAGCTGGCATTCCTGGTGCTATTGCCTTATGCAAGGATCAACCAACCCACAACAAGGACACGGACACCTGACCTTGGACCTCCTGGTTGCTTCTGCCAAGGTGGATTGGATGTGGAGTAGATGTGACAGTTGCAGGTGAAATATATATGGCTGCACAGCACAGAAAACTTTTGCAGCCAATGGTCACATTTGAACAACCTCACTTCTTCTAGCAGCACATAAGCAAGTCAGACATAAGGAATAGTGTCATTGACTACTAGGGATACATGCACATCAGGTAATCAGAACATTGCAGCGTAGGTCTGCAACTACTGAGAACTATTGTAAATTGTGTCATGAGCTGAGACCATAGACAGGTAGCATTTGGATCAGATTGTAGCCAGCAGAATGTAGAAGGTGGTGGTGGGTAGAGTGTCTATAATGGAAACCCGGTATACTGGAATGTAGGCACAGGATCCCTATGTGAGGAAAAATGGGGAGATGGTTAACACTGCCTGTGCTCAGGAGCAGAACTTGATATTGATCATAGTTCATCTTCATCATGGGCTCAGATTCTAAAGAGTAATGAGCCAAGAGAGTTGGTCACTGATGACTTACCAGCACTTTGAGGCCCTTGTAGATGAAAGGGGAGAGAGAGATGAGCTGTGATGGGGTCACACCACCATCACACCAATGGATCACCAGTGTTAGAGTCACATACCATCAACAATCAACAAACATTGATCATCTGACCACTATCAATGTTTTGCTGATGGCATCAAAAAAAACCATCACTGCAACCACCTCCTCCACCTTCCTTGAGCCCTCTGTGGCCCCCACTCAAATCCAAAATCATCTATCACATCGTGGGTTTCCTGGATATCACTGTTTACCACCTCAGGTTTCTGGGGTAACATATTCTATATCTTCTTGGGTCTCCAGGAACTTCACCCCATTGTGTTCCAAACTTTTTTCCAATTTTTTCTTTTGTGACAATGCCAGGTCAAGCATACCTTATCAATGGTGATGTGTACTACTCACCAAACTGTGCTAGAGATGTTCAGCTTCCCAGTGAACTTAACATTGATGATATCACGACCTTCAACAATGTGGGAGTGGAGGCTTTCAAGTGCCATACTGGTGGTCAGAGCGTGTTCCATGGCTGGGCTTCATACTGAGGCAGCCTGTATGTTGGAATGGTGCTCTAGTGGAAGATATTGGTTATATGCCACAAAATCTGCTTATCAGCGACGAGTCCATGTGTCTTAAGCTGCCATATCTTACACAGAATACATGGTTAACTGTGGAGACCTTGATTCATGATGTGCTGGGCATTTTCTTGCATCATTTCTCTATACAATATCTGGAACCATACTCTACTTGCAAATGGGGCTACACCAACAGCCATGAAACCAAGGCCATGATATGGTACTACACACAACAGGGGCAAGACTGGTTTGCTATGTGGATCAGTTACTTTACTGGATGTTGAAGAATATTCTGGAGGATCCTAAGTACATGGAAGGCATCTCTCTGACAGAGTGGTATAAAGTGCTGGTCACATGGGATAAAGCTTGTATTAGCATATGGGAGTCATTGACATTGGAGCGGTCCTCGAACGTATGAACAAGACTCTAACAAACATCCGAAGCAACGTGAGAACGGAGACAGGCAAAATCAATGGTAACATGTTTCACATTTACCTTAATGTCGTCCCTAGAGACGAAGAATTTAAAGACCTTCGCCTCTTGCTTATTTGCGCCCTTGATCTTAAAACTGACGCAGGGAGCGACATACCAGAAGACGCTCTCGTTCCTTACGCCCCACAGTCCACAGCTCACCTCATCCTGAAGGGATTTGACTTATACAATAGCAGATTTAACAGAAAAGACGACAACAAACTCACAGGAGAACAAGTCCTTGACCTCCTTAGTACAAACTCCCGTCTTAACGATCTAGTTTGCGTACGTACCCCCAGGGTCGTCAAATCGCGAAGCTCCGACGATGCTGCCGTCGTATTCATGGATGTATGGGACTCCCAAAACGGTGCCAACACTAAACACATCGTCAATAAACCATACCACGTACACGGTAAGCTCATTCGCATCAAATATGCCAGACCCAGGGAATATGTCCCCCAATGTCAGAAATGTTGGCCGTGGAAGCACGGCACGTCTGCTTGCAGAATTAACCATTACAGATGCGCTCGCTGCGGTGACGGCCATCGCACAGATAACCACGATTTCTATGCAGCATGCTGCGCCTCTCAACGAACAGATGACCACGTCCCTGCATGCAATCACGCCCCCAAATGTCTTAACTGCGGAGGTCCACATATGGCGTTTGAAATGGCATGCGAATATAAGCAACACCAGCATGATCGACAATGGCACTTCAGAAGAATTGAAGAAGATAGAGACCGACGCCTCGCATCACAGAAAGCGGCCATTGAGGCCACCGACCCCAATAAAGTAATTATTCCCATTGATTAATATGTCTAACACACCTACTCCCATTCCCGACGAGTGTCGAATACTCGCCCCCCCCCTTTTTAACATATGGTCATATAATGCTAACAAGAGTTGGGAAAATACCTCTCTCACTCTAGAACGCTGTGCTTCATTCATCGACATTATCTTATTTCAGGAACCCGGATGGAAACGCGTCCGCGCCCAACCCTCAACAGTCAACAAGGAAGGTGACGATGCCTTCGGCCCACCCATACACCCCTCATGGATACCGATCCTCCCAGCTTTCGATTGTACTAACGCCTTATCATTCCACCCCAGAGTCCTTACCTACGTCAACAGGAGACTCACTTCTCTTAACCCCCAATACAGATCGGATATTTGTAAACACCCCGACGTATCTATACTAACTCTCAAACACCCAGGACGTCTCCAAGAAACTACTAACATTGCAAACATCTATAATGACGGTCGCTCCCACATGGCCCTCATCCTGTTAGAAAACGACGCTAATCAATTCCCCCCCCTAGACTTATGTGCAGGAGATTTCAACATTCAAGATGCCGAATGGGACCTGGGTGCGAGAGCACACCATGGACCCAACGCTCACAGCTCCAGGCTAATCGACGCCCTCAGCTCCCTAGGCGTCCTCAGAGCCGATTTTGACAACCAATCTGTCCCCACTCATGTCCCCCATCAGCATATCGGAGTTCGTCCTTCCATCATTGACCTTTGTTTCACCTCCCCCACGTTTCTTGAGGACCCGAGGTTCCAGGCCGTGGTCCAAAACGATGACGTCAGCAGGTTTGGATCGGATCACAACCCTATCCACATCAAAATCCCTAACAAAGGCCAAGAGGATACTATTGGTAAAATGTTCCTTGATCGGTATTCTAAAGAAGAAGATGCATTCATCAACGAGATCATTAACAAAACTAACTCCCTTAGAATCTCGCAGGGTCTTCCGATGACCGCCGAACAAATCGAGACATTCACAAAAGGCATAGGTAAAATCTTCTTCGACGCTTGGCACACTCATGCCGTTATGGCTAAGCCGTCCCGCCACTCCAAAAAATGGTGGGACAAAGAGTGCAGAAACGCGTTTAACGACATGAAACGGAACCAACTCCCAGGATCAAAACGTGACCCTGCCAAGTATTCCGCCCTCAGGAAACTAGCCAGGGATAAAAGGAACGCTCACTTTAGTAAAGCCATCAAACATACGGCAGTCGATAAGAAACGACCATGGGATCTCATCGAGTGGACTAGAGAACGCAAACTCCCCACCACGGAAGCCATTCTGGACGCTAACGGTACACCATGTAACAATGACACAACCTTATTTGACGCTATCCATAATACGTTTAATTCCACTAACAATCGCAGAGTCACATTCACTAGCGTCACAGAAAACCTAACCCCCCTTCCCCCTAGAACATGGAATCCTTTCTCCCCGCTTGAAATTACTGATGCACTACGTAGCTGTTCCAAGAACTCCGCTCCGGGCCCAGATAACATCTCGTGGCACATCCTCAAAAGGCTTATCAAATCGTCGCCAGAATTTACGGCAACCCTGGTATCCCTGTGCAACACGTGCGTGGAAACTGGATCATGGTCGTCACACTTCAAAGAGTCCAACTCTGTCATCATCCCCAAACCGGGCAAACCAACTTACGACAAAATCAAGTCCTTTCGACCAATCGTTCTCCTCAACACTACAGGTAAATTATTTGAAAAGGTTATTGCTACGCGACTCCAATTCGACGGCATCACTTTCAATATCATCCACCCATGCCAAACCGGAGGCATTCTTCAACGATCCACGGAAGATGCCGCAGTAGCCATTACCCATCTGGTCAGAAACGCTTGGAGCCGCAAACAAGTCGTGTTGGTCCTCGCTTTCGACATCGCTCAATTTTTCCCTTCCTTGAACCACTCTATTTTATGTGACACACTAACGCACTTTGGATACCCTCCCCAGGTCGTTTCCTTCTTCCGCGACTATCTAGTTAACCGACACACTTCGTATAACATTAATAACAAAAAATCCCCAAAATACACCTGTGACGTAGGAGTCGGACAAGGGAGCGCTTTATCGCCTATCCTATCCGCACTCTATATTTCTCCAATCTTTCATTTATTAGATACTTGGATCGAAAAAGATGAGTCGTTCATTAAACCAATCTCTTCATTTCTCTCCTATGTTGACGATGGCCTCCTCGTAGCTACAGACTCGGACTACCATAGTTCACACGAATCTCTCATCCGTGCGTACACTCACATCACTTCTCTATTTACAGAATTTGGCTTGGTTATGGAACACTCCAAAACCGAGCTCTTTAATTTCGCCAAAAAACCCGGGGATCCCAACCCTTCCATTGACCTCGGAGTTGAACCATTCACCGGGGACCACCCCCTCTCCCCCAAAGATGTCTGGAGATATCTAGGCGTCTTTTTTGACTGCTCCCTAACTTTCAAATATCACGTCAAGTGGTATGCCACGCGCTCCTTTTCCGCTGCAAAATGCCTCAAAATCCTCGGCAACTCTGCGCGCGGCCTCTCCCCTACCCACAAACAACTTCTTTACACTTCCTGTGTCATCCCTATCGCCACATACGGCCTCAGTTGTTGGTACCGACCGGGCACTCGAGGATTCATTGCGAACACGAAAATATTCAACGCGATGCATCGATCAGCGTCACTATGGATCACGGGGGCCTTCTGCACCACCCCCACAGGCGGAGCTCTTGCTATGGCGGGTCTCACGCCTATGCATATTGTCCTCAAAAAACTACATGACAAATCTAAAGCCAGAATCGCTACCCTACATCGCGGTCACCCCATCCTCGCCCTTACATACAAACACATGTCTCAGGGAACAAAACTTCACCCTGAGAGTCTAGAGATGATGTCTAAAACGAGAAGGAGAACTGCTAAGTCCCCATTAGACGTTAGCAGTCTCAGTCACATCGCTGAAACATTTCACCCCACTCACCCTAAAGCCATGCCGGCACAGCGGTTCATGGACATCCATCACGACAAACTCACCCTCGTCATCCCTCCCTCATCTCTGAAAGCCCCTAAGGACGAAATCGAAGCTCATCACGACCTCGTCTCTAAAATCATCTCCACTCCCGCCGACCACTCCATATGCGCCGTTATGGCTGGCAAAAAACAAAAAGACGATGTATTCGATCCCTCCGACCCCTCTATTCCTAAACACGTCCATGTGGCCTACTCCATCACCCATCAAGGTACTCTCATCTATTCCAACACCCTCCCTGCGGGACGACGCACGTCCATCGCGAACGCCCATACATGGTCAGCCATCATGGCTATCACAAAGATCATCCAACATATTCCGGCCCACCCACATCATTCCATCCGCCACATCCAACTCTTATCACCATGCGTCCCCGTCCTCCGTGGACATCTCTTCAACAGCGCCTCTCACAAAGGACGATCTATCAACATTGCTCTTGCCGGAGCCCTCAGCGATCTAGTAGAAGCCGCTCCCCACATCCATATCACCATTACCGGATTTTGCGCCACCAGCATGCCACGATGCAAACACAAAACGTTTGATCGAAAGTGTGCTCCATGCATCACTAAACGCACCGCCACTAGTGCAAGACATGCATCATATGATCGCAAGACTATCTTCCCCCCCTCTCAGACCTTGCAAAAATGTCACCTCGCCATTGAACAAGAAGCATCCGTTCAATGGACACAAGAATTCCACGACCCGAAGTCTGGGTTCTACAAAGGGAAGCGGTTCCTGCCTATGACAGACAGAGAATCGGAAGAGCAACTCGCCCCCACCACACACGGAAATGGCCCATGGATGGGCACATACTTCTTCACCTCCACCGCTGAGTCTGCTCATCTTTATGCTAGATTCTGCCAAGCTGTCACGAATCACGCTCCTATAGGCAGCTATCGCGATCGGTTCTTCACCAACTCCGACCCCCCTCCTCCTACCTCATGCCCCGGTCACTGTCACACCCTCGAGACTAGACATCACATCCTCAATGAATGCTCCTGGTACGCCAGACGCATCGACCACGACTACACTCGAATAGAGGACGTCATTCTGTTCCTCATCGACAATCCCAAGGCCTTCTCTTTCCAAGGCCCCTCCTGCCCCAGGAAAGAGGAGGACGAGTGGAACGTTCATGTGGAACACATGCATTGCCTCAAAAACCACCGGCGCAGTCTAATCGGCTTAGAACCCTCCCCTCTCTCCGACCCTATCTTTATACGCGAGAAACCGGGCCCCACCCTCGCCCAACTCTTCATCCCCGTCACCATCATCCACTCTAAGGAACTCGTAGAAATCCGCCCCATCCCAGTGGCGGATTACTATCATTACCAAAAAGCTAGGGGCGGCAACCCCGAGGCTTAGGCTTTACCAAGTTGCGAATAGGGCGGTCAAGGAAGGTCCCTATTGGCTTGGCAGTCTCCGGGCCGTGCCAAACTTATTCAGGTCCTGTAACGGTAATCGGTTCCTAACCGTCCTGGATCCCCCTGAGCATGCTCAGACCCTGTTTCGGTTTCCGGTTGGACTTCTCGGCTTCCCTTTCCTTTTTCCTCTGTTCATGCGTCTCATGATACGGTCCTGTATATATATGCTAAGTCTCTTTTCCAGTTTCCCATCCTACTCACTCTCCCGCCTCGGCTTCTCATATGTTGCTTGGGGCACCTGTCTCGTTTCATAGGTTTGTGTGCTTCGGGGATTTGTTTTCATTTATTTTTCTCACCTTTGTTGTTTGGCGCTTTGTTTTTACCATCTTTTTCCTGGCCTCCGGCAGCAAACAAAATCATGGACAACTTATGACCCCCCCCCAAAAATTCTCCAAGCTGCCACTACAGTTATTTCACACTCAAAGAGAAAGGGGCCTACTAGGTTGCCCCTTGCTCTGAAGAGTATCATTCCAGCCCAGTCACAGCATACTGCAAAGAAAAGGCCACATCCACATGAAGATAGTAATGGGAGCAATACTGTGAGTACTAGTAATGTGTGGCCAGGGGGAAAGGAATATGCAGGGGTGCAGAAGAGTGGTGTGGTTGGGGTACCAGTATGACCAGTCCGAAAGCCACTTTGCAATCCTCAAAAATTGTCAATGATACTAACCAGGACACTGCCCAACCAGTCAAGAAACAGTGGCAGGCAAATGGTGGCCTTCGCAACAACCTACTGAAGGCACAGCAAACTGTACCAGATAGTATGGAATAAAATGCCCAAATGTGGGCTCATTGACAGTTCAATAGTCTTATTTCACTTCACACATCAGCAGAAGCCCAAGCTCCCAGGTGTTCCCTTGCCGATAGGGCCTTTTGGGGAGGATAATCCTTTACAGGCCAAGGTAATGTGGCGTTACTTTGGCTTCTTTTTCGATCATGAGCTCACTTTCAAAGAGCACTTGAGGTATTACAGGACCAAGGCATTCACTTCTGTGAAAGCGCTTGGCATGCTTGGTAACTCTGTCTGGGGTTTATGCCCTTTGGATAAGAGGCTTCTATACAGGACCTGTGTGCTGCCTGTTGCAACATACGGTTTCCTTTTGTGGTACAATTACAAAGGCAGCATCAAGGGCCTTTTGGACTCTTTTTGCAAGATACAGCGTAGAGCTGCTCTTTGGATCACAGGGGCGTTTAAGAGGTCCCCAAGCGGAGGGGTTGAGGCAATAGCTGGCCTCATCCCCATTCATTTACATCTCAGAAAGCTGCGGACCCGGGCTGTGTTCCGGGTGCAGACTCTCTCACTGAATCACCTGATCAGATGCTTCACAGGGTCTGGTCAGGAGGAGCTGGCTCACTGGTTCCATAACACCCACCTTCCCCTGAAGGTCCGGGAAAAGGTCAAGTCCTTTATTGGGGACTTGGGCAAAAGTGTTCTGACTGTCCAGGAGCCATTTGATGCCGGCTGCATGGAGGCACAGCCTGGATATTGCATCTTGGATGATTTCGGGGATTGTATCATGTTTGTCAAATCTCCACTGGCAAGGGCAATCAAGGATGATGCTGATATCCTGTGCCTCACACTTCTTAGGAACTCATATGAGGAGATTCCACAGACTGTCCTTGTGGGAGCCGCCACTTATGGACCCCAAGGGCAAGCTTGAGGCAGCTACTGCCGCTTCAGCTCAATGGGATTGGGGAGAAGGAGGCAAAGGCTTCAAACAAGACTTCTCCTTCCCACTGAGACACTCAACTCAGCAGGATGCTGAGTTGGATAGTCTCACACATGCCATCAACTTAGGACTTAAGGTCCTGTGGGTGAGCAACATTGTCATATTCACAGGCGCCATTACAATGGCGAGAGTCCTGATGGATCCTAGACCGCACTCAGGTCAGCAGCTATCTTTGTTTGCTGCCTGTTGACTCCAGCCCTGGCTTTCCACTTTTGAGGAAGCCAGGGTCACATCCATCCATGCCAGGAACCACCTGGGATGGGGTCTTCCCAGAATATCCGCCAAGGATCTCCGTCATCACCAGGCATACTATGGCTTTGGCAAGAATGGTGTGCCTTGGACTACCTTGGCCTCTGAATGCCGCTGGGTTCAGAAGGCATGCATGGACGAGTGGCAATGCATGTTCCGCTCTCCAGATTTCCGTGGAAATCAGTTTTTGGAGCTCCACAAGGATGTCTTCAGAAAAAAGCGGATGGTCCCCTCCTACATTGGCAGTGGGAGCTGGCTGTCCAGTATCTTGATCCATGAGCCCCCACATGTGTGCGAGGGCCACAAGACTCATCCTGAATCACGGCCCCACAGCCAAATACAGGATACAATTCAAAGTGGGCAACTCTATCACCTCCTATTGCCACTATTGCTGGTCTGGTGTGAATCAGACCCGTGATCATTTACTTAACGAGTGCTAAGTGCTCCTTTGGATCAGATGGCAAGAGCGGTTTATGACCCTCACACAGGTCCTTGTCTACCTCGAAGATAATCCTTGGATTTTCTCGTTTGAGGAGCTGCC
This sequence comes from Agaricus blazei, assembly GCA_029719445.1. Taxonomy (NCBI): domain Eukaryota; kingdom Fungi; phylum Basidiomycota; class Agaricomycetes; order Agaricales; family Agaricaceae; genus Agaricus; species Agaricus blazei. The sequence goes on along the minus strand of SSNC01000002.1, from coordinate 2,818,190 downwards.
AGAAAAGATTCATAGGCAGTTTTCACCTGAGTAGGGGAGTGGCTTTTCGGGACACACTGGGTTGGGGTCCCTTCTGAAGGGTGAGTGTATAAATCATTTGATTTCAAAAAAAAAAAAAAAGACAGTTCAATAGTCAGTATCTACCTTGGCCTTTATCATTAATTAGTTTTGGATTTCACCATTGATAACACAAGAATTGTGCATTTTTTTCTTTGTTATGATCATTCTAATCCTCTAATTAGCTTCATTTTTTAAGTCCCTTTACCTCATGGAATACATAGATGGTTGTGGTTTTTTATACCATCCTGATTAGTATTCTCTGTGTGCTTATTCATACAGAATACATGATATTCTAGTTATTTAATATGTTTTACGTCTTGAAAAACTCAAACTTTCATGGTTCTCAAGAGTTTGAATACTACAAAAATTGCTGTTAAAGGGATTTTGAGGTGTGTTTTAAATAAGGAAAAGTGTAATTCTGAACTATAATATATTACAAAGCTTGGCATTAAAACCGCCTCAACAAGCATTTTTTATCATTGTATGACCAGTTAGTCTACGACACATATATATGTTATTTACCAGACTTTTTGCTGATTTTCTGTGTAGTATTTTATGGACGCTTTAGGTTCACAGTGCAATGAATTCAGGTGCCAGCTGCAGTTTACTTGTTCGACCTTTCAGAATGCTCGAGTTTTTTTGCTGACAAATAGACGAGATTTCCCTTTACAAATGGAGTTTTGTGACCTTTCAGATTTGCCAGGTTTGTTTGTTCAAGTCGAGCACCAATGGTTGCATTATGAGCTGATGTAACAGCATCTTTCATCTTTTGCGCAAATACTCTGACCCCGGAATACTCCACTTCTGCCCCAAAGATCATTGATCTAGGCATTTGGCCATAATTCAACATGAATAGTATATACCCAGTGGTAGTGGAGCTGAGTGTGCACAATCTCACAATGTACTTACTCATGGGTTGTCTTCCTCCTGCGACCTATATATAAAAGGGTGAATATGACTCTTGCATTGATCTGATTGGCAATTCTGTCAAATCTTGTCTACTGGATCGGAGGTATGTAATGCATTCCAGCCATGGTGGCATTATTTAACCATTACCACAACTCAGCTAAATGATATTCTATCATTCCCTGTCAAGTTCATATCAAGCCTGCACCAGTCCGCATCCGCACACGGATTCCGCATTTTTGCTGTAGCCCTTTTTTTATGGTCTATCACCCGCCCCCACCAATGCTCCTCAAATTTATGATGGAGAGAGAAGAGAATATAAAGGTTAGTTGCAATATTTCCGGTATTTCCCTGCTAGGATAGGATACAATTCATTGTACTAGAAGGAAAAAGCCCAAAGACAAGTGATATAAGTCTAATCAGTTGTTACCCATAGTAAATAAGCCCCAGCTTAGATAGAACGTGTTTCATTGTGTACGGAAATGTAGTATAAACATGTTTCTGGGCTCCCCCAATTCTCCTGTATCTCCAGCAATACAACACAAAATTTCATGCCTGAGGACCAGTGATCTTTTGGCAGGGCAAACAATTGGAATGTCAATCCATTGTGTGGCTCATAAGTAAGTTCAAGAAGGGGAGCAAACTGGTCATCCGCCTTTGGGACAATACAAGAAGACAACAATTTAGACAATGATTTAGAGGCGTCAAGTGGAGTATACCCAAGTTGGACCGCTTTAAGTGTTGCTATCGCATTTGGCGGGAGGCTAACATCAGCTTTGACTCTACCCCAGAGGCAAAGGGTTCGTGGGGCTTATGAGGCCTTCCTTGATGAGATTGCGTGGAATAGTACACAATCGCTGACTCTGAGGAACTCATCAGAGATAAATGGCCTGAAGTTCCATTGTTGAATTTCTGTGTTTAGCATCCAATTATTGTTTGTGGTTCCTAAGATCAGGGAAGTTATTTCTGGGATGACCATGGCACCATCTCCCATATGGGTGAAGTTGCGGATATGAGCTTTCTTGTAAAATGTAGCACCCATGTTGGTGTTGTACACTTGAGTGAGATAAGAGCAGCACATATTCCCGAGGAATGGGGTTATATGTGCACATGAAGCCAGATAAATGTGGGATGGTGAAGAATATAACGGTGAGGGTGAGAAGTAGGTGATATAGACCCCCAACTAGCGAGATGCCATTTGATTCAGGAGGCAGACCCTGTAAGCACTGTTTATCAGGGCTATGTACCAACGTAGGAAAGAAATGTTACCTCTGACCGCTGAGTGTTGGGAGTGATGTTTTCAACAAACATGCTGCTAGATACTAGGCCTACAGCAGCTTGCTTTCTGGTGTTGCAATGCAGTAAATGATACATGATATCTTCAGGATGTGAAATTAGTTTATGGGTAGTTATTATATCCTATGAAATAAACATATGAGGAAAGAGCGATACTGGATGGTTCTCCGTTAGGAATGTTGTATTTGACCAATTATTTGACAGATACCTCCAGGCTGATCAATGAAGGGCTATTTTATAAGAGGGGTACATTGTTATCGATTTGTGAGGCAGTCTTTTAAATGCTTAGAAAAGGTAGGAGTGCTAGTGAAATCAGAGTTTGGACATGTGTTGAGCAGTCTGTAAGAGCAGATTTATATTAGTGGTAAAGATACCTGATAGCTACAACCCACTCACTGAGTGACCAGAGAAAATCTGCGACCAGTAATGGCTTTGAGACACTGAAAAGGGCAACTTCAAAATTATAGAAATGAGGTCGAAATAATTTGAAATTTTCTAAGGCCTGGAAACAGGTACAAATTTAGATTGATTTGCACCTAGATAAATTCAAATGTCCGTGAGATCTGGAAGATCACATATATATATTGCTACCATCACCATCAGGTGAGGTGTCATCAGCGGGGCCATCCAACAACAATGTTGGGGCTTGATCCGCAGCCTCGGTAGGCTCATCATCCCCACTGCCAACATATGACCAGTGCAGAGAGTCCCTGCTCTCACAAGCGGTGTGCTCAGAAGCTTCAACACTTTTCCCCTTCCCACCATCCGTGTGCCCACGGGAGGTACTAGGGAGCTCTCCCTCAGCATTGCTGGGAATGAGAGACTTAGGGCTTGCAACCAGCCCGGTGCCTACTCTTAGGACATCCTCGATGTCACCAAGAGTCTTGGCAAGTTGGTTATCATATGACATAACTGAGTACTCACTATAAGTAAGCTTGAGGGAACAAAACTTGCTGTCTTGTGAATCAACGAAGGGCGGCCAGACCTTGAAGACACACGAGACAAGATAGAATGAGGTTTAGAGAGTTAGAAAAGAGGTTTTAAAATTTGTAACAATGAAGTTACACTGAAGAATGATTTAGAGTCTTCACTCAAGTAGCACACCCGGGAATAAAACCAGACAAGCTACTCTCTTTGGTAAAGAGGTGAAACTGCCTCAAACTATCTAAGACAGGGTTTATATACGATGACATAGTAAAGTAATAAATAAAGGTAAAGAAAATAAACAGAGAAATAAGCATAAGGAGTAAACGGGCCTAAAAGTATCCTAGCGGAACCACGATTGTAGCTCTTGCAGCTACACTCAGGGCTTCCTCGATGCTGTCAGGCTGCTCATTGTCTGTCCAGATATCTGGGTTTCTCCTTTGTTGTGGGTTGACTCTTTCCCCGTGGTCCTCATGGCACCTAGGGGCCCACTTCGTGTCGATGTTGTCCAATAGTTTTTTTGCTGCTTCTGCACACAAATTTGGGAACTGGCAGTCTAGCTGTTCCTGTTTGAATGAGCATTTACTGCATTCACAGTCTGTGCGGTTTTGGTGGGTTTGTGTTCCGATGCAGAGCGCCATTTTTTCAGCATTGCCTACTGTGTAAATGCTGTGGCATTCTCGAAGGTGTATTGATGTTGGGCACATTGTCGTGTAGTGTGCCCCTTTCTTCTGGCCTGGGTGGAGCCAGACTGGCATTTTCCTCCTTATAGTGTTATTAAGGCAGTGTGTGTCAGCTTGAATCCATAGTGTTTTCAGTGTTTTCATAGCTCCTTCCATTATTATTTTTGGTAGTTTCCTCGTTGATGCCGACCAGTTTTGTAATATGGGGTTTGTTCTTGGGTCTGAGTCTGGGTATTTCCCAATCGAGGTGTGCAAGCCACTCCTCTGTTTCATTATACTTTCTACGATATGAGACCAAATTGGTTTTTCATCAGCAGGGCTGAGGCAAGTGCAACAGACATCTCAAGTGCATTAATGTTTTCAGCCAGTGCCTGCTTTTCTTTTGCGTTAAGGCTATTGCTCACAGAGTTAAGGACCTCTTTTATTGCATCTTCCCTGTCTTCCTGTGCAGCAGCATCTTGTGTGCAGTCCTGTGTCTGTAGGTTCCTCTGCCATCTCGTCTGAACGCTTGACAAATCTATCTTCTCCTTGTAGATCATTATGGTCTGCTTTTTAAGCTTCCTTATCAGGTCTCGAGAATTGGCGGCTTTATTTAGGTTTGTCCAGTATTTGCAGATTGTCTCCCCCTCAAGTGCATTGCAGCCCGCTGTAACACTTTTCCTTGCCATAAAGTTTGGTGAGTTAGCTCGGTTAGTTCAGCATTCAGAGTTTTAATTTCCTCTCTTTTTTCTTCTTCCACTATTAGTATGTCTGTATTTAGAACTTTGATTCTAACTTCTATTTCCTTCATTCGGCGTTCTGTCCTTGTCAGCGGTTTTCTTGCAAAGCATTTTGCAAGCTCTATGACTTCCTTTTTAAAGTCTTTCCAGAGACTCTGTGCTGCCCAAGGCTCCTGACAATCTGGGGGTATACGCCCAGTTACTAGGTTTATCTTGCTTAGCAGTGTCTTCCCGTTTGCCTCTATCTCCTGGATGAACTTTCTATCTGCCAGGACGAAGTTCGGGATGGTCCATCTCCACTTCCCAATGTGGGGGGTGTTGGGAAGGGCTACTCTTAGCAATATCATTCTGTGGTCGGTTGGGATGGGGGGCATTTTTATTTCCCAGTCTTGGTTGAGCTAGAAGCTCCTCGGAAATGTAGGCTCTGTCTAGTCTAGACCTGTGGCCATTTGCAGTGTGTATAAGGGTGTAGTCTCTCAATGATGATGGATTTTGGCAGCGCCAGCCGTCATATAGCTCAAAGGTGGAGTAGAGGGCCTTAAGGCGCTTTAGTGCTTCTCTATTCTCAGTTCTACCATTGCTCCTGTTGATCTCCTCCTCCGTGATGTTGAAGTCCCCAATCATGATATCCGGGAATGAGCTCGGTTCTGTCCATCTCTGCCGCAATTCCTCCCAGAACTTCGAATTTTGTCTCATGTCATTGGGCGCATAGACGTTCAGAATTGTTAGGGTATTGTTAGCATGCCATTTAGTCTCCAGTAGGATCACCCTTCCTGGTACTACTACGGTGGTTTTCATGTTATGGCCAACGGCGGTAATCCTTTGGTTTATTGCAAAGGCTATGCCTTTTGAGTTAACATTTGTGGTATCTGGTGACGCTATGAAGGTTACACGTTTAAACCTGTTATTTGGCGGATTTGCACCTTCTTCATTCATGTGTGCTTCTTGTAGTGCCAGGATGACAATCTTCTCTTCACGAAGAAGTTGGTATGATTTTAGCCATTTGCTTTTTGGGTCATACAGTGAATTTGCTCCCCTCCCATTTATATTCAGAGAGGCAATCTTTATGTTTGCACGTCTGTCTTTTTGGCACGGGAGGAAGTACTTGCTCTGGTATTGTTGCCTGATGCATTTCCTCCTCAGCTCGGGAGTGCATGATTGGCTATTGCAAGAGTCCTGGCTCTGCACTCCGGGGGTCATCTCTGTGTTGTCTCCGTGATTCTTTGGCCATGCGCCTCGCTTGGACTCAGGGTTCCGCCATTCAATATCCCCATTGCTTCATCGGGAGTTAAGCCTGCAGCCTGGCTTTCACTCCCTCTACTCTGGGGGCCAGTGGTGTCTGTGACCGTGGAAAAGGTAGGTTGTGGTTCATATAGCTGCAATTCCGTTGCAGGTCTCATGAGCTGCAGTTTCAACGACAGGGTCAATGGCAGAAGACTGAATCGATTTTGCGGGAGTATTTCGTGAAAGCATTGTATCCAGAGGGCAAAAGGAATTGCGAGCAGGTAGTGATGCCGTGCACTCAGCACAGGGAAGAGAGACAAATGTGATATTATGCAATGTGAGGATCACTATACTATGAATCCATCATTCGCCCTTGCGAGACAACACACTGTGCTCCTTTCTCACAAGGCGTTCCATTATTTGGTATTTATGATGACTTTCTTATACATGATATCTATCACCAAAAATTTGACTTGTTCTGGATACACAACAACTCCCGGTACAAGAAATAGCAATCACAAAGCCAGAATCAAAGAACTCCATCACAAGCAATTTTTGGTAGATGCAATCATGCCTCCTGGGGACTATCTGACAGGCAGACACCATGACTGGCATAGCGGGTTATGATCCAGCAGGTCAGAAATAGAATAGAGACTGTCTGACCTAAACACAATTTCCGGCATTCAACCAGTTTAAATGCCGGAAACAAAGTTTTGGTCAGTGCTTCCTACCACAGAATAATGAAGGCACCATATATAACTGAGACTATAGCTAAGACCTTCTTGGAGTGCTAGCCACAATGGTGAGATCCATTGGTCAGAGAGCATGCCAAAACCAAGACATGTGTGTGCTCACGTGGTGAGCTTCAGATTAATCAGTGCCTCAAGCCTACTGCTATTCACCTAGACTGTACTTCATAGCCTCCAATAAAAGATAGTGGGATGTGGCTCTACCAAGATACAAAATCAACAATATTCAGCAATGTAAATAACAAAATTTTGGGGCTGTAAGACAAGCTTACATATTCCTCACATGACATTTACCCAACAATAGCAAATACAATTATTAGTTATTTTTGATTAGTCAGTTGCAACGTACAATTTGCCACATCATTCCACCCAATGCCTCAGCAACAACTTTTCCAACGCAGTGGGAAACCCATTTGTTTCTTTCTCCATGACAGCATTACAAGAGCAGGTCAGATTTCAGTGTTGAGGGCGCAAATTATTGTAAGCAATTACTTTTTAATCAGTGGAACAGTCTTACAATGAGCCTTTCAGGAGAAAGGGGGAGCAATCCTTGAGAATCCTTCAGGAGCAGATATAGTCCTTATAGATGAAAAGAGAAAACCACTGGAGAAGGTGCAGATGCAGTATGCTCTAAGCAGAGATCCAAATATTCAAAACATAGTTGTGGAACCAAAGAGCTTTATCTGGGACTGCATTGAGACTGGAAAATTTAGGCAAATTCCGCCAAGACGTCTTGGAATGGGTGGTAGAACTCTGGGGAGGTGTGTATGCTCTTTCACGCAGAGCTTGGGCAATGGCTGAGAAAACTAGCACCCGTGTTGCATATACAGTTGAAGATGAAGCAAACATATGTTGGGCTATCTCAAGGCTAATCCCAGATCCCTCAAGTGGTGGTAGATGCAGCTTAGGAATCTACGAGAAAATTGTGGAACTGGTATGTTGTCTTTGTAAACATGGAATTCTGTCTTAGAGTATACTCTTAGGCAGATGAAGACCCTGAATATGAGTGGGCAGCCAGGCATCCAGCTTCTTCGTGGCATGAACATTACAGAAAGAACAAGGACAAATTGGACCCCATAATTGAACAATATGTGGAAAGCAATCCACCTCCTCCCTCTGCATTGTACCCGAGAAGGCGCCTTCCCAAGCAAAAGAGGCGATCAGTTCAAAAGACAGTAACTGAACTATCAGATGACTCTGCAGAAGATACATCTTCCCTTCAAAGTTCATACCAAGTACATCTTAGAGAGGAAGCCTCCGGGGTAGATGAAGATAGGCGCCCTTCATGGGAGAACTCCGATTTTGCAGTTCATTCTTTGGAACAGAGGCCACCTCCCCTGTCATCCAGAATAAGCAGAGGGTCATCAAGATCCACATCCCATCCATACTTCATTCATTCCCAAACCACCCATTCCTCCAAAGCATCAGGTCATTCAAGAGGCAATTTCTCTGGATTTGCTCCACATAGCACACCAAACTCTATCAGAGAAGAGTCTTTGATGCATAACTCTTCTTCCATCAATATAACGGGAAGAAAGGCAGCAAGGAGGCCTAGGGCTTTTTATCAACAAGCCTCTATTCAACGCAGGTCATCCCATAGTGAGGCACAAGAAAGCATTTCCACTTATCACCACAGCAAGAGGTCTGTTTCAACCAATGTTAATCTTGCTAGAAGAAGTAACTCCCGGGCAGAGCTGTCCCAAGCCATGCAGGGTGGATATGATACTGAAGGATATCTAATGGACCAATCTAGAGCAGCTGTCTCTGGCATTGCATCCAGTGCATGGGACAGGGAGGCTTCCGGTAGGGAACAGGATGATTCAACCTCTACAAGAAGGTTCAATCTCTCTTCCTACAATAGTGGACAATCCCGTTGGGATCACAAATTGTATCCTCGGTCTTTTTCACCTCCTGCCCTGTCACAAGTTGCTTCAACATCTAAAGAAAGAAACTTCACATCTCCTGGGTCTGTTAATTCAGTACTTTCTAGTTCCCTCCCTAGAGTGGAACAGAGTTCTGAAAAGGCTGCACAGGCGCTATATTGGAAGGACAAACCATACAGACCCCTTTCTGGAACAAGGGCAGCTACTCTATCCTACTTGAATCAACTGCAATTTGAGAAGAGGAAGGATAATGTAGATATGATGTGACCTGGGCTTGATTCACAGAAAAATGGGGCAACCATGAAAAAGCTTTGCTGTGTCAAGTCCTTATTGAGTCTCATCAGCCCCCTTGGATGTTACTAGCCTACTCCTATATACCCGTATAGTACTTCTTAGCCCATCTGGTACTAATTTTCCTTCTAAACATAATACCCTAATAAATTTTATAATTGTTCCAAATTTCATGTTTTATCAGCTCTAATGGGACCAGTGTGCCTGGATCTGGTTTACACTGGACCTGCAATACTGACAGTAGGCACTAATAGAGTCACCCACGTCAAAACAGATCCTGTTTTTGGCTGTGGGACTGTGATGCAGGGGCTTGCAGAAAAGTGCCGGCATGCAAGCTGGCCATATCTGGCATCTTGTCCAAATTGACCACAAAGGTATATGTCAAGGGGTCAGGTCGGCATTGCAGCGGCACGCCTGTATAAGTTGAATATAATGTCAGGCGCCATCACAACTTGAAGAAGGTTAGGGAGTGTTGTCAAAGTAAGAATAGACTGATATTGGTGTAAGTAAGAGAAGCCCTCAATTAAAGATAGACATATAAACACATGGCAATATGTCTTTTATTAGGCCACAGACACTTTCTGCAGCTCCTTAAATTTCAATACAAACTGTTGATGTGTTGTGTCCGTGCCAAAACCTCCTCAATCCATGTCAAAAATGAGGCCTGTCCATGTCATCCCCGCTCAAGCCTGCCTCTTTTTGCCTTGGCTTCAGTACCATGTGTGGTGCCCATAAAACATACTTTATTGATGCCTAAGGTCCCTCATAGGTATGTTAGTGACAAGCCTTAATGATTTAGTATGTAAGTGAACCTCAGTTTTTATGATATGTTGGTGCATCTACCTGCACCTTTTACGGCATCAGTCCACATTTATCTGCGCCTGCACTGATAGCTGCAAATAATCCTGTAGGTTTATTGGCCTGATATCTTATTGTTGGTGCATCAAGGCATTTGTCCTTGCCAGATCCATGCTGTCACCCACATTTGTCCACATCAATCCATGTCTGTGTGGACTCTGCACTTTTGCTGTAGCCTGAGCCTGCACTGGTCTGCTGCATGAATATAGCACTCTTTCTAAGGCTCTGATCATGCTTGCATTAGTCATTAGGCATAATAGGATGCTAATTACAAAAAGCACGCATTTACTAGCAGATATAATATCAGCACATTATTGAGACCTGATTAGATTCACTACATGACGCCCTGAGCCTTGGCAATTTTCTGCCCATTCACCTCTCCAAATACCAGGATTAGTGCATTGTGTTCTCCAGCCCTTGTATTGCTGGAGAGTTCTTCCATGACTTGATTGTACAAATGCTTGAGTTCTCTATCGCCCTTAATACAAAAACTTGTTCCTAGAGTGGGTGATGTTGCAATACGAGGTTGAAGGGCAGTAGCAAGTCCCATTCTAACCAGATTGAAGCCAGTGAGGCATTTGGTGCCTGAAGCGTGCATAAGGATCAACTATAGTTGGGCCAGATGAGACTTACCATGCTTTTTAGTCCAATCACTCCCGTATCTCTGTTGTTTGCTGAATTCTCTCCAGAGAGGTGAGTCAGGGAAGAGATGGTTTACTGCAACACCAAAGAAAAGAGTAAAGAGGATCCCAACATCCTTTTGACCCTTCCTGTCAGCTGCAATCCACGGGGCATCTACCACAGCTTGTGTAATCTCCCTTTCACTATTTGAAGGAAAAGGAAACTGGAGAGAGTGGGAGAGAGTGGGAGGCATAAGAGAAAAGAGCATTGCCCAGACTAAGCACATGTGGAACTTCCATTTTCTACCATCGAAAGTAGAGGAAGCCCAGTGGTGCGCCCTTCCAACAAAAGACCCTTCAGTGAAACCTCCTGATGCCAGATTATAGTTATCTGGAAGTACACGTTTTGTCCATTTCCCCCTGAATGAGACCATGGTAGGGAAGGAGTCAAAGGACCAGGGAGCATTGGGGTCTTTGGCAATTATTTGCTCGACTTGGCTGGCAACAGTTTGAGTACCATTATTGGGGGCCTGTTGAAATCCTCTTGTATCAGCATTAGGATCAATATGAAGCCAGTTTTCCAAGACAGGTTTCCTGCAGTTGCCTGATTCCAAATGCCAAGGAACAAAGTTAAACCTTTCTGCGCTAAGTGTGTGGGTCAACATGGATATGACATGGCTCTTCTTCTCCTCTTCTGAGTACCGAGTGAGAAGGTTGTTTATCTGTTCCCAGGCAACAGACATAGCTGCGTCATAGAATCCATTATAGATCACTGGTGCCTTGATAGAAGTACTACTGCGTGGGGTGTGCATCTTATACAGATGTTTTGCCAGTAGTTTGTAGTTCATGATGGTTTTTGCACGAGGTAAAGATGGGCGGTTGACAGCTGGGTTGTGATGCAAACTGACAAGCAGGTGGCCAAGAGCACATGATCCAAGGTTTTTACTGTTTTCAGGCCAGGAGAGTGGATGCCGAAGCTGCTTCCACTGGTCAAGGGCATCTTGACGGATGCGGCCATGCTCCCTATCCCTGCCTATTCTGCTATTCAGGTTTTCTTGAATAGATTTTTCCACCTTGGAGCAGACCCAGCTAATAATATCTTTGCGCAGGAGAGACACCAGGAACTTGATCATCCGGGAGACAGCAAGGAGGTCATCTTCAGCATAGAGCTCAATATCTCTAAGGTCCTTTTTGCTGTAAAGGAGCAGAGCCAATTTCGTGACATAAATCTGAAAAATCAGAGCATGCATCATTAGCAGGCATACAAGCCAGTTATCAATTTGTGGACCCACCCCGGAAGCAGTCTGGCCAAAGGTACGGGCTATTGCTGCTCTTGCCGCGCACAATGGCTCACCAGAACATTCATCAAGTGGCCAGTTTGCCTCTGAGCAAATGGCTGGGCCTTTATATGGTATTTGAATTATGTCTGGGTTGAAGCAGGGCAGACCGTCTATGAGTAAAGCCTGAGCAATCCAAGCTTGCCCCATTAGCTGCATCAGGAGTACTTTGGGGCTCCCTGTCAACATATAATTGAGTGCTCGTTCAGCAATAGCAATTGCCTCCACGTTCAAAAGGCTTGATAAGTCTTGAGCTTTCCCAGCTTGTTGAGTGTCTTGGTACAAGTTCCGGATGAAAAGGTGCAGCCCATAGGTCACCCAGGGTAACATCATTGGGTAGGCCTGTGATTAGAACGCTAGTTAGTATGGAGCTACAGCTGGAGAAATGGATTGGCTTACTGAGGGCTGCATAATTATAGTACTGAAACAGAGCTCTGAAAAAACATCACCATGGCAATACAAATCAGCGGTGGTCAGTACCACATGATTTAGTACACCACTACAAGCATAATAAGGCTCATAATCAGTCCACTTTTGAATTTGGGTTAAAAAAGTATACACATACTCTCCCGTTCTTTTCTGAACTGGCACCCAGTCCATGTCCACAGAAAAGCTGTTTTCAAACCTGTATGCTCTAGCAACATGTTCATGGCTCGCTTTCCTGACAAAATCATCGTAAGGGAGAGAGTCATTACATTTCTGCCTGAGCTTTGCCAAGACCCTATGCCTTCCTGCAGTCTGAGACACATAAGCACCACCGGAGGCTCTAGTAACTAGTGCCTTTTGAGCATCATGGTGAGAAGCAGACCTTCTCCTCAGGTCATGCTCAGATAAACTGTAGCCTTGAGAGCCTGTACCTCGGATGGGACCTTTTGCATATTCAAATGCATCAGGACAGCCTACCAGGGGGCCAAGGATGTCAGTGTTGCCCAACAGTCTTGCGTTAATTATCCTGAGTTCTCTGGCACAGTTTGTAGGGATTTGGTCAGCTTGAAAATGCCCAATGTTCTTCAGGCCTCCAATAGGATAGGTATAGACCTTTGCACCTCGGAAGGGGCCCTCCTCCTCTGACTCTGGGTGAAAAAGACCCTGGACATTGTTTAGAGACATAAGAACAGCATACTCCTGTGATGGTTCCTCGTCCTCTTCCTCATGGAGGACATTCCTTGAAACCATCCTTTGAATTGGATAACCCCTGCGGGTATAAAAGTTGATGGGCTGGTGGTTTTCATCAAACAGGGGAGCAGCATCAAGCTCTTCAGCAGAAAGGGGCTGGCTATGCCGTGACTCTGTCTTCTCGTACACTTCTTCATATGTTTCGACCAGGTAATCAGCAGGGAGTTTGATGAATTCTTCTACCTCATAGACTCTAGAATGTTATATATTGACTTAGGAGATGGGAGAGATCAAAAGCTGGCAAGACAGCATACCTGAGATGTGAAGCAATGGAATAGGAAAAGAATCGAGCTTGTGTCCAGTCACACATGTCTTCCCACCTCCCCAGCTCATGATCAGCACCAGTAGGAGAAGAGCTTCCAATGGGTTGATCTTGCCCATATCGTGACCAGAGGAAAATAGGGAACCTATTTGCAAACCAGAGATCAGGATCACGATCCCCATAATCCTCATACAAGGCAGCCTTCCACTTTGGATACCCTTCTTTGATCTTCTCTGACAGGGAACGCATGTCTTGGAGACGAATGTTGATAATGGGGTAGTCCCTAGATGTAATGAATGATAAGTGACTGCACAGAAACAGTAGTAGCATTAGGGTATAAAATCAATCCCTGCTTGTGCTCTTTTGAGCAGCGAGAATACAGAGTCACTTTGTTTGATATATTAAAAAGAGAACTTACCTCAAATCACTAGCACTGCAAACCACTTTATACCCATGTCTGTTGTTTAGGTCAGGATAAACCTCCCGTGCAATAGGCCCCACAATTGACGTATTTTGGCAGCAAGAGACCCAGAAAAGTGTCGCCAGTGCCCACCTATCAGACCTCATTACTGTGCTCCCTGCCCAATCTGTTTTTGCTGATTCTGGGTCTCTGTCACTCCACTGTGGTGTAGCATCTGAATCTCCCTCTACAGAGTCATCCCTCTCCACCCAAGCAACCCACATGTCATTTCCAGTAGCGGAGCGCCCCATGTACTGCATACAGCCTTCTGGATCAAAGCCAAGTTTGACATGCTTGCACTGAAATTCTTTATATGGGTGCAGTAGCTTCAATTGTGCTTGATAAGCAATGTCGACATTGTGGTCCTGCCTAGATGGCAAGAATATGTCCAAGCCCAGCCCCCGACCAACACAGACAGCCATGTCAAGGAAATGGTCATCCAAGGAGAACTTCTGCCTTTCAAAGTCTCGTTGAACCACATAAGGGCTGTTGTATCCCTCCTGAAAGTCCTTCAAACAGCGGCGATGCTGCAAACTGCGCAAAGCTGCCCTTTCATCCTTGGTTTCATAGATCCTCCGCAATTCATTGAGAGTCGTGTCCTGCTTCCGCTGGGATAGAAACCTGATACCAAATCTGTGCTCTAATCGGGCACGGACTATAGTGGCTGCCGTGGGTGCATCATCACTTGCCAAGGCTGCAGGGGGTTGTCCTACTGCAAAAGGTGCTTCATCAGCCTCGAACAGGAACTCTGGGGGGTTGTCGTAGTATTCCCGAATATCCAGGTCTCTTTGAGGATACGGGACAATGTCAGGGTTAAGTCGTAGGTTCTGTGAGGCCATGGATAGGTAGTCAACTGGTTAGAGCTTAGCAGGTAGGTTGGGAGAGGGAAGGTAAGTTGGTTACTAATGAACAGCGGAACATGAATTTGTTATTAGCCTATTCAGGTGATCCTGTACCTGCCATTACATCATAGTGTAAAATACTTCTGTAGGTTGTCCCGCAAGCTTTCAACCCCAGAATTTTAGAGTCTGGTTGAGTCATGTGGATATCATGGGGAATGTCCATAATATCTAGAAATGGACCTGCTATAGAGGATGTGGGTGATAATATTAGATTCCTCAGATTTTTTAGATTTTACTTAACAGAAAGTCTGATCACGTAAGCTACCCTTCTTAGATTTTCAGCTAGATGTAAAGGATTTCTCTAGCTTTCAGTAGAATTATATGTTCTAATTTGGTACATTTTATTCAAATCTATCATAATCTAGATTGCATTATAACTATGCCTGTGTACTTGGTGATGGCATTGACACACTGAATAAGAAAATGACATTTTAGGGATGCGTGTGGATACAGAAATCTTCTTTATTTAGATAGTTACATATTCATGATCGCCATTCTCAAATGGTTTGCAGAGAGATTTTATAGCAGAAGTCAATAAATTTTACAATAATAGATCATGAGTTCAAGATAAAATATTGCAGAGTGCCGGGAAAGCCAGCTACTTGCCCTCTACTCTGTCTACTCATGCCTGTCTTACAGCCCCAAAATTTTGTTATCTACATTGCTGAATATTGTTGATTTTGTATCTTGGTAGAGCCACATCCCACTATCTTTTATTGGAGGCTATGAACTACGAGGCACTGATTAATCTGAAGCTCACCACGTGAGCACACACATGTCTTGGTTTTGGCATGCTCTCTGACCAATGGATCTCACCATTGTGGCTAGCACTCCAAGAAGGTCTTAGCTATAGTCTCAGTTATATATGGTGCCTTCATTATTCTGTGGTAGGAAGCACTGACCAAAACTTTGTTTCCGGCATTTAAACTGGTTGAATGCCGGAAATTGTGTTTAGGTCAGACAGTCTCTATTCTATTTCTGACCTGCTGGATCATAACCCGCTATGCCAGTCATGGTGTCTGCCTGTCAGATAGTCCCCAGGAGGCATGATTGCATCTACCAAAAATTGCTTGTGATGGAGTTCTTTGATTCTGGCTTTGTGATTGCTATTTCTTGTACCGGGAGTTGTTGTGTATCCAGAACAAGTCAAATTTTTGGTGATAGATATCAGTGGTCAAGAAGAAGGCATGAGAGAACATAAAGTACGTAACTCTCTGTGTCATCCAGGAGTACCATAGTAGAGATCATTGCTCCCGTGATGGCTCCGATGTTTCTCCGCTCCATGTTGACCGGTCAAGTGATCCGATGATCCGTGACAATACCAGTGCTTCCACTATGGTGAGTGATAATGCTACTTAAAGAAGGAGTGTATACCTAGCGTCAATCTGGTGCCTATGTATCACAAAAGATCATATTTCTTAGGATCCTTCACTATGGCTGAATATTGTGTCTGGGTATTCGTCCCTGTGGATTGCTTTTTTGTCTTTGCTGTAGCCCCACAGTTCTCTGCTTGACAAAACTAGACCTACAGAAACAAAGGACACAGACTTGAGAAAAACCAGAGCCTTCCAGGGCTGCTGTTATTTCTGATAGCCCATTTAAAAGCAGCTGATGTAAGACAATGAAGCATAAACTCTATATTTGGATGCCAGCAAACAATCTGTCTCTGCTTATTCACCTACTACACGCTTGCAGCCCAGTGATTAGTTCCCTGTAAAATCTCAACTTTCTCTCTGTTTTGCCTCATTCCTGACCTGCATTTTCTGACAGTTACCAGTGCCAAGAAAAACATCAATATGCGAGCAGGACAAAGCAAGTCAGTTATAAGCAACCAGAAGCCAAAATCCAAGAGCATAAGTACTGGCAGACCCTCTGTTATGCCTGACGAGGATGTGAATATGGAGATACCTGGGAATTTTAAGGTGGCACAGGACGAAGAAGCCCAACTTGCAATCATATCCTACAATCTGTTGAACATCAACAAGCCTCCGGTTCCAATTCAATTTGGATACTTTAATGATAGGAGCCTTGACCACAAGAAATGTGCAGAGCTTTTCGACGAGATGATGGATAATGGGTTCAGGAGGTTGGATCCCAGGAGTGCCATACCAGTATTCATGCCCCGGGGGCACTTGAAGGCAGATTGTATCAACAAGACAGCTATTTTCAACACTGCTCCTCTCCTAGAGCTTTCTGAAGCAGGCCTGGCTTCAAATCTTATTCAGGCAGCAGGAGGAAGGCATAGATTGCATGCAGTAAAGAAGGCTATAGTGCAGTGGGAGGCTCAACTCAAAGCGCTGGAAGGGAGGTCTGGTGGGAAAAATGAGGAACTGCAGGAGAAGCTCAAGACCTTAATCCATGACACTGGGATATGGGCAGTCGTTGTATATGACCAAGGTAAGTTAGCAAAAAAAAAACAACACCCATAGAAAAAGCTAACAAATGGACTATAGAGAAGTTAATGGAGAACAACAACCGTCTTGGGAACCATATCTCAAGGAATGACTTCCTGTACCACTATGTCGAAAATGAAGCAGAGAGACTCATTATGGACATCAAGGAATTTATTTCACTTGAAGTGAATAGCAGAGAGACATGGTTGGCTGCAAGGGCTGCAAAACGGGGAAGAAGTGAAGAAGGACAAGTCTGGCAGCAGGATGAGACCCGTGAATTCATCCTCACAGCATATTCTTGTGGAACCATGTTCCACTTTAATCAGCCCTTGGATGCAAAATGGATCAAGAAAAATCTGCACAATGTCAATGGCGGAGTAAGTGAATTATATATGCAATTCAAGCTTGACTGAAGAAGAAAGCAGGCAGTTATGCAGCTGTTTTCTTATGCAGCTACATTTTTGGCAGGATTGATCATGCCTCTGACGCCTGAGATAGACAGTCTCAACCAAGAGGAACAAACATTATATTTGGAGGCTGCTATGAATGGGGAGAAGGTTGATGGCACATTGGTTAAACGCGCACAGAAGGTGTGGGAGAGATACTGGGGATGTACTCCTTGGGTCAAGTTTGAGAATGGAGATCAGGCAGATCTATCTCCTCCTGCAATGAAGGTGCTGACTAGAGAGCTACACAAGTGGCTGGGGGATTTGGAAATGGGTCAAGGAGATCTGGAAAAGACTGCTTTAGGAGTTCCTGCCCAGGAAAGGAGCACCAGGTGGGATGATTACCGGTCAGAAGTCTACCAACAACTAGCAAAAGCACTCAAAGGAAAGGTTGGTGAAGTAGGGGTTGACCTAGAAGAGATCAGCAACAGGCTTCAGTGGATATATGCAATGCATTCACCGGAAGTCCACCCCATACCCTGTTTGGCTCTGCCAACAAGTGTATGGATACAGGGACTGCTGAACTCACTAAATAAAATTGCGAAGGCATCAGAGGAGGTGGGTGAAGACCTCTAACGTCTCCTTGCTACAAGCTAAACCTCCAACTAAATACTGACACTCCTGGTCACTTTTCTAGTTCTGGCGCTGGTTTGATCCATATGCAGACTATATGGTCAAGTATTCCAGAAGTGCAAAAATGCCAAAGGACATGTCTATCTTTGTGCTCCGTTCCATCAAACAAGATCCTCAATTCAAGGATCCAACCAAAGTTGTAAAGATGGTGAGTTGAATGTGCCCTGTAATAACATTGCTAACCCTACCGCTAGGTGGTGTCCCTCTTCTTCAACAACTATGATGTTCTACTTCAACTCGAGGAAGACATTTGGAAGCTAAATGTGCCAACAAGACCTAGCCGGGAGCTAATGTATGCCAAAACAGATACTGGATTAGAGGCAGCCTTCTCTGGCTACATTGACGCAAATCAAAAAATCAAAACAGTTGCAGATATGGCTCAGGCGCTCAAGGAGTACAACAACCAGGAACTCAGAGCAGTGTCTTGGGTTCCTGGTACATCATCTATTGCAAACAGCCGCTGCAAAGAAAGTGCAAATAGTAACCGAGATCTCCGTCCACTTGCCATTGCAGCACTCTATGAACCACCTATCAGAGAATCCTACCTTCCAAAGCTGCTGACTGTCTCAGCTAGTGCAAGATATTTAAGGCAGGCAATTGTGGAGGCACTGTCACCAGAGTGCCTACCAAGGAGAGTGACTAGAGGACTTGAGCAGAGGGTGAAGAATGTTAACGAATACAGCTTTCCTGATGGAAGCACCATTCCCGGGCATAAGTCAACCTCCCGCCCTACTATCAAGATTGGGGACATTCACCAAGCGCAGGAGAGGATGCAGTGGGTTGAAGAACAGAAGAGAGCCTTGCTTGATAGTATTCAAAGACTGGAGGGATCACAATGCTTTGACGCCATGCCTGGGAGCAAGGAGACATTGCCAGAAATCTCTGATGCAATCAAAGAGATCACCAAGGTATTTCTCATACTTCTTGTTGAACAACAAGGCTTAGCTGAGCAAATTAGCTTGGAATGAAGAACATTAGAAGACTGGAAAAAATAAAGTTCAAGGACACCGATGATGGCCGCCAGCAAGTGATGGATAATCCAACTAAAGATGACTGGCCAGATGTAGTAAGCCGCCCCATCTGTGACAAGACTATAGCAGAAGTGAGTTTCCAAACAACATCTGGGCTTTGTTCTCAACTTGGCTAACCAGCAGGATACCCAAAAGGAAAAACCTGCAAATGAAGATTATGATCCAGATTCAGATTCTGAGGACCAAGCTTGGAACACAGACCACCAGGGCTCAACACGGTTTTTGCAGGATCAAAATGTTCAAGAAGAAAATCTTGGAAACAAGGGAGACAATAGTGGTCAGTGTGCCGATTTTAATTCAGGAGAGAATATAAATGAATTTATACCTAGTTTTAGAAGACAAAAATGGCCAGACATCGGATGAAGAGTCTTCCCAACCAAAAAGTAGCTGCAATTTATGTTGGTTTCTTATGACTTCATGCTAACTCAATCCCAAGGACCAAGAACCAGGACCAAGAAACCTAATTTTTTCCCTTCAAGCCCTGGAGGTAAGTTTTCATTTCTTGAAACCAAACAGGTACTGATATAAGAGCAGCTGCATCTAGTGATGAAAACATACCCCCTAAGAAAGGAAATAAACGGCTTGCAAGCGAGGTATTCCAGGATGAAGAGGAAAGTCGGTCATCAAGGAGTATTCAGAAACATATGCTTCCATTCATCCATGTGCGGAAGTACAACAATAACAAGTAGCAAGCTACCAGAAATAAGAGGAGCATGCTAAAGGCATCCAGTCTCTGTGACAGTCCTGGCAGGTGCTTTTTCCAGCCCAGCCATTACCTCTTGGATCCGCGTGTAGCCTTCTGTATTCTGTATGTTAAGACAGTTTCGGCATTCAACCCTCCCCTATACTTGCATGAAACCCACAACAAATCACATGACAGTGTTTGGTAGTATTTATCTTCCTAGCTTCAACATATTCTTTTAGCTGTAAGCAGTAGTTCTTAGTTTAGATTTGGCCATGATCATTGTCATAATTGCACCTAGTAGCCAGGCAAGATGTAAGTTACATATTTCTTGACATGAAAAGACTTGATAGGCTTTTGTTTTCTCCTACTGACCTGAACTTGGTGTCCGGCATTCAAGCTGATTGAATGCCGGAAACTGAATTTAGGTGGGAAATTAAGTGTAAGCCTGAGTTTACAGTATATACTCATCAGTGACAGAATTGTATGTCCTTTTTAATATAATGGTTATTTGGCTGACTAGGATAGCCAGATTACATTAAGCTTGTTAACACAGATCATTTCACCCAGTCCACACAAAGCTGAGAAACCCTAGCTACTGGGTTTCACTAGGGGCTCGCAGAAAGATGCGGGCACCCACACAGACACTTTTCCGCGTTGAGCCTGCATTGGGTCCTCGTCAGGCCCCTCAAATGTTACTAAACCACTTCTATATACCCATACAGTACTTTGTAGCCCATCTAGTGTGCTGATTTTTCTTCTAGACATAACCTAATAAGTGTTATGATCATTATAAGCTTCATGTTTTACCGTGCAGGGAGACTCAAAGGAGGCGTCCGCGTAGTGTCCACATCAGTACACCAGGCATCCGCAGGATGCCCACGTCCGATCCTCATTGGTCCGCACCAGGCAGCCTCTAGCGGTGTCATGCCTTGACATTGAATCCGCATCACCACAACCTACCCACAATCCACCTTATGTGTCCAAAATCTCAATATCATTACACTATCTCTACCCATAACAGCATCTATTATACTTAATCATCCTTTCTTCCAACTTGTGTTTCATGTCCACTTCTTATTTCTCCCTGTCAAGTCTGCATCAACCCTGCATTGGTCCGCGTCTGCGCGCGGATTCCACACTTTTGCTGTAGCCCGTTTCACTAGCTAGCGAGAACTTATGCAAAGTACAGAAGACTCTCAGTAACAGCAAGGAAAAGATTACTTGGGTCAAACACATCAAATGTATAAATGTTGTGTTCCTCCAAGGTCTTCATCTGCATAGGTGTAAGCCTAAGCTTATGACTATTATTAGCACCCTTGAATATTTTGTTGCTTGAGCAGATCTTGGTTTAGCTTCTGAGAGCCTGAGGGTTCAGAAGTCTTGGATGGATGAGTGGCACTGTTTGTTCCGCTCTCCAGATTTCCGCGGAAATCAGTTTCTCGATCTTTATGAATATGAAGACGAAAAGAAGTGGCTGGTCCCATCCTAAGTTGGTGGTGGGACATGGCTTTCCAATATCTTGATCAATGAGCCCCGCATGTGTGCTAGGGCCACAAGACTCATCCTGAACCACGGCCCCACAGCCAAGTACAGGATACACTTTAATGTAGGCGACTCTATCACTGCCTATTGCCACTATTGCCGGTCTGGTGCAAACCAGACTCCTGATCATTTGCTTAACGAGTGCCAAGCACTCAAAAGGATCAGACAGCAGGAGCGATTCGTCACTCTTGTCGAGGTCCTTGTTTACCTCGATGATAACCCATGGATATTCTTGTTCGAGGAGCCGCCGGCGGATGTTGCTCAATTTTCTGGTAGCCCAGCTCAAGATCAGAGGTAGGTTATCGGTGTGTGGATGTGAAATGATGCGGGCTCATGAATATGGACTACATGTTGGAAGAAAGCATAGATACTGTCATGGGTAGAGATGGTGCAATGGTATTGAAATCATAACCACTCACATTTAAGATTTATTTATTCATAGAAGGCTGAAGGACGAAAGTTCTTTCAATGATGAGGTTGACGAAAAAACCTTGTGGGGCCTCCCAGTGTCAACCTCGATGATACAAATACAATGCGCAGGCTGTCCTGTTCATCGAAGTATAAAATACAAAGTTTCTACTTAAGTACCCAGTGACCATGAGAATAGAAAAGTAAAAACAAAAGCGAACATTTCGGGCATAGCCTGATCATGTTTTCTACAACTATAAGAAATAACAAACTGGAGAGCAAGTCCTCTCGATATTATTCAAATAAAAGATTTAAAAGGAGTTACGCCAACAACTTGAGAGTGAACGGGCTACAGTTTACAATACCATTGGTTAGACAGTCCTTCAAATGGATTTCAGTTGCCTGTTACCTAGGATTGACAGAAAGTTGGTTTCCGGCATCTAAGCTGATTGAATGCCGGAAAGTAAATTTCGGTGTCCACTTAAGTGTGTCAACCTCGAGATTATTAAAATAAAAGATTTAAAAGGAGTTATGCCAACAACTTGAGAGTGAACGGGCTACAGTTCACAATACCATTGGTTAGACAGTCCTTCAAATGGATTTCAGTTGCCTGTTACCTAGGATTGACGGAAAGTTGGTTTCCGGCATCTAAGCTGATTGAATGCCGGAAAGTAAATTTCGGTGTATACTCAAGTGTGTCAACACGGATCACTGGATCACTCACCCGGTCCACATAGAGCGGAAGAATCTCGGATGTAGCACGTGAGCAAAGATCTTACCCTATTCATAGAACTTGGTAAACACGTGAAAGTTTATTTTCTAACCATGATGAGAGACCTTATATCTGGCTCTACGTTTATGATGTCCAGCCCCTGGATGTCTGAGTGGACAATAAGGAAGAGGGCGGACGTGGTGCAGATGTTGGCTGACCGTTTTCCTGAAGCTCTGGTGTGTGCGCAAGCAATACAGCAGGCCATTTCTTACTGACAGACCACACTCACAGTCATTTGTTGGGCTTCTATTCGATGATAGTAACAAGGAAAAACTGGGCAAATCCAAAAAATCTCGAATTATAGCTTTGTCAAAGTTTATAGAATATGGGTATAATTCCCTTAGCACCGGGGAGATGAAAGGCTTTTTTATCAAGGTCCGGCAGTACCAGTTGCTGGACGTTATTTGTTTTTTTGCTGGAGGTTCAACACCCCAAACCTGTCCTATTTTTCGTCCCTCTGTGTGCATTGACACAGCGGATGCATTCAAGGAAGTCAAGAAGACTCTTTCGGTGAGTGGAAATAAGACTTTTCGGCTTGTGACTAATTCTAAAACTTGTTTAGTGTTTTCATAACCGGATGTCCAACTGGGGGACAGTTATCCACGAAGCCCAAAAAGCCTTTAGGATTTCCCAAGCAAAGGAGGAGTTTTTGCTCACTACTAGCAATGATGGTGACAGTGTGGTGGCACGTACATTCCTGCGAGCCTTTCGCTTGCGTAATAAAGGTACTTGTAGCCATATTGCAAGTAACCTTCTTTATATTGTCTTCATGGTTTCATATTTATTGGGTGTGAGTAGTATCTGATGCCCGAGAATATGTTCGGCTTATTTTCTTTTCACAGGGGAGGTTGGAGCTGCCAGGGTCAACACCAGAACTTGGGATAGAGCTGGGAATGTAAGTAAATTATTATTAAGCTACCTGGGGCGAGTATGTTACTGACATGATTGCGCCAAGTTCCCCTGAGAATAAAACGTGGACTGAGTTCGCAGAAAGTGTTCAGCCCCATAGGATAATGGCATCCCTCAGCGCAGCCCTTGCACTGTCTCCGCTGACAGCGTTACTGGGGATCGATTTTGAGAGGAGGCCCCTCCCATCACGAGCAGCTTATCAGGTGTGTTTTTAAGTCATTTATCCCGAGTTACTTCCTTTATTGATGGACACAAGATTTGGGTGGCTTTGGGCTCTTCCAAGCCCGCTAGCCTCCAAAAGGCAGAATACCTTCTCTGGGAATTTATTTTTGACTGGGTCAAAAGAAAGGATGATGAAAAATTGAGCGAAGAAATTGTGGCTCTCTTGGGTAGGCTACAGGAAGTTGCGGATGAGGCGGAACTTAGTGAACTCAATTGGTTTACAATTGGTGAGATCCTCAATATCTTCTTAGATATCTTCTTAGTATTGTCTTCCTATTTCTCATATCATTCAACAGAAAGTGTGGAGCAGCGCAAGGCTGCTGCTTTGAGTTCATTGGACAGCACAGAGAATATGGATGTGGACCCCGCTGAGGCTGGGTGTCAGAAGACACTGTTTGAGGGGGGAGAGGAGCAACAAGAGGAGATCGAGAGGATGGATGTAGATGTCGAGGGAGAAAGTCGGGGTGGAGAACAGGATAGCAGAGGTGATGGAGGAGATAAGAGCGAGGGAAATGATGGGATAGGCGGTGTTGGTGAGGAAGATAGAATGGTGAATGATGACGCTGAGGGCAAGGGTGAGACCGATGAAGCCAGGGGTGAGGACCAGCAAGATGATTCTGGACAAGAACCACCAGTCCGAAAGTCTTCACGGAAGCGGGCAGTACCATATAGTGTCCCAGGCGAGGCCTCGAGATCACCAAAGAGGAAGCGAGTGAGGAAGAGTAAGGAAATGGTGGAAGATGGCAGCGAGGGAGGATTGGAACAGATGAGAAATCTGTACCGTGAGTTTATGGTGAGTTTTGGGCAGCCTATTCTTTACAGCATTCATTGAGCCTATTTCCCAGAAACGTCTGGGAGAAACAGATAGTCTGAAGCGGATGGAAACAAGTATAGAAACATGTCAAGACGTGAAGGGTGATCCAATGAAGATTCGGATCCCTACTTTGGGGGGGGATCAGCAGTTCTATACGCTGGATCCAACGTTCCATGTAAGTTTTCTCCAGACCAGCTATAGTGTGACTTAGCCCTGCCTCTAGCATCCATCCCAGCTCCAGTCCGTCAAGGCCGTTTACGAGGCATCCGTCCCCAACCAACACCTGGATTTTAATGACCCGAGATGTCCACTCAGGGTTGTGGACTGGGATGAGTACCAGACACTACTTCCCGGACAAGTGCTGGAAACTTTCCGTACAAAAAACATGATCATCCTGAACAGGCCCCTCCAGGATTCTGTTAAAATTCAAGGCCCGGTCTCTTTTGATGAGCAAGGTTTGCGGCACTTAGGGCCTCTCACGAGATCTGTGGTAATGCACGGTGAGTAGACTTATTTATTTATTTATTTATCATGAGGGTAACACGAATGTAGATCTTTCTAGAGACATGGATGAGGGCAAAGAGGATGTCCATGTACGGGGTACTCTCCAGGACCTCATAGTGGCAAAGAAGGAAGGGCGGTCATTGAACCTACTTGACTGCCCCTTCCATAGTGACTACGGTAAGCCCCAGACATGGGACCTTGGGCTCACTTCATGGGAGCACCTGAATTCCCAAGCACCGTGCAAGACCCTTGGAAATTTCCCGATGAACGTTTCCCGTTGGGGGCTGGCAGCGACCAGAGGCTGTATCCACCCTTGGCATGTGGATGCTACGGGATTCCTGGCCTTTTTCACGGTACTCACAGGGGTCAAGATATTTGCCCTGTGCGTGCCCAAGGATGGGCATAGCTTGTCCGCAACTGATGCCTTCCTGGACTTTGATACTGTTGGCGGAAATATTGATAAGTTTGACGTATTCATGGTGGCTCTGCTCCCTTCAATGCAATAGTATGTTTTTTTGCTCATCTATATTTACTGCATGAAGATTAATTTCACTATAGCATCCAGACTGCCCACCAGCTGCACTATGTGGTGACCCCCGAAGATTCTATTGTCTTAGGGGGACATACATATGTGACCCCAGCAATTCAGAGGACAGCACAGTCCATCTACCACCAGTTTGTGGCCGGTTATGATCTCACTAATAATGAGAACATGAAGGAGGGCTTCATGCTCCTCTCCAGCATCGCTAATTTCTTCCACCAGGAAATAGTGATCAATGGGAGGGAATATAGTGAGTAGAATTCCCCTAGTTCGTGGAGACTCTAATAATAATATCTCTCAGACAATAAGGACAGCGTGTTGTGCCATCTCCCTGACCTCTCCACCCAGGAGGGGGTCCTGGACCTTGTCTCATTGTACCACCTTATGGAATTGGGGAACGTACTGAGTTCCTGGGGCTACAGAGATCCTGTGGAGGGGGCAGCCGAGCGTTTCGTCATGATTACCACAAGAAGGATGTTGAGGCAGGTGATAAAAGCCGTCTTTGATAAGTACGAGCTCAGCGAGATAGGTGTCGTGGATGAGGACTCCGTCAATTTGGAAGAATTGGTTGTCCAAGGAGGCCTTGTCAGCACGGGTGTATCTCTGACACTATTGAAGAGGCAACATCAGAAGATTATGAAAAAAGACGGTGATGTGGGCAGTGACCCACTCATCACAGCAAAGTCAGTGGAGAAAGCCGTACTCCGTGCTCTTTTCCGTCACAAAAAACTCGCCAAGGACTTCCAAAATCAAGTCAAATCACAGACTTCCGGTGATTTTGCTTACAAAGGGCCCTCTTTCTTAGTAAGGAGGAGGGAACAACTTTCCCCGGCAAGTAGTGAGTGGTTTATCTTGCTTACCTACAAAAATATTCAATCTAATTCATTTGTTTAAAAGCCTCTAAAGAAATTGACGGATTTACCTTTGATGATCTGGATGTCCTGGGATCTAATGAAAGTCCCAATGGTGACTTCTAGTTGTTGACAACATGTCTGGTAGCTCAGGGCATTCACGTGGTATCTAGTGCCTCTTTCAAGCCTCAGTATCTATTGCATTTGTCAGGCTTTGAGTTTTTTACATTCCGTAGTGCACTCTTTCAGCTTTTGTTTGTAGTTCCATCACAGCTGCACCTTTTTCTTTTGTCTTCTTCATTCTTTCTGCACCTAATTTGCTTCTGTATCCGGTCTACTACTAATTATATTATTACATGATATTGGCCAACGTATGATTGATCTGAACCTTAGTGCCTCCCATGAGGGGCTACATAAAATTGTGGGGGCCCGCGCGCTGACGTGGGCTGATGCAGACACCACACAGACTCCTTCAGATCTCCTTAACACTAATCAAACATGAAGCTTATGACCGTTGTAACAAGTATTAGGTATGTATGTATAGAACAAAAATTCGCAAAAATCGGAACAGCTACAAAGTATTATACAGGTATATAGAAGTCGGCCTATAACTTTAAAGGGACCTGATGTGGACATAACGTAGGTTCAACACAGAAAATCATCTTTGTGGGTGCCCGCATTTTCCTGCGAGCTCCTCCTATGAGTACTCATATCTATCTTGGCATATGTATTTTCCCACATGCACCGCAAATACAAGGAACCCGTGCTAGGCATAGACAGGCATTTCATGTGGCCTGGTGGGGGATGCACACGGCTGAATGCAGGATCACGTCGCAGGCAATGAGACCATTAGAAATTCTATTTTCTGTTATACCTACGCTCTAGATATACATTGTGCACAATTGTATTAACAAGATAACCCAAACCTGTACAGAAGGGCATAAGAGGAGACTCGCCTGTGAACAGTAAGGCGTGATTGTGAAGCACTCAATAATCATTACTTATTATCGGGCTACCAGAAATACGAGGGGCCCGCGCGCGGGCCTATTTTCCGCGTGAATGTCTGCGTTGGCCTATTTAGTCCGCGTTGACAAGGAAGCCCGCGGCAAGCCCGCGTGCAGCCCGCGTTGGTAAGATAGTCCCGTGTCGGGCTACAGCAAATACAAGGAGCCCGCGCGCGGACAGGTATTTCACACGGACTGGCGTGGGATGCACACGGGCTAAGTGCAGGATCATGACATAAATGATGAGCTCGATCATTAGAAATACTACCTTCTGCTATACTTACACACTAGATATACATCGTGCGTATTCCAGTGAAGTCATTTAAGGGCGTTCAAGGGATCTATTTGCCTACTGTAAAGGTTCCTCAATGCTGTGAAACTTTGGTGTGGGCAAGCGAGGATAGCCCGCGGGGAGGCGCGGGCCAGGCGCAGAGAGGTGAAGGGTTTTGGAATTGGACGCGGACACACGAGGATTTGGCGCAGACATGCGAGGATTTGGCACGGGCAAACCGCGGGACAGGTAGCCAAGCCACTCAGAATGATTTATTACTATAGTACACAACAGCAAAAAGGGTCCACCACCGAGTTTCTTCGAAGTTGGCCGCCGTTGACACACTCTCCATGAATTTCCACAGTCAGATCGGCTTTGGGACGACTTACAATGCTTCTGTTGAATTTGGAGTAAAGTAGATCTCACTATCTAGTGTGGTGGGCCCAACTTTCAGGTTTTACAAGACCTACTTCAATGAGCTAGACGTCAACTTTTGCAGTATGAGACGAGGCCGCGTGGTTGATGATCGTTACCATACTATGTCTTGACTATGAAGAAGTTCAGTAGCTTTGGAAAGAGTATCCTTGGAAAGAGTATGCCTTTGGAAGAAACACGACTTCGGACTGCCAGTGAATTCCAGTAGTTGCAATTGACAGAGCTTGTAGGGTAAGTCTGCCAACCGTGAGATGTACAAGACGTAAGATACAGGATGACAGTACTAAAAGACTTACCCGTTATCGGTAGTATACACGTCCAGTAAACGGATGTGCTTGTATGTTGTTGCTAGAGGAAGAGAGGAAAATTGTAAAGTTCTCAAGAGCACCGGGCTGGTAGGTTATTGTCAGCACCAACTTTGGGTTATCAGTTTCTTTTACACCAAAACCATGTGAGCGTGAACGTGGTCTGGCCAGACTTCTTCCATTACCTTTACTCACCATGACGACTCCTAAGTTTCTCTAGAGTCCCCCACCCTCGTCATATTCATGTTACAGTACTGATAATATCTTCCTTTACATATTTCTATCGGCCACTGGAGTTCTCCAGGGCCATCGTATTCCAGGACTACTAGGTTTTTCTAGAGTCCTAAACTTCCTCAGAAGTCTTATCGTTATTCCAAACTTGACTGGGCCTCCTAAATTTATCTATAGAGCCAGTATTTCTTCACATGTATCAAGAGTGTAGTAGGATTCTCTCTAGAGGCCATGCAGGGGTCTTCAATTATCGGAGATGACTGTTATCTAACAGATACAGGTATTATATGATTCCGCATTACAGCATACTTTCGAGGCTGACAATGAAGCGCTACGAATATTACAAGACAGATTGATATGCCACATTGTCCACGGGCATCGCTTCACTCCATTTTTGCGGCCAAAACATTAGGTATGCAGCCTCTAACATATATCCTATATATCCCCATGGACTATGTTGACAATGCTATAGACTATACTGACAATGCTGCATTCAAACATCACACCGAAAAATGGGTTCTTTGGTGTACACATTTGTAAATAAGTATTAAGTATGAGGGCAAAATGCGGACAGGACGCGGGCAGACGCGGACAATGTCAGTTGGGCCCCATGACTGGCTAAGTGGATAGGATAGGCATGTGGTACTGACGAGGGTTGGGCGCGGGCTCATGAGGACTCATGAGGACTCACGCGGATGGGTGCGGACACAACGAGGACAACACGCTGGCATACGCGGACAGGCGCGGACCAATAAGAATACACGCGGAGATGCCGAGGATACACGCGGTGAGTACGAGGACTTCACACGGGCTGGACTGTTGAAAGGTACCCTCACGCGGGGTGGCGCGGACTTTAACTCGGCACACGGGATCAACGCGGACAATGCTCACAAATAATCTGATAACTTGTGAAACAATGTTTTAATAGGTATCTATCCATTTGGTTTGGTAACTGAGTTCCTTTTTTTCAGGGCATACTGGATCATTTGTCATGCGTAGATACGGCAAGTGCTGCAGGATGAGTCCGCGTGCCTGCGCCTGGCATAATTCTATTGTGATGCTTGCTAAGTTTCCCAGGTAAGTAATAATCCTCGACATCGTGGTTCTTTAAACAACGAGGCATCGAAGCATTTAGTATCAATCTGAGTAGTATCAATGTGACTCAAAGGCAATTGCAGTTTTCCAAAGTGGAGCACATCAGTAAGGCAAAGAATGAGGTATCAGAACTTCGAGATGAAAGGTGATATCGAAGGACAAGCAAAATTCTTGTCTCCAGTGGCCTGTCTGAGCAGCGAGTTAGAAACTATAAGGGCCGTGAAACGAGGTTTGCATTAACAAATAGATAGCCTATTCTATCTACGACGCAGCTACACAAGGATATGACAGGCAATACGAATGCTCTATTTTATAGCAGAACTGACATGAATCTATATACTCATTAAATCAAGCAGTCACTACGGTAGCATCACATTGTTCTATGTACTCAATAAATAACGTTAGTGGGCGAGGACTCGGATGCAGCCTGCACGCGGGCCAGGGGCCCACGCTGGATGGACACGGGACTATCTTGCCAACGCGGGCTGCACGCGGGCTTGCCGCGGGCTTCCTTGTCAACGCGGACTAAATAGGCCAACGCAGACATTCACGCAGAAAATAGGCCCGCGCGCGGGCCCCTCGTATTTCTGGTAGCCCGATAATAAGTAATGATTATTGAGTGCTTCACAATCACGCCTTACTGTTCACAAGCGAGTCTCCTCTTATGCCCTTCTGTGCAGGTTTGGGTTATCTTGTTAATACAATTGTACACTGATATTTGCCAGACTAACCATGGCCTTGTATGGTGCTATCTGCCCTACTAATCATGTTCCACCCTTGCCGTCTTCTATAATAAATTAGCCCTTCCCCCCACTCCCTGCCTACCTCTAGCCCATAATTAAACCTCCACCCATTTGCGCCCCTCGTGTTGGTCCGCGTGTGTCCGCGTGTTGGTCCGCGTGTAAGCCTTGTCTGCGCGCAGGCTCCTCGTATTTGCTGTAGCCCGGTGGTAGGCCACTCAAATATTCAATAGATATAGCTAATTAATGATGAAAACATAACGCGGGATCATGAGTGTACGAGGCGGACCAATGAGGACGCGAAGAGGGATCAGAGGATCAGACGCGGGCTCACGAGGGCTTGACGTGGGAGGGTATAGATAACACAACTAAGGTCACCATATTTGGGCAACAAATGGGAAAACTAAGGCCATAATTACATACATAAAGCAAGATAGAGCACAAGAAAAATAATTCTATACAGAGGGGAGGATGTTTTTTAAATATTATAAGGTTACTTTATTATAATTATGTGGATTATTCTACTAGACGCGGACTAGACGCGGAAAAAGAGGCTGACGCGGGCTCAACGCGGGAAAACAGCCCGCAGCGGGCTCCTCGTATTTCTGGTAGCCCCGGACCAACGAGGACACAAGGAGGGATCAGAGAATCAGATGCCGGTTTGAGAGGACTTGACGCGGGAGTGTATAGATTAGACAAGTAAGGCCACCATATTTGGGCAACAAATGGGAAGACTGAGGCCCTAATTTCATACATAAAGCGAGATAGGGCACAAGAAAAATAATTCTATAAGGAGGGGAGGATGTTTTGTTAATATTATAAGGTTATTTTATTATAATTATGTGGATTATTCTAATTGACACAGAAAAAGAGACTGAAGCGGGCTTAACGCGGGAAAACAGCCCACAGCGGGCTCCTCATATTTCTGGTAGCCCTAGCCCTATCTAATCTATTTAAATGGTCATTGAACATTTGCCACACAAACGTCTCTCAAAGTGACGGTCCAACAGGTCCCACACATCCTTAAAGTCTTCTTCATCTAGTTCTCCTTGCTCAATAAACTGGGCTTTGGTCTTGGAAAGAAACGGCTGCACTCCAGGGATGACCCACTTTGGGAGATCACATGTCTCTTTGCCCCCCATGCCACGCCAGATAGAGACTTCCAATAACTTGAAATGTTCCAGGGTAAGAGTCTGATGCTGGTCTTTACTCTCCATGACGATGGCCGTTGAGGTTCTTGGGATTGATTCCTCTTGGGAAACAGGGCCCTCGTTGTTGTCCTCTTGTGCTGGTGCACCTGTGATGGTAAATCCTCGGTCATGACGGTTGGTGGCATTGAATGCATGTGTACATTCAGAGTGGAACCATTGTTCACAATGGTGGCACCAAAGCTGTAAGTCACTTTCCGGATTGTAAGGCTCGCCACAGGGGCAGGTGATATTCACATCCTAGATTCTGTTTATCAGTGGTTAACTGACCACAGAGTAGGCCCCTACCTTTAACTGCCACTTGTCTTGGTGAACTATCAGCTGCCACCTATAATACCAATCATCATAATTGAACAAGGTTTGGATACCCGGGCCATCTAGCAGTTTGTAGACTGTAGCCTTGTCTGATGGGCAAGACTTCGGTTACTGTTCATTCAAGCTATAATGTTGTGCTACTTACAATCAATGGTGTTTGCATTGATGGTGTCTTCATGGTCGCTTAGCAATAGTTCACATCCAGCCATATGTTCCAGTAGCTTTTTGTTCCTAAACGGAATAAGATCCAATTTTGAACCATGCTATGGGCAACTCACCTTGCTGACAGTTTCTTCAACTGACAAGCATCCACGTAAGAATAGAACCAACAGCCCACAATCCATTTTTGACCTTGATATTGGTGTATGGTCTTGATTTTCATTATCCATGGGGTTGAGACATCTTTGTCTTTTGGAGAGCGGACAAATACACTGAGTGAGTGAGTGAGATATACTAATGTCAGGAAATAAGCGCATCACTTACTCGTCACCTGGCATTATGAAATGTGGGTCTGAGTAGCTGCCAATATTGATCCTAGTTACAGTAGGACAAGCCTTGACAACGCGGAGGAGAGGCTGTTGGGACAAGCTTCTGGTAGAGGGCATTGTGGTTAAGAACAAAGGGGTCGTACTTAGTAGCGGGAATTCAGGAGCTTTAAATATTAAAACCGTTATGGTTCTTTTATGAAGATTGCAACTTTGGTAAAAAGTTTACGTCAGGGTGCATGGTTTTTGTGTGTAAAAACATTTTACATCATTCATTCGTGAATCTTTTCACAAAGTTATATGGAAATGCAGGCCTGAAACCATATATATCATTTTTTATCAATTTTCTTCTTATCATGTTAATATTTATCAGCATCAATCTAGATCATCAATGCATCACTCTCTCTATCAGCACATCATTCTTCCCATCAGCACATCACTCATCCATCACTACATCACTACTCCCATCAACAATCCCATCAGTGATTGCATCAATGCTCCCATCAGTCCCATCAGAGTAGCAGTACCACAAATGGTGCCTCAATTGCTTGCTCATGGCTGGCTCAATGACTTTAAGACTTGGAACACATACTAATAGGGAGTATATCTATGGATATAGGCAGCTCAATATGTGTAAAGAAGCCTATATGACTATTTATGCCACCGCTTTTTTGAGAATTAAATGACAGTTTGTGAGCTCATTCTTGGCCTGTATGGCATGTATTATACATGTATCAAAAGCTCCAAATAAGGCCTTTTGAACGCACCAGTTATCTTCTTGGCTAAGCAAGAATTGGCAGAGATATAAGCAAAACATACTTTCAGTCTACTCATCAGAGGATTGCTGTATACCTAGTCTATCACTGGTTTAACAGCTACAGCCAGTATACCAGACTATAGCCTACGCTTCAATGACGCTATATCAAGTAACAGATAGTGAATTGAGCAGTGAAAGAATATCCTATGAATTAAACAATAATTCGCATTTTCTGAGCATAAATACTCATTCTGTGGGGCAATCTTTCTATAGATGTGCATGATGAAAGGTGGGATAAAATAGAAGAGAATACTAGCTTTCCATAGCAAAAACCCGATTGAGATTGAAGCCAGAACTGAGTGAGAAGATTACAAAAAAGCGTTCAAAGCATACATTATGCAATAGAGCAAAAAACACACCAATTCAAGTGTTATACCTTACACAATCCTTAACACTATTTTGCACCTTTCTCATCCAATTCTGGCTTCAATCTCAATCGGGTTTTTGCTATGGAAAGCTAGTATTCTCTTCTATTTTATCCCACCTTTCATC
Organism: Agaricus blazei; assembly: GCA_029719445.1. Taxonomy (NCBI): domain Eukaryota; kingdom Fungi; phylum Basidiomycota; class Agaricomycetes; order Agaricales; family Agaricaceae; genus Agaricus; species Agaricus blazei. The sequence goes on along the minus strand of SSNC01000002.1, from coordinate 2,784,691 downwards.
ATGCACATCTATAGAAAGATTGCCCCACAGAATGAGTATTTATGCTCAGAAAATGCGAATTATTGTTTAATTCATAGGATATTCTTTCACTGCTCAATTCACTATCTGTTACTTGATATAGCGTCATTGAAGCGTAGGCTATAGTCTGGTATACTGGCTGTAGCTGTTAAACCAGTGATAGACTAGGTATACAGCAATCCTCTGATGAGTAGACTGAAAGTATGTTTTGCTTATATCTCTGCCAATTCTTGCTTAGCCAAGAAGATAACTGGTGCGTTCAAAAGGCCTTATTTGGAGCTTTTGATACATGTATAATACATGCCATACAGGCCAAGAATGAGCTCACAAACTGTCATTTAATTCTCAAAAAAGCGGTGGCATAAATAGTCATATAGGCTTCTTTACACATATTGAGCTGCCTATATCCATAGATATACTCCCTATTAGTATGTGTTCCAAGTCTTAAAGTCATTGAGCCAGCCATGAGCAAGCAATTGAGGCACCATTTGTGGTACTGCTACTCTGATGGGACTGATGGGAGCATTGATGCAATCACTGATGGGATTGTTGATGGGAGTAGTGATGTAGTGATGGATGAGTGATGTGCTGATGGGAAGAATGATGTGCTGATAGAGAGAGTGATGCATTGATGATCTAGATTGATGGCCTGATCACCAATTGATGTTAACAGTGATGGAATGATGAGAAAATTGATCCACAAACAATGATTCTACCAATCCAAAATAATGAAAATGCTTATCCAAAGTAATGAAAATGCCAACTCATTAGAATGATAATACCAGCAACCAGTATTGATAATGCCAATGACTATGCATTGGAATTATCAAAACGTAAGTTGCAGTCGTTCATTGGTTATAATGAAAATTCTTCAATTGGATATAGCCAATAAGTTATGATAACGGATAGCAGCTACTAGTGTGGTTTTACTTGTGGGCATAACTCAACAAGTACCATTGCACTGGGACAAAACAGTATCTAGGAACGAAGAGTTTGGGAGAACGAGGCTAGATTATGTACACACAACATGAACTTTTTTTAAAATAGATCATAGATAAATACAACTAAGGAGACTAATTGATTACTACATTATATGGCATATTCCGTGTATTTGCTGTGTAATGTGAATAAAAGTATTCTTACGACTATACTAATTCATATGTGGTCCTAAGAATGCCAATGTGGTTATTTTACATTGAATTTTCTTGGAACCCTCGTGGGGACACTGAATGTAATCGTTTAGATAACTCACTATCACACGTAAAAGGAGTATTTCCAAGTTGTGTATTCAAGAGCGTAGAAGGAGAAGGATACGCGTATCAAGTATGGAGGTTATAACAAAAGTAATGGGAAGAAGGAAGAAGCACTATACGTACATCAGTCTTTATATCTGTCTAATAATAGTGTGATGAAGTTGTAAGCTGGGGCTTACACTCTTCCCCCCTTTAAAATTTTTTTAGTCAGTATTAACAGAGAGTGGCCCGTTGTCTTTCAAATATCGTTCCAGCGCCGCAGTGTGTTTCAATGCTGAGCAGGTTAACCACTCGTTGTGGCTATCGGGGAATCCCTCCCATTTGACCAGGAAGCGAAAACCGCGCCCGCTTTTTTTGTGGTCCAAAATAGAATGTATGTAGTGTTCCGGGCCATGTGCCGTCTCTTTCACCGGTGGACTGGAAGCAGGGATTTCAACTTCGTGTGGGAGATCGTCCTCAAGTGCAAAATACGGTTTAATCAAGGAGGTGTGGAAAAGTCTGCACTTATTCGCTGGTCCAGGGATATCCAATGTAACAGTGCTGTGAGGTAAGTCGCAGGCGGTTATCGTGAAGGGCCCGATGAATTTCGGTTGCAAACGGCGTGCGTCAGAATAGCGTTCGAGGAGTGGGTCATTCTGCAAGTTTTTCGTTGACAACAATACTTTATCTCCTACTGCGAGCGGTGTGTCTGCTCGTCGATGTTTGTTCGCTTGTGAAGCCTGCAAGATCTTCGCTTCCAATAAGTTATCCGCGGCAGTGCCAACATCTATCACGACACGCTCCAGGATCCGCGGCAGTGCCAACATCTATCACGACACGCTCCAGGAATTGAAGAGGAGTCTCCATCTCATCATCCGTAGGGTCTTTTGAAATAGGGGGAATTAAACGCGGTGACACTCCGAGCCGAAGCTGGAATCCCGAATAGCCCGTGGAGGCGTTCCCGTTATTCATAATATTGAAGCGAATACGAGGCAAGGCAGCAGTCCATCCCCGTGGGTGCTTCAGCAGAGCCGCCCGAAGGGCTTGATTCAATGTTTTGTTGGTCCGCTCTGATAGTCCATCTGTCTGCGGGTGGAAGGCAGAAGAGAGCTTAAGACTGATTCCTGTCATCTCGTGTAAGTGTGTCCAGAAACACGATAGGAATAGGACATCTCTGTCCGAGATTATTGATTCAGGTAATCCATTTTCGCAGAACCAGTGGCCAAAGAACAGGGATGCAAGGTCACGCGCTGTGAGATTTTTCTTGCAAGGCACGATGCATAAATCAGCGCCTAACTGATCTGTCATGCACTGCGTGCGGGTTACCATAAACCCTAAGGGTTCTTATTGATTTATTTCGGAGTATTTTTTAATCAAAACTCAGAACAAGTTCCGACACCATATCTTAAGTTTATTTTGAGATTATGTTAGAATGAGTTACTGGTGTTTCTCGTAAAATGTTATGTACCATTTCTGGACTTGGCTAACTAACATATGATCAAAAATATGTTAGAAAAAACTCCCATACAATATAGTGAATGCATTGTATTAAAAAGTTATCATACGTTCAGAAATGCGGTATATTCGGTATTTATGGTGACTCTCTTATACAATGAGTTCAGTATAATGTATAGGAGTTTTATCAAACCTATTATTAGCCGTATGTTAGCTAGCCGAGTCATGATAAACACACAAATAATTTAGAATAATTGGCTGTAATTTGTTTTAACATAAGTTCAAAATTAACTTACTAATAGATGTCGGGGTCTATTCCGAGTTTGATTTAACAAATGCTCGAAAATAAATCACTAAAATCTCCTAGGGTTTATTGTAACCCACACGCAGTGCATGGTGAGAACATGGTCGCAGCCATTCTCCTCAGGGAAAGGCCCAACAAAATCAATGGCAACGGTTTGGAATCGCTTATCCGAAATCGGCAAGGGATGCAACGGCCCCACAAGCTTCTGCGTGGAGGACTTGGTGCGTTGACACACGTCACAGCTAGGAATATAGGAAGTTTCTAAAAAGGTACGCATGCCCGGCCAGTAAAAAGACTCGCGCAATGCCATGTAGTTCTTTTCAAATCCGAAATGGCCCAAGCTATTGTGGGCTAGTGGGTATATTACATTCGGGAGATTGTTTACCCGTGGGATCACGAGCTGGCCTTTGAAATACAATAAGGTACCCCTTTTTTCTAACCCATCCATGGCCGTTTCCAATGCCTTCTTGCACCACGGATCAGCCACGTAACCGTCTGCAATGGCCTTATAGAGCTCATCGTCGTGGCTAATTTCTAAGGCGAGGGCAACCAAATAGGGATTGGAGGTAAGTTGTTTACAAGTGTCCATCGGTGAGGAAGGAGAGGGTTTTAGGACAGCGCACACTGGTATGTCCAGCTCGTCTACAGTGTCATAGTTGGACATATGCCAAGCTTCAGACTCAGTTGCGCACTCCGGGAAGGATGTCCTTGACAACACATCAGCAGCAGTGTTATCGCAACCATTGACATATACAATCTCAAAATCGTATTGCTGTAAAAATTCAGACCAACGGGCCTGACGGCGAGAGAGGTGTTTTTGTGACTGAAAGCATTCAAGTGTCAGGTGGTCAGTCAGGACAGTAAACGGCACTCCAAGTAAGTCAGAGCGCCATTTATCTAAGGCTCTCACTATTGCCAGTAACTCTTTTTCATGCACAGGGTAGTTGAGTTCCGCATTTTTGAATGGGCGGGATTCGAATGCTACGGGTCGGGAAGTCTCCCATGTAGGTCCGAAACTTAGCATTGCGCTCGACTGAAAATCGGATGCGTCGGTGGTTACAAAAATCCGCGAGTCAGGCATCTTTGTATGGTCAATAACGGTCAAACAATCTGCGCTCAGGACAATAGATTTAATCCCCTCAAACGCGGTATTGTGAGCAGGCGTCCAGTCCGGGAAGTCTACTTCCGCCTCTTTGTCTGTTAATTTATTAAGAATCCGAGTATGCTGTGCCAAGTGTGGCAGAAAGGCTGCCAGATACCGGACAAGCCCCAAGAATTTACGAACATCTTTTGCGCAGGAAGGTCTCGGCCAGTTAAGGATGAGTTCCACTTTGTTATTGTCGGTGTATATGCCTCCAGCATTTATGATGTGTCCCAGGAAAAAGATCTCCCTCTGAAACAATTTGGTTTTCTTCAAATTACAATATAGTCCCGCATCTCTCAATGCGGCCAGAATTTGTCGTACGTGTTCTCGATGCTCCTCGACTGTGTCGGACCATATGACAATATCATCCAAGTAGATGTGGCAGAATTATCCAATTAGATGTTGAAGGGCTTTGTTTACACGTCTCTGGTGTATAGCTGGTGCATTCCTCAAGCCCATGGGCATAACGCACCATTCATAAAGACCGAAGGGAGTAGTGACTGCAGTAAGAGGTATGTCACTGGGCTTCATCCTGGTTTGAAAGAATGCATTCGTCATGTCGATCGTTCCCCAAATTTTTCCTCTCCCACAATCAGAGAGAATATCATCAATACGAGGCAGTGGATACCTATCTGGTACCGTATTTTTATTCAATTGCCGGTAATAGTTTACCCATCGGGGCAAGGCAGTTGGATCTGCTTTTGGTATGATAAAGGCAGGGGATGCCGTTGGTGCTGAGGAGATGAGGATTCTCCCAGCGTCAAGGTGTTGTTGGATGAGCGTTTTCCATGCTTCTCTATATCTTCTTGGGCAGGCATAAGTGTGTGACTGAATCATCTTTGTAGCATCCTTTAGTTTAATTTCCGCCAGGACATCATCCGGTAGTCTATCCACATGCGGCACATCTTCAAATACTGAGTGAAACTCATTCAAAATCCTCTCTCTCTCCGCATCGAGAGAGTTAATTTCTTCTATTTGTTGTACTCTTGCCACGAGTGCTTTTGTCACAATGTCAATAGGTAGCGATGATATGGTGTGCTTTAAATCCAATGTTCGTTTTGCGATAGCTAAGCGGTTCTTTAAATCGGCGAGTAATGAATTACGATACTTTCTTGTGGTCATCAGCCGTTTGTGTGCGGAAGGGATTTTTCGATGTTTGTGACCTGGTATGTTGCGAGTGCATCCGTTTACAAGTAAGGCGTTCGCAGATTTATCGGTTACACTGCCTTTAGCTGCATCGACGATAATAGAGTTTTTCTCAAGGAACGGCATGCCAAGGATAATGTCGTTGGACAATGCATCAGAAACAATAGCTCGAACTGGTTTCGCATTGTAGAGGGAATCGCGAGAGGACAGGTGAAGATTTACATAATAGTCTAATTGTTTACGGGTCTTAGTAGCGGTTTCAATGGCTATCGGTTTCGCCAGGCGGAAACGTGGAAGACGAAGCTTTTCTGCAAGTGTGTCCCTGATTAAAACTACGGAAGCGCCTGTGTCAATCAGCACCTCAAGGTCTGTGATTTCTCTAGAATCATCGTTAATCAGTGCGCATGTCCATAGTAACTGTCCCGAGTTAACGGCACTCACAACTGAGGATACATGAACAGGCAGTTCATTGCCTTCCATAACCTCTGTTATGAAGGAGGTGTTTCTAGGGTGTGCTACACGACGCATGTAGGAAGAGATGTTTGTATCAGGGAAGGTCGTGTGAGATTTGCAGGTTTGTTATGAATGAAAGAGGATTCATTAGGGGAATGGTGTATGGGGAGGCTCCTGGAGGGCAGGACAGGCATAATGAAGGATTCTTCAGGCGAGTCCGATCCCGCCGCATACAGGGCAGCTGCAACGGCGATATCGCTATCACCTGAACTATCCTGCTGTACAGCATTGGTCTGTTTGACCCGTTTGGAAGAACCAGAGCCATCTTGACCGCCATGAGGGCGCTTGCCGCCGGAAGATGATGTAGAAGTATGATTGGAAGAGGTTGTGTTGTTGTTTTTGTAAGACGAGGAGGATGATCTGTTTGTTGGGTTGCCATTACGATCCTTCAGCAGTCGGTAAGCAACGGGTCGATAACCGTCTCCGGAAGGAGCATCGCTCCTGCACTGAGCAATAGAGTGTCCCGCATTCACCTGCCGGCACTTGTTACACCCTCCGTTTTCTTCCAGAATACGTCGCTCTTCCGGAAGTAACTTCGGTCGGGCCGGGTTAGGTCCATCCTCAGTGAAACGAGAATGTGCGAATGCTGAGACGGGCTCCGACTCTTCCACAGGGCGGGTAGGGAAGTATGGTGAAAGCCAGTGATGTTTAGAACTGGAGGTAGAAGTGTTATTGGACGTGTTGTTGGAAGGGTTACCACGAGAAGCGTAGTCGTTCCTCCCTTGGTTTCCAGTGGACGCTTTCATAAACGAATGCCAACGCTTGTTCTCCAGCGTATGAGAGTCGTCGAGTTTATTCATCTCGACCTGCCACTTCTCTATAGTGTCATAGACAGAGGTGTCTTACAGCCCTTTAGCTACTGCCGTATTATAAAGATATTCTGTTAATGTAACCTGGCTATCCTAGTCGGCCAAATAACCGTTACACCAAGTGTAAGCCTCAGCTTACAGCATATATACTAGTCGGTTGCAGAATATCTAAGATATTCTGTTATGTCCCTTTTGGTGTAACGGTTATTTGGCCGACTAGGATAGCCAGGTTACATTAACAGAATGCGACGGGACATCTCCAAGCGTAACGTAACATGCCAGTTGTCGGGAAGAAAACGTTGTCGTAGTTGAATGATAAATTCGTCGAGTTTCAACTTAACCAGATCTGCTCGTTTAGTTGCGATCCAGTTGGCAATGGGCATACATGTAGACAGACAAGTCATGGCACGTGCGACCTTGAGTTCGTCGGCCAAGGGCTTTGTCAGACCGTCAAAGTAATTTGCGCATGCGGTATGGAAATCAGCTAGGAATGCCGCATTAATGGAGGCGATTGGAACATTGGGGATCGAGGGTAAACACCCTGGTTGTAACACGATTCCAGAAGGCAGTTTAATGCCAGACATTGTTGTGTGAAAGATGATGTCTGTAGAATCGTCTGATGAAGTGGGAGAAGGAGGACGAGGCGTTGGGTTATCCGCTGGTGGAGAAGGTGCAGGTGTAGGTGTAGAAGGCAACGGAGGGGTATCCTTTGTTCGCCGAATACGAGAACGTGTAACTGGTGCCAGTACTATGGGACAAGTGATACTTGTTAATATATGTGTGAAAAATTGGGATATATGCGGGGGAAAATTGCGTCAAAGCGCGGGGGAAAATTGCGTCAAAGCGCGAAGGGAAATTGCGTCAAAGCGCTAAAGGAAAACTGCGTCTGAGCGCTTGTTTGTGAATTAAAGAAACTACTAAGAGTTTCTGAGTGTGGCTGTTTATTCTCGACGAATGAATTCGACAAGTACACGATTGGAAGTACTCAAAAAAAAGTGGAACCCTCGTGGGGACACTGAATGTAATCGTTTAGATAACTCACTATCACACGTAAAAGGAGTATTTCCAAGTTGTGTATTCAAGAGCGTAGAAGGAGAAGGATACGCGTATCAAGTATGGAGGTTATAACAGAAGTAATGGGACGAAGGAAGAAGCACTATACGTACATCAGTCTTTATATCTGTCTAATAATAGTGTGATGAAGTTGTAAGCTGGGGCTTACATTTCTTCCCTTATCATTTTTGGAGTGGGCTACAACGAATACAGGGAGCCCAATGATTGAGGACATGAGTTCTATGATATTTGAAAGATCCCCTCTTTTCTATGAGACGGCTAATTAACAAATAAACTTACATTTTTATCCATCGCAAAAACTTGATGCCAGAAAGCTGAAATTAACCTTATCATGCTGGATCAGTTTACGTTTACCTGGTTTTACTCGACCAGAGACTATTGGCCTTTGGGTTCATGATCCTGTAGGATCAGGTAGTCTGATCGGAGTGGGCCAGGAAGAACCAGGCCATTTTTAAGATCAGGCAAATGTAAGAGGATCAGACCAGTTTTAGTCCCCAAAAAAGAGGCCTGTCTGTGTCATCTCGGCTCAAGCTCGTGTCTATTTCCCTCAGCTGCGGTACCGTGGGTTGTGCCCATAAAACATTCTCTATGGATGCCTAAGGTAATTGATAGGTATGTAAGTGACAGGCGCTAGTGTGCTAGTATGTTAGCGAGGCTCAGTTATTATGTTATGTCAGTGCATATTTTCTATCTACCCGCACCCTTTCCCGCATCAGTCCGCATTTATCCACGCCGCCCCCGGATTCCGCACATTTTCTCTAGCCTGCTACAAAGTACTTTATAGGTATACGCCAGGTGGGCTTGGGCTCAGCTCGGGCCTGAGCCCGGGCTTGTTAGGGGGTGAGCTGATTTTTTTGAGGCCTCCAAATCTGCTCCATCGGTCCAGTTTTCACTTATTCATTCATCGCTAATTCTCATCGTTTCTGGGCATGTCCTAATACATCTCATCGTGGTAGGGGCAAAGTGTGTAGTCAACAATTGTGGGGGAGTCAGTCTTATGCCTTTCCCACGACCATTAGAATCCAGAATGGGCAGTGTGGACGGTATTTTGATGAGTAGCGGCACCGGCAACATCATCAGCACTATCCAAGCCCTCTGAGTGGTTGCCGATCCCATTGAGCACTGTCACACTGGGCCAAGAAATAAATAAAGCATGTGTCATATTGATAAATAATCCAAGTCAAATAATTGACTCTACAATACAGTCAAGGTTCAATTATTTGACTTTAATGACTTATCTATATATTACTTGTCATATTGATTTGTCATTGCAGTGGTCAGCTGCAGCTGCAATCAATACAACAGGTCCAGGCTCCGCTCCGGGATGAAGCCCGGGCTTAGGCCCGAGCCAGCTAGCTATTACTTGTGGTCAATGACCTTAAGTGAACTGTTTTTTTTCTTTCTTTTTGAAATCAATGGATTTATACCTTATCCTAGTCACCATGTCATTCATTTGTCATCCTCAACATCTTATTTCTTTCCAACAATCCCTTTCTACAAGAGCTCAATCCTCGTGTCTTTTGTCTTCTCCATTGCTCTGCAAGCAGGAGGCTCCAAGCTTCAAGAAACGCTTTGAGAAGCATTGACCATAATTCTTTGCTTTTTGTGCTCAAGTGCAGCAATCTCGGATTTGAGACCAACTTGTCTCTTCTGTTTCCTGAACTATCATCTTCTCTTTTTTTTTTTTTTTTTAAACAATCATAATTTTATATACCGGGGCTCTAAGGCAGACCGGTCCTACATACACGCCTGTACATAGAATTATCTAAGCAGAAACAAAACCAATACAAGAGAGGAATCATAACCCGAGACAACATACCGCCTCACAGTGAAAATACAGTGTCCTCAAGTCACAAGTACCTAAGATCGCCTGTCCAATAGCATAAGGAAGAGAGAGAAGAGGAGAGAGAAAACCACCCCCAGACTAGTCCCACACCAAAATGAAAGCACTCGCCCAATCAGACCCATATGCCGCCCCAGGCTGAGATCCACAACGTCCACTTCACAGCTATCATGCATACAGAGCCACTAAGGGAATATCATCCCCGGGACCCGAGGTTTTACCCTCCATAAGTGTAAGTCGTTCTAGACATAGTAGCCAGGTGGGGAATGCCCAGCTTAACCTACGCCATCAACGATACACTGCCCCCAGTCCCAGGTCACCCATCAAGACCCCAAGCGAGAATCACCGATCCACTTCTGAAGCTTCCCCCAGAACCCCAAGACAGCCAGGCCCAAACAGGCCCCCACTAACCTTGTGCCCGCTCCAGAGGCAGGTCAAATGAGAACATCCACCCGTTATTCTGGATAAACTCATGATGAGAGCCAGGGTCCTGAGGAACTCCGAAGAAGTTCCTAGGCCTGGATATGCAGGAGCAATCCCGCAAAAGATGAGTCCTTGTCTGATAAGCACCAGTACCACAGCCCTCGCAGTCGAGGCGCCCCCCTAAATTGAACCTATCCCGAAACTCCCCCATAGGGGCATGTCCCAGAATGCACCGGCAGACCAAGGCAAAGATCCTCGCCTCGTAACTGAAATGTTGAAGCCAAGGCCCCTTATTCACATAAGTGGGCTTCAGCTGTTTGGGACGATCCCATTTGTCCTCGATCCATAGGTCGAGGAAACTGTGTCCACAGTAGTCGGGGTCTGAAAACTTTCACTTCCAGTCCTCCAGGCAACAGTCTGCAAGGTCCTTGCAAACCTTGTGGAGAGTAGTCTTTGGGTTGACGCCCAAGGGCTTGAAATAGGCCACTTCCTTAGCAAAGAGGTGAGCCTCATGGTGGATGCCCCATCGAAGCACAGAATGCACTCTGACAAAGGCAATTTTGGCCTCCAGATTAACCATTAGCCAATAATGAAGGAGGGAGCACATGGCAAGGGAGTGCTCCTGACCTGAGCAAGGTCGACTAAAGAACAAGAGCTCAGCGATAACGGTAACGTGTTAATCACTATGATAGAATACCTAAAGAACAAGAGCTACATAGATGGCTTGTTGTATAGCCCAGGTTGAAAGCCATGTACTCGGCTTCGACAGTGGAGAGAGCGACTGTTTCTTGACGCTTGCTCGCCCATGAAACAGGTCCTCCTGCAACGAAAAAAACATGTCCCTCAGTGGATCTGCGTCCATCTACATCCCCGGCATAATCAGCATCGACATATCCGAAGGGCTTGAGGCTGGTGTCTCGATAATATGTGATTCCATAGTCAAGTGTCCCCTTGAGATATGCGATCGTGTGTTTAAGGGCGTTCCAGTGGGCACGACCGGGATTGTTGGCAAATCTGGAGAGTAGGTTTACGGCGTACGACAAGTCTGGATGCGTTGCAACTTGGAGCCACATAAGTGATCCCAAGGCTTCACGATATGGGATTCCCTTCATATCCTGGAGGTCTTCCTGATTTTTAGGAGAGTCTTCGGCAGACAGTATGATGCTGGAGGGTAGTGGCATAGACCGAGGTTTTGCGTCCGACATGTTGAAGCGGGTAATGATTCGCTTGCAGTAAGCTCATTGGGAGAGAGTGATGGATCCGTCAGATTCATTCCTACTTATTTTCATGCCCAAAATAAAGGTAGCTGTTCCGAGGTCCTTTAATTCGTAGCTGCTCCTAAGTTCATCCTTTGCTTTGATTTCTCCAGCCTCAGTAGACGAAGCTCCCAAGATGTTGTCTGTCCATGTGGATGTGAGAGTAAGTTCCTCGTTTATGACTCGGGTGCGTATCTGAGCATCGGCTTTTGAGGTGTAGTATTTGTGATGCTGAAAGGTTCGTTTGAGGTTTTTTGCCCAATCGTGAGCACCCTGCATTGTTCCATACAGCGTTTTGAGGAGTAGCCAGACATTGTCATCATCTCCCCCTTCCTCAAAACCGGGAGGCTGCTCCATGTAGACTTCGTAGACATTCTCGCTGTTAAGGAAAGCCGAAACGAAATCGACCTGCCAGAGACGTAGACCCATCGAGGCTGCCACAGCACAGATCATACGCACAGATTCGAGCCTAGCGACCGACGCATAGGTCTCATCATAGTCCTCTCCTATCACCTGCATAAATCCTTTCGCTACTAAGCGTGCCTTCCGCTTAACGATCTCCCCCACATCGTCATACTTGTTCATGTATACCCAGCGTGATTTCACAACATTCCTTCCAAGCGGTCTTGGAACGAGACGGTAGACCGATTTCTCCTTCATCACCTCCAGTTCCCGGACCATGGGTTCCAACCACAAGTCGGGGCGTCGCATCGCCTCATTATAACTTCTAGGTATCATCGTCTCCCCATCACCATCTCCAGCTGTGTCAGCGACATTAGCGTTTGTCCTCGTCAAGTATTCCAAGTGTTCGCGCATTTTAATGGACGGTTTGGGTACTCGACGGGATCTGCGTAGAGCCACGGGTTTGTCATCATCAGCAACAGGATTCAAGATTGCATCGACCTCAGTCTCACTATCATCCGTGGGTGGCTGTGCGCCAGGTATCGCATCGGTCTTCCCAGTGGTAGGTGGTGTGGATTCATTTGTTAGTTCTCTGGTGATGGATGGGCTTGTGGTGGCTGGTGGATGGAGGTTGGAGATCGCTTGTGGTTGGGGGGCAATGGCACTTGTTGACAAAGTCGCGTCATTTTCGAAGGGGTACGTAACAACAGGGTCCGTTGAGTAATGTGGTCTGGACTCTTCAAACACGACATCCCTCAACTTATAGACAGCCCCGTTGCACGGTTCAGCAACTTGTATCCTGTCCTACCATAGTAGCCAATCAGGGTGAGTTTTGAAGACCGCGGGTCGAGCTTTGATTGGCTGACTTCATTAGGTATGTGTGCATAGGCTGTCGAACCGAAAGGCCGCAAGTGTGATATATCCTGGCGTTGACCATACCAGCGATGTGCAGGGATTGTGTTCGGATTACGACTGGGTGGAATAAGGTTGCGCATGTAGACAGCAGTTTGCACGGCGTCCGCCCAGTATTTCTGCGGCAAGCCAGAGTCAGCGAGTAGGGCTCGGGAGATGTCTAGTATGGTGCGCATTGATCTCTCAGCTTTCCCATTCTGCTGATGTGCGTATGGCATAGTAAAATTGAGTATGATGCCATTAGCCTTCACGTATTCATCCCACAATATATTGTGCCATTCCCGTCCCATATCCAACTGTACCCGCTTCAATCGATTCCCAGTCTGCCTTTCTGCTTCCCTATGAAACTCTTTGAAAACTTTCAGCATTGCATCGGAAGATTTCGTAGTCAAGAAGTAAACAGCCTGGTAGGAAGTGGCTCCATCCATCAATAACATGAAGTATTTCGCTTTGCCCGCTGACTCAGTGGATGCCGGACCCCATATATCAATGTAGAGACAGTCAAGGGGGTTTTCTTCCGGTGGGACCGCGTCTTTGAATGGGTGCGTCGTGTGCTTGCCATATATACAATCCTCGCAGAGAGCACTCAACTTCGGCTCACCACTAGGGTTTAAGCCTTCCACCAGCCTCTCCCGTGTCATGCAAACTATAACATCGATGGGTGCATGACCCAGCCTCCTATGCCAAACCTCAAACGGGACAGCACTCCTTTTCGATTGAGTAAGGTTGACAACCGTTTGTGTTGCTGCTACGCTGATGATAACATATAGTCCATCTCTCTTTTTTGCCATCATCACTTTGTCCCCACCACTGTTGTATACGATGGCCGTGTCCCTGCTGAACCTGACACTTGCTCCCTTTGATACCAATTTTGAGACTGAAACGAGGTTGGATCTCAAATGCGGCGTGTGCAATGTGTTAGACATATTGATGGTGGCGGTCTGCCCTTCGACATTGATTATAAAGGTAACTGTTCCAGTGCCCTCAATATGGAAAGTAGAGTCCTTTCCGGCTGAGTTCCCTGAACGTGGCGGGTTAAAGTTGGTGTAGTGACTGAACCAGTCTCTGTTGACGAAACAGTGGTCACTTGCTCCAGAGTCAAGGAGGGTAATGGTGGTTGGTGCGGGAGCAATCAGATTCACGCTAGCTACATTCAATGGTACATTCGAGAGGGCTTCCCGGTAAGTAGTCCACATCCACTCCCCTTTCTCTTTGTCCACCACCAGACCTGGGTCGTTGTTACATGCCCTGGTGGTGAGGATTGCAGAGTCAGGCACTCTTGGTTGTGAAAGGGGTTTAGATGGTACCTCGATTTCGGTGATTGCGGCGAGTGCGAAAACAGCAGGCTCAGGAGCGTTAGCGACATTTGCGGTGGTCTGAGTGTTACTGCTGGTTTCTGTGGAGGTCGCATTGGCAGAAGTCTTGCCACGTTTACCGAAGTTTGGTGGAAATTGGCCGGCCTTCCCTCCTCCAGGCCAGTAGCAGTTGTCAATTATATGGCCAAAGCGGTTGCAGTTTGTACATTGTAAGTCACTTCGTTGACGATTACGCCCTCTATTGTTCGTGTTGGTCTGATTGTTTGCGTTTGCCTGTAGGGCAGATGTGCCTGATCGTTGGTTTGCGATGCGATCTACACTGATCCTAGACCAGTGTGTCATGAGGGAATTAATCGCGTCGCATGAAGTCTGGGTTGTATAAAGCGTTGCAACAATAGGGTCCCAACTTCGCGGCAAGGCACTCAACACAATTGACCGAAAGGCTTTATCGTCAATGGAGGCTCTGAGCGAAGTAGCGTTGGACCACTTGGTATGCATACTTGCTATGAAACCCTTGAAATCTTCACCGTCATTGTAGATTGTGTTGCAGAGATCACAATCTGCATTTATGATCGCAATCTCTGATGCCACTTGATAGGTATCGAGGTATGATTTCCAAGCGTCGGCAGCTGTACCGTTAACGTTGATACCGAGGCTGACAGGCTCGATAGTGTTGTAAAGGAGTAGGCCGAGGGTCCAGGCGTTGCGCATATGCCGTTCGGAGTCGTAGAGTCCCACGGTGTCTCGACAGGGGGACCCAGTTGGGGTGTTGTAGTTGCAGTGGTTGTCGGTGGTGACGTAGATGGTGGTGTTGTAGAGGTAACAACAATTGCAGGTACAGTTTGGGTGACAGGAGCAGGTTGGGTGGCAGGATTAGGGATACTACCGTCCAAATACCCGTTTGCCCCCCTGAGATCAACGGCTATGGTGATGAGTCCTTTCCAGGATACCCAGTTCGAGCCATTGAATTTTGCATTTTCAGCGAGAACAGGAAAATATGTCCCGCCTGAATTGGCCATGTAGGTAAACGTATGAGTGATTAAGTCAAAGATGTTGAGTTTCTGGATGATTTAGATCGAGCCGGGGCCCATAACCTAAAGAACAAGAGCTCAGCAATAACGGTAACGTGTTAATCACTATGATAGAATACCTAAAGAACAAGAGCTACATGATATAAGTACCAGGTATAAAGAACTTGTATACTACTCACCTCAGCAATAACGGTAACGTGTTAATCACTGAGGTGAAATCTTAAAGTTCGTACAGTATAAAAGCTTGCAAGCTACCAAGTTGAAACTGTATAGTACTGAGATAGGGGAACGTATAATATGGAAATAACAGTAAACGGCAATATGTGAAAGAAACAGATAAAAATAGACCGTTGTTTATAAGAGAGAATAATGAAAAATACCGGCGGTGTCGGAGGACTTCAACATCGACAATCCAAGGCAGCCTGTACCATGGAGATCGAGTCCGTGAAGAGAACAATGGAAGAGGTGTCGGGGTAGGCAATAGCCTCCACCACCCCCCATTGAATAGCAGCAAGCTCCATGTCTGAGGACATAGAGAGCCCCTCATAGTGGCAAGACAAGCAAACCCGCCTCCCCCCATAATAGACAAGGGAAGCAGCAACTGCCTCCCTCTCACTGTTGGGATCCACTGACGCATCAGTGGAAACCATAGAGGTGTTTTTCTCCATCGCTCTTGCACGGAAGTCCCCGAGGATCTGCCGGAAGGCATCATCCTTGGTATCATTCGGGATGTAGATGACGTGGACTCTCTCAGGCCAGAGATCCATGACCTGATTCCCGGGATGTGCCTCAGAGGAGTCGGCATCAAAGTGTTCTTCCAAGGAGGTGAGATGTACAATGTGGCTGAAGAAGGGGGACTTCACAGACTTGCTAAGATTGTTCCAGTGCAGCCAGTGCCGCAAGGCACCAGCAACGCCTCCCTGGCCAATCAGAGATTGGCAAGGGTGGTTCCTGGACAGGGTGGCAACTCGATAGGATGACCGCTCCACGAGTTTTTTGATGTGCAGATGGATGGGGATGAGACCAGTGAGTGACTCAACCCCCCCATTAGGAGAGGTGCGGAAAGCCCCTGTGATCCAGAGTGCAGCCCAACGCTGCATCTTCCTGTACGCTGAAGAGACTAGATCGGTGTGAATGTGGAAAATAAAATATAAAATATAAAATCGAATGCAAATGCAACCCTTTGAATTACACCGAGTCTCGAGTGTGGTTTGTGGGGAGAATAAATCAGAAAGAAAGTGAAAGTAAGCGTCTCGATTAAGTATTAAATGAAAATAGGGGTAGAATAGAAATGTGAAACAAGTCTCGACTGAATAGAAACCTCTTCCAGACCTATGCTGTTTCGATTAGAACCTTTGCAATGAGTGGCTAAGCTCACAACGACTGTCCTCAATAGAATGGGTTAGACACCTATCTAGGAGGGGTAGCGAGTCCGCCCTAGTGATGCCTCAACAAACTCGGAGAGCCTTGACCTGCCTTCGCACTTTGAGACAGACTGCAAGACAAGTCGAGCTAGCACCGAATGCTATCGCGATCCTATTAGACCAGTGAAGATACTCTCTCGAGCAGAACACAAGACCTTCTGAGTCAAGAAAGAACTTAAGAAATGCTTAGAACACTGCGAAGTTTAACCAAACTCGATTTTACTCGCACAGCGCTTGGGCAAAGATTCGATCCCAAACCTCGTCTGCGACTGGCGACTATATATGATACACAATAAAAAACTGAGACAAAATAAACAAATATGAAACAGATAACCAAGTCCGTATCCAGCACTGAATGGGTATAGTTTCCTCGACTCATCTTTCTCCTCCAATCAACAGTCTCGACTATTCAGTCTCCTCGACCGAACATTGCACTTGCCTAATCTTCCACTCCTCATTGGCTAACGAGCTTCTAACCCTAGACCCTAGTCTAGAAACTCTCGAGGTGCACCCCCCACTGATTATCCCGTCGATAAGATGTCCTCGATTAGACTATGCTTCTATCTCGCCTTTAGTTGCTTCAAGATTATCTGTTAAGACTATGACCGCAGAGTCGGAACTAGGCGGTTCTGATTTGGGGATAGGCGTTGGCCTCAGCGACGCGAAGGCGCACTGTGCCCTCCAGCGGGTTCCGGATGCCTAGAAAGTGATAGCGGAATAGAACACGAGTTGCGGAACGCTTAGCGGGAAGATAGGAATCAAGAGGGAATAGAATCTAAGTCAATTTCAGACTGAGGAATAGATACAGGAATGCGGAACTTATATACGAAGATATACAGGAGTAAATTACGGAAAAGGAATAGTTGCGGAAAATAGAAATAGGAATCGGAATAGAGATATAGCAATCGCATCACAATAGGGATGAGTACCAATCCAGATACAGTCGCGTTGGCCGTTGGAAAGTTATGGCCCGCATTGCATTGGTCGTAGAGCGACCGCGGGAGCGCAACTGTAGTTCCGGAAAGGGAACTATGGCATAACCAGCCAACCACTACCGGTTCCGGGAAGCGGACTTACCAATTAAAGGAACCCAAAAGACAATGGTCCTGAGCAGATCCCATTGAAAGGAAACTTGACAGCGGGATACCTTGGAACATACCGGAAATGGAAATGGAACATTCTAGATAGAAAAGGAAACGTCGGGAATGATCGGAAAGTTCTGGAAACGGGATATAACATTATCACTATTGCTGCCTGATCTAGAGTCTTGACCAACAATCCCAACAATCTCGCAGCTTCTATCTTGCCTTTAGTTGCTTCAAGATTATCACTATTGCTGCCTGATCCAGAGTCTTGACCAACAATCCCAACAATCTCGCTTCAGATTTATTCAGTCTCAACATGTGTAATTCACTTATTTCCTAGTCCTTCCCCATTAGGCAGGTAGTAATTATAGATTCAGTTGAGCATAAGGTCCGCTAAAAGAACTGCGCTCCTCTAAGTCCTCAAGCCATCCCATAGCCAGTCTTGATGAAATTTCCCAATAAAGTTGCCCTGGACTCAGTCTCGAGACTTCCGTTTTAAAGTCCTCAAATGTGATTATATTTCCCCTAACAGTATGGTTTTCCTGTTAGGAATCACGGATGCAATCTTGACTGATCCCTAGTTCAACCTGTCTTCACATATGCCCTTGACCAATCTTATCTCTAACAGGGTGACCAATTGTTCATTCTCAAGCCTAATACATATGCCTAGCCACATTAAACATATATTTTCATGTGTAAAACAGCTGGGGCCATAACAGCATATGGCTACTGTACCATGAGGTTGCAAACCTAGAAGCCATCACTCAGTACTTTGAATTGTTCAGAGCTAAATCAATCTTGGACTTGCAAAAAAAACACATGTCACCAAAATATGAGTGGATCGGGACTTGAGAAGAGTGACCCTATTCCTGTACTTCATTTAAAGGGTATGCTGCTGGCTCAGAGGAGTAGAGACACCTCCCCCACCAACATGTCCTCCCACTGGTTCTTTGATTATGATGTTGACCCCAACTGTGTTGAACAATACTTGGCCCTTGCCACTTGTATACAGTGTAGCAAATTTGTTGCTGGGCAAGCAATGATACCCAATGGCTATATGTAGTTCTTGATCAAACATCAACATGACACAGATGGGAAGTATCACCTCCCTGTGCCACCTGGCATTGCCATGATTACTCTGACTGACTTGTTGGGACATCCTACACTTATGTTGGCACCTGATTTGTTCATTGCCCAATCCCCAGCCCTTGCACAGAACCCCCTGTCATCATTCCCCAACAATTTGACATACTACCACTGAGGTAACCAGTATGTTGGTGCTGGGTATACACAACCTCCTACTCCCACTCAGGATGCTAGTGCAGGGATTGTCAATGCATTCACAGAACAGTTCTGTGCGGAAACTTACAGCATGTATGGTTCAGTACCTGAGAACAATAGCTATCCCACTCAAAGAGGTTGTCACTGTGGGTAAAGAGGATATACCTCAGGTTGAGGTTGCAGTAGCTTTGGTGGACATGGAGTTCCTTGTGGTGGAGGACGGAGAGGTGGTCCAGGCCATGGAAGACCTTGCTTATCATGTTGTGAGCAGAGGAAATCTAGGAATTCAGATGTGAACTCCTCTGGTGATTCTGAAGCTGGTACTCACTCTCCCAATTCACTCAAAAACTCCTGTGCTACCTCAGCAACCAGTACCCCTGTAATTGGCTCTACCTCTGGCACTCCTGGCATTGAGCCTCTCAAGATTTGGGATGTCAATGGCAAATGCTTGCCTACCCATTATTGCTGGATTGAAGTGTTGTATGAACAGATTAAGTTTGGGAGATGCACCCCATGAGGCACCTGGCTTGCCACCGGCCCTCTCCAGTGTGTCTACTCACTCCTCCACTAAGAGCGGTGGTGGATCTTCATTATCCTCAGCTCCTAGCCTCTCCAATTATGTACATTCCTGCTCCTAGCAGCAGTGTATCGACGGTTGATGGTACCCCAGGAGGAGACAATGATGTGGAAATGGGAGACCAAGATGCTAAGGGTGAACCCAACAATGTGGTTTGTTGATTGTGATCTCACAAGATGTTGTTCTCACGCTTGTCACCCCCTTTACATGGGCTTGCAAGTGTTCTAATAAGTGGACTTTCTTCTCAAGTCCAGGAGGGCATATGTAGCTGTGAGAGCTATGATTGTGATTCCACTAGGATACTTTTCAGCCCATTTACTCCTTATGCTTATTTCTCCGTTTATTTTCTTTACCTTTATTTGTTACTTTACTATGTCATCATATATAAACCCTGTTGTAGATAGTTTGAAGCAGTTTTTGCCTCTTTACCAAAGAGAGTAGCTTGTCTGGTTTTATTCCCAGGTGTGCTACTTAAGTGAAGACTCTAAATCATTCTTTGGTGTAACTTCATCATTACACTGAGGGTCGTCACAATGGGCAAAGCTAACTCTCAGGCTGCACCCCCTCCAACAGGTGAGGACAATATGGAGCTCAACTGTGAGATCCGCGCAAAAAAAAAAGAAGGCCTACATAGTGGGTGCATGCAAGAACCAAGGAACTACCCCAGCTTAGGCTGGTAGCAGAGTATACTCAAGAGAATTGAATATTGAACTGGCCAAAAGGACCCCTGGGCCCCAAACATCCCTGTCTGCTGAACTTTTTGCAGTCCAAAGACTGCTAGAAAACACAAACAAATTTGAGGAACTACAAATAATATCAACCTTGGCCCAGCTAGTCAAGACAATTCTAGTGGACTTCAAAGTATGGGAAGACTGGGTGCTTGGGTGGACACACCTAGTAGCCAACTTCTAAAACAGGTAATCACTTGCCTACACCTGAGAAAAGTGAGAACAACTATAATAAAGGAAGAGAGGTCAGTACCATACCTAGAGCATGCTAAAGCTCTAGCCAAGAGGGGCCTGAACACTGCACAGCATGATGAAGAGAGATATTTGTTAAGAGAAAAGTACCACCTGGAAGGTGCCAAACTGCAAACTATCACACAGGCAACAGCTTCTGGAAAGTGCTGCTGAGGCAGCCATTAATTAAATAGGCTAGCACATATCATAAGCAAAACTTACCAAGAGTTGATTCAGCACAAGGCAGCTGGCACTTGCACATTGCTAATGCAAATCTATCCAGGAGCTCTGGGAGCTGGTGGCTTGCGCTAAAAAAAATGAGTACTTTGAGGAGCAGGACACAACAGTGAAAAGGAAGCAGAGGTGCAGCACAATTGTGCTGGAAAGTGGGCAGCCAGAATCATGCAGTTGCATTGCTTTCTCCCCTGCTCCAGCTATACTGCAGGCTTAATAAATGCTGGGGCATTTTGCTCAAAACCAAAAACATTTGATTCAATTATGCACAAAGTATAGAAGATATATCACCAGGTTTGCTAATCTACACCAGGGCCTGCAATCCAGCAAAGGCAGCAACTGCCTCGCTGGGTGGATTGCCACCAGCCCACAGAAGGAAAAAGGCCAGGCACCATCAGCCTGCAGCTGCACAAGCTGCTGAGCACACCACTAGCACTGCTTGCAGCTGCAATCTCCAAAGAGGGCACTGGCAGCTGCAAAGAGAGAGGGAGCAGCAGGCAGCTTACTACTGGGTCACCTTCAAGTTGTAGGGGGTGGCCACCAAAACTTGCAAGTTGCTGGCTTGAAGGAGGCAGAGGCAAGGGCCAAGTCCTGCCAGCAGTTGGTAGCTGCGTGCAAGGCAGAGGCAGCAAGCTACAGGACTGTGCAAAGGGGCTCTGCTCAGCAATTTGAGGCTCTCAAATTGCTGAGCCCAGGTCTCTCAACAGTCACATGTGTGCCACACAGCTCTCATGCCACGCAGCAGCACTGCCACCACCTCCACATCAGCAAAAGGTTTGGCTACTTGAAGCTACTTGAAGCTACTTGAGGAAACCAGTGCAAAATATTATGTAATATTTAATTCTGTTAGCCTAGCATGTGGGCTAGAACACAAAATTTATATTATATACCCTGATAGAAAACTGAGTGGGAAACTAAATAAAGAGTTCTTTTGATGCAAAAGTTGCCCCAATATTTTCAGAATTTCAACTATTTGAATTATCATGCTCTGATAACATTGCAAAACATTATGCAATATTTGAATCTGGTAGCATAGCATAGTGGCTAGGCTACAAAATTTGGATTACATAACTTGAGTAGAAACTGAGTGAGAAATTAAATACATAGTCTTTTTGACTCAAAAGCTGCCCCAATGTTGTCAAAATTACAACTGTTTTAATTATCATGCAAGAAAATCAGTGCAAAACATTATGTAATCTTTAATTCTGTTAGCCTAGCATGTAGGCTAGAACAACAAATTTGTATTATATACTCTGATAGAAAACCGAGTGAGAAATTAAATAAAGAGTTCTTTTGATGCAAAAGTTACCCCAATATTTTCAGAGTTTCAACTATTTGAATTATCACGTTCTGATAACATTGCAAAACATTATGCAATATTTGAATGTGGTAGCATAGCATGTTGGCTAGGTCACAAAATTTGGATTACATAACTTGATTAGAAACTGAGTGAGAAATTAAATAAATACTCTTTTTGACTCAAAAACTACTGTAATATTGTCAAAATTGTAACTATTTTAATTATCATGCAAGAAGGACAGTGCAAAACATTATGTAATATTTAATTATTTTAGCCTAGCATGTGGGCTAGACTATGATTCCAAAGTTGCCCTAATATTGTCCAGATTTTGACTGTTTTAATTATCATGGAAGAAAAATAGTGCAAAACATTATGTAATATTTAATTCTGTTAGCCCAGCATGTAGGCTAGAACAACAGATTTGTATTATATACCCTGATAGAAAAGTGAGTGAGAAATTAAATAAAGAGTTCTTTTGATACAAAAGTTACTGCAATATTTTCAGAATTTCAACTATTTGAATTATCATGCTCCGATAACATTGCAAAACATTATGCAATATTTAAACCTGGTAGCATAGCATGGTGGCTAGGCCACAAAATTTGGATTACATAACTTGAGTAGAAACTGAGTGAGAAATTAAATAAATAGTCTTTTTGACTCAAAAGCTACCCTAATATTGTCAAAATTGTAACTGTTTTAATTATCATGCAACAAGGACAGTGCAAAACATTATGTAATATTTAATTCTTTTAGCCTAGCATGTGGGCTAGAACACAAAATTTATATTATATACTCTGATAGAAAACTGAGTGAGAAATTAATTAAACAGTCTTTTCAACTCAAAAGCTTCTCTAATATTCTCAGGTTTTTAACTGTTTATTTATCATGCAAGAAAAAAATTGCAAACCATTATATAATATTTCAATCTTGTAGCCTAGCATGTGGGCTAGACTATGATTCAAAAGTTGCCCTAATATTGTCAAGATTTTGACTGTTTGAATAGTGCAAAACATTATATAATACTTAATTCTGTTAGCCTAGCATGTAGGCTAGAACAACAAATTTGTAATGCAAAAGCTGCCCCAACATTTTCAGAATTTCAATTATTTGACTTATCATGCTATGAAAACAGTGCATAATATTATGTAATATTTAATTCTTGTCACTTAGCATGGAGGCTTGACAACAAATTTTTTGATTACATAACCTGATTGGAAACTGAGTGAAAATTTAAATAAACAGTCTTTTTGACTTAAAAGCTACTCTAATATTGTCAGGTTTTCCACTGTTGTAAATATCATGCTGTGCAAACATGGCAAGCCAAGAATGAATAGTCTCACTATCAGCTTTATACAGTATATATATAAACTGCTTGGCAATCTTTGCAATTTTAATAAATAAACAGGTGAAAATAAACTAGCAAATTTAGTCCTATATTTGATAACATGGTATACATCAGAAATAGTAGACTTGTAGAAGTTAACCTATACCTATACAAAACTTGACAACAGGGCAAAATTCAGAGATTTAAGTTTACTAAACCAGATGACCAAAGGAAGACAGTATCAAACTGCTCCAATATTGTAGAGTTTTCAACTATTATAAACACAGTGCTATGAAACTAGCAAAGTATTATGCAGCATTTATTCTGGTAGCTCAGCATGTAGGCTAGAACACAAAATTTAGATTACATAACCTGATATGAAATTGACTGAGAAATTAAATAAACAGTCTGTTTGACTTACATATAGGCTGACCCAACATTGCCTGTTTGAATTATCATGCAAGAAAAATATTGCAACTATTAGCCTAGCATGTGGGCTAGAACACAAAATTTATATTATACACACTGATAGAAAACTGAGTGAGAAAGTAAATAACGCATTCTTTTGATGCAAAAGTTACCCCAATATTTTCAGTGTGAGCTAGACTATGATTCAAAAACTGCCCTAATATTGTCAAGATTTTAACTGTTTTAATTACCATGCAAGCAGAACAGTGCAAAACATTATGTAATATTTAATTCTGTTAGCCTAGCATGTGAGCTAGAACATAAAATTTGTATTATAAACCTTGATAGAAAACTGAGTGAGAAATTAAATAAAGAGTTCTTTTGATGCAAAAATTACCCCAATATTTTCAGAATTTCAACTATTTGAATTATCACGTTCTGATAACATTGCAAAACATTATACAATATCTAAATCTGGTAGCATAGCATGGTGGCTAGGCCACAAAATTTGAATTACATAACTTGAGTAGAAACTGAGTGAGAAATTAAATAAATAGGGTTTTTGACTCAAAAGCTACCCCAATATTGTCAAAATTACAACTGTTTTAATTTATCATGCAAGAAAAACAGTGCAAAACATTATGTAATCTTTAATTCTGTTGGCTGAGCATGTGGGCTAGAACACAAAATTTATATTATATACCCTGATAGAAAACTGAGTGAGAAATTAAATAAAGAGTTCTTTTGATGCAAAAATTACCCCAATATTTTCAGAATTTGAACTATTTGAATTATCACACTCTGATAACAATGCAAAATATTATGCAATATTTAAATCTGGTAGTACAGCATGGTGGCTAGGCCACAAAACTTGGATTACATAACTTGAGTAGAAACTGAGTGAGCAATTAAATAAATACTCTTTTTGACTCAAAAGCTGCCCCAATGTTGTCAAAATTACAACTGTTTTAATTATCATGGAAGAAAAACAGTGCAAAACATTATGTAATATTTAATTCTGTTAGCTTAGCATGTAGGCTAGAACAACAAATTTGTATTATATACCCTGATAAAAAACTGAGTGAGAAATTAAATAAAAAATTCTTTTGATACAAAAGTTACCCCAATATTCTCAGAATTTCAACTATTTGAATTATCACGTTCTGATAACATTGCAAAACATTATGCAATATTTAAATCTGGTAGTATAGCATGGTGGCCAGGCCACAAAAGTTGGATTACACAACTTGATTAGAAACTGAGTGAGAAATTAAATAAATAGTTTTTAGTCACGCGTACATGCTAGGCCACAAGATTGAAATATTATATAATGGTTTTTAATGTTTTTTCTGCATGATAAATAAACAGTTAAAAACTTGATAATATTAGAGCAGCTTTTGAGTTGAATAGACTGTTTAATTAATTTCTCAATCAGTTTCCTATCAGGGTATATAATACAAATGTTTCTTTCTAGCCCACATGCTAGGCTAACAGAATTAAGTATTTCATAATGTTTTGCACTATTTCTCTTGCATGATAATTAAAACAGTTACAATTTTGACAATATTGGGGTAGCTTTTGAATCAAAAAGACTATTTATTTAATTTCTTACTCAGTTTCTAATCAAGTTATGTAATCCAAATTTTGTGGCCTAGCCAACATGCTCTGCTACCAGATTTAAATATTGCATAATGTTTTACAATGTTATCAGAGCATGATAATTCAAATAGTTGGAATTGTCAAAATATTAAGACAACTTTTGCATCAAAAGAACTCTTTATTTAATTTCTCACTCAGTTTTCTATCAGGGTATATAATATAAATTTTGTTTTCTAGCCCACATGCTAGGCCAGCAGAATTAAAGATTACATAATGTTTTGCACTGTTTTTCTTGCATGATAATTAAAACAGTTGTAATTTTGACAATATTAGGGTAGCTTTTGAGTCAAAAAGACTATTTATTTAATTTCTCACTCAGTTTCTACTCAAGTTATGTAATCCAAATTTTGTGGCCTAGCCACCATGCTATGCTACCAGATTTAAATATTGCATAATGTTTTGCAATGTTATCGGAGCATGATAATTCAAATAGTTCAAATTCTGAAAATATTGGGGTAACTTTTGCATGATAAATAAACAGTTAAAAATCTGAGAATATTAGAGCAGCTTTTGAGTTGAAAAGACTGTTTAATTAATTTCTCACTCAATTTTCTATCAGACTATATAATATAAGTTTTGTGTTCTAGCCCGCATGCTAGGCTAACAGAATTAAGTATTTCATAATGTTTTGCACTATTTTTCTTGCATTATAATTAAAACAGTTACAATTTTGACAATATTGGGGTAGCTTTTGAGTCACAAAGACTATTTATTTAATTTCTCACTCAGTTTCTGATCAAGTTATGTAATCCAAATTTTGTGGCCTAGCCAACATGCTATGCTACCAGATTCAAATATTGCATAGTGTTTTGGAATATTTTCATGGCATGATAATTCAAACAGTTGAAATTCTAAAAATGTTGAGGCAGCTTTTGCATCAAAAGAAGTTGTTATTTAATTTCTTACTTAGTTTCCAATAATGTTATGTACTCCAACTTTTGTAGTCTAGCCCACATGCTAGGCTATGAGATTTAAATATTATATAACATTTTGCCATGTTTTTCTTGCATGATAAATAAAACAGTTAAAAACCTAACAATGTTAGAGCAGCTTTTGAGTTAAACAGACTGTTTAATTAATTTCTCACTCAGTTTCCTATCAGAGTATATAATACAAATTTTTTGTTCTAGCCCACATGCTAGGCTAACAGATTAAACTTTACATAATGTTTTGCAATGTTTTTCTTGCATAACAATTAAAACAGTCAAAATCCTGACAATATTAGGGCAGCTTTTGAATCAAAAAAACTATTTATGTAATTTCTCACTCAGTTTCTGATCAGGTTATGTAATCCAAATTCTGTGTTCTACCCCACATGCTAGGCTACCAGAATTAAATGTTATATAATGGTTTGCAATGTTTTCATCACACTGTTTATAACAGTTGAAAATCTCACATAATTGGGCTAGTTTGATACTGTCTTTTTTTGACTATCTATTTGATTGAATTTGAATCTCTGCAGTTTACCTCATTTCTTGAATCTTGCATAGGTCTAGGTTAATTTTATCAATTTGCTAATGATAACCACAGTCTGGTACCTGTGCAAATTCCACTATAATTATTGCAAAGATGGTAGTTTTACTCTGGCAGTCTTTCTCAATTGTTTATACACATACAATATAGCTTACTTAATTGTACTAACAATATAGTATGTTCAAAAAAATAGCCATATTTTATCTTGAAAGATCTGAGGCTCCAAATGCAAGAGATAAAGCTATTGGTTTCCACTCACCCCAAACTGTAAAACCTACCATTTCTGATGTTTGCTATGTCATCAAATCTAAAACCAAATCATCTACTTTACATATATTGACCAATCTATACATCAAAATAGCAAAAGTTGTCAAGCAGATTATATATATACTAGATAAAGCTGACAGTGGGAATGTTTATTCTTGGCTTGCTATGTTCTCACAGCACTATAATTAAAACCATGGAAAACCTGACAACATTTGGGCAGCTTTTGAGTCAAAAACACTATTCATTTAATTTCTCAATGAATTTTCAATGAGGTTATTTAATCCAAATTTGGTGGTGTAGACCACATGTTAGGCTGATGGGGAGCAAAGACACCTCCATACCTACAAGTGCAAAAGATCCACCTTAGACCCAAAGATGTGCTCAAAAGGAGTAATCCCAGATGGCAAGTTTGAGGTGGGCAACCAATTTCAAAGGTACTGCATAGTTAACACAGCATCACCCCAGAACTGATCTGGCAGCTCAGAGGCAGCCAGAAGAGTCTAGCAACCATCCTCAAGTGAACTTGGAATAGTTTGCAACCACCAAACTCCTTACTCATCAGCAGGCATGATAGTCAGAATACCTTTTGCAGTTTAACCTGGTCATCTGTTTCTAACCTGGTAAAATGGGCTATGCTTCAGTCAATCTGCACAACTTCCATCCAGTATTCACTGAAGAACAACTTACTTCATCAATCCATGCCTCATCCCTCACAACCCCTGTATTCCATGCAGCTACTATCATTGATCTTTTGCAACACTACCCCTCTCAGCCAGATGTGGGCCCGTCGTGATGCCATTAATTGTTTTAGAGTAACTTTTACCTCTTTTGTGTCCTTCTTATCTTTCTCACCTCTCAATTATTTAAGTGTCACCTTAAGTCCCAAATGTGCCATCTCATTCAACTTCTGCTCCACTGGCACTTTATACTACTTTTTTTTTTAAATAATTTTTCAATTAGCTTTGAGACTCGAGTACTACTGTAGATCCACTATCACTGCGTTTGATATGGCAGTGTAATATTATTTTATCATTCCATGGTACACCTTATTTAAGGACTTAAGTACCTTAAGCCTGTCTTAAGACTGCTTATTGACTGCTTATTGAGCTGTCTTGGACATCCTTATCACCCGACCTTAAGCCTGCCTTAAGACTGCTTATTGACTGCTTATTGAGCTGACTTGAACATCCTTATCACCCAACCTTGATCTGGACTTAGGTACCTGAAGAATGCCTTAGGCCAATTTTATGGAGTCATCTTGGACACCATTATACCTGAACTTATGAACAAGACTTATGCTTAACAGTATTAAGGCAAGCATAAGCCATGGTTAAGATTAGACCCTGGCTTATGCAACATTGCCTTATGGAAGCCTTAAACAGTTGACTAAGTAGCGTAAGGCATGAATAAGGTGTAAAACATTTTCCTGATGAACATTCATTCTTTGCTAAACTTTTCTGGGCACGAGAAGATGTGACAGATGGAGAGAATGACTAAGGTAAGTACATGATATCTAAAGTGAGCCAAGCACGATATTATGCTGATCATTACAGGTAGGATAGTGTGTGAGGGAGCAGGGATGGGTGAAAGCCCTTCAAGAGGCTTCCCTGTCCACCCTTGGCAGCATCACTGAGGCAGGCTGCTACCCAGATGATTAGTCCCGACACATGAAGCCTGTGAGAGATGCCCCTTACCGATTAGGAGTGACAAGGGAAGCTTTTCCCAGAGTTGGGCTTGTTGATGTCATCTTCTCCTGGCTCAAGAGATGGAGGGTTGGGAGCTGAGTGGGTGTTGCGAGTTTCTGAGGTGTGTGTGTTGTGCTAAAACCTCAGCATGGCAGGTGATGTATACTGTGAATACTTCACTAGCCCAGCGCCCTTTCATCTTCATTGCTTTGAAAGACAGGCCCCACAATAGGTATTCGAGGGTGGAGCTGATGTGGATTCCATGACCTTGGAGGGTGTCTAGGCCGGCTTGCTTGGCTGCTGTGTTGACTGCGAAGAGGAAATTCCTCTTGGTGAGTGGGCGGAAGATGTTGTTGTGAGGATATGCGAAAATATGGGCATCTGGGGGCAGATTGTTTATGGACAGGTGCTTTTCTAGTGCAGAGACTGGGTCTGAGACGCCTTCTTGGCCAGTCCAGTAGACGTCTTCGCCACTGGGGGCTGTCTTTGTTTTTGGGAGGTGGAGGATGGTCATGGCTATGTTGTTTTGGTCAAAAATG
The DNA here is from genome assembly GCA_029719445.1 of Agaricus blazei. Lineage (NCBI taxonomy): Eukaryota > Fungi > Basidiomycota > Agaricomycetes > Agaricales > Agaricaceae > Agaricus > Agaricus blazei. The sequence continues at coordinate 2,755,595 of SSNC01000002.1, read as the reverse complement.
GTCTCGAGGTTGGCACAAGTTGGGTGGTGTGCGGGGTTGAATGAGGAGAGGTTTGGAATGGTGAATTCTCCAAGCCTTGTGGTAGCATAGAAAGTGGTGGTGAGGCAGGCAAAGGAGGCAATGTGAAGGGGGTTGTTAAGGTCTAGGGCAGCATGTAGGGTGGAGATGATGTTTGTGGTGAGGGGAGTTCATTTTGGCCTCTTGGCTGATGGAGGTGAAGTCTTTTGCACTGTCTGAGTAGAACTCTTACTTCTTCATTGTTAGTGCGCCATTCCAACTTGTTTAGGGTGTGCCAGGCCTTGAGACCGGATATGTAGTTCATGATGGTAGAATGTGAGTATGTGCCAGCTAGTGCGGCAATGAAGATGGAGAGCAGGTCAGGAGAGATGGGGGTCTGGTCAATCTCGGAGATTCCTTTGTGATCACAGAAGATGTGAAATGTGAGTAGGCCAGTGCCGTAGGTGGCCAGAGTGGAATCATCCCATCCTGCCTCTAGCACCTGCCTGACTCTTGCATCTTTGTCAAGAGGGTTGGGTTGAGAGGGAGATTTTTTTTTTTTTTTTTTAAGTCAAATTTTATTAAGCGCTGCCTGATCGTGTAGCGCTCCTGACCAGAGGTCAGGAAAAATGTGGTAAAACAAATCGCCGAACAACAAAAATGAGAAAATAAATGAAAAAGGGCCCAAAACATATGAACCAATATAGCACAAACAGGTGCCCTGAGCGACATGCGGAAGCTGAGGCTTAGATAGGAGTGATGAGAGAAACTGAAGGAGAGACTTAGCATATAGATACAGGACCATATCATGAGATGCATGAGTAAGGAGAAAAGAGACGAGGGAGACTGAGAAATGAAACCGGGAACCAAAGTGGGGTCTGAGCAAGCTCAGGGGGATTCAGGGCAGTTAGAAACCGATTACCGTTACAGAACCTGAATAAGGTTGGCACGGTCCGGAGACCGCCAAGTCAATAGGGACCTTCCTCAACCGCCCTATTTGCAACTTGGTAAAGCCTAAGCTTCGGGGTTGCCGCCCCTAGCTTCTTGGAAGTCATGAAAATCTGCCACTGGAACGGGGCTGATTTCTACGAGTGTGTCAGAGTGTACGATAGTGATGGGGATGAATAATTGCATGAAGGTGGGCCCCGGTTTTTCACGGATAAATATGGGGTTGGAGTGTGGGATGGGGTCTAGACCGAGGAGACTGCGCTGGTGATTTTGGAGGTAATGCATGTATTCAACATGGACGTTCCACTTGTCCTCTTCTTTCCTGGGTCATGAGGGGCCTTGGAAAGAAAAGGCCTTGGGGTTGTCGATGAGGAATAGTATGACATCCTCGATCCATGTGTAGTCGTGGTTGATGCACCTGGCATACCAGGAGCACTTGTTAAGGATGTGGCGTCTCGTCTCGAGGGTGTGACGGTGACTGGGGCATGTGGTGATTGGGGGGGGGGCCGGAGTTAGCAAAGAAACGATCGCAGTAGCTGCCGATTGGAGCATGATTCGTTACAGCTCGACAGAATCTCGCGTAGAGTTGTGTGGATTTGGCAGCGGAGGTGAGGAAATAGGTATTCATCCAAGGGCCATTGCTGTGAGTGGTGGGGGTGAGGTGTTCCTCTGATTCTCCATCCGTCATGGGTAGGAATTTCTTTCCTTTGAAGAACCCCAATTTTGGGTTGTGGAAGTTGTGTGACCATTGAGCGCTAGCTTCCTGCTCGATGGCAAGGTGGCATTTTTGTAGAGTTTGGGAGGGGGGGAAAATAGTCTTGCAATCGTAAGAGGCGTGTTTTGCGTTAGTGGCAGTGCGTTTGGTAATGCACGGAGCACATTTACGATCGAAGGTTTTGTGTTTGCAGCGTGGCATGCTGGCTGCGCGGAACCCCGTGATGGTGATGTGAATGTGGGGAGCGGCTTCCACCAAGTCACTAAGTGCTCTGGAAACAGCAATGTTAATAGATCATCCCTTATGGGACGCACTATTGAAAATGTGTCCGTGAAGGATGGGGACACATGGCGAGAGGAGTTGAACATGTCGGATGGAGTGATGAGGATGGGCTCGAATGTGTTGAGTGATTTTTGTAATGGCCATGATGGCTGCCCATGTGTGAGCATTTGCAATGGATGTTCATCTACCCGCTGGAAGGGTGTTAGAGTATATGAGTGAGCCTTTGTGAGTGATGGAGTAGGCCGCGTGGACGTGTTTGGGTATAGAAGGATCAGTGGGGTCGAACACGTCATCGTTTTGTTTTTTGCCGGCCATGACTGTGCATATGGAGTGATCGGCAGGGGTGGAGATGATTTTGGACACTAAATCGTGATGGGCTTCGATTTCGTCTTTAGGGGCTTTAAGGGATGAAGGGGGGACGATGAGGGTGAGTTTGTGGTAATGGACGTCCATGAACCGTTGACCTGGTGTGGCTTTGGGATGAGTGGGGTGGAAAGTTTCAGCAATGAGGTCGAGACTGCTAATGTCTAGTGGGGACTTAGCGGTTTTCCTTCTCATTTTAGACATCAACTCTAGGCTCTCTGGGTGTAGTTTAGTTCCTTGAGCTGTATGTTTGTAAGTGAGGGCGAGGATAGGGTGACCGCAATGAAGCATGGCAATCCTAGCTTTAGATTTGTCATGTAATTTTTTGAGGACGATGTGCATGGGCGTAAGGCCGGCCATAGCTAGCGCTCCGCCTGTGGGGGTGGTGTGAAATGCCCTGGTAATCCATAGTGATGTGGATCGGTGCATAGCATTGAAGATTTTGGAGTTGGCGACGAACCCACGAGTGCCAGGACGGTACCAGCAGCTAAGTCCATATGTGGTGATTGGGATGATGCATGAGGTGTAGAGGAGTCGCTTGTGGATAGGGAGGAGGCCGCACGCCAAGTTGCCCAGGATTCTGAGGCATTTTGCAGATGAGAAAGCACGAGTGGCATATCTTTTGACATGGTATTTGAATGTGAGGGAGCGGTCGAAGAAGATGCCTAGATATCTCCAGACGTCTTTGGGGGTGAGGGGGTGATCTTCTGTGAAAGGTTCGACTCCGAGATCAATGGGGGGATTGGAATCCCCTGGTCTTTTGGAGAAATTGAAGAGTTCGGTTTTGGAATGTTCCATAACCAAGCCGAATTCTGTAAAAAGGGAAGTGATGTAAGTGTATGCGTGGATGAGGGATTCGTGAGTACTATGGTAGTCCGAGTCTGTAGCTACGAGGAGACCGTCGTCAACATAGGAAAGAAATGAAGAGATAGGTTTAATAAAAGATTCGTCATTCTCAATCCAAGAATCCAAAAGGTGAAAGATTGGAGAAATATAGAGTGCGGATAGGATAGGCGAAAGAGCGCTTCCTTGTCCAACTCCTACATTGCAGGTGTATTTTGGGGATTTTTTGTTATTTATGTTATATGATGTATATTGGTTAACTAAATAATCGCGGAAGAAGGAGACGACCTGTTTGGGGTATCCAAAGTGAGTTAGTGTGTCACATAAAATTGAGTGATTCAAGGATGGGAAAAATTGAGTGATATCAAACGCAAGTACCAATACAACTTGTTTGCGGCTCCAAGCGTTTCTGACAAGGTGGGTGATGGCTATTGGTGTCCTTATCTTTAGCCCATAAGAGTTCTAGGGCTTGGGTGGTGGCTTTGACGACGGCTGGGGACCTGGGGGTCTTGTTGACATCCAGGATAAGGTTCTTGTTGGTGGGCGGGGTGGTCAGGTCCGGGATCATGAGGGAACCGGTCTGTTGGGTAGGGGTGTTGGGGGCACGGTTTGGTGAAGGAGATGGAGCCCGGGATCTGCTGATGTTGTTGAGGTGGTGTTCAATTTGCTCATCCGTGAGCTGCTGGAACTCCTCTTCATCTTTGAGGTTTTTGAATTCCATCTTGATTTCGTTGTCGGTCATGTTAGCTAGCCTCTCACCTCCATTCTCGCGGGCTTCGGCAATTTCTGATGGGGTCAGTGATTCATCTGAAATATCTGAAATGGATGCGGCCTTGTGTGGGCTGTGTTGGATCAAAGAAGTGGGTCCGGACCTGCCTCGTGTGGGTGAGCCCTGTCCTAGCTGTGAAAGGTTAGTGTGCATGAGGAGGTTGTCCTCTGTCAATGCATTGGTGGCCTTGTCAGGCATGGGGGTGCGTCTGGTAGGTGCAATGGATGACGAGCGGACACTGCTCACCTTAAACCTGCTCCTTCTGCCGAGCAGTTCGTTCTTTGGGTTGTAGCCCTTGTTGGTAAGGGTGTAGGCCTGGGCACGCAGGGCGCGCTTCTCTTCCCTGGTGGCGAGTCGAGCAGATTTTCGAGCTTGGATGGCAGCAAGCTCAGGAGGATGGGGTGGGGGGTCGGGTGAGAGTCAGGAATGTACAAGTCGCTCATGGCGTGGCTTGTGGGCCAGGGAAACAAAGTGTATAATCCTTTAAAGCTCCCACCGAGCCTGCTTCTTTTTCTACAAGCTCAGGGTATTCTGAGTTGAGTGCCTTTCTAAAGTCACTCCATCTTCCTGCAGACTCTGGAATGGCCAGCCATTCCATTCTAATGTCATGCAGAACGTAGGCTAACACCCACTTCATCCTCTTGTTCTCATCTGTCAACACGACCGATTCACAAGTCTGGTTGAGGTGCCAAATAAAATCAGGTAATGCATCTACATCACCCTCCCATTTCAGCACGCCAGCTGTCATTGGCGCAGGCATCTCCCTTCTAGACATTCTCAGTCTTGCTGCTGGTGGTGGTGGATTTGTAGGGGGTTTCGGTTGTACAGAAGGCTGGCTCAGAGCCAATGTTCTTTTTGGTTGAGGGGAACTTGTAGGGGCCATGGGTACTGAAACACTTGCTGCGGCACTCAAGGACAAAGTTGAGGGAGAGATAGACTGAGTTGCAGATAATTTTCCAAACTTCCGAGGGTGCAGACTCCTCTGGATGAAAAAGGTCTTTCAGTTGTTGCTGGTACAAACTTGGAGCTGGCAGATTAAAAGCTAAACCAGTAGCTGATGATCCCCCTGACTGTTGAGTGAGCAGTGATTCTCCGAGACTGATAGAACTTGTGGAAGGAAGTGGTAAGCCCTCCCTAGGTACTACTGGCACTTGAATACAAGGCGCAGCTGCATGTCTACTTGGACTGGCTGATCCAATTATAAAGCCCCCCTGGAACTTCCAATCTCAACTGATCAGAGCTTCCAAATGAACTCTCTAATTACCCTTCCAGAAACGGGTTACACTCTGTATTGTCCAATGCTCCCTCAGTAGGAACTCCCCACACTTTGCGCATAAATTCAGGCTCAACTTCTGTCTCGACCTCTAACCTTTGACTCTCTTCTCTCTCCTTTCCTTTTTCTCTTTGCTTCTCTTCCCTAGCTCACTTCAACGCTAAATCTGGATCCTTGGGAATGGGAATGAGACTTGAGGCCTGCGAGTTCGAAGTAGCCCTCCCTGATTTCCCTTTTCACTCCAGTTTTCTCCAAGACTACACTCCTGTCCTTTGTCCTTTCCTAGACCACCTCTTTCCAGTTGTATCGCAAAGGCTCAAACAAAATAAACTCTGAAAAACTTAATCACTTTCAATCTGAAACTCCCCTCGCAGTGGGCTCCAGAGGAAGAGACTAGATTGGTGTGAATGTGGAAAATAAAATATAAAAATATAAAATCAAATGTGAATGAAACCCTTTGAATTACACTGAGTCTTGAATGCAGTTTGTGGGGAGAATAATCAGAAAGAAAGTGAACGTAAGCGTCTTGGTTAAGTATTAAATGAAAATAGGGGTAGAATAGAAATGTGAAACAAGTCTTGACTGAATAGAGACCTCTTCCAGACCTATGCCGTTTTGATTAGAACCTTTGTGGTGAGTGGCTAAGCTGGCGACAACTGTCCTCAATAGAATGGGTTAGACACCTATCTAGGAGAGGTAGCAAGTCTGCCCTAGTGATGCCTCAACAAACTCAGAGAGCCTTGACCTGCCTTCGCACTTTGAGACAGGCTGCAAGGCAAGTCGAGCAAGCACCAAATGCTATTGCGATCCTATTAGACCAGTGAAGTTACTCTCTTGAGCAGAACACAAGACCTTCCAAGTCGAGAAAGAACTTAAGAAATGCTTAGAACACTGCAAAGTTTAACCAAACTCAATTTCACTTGCACAGCGCTTGGGCAAAGATTCAATTCCAAACCTCACCCTCAACTGGCAACTATATACAATACACAATAAAAAACTGAGACAAAATAAACAAATATGAAACAAGTAACCAAGTCTGTATTCAGTACTAAATGGGTATAGCCTCCTCAACTCTTCTTCCTCCACCAATCAACAGTCTCAACTATTCAGCCTCCTTGACCAAACATTGCACTTGTCTAATCTCCTGCTCCTCATTGGCTAACAAGTTTCCAACCCTAGACCCTAGTCCAGAAACCCTCAAGACTCATCCCCCACTGATTAATCCATTGATAAGATGTCCTCGATTAGACTAAGCGTCTATCTTGCCTTTAGTTGCTTTGAGATTATCGTTATTGCTGCCTGATCCAGAGTCTCAACCGACAATTCCAACAGTCTCGCTTCAGATTTATTCAGTCTTGACATGTGCAATTCACTTATTTCCTAGCCCTTCCCCATTAGGCAGGTAGCAGTTATAGATCCAGTCTAGCATAAGGTCCGCTAAAAGAACTGTGCTCCACTAAGTCCTTGAGCCATCCCATAGCCAGTCTCGATGAGATTTCCCAATAAAGTTTCCCTAGACTCAGTCTCGAGACTGTGGGAGGTTCCTCAGAAACAGTACCCTCATCTTCGATGAAGACATTATATGGTTTAACTAGCAAAGTGTGAAAAACCCCGCAACGCACCTGGTTGCCCAGTAAGTCCAGAGTTACTGTTGAGTGCCTGGAATTCACTGATGTGACAGTGAAGGGCCCTACAAACTTTGGACGCAATTTCTTTCTCCTTTTATTCTCTTTACTTTTATTTGTTACATTCCTACTAGTATGTCATTGTATATAAGCTCTGTCATAGATAGTACAAGGCAGTTTTTGCCTCTTTCCCAAAGAGAGTAGTTTGACTGGTTTTACTCCTTGTGAGCTACTTAAGTGAATGCTTCCTTTTCTCTTCAGTATAACTACAACGTTATATGAAACTGTTAGGTTACAGAATAGATGATCTTTGCTCTTACTGTCACGCCGAGACTGACTCTGACAGCCTGCTATATTCGCAGTGTGAAGTAAAAGAGTAAAAGTGACGTTACATGTCACAACTAACTACCGTAAATAGCGATCACGGGTTACACACCCCCCTTTCAGACTGGGCTCACAGTCTCAACGATTTTAGGAATACGAGAAAGTCCGATATCATACCGTGAGTAGGTCACGGATGTCAATTCAACTAAGCTAATGTGCTCGATTACCAGAATAGGTGTGCGCCTAGTCAATCCATGCGACGTCGACCCATCGATGGGGATGCGGAGCGGGTGCATTGAATGCCCAGGGCCTGCCTGGCACTGCGAGGGGTATGGTGGAGCGGTTCTGGTTCGTGAGGGTAGGTTTGGCCGAGAGGGGGAACGTCAGAGTAATTGGGTGGTTCAGTATGTGTACTGCTAGGTGAGTGTCCACTCTCAATGGTTGGCGGGGTAATAACGCGGAGCATAGGGGATGGGATAGCGTGAAAATACCAGTACCCTGCTTCGTTAGTGGCGGTAGCGGATTCATTAGCTAAGATCTCCTTGCCCTTTATTCCTTGTCCACGAAGGGTTGGTTCCACGAGGTTTGACCCAACCTTCAACCATTCGGGTGCATTACGGGGGTCTGGTTTCCGCGCTCGGAGGGCCGTATGGAGAAAGTGTCGGACATGGAGACTGTCGGTGAAGGAGGGGTGGCGCCATCCTGACAACGCTGGAATCATTGGGGGTACCCCATACATTTGGATGTGATCCAAACGGTCCTGGTCAAGTTCATTTAAGGCCTGTAAGTCCATTACTTTGCTTTGATACATGAACAATAGCATCCTGTAGCCGTATGCATAACAGTGGTCGATCCAGGCGGGGTCGATTCGGTTGTCCGCAATGACTTGGACTACGTCGCGTATGGTCAACAATGTGTGCTGATTCTTTTGCATGATCGCAGGGCGTATGGTGATTTCATCACCAGTCTGAGGTTGGAAGTCAGGAACCATGGCCTCAATGTACTCATGGTAGAGATGTGGGAGTGCCGTTATCAGCGCAAATAATCGGATGAAACGGACACGAGAAGGTCGGTCTCCGCCACTGGGATCGCACAGGAGCCGAGCTAATCCGTACACAAATACAGTGGATCGTTCTACGCGCATGGCGTGATCGATAGCGATACCGCGAGTATGGTTTTGTGTGCCCGGGTTGCTCTGACAGACAAGGAAGGATGCCAGTCTGTCGATGTTGAGGAGGTCGGCACTTTCAGGGCATGCTCGGGATATCCGATGACCTGTGACTGGGTTGAATAGTAGCGAAAAGTTGGCATCGGGTATGGTGGGAGAGCGGAGGTCCTCAGGTACGTTTGCTATGTCCTTTTGCTTGTTGAAGTCTGATTTAGTGAGTAACCATTTCATAGTGCGGTCCCGGAACTTCTCATGTACCCTGGCCGCTATGGACTGTAGCTCTAATAGCAGTAGAAACGCTTCTGCCCGAACGTAGCCTGGGGACTCGTCGCTTCTCATTACTTCAATCAGGCGCCGTGCTTGATGCGGCATCATGGGGAGCCCTCGTGGTGCTACCGCGTATACCAAGTGGTTGTCAGGTAGGGGGAATATGTCTTCTGGTGTCTGTTTGTGGTGAAAGGCTTGTTGGCCCGTTTGAGATACAAAGACGGTGTTCGTCTTTGGTGAGTAGTATGTCCATGCTGATAGCATGTCGCTCATCGAGTTAATTCGCTCCAGTCTCCCTTGCCACCTGTTGACGCCCCAAATTGGAGGTATGCTCCCGGGGAGGTCCATGTTGGTTTCGCAGAATTGCCAATTAATCATTTGCAATTTTTCATATTCTACTTCCCAGGTTCGGCCGTTATTGTTTCGTATGCGTGTGGTTATAGGTGGCGTGTAATGGAGCCGGTTTGTCTCGCTTTCGGGCTGGGTGGCCTCTCCAAGTGTGTGGACTTCTACGTTTATTCTGTCCAAGAGCGTCGGGTTTTCGTGTTGTAAGGTGAGCGGTTCATTGCTGTTGATGGATACCGTTGACGACGCTCTAGATGGTGCCCGATTTTCTTCGTCCATGTCCATCAAGTTCCAATTCTGTAATCGACGACTTCGTTCCTTCAATTGTGTGTTCTCAATTTCTAGCTGTTCAATTCTGTCAATGATCTCATTTACGATCATTGATACCCTCTGCGTCTCCCAGTTGGTTGGTAGGGGTGGTAATGCCTGCATTCCGATATTTTTCAATCGGTCGTTGACTTGGTCTTGTATGTTCACTGGTGGTGTATGTGGTTGCGGTTGAGGAAATGTTTGGTTGTTTTCCACATGCGTGTCCCCCCCCCTCCCCAACCAAGAAGGGTTTCTTCCCTGTTGAGAGTGGCTGGTGCAGGGATATGGTCTGCGACTGGACATATATCGAATGTGAGTTGTGTGGTACGTGGTATTTGTTTTTTCCTCCCATATATACGGCCACGTCACCCCCTGGCGTCATTCCCGACCTTCTTGACTATTCCGTTTTGGTAAATTTTTTACATCCTTAGCTCCATGGATCTCGAGATATCGATCCAATGCCGCGAGTTCTGCGCATTCACGCAAGGGTTCCCAAGTGGTATCCCCTTTTGTCCATCGGACTTGTAGCTCCAATGCTTTCTTCTTCCATTGGTGGCCAACAATCTCATCCACATACCATTCATGATCGTTGTCAGTTCCGAAATCATACGGTTCAAGTTTGCTACGGTCTGGGAACATGTCATCGTTGGTCGGGTGATAGGGTCGTATTAGCGACGCATGGAATGTAGGGTGGATCTGTCTTTTGCGTAGCGCCGGAGGTAACTCCAACGTATACGTTGACTTTTCGGGTACAGCCTTGAGTATCTTGAACGGCCCTATGAATTTGGGGCACAATTTGTTGGCCCTCCCTTTGGGTAGTTGTAGGTTCCGTGTTGATAAGTAAGCTAGTTCGCCTTCTTGTAAGGTATGCTCGTCGCTTCTTCGTTTGTTTGCACTCATCGACTGATGTACTCTAGCTTCAATGATTGCGTCGTGTGCGGCGGCTAGGTTCAGCAAGGCATTCTCTGCGAACTCCTTGATTCCCTGGGGTATGTTCGCTTCACTTCTCAACTCCCTTATCATTGACGGAATATATCCACCATTCAGTTCGAATGGTGCATATCAGGTAGTTTCTGATATACTGGCATTTATAGCAAATTCTGTTAAGGGTACTTTTTCAACCCAATTACGTTGGTCATGGCTTACTATCGCGCGGAAGATTTGACCAATATTTCTATTGGCTCGTTCCATTTGGCCATCTGTTTGGGGGTGGAACGAAGTTGACATTAGTAGCTTGGTACCCAGCATCTTGTGTACCCCTTGCCACCAGCGTGAGGTGAACTTTGTGTCACGGTCGCTGACTAATGAGCTAGGGAGGCCATGTAGGCGGACAATTTCCTTCACGTATATCCATGATAGCTCGTTTGCGGTGCTTGATGTATGGATTGGCAGCAAGTGGACCATGCTGGTCATTCGGCACATTATTACCCACAGGTAGTTGTATCCTTTTGATTCCGGAAACGGGCCTATGAAATCCATCGAAATGGAATCCCACGGTTTATACGGTATGGGTAGGGGGTGCAGTTTCCCTGTTGGCTTTTGATTGCTCGTTTTCGATCGGTGGCATAACTCGCATGTTCGGCAGAATTCTCGTACGTCCTTAACCATTTTTGGCCACCAGTACCAACGTCTCAGGTAATCCGTTGTTTTTATTTCTCCGAAGTGGCCCAAAATCGTATGGGCACTTTCGATTAGTTGTGTGATGAGTTTCCGGTCCTGGGGTATGCAGAGGGCTAAATCCCCTCGCACGTTGGGGTAGTAGATTAGCCCGTCGGTTATTTTGAACTTTGGGAAGTCGGATGGTTGGTTGAGGATGCCTTGGAACATGCGTTCTTGGCTATATAACGACATTATTTGTCGCTTAATTGTATCCGTTATTTCTTGGGGCGCCGGCTCGTTATTTCGATGGAGGAGTGCATCTCCTAGCGTTTGGTTCACAGCGCTTGGTTGGATACGGTCCTTGGCCTTGGCAGCTCGAGGGTGTAATTCCTCTTTTGATTGATTCGCTTTTATCAGTTTGGCCTCCCTTTCACGTTCCTCCCTTTTTTCTTGTAGCCGTTTACTTCTCCTCAACGTGTGGTCATGAAATGCACGTAGTTCGACTACTCTCTGGTTTACTTCGTATGCCCGTGGGTCCGGTAGGTCCTCACCAGATGGGTCTAATTGACGATCAACATTCACGAAATCGTATAGTGCAGTTGAGTCTCCCTCGGTGTTGCTTTCAAAGTAACGGCTCAGACAGTCTGCCACTTTGTTGTACTCCCCCTTTACATAGGTTATCGTGAATTGGAATCTTGACAAGTATTCATTCCACCGGTGTTGTCTCCGGGAGAGTTGACTCTGACTGTTGAAGAATTCGAGAGCCTTGTGGTCTGTGATTACATGGATGGGGTATCCGACTAACTTGTCCTCCCATTTTAAAAGAGCTTCGAGGATAGCCAATGTCTCCATTTCGTGTACTGCGTAGTTCTGCTGTGCCGGTGTAAACTTCTTTGACATGAACCCCGCAGGTCGACATTTATCCCATTCAGGGCCTTGCCCGTACATTGCTCCGACACCTGTTTTAGACGCATCGCATATAACCCAGATGGGGTCGGGTTTTTTTGGGTCTATAGGTTTAAGTATCGGCGTCTTGCAGCAAATACTCTTGATCATTTCAAAACAGCGTTGATGTAGGGGTCTCCAGTGAAAGGGTGTACCGTTCTGGGTGATCGCCATTAATGGTCCCGTGTAGGCGGTCACTTCAGGTAAAAAATTTGACAAGTAGTTGATTAACCCTACGAACCGTTGGACATCATTGTAGTTTCGTGGTGTCTTCCATGCTCGGAGTCGCGCCAACTTGTCCATGTCCGGGTGTATCCCTTGGTCGTCAATCATATGACCCAGGCAATCTACTTGTTGTGCGTACAATTCGCATTTTGACCATTTGAGGAATAGCTTTTCACTCTTAAGTCTTTCAAACACTATTTTCAAGTGTTCCTCGTGTTCCTCGATTGTTTCGGAGTATACAAATATGTCATCAAGGTACACATGTACGCATAGTCCAATTACGTCTCGGAAAATGTTGGTCATCATCCGTTGAAATGTAGCTGGGGCGTTACAGTCCCCCTGCTGCATTACCAAGCTGGTGTATACACCGCGGATAGTGGCGAATGCAGTTTTTTTGATATCACGGGTAATTATCCGTACCTGTTCATATGCATCGGCTAGGTCGATCTTCGATCGATACTTTGCTCTAGCGACGTCCTCACGGATCACCTCTTGATCTGGGAGGGGGGTGACATCCTTGACAGTGTTGTCATTCCGTTGACGGGCATCAACTACAGTGCGTAGTTTCCCATTCTTTTTTGGGATACATAACAATGGCGCAGCCTGGCTCACGTGGGCAGTGGGCTTCCACCATCCTGCTCGTTCATATCTCTCTATTTTTTCGGTAAGTTGGTCATACATTGAGCGAGGGCACCTTGGTAAGTGGTAATGATATCGTTTGTTCTCATCTATGAGGTTGATTTCGTGATTCACTTCTCGGAATGGAGGTAATTGTTCGGGGGCTCCATTCATCATTTCTTGATAATTGATCCACCATTGTTCCTTTAGCTGAGGTATGTCAATGTCACTATACTTTCGATGTTTGTTGGTTCCTTCCATCATTGCAGGTTCCTTGCATTGGCGGATCTTCTTATCCGGCGTGGAGAGACGTTTCAGGTGTACTGCTACGTCATGGAGGGGGTTGTCAATTGTCGGGACACGTAGCCGTGTCTGTTGGTTCTCTTGGCCCAGTGTTTCTGGGGAGAGTATTGGAATTTCACCACGGTGCTGATTTCATCAGGGGTGGCATTTCGGTACATTAGTTGAATGTCCGTCTTTCCATGTGTATTCCATAGGTCCGATATCATCACATTCCACTCTATGGGCATACGGGGGTCGTAATAAAGTTCATAAGGTTTAGGCTGGTAGGGTTTTTCAACCAGACGTCAGTTTGTTTGTTCTGTTATACCCTTATCCTGGTGGTCTCCGATGTTGGGTGTTGGTTGTGGATTAGGTCCTTCTAGTCAATGGTTTGGTCGCTCTGTTGTTCTATATCGGCGGAGGCGTGCATCGGATTCGGCTTGTAGTGTCATGGCTGGTATTCGTTCACCATTGATGATTACCTCATTAGCCTTGAGGTCGAGGATTACATTGTGATCTCGCATAAACGGCGTTCCTATAATCATGTCGTAGCGATCAAAATTAGCAATATCCACGTATGTCTGTGCGCGAGTTTTCCCCAATTCGACCTGTACATAGGCGCCAAACTTAATACTTGACCGGCTACCCACTGTACCCAGTTGGAGCATGTGTGGGTCGAGTAACTCATTGACCTTGATTTTTGCGACCTGGGCGAAGGATGGGGTGATTCCCGTGGTTGTACTGCCTGTCTTCGTTGGTAAATCAGCGACTCTTCATCTGCTTGTCGTGGTTTGAATAATTGCGTGCTTGCCATGTTGATGGCTGCTGGTTCTTGTTTATGCTCGTACAGCTCTGAAGAGTTGGTGCGGAGTATTCCCCAGTTAAGGTCCGATTCTCGTGCCTTGCCCTTTTCTTCTTGCGTATACCTGTTCGCTTCCGGGGAGAAGTTCATGGTTGGGGGCCGGCTTGGTCCTGGTTGTGCCATTTTGGGGTTATGCCCCGCGTTCATTGCCTGTTCTTGTGTTAGCATTTCCCGCAGCTGGTTTACTGGGGTCGATGTGTTCGACGCCTTGTCTCTTCTGAGCCTGTTATAGATCATTGCTAGTTGGCTTATGTTGGTCGTCAGTACTTTCCGGTAGGTACTCGTGTTTTCATAATCTTTCATGCCTGCTGCGGCATAGGTTTCATGTACTATTTCCCTGGCCTGGTCTAATATATATTGTTGCCGTTTTTTGTTCATGATGCCGTTGACTTGCCAGAGGTTGTCTAGCGTTAGTTCCATTGGTATGGGTAGTCTCGCTGGCACTTCCATTGTTCGTGGGTCGTCCCATGATTCATTCTGCTCCTGCGTTCCTGTTCGGGGGTTTGTTGCACCTTCAGTGTAGATACTTTCTATGATCGATGCGTTGCCTTTATTGGCAGAGTCTGCCGAGTGTGTTTCTGTCTCCGGTTGTTCCGATGACAGCCAAGGTAGTAGCGGTGGCTGAGCTTCAGCTTTCGGTTGTTGCATGGGGGGTTGAGTTTCAACCTCCTGTGGTCGTGTGGCCTGGGTTCCAGGCATTGTGAATTCAGGCAGATTTATCTCGTTTTGCGAGGCGAATCCTCCAGGTATGTTCATTCTCTCTCTTGACCAGCTCGCTGGCCTGAGGATGAATGGTCTTGGTAATGGCACAGGGTTTTGATACCTGCTATATCCTTGTGACTCGTCTTGCGTCGCGTTGCATCGGTGTTCGTCCAGGGATTGGGGCATGGTGGTTTTGTTGGGTGTACACGTTTTTTCACAGCGAGTATACAGAAGCGGTTCGACTCAAAAAAGTGAAACCGTTAGGTTACAGAATAGATGATCTTTGCTCTTACTGTCACGCCGAGACTGAGTCTGACAGCCTGCTATATTCGCAGTGTGAAGTAAAAGAGTAAAAGTGACGTTACATGTCACAACTAACTACCGTAAATAGCGATCACGGGTTACATTATAGCAATCTACTACTCCACTTCTTCATTCTGTGCATGCCCTATTGGATTTTCTCTTCATTGCTTAGTACCCTGTCCACACAAATACTACCCTTGATCTCCTTCAAAGTGCACTTGACAGATTTCACAAGAACAAAGAAATGTTTGTCCATCTTGGCATTTGCAACAACTTCAATCTTCCGAAATTGCACTTTGCCAAACACTACTTACTCAAGATTAAGCACTTCAGGACAACTGACAATTTCAATACAGAGTACACAGAGCGCATCCACATCGATCTCACAAAGGATGCATACCGGGCCACTAACCGAAAAGATAAATACATTCAGATGACTCTGGCTCGAGCAAGAGGAGAAAATTGCTCGCTATGAATGCTTCATCCAATAGAGCTTGAACAGTGCCACGTCACATCTATCCTCGCTACGTGAGTGGGATACACCCAGGCTCTCGATCGACAGGAAAATGCACATGTCCATGTGTCCTAGTGCAAGATGTGTTGTACTCAATGATCTCGTCACAAATCATGGTGCCACGTATTTCCTTGAGGGTTTAACACACTTCATACCTCTATCTCGTTACCTTGACTTATCAGCCATGCAACTCGAACGCCTCATCTGGGGTGTTGAGCTCCCGACCCAAAACTTTGGGTTTGGCATCATATCAAATTTGTGTCAATCGACCCCTTCACACTCTCCACCAACACAACAGACACTATCCATGCAAATTCAGTGGCCAAATGGTTTGATTGCGCTCTTAGTAGGGTCAACAAAGAATTGAGAGGTATACATGGTGCACATCTTATTCTACTAACTTTCTTGTTGATCATTTAAGATATTTGTTCATAGAATTTCGCATTGGGCTCATCCGAGCTATATTCTCCATGCCAACCAAGACCCACCAACATATATTTCCAGGTGGTACAACACCAGAACACCTGGTATACGTTGAGTGGGATGCCAGATTTTCCTCGGAACCCAGAACTGAACCATCTGATGCACAAGATCTCGCTAGAGCGAGATCAGGTCAGTGCACCAGGGAATGGGATAGGTAGTATTACCCCTCTATCAGACTTAGTACGTAGCGTTCACCTGTTCCCTGCATTTGGACTATTGCGCCCATGGTTTGGATTAGCAGTAATGTGATAGACCATGCACATACATTTTATGTTAACCCATTTCCCGATAGACACTTGTACTGGCTGATTGGGTAGACGAGAACTATCTATTGTCTATAATTTGCTCCGAGTAATCCATCCCAAATATCATTCATTTCCGTAGTGAAATCGTAAACATGCTTGTTGAGATACTCTTCCATACCGGGTCTCGCATATAGTCAGGCAAGCCAGTCTTTGAAGTCGTGCATAATATAGTCGCAGAGAGGCTTGTTAGTGTTGTTTTTGTACAAGAGAGAAGCAATGGGGACAACAAATGAAGGATTTGAATTTCGGAGTGATATTGGTTCGCTTGACAATGGTTTCAACTCGGTGCCAGGCAGGGACTGACATTGCACCTCTACCTCTTTTTGGGCACGTAAAAACGTTTGGTTGCTACTTTCGACCGGAGAAGTAGATGTACAAATCTTCAGAGCTACGCCAGAAAGTAAGTGGAGGGACAGCACAAGAACATACTAAAGTGCTACCCAAGGTTCCATACTAGAAAATGGCGAATCCGTATACTATGGCCCTGTTGTAGCGCATAAGCAAGGAAAGTTAACGTCCGCCTTCAGTTGTCAAATAAGAGGGAGAATTGAATGCAATGGTGTGTAATTCGAGGGAAAGGGAGGTTTTATGTCGTCACAGACTGGATACACGAAATGCGTCGTTCCTAGGCCTTCTACAATACATATATGCGTTAGGAATAATGATCAGCCAGAGATATTAGAAAAACGAACCGGGTCGTGCATGAAAGAGTTTTACAGTGCTGAATCTGACTGACACTGTTCACCTCTAATTCATTATCAAAGGTCTCGATAAGAATGTAGTCTCCGCCTCCTCTAGGGCTTCTCATGCCACCAGCAATGGTACCATCAGCGTCAGAATGCGCCCTCGACTTGACCCCTCGTCCCTGTCGCTGGTGCTGTTGTTGCTGAACAGGTACTTGAATTTGCCTCTGTAACTCTTCTTCCTCTTTGGCAAGTCTTTCTTGTTCAAGGCGAAGGGTGTCAGCTCGCTTTTCTCTACGAATTTACAGAAGAACAATGAACAATCAGACAACGATACATAATATTGACTAACCCTTTCTTTGTCCATTATACGCTGGTTCCTTTGCAGTGCTAGCGACACAGCTACTTCGACCGGAGGCACAACATTCCTCTCAGTCCACTCTTGAGAAAAAGTAACAATCTATGACATTCATAAACATCGTAGTAGCTGCGAGGACTAAGAACACATACCTGAAAGATCATTTCGGACCTGCGGCACCGCTGTGCCTCGCATGTAATCTCATTCGATAATTTGGTGAGTTGTTCATTTGTTATAACCTTGATGGGCTTTTGAATGGCGAGTGCTAGGCATGCGAACGTTTGATAGGTCTTTGGTAGTCTACATAATATGGAGCTCAAGCCCTACGCGTGATGGAGAAATGAACATACCGGACATTCAGAGAAAGACTGACTCTGTCTGCATATTTTGGGTCGGGGTGGCTCTCTTTAATGATGAATTCAGGGAACTATGCTTTTGACGCTGTCTGTGCACGTTCCATATTCCCTGTGACCGTCGATTCGCCCACTTCTACCCCTTGGGTTATCGTTCCTCCTCTGCATTCCTCGTCGATATTGTCTTTTCCGCCTTGTCCACTCGTTTCTGCGACCTATACCCATCTCGTGAATATTCCGAGCGCTAACTAGTACAATATGATATTGTCATAGACATTTTGATATGCTAGTATCTGTTTTGGTTTCAGTATGGATCACAACGTGAGGAGGTCAATGCTTACAGTATAACCTTAGCCCTGTAGGCGAACCGGCGAATGTTTTTTCCATCCAGCTTCCTATTCAAACCCTCAAACAATTGACTCTTTAAATTTTTGTTCTTGAATGCGTGAACCGTCGCAAATTCCTTATTTTTCGGAGTGAAGAATCGAAGAGTCGCGTGCAATTTTTTCTCACTCCGAGATGAGTGTATTCCGGACCTTCAAGTTGGTATATTCAATAGAGCGTTAGTAGGAGTAGATACGAACAAAACATACACTATCACGCCACGGATCTTTCCATGTATTCCACCCCGCTCAGATATTCCTTTGAGTTCCGGCCATATCTGCTTCACGGCCCTATGTAGCGTCGCTCTCAAGACACCCCTTCTCCATATCTTTCCGTCTTGAATCTTCGGAGATAAATAGAGCTTCATAGATTTTTGAGGTCGCATTTTGTTATGGTTGTGGAGTATGGTGAACTGAAGAGAGGAGCAATAACTTTAATTTAAACAGATGTGCGACCTTAACCGGAAGCAACACAAATATTAGCGTACACAACTCTATCAAAGTACCAGCGAGACCAGTGACCAACGAGAACGGCTAGCCAACATATGGAACAAATACAGGCCGTGAATGAAATTAGACTGGATGGGGTGGCTGGAGTTGGAGAGACGACTGGAAGCGTCGACCATAAAGCCGCTGGATATAACTGACCCGCGGCTATTGCTTAATAACGAGGTCGTTAGCTACCTCAAGAACAGCTGAGAGACTAGTTGTTTATATTCGATGAGAGGACTATGAGTCCTATACATATAGATATTCCTAGAGCGTTCTCTCCTACCCTACGGTCTAACAAGTTAACTGAGGAAGCTGCATAGAATCTATTCGACACCTGCTGTGTAACATTCCTAAGGTATAGTCTTGGTGGGATTCAAATACTTGCTTGCCGGTGCATGACCACGACCTCTAGACAGATACTCGCAACCAAGGGCATTCAAGAGCGCAGTGGCATGAGCGGAAATGCGAGAGCGGAAGGCAGGGATACTGCTGAGAGCAGGAAGGATAATTTGGAGGTTTTCGAAAGCAGGGCTGGTGATATAGTCGAGCAGAATGGTAGTACTCGCAACAGCAATAGTTCCCATGTACTGTTGAGCATCCATGGTACTCATCTCGTCATGCGCGTGGCACACGGCCTCGAATACTTTGCGAATAAGGGGGGTTCTGTCTTCGTCCTGTGAGCATGAAGAAAAGGTTTGGTTTATTTCTTTCGTGGCACATTTATTCAGGCCCGCGGGGAGCCCTGACGCTGCCTGCAAGCTGAGTGCTTGGCAAATAGCATAGAGATACGAAGAAGTGACAATGGAGAAGGTCTCCAAGGCAGCAATTGACTGTCGGCCTGGAGTCAAAGCGAGAGAACTATGCGACATATTAGACAGTCCCGTTATGACCATAAGTATACTCTATCTTATCCTAACATACAGCCGTGCTTTGCGGATTGTATTTGCTCGCCTGGCCTATACCTACTCTAGTTCACGGTGACTACGCAGATGCTCTTAGAACAATCGCATTGAGTCACATAGCCCTTTCTTTTTTGTTTCTCTTTTTTTTTTTTTGGTGAAGCGGGGGTCTTACATCGCGGACCTAGTTAGCATGTAAGAGCCGCTAGAGGCCTGTATATGCCTTGGACCATCAACACCTCCCGGGGAAATGCGTTACGCACACCCTTTATGGGTAGTGTGACCCACCCCTAACCCTATACGCACTAAAACCCTGGGATCGGAGAGCCATCTTACTCTCGTGGAGAATTTCTTCTATCAAGAGTCCTTTCCAAGTCGCTATCACTTTGTTCTTGTTCAGAGCTTCGCTCTCGTAGATAGTTTCATTTGCCTGGAGGCAGTCCATCTTTTCACGAAGTCTATTTGCTTCTTAAAGGCTGAGGATAGCTGTAAGTGTGCTGGTCACTTCTCTCTGTCATTGTTGTCGCTTATGACTGTTTTACACCTTGTAAACCAGATCTTGTATGCCGCCTAGAAGATTAGTATTTGGTATAGGTGTGTTTTCCCCAAGTTTGCCTTTTGATTTGGGTCTTTTATTCTTGCTGATGCGCATCTTAGGAACTCCCCAAATTGGGGTTTTCTCCAATCTTTCTATTTAAGGTTCCATATTCTTTCCGCTTCGTTCCATGTTTCTTTTTGGTCTGGTATTGAGCATTTTCGGAATATGTGTTCTATTGACTCATTTTCGTTCCATTCTGGGCACATTTCTCTTTCTTCGCAGCCCAGGATGTATAGCCAGTACGATCCTACTTCCAGTATGTTTTTAATTGCTTTCAAGGTGAACTCTTTTTGTGCGTGGTAGATGTTTTTTGTTTGTTTGAGGTTGTTCCATATTTCCTCATTTGTTTGTTCCGCATCCCATGTCTTTCTGGATAGTTTTGATATTGTTTTCTAGCTTGAGCTCCTGGTTTTTGTTTGCTTGGATGATTGCATGGTAGGCTGTAGTCTGCTTAATATTGAGTCCTGTTATTCTGCCCGAGTGTTTATTTTGTACCCAATGTTGTTTTTCTTTTTGTGCACTAGTTTTAGCTAGCTCATCTGCTTTCTCGTTTCCTGTCTCTTTTGCGTGTGCTTTTGTCCACGCTATCATTACTTCGCCTTCTTTTGTTCTTATTGCATTGATGGCTTCAAGTGTTCTATTTCGGTTTTGGATGCCTGTCCATCCGTTATCCTCCATTCCTGTTAGTCTTTTGTTAGACTCTTAATTGTGTATTCAGAGTCTGATATTATCAATAGATTTTTGATATTGTCTGAGTTTTTTACTGCTTGTGTTATGGCGTATAGGTCGCCAGTTTGGTTTGATTGGTTGTCTCCTGGGACTCTGCAGGCCAGGTCTTTTTCTAGGTTTTTCAGGAAGTCATCAGGAAAACGTCAAAATACTTTTTTCTACTTGTAGGAAAAGGGGCTACAGCAAATACGAGGAGCCCGCACATGGACAACAATTTCACGCAGAATGGTGTGGGCTTCACATGGGCTTCACATGGGATGACAGTTCAGTTCTGTGCAACAAACATGCAAATTTATACTTTCTATGCTAGCTAGACAGTAGCTACGTATAGTATTTATGCATATCAAACAAGTCAAAGGGATTGAGGGAGTTATTATAGTCAGTGTAAAGACTTTCAAACTCTATGGAACTTTGACGCAGATGAGCAAGTAAATGCCACGGGCAGGCACTGAGGGATGCGGACAGACGAGGGTATCTGCATTTGGGGTGAGGACTTGACGGGGACATGACAGACTGCCCGAGGGCAAGGTGCGGGCAAGTTATGGGAGGGAAATCCAATGCTCAGAATGGATTTTGAGGACCCCAATGTGGACATTAGAGACTACTGAAATAAGTACATGGTATTGGACCGGATGCACGACCAGGAAGCTGGGTAACAGTAAACATGAAGATGTTAAAGGGAGAGGAGCCGGTAGGCTAATGCTAGGTCTACACTTCAGGTTCAAGCTTCTTGAATTTTACATCAAACTCTTGCAACTGATCATGAGTCCACATCTCTGTGTCAGTACTGACAGTCTCTAACAATTTGCGTTCAAGTTTCTTTTACATCAAATTTGTGAGACCAGGAGTCTGCATCTCCGTGCCAGTACTGACAATCTCTGAAAGTGAGATGAATGTGAATATAGTGCCATGCCGTCAATGCTAACATTGATGTACAGAAAATATTACAGGAAGGGTTTAGTCTGTCCACGTCCGTGCCCTCATCCGTGTGCATCACTGGACTTACAGGCTAAGACAAAATGAGTATATTACAGGAAAGGCTTTGGGCTGTCCGCATCCACGTGCTTTCAGGTAAGGTGTGAACTCGTCAATCCTCATGTGTGTTTTGAATGGAAAACCGGATTTAATGACAAATTTTATTAATATGTGATTGAAGTATGCAAGGAAGAAGAAAGTTACTGGGCACCTTTGGGCTCAGGTAAGGTGAGCTCAGTTATATTTTCCTATCAATTTGGGATTTGATGGTGTGTCTGAGTCAGATGTGGTTTTCACACATCCAGAGTGCCTGATTCCTCCTCACAGTCCTCGCATGCTACCATTCTCGTTTACGATGAAAACAGTTGGCATGTGGGTGGAATACATGTCCCCGGGGGCTGTAAAGCCTTCCCAAGTTTTAGAGGTGGTATAAATAAAAATTCTTATCATGGTGAGCGAAGAGCAGAAGACAATTCCGCTTTTGCTGTGTCTCTTTCATTATAAAACATCTATGTATAATTTACAAACATCATATCCTACTTTAGAATTACTTTTGAATAGGTACTGCGCCTGTGGTATGATTGACTAACGTCCCAACAAGTGACCAGACCAGCCCAACCCTTGACATGGACCAGACACGGACAAAGAGGATGGCGCAGCTCATGTGGACTCACACGGGCTCTATGAGGACAAGGAGCCTCGCGCAGGCTATCACGCTGTTATGGCCCCAGCTGTTTTACACGTGAAAATATATGTTTAATGCGGCTAGGCGTACATATTAGGTTTGAGAGTGAACAATCAGTCACCCAGTTAGAGATAAGATCAGTCGAGGACATGTGTGAAGACAGGTTGAACTAGGTATCAGTTGAGATTGCATCCACGATTCCTAACAGGAAAACTGTACTGTTAGGGGAATTATAATCACATTCTAGGACTTTAAAACAGAAGTCTTGAGACTGGCTATGGGATGGCTTGAGGACTTAGCAGAGTGCGGTTCCTTTAGTGGACCTTATGCTAGACTGGATCTATAACTACTACCTGCCTAATGGGGAAGGGCTAGGAAATAAGTGAATTGCACATGTCAAGACTGAATAAATCTGAAGCGAGACTGTTGGAATTGTCGGTTGAGACTCTGGATCAGGCAGCAATAACGATAATCTCAAAGCAACTAAAGGCAAGATAGACGCTTAGTCTAATCGAGGACATCTTATCAATGGATTAATCAGTGGGGGATGAGTCTTGAGGGTTTCTGGACTAGGGTCTAGGGTTGGAAACTTGTTAGCCAATGAGGAGCAGGAGATTAGACAAGTGCAATGTTTGGTCAAGGAGGCTGAATAGTTGAGACTGTTGATTGGTGGAGGAAGAAGAGTTGAGGAGGCTATACCCATTTAGTACTGAATACAGACTTGGTTACTTGTTTCATATTTGTTTATTTTGTCTCAGTTTTTTATTGTGTATTGTATATAGTTGCCAGTTGAGGGTGAGGTTTGGAATTGAATCTTTGCCCAAGCGCTGTGCAAGTGAAATTGAGTTTGGTTAAACTTTGCAGTGTTCTAAGCATTTCTTAAGTTCTTTCTCGACTTGGAAGGTCTTGTGTTCTGCTCAAGAGAGTAACTTCACTGGTCTAATAGGATCGCAATAGCATTTGGTGCTTGCTCGACTTGCCTTGCAGCCTGTCTCAAAGTGCGAAGGCAGGTCAAGGCTCTCTGAGTTTGTTGAGGCATCACTAGGGCAGACTTGCTACCTCTCCTAGATAGGTGTCTAACCCATTCTATTGAGGACAGTTGTCGCCAGCTTAGCCACTCACCACAAAGGTTCTAATCAAAACGGCATAGGTCTGGAAGAGGTCTCTATTCAGTCAAGACTTGTTTCACATTTCTATTCTACCCCTATTTTCATTTAATACTTAACCAAGACGCTTACGTTCACTTTCTTTCTGATTATTCTCCCCACAAACTGCATTCAAGACTCAGTGTAATTCAAAGGGTTTCATTCACATTTGATTTTATATTTTTATATTTTATTTTCCACATTCACACCAATCTAGTCTCTTCCTCTGGAGCCCACTGCGAGGGGAGTTTCAGATTGAAAGTGATTAAGTTTTTCAGAGTTTATTTTGTTTGAGCCTTTGCGATACAACTGGAAAGAGGTGGTCTAGGAAAGGACAAAGGACAGGAGTGTAGTCTTGGAGAAAACTGGAGTGAAAAGGGAAATCAGGGAGGGCTACTTCGAACTCGCAGGCCTCAAGTCTCATTCCCATTCCCAAGGATCCAGATTTAGCGTTGAAGTGAGCTAGGGAAGAGAAGCAAAGAGAAAAAGGAAAGGAGAGAGAAGAGAGTCAAAGGTTAGAGGTCGAGACAGAAGTTGAGCCTGAATTTATGCGCAAAGTGTGGGGAGTTCCTACTGAGGGAGCATTGGACAATACAGAGTGTAACCCGTTTCTGGAAGGGTAATTAGAGAGTTCATTTGGAAGCTCTGATCAGTTGAGATTGGAAGTTCCAGGGGGGCTTTATAATTGGATCAGCCAGTCCAAGTAGACATGCAGCTGCGCCTTGTATTCAAGTGCCAGTAGTACCTAGGGAGGGCTTACCACTTCCTTCCACAAGTTCTATCAGTCTCGGAGAATCACTGCTCACTCAACAGTCAGGGGGATCATCAGCTACTGGTTTAGCTTTTAATCTGCCAGCTCCAAGTTTGTACCAGCAACAACTGAAAGACCTTTTTCATCCAGAGGAGTCTGCACCCTCGGAAGTTTGGAAAATTATCTGCAACTCAGTCTATCTCTCCCTCAACTTTGTCCTTGAGTGCCGCAGCAAGTGTTTCAGTACCCATGGCCCCTACAAGTTCCCCTCAACCAAAAAGAACATTGGCTCTGAGCCAGCCTTCTGTACAACCGAAACCCCCTACAAATCCACCACCACCAGCAGCAAGACTGAGAATGTCTAGAAGGGAGATGCCTGCGCCAATGACAGCTGGCGTGCTGAAATGGGAGGGTGATGTAGATGCATTACCTGATTTTATTTGGCACCTCAACCAGACTTGTGAATCGGTCGTGTTGACAGATGAGAACAAGAGGATGAAGTGGGTGTTAGCCTACGTTCTGCATGACATTAGAATGGAATGGCTGGCCATTCCAGAGTCTGCAGGAAGATGGAGTGACTTTAGAAAGGCACTCAACTCAGAATACCCTGAGCTTGTAGAAAAAGAAGCAGGCTCGGTGGGAGCTTTAAAGGATTTGTGTTCAAGATTCTGCATTATCACTTTGGCTGAGGAGTCATTACTGTTATCTTTCAGGCATAAATTCCAGGTCATAGCTGAAAAGTGTTTTAAGCCTCCTGCACTCATCTTGAATAGAGAGATAGTCGAGGCATTTGTGTCATCTCTCAACTCAACATTTAGAGACCAGCTAAATATAAGGCTAGGTTTGAATGGGACGTTGAGGAATGCCAGCTCAAATGTCCAGACTAGAAACGAGGATCCGTATGATTGGAAGGAAGTAATCTTGAAAGCTGTGGAGTTCATAGGAAGCAAAAATCTTGTTAGGTCTACTGACTCAACTGCTGAGAAAGCTGCATCAAAGGCAAGGGGCTCAGCAAAGTGTGAGATGACAGCTGCGGTTCAGGGCTTGGCAGATGTAGAAGCTATCTGCCAAGAAATGCAACAAGAGATGAATGTGATGAAAGATTTATGGATGACGCAGCAGAAGAGTTTACAGGGGAGTCTCCACTCATTGAGATCAGTTTCACTACCCAAGGATCAAGACCACCAGATAACTTTCCTCCATGTCCAAGACCACCTTTCCAGAATAATTACACCCTGGAAGGTCGTCAAGGATGCTTCTATTGTGGCAAGGACCACAGATGGGCAACCTGCTCTTTTAAGATGCAAGATGAGAAGGATGGAAAGATTAAGATGGATGGTAACAAGATTCAGTTCTCAAATGGTGCAGCAATTCCTTGAGAGGCAGGATTGAATATCCAAGAATGTGTTAGGAAATTTATGCCCACAATGGTTGCATCCCGGATCTATGAACCAGCAGACGAGGAGCCGGATACAGGATATATAGGTCCTACTTATGAGAATCCACCAACCATTCTGAAAAGAGAGCAAGGGATAAATAAAAAGGATCTCAAGCTAGAAAATTTGAAAGGAAAGATTGCTGGAATGGAGATCCTACTGCACAAAATACCAGATGTGACAGGTAGTTCTGGGCAGGGAGATGCCAAGATGGTAGTTGAGAGCAAAGATGATAGCAAGGAGGCACTCTTGAGAAAGTTATTGAGTTTGCTTTCTGCCACAAAGGAGCAGGGCTTGGTTTTTTACGATGTCCAGTGACAAAGCTGGTCTCTGGAAAATGGGTTAGTTTCAGAGGTGTTAAGGCAACCAAGGATGATTCTAGGAAAGAGAACCTGGGAGAAAAGCAGAAAAGTAAGAAGAAAGAAGTAGTCGAGGCAAAAGAGATGTTGTCTACGAGAGTCAAGAAGTTTCCTTATAGGAAGGTACCAGGGTTGAAAGCGGTGGTAGAAGTTCCACCACTACCCACAAAGTATTTCAAGGGGAATGAAAACGGACTGGCATATAAACACCAGACTAAAGTCGAGGAGGGTGTAGATGTAGCAGAACTTTATTGAGATTTGAAGGGAATCATATAACAATCATGCAGAAAGAACTTCTTGCGTTGGCCCATTGACTGAGAGAAGCCATGAAGGGACTCATCTTGAAAAAGAGAGTGCCTACTGGTGAAGTATCAGTCATCAAGGAGGTAGTGGCAGAGGTACCAAAGTCAATCAAGACCGAGGATAACACCGATGAGGAAGATGAGGAAGGCAGATCCTGTAGAGTCATTGATGTAAATGTATTAATGAGTACTGGGGGATCAGTTGAGACTAGTGGGGTCGAGGATATGTGTACAGGGAAAGACCCAGTGCTGCAATTATTGAATCGATACTCAGCAGAAGAGTCGAGGACTATGATATTTGCAATAGCAGAGCAGGATCGTCTCTCAGCAAAAGATGTAGCTGAATTGATGGTCATTCCAACACTGATTGATGGTGTCCAAGAGGAAGAGGCACTGTTAGATAGTTGGTCACAAGTTGTGATGATGTCAAGGGAGGCTGCTGCAGACTGTAAACTCAGTTGGGATCCAAGCCTGCAAATTAACATGCAATCGGCCAATGAGCAGGTGTCTCGGACATGTGGCCTAGCCAAGAATGTGCCATTTACCTTAGGGGATCTAACAGTCCAGCTTCAGGTGGATGTAGTTGAGAAGGCACCATATCAAGTCCTGCTGGGTCATCCTTTTGACTTGGTTACAGCAAGCAAGGTCATAAATCACCAAGACAGAGCATGTATTCTGACTTATGGTCAAGGACAACTTCCCTCTCAGCCGGCAGTAAATTTTCAAGTTGCCTTGAGGATTCCGACTAGTGGGATGGAGGAGAGGTGGCTTGTATAATTGAAGCAGATGAAAACGGAGAAGCTAGTATAACAGAGTATTTGCCTATCGAGACTGAAGCATATACTACGGATGAACTCAAACTCTTATATGTATCTAGCAAAGAGTTTGGAGAGAAAAGGGGACTTGGATGAGAAGAAGACATTTGAGCAGTACCTGTCAAGACCACACGATTTGAGAAATAACTGTGCCTCATACACCTTGGGTTTTGAGAAACTTTAGAATCCCACCTGCAGTTTATGATGAAGTATGTAGGGTCATCTGGAGGAAGGTTGATGGGGGAGTATATGAACCCTCAAATGCATCTTATTGGTCAAGATGGTTCTGTGTAATTAAGAAGGATGGGAAGAGTTTGCACCTAGTGCACAGTCTCGAGCCTTTGAACAAGGTTATGATTGTGCACTCAGGGCTACCACCTGTGACTGAGGAGTTAGCCATGCATTTTGCAGGTCGAGCCTGTAATGGGATACTCGATTTATATGTTGGCTATGATGAAAGAGAAATCGCCAAGGGTTCAAGGGACCTAACGATGTTCCAGACGCCGTTTGGGGCCTTATGCTTGGTTACCTTGCCAATGGGATGGACTAATTCTGTGCCAATCTTTCACAAGGATGTGACTTACATTCTCCGAGATGAGATTCCCGAGTTCACATTGCCATATATAGACGATGTGCCAATTAGGGGCCCTGTGACTAGATATGAAAATGCCGAGGGAGTACCAGAAGTCTTGCCTGATAACTCAGGGACTAGAAAATTCATGTTTGAACATATGGAAAACGTGAATTGTATTCTACAGCAAATGAAATATGCTGGGGGAACGTTCTTGGGACCTAAAACGACAATATGTGCAGACACAGTGGTTATCCTAGGGTTTGAGTGTTCATATAAAGGGCAAAAGCTGAAAGTGGAA
The DNA here is from genome assembly GCA_029719445.1 of Agaricus blazei. Classification (NCBI taxonomy): domain Eukaryota; kingdom Fungi; phylum Basidiomycota; class Agaricomycetes; order Agaricales; family Agaricaceae; genus Agaricus; species Agaricus blazei. The sequence goes on along the minus strand of SSNC01000002.1, from coordinate 2,727,694 downwards.
ACAATCAAGAAAATTTTGAATTGGGGTGACTGTGAAAACACTACTGATGTCCGAGCTTTCTTGGGGACAGCAGTAATGTGCAGGCATCACATTCGAGACTTTGTTATGAAGGTGGTTCCCTTGTATAATCTTTGCAAGAAGGGAGTTCCCTTTGAGTGGGGCACAATTGAGAAAGTGGCTCAGCTTGAGATCAAAGAAGTTATCCAAGACTGTTTTCATATGAGGAATCCAAGGTTTCCAAGTGAGCAACCAATTGTGTTAGCCGTGGATTCATCCTGGAGGGCTGTTGGGTATTACCTGTATCAGCAAGATGAGTTGGAGCCAAAAATAATTCATTATATCGAATTTAATTCGATGTTAATGGATCTGAGGCAACAACAGTATTCTCAACCAAAGCAAGAGTTAGTGGGATTGCGCATGGTGCTCGAGGAGGAGAATTATTTGCTTCGAGGGTGTTGAAATCTCGTCGTCGAGACTGATGCAAAGTACTTGCATGGAATGTTAAACAATGCTGGCAAGTTACTCAGCGCAACTGTGAATCGTTGGGTGGTTTATATTTGAACTCATTTCCACTTCACACTGGTTCATTGAAAAGGAAAAGGCTTTGGGCCTGGTGGATTATCTCGGAGGAAATGGTATCCTGGAGATAAAGTGACTTGACAGTATGATGATGGCTCAGAAAATGATGGAGAAGAGATTGAGTTAGTTAAAGAGAATGAGGGAGAAGAAGATCCTCTACCAATAGATGACTTCATTGAGGAGATAGATGATATAAAATGTTTCTTTGCTGAAGTAATAGCAATGGACCATAGTTATCAATTGGACCTCAACTTTGCAAGAAAGTGTCTAGGTGTGGAAATGGCTGAGAAGTGACAATTATCCAACAATCAAGATGTTGCCAAACTGGTTTGAGTATCAATGGCTATTTGGGGACATAATCTGTCAATGGGGCAGTCTTGTGAAAATAGTCACAGACAATGGCTCGCCATTTAGGAAAGTGGTGAGGTGGGTCAAAGATAAATATGGAATTAAAGGTGTAACAATCTTGCCATATAACTCGAGGGCTAATGGCATTGTTGAGAGGCCTCATTGGGATGTACAGCAGATGTTATACAAAGCTACAGACAGTGAAGTAAAGAAGTGGTTTTGGCACCTACATCAAGTTATAGGGGCAGACAGAATTACTGTAAGAAAGGGGACAGGATGTTCTCCTTACTTCATGGTTACCACCAGGGCTCATCTGACGATACCTTTGGACATAGTTGAGGTGACTTGGTTGGTGAAATATCCTGATCAATTTGTTGAGACTGCAGAGTTGATCGGTCTAAGGGCTCTCGTGCTGGCTAAACATGTTAAACATGTAGAACAAATGAGGGCAAGGTTGACAAAGGAAAAAGTCAATTGAGCTTTGAAATTGGAAGAAGATGCGAAAGCGAGGATTAGGGAATACGATCTGGAAGCAGGGAGCTTGGTCCTGGTGAAGAACTCCGTGATCAAGATGTCAGCCAATAGAAAAATGAAACCTCAATATCTTGGACCCATGGTAGTGGTTTGAAAGTTGAAAGGGGGTGCCTATGTGCTTTCTGAGGTGGATGGCTCAGTATGGCAGAATAAAGTGGCTGCATTCCAGGTTATTCCTTACCTGGTGAGGGAGAAACTTGAGCATTCAGGTGCAATCATTAAGCTGTTGGATACAAGTGAGGAGGAGTTAGAACTATTGGAGGAACCAGTTGAGACTATTGATTTGGACGAGGAAGCTAATGAGTCAGACGAGGAGACAGTTGAGGGAGACTGGAACCTTTGTTATTGAACACCAACTAGGAGAAAACTAGTCTCGGATGAGTACACTATAACGGAAAATAGCCTACTTGTCTACCTTGTTCTGGAATCATTTATCACACTGCTTGAGGAGCTGAGACAAGAACTTGTACTCTCACACATAGAAGCAATAGCATGAAGTAGTGAATTTGAGTTGTTGGGCAGACTTGATGAGAGCGGTGGTAGTGGCCAAAAATTTGTGTTGCAAGGCTCAATAGCTTGTGTCCAAGGCTATGACATGGGTGGCCTTGTTGGCCTTGACTGACAAAGAATGAATGTTGGACACCAAGGTGTTGGCTGAGAAGAGAATTAGAACATCCTCGGAGGACTCTGAGCTGTCTGGAGGGAGTTGAGAAATGGTTCTGCACCTCTAGAATAGGCTGGTATAGAAAAGCGAGAGTAGAAAGTTGGCTGATCTTACCTTCTTGGCTGGAGGTTCAGAAGTGCCTCAACCAGTAGCGTCATCACGTTCTGCAGCTGGTCTGATAGGAGAACCTCATTTGCCATTTCTGAGATTGTAATCCACAGCACTGAGCATAGTACACAACTCGTTGAAGACCATGGGTTGCTTGTGACCTTTGCCTCAGAAGTTAGCATAGGATTTGTACATGCTCTTGGAACAAGTGAGGAGCCGTTGCATTTTGCTAGAAGACTGAGCAACAGTGTAGTGTTGCAGGAGAGAAGTCTAGGACCTTGTGAGCATGGACTGATTCAGTTGAGGAGAGAAGAAGGGATACCAGAAAACTTCCTGCTGCCTCGAGTGGACCAGCCAGACTGTGGGCAACAGCAGGACTAGTGTGTCGACGATTGAAGCAGTGGAAATAAGATGAGATTTCTGTGTCAAGGAGATGTACAGCTTCCTTGTATGCCTGTTTAGTGGGAAGCTCTGGTTCAGTAGGCATAGGAGTGGTATGGCAATCCTTGTCTGAAGAGCTACTATCAAGGTAGGGTGAGATGCTATTGTGATAGTGGGAGAGAGTGTAGGAAGGGGATAGACCCCTCCCTCAACCAAGACCACCTCGTAATAAACCCCTACCATGGCCTTGGCTGCTGCATCCATGACGGAAAGGATTGGAGTTGTTGTATGATCAAAGCTGATGCAAACTACAGTCAAGACACATGTTTAGGCCGCAAGACATTCTATGGAGAACTTATATTTGTCAAGAATGCAATCAAGGATATGATCAAGGAAAATTTTTTTTCTGAGTGAGAGCGGTGATTGATGAGGGCATCTGTTTCCATAGTGAGGGGGAGAGCGACACGTCTCAGATTGGTTTTAACTCAGAAATCAGGAGATTAAAATGGGTTCTATTAGGCGAGGTGCTGCGCCAAGGCAGCATTACAAGGCTTGGCTACTCTAACAGACTTTGGAGCAGACCTATAAATAAGCCATGATTGATCGGGTTATTTATAGGCTGGTGTAGAATGAGAACAGAAACTTGAGAGTGAGACTATGTAGAGGACATGTGGAACACTTAAGAGACGCTGAGCCACTTAACATCTCAGATCTGGAATTCACACTCAGTAATAGAAGAGATGCAGAGATAAAAGCAAGATAGTATTGAGTGGGGGACTTTGTAAACAAGACAAGGTAGCACAATGCTACTACAGGATAAGGGAACTACATGACAAGAAGAAAGTGAGATGGGAAAGAACTAGTCTGAAGAAAAGCAAGGGCTAACTACATTCAATTAAGAAGTAGTAAAGCACTAATGCGAGACAGAATAGGGAGAAAGTCCAAGAAAAGAAGAAGGGAAGACAGAGAGATAATGTTCAAGGTGGATATAAAAGAAACACAAAACAGAGACAACCACCAGTGCCGACCAAGTACCCAATCAGCATGCCTACCCCTCAATGCCTTCTTGGAAGGCAGCTGCACAACCGTTGGTGTTGCTGGGCAAGGTTGGCTGAAGGGAGGCCTCAACATCCATAGCGCTAGGAGAGGTTGGTGAAAGAGGAGTCTGCAGTGTTTGCCTGGAAGGCATGGATGGGGCAGCTTCAGCAGGAGATCTAGCAGGAGACTTGGGCTTGGTAGGAACAGCTGCCGGTTTGGGCACCATCATTGGAGGAACGTGGAGGTACTTGTCAAAGGCCTTTGAGAATTGAGGGTTGGTGCGAGTAGAAGGCAGAACATTGGCCTTATCACAAGCTGCAACATGACAGTCCCACCAGGAGGGTTGAACAAGAGGCTGCTGGTCGTCAACAAGGAAAGGCTTCTCACCCATCCACTCACTGAAACAACAGAAAGAATTGTAAAGTGCGTGACCAGAGATGAGCAGGTTTTCGGAGCAATGTGGACCAGAGAGATTGTTGAGAGTGTTGACATCGTAAGCAGGGAGGTCAGAGGCGGTTAGAGCATGCTCATTGTAGCTGATGATGTGCTTGGCATCAGCAAGCAGCATCTCAAAACCTTCGACATTGGAGATGAGTTGGGCCTCAATCCAGAACTCAGGCTTTTTGTCATGATAGCAATAAGCTGCGAGGAAGTTGATGGCGCTCTTGATGATGAGCAAACAATAGTGGGAGACAGCAAGACTGAGTTGTCTCTCCAAGCCTTGAATTTGATAATGGGGGACGTCGAGGTTGCAGTTGCAAATACGGAGCCCTGTGCCAAGACTGTCAGGAGAAAAGCTAAAAGCAAAGGGTGGCAGGTGTACCATTGCCCATGATAAAAGTAGGCGCGCAGCACAGCTCAGCTGCAAATTGACACAAGGCAGGGGGTTTGGTTTTGCTGCAGTGACCGGTGCAGTCATGGTCGCACTGGTCACACTCAATGCCAGTGATGAGGGCATTGATGTGACACTGCACATCCTCAATAGACTCTCCATGGTGACGCTTGATGGGGTTGTCTGTGGTGCACACCAAGCAGAAGTTACTTGTGCAGTTAAGACAGTTGGCAGAGCAGGGAGAATACTAAAGAAAAGATGATTAGAAAAGGAAGGGAAGGAGCTAAACAGTAGCATACCAGATCATAGGAGACAGCAAAATGTGTAGCCAGACCATTGAGATAAGGAGCGCCAGGAGCAAGACTGAGTTGACGAGTCAAGGAGGTATTGGTGCGGACTAGGAAATGCAGATCAGCAGAAGAGAGGTAGAAAGTGTAAAGCACATACCGTGAGGTTCCTCTGAGCCATTGGAATTGACAGTTGCGGGAGTCTTGACCAACTTAGACTGCTTGGAGCAAGTGGCTTGAGAATGAGTTGCTGGGGTAGTCTTTGTGGGGGGTGCAGGCTTATGATGAGAGGCAGCCGGTTTGCATTTTTTGGAAGAGGGCTTATCCATGTCAACATCGGAATTGTCAAGCTTGTCCTCTTGAACCACTTCATCCTCATCATCACTTTTGCTTTCCTTGCTGCTGGTCCCAGCTTGTTCAGGCTCAGAAGAGGATGAGGAGGAAGAGATTTCCATGATGGCAGTATAAGAGCCAGCCAGAACTTTACTACTGGTAGTTTTGCGAGCAAGACACTTGCCAGATCCTGGACATGGAGAACAGGCAGGTGCTGGAACTTTGATTGGTGAAACCTTTTCAATTTTGGGAACGACCTTGGGGGTAGTTTTAGGCAATGGAGAATGCAGATGTTGGCGTTTGGTAGCAGGAGGATTAGTCTCACCACGACGAGTGGAACCAGCAGTTGAACCAGCATTGGAAATAGGTGGGACATGAACTTCCGCCAGGTTGAGCCAAGGAGCCTCTGATGCCACCCTAGCTGTGATTTGAGCAACTGCAATATTAGAAGTGCATACAGCAGCAAAGAGACGTCGAGCCTGAGCTATAGGCAACTCACCAAGAGATTGGTGAGGGGGAGGTTGATGGGGAGTCCGAGTCGAAGCTGATGATGTCAAGGGAGCTGTGAGAGTGGCAGGAGTCAGAAGACAAGAAAACAGAGAGTGGAAAGAGACAGGTTGCAAATGTTGCACCAGCATTGGAGTACAAGTGATAGCCGGGAGAACAGAAGGCACCAGAGGGGTATACAAAGGGCGGGCGGCTGAGGGCAAAGTCTGTGGGATAGTCTGAGGAGTGTTGGACGGAGATGTGGACAACAATTCCACTGGTTGCAGATTTTTTTGGTAGGCCAGCAGAGCTTGAAAATGCTCGGAGTGCCGGAGAAGGACGTCTGATGGAAAGTGTGCACCCCATTCTGCCTTGTTGAGGATAGTGGCAATGGCTATCTTGGGGGGCAGCTGGGGAGGCAAGGAGGACATGATGGGGGAAGAGAAAGCTGAAGGGTGGGCAAGGTCTGCTTTTAATCAAGGGCTAGAGCTCAGCATTGGTCAAAGATACCCTATTAGCAAGGTAAAGATCTGCAGGGTAGAGATGAAAAAGGCAAGACACACTAGACTGCGGCAACATGCTATGTCAGCAGCAGTAGCGTGGAATGAGCCATTGGCTGATGATGCCCCAAAGAAAAAATGAGGCAGAGTCAGTGAAATAAAAAAGAAGTTGAGGAAGTTTAAACATCACTTTTGGAAAGTGATCAGAAGATCACGCTAATTAGACGGGGTGATCAGAAAAGAAGCACAACAATCACTGCTCCAGGAGAATGAGGCAGTAGCAATATTAATAGCTGCCGGTGATGTCTGGAGAGGGTGGTCCACCACTGGCCAAGGGCAAATGCTCATCGAGGGATGAAATCAAAGTCCAGCCAGAGGTTGGAGATGATCAGTTTAGTTCCGAGATGGAGTCTGGGTATGACTGAGGACAGTCATTTCATAGTGGGGGGGAGATGTTACAGCCCCAGCCGTTTTACATGTGAAAATATATGTTTAATGCGGCTAGGCATACATATTAGGCTCAAGAATGAACAATTGGTCACCCCATTAGAGATAAGATCAGTCAAGGACATGTGTGAAGACAGGTTGAACTAGGGATCAGTTGAGATTGCATCCGTGATTCCTAACAGGAAAACTGGACTGTTAGGGGAAATATAATTGCATTCAAGGACTTTAAAATGGAAGTCTCGAGACTGAGTCTAGGGAAACTTTGTTGGGAAATCTCATTGAGACTGGCTATGGGATGGCTCAAGGACTTAGCAGAGCACAGTTCCTTTAGCGGACCTTATGCTAGACTGGATCAATAACTACTAGCAGACCTTATGCTAGACTGGATCAATAACTACTACCTGCCTAATGGGGAAGGGCTAGGAAATAAGTGAATTGCACATGTTGTGACTGAATAAATCTGAAGCGAGACTGTTGGAATTACCGGTCAAGACTCTGGATCAGGCAGTAATAGTGACAATCTTGAAGCAACTAAAGGCAAGATAGAAGCTTAGTCTAATCAAGGACATCTTATCAATGGATTAATCAGTGGGGGATGCGTCTCGAGAGTTTCTAGATTAGGGTCTAGGGTTGGAAGCTTGTTAGCCAATGAGGAGCAGGAGATTAGACAAGTGTGATGTTCAGTCAAGGAGACTGAATAGTTGAGACTGTTGATTGGTGGAAGAAGAGTCAAGGAGGCTATACCCATTCAGCGCTGGATACAGACTTGGTTATTTGTTTCATATTTGTTTATTTTGTCTCAGTTTTTATTGTGTATTGTATGTAGTTGCCAGTTGAGGATGAGGTTTGGAATCAAATCTTTGCCCAAGCACTGTGTGAGTGAAATTGAGTTTGGTTAAACTTCACAGTGTTCTAAGCATTTCTTAAGTTCTTTCTTGACTTGGAAGGTCTTGTGTTCTGCTCAAGAGAGTATCTTCACTGGTCTAATAGGATTGCAATAGCATTCAGTGCTAGCTTGACTTGTCTTGCAGTCTGTCTCAAAGCACAAAGGCAGGTCAAGGCTCTCCGAGTTTGTTGAGGCATCACTAGGGCAGACTCACTACCCCTCCTAGATAGGTGTCTAACCCATCCTATTGAGGACAGTTGTTGTGGGCTTAGCCACTCGTCACAAAGGTTCTAATTGAAATTGCACAGGTCTGGAAGAGGTCTCTATTCAGTCGAGACTTGTTTCATATTTCTATTCTACCCCTATTTTCATTTAATACTTAATCAAGACTCTTCCTTTCACTTTCTTTCTGATTCATTCTCCCCACAAACCACACTCGAGACTCAGTGTAATTCAAAGGGTTTCATTCACATTCGATTTTATATTTTTATATTTTATTTTCCACATTCACACTGATCTAGTCTCTTCAACATCTCTCTCTCTCTCTCTTTTTTATCTTGATACCTTATTACCTTGTGTATACACATATAACTCTCCCTTCAATACACTGCTAAGAACACTCTTTGGTTAGTATGATTAAATCTTCTTTTAGTGAGCCAACATGGCTTTCACTTTAACCCTAGACCCTAGTCTAGAAACCCTCAAGACTCAGCCCGCACTGATCAATCTGTCAATAAGATGTTCTCAATTAGACTAAGTTTCTATCTCACCATTAATTGCTTCGAGATTATCACTACTGCTGCCTGATCCAGACTCTCAACTGATAATTCCAACAGTCTCGCTTCAGTTCATTCAGTCTCGACATGTGCAATCCACCCACTTCCTAGCCCTTCCCCATTAGGCAGGTAGTAGTTATAGATTCAGTCTAGCATAAGGTCTGCTAAAGGCACCACACTCTGCTAAGTCCTCAAGCCATCCCATAGCCAGTCTCAATGATAATTCCCAATAAAGTTTCCCTAGACTCAGTCTCAAGACTCCTGCTTTAAAGTCCTTGAATGCAATTATATTTCCCCTAACAGTACAGTTTTCCTGTTAGGAATCACAGATGCAATCTCAACTGATCCCTAGTTTGACCTGTCTTCACACATGCCCTTGACCAATCTTATCTCTAACAGGGTGACTGATTGCTCATTCTTGGGCCTAATACATATGCCTAGCCGCAGTAAACATATATTTTCATGTGTGAAATGGCTGGGGCCATAACAACAGACAATGTGAATCTTCATGTCAATATGTTTTGAACATTGTTCTTGAACTGGGTTTGAGGCCCAGAAGATTGAACCTTCATTGTCAGTGGACAATTTAGGAGGGAGGACATCAAGACCTGCTTCAGTAAGGAGCTGATGCATCCAAACAAGTTGCTTGGAGCAGTTGGACAGCGCCATATACTCTGCTTCTGTAGAAGAAGCTGCAACAGTTTTCTGTTTTCTGCTCAACCAGGATACACACCTGGAAGCTAGCATAACATAGTTACCAGTAATGGATTTGCGCTTGGTGGGAGCTTGAGCCCAGTCTGAGTCCAAGAAGGCATGCAGACCTTTGTTAGATGCACCATTAAACACAATGCAATACTTGCAAGTAGCAAGGAGATAATGAAGGACCCAAAGGCCCACTTTGAAATGCTCTTCTGCAGGGTTGGCACACTGTTGGCTCAGCTTAACAACATTGTAAGCAATGTCTGGTCAGGAGCCAATCATCAGATACATCAAAGATCCCACTAGTTGTTGATAGCGGGTTTGAAGAGCTGGGTTGGGTAGGAACACAAAACCAGACTTGAGGAGAGTTTCCGTCGGCTTAGAAGCAATGTTGAACTTCTCAAGGATCTTATCAAGATCATCAACTTGATTGAGAAAGATTCTCCTGTTCTTTCTGTTGTATGTGATTTTCATTCCTAGGAATTCTTTGCATTCACCAAGATCACAGTGTTCCCATTTCTTCATAAAGCAAATCTTCAAGTCTATAAAGAGCTTGGTTTGCTTGCCAGTTAAGGCAACGTCATCAACGTAGACTAATGCAATTATAAGTTGCTTTGTCTTCAGACAATGGTAAGTATAAACACTGGCATCTGATTGACAGTGCTTAAAGCCTACTTCCTTCATGGAGGCAGTCAACTTGCACCACCAGGCCAAGCCAGCTTGTTTCAGTCCATAAAGGGCATGGTGTAGTTTCCACACTTTCCTTTTGGATCCTTTTAATCAGAATTCTTCAGGTTGCTCCATATATTTTTCATCATCCAGTTTACCATATAGGTACGCAGTTTTAACATCAACACTTTCAATCTCCCAATCCTTGAGTGTGGCAACACTGAGTAGGAGACATGCAGTTTCATACTGGACCACAGGAGAAAATGACTCACTGAAGTCAATGCCTTTGATCTGGGAGAAACCTTTAGCCATGAGTCAAGCATGTTTCTGGCCATGGGACTTTGTGCTAAACACCCATTGATTCTTAATGGCTCTACAACCTTTCAGGAGATCCATAAGTTTGTATACTCCTTGCTTTTTTAGGGCTTGGAGCTCCTCCACCCATGCAGCAATCCAATCTTTGTGATCATCGGGAGAGAGATCTGCAAGGTCTTTGAACTTGACCAGAGTCTTGCCCTTTTTGACTGCAGCTGTGATCAGCATTTCAATAAATTTGAGTCCCCCCTCATATACAAGATGTTGTATGTCCTCCATATGATCCAAAGGTGGCAGGCTTCTCTGGGTTGGTTCTGGAGATTCATTGCCCAATGGAGGAGTATCAGGGGCCAATTCTGGCTCCACCAATGGTACAGGTCCACTACAGTTCCATTTTGGTGCTCTGTCAAATTCCTGAGCTCACCATTCTCTCCAAGGGAACCTTTGCCTTAGATACTCTTCCTGAGGGCCAATCACATCTTTGGCAGGCAGGTAGGGTTTTTGAACATCATGTTCATTTGGTTGGTGTTCAGATTTGCTGGTAGCTCTAATTTTATCCAATAGACCTTCTAAGTCTTTTTGGAGATCCTTGACAGGATCAGAGCAATCACTGTAAATGTTATACTTCTGCATTGGTGTACATTGTTCGCGACCAGATCTCCTTTGGTTTCCACTGCTTGGCCTGGGTTGGGGTGCAGGTGGTTGGGAGGCACAGGTGGAGGTGACCTTTGCAGGTATGGAGCATGACTTGGGGTTCTGGGTCTGGAAGGACCTGAACTCAGTGTGGACAGTCCATGAGAGGGTTTTGGAGGTGTGGGTGGTAAGGGTTTAGGATCAGACCCATAACCAAATGGAGCAGGAGGTGAATCTCCACTATTATCAGATTCATTGCCATCATTTGTTGACAGAGGTGCCTTAGGGTAACCACGTGGATCTGCTTTGGGACATTTTGGGGAATAGTCCTCCTCAAATATGGCAGAAGGGGAGATGAACAAGGCATTATTTTTGGTATGCCTTATGAATTGGTAGTTTGCTCCTCCAGAAGAGTAGTCCACAAGGATCATCAACTCAAAACAAGGAGTTAGTTTGTTTGCACATTTCTCTTCAGGTATGAAAACATATGCTCCACAACCAAATACCCTAAGATTGTTAATCTTGGGCTTTTTGCCACACCATTTTTTGTATGGTGATTTCCATTCAAGATGTCACATGGGTGTGCAGTTGTAAATGTGCACAGTGCATTGTATAGTGAACTCCCAGTAAGAATCAGGGAAGCATGCATGTTGCAGCATGGCTCTTGCCTTATCAAGCAAGGTTTGATTTAATCTCTCAGCGTGACCATTTTGTTGGTGCGCATGAGGAGCAGTAGTCTCATGTATTATTCCATTTGAGTTGAAAAAATTTGTCATGTCCATGGACATATATTCACTGCCATTATCAGTTCTAATGCATTTAACTGGAGTATCTTGCTGATTTCTTATCATTGCAACAAAATCCTTCAGCACTTTTAATGTGTCCAACTTATTTCTAAGAAGGACAATGGTGCTGACTGGCAAAAAATCATCTGGAAATGTAATCACCCACTTGTATTTGTGGTATAATTGAATTGGGAATTCAAGAAGGTCTGAATGGATTAATTCTCCATAACTAGAAGCTTGTTTGGAATTTTCCAGGAAGGACTTCTGGTGGTGCTTGCCAAGAGTGCAACCTGGACATGTCCATTTTGACTGGGGGAAATCACTTATGGGTGGTGATTTCAAGGAGTTTGGTACTCTTTTCAGAGCTTTGTCAGAGATGTGACTGAACCTTTGGTGCCAGATCTTGTAAGATGGATTGTGGACAGATCAGTTCACTGTGCCAACTTGTTTGAAGACACATGTGAGCATGTAGTGTAGATTACTACCACAACATCCTCCTGTACAGTATATTCTATTCTGATTTCCTTATTCTCTTATCTGGAGCTTTGCTATTCTGTATCTCACTCCTATGTACTCATGTATATAAGTTTCTGATTCATGTATCTATTTCTTTAGTTTGAAATCAATTTAGATTCTATCCTCTCCTGGTTCCTATCATTCCACTAAGCTTTCCACATCTCACATTCTTGTCTGCTCTCACTCTCTGGGCACCCAGAACCTGCTGGAGGGCATAGTGCACCTTTGCATTGCTAAGGCCAACACCCATCCCTTAATTGGAACTATCTAGTTCTGACTTTGCAGTCATTGTCTTAACAGGCAGCAACAAAACCTTTCCAATGGTTCTCAATCCTAAATCCTATTGAAAATGAACTTAAATTCCAAGCACAACCACAAGACTGTATATACATACATGTAAATAAGATGCCATTGTACCTTCCTGTATATTTCCATGATTTTACATAATTTACTCAAACTGCTATACAGTGACGAACAAAAGGGTTGCAATGTTTGGCACCCATTCAAAGATACCGCTATAGCGTGGGAACTATTAACTATGGAGTCACGTGTGTGGTACCGTCTGATAGCACTGCTTCTGTACTTTCCCACGATATGCATATCATTATGTAATACTCAATATTGATGGACTTATAGGCAGTTTCTTGACAAAAGTCCATTGCAACCCTTTTGTCTGTCTCAGTCAAGGTTGAACAAAGTCACCTGACTTTGTTGATTGACAGGGAAATTCAGCACAGCCACAATCAACAAACATGAAAATCACCACAGCCACCTCTCCTATATATATAACAGCCATCATTGACTCACTCCTTAGCCATGAAGCCCCTCACAACCAGTCAGCTCTCTCACATCCTCCATTTGCTTGACTCTGGAGCATCTGCTCATCACATCTCTGCTACAACTGGTCTACACCTCTCTACTATATCCAGAGTCAGGTCTAAGCACAGACCTGAGCTTGCCAAGCCCACTGGTGGCCGTCCCAAGCTACTTTCTCCTTCAGATACCTGCTATGTCATCTGCTTAATCACCTCCCAGAAAGCTGACAATGCCTCCCAAGTCAAAAGAATGCTTACCCATACACTCCCCCACTCAGTATCTTCAAAGACTATCCGCAGAAATCTTTCCCACGCTGGCATGAAGGCTATAGTTAAGGTTAAACATCCTCTTCTTACTGCTAAGCATAAGAGGGGCAGATTGGAGTGGGCTATAGAGCATAGAAACTGGACTGTGGATGACTGGAAGACTATTGTATGGTCTGATGAGACTAAGTTCAATTGTCTAGGCTCAGATGGGAGGAAGTGGGTATGGAAAAAACAGGGGGAGAGCTTGGATGATAGGCTGGTGTCTGGGACTCTGAAGTTTGGAGGAGGATCTTTGATGATGTGGGGTTGTATATTCTGGGAAGGATGTGGCTATGCATGCCAGATTGAAGGTAAGATGGATGGTGAACTGTATGTTGAGATTTTGGAGGAGAACCTGGAGGCTAGCCTGGAGTATTATGGGAAAGAGAGGGAGGATTTCACCTTTCAGCAGGATAATGACCCCAAACACAGGTCCAAAAAAGCTCAAAACTGGTTCAAAGACAAGGGAATTAATGTTTTACCATGGCCTGCACAGTCTCCTGATCTTAACCCCATTGAACACCTGTGGAATTATCTCAAACTCAGGCTTGAGGAGTATGAAGAAGCACCAAGGGGGATAAAGGAACTTTGGGAGAGGGTGGATATAGAGTGGAACAAGATAGAACCAGAGGTGTGTCAGAATCTGATAGAAAGTATGCCTAGGAGAGTGGAAGCAGTGATTCAGGCCAAGGGAGGGTATACAAAGTACTGAATAGTAGAGATTTGTACTTTGTGACTGAGATGGACAAAAGGGTTGCAATGGACTTTTGTCAAGAAACTGCCTATAACTCCATCAATATTGAGTATTACATAATGCTATGCATATTGTGGGAAAGCACAGCAGCAGGGCTATCAGACGGTACCACTCACGTGACTCCATAGTTAATAGTTCCCACGCTATAGCGGTATCTTTGAAGGGGTGCCAAACATTGCAACCCTTTTGTCCATCACTGTAGCATATTCTTTACAAATGTACAAAACATTGGAAATGTTTTGTTGCCCACTGTATAACATAGTAAAGCACCCTGGGATACTGCCTTTGCCATTGGGCCATCTGGTTTAGTGAATTTGAATCTTCAAATTTTACCCCATTCCTCAATTTTTGCATACACATAGGACAAGTTCATGAATCTGCTGACCATAACAATGTTCTGGCATCTGAGTTAGTGTTGCCATGATTATTCTAAATGTCAGTAGTGATCCTACTGTGGCTGTCTTTCCTGATCATTCATACATATCCAGAATAGTTGACTTGATAGCACTGAGTATATGCTCAAGGGGGATGGCAATCTCTCTTCTCAAAAGATATGAGGCTCCACATACAGGAGGCAAAGCAACTTTTGGCACTTACCCTGGAATATAGAGTCTTCCATTTCTAATGTTTGCTGTGTCATGCAATTCAGAACCAAATCTCCCAACACCATAATCAAATGACTCATCAGAAAACTTATGTCTTTCAATTGAATAAGTGTATTCAATGAGGCAGAAAAAAACATACATTTTTCTTGACATCACTTTCAAATTCCTTTGTTGATTCTTTGATAATGGCAGGATTGCCATCCCACTTGGTTCCATGGAGTTTGTCTAAACTGGTCAACAGAGAGATCTATTGTCTAAACTGGGAGACAACCATACTTTTAAAGTAGTATTCAGCAGTGTTGTTAACAAAAACTGCCCCAGCAATTATGCTTAACAACCAAAAAGATGACATAGGATGAAACTTTTGTATGAGATTATTACTTACATTTTGGTGTAGTTTTTTCCTTTGATTCCAATGGGTGTGTCTTCACAACATTATAGATCCTAGTATTGAAAGAGAGTTAAGGCTGCACCATGAATACCTAGGCATTGGATTAGATACATACATAACATCAATAGTTCCTCCCCTGCATTGCATAAGATAACATCATTACCAGGCTAGTCATACAGCTTCAGGTTTATCAAGATAAGAGAGCACAGAAACCATCCCACCTGAAGCCAAGAGTCAATACTCCCACTATCAGCTGTATACACCATTGCAGCCTCTGCTTCTGAAACAAATTTCACTCTATCCCATGTGGTGTCATTTGGACCTGGGGTCATACTTACACCAATAAGACCTGCTGTCACTGCTGCTTGGCAAATCAGGTTATGTTGTTAAAATTCCCAGCCATTTGCAGTTGTGAATACAACTTCAAGAGTAGGAAAAAGACAGGTCCAGAATTCTGCCCTGCTGCTGAGATGTTTACAAAAATGTGACTTGGGATAATCCCAAACAAGGTAAAGAAATATTGTGTAGGCATTCAGAGCTTTATTGACATCTTAAACTGGATATAGGTTTCAAATTTCTGACCCTGGAAGCTGAGGAGTAGGCCAGATCAAAGCCTCCTTTTTGTATCAGCATACAAAGTGGAATGAGGACATTGCATGAGATGTCTTACCAATGGGTCTGTATCCAACCATTTTGTGCTGCCTTGTCTTTTGTATTCTGTTTGTGATGATTCATCAAGAAAGAAAGAGAGAGAGAGAAAAGCTCCAAGGAGTAGAAACAAACAAACCTGATGAGATGTTTGCACTTCCCATGCCATAATGTTCCAATTATTATCATGTAGCAACACAGAGGGAACTTTCAGATCTGGCACTGACTTGACAATCAGGAGATGAGCCAAAAAAAAAACATAGTATCACAAATCTTGCTTACCTAAGTAACCTTGAGAGATAAATGGGGAAAGAGCAGTAATTTTAGATAAGCAGAGAGATGAGATGACAAAGTACAACTGATATACACACCTGAGAAGGATACTACCAATGACTCCAGGGACTCTAGTCATGAGTAATTATGTATCTAAGTTTAGCTACTCTAATAACAACCAACCAATAGGAACAATTCCTTTACTACTCTGAGTTACTCTGGGTTACTCTTGTTTACTCTCCTTAATGATGTGAATAGAGAACCTTCTAAAACCTTCTAGAAGGTTCTAAAAGGTTCTAGAAAGTTTCAAAAGATTCTAGAAGGTTTTAGAATGGTCTGGACTGCTTCTTATACAGATCACCTCTTTTCCACTCATGCCCTCACCTCAGTAGATAACTTTGTCATTCAAAGATTGATCATTGAGCAAAATAGCAAGTGGATGACTTGGGCTTTTCATCTCTATGCTCTTTTTGACATGGACAGAATCAAACTTCTTTCTGTAGACTTGGCAGAGTCTGGAGAAAAAAACTTTGATTGACTTTAACAATGAGGATCCTCCTGTTGAAGTCTCATAATCAGACTTGTGAACTGGTTCTGAATAAGATGTGGGTAGGGTGCTTGTGGAGGCCTTACTACCCCTTTATAAACACCCATTTTTTGATTCTTAGTAGTACTTCTTACTCATGCCTCACCAATCTACCGAATGTCCAGCAATGCCTTCCTCTATTTTACATCCCAATGACTCAAATGGTATAAGACCCAAGTGACATGAAGGTGGAAAAAGAGAAACTTGTTGTAGCTATTGATATTGGCACTACCTTCTCTGCTGTTTTGTACAGCTTTTTGTGTCCCAAGTGCTATCCTCAATTAGACACTGAGTCATTTCTTTGGTATATGGCTGCTTACAGACACTATGACTTTTTTTTTCAACACTTGTTGTGGCTGGGACAGGTTAGTAATGAAGGCAACTAAATCCTTTGTGTTTGCATGCTAAATGGCGTCCCAATCTGGCAGACACACATCTTGTCCCAGACCCATCCACACATGGTAATGGTCCATGGATGGGCATGTACTTCTTCACCTCTGCTATGGAGTTGGTCCAACTTTACACCAGATTCTGTCATGCTGTAACCAATCATGCACCCATTGGAGAATATAGGAACAGATTCTTCAGAACATCAGACCCCCCCCCCCCACCATCACATGCCCAGGTCACCCTCACATCACTGAGTCCCGTTGACACATCCCTAACAAATGCCAATGGTATGCCAGATGCATTGATTATGACTATGCCAAAATTGAGGACATTGTTCTCTTTCTCTTAGATAACCCAAAGGCATTCTCCTTCCAGGGCCCCTCATGCCCCAGGAAGGATGTTGAAAGCATGCACCACATCCAAAACCATAGACAACAAATCCTGGGATTTGAACCTGACCCCCAGCCCATCTTCATTTGCAAGTGGACCTCCCCTTCCCTTGCCCAATTACTTGTTCCAAAAATCATCATTGTTAGACTGCCCCAGCAGTCTTGTGTTAGAGTGCCCCAACAGTCTTGTATATGGACTTAGAGATGGTATGACTTTCTGATCATGTGATATATTAGTAAGCACATGTTGAACTTGTCTGTGAATGCTCTAGAAGCCTTTAGCTTCTTAGACTTGTTCACAGGTGAGTATAGAGTTCTATATCTTGATAGATAGCTTAGACTTGTTCACAGAATATCTCATTCATTTCTAACCTGATTCACTCATTACTGCCACTGTTAGGACTGTCTCTGTACACGCTATGATCTACCTCTGACAGGTTATGGGCCCCAGCTTCTAACTGCTGAAAAAAGGAGTTTTTAATCAACACTTTCATTCATTCTTCTATCTTTCTCTACTCTCCTTCATCTATTTCACTTCCCCTGCTCTCAAATCAACTCTGATGGCTTCTGGAATGCCCACACTCGTAAAACTCAATGTGGAGAACTACACAATGTGGTCTGGAGAGATGGAGGCATGGCTGCAAGCTTCTGGGCTATGGAGAATCATCTCTGGCAAGCAGAAGTCCCCCACTGTCTCCTCCACTGTTACCCAGGCTGAAGCGGATGCTCTGGATGCTTATGAGGCTTGTTGTGACAAGGCTGCTGGCTGGCTATTCCTTATGGTTGAACAGGAGCAGAGAGTACACTTCAATGGCATCCAGGATGACCCCATGAAGATGTGGGAGGCTCTGGAGGCTGTACACAGGCAGAAGAAGGCTGGAATGCAATTCAATGCCTATGATGACCTCTTCAGCATCTGGAAACTCAAAGAGGAGTCCCTACAGTCTCTCATCAACAGGGTAGAGGGCTGCAAGCGTTGCATTAAGGAGTTGAGACCCTCCTCCTTCACTCTCAAGATGCTGGATGATGAGCTGGCATCAATGGCACTCATCAGAGCCCTTCCTGATGACTATTCCGCTTTCTCCTCGTCTCTCCTGCCTATGGACAAGCTAGACAAGACTACAATTCACCAGGCCTTTGTCACAGAGGACATAAAATGCAAAAAATGCGCTGGGGACACTTTGGGAGGCTCCCAGGCCCTGGCCACTCACTCTGGCTTCAAAAGCATGTCAGGGACTTGCAAATTCTGTGGGAGGCTGGGTCACAAGGTGGAGATGTGTAGGACATTTGAAAACGTGAGGAAATGTGCTCAGGAGGATGCTCAGAAGCCTAGAACTTGCAGAAACAAGGCTAACAAGGCTCAGGATGCTTCAAATGATGCCTCAGGCTCTGCAGCAAGCTCCTCTTCGAGTTCTAGCCCCAAAGAAGCGCAGAGAGTCCGTGGATTTGCTGGAAATGCAAGTGCCACACATCCCTCCCCTTCCCCTTCGCTTTCTATGCCTCTACAGCTCGATGCTAACTTCTATTGGCTTGCAGACACTGGGGCCACTTCTCATATGACCCCACATTGTCATTGGTTCAAAAACTATGCCCCCAATTGCATTCCTATTCGATTAGCTGATAATTCAGTTGTCTACTCTGCTGGGATAGGGTCTGTGGTTTTTTGGCCACTTGTTAATGGAAAGGAGGCTAGAGCAGTTGAATTTTCGAGAGTACTGCATGTTCCTGACCTCAGGAGTAATCTGCTGTCATGTCTATACCTTGCTCAGCACAAGGGCTTTAATATCACCATTTTGGCTTGCTCTATCGCTTTCCAGTGCAAGGGAACAACACTTTTCACAGCCACCATTCACTCCAACAACTCTGCTGAGCTAGATGGCTCTACAATCACTTCTGAGGCCACTTTTTCTGTTTCTACACTGCCAGCTGACCTCTCCCTGTGGCATCGTCACTTCATTCATCACAATTATGCTGATGTGAAGTCTATGTTGAGTAAGGACCTTGTTACAGGCCTCAAACTTGATTCTAATGCTCCTCCTGACCCAATATGTGAGCCCTGCCTTGCAGGAAAGATGCATTCACTTCCATTTCCCCCCTCCTCCAGCCATAATCAATCTCCTCTCAAGCTGGTGCACTCAGATCTTCACGGACCACTCCCAGTCGCTTCCCACTCAGGCTACAAGTACTGGATCACCTTTATAGACAATGTGACGCGATTCCAGGCTGTACACTTGCTTAAAAGCAACTCAGAAGCCTTTGAAGCATTCAAAGTCTACAAATCTTGGGCTGAAAATCAACTTGGAGTCAAAATTTGGGCTCTACAGGACAATAAAGGCAGTGAATACATGTTTAAAGCCTTTCTAACGTTCACAGAGCAGTCTGGCATTGAAAGAAGGCACTCTACTTGCAACAGGCCTCAGCAAAATGGCCTTGCGGAGCGAGCTAATAGGACTATGGGTGAGAGGATCACTGCTATGCTTTCAGAGTCTTGACTTCCCCCTTCTTTCTGGGGGAATGTGTCTCTTCTATGGTCCATGTGTGGAACAGGCTGCCTACTGCTTTGTTTTCTGGGACTACACCTTTCCCGGCTTTCTATAAGTGAAAACCTGATGTCACCCACCTCCGAGTATGGGGGTGTACAGCCTATGTGCACATACAGCAAGATAAGAGGACTTCTCTAGAGCCTCACTTTGAAAAATGCGTGTTTATAGGCTATCCTGCAGGCTACAAGGGCTGGAAGTTCTACAATCTGGTCACTAAGCGTTCAGTGATCTTGGAGAGAGCTGATTTCGACGAGAGGTACTTTCCTGGGACTTCTAAAGCCCAACTCAATGCTGTACCTTCATTTGCTGGCCCTCCCTCCTCCCCTGAGCCTCAGACTACTTCTGAGCCTTCTCCTGCACCACTGATGTCACATTTCGGAGTGCCACCTCTCCTAGATGAAGGGGGTGATACTAGCCCTCTCTCTGCTTGCTTTCAGCCTCCCAGTCTGAGATCTCCTTCTGTTCCTCTCAAAGAGGAGACTCCTCTCCCTGCTCCTTCTCCTAGCCCTGCTACTCTGCCTCCACAAACTCCAATTCTGCTCCCTGTGACTCCTCCCACTTCTGGAGTGCCACGTCGCACTGGACACATTCGGAAGCCTCCTGGTGACTAGTGGAAGGTCAGACAGCCTAACTTGCCTGCCAGGGACCCAGAAGACGACAATGAAGCTGCTCTTTCAGTGGATACTGACTTCTACAAGGTCGAGTTTGCTGGGGCTGTTTCTACAGCTGATCCTTGCACCTACAGGTTGGCTATGCAGTCCCCTGATAGGGAACACTGGGTCGATGCCTGTAATACTGAGATCTTCAATCTCAAGGCTAACAGGACCTGGGAACTGACTGAACTGCCTCCTGGTAAGAAGGTAGTCAACTCTGGCTGGGTCTTCAAGGTGAAAAGGCATGCTGATGGCTCTATTGAGCGCTATAGGGCTCACCTTGTTGCTAAAGGGTTCTCCCAACGTCCTGGCTTCGATTACACCGAGGTCTTTGCCCCTACATTTTGTCCTGCCTCTCTGAGACTCATTATAGCTCTGGCTACTAGACAAGGCTTCAAAATGCACTCTGTTGACATCTCCTCTGCCTTCACTTATGGGGAACTCGAGGAGGAGATCTACATGAGACAACCAGAGGGCTATCATACTGGGGGACCTAATATGGTCTTCAGGCTCCATAAATTGCTCTATGGCCTTAAGCAGGCTGCCAGACAAGGGAGTAAGAAGCTCCAAGGTATTCTAGAGAGTATTGGCTACTCCAGACTTTGCTCCAACAACTCCATCTATATCTATTCCAAGGGAGACATCAAGGTCATTGTACCAGTCTTCATTGATGACATTACCCTAGTCTCTAAAAGCAATGCAGCCATGGCCTCTGCTGTCTTGGAGCTGTCTTGGCACTTCAAACTGCGAGATCTAGGCTCTACCACACTTCTGCTGGGCATTCAGGTAAAGCAGGATCACTCTAAGCATTCCATCTCCCTCTCCCAAGAGCACTACATCAAGGAGCTGCTAGAACAGTTCAATATGGACGATTCCAACTCCCTTTCCACCCCTCTACCTCCTGGCTCTGAGCTCTCGGACATTGTTCCCTCACTTGAGGAGCAGGCTGAGATGAAGTCTGTTCCCTATCTCTCTGCTGTAGGCACCCTGCAGTATCTTGCCACCATGACTCGTCATGACATTGCCTATGCTGTCTCCTACCTTGGGAGATTCAATCACAATCCTGCTCCTGCCCATTGGCTTGCTGTAAAGCATTTACTTTGCTATTGGAAAAGCACAATGCACTACCAGCTTGTCTACTGAGGTAGTGACTCCAGAGAGCTGTTCACCACTTATTCTGATGCTTCCCATGGTGGCTGCAAGGCCACAGGTTGAGCTACAGGTGGTTATGTGACTCTAGTGTCTGGGGCTGCTGTAGGATGGTCCTCAAAGCATCAGCCCTTTGTGACTCTCTCGAGCACTGAGGCTGAGTTTGTTGCTGCCATCGAAGCTGGAAAGGAGATCAAGTGGACTAGGAACATTCTGACTGAGTTTGGCTATCACCAGACACTTCCCTCAATGCTTTTCATGGATAACAAGTCTGGTATCAGTGTAGCCAAGAATCCTGAGCACCATGGGTGCATGAAACACCTAGATCTTTGCTTCTATTGGCTCCGCAAGGCTGTAGAAGATGGAGTCATTGATCCTCTCTATGTATCCACTGACCAGCAAGTTGCAGACATCCTAACCAAGGCTGTATCAAGGAAAGTTGTTGACTTTGCTGTGCCATTGTTAGGACTTGGACCTTAGTGTGGACTGGTTGGATCAAGGGGGTGTGTTAGACTGCCCCAGCAGTCTTGTGTTAGAGTGCCCCAACAGTCTTGTATATGGACTTAGAGATGGTATGACTTTCTGATCATGTGATATATTAGTAAGTACATGTTGAACTTGTCTGTGAATGCTCTAGAAGCCTTTAGCTTCTTAGACTTGTTCACAGAATATCTCATTCATTTCTAATCTGATTCACTCATTACTGCCACATTTAGAACCATCTCTGTATGCGCTATGATCTACCTCTGACAATCATACACTCTGACAATCTCATAGAAGTCCGCCATGTCCCTCTTGAGGAATATGCTGGCAACTTCATCCAAGCCTGCCCTGACTGGCCCAACTGGGAGGCCAGAGGCAGCAACCTCTGGGCCTAACAACACTTTCTCCTCTCCATCTCTCATGACCTGTGAATGCTTCCTGACTCTTTCCTTTTCACTTCCCCCTCCAACATGCATCTCCTGATATGGTCATGTACAGTGACGGACAAAAGGGTTGCAATGTTTGGCACCCCTTCAAGGAGTGAGTCAATGATGGCTTTTATATATATAGGAGAGGTGGCTGTGGTGATTTTCATGTTTGTTGATTGTGGCTGTGCTGAATTTCCCTGTCAATCAACAAAGTCAGGTGACTTTGTTCAACCTTGACTGAGACGGACAAAAGGGTTGCAATGGACTTTTGTCAAGAAACTGCCTATAAGTCCATCAATATTGAGTATTACATAATAATATGCATATTGTGGGAAAGCACAGAAGCTGGGCTACCAGGCGGTACCACTCACGTGACTCCATAGTTAATAGTTCCCACGCTATAGCGGTATCTTTGAAGGGGTGCCAAACATTGCAACCCTTTTGTCCGTCACTGTATATACAACCTAAGTCTCTTCTTTGCCTGCTTCATACATTGCTTCAGCCCTAACATACTTGTATTACAGTTCAGTTCTGTGTTTCTGGGTTTTGTTTTCATTTATCTTCTTTCCATGTTGTTCTGAGCTTTGTTTTAACCACATTTCCTGGTCTCTGACCAGGAGCGCTATGCAATCAGGCAGCGCTTAATAAAATCTGATTTAAAAAAAAAAAACATCTTGTCCCAGAGACAGGCAAGGAGTGCTCTCTAGGGGGCACTCTTGTTCTCAATTGGTCTCTTGCACCAGGCAGCTTGGCCTGGACACATATTTCTCCTCCTCCTCAGTGCCTGGCTCTAGCAAGAACCTCAGAGGCTTATTGTTTGAAATTGCCCCTACACCTGTTGCTTATCTAGTAAACCTGAGTGTTTGCATGCTGAATGGTGTTCCAATCTAGTGGACACAAATCTGGTCCCAGAGACAAGCAAGGAGTGTTTTCTAGGGACACTCTTGTTCTTGATTGGGCCCTTGCTCCAGGCAGCGTGTCCTGGACAAATTCTTCTCCAAATTACAAGAGAGGTTTGGTGCCAGCAGGATCCCCTATGGCAGTGTCTCCTCAGGCACTGCTAGCACCTCTCATGTTGGGTTCAGCCTCTCTTCTGATGAAAATGAACCAGAACCTACCAGGGTTATGACCCTACCATTCCTAGGCAATCTGGAACCTCCCAGCTGCCCTCTCCCAGCTGCCCTCCCACCTGATCTCCCTAACTCCTGGCCCTTGTGGTCAGCTTCAGGACCTTGCTCCTACCTTGCTCAGGCCAAGGAGGCCCCTCCTGCTAGACCATTCTGTGCAGCTGCATCTAACAGGATCCACCCAGGCCCCTGGCTGAAGGATCATCTCTGAGGGATGAGGCCACATCTAAGGCTTACCACAGGTGGTCCATGGCCACCAACATGTCCATCACCTCTGACAGGCTCATTGACTTCTGTGTGCATGCAGACAATGAGGGCTATCCTAGAGAGGGAGAAACTCTCCCCTTCCTCTTCTTATTCACTTTGGCCTCCAGGTCTAATTGCAAGATCTTGGATGTTCCCACGTTTGCTGGCAATGGACCCTCTACATTGCCTGCAGCTATTGAAGAGGCTATACATGCTTCCCAGTGTTAATCTAGTAGTATGAGATTCTCTGATTGAAGGAACAACCAATTGATTAATACCTAGTAATATGATCCAGGACAGGTTGGAATAGAACAGATACAATTTTATGATCCAGAAGAAACATAGAACAAATGTAGAAGAACAACAATGACAAACAAAGAAGAGGAACACAAGGAAGAGACAGATAAAAAAGGTAAACAGAAGAAAAAACAAGAAAAGGATGGAATCATGGCAAAGACAGTAGTAAAGGTAGCACCCCCAAGTCTGCCAATGCTTACAAGGGCAATGGCAGAGGCTTAGTAAAGATATCCGCAGGCATTTCTGTGGTCCAAATCCATTTTACAGTAAGTTTGCAACCCATGTATTGGTGTAAAAAATGATGACAGATTTCAATGCATTTTGTATGAGAAGTAATCAAATTGGTAGTGCCAATCATGATGGCAGCAGAGTTATCACAGAGTATGGATACAAGTTGGGAATGAGGATGTGGATGAGTAGTAGTAGGGACTGCAGCCAGAGAGCTTCCTTAATGACATGGGCCAGAGCATAATATTTGGCCTCAGCAGAACACAAGGCAATGGACTTCTGTTTGACAGCTGACCACAAAATGCAGCAGCCAGCAAACATAAAACAGAAACTCACTACACTTCTCTGCTTTGACTTGTCCAATGCCCAGTCAGAGTCAGAGAAGCACACATGTTGGATGTAACTGCTAATGGCCTCAGAAAATCTGCTAGACTGTCAGCCAATATGCAATGCATGACATCTCAAGCCAGCCAGATAGCATAGAACATCCTTTGCCACAAGCATGTGAGTCTGGAGGAGTTGGCATTGTGCTGACCCAATGCCATGCACACATAAGCAATATCAGGCCTAGTACAGATGGCCAGATAGAGCAAGCTACCAACTAGACTTTGCTAAGAGATAGTAAGTTTGCTGTCAGGTATTGAAGGTAAAGCATCAGGTGTAGCTGGTTTTTTGTTCAATAGCTGATCATGAATAGGAACAGATGTCAGGGGCACTGCCACAATATTCCATTTGGAAAGAAGGTTGTCAATAAAGTGCTCCTGCTAATAGCCACAAGGTCTTTTGCAAGTGATCACAAATAATCTGCCAGCCAAGGTACAATTGATCCTGCCCAAGATCAACAATTTTCAGGTGCTTTTGAAGTTCACCAATTGTACTAGAGGGCATTGAGTTTGATAATAACCTTGAGAACACATGCCACCAGTTCAACAACTGTCACCCCTACTAAGCACCCCCCCTTGGCCTCATTTGATTGTTGCAGTCACAGCTCATTGCAATTCCACACCACAATTGCTCTCTTTGTGTACAGCTAACCATTAATTTATTTCCTGGCACAAGCTAGAGTATTTGACTAGAGCACAGAAGTTGGGGGGAAATTTTTAGATAACCTCAACAAACTGTCACAGGAAGAAGGACGGTGAGAGGTACTCTGTATAAGTGACCATGAAGAAGGAAAGGAAATGAAGATTCCAGAAATACTCGACCTCAAGACCAAACAATTCACAATAGATGAATTAAAGGTAATATATTTACTGAAAAGTCTTGAGGAACCAGAAAAATTAGATAAAAGAGGTAAAGACAAATTAGATGTACTCATGAATAAAATTGGGAACCCTCTAGCTGAAGTAACTTTCAAAGAAGAGCCAATTACAAACAGAGCTCAGGAAGCCAATTGCCTGATGGCAAAAAAGTATAAACCAGTCACTTTGAAAGTAAGACCTGTGTTATCAGAACTCCCCGGAGAATTCAGAATCATCAGAGACATTAAAGGAGACCCACTAGTGGGAATGCTGGGACTACCCACTCATCCTCCAGAATTTACACCACTAGAACGGTACACTGAGGAGCAACAAGCAAGAATGGATAGCCAACATGAAAAAGATTTCCTGTGGCCTGAAGAAAGAAAATTAATGCACCATATGATAAGAGAACAGAAAGCAGCATTTGCATGGGACGACTCTGAAAGAGAGAGTTTTAAGAGCAGCAGAATTGTTGCAGAGGATAGGATATGAAGTTGGGAGGGGAATGTCCAGGAGGCTGAGAAACATTTGGAGCCATAGCACTTCTTTAACAGCATGTGTCAAGTTGTAGTATTTGGCTTCTGCTGAAGATAATGCCACTGACTTCTGTTTAACAGCCAACCATGAAATGCAACACCCAAGCAAAAAGAAACAGAAGCCCACAATGCTCCTACAATTATCCACATCCAGTGCCCAGTCCGAATCTGAGAAGCCACAATGTTGAATATACCCCTGAATAGCAGTAGGAAACTTATCATCCCTGTGACCAAATACCATACCCATTCTCCTAGACCCCCCAACATACCGCAAAATGCTTTTGGCCACAACCATATGCTTCTGGGTAGGATTTGTGTTGTGTTGGCCAAGAGCCATGCATTCATATACTATATCCAGACATGTGCAGAGGGCAAGATATAATAAACTTCCCACTAGACTTTGGTATGTGCACTTCAAATCATCATCAGGAATACTGGGTAAAGTGCCAGGGGGTGGATCCTTCATTTCAGATAACTGACACTTGATTGGTATACTGAGAGGTGGAGCATCAGTCATCGAATAGTCATCCAACAAGTCTGCCATGAACGTTTCCTGCGAAAGATATATCAATCGATTTAAGTGATCACGGACAATTCAGCAACCAAGGTATAGTTGAGCATGTCCCAGATCAATGATAGTAAGTCATTTCTGCAATTGACCCAAAAACCAGGAATATAATTCCTGATTTGTGGAAGCAGTTAGACCATCGTCAACATGAATTGGGACAAGGAGCTGCAGGCGGCCAGATTGTGGCATTGGAATCAAGGGGTCAGGAGGAGATGACCATGTGCCATAAAAGAATGTGTGGTCAACCTCACTGCATCTCATACCAATACCCTGCATCACGGAAAGGACCAATTGATAGAATTTGTATGTGGCTTGCCTGAGTCTGTATAATGCAACATTTAACTTCAGTACAAGGGAAGGATTGGGGAGAGGATAACCAGGGATCTGTTTGATGTAAATGTCCTGGCACAGATGAGCATGTAAGAACGCAGTTTTGCAATCCCATCTGAAAAGTTCTAAATTGTTAACCACAGCAATAGAGAGTACAATCCTGATACTCGCCATTTGTGTAACTGGTGCATACATTTCCCCATAGTCCTCTGGCCATTGACTAAAACTTTTGCAACTAGTATCACCTTTTCTTCCCCTTCCTTTGGCACCCCCATATCATCCAATTTATAAGCAAACACCCAACATACATCAATAGCCTTCTGTCCTTTAGGTAACACACAAGTATCCCATGCCTTCATCTTCATCAAACTGTTATACTCTCTATCCATAGCCGCTTTAAACATTACCCAGTCTCTACTCTTCTGAGCCTCACAATAAGTCTCAGGTGCCTTGTTGTAACCATAGGATGTGATGGCCATCAAGATTGGTCTGTCAATCATCAATTTGGTCAGTATGTCTTCACATCTGGCCATCGCAAACTCAGTGAATTCAGCAAGATATCCCTCATGAACAATGTTCTCCAGTCCACCATATGCAACCAAAGCTCAGACAACCTCTGGTGAGTGAAGTGGCTTACTGCTGATTTTATGACTTGCTCGCTTTGCAGCACAGTCCTCAATTTTGTCAAGATAGGCCATTCCCCCCAACAGTTCACACTTGTGGTCTGACACCCCCATCCAACAGAGTTGGAAGAGTGAGCGGACATGGGACACCGAGGTGACCAGGATGGACCTCATTGAAGACAACATCAGCAGAGAATGAATATGCTCCTGATGTGGAACGCACATGCCAACCAACATGCCCCTCCTCATACCCAACAAATATGGCCTCATATTGGTGAGGACCAGCCAACCTATTATGAAGATACTGCATGGTCGACACAGCATCACCCCAAAATTGATCCTGTAAACCAGAGGCAGCAAGCAGAGTTTGACAACCATCCTCAAGTGTCTGGATGAAATGTTCAGCTTTCCCATTCTGATGATGGGCATATGGAGCCATGACTTGGACAAGAATGCCAGTCTCACGCAGGTAAGTCCCCAGCTTATCCACAACCAGCTCCTTGGCACCATCAAGGTGAACAGACCAAACAGCAGCCAAACACTGCTTAAGGAGGAATGCTTCAGCCAGGCAAAAGGAATCAAAGACAGCAGAGCAAGAGGACAACAAGTATGTGAAGCTGAAATTTGAGAAGTCGTCAAGCAAGGAGAAAGCATAGTGCACCTTCATAGAGGTCTGTACAGGCCAGGGGCCACACACATCAATATGAATAAGACCACCAATAGCATCTGCCTGATTGTCATGCAAAGGATGACTCTGCTGAGCACCTTTGCTGGTGGTACAGGAAGGACAAAGGACCTGGAAGAGTGGGATGTGGCTGGTTGTTGTTGTTGAAAAGGTGGTAAAGAAGGTTGAACAGAAATAAAAAGAGATGGCAAAAGAGAAGCCCATTTGTAGTAGCGTGCATATTACGATGTGCTGACACAGAAGGAGAAGGAGTAGCTCAAACAGAATGACCAGACTCAGTAGAACATCCCACATGGGATATATGCGACTGTTTTAGAATGGCTGGCAAGGGATGGCTGGGTGGACCGTCAATATGCAAATTAAATTTTTGAGAAAAATTGTTCAGAGCAGAACCAGGAATGGGAGGAAAGTGAACATCTATACTATTGGAAGAAGGATGGTTTGAATTCAAGCAATGATGCGAAGAAAAAGAATTGAAAGAAGAAATTTGTGGTTGTGAATGCAAAGAGGGCACATGATTACCAACTGGAGGGTTTTGTGCTTGTGAAATCGATGAAGGGAAGCTATTTTCAATTGGTGGGAAGTTTGGTGGATTTGGATGAACTTTATGTCGTCGTCCAGGCATGATGAATGATCAAGATTGTTTATATGTGGTCGTGAATAATTGTGGATGGATGTATGTGTCATGATAAATCCTATCAAGTGAAAAACTGGTGAGTTGCAAAGAATGATACATGTTCTACAGTCAGTTGATGGTGGGGCCCATAACCTGTTAACTGTAGACGATGTTAACATGTATAGGTCTTCAGATGATGGAAACAACTATATTGTACCATTCCTTTCTTGCCTCTTACTTTCATCATCTCGGTGAAAAAGTAGTGCATTTTAAGGAATACATTGTATTTTCAGGCCCACCAGTGTCTCCCCCTCCCCCCCTCCCCCCCAATTTTGACTCTATTGCCGCTTGATGTGCTACCAGACTAGCTGCAAAACAAGCAAAGCACGCCATCCGAGCACAAGCAGAAGACCTTGCAAGCAGGGGCTTCAACCCCAAGAATGAGATGCTTGGAAAGAAAAGCCGCTTCAAGGTGAGTAGTGTCCGCTTGTCCTCCACCATCCCCACCAGCTGTACCCCAGTGCCATGTGGCACTCCAGCTAAACTAACAGAGGATAACCTCCTCACACACAGCACTGCCTGTAACACCAATGCAGAGCCCCTTCCACATGGCTGATCTAGGCCCACATCAGCTATCATACAGAACCCACATGCAGCCCTGTCTGTTTTGGCTATTTTGGACAAATCCCTTACTCCCTCAGAAATTGCTGAAGCCTGTGCCAACGTGGGCGATAGACTTACTAACATGACAGATGAACAGATTTGAGCTGAATTCTGAGCCTTGAAGGACAAAGAGGAGTTCCAGAAGCTCACAGACAAACAGATTGAGCATAAACTTGCTCAAGCTGCCAGATCCCACGCCCCTTCCCCATCCTCCCAAGGTGCCCCCATCACCCCTTACGGCAATCCAACAACCCCACCCACCAATAAGAATTTGATCCTCGACGTCAACAAGACCCCAAGGTCCCCAGCTGTCACTAGGATTACAGTTCAGGCTGTTCAAGCCCTACAGGAGAAAGATCGTGATGTCAACCCTATGGAGATCACTCACCACCAACAGGTTGAACAGTTTGAAACCTCAGTAATGCTAAGCAAAGTCGGTGTCAATCACATCAACATACCTGACATCCCTTGTCCCACTACTCCAACTCCTGCTCCCCTCAAAAAGGCCTTTTTGTTTGAGGAGATGGACCACATTAATGCTCTATGGGTGGAACTCATTGTTTATTATGATAGTTTCATTCCCGAGTTCATCCCTAACGCATGCGTCCTCACAGAACCTGCATACAGGTTCATCAAGGGATAGCCCACCACCCAATGGGCTGACGTCAAAGTTGGCCTTACCTCCACTAAAGAACTATATACTAACCCCCTGCAGTATAACCCCTACCACCCTGCCCCCAGCACTGAAGTTCTGCCCTTCACAGACTCCAATGCAATGGACACAAAGGATGACCCCCTCCCTGCACCCCCCTGCCAAACCTCACCAGCTCACACTGAGCTCTTGTATGCCTCTCCTAAACTCCCCACTCAAGTCAATGACAAAGACTTCCCTGCATTGGGATCCACACATGTCCCACGTGCCCCATCCAACCCTGCACCCTTCCCCCCCCCAAAGCCCCTGTCCCAGCTCACTCCCACTCCCCCATTAGAATGGGTCCTCCCAAACCCCTCCCAAAGCCTGCCCCAACCAAATTGGCATTTGTCAAACCAGCAGGTGACCTCAAGTCATCCATCAAGGACATGTCACATCTAGGCACCAAAGGCAAATCTGCCTTGCTCCAAAAAATTGACAATGCAGCTAAACTCGCTGATGAGCAAGCCATCAAGGAACACACAAAGATCCATGTGGAAAAGTATGGTAAACCCAAAAACGCCTCACCCCCCACTCCTAAAACCTCCTACACTGACACAGCCAAACAGGCCCCCTTGCCTTATACTCTGGAAGCACAAAAGCTACTGACACAGATTCTACATCAGATCTGGATAACAAATCCAAGAAAATTGCCATCTTGGGGCTTGAACGCATCCCCACTCCCAAAATCAAAACTCCTCCCAAACCCATCAACCCCAAAGCCTCCCCCACCCCCAAACAAGTGGCCATCTCTAAAGGCCCAAGCTGAAAAGCGGCCATTTTCAACCTAGACTCTACCCTCCATGCCACCCACCTCACTGACATTGGGCAGGTTACTGAACGTATGAACAAACCCCTTACAGGCATCCAAAGCACCGTCAGAGTAGAAACAGGAAAGATTGTAGGTGATACTTTCCATTTATATCTTAACATTGTTCCTAGAGAAGAAGAGTTCAGGCACCTCCGCCTAGCTCTCCAATCTGCCATCCTAGGTGGACAAGAACTCCCCAAAGATGCATTGGTCCCCTACACCCCCCAATCCACCGCTCATCTCATTCTCAAAGGTTTCGACTACTATACCACACAATACAGTAAATGCGACGAGGATGTCCTCACTGGACAGCAAGTCCTTGAATTCTTAGGAAGGAATTCACACCCAAATGGCCTCATGTGTGTCTGTACCCCACGAGTCGTCCAGTCTAGAGGATCATATGACGCTGCAGTTGTGTTTGTCGATGTGTGGGACTCCCAGAATGGAGCCAACACCAAGCACATCGTCAATAAACCATACCACATTAATGGTAAACTAATCCACATACATAGAATACGCCAGGCCTAGAGAATTTGTTGCTCAATGCCAAAAATGCTGGTCATGGCGACATGGCACCTCAGCATGCAGGATCAACCATCACAAATGTGCCTGATGCGGCAATGGCCACCACACGGATAACCACAATTTTTTCTCTGAATGCTGTGCTAAAACATGAACAGATGACCATGTTCCAGAATGCCCACACCTGCCCAAATGCCTAAACTGCAGAGGAGGGCACATTGCATAAGATGCTCAATGCGAATACAAGCAGCATTAGCACGACCGACAGTGGCACTTCAAGCAAAACGAGGAAGATAGAGAGTGGCAGATAGAGAGTGGCGCATCGCATCCCGCAAGGCAGCCATCAAGGCCTCTGATCCCAACAGAGTCATCATCCCCCATGATTAATAACAACAATTCTATGCCCTTGGACAAGTGTCAAATACTTGCCCCTCTTTCTTTTAATCTATGGTCCTACAATGCTAACAAGAGCTGGGAAAACACTTCTCTCACACTCGAACAATGTGCTCCCTTCATCGATATTATTTTATTTCAGGAACCTGGCTGGAAATGCATCCAGTCCCAACCATCCACCGTCAACAGAGACAGAGACAATGCATTTGGCCCCCCTATTCACTCATCCTGGATCCCCATCCTCCCAGCATTTGACAACACCACCGAAACATCCTTCAAACCCCATGTACTTACATACGTCAACAGACAATTAACATCCCTCAACCCACAATACTGGTCTGACATTGCCAAACACCCAGATGTCTCCATTGTCACCCTCAAACACCCTGGCAAAATGCGACATGTGACCTGCATTGTTAACGTATACAACGATGGCCGTACTAACGCAGGACTTTCCTTCCTTGAGAACAATACTAACTGCATCCCTAACATAGACATCTGTGCGGGTGATTTTAATATTCAGGATAATGAATGGGACCCCGGGGCTAGAGTGCACCATGGTCCAAACTCACTTAGCTTCCAGTTAACAGATGTCACCAGCACTCTCGGCACTCTCTGAGCAATCCCGACTAACCCCCTAGCCCCCACACATATCCCGCATCAACAGGCAGGGGTCAGACCCTCAATAATCGATCTGTGCTTTGCCTCGCCCCTTTTCATCAAAGACAAGAGATTCCAAGTAGAAGTCCAAGACGACGACACTAGCAGGCTCCGGTCAGATCACAACCCAGTCCTCATCAAAATACCCAACAAAGGACAGGACAACACAATAGGTAAAATATTCCTTGACAGATTCTCCCCAGAAGAGGATCAATTCGTCCAAGAAGTCATCACGGAAACTAACAACCTCAGACTCATTAGAGGACTCCCGTCTAAAGCAGAAGAAACCAAATCTTTCACCCAAGGTATGGCTAATATTTTCAATAATGCATGGAACACACACGAGGTTATGGCTAAATCGTCTCGCCATTCCAAAAAATGGTGGGACAAGGATTGTAAAGCCCTATTCAATGACTTGAGGTGTAACTGCCAACATGGGCATAAACGCGATCCTACTAAATATACAGCCCTCAGAAAAATGGCCAGAGAGAAAAGGAACGTGTACTTCAGCAAGACCATCAAACACACTGCTGTTGACAAGAAGCGACCTTGGGACCTCATTGACTGGACCCAGGAAAGGAAACTCCTGGCTACAGAAGTGATCTTAGATCAAAATGGTAACCCATGTCACAATGATGACATGCTATTCAACGCCATACACTCTACCTTTGACTCAGCTAACGACTGACTGGTCAATTTTGATAGAGTATCAGCTTGCCTTCCTCCTCTTCCTGAGTGAACCTGGAACCCTTTCTCCCCCCTTGAACTCACTGACGCCCTCCATAGCTGCTCTAAGAACTCTGCCCCTGGCCTTGATCATATCTCATGGCATCTTCTCAAGTGACTTATCCATTCATCCCCAGAGTTCACCGCCACCCTTGTCTCCCTATGCAATTCATGCATCAATTATGGTGTATGGCCTTTGCACTTCAAGGAATCCATTTTGGTCATCATCCCTAAGCCCAACAAGCCAACTTATGACAAAATCAAATCTTTCAGGCCCATTGTCCTACTCAACACCACTGGGAAGTTATTCGAAAAAATCATAGCTACTTGCTTACAATTTGACAGGATCACCCATGACATTATTCACCAATGTCAAACTGGCGGCATTCTCCAAAGATCCACTGAGGATGCAGCAGTAGCCATCACCCACACCGTCAGGAATGCTTGGAGCCAGAAACAGGTTGTATCGGTTCTCACTTTTGTTGAAGTTGTAAGTACTTTGACATCCCATCTGACATCTCTTTTCCTTTCTCTTACGTCTGTGGACTTTCACTTTCGGTCATGACGACCTTTCAATCTTTTCCCCTTTTGTTGGTTACCAAATATGGGCACTGTAGATCAGTAGTCACGGTACAACTTCCTCTTTCGTTTCTTCCGATTATATGTTATTACTTTTCTCCTTTGGTACCTAAAACTGTATAGTTGACACAAGCCAACGTAGCCGGGTATATAGGGCGCAAAAGCCACCCGATCACCTCAGTGGACAACTCAATAACGTTGTAACACTGAGGTGAGCAGAGTAGTCTAAATTCCTCTTCTATACGCTGACATTAGAATAGTCTGTTTTCTATTAGGTGAATATCATTAGTGGACAACTCGATAACGTTGTAACACTGAGTCTGTTTTCTATTAACTTTCAATATTGCCCAATTCTTCCCCTCTCTCAATCATCACATATTATGTTGCACACTGACCCATTTCGGATACCCCACACAGATTATTTCCTTCTTCGAGAACTATTTAGTAAACCATTTCACATCATATAATATTAACAACAAAAAATCACAGAGATACGCATGCAACGTAGGAGTTGGACAAGGAAGCGCTCTCTCACCCATCTTGTCCGCACTCTATATTTCTCCCATCTTTCACCTCTTAGATTACTGGATTGAAAAAGATGACTCATTTGTCAAACCCATTTCCTCATTTCTCTCCTACATAGATGATGGACTGCTTGTAGCTACCGGCTCGGACTACACTTGTACTCACAAATCCCTCCTCCACACATACTCACATATTTCCTCTCTATTTACAGAATTCAGGCTGGTCATGGAACATTCCAAGACCGAGCTCTTTAACTTCGCCAAAAAACCTGGCGTCCCTAATCTGCCCATCGACCTAGGCATCAAACCCTACACCCTACACGGGCGATCACCCCCTCATCCCAAAGGCTGTCTGGAGATATCTAGGCGTCTTCTTCGACCGCTCCCTCACCTTCAAGGACCACGTCAAAAGATATGCCACCAGGTCCTACTCCGCCGCCAAATGCCTCAAAATCTTAGGAAACTCAGCCCGAGGCCTCCTTCCACATCACAAACGCTTACTATATACGTCATGTGTTGTCCCATCGCCACGTACAGCCTACGATGCTGGTATCAGCCAGGCACACACAGCTTCATTACCAACACAGAAATTTTCAACTCCATGCATCGAGCTGCATCCTTATGGATCACGGGCGGGTTTTGCACCACACCGACAGGTGGAGCTCTAGCCATGGCAGGGCTTGTTCCAATGCACATCACACTCAAAAAGCTGTACGACAAATCTAGAGCTCGTATCGCCACCCTACACAGAGGACATCCCATTCTTGCCCTCACCAACAAAACTGTCACCAAGGGTACTAGGCTTCACCCGGATAGCTTAGAACACATGTCCAAATCACGCAAACACATCGCCAAATCCCCTCTCGACGTCAGCGACCTTGATTCTATTGCAGAAACGTTCCACCCCACCCACCCCTTAGTCACTCCGGGCCAGAGGTTCATGGACACACAATACTCTCACCTCTCCCTCACCCTTCCCCCATCCTCGCCCAAGGCTCCCAAAGAAGAAATTGAGGAATACCACGACCTTGCCAGCAAGATCATCTCATCGCCTGAACCCCACTCAATATGCGCCGTCATGAGCGGAAAAAGACAGAAAGAGGAGACAGGCAACCCCAACCTTCCCAAACACCATCATGCTGCGTATTCCATTACTCACAAGGGCACGCTAATATATCACAACACCCTCCCTGCAGGACAGCGCACGTCCATAGCAAACGCTCACACATGGTCCGCCATTATGGCCATATCTAAAATTACGGAGCACCTACGTACCCACCCTCATCACTCCATTCAACACATCCACCTCCTATCCCTGTGCGTCCCTGTCCTTAGAGGACACATCTTCAACAATGCCCCTCATCAAGGTCGCTCCATCAATATCGCCCTTGCCGGGGCACTCAGCGACCTGGTTGACATTGCCCCACACATTCACATCTCCATCCGTGGGTTCCGAGCCGCCAGCATGCCACAATGCAAACATAAGATGTACAATCGGAAATGCGCATTGTGCATCGCAAAAAACACTGCCATGTCCGCAAAACACGCTACGTTTGACGGCAAAACCATCTTCCCCCCTTCACAGACCCAGGAAGGCGAGTGGAAACATCATGTGCATCAGCAAAAGGTTTGGCTACTTAAAGCTACTTGAAGCTACTTGAGGGCTGCTTGAAAATTCTCAAGTAGCCCTCAAGTAGCTTCAAGTAGCTTCAAGTAGCCAAACCTTTTGCTGATGTGGAATATATGCACTGCCTCAAGAACCATCGCCGGCAGTTGATCGGGCTGAAACCGGACCCATACCACTCCCCTATCTTCATCGGGGAACAGGTCACTCCCACCCTCACCGACCTTCTCGTCCCTAAACTTATCATCCATTCCGACACCTTAATCGAATTCCACCCCGTTCCCTTGAATGAACTGGGCAATCATCACATCCGACAAGATCGGACATACGACAAGGCCAGGGGCGGCAACCCCGAGGCCTAGGCTTTACTGTAGCTGCAAATAGGATGGTCGAGGAAGGTTCCTATTGGCTCTGCGGTCTTCGGATCGTGCCACTCTTATTCAGGTCCTGAACAGGTAATCGGTTTCCAACCGTCCTGGATCCCCCTGAGCTTGCTCAGACTGTTTCAGGTTATGGAATTTTCTTTTTGTTCCCTCTCTCTCTCTCTTACTATGCGTCTCATGATACAGTCCTGTATTTATATGCTAAGTTTCCCCTTCTACTTTCTCTCAACCCCAGCTTCTCAATGTCACTCGGGGCACCTGTCAGTGCTAGTATGGTTTTGTGTTCCGGGGATTTGTTTTCACTTGTTATTTCTCACTTTGTTGTTCGGTGATTTGTCTTACCATATTTTTCCTGACCTCCGGTCAGGAGCGCTACGCGATCGGGCAGCGCTATATAAAATTTGATTTTTTTTAAAAAAAAAAAAAAAACTATATTGTACCTATAGACGACGTTAACACATATAGCTATGGTGATAGTTGTCACTACAGGAAATTAGGGGATAGGAAGGAATACAATTACTTACGTCTTCAGATGATGGAAACAACTGAAGACGCTACAAAGAGAGAATTGGTTTTAGTATCTACACGGTCACATGCTGATTACCATAGGTCATCTGACTATAGATCAGATGTCTTTCTGATAGTCCAACAGTAAGTAACCACGGCGCACTCAGGATTGCCCCCGGCAACAGAGGAGTCAGCTATGCACTTCGCAGGAAGGGCATGCAATGGAACCTTTGATTTGCGCATAGGCTATGACGAGCGCATATTATCTGAGGGATCTCGCGACCTTACTACATTCCAAACTATTTTTGGAGCCCTCCGATTAGTGACCTTGCCCATGGGTTGGACCAATTCAGTGCGATTATTCCACGACGATGTCACGTACAATTCCGGAAATAACTATTCCCAGACTATTCCTTATATCGATGACGTACCTGTAAGAGGAACCTTGACTCGATATGAGCAAGCTGATGGTTCGCACAAAACTATCCCCGAGAATTCAGGATAAGGAGATTTGTGTGGGAACATTTAGAAAATGTCAACCCAATATTACAACGCATGAAATATGCGGGAGGAACGTTTTCAGGGCACAAGACGATAGCATGTGCCGACACAATCACAATAGTCGGTTTCCATGTATCCTACAAGGGCCATCTAGCCACGACCGATTCAATCGGAATTATCATGCGATGGGGAGCATGTGAAGACACCACCGATATAAGATCCTTCTTAGGAACCGCGGTCAGGTGCCGGCACCATATGCCCAATTTCGCAGTAATCGCCGCGCCGTTGTACGATCTACTGAAGAAAGATGCAGAATTTAATTAGGGCCCTGTTGAGCAAAAGGCTATGGATAACCTCAAGGCGACTATACAAAATTGCTTCCCCACAAGAAAAATAAAGTTCCCTAGTAAATCCCCAGTAGTGCTATCAGTCAATTCATCATGGCGAGCAACTGTGTAAGTGACAAGCGCTAATGATTTAGTATGTGAGCGAGCCTCAGTTCTTATGATATGTTAGTGCGTGTTTACTATCTACCTGCACCCTTCCCGCATCAGTCCGCATTTATCCGCGCCCGCACGTGGGTTCCGCACATTTGCTGTAGCCCGTATTATATCTACCAAAAAGACGAAGATGACCCCAAAATCATTAATTACATAAAGTTCAATTTAATATTAATGAACAACCGGCAACAGCGCTACTCACAACCGTAAAGAGAACTCTGTGGGCTAAGAATTGTTTTGGAAGAAGAAATATATTTATTAATGGGCTGTCGCAAGCTCGAAATAGAAACAGACGCTAAGTACCTGTATGGCATGTTAGACAACCCGGGAAGGATGCCAAACGCAACCACCAATAGATGGGTCGAATACATCAGGTCACAGTTCCACTTCACGTGCAATTGATTGGTTACCGGGGCGTAGCGAGCTCGCTTCTCAACTTCGAAAAAGAATTAAGCGACGCTAAAGTCTTGTTACACAGAGAAAATCAAGAAAAAAAAGAAAATGATCAATGATCCTAACTGCCCCAAAGAGCAGTGGGAATTCCTGATATTTACGTTACAAGAATTAATTCCAGACCTGGAAAATCGGACTCTGGAAGATTTAGAAGACGGATACGAAGAAGGGCACCGAACAGCAATGGCGAGGAGCCAAGACGACAGGTTGCCAAAAATAAAAGAGAGGTTACGACAAGGCGCCACCTACAACGCGAGTTCTATAACAGACCCTGAGCACCTAAAATTTCTAAGAGCAGCCTCGCACTTTTTCCTGGACAAGGAGGGACTGTTGTATAGGAATGATAAAGGCGAAAATCAGCAGTTAGTAGTCGACAAGGCACACCGAAACTACATGATGGAAGCAGCACACCATTGCCTTGGACACAGGGGGATATACGCTACTGTTAAGCTAATTAGCCAAAGGTTTTGGTGGCCTGATTTTGAAAGCGACGTCGCGTGGTATGTGCAACAAAATAGCAGGAGAACAAAGCGATGCAAAAACTAGAGAGCAAGTGCAGTAAAAGACAACTGGGAGCTGGAGAGACCTACAGCCATGGCAAGGGGTCTTTTATGGCAAACGCCAACTCACGATGAAAAAAGTAAGACACGAAACTGAAGACTGAAAATCTGAGATCGGCAGCAAGACAGGAAAGAGAATGCGCTGTAGCCGATGCAATGCCGAGTAAGCGACAGGTAGAGCGAGGATCTCGGAAGAAAAAAGGCATGTAGCCGAAGAAACCCTCACCCTGCAAGATCTGGACCTTGATGCGCCAAACGGCAGGGCGTACAATAGTTCGGACAAGTAAATAATTTTCTTTGTTTATTTTGAGTACCTTAGGCGCTCGCTAGAACAATTTTAAGGGGGAGAGGGAGAAAACACTAGGACACTCTAGAGCACAGAATATACCGCCCAAGACGGACACAAGATAGCAATCATATTCTCATCAAAAAAGAACAACACATGAGTAGCAGACAACAAATCAAAGACAGAGAAGTCCATTAGACTAGTACAAGGAAACATGTAAGAAGTCTAAATCGCAAAAACAGACACACGACAAAGACACAAAAAAAAGAAAATTGTTCCATTTTGTATATACGCAAGAGAAATATACACCACGAGCTCTCACGTCCTCAATCCGGCCTCTTCTTGCCCAGAGCCTTAGCCGAAGGCGTAACTGCGGACGCGGCCGTGCGAGAACGAGTAGATCGGGTAGGAAGCGGAGCGGTAGCCCCAGCAGCTGCGTCAGCCTCGCGACCGGAAGGAGTAGACACAGAGGCAACAAAATCAACAACAGGAATGGTAGAAGGCGCAGAGGAAGCAGAAGGAGTAGCCGCAGGGGCAATAAAATCAGCGACAGAAACGATAGAAGGCGCGGAGGAAGGAGATGGAGAAGTGGCCGGAGGAACAGACGAAGACGATGAGGCAGCGGCGTTAGCAAGGGCCTGAGAAAGACCGGGGGCCAGAAAAGATAAAAGACGAGAATGAGCCTCAAAGGCATCCGCAAGGCGGGAGGCATGCGAAGCTTCGTTGTCAGTAAGGCCAGAGGCGTTAAGAAAAGATATAAAAGCATTAATGTCGGCGGCTGAATTGGCCAGCCCCATAGACGCCATCCTTTCAGACCCAACCTGCACTACAGCGGTCCGGAAATCCCAGGCGAACTCGCTAAGCATCCGATAATATTGAGTCAGCGAAAACTCGAGTTGTTTTAGAATCAACAACAGGGACGAATGCTGAGCAGCCAAATTACGAATGGAATGAGAGAGGGCTAAAAAAAAAAGTCTTAAGTTAGAAGAAAAATAAGAAATAAAAATAAAGACTGACGGGTAAAGGCCGGAATGGTAATCCGATGGAGCTCTTCGATACGAGCATGCTGCAATGCGGGGAGAGAATTGAACGAGCAAAAACCGGTTCCAGACACCCGGCACTCCAAGCAAGTTTGATCCAAGCCAGGAGGCACCGTACAAGGGATTTGACGAATGATACAGTTCATGCAGCGAACAGGCAAGGATAGAGACTAAAAGAAAATTAAAGATACAGAAATAAGATAATACGACAAGAAAAACTTACAGGCACGGTAGGAACTTTGAAAAGTTCCAGAAGCCCCGCTTGCAGAACCAAGGGACTTTTAGTACCAAACTGAAGTGCCAACTCGCCTTGAGAACGGGCGCCTACAAAAAAAGAATAAGAATAAAGATATATAGATAGATATAGAGAAAAGAAACAAAACGCACCATGAGTCCTGGTCACGCGAGAATTAGGTAAAC
This sequence comes from Agaricus blazei, assembly GCA_029719445.1. NCBI lineage: Eukaryota > Fungi > Basidiomycota > Agaricomycetes > Agaricales > Agaricaceae > Agaricus > Agaricus blazei. The sequence goes on along the minus strand of SSNC01000002.1, from coordinate 2,687,125 downwards.
GACGACTCCCAGCAACAGTGGGAACTACAGGCATTGGAGGAGGCACAGGAGCAGGAGGCACGACACTGGAAGGTGCCGGAAGAACAACAATGGAGGGTGCCTCCAAGAAAGAAGAAACCACAGGAGGATCCACAGGAGGAGAAGGAGTGGCAGGCGCCTCCTTGACCAGCTGCTTGTGAGGACGGCCGCGTTTACGAGCAACCGGCTCAGCCGCAGCACTGGCAGCCTCAGCCACCGGCACCACAGGAGGAGAACCAGTGGCAGGCACCTCCTTGACCGGATGTTTGCGAGGACGGCCACGTTTACGAGCAACTGGCTCAGCCACCGGCTCCGAGGAATGGCCGGCTAATTCATTGTCCTCCTCTTGATGCTCATCTTCTGCACTTGAAGACGGTTTTCCAACATTGATGGGCGGAGCAGGAACCGGGGTGTGTGACCCAGAAGAAGACCGCGACTCAGACGAAGACCGCGAGGCGGAAGAAGACGACGAAGGGCTAACATAACGCCTTTTTGATAGACGATGACGACGAGGCGAACGGTTGCGAGATTGGGAGTGACGAGAGGATTGTTTGGCAGAAGAGCGCCCACGGTTGTGAGAAGAATGGGAGTCGCGTCGCGAACGCTTTACCGGTTGAGGATCAGTACCAGGAGAGCCTTCACGGTCATCGTTGGATCCATCCTCCTCCGGATCCCGGGCAGCAGCGTCAGTGGCGGCCTTGCGCGCTCGTTTGCGTTTTACACTATTCTCGTAAGCTTCTACAAAACGATCATCGAATGAGGAATAAAAGAGCATATCGCAAACGGCGTCCTCACTGTCTGGTTCGTCCTCCTCATCGACGAACTCTTTGTACTTAACCCGCGTAGCAGAACGGGAGGATCGCGTCCGTTTTGAAGAGACTGGCAGGTCCACTCTACCATAAGAATCGCGCCCGGGTCCGGGCCTCCTCGAGGATGATTCTGCAGAAGACCTAGCAGGCATAGTGGGGCGGTAAGAAAGAAAAATAAACAGCCTACTGGCTCATATATGGTAGGGTGAATGATCGAGGATCCTTAAAAGCCCACCAATCAAATGTGATCCCGGGCTGATGCCATCAGATGGAGAGCTCGGTGATTAAAACCACAAGGTGATATAAATAGGACGTCGAGATAAAAGATAAGATAAAAAGCTAGCAGTGGTGTCCCCTTGAGAATACACTGCGCCTCAGAATCCGCACGTGTAATCGCCTAAGTCTGTATAGGCAGAGTGACCACGTAACGTAAAATTTCGCTTCTTCATTTCTTTCTCTCTCTCATCATCCACTCACGAGTCCTTCTACCTTTCGACCCCCATCCTCTAGTTCAGACAAAGAAACATTCAACACACCCCCGCCAGGATCAGCAGTCGACCTTCTCCCCCCTCCCCTTCACTGTAAACTACCCAATAACGTCAAGAAGTCCTTCTCGCATCCGACCTTTGCAGACTCAAGTCCTAATTGACTTGGGGGCTGGTACTCCCCTTGATTCGGATATTCCTTTGCGTACATCTCCTGCACTCCAATCGTTAGAAACTTCGGATTTATCAAACAAGCCCCTGGCATCTCATACTGCGACTTCACCCATATGCCCTCCAACACCTATCCATTTTCCTTCTATTGATATGTCCAACGCTGCCGTTCAAGTGGCATCAGCTGAACAAGCACAATTGCAAGCGCAGGTCGCTACTGTCTCTGCTGCCACTATCCACACCACTCAGTCCAAAATATGAGCTCCCTCAACCTCCAGCATTCTACGGGCACCGTGACGACTACATGCACTGGAGAACTCAATGCGAAGTTTTCTTCACCTTTCATGCTGCGGATTTCACTAATGAAATGACAAAACCTTGTCCATGCCGGGATTAATGAACAGAGGTAAGGCCGTAATCTGGGTTCAATTGTCTGTGGACAAATACACAATTAATCACGTATTAATTCCTCTGTCTCATCGGGTCTTGCTGGACAAACTGGATGAGTCTTTCACTCCAACAGATACTCGAGCTCATGCGTTTCATGAGTTGACCTCCATCCACCAGCAAGGTGAAGCTATATCAACCTTCAACTCTCGTTTCAGGATCACTGCCCATCGAGCTGGACTCAAAGATGACCAAGTTCTGATTGACTACTATGAGAAGGTGATCGACACTTATATCCAGATGGAAATCCGAACACGACTTCCTCTTCCTATGAAGTTCGACGAGTGGACTACGTTAGCTCATCAAATTGACAATTTCAGTGACCACCGTACTGAGAATCACATGGACACTCCGGTTTTATTTTAAAAATTAGTGGAATGCAGTGCATTCGATCATAGGAAGGGTGTTATGTTATGACTCCTTATTGAAATTTCGGGCTACAGCAGATACGAGGACCCCGCGCGCGGACAAGCCTTACACGCGGACTAACACGCAGACAAACACGAGGGGACGCAGATGGGTGAAGGTTGTATGTGGGGTAGAGGAGAGTCTAATGTAGACAGGGAGTGGGGGGAAGGGTTTATTTATTACTGAAGATGACAAGAGTGATACTGGCCACTCAAATATTCAATATATGTAACTAATTAATGAGGATTGATGAAAACAGGACTCGGGATCACGAGTGTTTGATGCGGACCAATGAGGATGTGAGGAGGGATCAGAGGATCAGACGCGGGCTCACGCGGGAGTGTATAGATTAGACAAGTAAGGCCATCATATTTGGGTGACAAATGGAAAGACTGAAGGTCCTAATTTCATACATGAAGTGAGATAGAGCATAAATAAAATAATTTTATATGGAGGGGAAGTTGTTTTTCAAATATACTAAGGTTTATGTTACTTTAATTATGTGAGTTATTCTACTCGACGCGGACTAGACTCGGAGAAAGAGGTTGACACGGGCTCAACACGGGAAAAAAGCCCGCCGCGGGCTCCTCGTATTTCTGGTAGCCCCTGCAGTACTGATATGCTAAGGTACTGATATGCTAACCTTGTTTGCGATACCAGTACCTTGCCCCACCAAAAAAAAAAAAAAGTACTGATGGGCAGAACTTTACTGTTTGGACGAGCAATCAGCCCACTTTCTTCTTGTCTGCTACTGGGTCCCCGCCAGGGGCAGGCACTATATTGGCTGGAAGGCAGCATCACGTCTTAGGTTTAGAGGGTTTCCTTTCTTTCTCCTCAAATAACTCTAGTGCATATAAATGTGTAAGGACCGGACTGTGTTAGGGCACCGGTATATAAATTATTTGATTTCAAAACCAAAAAATAAGGCGCTCACTACAACACGAGCTCGACAACGGATCCTCAAATTCCCGAGAGCAGCATCATTCTTGTTCCTGGATAAGGAAGAGCAGATTTATCGGAAAAATCAGAGTGAGAATCAACCACCAGCGGTCAATAAGGCATACCAGAATTATATGATGGAAACAGCATATGATTGCCTTGGTCATAGGCGAATGTATACTACCACTAAGGGTCATAGGCGAATGTATACTACCACTAAGCCGATTAGCCGAAAGATTGGTAGCTGGGGTTTGAAAGCTACGCTGTGTGATATGTGCCTAGTAGTCCTAGCGGAGTTCAGAACACAAATAAGTCTTCTGAGGAAAAGTTGGGGCTGTAGAGAAACCTAGTAGTGCTGGAATACGAAGGCTCTGGAGAAACCAAGTAGCCAATAGAGAATAGTGTCATACAGACGTTTTTGTGTGGTTTGGCTGCCTGTCCCGGGGCTTGCCCACACAAAGACTGGCATGTCTGCGTCAAGACCTCGCGTGTCCGCTGGGAAATACAAAAACTCTCTCTGTCCAGGGCTCGCAGAGAAGTGCGGACAAGTACGCACACGAACGTGGGTGACAGCGCGGGTCTGGCATGGATAAAGGCCTTGCAGAAGACCAACACATGATAAGATATAGGCGGATAAACCTACAGAATTATTTGCAGCTATCAGTAACGTATCTGTGAAGGACATCAGTAGTCAATAGAGAACATTTAGTGAGTACTAGAGGCATAATCATAGTAAAGGGAACATGAGTCTTACACTTTGATGTGGACAAGTAATGGCACGCGCGGACAAGTGAGGGCAGGTGCGGGGGGCGCGGACCAATGAGGAATGGACCAATGAGGAATGGACGCGGAATCCACGCAGACCAGACGCAGATGGTGCGGTCTCTACCTAAGTGACGCGGACAGGACGGGGATTCCTGCTCTTTCCTCTATATTTTGGGAGTTGGCAATTCACATCCATATGGCAATAAATTATTAAGTGAAGAAGGGCATTGAACTCTTAAATGTATAGTACAAACATACATGTTGTTTTGTAAACAGGTCATCAATACGCGGCTGTGTTAGAAGATTGTCTAGGGTGGAGTTATTGATTGATGATCAGCTAAAGGGCCGTCAATACTACCGAGCTGCGCACGGCGGAGTGGGACTAGAGGCGCGGTGTAGACACGGGGTGGTGGCATCTGTATCACTGACTCCTACATAGCGGCGCGGACTCACGGTGGACTGTCGCCCCTTTGGGTTAAAGGCGCGGACAGTACAGTACGCGGGAAAGTGTCTGGTGTGCTTGTCCGCACTTTTGTGAGAGCCTGTCCACAGGCCATGCTTGCCTGGGTGCATCATATTATTATTATTATTTAAGGACCATTTATGATGAGTGAAGGGCTATTTGAATACGGTTGAAGAAATTTCCAAGTGCAAGGACAATGTATGACTAAGGTCTATCTAGGGACATGATTATCGAGCTCGTTTCAAATGATCTCAACCTTTGCGATGGATTCAGTGCGGTGGAAATACTCCTGCAAAGGGTGCTTGGGGAGATCGGGAACTCTTGCCTTCCGGTTTCGCGCAATGCTCTCATTGACAAGAGAACACTTGGCTATGCTCCAGGTATACGGTCTACCTCCTGTGATGACTGACTTTGCCATAAGGTCCCCCATAACTCCTGTCTTTGCCCTATAATTCTTCCACTCTTCCAAGTCTGCAAGTGTGATAATCTGGGTGGTGCAAGGGTAGGGAGCAAAAATGACGAGGGCAACCTTTGATTCGACATAGGTAGCTGAGAGGAGTGTTTTTCCCACGCTTGGGGGTAGGGAGAAGGTGGCCTTGAACCACATGGGGTCGTCCTCGTAGGTCATGGACAAGGTCTGATTAACCGTTATATTGGAGGTGACGTCATGTCCCACACACTTGTAGACGGCGAGGGCAGTGTAGGTTAAAACGACGCTGCGTGTGGCGGTTCTCTCGCCATTGTACCAAACGCTGACCCAGAAGTTGTGCTTCCGGGAAGAGTCAGGGTTGAGATAAGATGTGGGATTATTGTCTGTAGTCCTGCGTTTGGGGGGATAGGGCTGGTACAATCTTGGGCTGTCCTCTTGCCGTTGGTGGGATTTGGGGAGAGAGGGGATGGGATTTGGGCAGGGGTGTTAGAAATCTCTGGAGAGTCAGGGATACTGGTCATGGCAGATGTCGTGTATGTGGACTTTGGCGTTGTATAATCGGAAAACCAATCAAGATCTTATCTGATGATCTTGAATAAAGCATAGGGAGTGGCGGTTTTAATCAGCGGGATCGAGGAGTGACGGCATCACTGTGAGATGGCTGTTGATTGGTGAACCCGATGGGTGGTGGAACATTTGGGCTATAGACTGGTAAGTTGATTTTTTTGATTTGTTACCGGGCTGTGTATATGGTGCAAGACTTAGTACACCAAAGGTTGCTTGGAAAAACCAGGTCCTGGGCACAATTTGTCCCGGGGGAATTAATGTTCTGAGTTGATGAAAAAAAAGAGTGGAGGTCATGCATGTTATCGACTGGTGAAATGTAAAGTCTTTGTGGATGATGAAGATGAGGGGAGAGTGAGGATGCTGTCTGTGAGGACATATTTTCTTGTTCATTTGATGACTAGATTTATAGAGGTTTATGAGATAGCTGAGGAGGGTGCGTCAAGCGAGAGTGAGGGATTGTGGAATGTCGAGGGTGAGCCTGGCAAATGTTGGCGTCGGGGCTCTTTGCCTCGCAAGCGAGGTTGATGGTATTTGCGATGTTCACGAGCTCGGAGTGGCTCGTGTGGTGGGGACTGTGGTTGGAAAAGCGAGGTAAAAGGGTTGAAATATTGATACTTGAGAGGGATTACCTGTTAGTAATATGTGGATTGACATGATATGAGTTGATTTGAGTATTGTGGCGGTCTACGAGACTGGTTTTGTGGAGTGCGGGTGAGCGCGGTTGGGGGCGTGATGCGTGAATTGAGTGTGTAGGGTGGGTATGGTCTTGTTAGTGAGGATGTGAGTGGTAGGTTAGGTGGGACTGTGAAAGATAGATAGATGTTGAGAAGTAGAATGGTAGATGAACTGCAAAGGGTAGAGGAATGGATGAGAGAGGGAAAGAAATTAGTAAGAGAGGTGGAGAGGATAGTGTCGACGAGCATACGGAAACCCTTACCCGAACCTTGTGGGGAAGGATGAGGAATGGAATGGAATGAATGAATGGAAATGAGGGATGGATGGATGGAAATGGAGCGCTTACCCGCGTATGGAGCACTTACCCGTGTATGGAGCGCTTACCCGAGTGCTGTCCGTGTTACATCCTCGCACATGTACCTTATCCTCGCACATGTACCTTATCCTCGCACATGTACCTTATCCTCGCACATGTACCTTATCCTCGCACATGTACCTTATCCTCGCACATGTACCTTATCCTCGCACATGTACCTTATGCTTTCCTCTGGATGCTGCGCAAGAGTTTGTATCTCTGAGTTCTGATGAGTTCTACCCTACCTACTTTACTAAATTTATCCATAAGGCTCAGTCTCCGCACCGTGAGCCCCTGGACCATGGCATTCTCAAGCAGGTTCGGGCTATAAGCAACAAAGTCTGGTAATCAATCTTGTGTAAATGCGAAGGTTCTCAGATAGCAAGATTGTTTATGTGGACAGTCTTTTTCATAATACAGCTGGAGTGTATGTCGTTGCACTTCACTTCTGCCACCGAATACGCTAGTTCAAACATTGACTACAGGGTTTTCACTCTATCTCTTATGTTGCGTTTGGGACTTCTGGTCATGGGCAGTCACAAGCATTGACTATGTGTGATATACATTACCAGCACTTGTACTAGTCAAATGATACTCGGTACCATATTCGTAATAATGACCCTCGCATTTCGTAATACATGTACTGTCGCTCTGTCAAATCACTTTTAAGCTCATCACTCTGCACAATGACCTAAAGAGTAAATATCCTAATCATCATCGTCACACTACAAAAAATCATCAACCTTACACACGAACATTATTCTAGCTAATAATTGAATAAGGCAGTTCTCTATTCGAAGACCTTAGTACTTCAAGTGTAATTGTTAGAGACTGTCAGTACTGGCACAGAGATGTGGACTCACGATCAGTGGCACGAGTTTGATGTAAAATTCAAGAAGCTTGAACCTGAAGTGTAGACCTAGCATTAGCCTACTGGCTCCTCTCCCTTTAACATCTTCGTGTTTACTGTTACCCAGCTTCCTGGTCGCGTATCCGGTCCAATACCATGTACTTATTTCAGTAGTCTCTAATGTCCACATTGGGGTCCTCGAAATCCATTCTGAGCATTGGATTTCCCTCCCATAACTTGCCCGCACCTTGCCCTCGGGCAGTCTGTCATGTCCCCGCCAAGTCCTCTCCCCAAATATAGATACCTTTGTCTGTCCCCATCCCTCCGCACCTGCCCGCCGCATTTACTTGCTCATCCCCAGCAAAGATCCATACAGTTTGAGAGTCTTTCCACTGACTACAATAACTCCCTTAATCCTTTTCACTTGGCTTATATACATAAATACTATACATAGCTACTGTATAGCTAGCATGCAAAGTATAAATTCCCATCTTTTATACCCAGAACTAAACTGACATCCCGCGTGAAGCCTGTGTGAAATGTTGTCCGCGCCCGGGCTCCTCGCATTTGCTGTAGCCCGATGGAATGCATCGAATGGATGGTCAAACGGTCAATGGTCAGTATGGTATAATATCGTCAGTATGGTATAATATCGTCAGTATGGTCAGTCAATCAATCATAAATATTGTATCCGGTAAATGTTGTATCGTAGATATCCTATTGTAAATATCTTAAATCGTAAATCGTAATTGTGTCGTATTGTGCAGTATCCTCTCCTTAACAATCTTATTGTTCACGTTCTCGCTCTCATCAAACCAGCATAGAACACTGCAATGATCCGGGCAGTCGAAACAACACTTCAGCTTTGCTCAGCCAACGCTGCTCTCGAGCAACCGCTTACCTGACTCTATACTTGGGATCCATTATTGATTTCCTTTAGCACACTTACAGGATACATATACCCATGAGTATATAACAACATCGACTTTCTGTCCTACAGTAGCCGCCGTCAGTATCAAACTAATTATTCAGGTTACATGCTTGCAGACCAGGCAGCTCTACAACACGCTATACCCTATCTCATAGATTACAACACCTACAAGCTGACATACCAACAATGGCACTTCTACAATAACGCATCAAATACTCAAGCATCCGAGTCCAGCATCCACCCACCGATCACACCAAATTCATTCATATTTTACTACTTGTCCGCATTCCCACTCCCCCACAGACAACCGAAATGTAATCCATAGTATCTCATCCTCCATTTACAATCTTAGCTTCGTCCGCTTTCCGTTTGACGTAAAGGAAAAATCATGTCATCTCCCTTTATTCCCGTGTCCCAGTCTTTAGTAATCATTTCGTACAACAGTTATTCAATTTGCATACAGCATTAACGATCATCATTCTACAACACCACCACATCCAATACACCAGCATAACGATGGACGTCAAGGACAAGACACTCTCCAGCGCCACTGCTGCCACCCCCGGTGCAAACCGCGATACACGACCACTGGCAGGAGCAATCCTCAACCAACAAGTCAAGACCGAGTGCAAAATCGAGCACGAAATCCCCGTACACGTCAAGGCCGAGGTCAAGATGGAGCAGCCCGACATTAAACCAGAGCTCAAGACCGAGCAAGAAGCTATTAAGATTGAGGTCAAGATCGACCATGACGCCCATGTTAAACCAGAGCTCAAACACGAGGTCAAGATAGAGGAGGAGGAGCCTATTACCCTACCAGTCCAGGAGGACGTCAAGATTGAGCCCGAGGAAATTCACATCCAACTCGAGGAAATTCACATCCAACCCGACCAAATTCACATCCAACCTGACCAAGTTCAGACCCAACCCGACCAAATTCACAGCCAGCAGGAGCAACCTTTCCATCCCGTAACTATTCATTCATGTCCACCATAATCCTCCATATTTATTTATTTTTCAGGATGGCAGACTGCTGGTCCTCCTACCCCGTCTTCAAGGCACACAAAACATACACATCCCGATCCCAATCCATCCTGAGATCACAGCTGGCATCTCACAACTTGTCAGGGAGATAGTCACTGACATATCTCCTCTAGTACGTTATAACTCTATCTCCTATGTTCTTTTCTCATATACACACAACAGCCACTTGAAGAAGATGCATGGCTGCCCCTCCTCCAGGCATCTATTCAAATGTTGGATGATCTTTTTGACAAGAGTTCTGATGTCCTTACTGCCCTCTTCAAGAAGGAGCTCCAGCCTAAGCACCTCCGGTTAGCAGTAGACATCATAAACAGAGCTAAATCTGAATCAAGCCACTAGTTAATTAATCCATAGACATGGTTATTTTTAGTTATCAATTTATTCCCACTTATCTAATCTTACTTTACTTGTTTTTCCTTCTTGCCTATTTTTCCCCAGCTATACCAGATACAACCACCCTGTCCCCACACAATCCTTATTCACACACAATCACAACCCACTTCAAATCCCTCAACCTTAAATTATGGGGCTACAGCAAATACAAGGAGCCTGTGTGCTGACAAGGCTTACATGCTGACGCTGACTAACATGCGCCAACTAACACGCCAACTAACACGCCAACTAACACGCCGACACACGCCGACAAACACCAGGGGCGCAAATGGGTGGAGGTTTAATTATGGGCTAGAGGAGGGTCTAACATAGGCAGGAAGTGGGGGGAACCGCTAATTTATTATAGAAGACAGCAAGGGTGGTAGGCCACTCAAATATTCAATAGATATAGCTAATTAATGATGAAAACATAACACGGGATCACGAGTGTACGACACGGACAAATGAGGACGCGAAGAGGGATCAGAGGATCAGACGCGGGCTCACGAGGGCTTGACGTGGGAGGGTATAGATAACACAACTAAGGTCACCATATTTGAGCAACAAGTGGGAAAACTAAGGCCATAATTACATACATAAAGCAAGATAGAGCACAAGAAAAATAATTCTATACGGAGGGGAGGATGTTTTTTAAATATTATAAGGTTACTTTATTATAATTATGTGGATTATTCTACTCGACACCGACTAGACCCGGACTAGACGCGGAAAAAGAGGCTGACGCGGGCTCAACACGGGAAAACAGCCCGCAGTGGGCTCCTCGTATTTCTGGTAGCCCTAAATTATGCCCTACAGTAGCATCTAACATGTCACTCAGTCCCCATAAGCTCCAATTTATTTACTATCCAACACAACAACCCTGGTACCCCAAATCCAAACACTGACTCTCCTACTTTCATCCATAAACCCAGATACAGCAACTTCTTTTTTTATTTATTATTATGAGAGCCCCGCGTGAGTGCTATAATCTTTATTCTGTTATAATTATCTCACTTATTCTACTCCATCCACACTACACCCTCACAACACAGGAAAAATGCCCATCCCGCCCTCCTCCTATTTCCTGTAGACTGCTATTTTCCGTATCATATCCTCTCTCCTTCATCACACTCATGCTGATAATCATTATAACCCTGACCTTTTATCAGTCCTAAAATGCGCTTGCAGAAAAATGCACACACCCATGTCGACTCTTTTTCCACGTCCAGCCTGCCTTGTGTCCGCATCAAGCCTCTCTTGAATGTTATCAACCCACTTCTATATATCCATACGGTACTTTGTAGCTTTTTAAATCTGCCAATTTTTCATTTACACATATCCTAATAAGTGTTACAACCATTATAAGATTCATGTTTTATCAGTGTTAAGGAGATCTGAAGGAGGTGTCGCTGTCCCCATGGTGTCCGCATCAGTACCCAAGGCGTCCGCATGATGCCCGCACCCATCCTCATTGGTCTGCATCAGCACGCATCCAGCCCCGCCATGCCTTGATATTGTTTCTGCGTTGCCATAATCTGACTATCATTCACCTTGTGTGTTTAAATTTTCAATACCCTTGCTCTATCTCTACCCATTATACCATCTATTCTACACAATCATACTTTCCTCCAACATGCAAGCCATGTCCACCTCGGGTTATTCCCTGTCAAGTCCGCCCGCCCGCCGGATCCGCACTTTTGCCCGACACTATCCCATGTCCTGTCCCCACCTGGGGTAGGACCGTACCCATCCCCAGAGGTTGGCATTCCGGGGTTCTTTCATTGAACTCGATTTTGAAAGCACTCATATCCTTCATATTTAAGTACAAATCCCTGTATTTCAGCTGTCTCTTATTTGTCTCACCTAAAATCTATTTCCGGCATTCAACCAGTTTAAATACCGGAAACAGTCTTTCCGTCAATACTGCCTAGCAAACCACACTTGTCATCTCATCTACCACTCACACTATACTGACACCTCCTCTTATGATCCCAGCTACCATAGTCAGAATCATTGTCCCAGATAGCATCTCTGACGCTCATTTGGCACTCCTCCTGTTGAAAGTTCCCATGATATACTAATCCAAATGGGGGTAATCAACTTTTTGGGCTCACTACAGTGCATGTCCGCTGATTCAATGTCAAGTGTCCATCCAGCCCACATTAGTTCCCGTCCTCACGTGGATTCCACACTTGTAGCCGGGAGTTGATGACACCTCGCCACTTGTGGCACAAAAAAATTTTTTTCGAGTAGTCACAAGTTGGCACCCATCAACCTGTAGCCTGAGTAGAAAAACTTTTTTATCCTCAAGATTGAGTGGCTGCGAGTCAACACAAATTCCCTCTACCATGCCCAATGCAGGCTCCACAACAAAAAGCGTCCTGCATTACTCCGCGAGCCCATGTAAGAACCCTATCTCGAGGCTTTAAAATACCAATAAATAACAATCTCAGTCACAACAAATAGCGCTGCCCCATAGAAAATGTCATTTAACAGGAGTGAGTCGGGCTTCACTAGAGAGATGCACACGTGACACACTCCGAGGATTCACCGGTGCAAATTGAGCGGGAAGCAATTCATGATCATTTGTCATTTCTAAATTTATCCTTTCCTGCAATTTCGTCATTGATAATTCATATTTTCATTGTCACTCCCGGTAGCTAAGGGACAACGGACAGTACAGATAATGTAAATTTTAGAAAATTTTGATTACCTCAATTTACAATTCTGGCTTCTTGGGGTTTAGGTTCGACGTAAAGGATGTCAGACAATACAACGGACAATACAGACAATATAAATTAGAAAATTTTGATACCTCAATTTACACTTTTGGCTTCTTGGGGTTTAGGTTCGACGTAAAGGACGACAGACAATACAACGGACAATACAGACAATATAAATTAGAAAATTTTGATACCTCAATTTACACTTTTGGTTTCTTGGGGTTTAGGTTCGACGTAAAGGACGACAGACAATACAACGGACAATACAGACAATGTAAATTAGAAAATTTTGGTACCTCAATTTAAAATTTTGGCTTCCTGGGGTTTAGGTTTGTCGTAAACAAAAAATCATGCAACTGCTAGAAAGATATCGGATTCAAATACCAGATGTCCAAAACATGGCAATCTGTCTGCTTAACTTGGGTGCAGCCAGGGTGAAAAATAACGAGATCATAGGAAAGCAATTATATTCAGAGCATGGAAAGCTATTGGGCACAGTTCTGTAATTGTTCGCCTATTTTTGGTTTGAACCAAATAAAGCAGATCCCGAACACGTACTGCCCGACTACATAAACATTCAATTATTTTCTTACAAAACATCTACTTCGTATGACACAACACGCTTCTAAAGAGCATTAGCTACATCCTGCGCCTAATAACACTGCCAGAAAAAAGGCGAAAAACAAAAACAAAAGAAAAATATACAAATCCTGTTGATCTACGGGACTGCTTGTGATGGAACCTATTTTTCCGGATTGGACAAGTTGTGTTGTCTAAAGCAAGCTACCCTGCTTTTCACCCTCGGAAGTAGTATATGATTCACGTAATCTCGGAGATTAGTGTATTTGCCGTAGGCCATGCAGTGGTGAGAGCCCTCAGAACAATCCATCACATATCTCCCGTTGGGTGCAGATTGTGTTTTCTGTCTCACATAGATGCGCTACAGCAGAAATAATGAGTCCACGCAATGTAGGCTGGACACAGAAAAGTGTCTGCGTCGTATTTTCTGTGAGCGCGGCAAGGAATTAAAGGTGCTCTGCACCTGTCATTTTGTAATTCATAATTCGTAATTCTTAATCCAAGTCGTTCCCGATAGCTAAGGGACAACGGCCATAAATTTTGCTTGATGCCTGGATCTACGATTCTAGCTTCTTGGGGTCTAGGTTTGACGTACACAAAAAATCATGTCATTCCTACAAAGATATAACATTGGAATATCAGAATGCTAAAACATGCACATTTCTCACTAAAAGAAGGGACTTCAGAATAGAAATTAGACTGTTAATTTGTGGTCCAGGCGCGGTGGAAAATTAGGGACATCATTTATAAGAAAGCAAGGACTGAGAGGATGGAAAGCTATTTGGTAAGGTTCAGTAAGCGATCACATATCTTTGTTCGGCGGATATCTTTGTGCCGCCGAGAATGGCTATTGGATGAGTCGGGTATGTGAGTGTTTAGTAAAGTGTTTAGTAATCACTGGGTGCAAGAGATATTTAAGGTGGACTGGCGGTGAACAAATTATCGTTCTACACCACCACAACGATATGCAGAAACAAGAGGATATAGCTCTCATTGGGATGACCGAGGCTCTGGCTATAGCTGAGGGACCGCTGAGCGTCGAGGAGGTGATAGTGGAGGAGGCTGAGGAGGTGGTGGAGGAGGCTGTGGAGGTTGTGGAGGAGGCTCCTCAATATCATCCTCTTGACGCTGTGAGTATTGATTCCTTCATTCCGGTTGGCAAAATTACTGAATAATTGTTATTTTGCAGAATGGAAACATCATTGTCATGGTGGAAAGAGCAATAGATGTAAGTGTTAATGCATGTATAAAAGTGATGGTATTATTTACTGACCATGTATTAGGGACAGACGGTGAGAATACCCACCATCATGGACTATGAGATGACTAGAGGGATCATGGCCATGATCCTGGACATCATCATGGAGATATGTCCCGACCTGTGTCCCATGGTAAGTTGTGAGTATGTTGCGGGCGATTAGTTACTGATTAAGTATAACAGGCAATAGAGCAGCTAGCCTGGACAGCCCTGATTCAGGGGTGTGCTGAGTATCTGGATGAAGTGTTTCAGATGAGCAATCATCTCTGCTGCACTATCCTATGTAGGAAGCTGCTGAGGGTGAAGGATGTGAGGCTGGCAGTGGGGGTGCTCAAGAGGTTGAAGAGGGAGAGGGCAGAAGCTAGGGAGGAAGAAGTGGGTATGGAGGGGTGATGGGTGGGGGGTTGGCATGTGGTAGTTAGTTGTGGCTAATAAATTCTCTTTGATGGATTATGGTGGTGAGGATATGAAGTAAGAAGAGATTAATGTGAGAGGGGCCAGAAGACGTTTTGACTTGCAGCACAAATAATATTTTGTTTCAATGGTGGCCGCAAGTCAATACGTTTTGACTTGCGGGACAAAATAAATAATATTTTGTTCAACAGTAGCCACGAGTCAGCAGGTTTTGACTTGCGAGACAAAGTATGATTTTTTTTCCACGGTGGCCACAAGTCAACAGCTTTCCACTCGTGGCACATATATTGGTTTTTTCAAGGCTGGCCGCGAGTCGACACCTTTTGACCCGAGGCACAAAATATTTATTTTTTTACAAGGGCTGTGAGTCAACACCTTTTGACTTGCGGGACAAACATTATTTTCTTTTGACAGTGGCCGCGAGTTGACACTGTGTGACTTGCGACACAAATAATATTAGTTTTTTTCACAGCAGCCGCAAGTCGACACGTTTTGACTCGCGGGACAAAATAATATTTTGTCCAACAGTAGCTGCGAGTCAGCAGGTTTTGACTCGCGAGACAAAGTATGATTTTTTTTCCACGGTGGCCGCAAGTCAACAGCTTTCCACTCGCGGCACATATATGGTTTTTTTCAAGGCTGGCCGCGAGTCAACACTTTGTGACTCGCAACACAAACATTATTAGTTTTTTTCATAGGCGCCGCAAGTCGACTCCTTTTGACTCGCGGCACAAAAATTTTTTTTCACAGGGGCCACGACTCAACACAACACCTTTTTACTTGCAGCACAAATATTATTTTCTTTCAATGGTGGCCGCGAGTCAGCAGCTTTTGAATCGCAGGACACAATATGATTTTTGTCCGCTATGACCGCGAGTCCACAGCTTTCGACTCGCAGCACATATATTGCTTTTTCAAGGCTGGCCGCAAGTCAACACCTTTTGACTCGCCACACAAACATTATTTTGTTTCAATGGTGGCAGTGAGCCCAGACTTTTCAACTCACGGGACAAAATGTCCAGTTGCTGTGAGTCAGCAGTTTTCCACTCTTGGCACAAATTCTTTTTTTTCAAGGCCAGCTGCAAGTCAACACCTTTTGACTTGCGGCACAATTCTCATTTTTTTTTCATGGCTGCCTCAAGTCTGCAGCACAATTGTTGTTTTTAGCATTTACCACAATACGATCCACTTAAAACAAGTGCACATATATATATACATTACCCCTTAGAATACCATTTTATAATCCATTTTTACATCATTCATTTTACACAATAATAGTACACCACATTCCCCCCCGAAAAAAAATTGCTTTAAACCACAAGTTGGTTAAGGGGTTAAGGGGTTATCATAGTAACCATGTTATCTTTGTGATGATTGGCTACGAGTTGACACATTAATTATTGCCACTTGTGGGGGATAAATATTATTTTTTTCAAGGGTGGCCACGAGTCTACACTTTTAGACTCGTGACACAAATTTTATTTTTTTTCACAGCTGCCGTGAGTCAACACCTTTGGACTCATGGCACAAATATTATTTTGTTGCAATGGTAACCGCGCCTCAAGACGTTTTGACTCGCGGGATACAATAATATTCTGTGACATGGTGGCCAGGAGTCAGCAGCTTACAACTCGCCGCACAAAATATATATATTTTTTGAAGGCTGGCCACGAGTTGAGATATTGTGACTTGCAGGGGAAAATATTAAAATTTTCAAGGCTGGCCGCGAGTCGACACCTTTTGACTCACAGCACAAAATAATATTTAGTTGCAAAGTGTCCGCGAGTCAGCACCTGTCGACTCGCGGCACAAAATATTATTTTTTTCCACGGCGGCTGCGAGTCAGCAGCTTTTGACTCGCGGCACATATATTCTTGTCCGCGAGTCAGCACCTCTCGACTTGCAGCACAAAATATTGTTTTCTTCCATGGTGGCCGCGAGTCACCATTTGTCGACTTGCTGGACAAAATGTGATTTTTTTCCACCGCAGCCGCGAGTCAGCAGCTTTCGACTCGTGGCACATATACATATATTGTTTTTCAAAGCTGGCCACGAGTCGACACCCTTTGACTCACGGCACAAAATAATATTTGGTTCCAAAGTGTCCACAAGTCAGCACCTCTCGACTCGAGGCACAAAATATTATTTTTTTCCAAGGCAGCCGCGAGTCAGCAGCTTTTGACTCGCGGCACATATATTCTTGTCCGCAAGTCAGCACCTGTCGACTCGCGGCACAAAATAATGTTTGGTTCCAAAGTGTCCGCAAGTCAGCACCTGTCGACTCGCGGCACAAAATATTATTTTTTTCCACAGCAGCCGCGAGTCAGCAGCTTTTGACTCGCGGCACATATATTCTTGTCCGCGAGTCAGCACCTCTCGACTCGTGGCACAAAATAATATTTGGTTCCAAAGTGTCCACAAGTCAGCACCTGTCGACTCGCGGCACAAAATATTATTTTTTTCCACGGCAGCCGCGAGTCAGCAGCTTTTGACTCGCGGCACATATATTCTTGTCCGCGAGTCAGCACCTCTCGACTCGCGGCACAAAATAATGTTTGGTTCCAAAGTGTCCGCAAGTCAGCACCTGTCTACTCGAGGCACAAAATATTATTTTTTTCCACAGCAGCCGCGAGTCAGCAGCTTTTGACTCGCGGCACATATATTCTTGCCCGCGAGTCAGCACCTCTCGACTCGCGGCACAAAATATTATTTTTTTCCACAGCAGCCGCGAGTCAGCAGCTTTTGACTCGCGGCACATATATTCTTGCCCGCGAGTCAGCACCTGTCGACTCGCGGCACAAAATATTATTTTTTTCCACAGCAGCCGCGAGTCAGCAGCTTTTGACTCGCGGCACATATATTCTTGTCCGCGAGTCAGCACCTGTCGACTCGCAGCACAAAATAATGTTTGGTTCCAAAGTGTCCGCAAGTCAGCACCTGTCGACTCGCGGCACAAAATATTATTTTTTTCCACAGCAGCCGCGATTCAGCAGCTTTTGACTCGCGGCACATATATTCTTGTCCGCGAGTCAGCACCTCTCGACTCGTGGCACAAAATAATATTTGGTTCCAAAGTGTCCACAAGTCAGCACCTCTTCACTCGCGGCACAAAATATTATTTTTTTCCAAGGCGGCCGCGAGTCAGCAGCTTTTGACTCGCGGCACATATATTCTTGTCCGCAAGTCAGCACCTCTCGACTCGTGGCACAAAATAATGTTTGGTTCCAAAGTGTCCGCAAGTCAGCACCTGTCGACTCGCGGCACAAAATATTATTTGGTTCCAAAGTGTCCGCAAGTCAGCACCTGTCGACTCGCGGCACAAAATATTATTTTTTTCCACGGCAGCCGCGAGTCAGCAGCTTTTGACTCGTGGCACATATATTCTTGTCCACGAGTCAGCACCTCTCGACTCGCGGCACAAAATATTATTTTTTTCCACGGCAGCCGCGAGTCAGCAGCTTATGACTCGCGGCACATATATTCTTGTCCGCGAGTCAGCACCTGTCGACTCGCAGCACAAAATAATGTTTGGTTCCAAAGTGTCCGCAAGTCAGCACCTGTCGACTCGCGGCACAAAATATTATTTTTTTCCACAGCAGCCGCGAGTCAGCAGCTTTTGACTCGCGGCACATATATTCTTGTCCGCGAGTCAGCACCTGTCGACTCGCGGCACAAAATAATGTTTGGTTCCAAAGTGTCCGCAAGTCAGCACCTCTCGACTCGCGGCACAAAATATTATTTTTTTCCACGGCAGCCGCGAGTCAGCACCTGTCGACTCGCGGCACAAAATATTATTTGGTTCCAAAGTGTCCACAAGTCAGCACCTGTCGACTCGCGGCACAAAACATAATTTTTTTCCATGGCAGCCGCGAGTCAGCAGCTTTTGACTCGCGGCACATATATTCTTGTCCGCGAGTCAGCACCTCTCGACTCGCGGCACAAAATATTATTTGGTTCCAAAGTGTCCGCAAGTCAGCACCTGTCGACTCGCGGCACAAAATAATATTTGGTTCCAAAGTGTCCACAAGTCAGCACCTCTTGACTTGCGGCACGAAATATTATTTTTTTCCAAGGCGGCCGCGAGTCAGCAGCTTTTGACTCGCGGCACATATATTCTTGTCCGCGAGTCAGCACCTCTCGACTCGCGGCACAAAATATTATTTTTTTCCACGGCAGCCGCGAGTCAGCACCTGTCGACTCGCGGCACAAAATATTATTTGGTTCCAAAGTGTCCACAAGTCAGCACCTGTCGACTCGCGGCACAAAACATAATTTTTTTCCATGGCAGCCGCGAGTCAGCAGCTTTTGACTCGCGGCACATATATTCTTGTCCGCAAGTCAGCACCTCTCGACTCGTGGCACAAAATAATGTTTGGTTCCAAAGTGTCCGCAAGTCAGCACCTGTCGACTCGCGGCACAAAATATTATTTGGTTCCAAAGTGTCCGCAAGTCAGCACCTGTCGACTCGCGGCACAAAATATTATTTTTTTCCACGGCAGCCGCGAGTCAGCAGCTTTTGACTCGTGGCACATATATTCTTGTCCGCGAGTCAGCACCTCTCGACTCGCGGCACAAAATATTATTTTTTTCCACGGCAGCCGCGAGTCAGCAGCTTATGACTCGCGGCACATATATTCTTGTCCGCGAGTCAGCACCTGTCGACTCGCAGCACAAAATAATGTTTGGTTCCAAAGTGTCCGCAAGTCAGCACCTGTCGACTCGCGGCACAAAATATTATTTTTTTCCACAGCAGCCGCGAGTCAGCAGCTTTTGACTCGCGGCACATATATTCTTGTCCGCGAGTCAGCACCTGTCGACTCGCGGCACAAAATAATGTTTGGTTCCAAAGTGTCCGCAAGTCAGCACCTGTCGACTCGCGGCACAAAATATTATTTTTTTCCACGGCAGCCGCGAGTCAGCACCTGTCGACTCGCGGCACAAAATATTATTTGGTTCCAAAGTGTCCACAAGTCAGCACCTGTCGACTCGCGGCACAAAACATAATTTTTTTCCATGGCAGCCGCGAGTCAGCAGCTTTTGACTCGCGGCACATATATTCTTGTCCGCGAGTCAGCACCTCTCGACTCGCGGCACAAAATATTATTTGGTTCCAAAGTGTCCGCAAGTCAGCACCTGTCGACTCGCGGCACAAAATAATATTTGGTTCCAAAGTGTCCACAAGTCAGCACCTCTTGACTTGCGGCACGAAATATTATTTTTTTCCAAGGCGGCCGCGAGTCAGCAGCTTTTGACTCGCGGCACATATATTCTTGTCCGCGAGTCAGCACCTCTCGACTCGCGGCACAAAATATTATTTTTTTCCACGGCAGCCGCGAGTCAGCACCTGTCGACTCGCGGCACAAAATATTATTTGGTTCCAAAGTGTCCACAAGTCAGCACCTGTCGACTCGCGGCACAAAACATAATTTTTTTCCATGGCAGCCGCGAGTCAGCAGCTTTTGACTCGCGGCACATATATTCTTGTCCGCGAGTCAGCACCTCTCGACTCGCGGCACAAAATATTATTTGGTTCCAAAGTGTCCGCAAGTCAGCACCTGTCGACTCGCGGCACAAAATAATATTTGGTTCCAAAGTGTCCACAAGTCAGCACCTCTTGACTTGCGGCACGAAATATTATTTTTTTCCAAGGCGGCCGCGAGTCAGCAGCTTTTGACTCGCGGCACATATATTCTTGTCCGCGAGTCAGCACCTCTCGACTTGAGGCACAAAATATTATTTGGTTCCAAAGTGTCCGCGAGTCAGCACCTCTCGACTTGAGGCACAAAATATTATTTGGTTCCAAAGTGTCCGCGAGTCAGCACCTCTCGACTCGCGGCACAAAATATTATTTTTTTCCACGGCAGCCGTGAGTCAGCAGCTTTTGACTCGTGGCACATACACATATATTGTTTTTTCAAAGCTGGCCACGAGTCAACACCCTTTGACTCGCGGCACAAAATAATATTTGGTTCCAAAGTGTCCGCAAGTCAGCACCTCTCGACTCGCGGCGCAAAATATTATTTTTTTCCGCAGTGCCAGCGAGTCAGCAGCTTTTGACTCGCGGCGCATACATCGTTGTCCGCAAGTCAGCACCTCTCCACTCACGGCACAAAATATTGTTTTTTTCCATGGTGCCCGCAAGTCACCATTTGTCTACTCATGGCACAAAAATATGATTTTTTTTCCATCGTGGCCACAAATCAACACCTTTCCACTCCCAGCACATATATTCTTTCTTCCACTTACCACAATACAATCCACTCAATACCAGTACACAATCACATACAATATATATATATTACCCCTCACAATAAACAATTTAAATACATCATTCCATACATTCCTGCCAAAAAAATTTATTATTTGCTTTCAACCACAAGTTCGTTAAGGGGTTAAGGCGTTATCTTTTCTCTCCCCTGCCCTCAATTTCACTCCCTATTCACTCTATTCTCTGCCATTTTTCTTCTCCTCATCTATCCTCCCTATCTTACTCACTCAGACTCATCGCAAATGTCTTTCTTACCGTGATGTACAGCCAGGATCACTCGCGCATCACTCATCACTGATTCTGCTTACCAATATTTCCTAAAGTGGCGTGCAAGCCAGAGGATCAGTTGAGGTGGCTGTTCACTCGCGCATCACTCATCATTGATTGCGCTTACTAACACTTCCCAAAGAGGCAGGTGCCCGCAGAGCTAACCTAACCCACCGATCGAGAGCACACTTGAATCCACTCTCCGCCAGTATTTTGCCAATAACTTGCCCAATAATGAATAGTTTCACATGAAACAACCACCAACCAAAAGGAAATAAAATTCCCCATTTTCCCACATATCAAACTTTGATGGTTACATAATTAAGAAAATATGTAGCGTGGAAAACTCTCCCATCTATTCCAAGAGTGTCCACTCTAGGCGAATTTGCTGCAAATAAAATTTCCCACAAAACAACCAACAGAAACATGGAAAAAAATCACTGCATTTTTCCATGTACCAAACTCCTCTGCTTACGTAATCATTGTGTACCATGGGAATCTACACCCAGGGTGATTGTGACTGTTATAGAATAAGTCAGATTAGCTTCTATAACCAAGCATAATATAAGACTAGAGAGTTGTGCACTATATTGCACAGTGAAACTTATAATTGACATTTTTTTTGGGGGGGAAAATCCTCCAGCCAGCAGAGCCCTTATATACTAGATGACCCCAGTTATTTATACCTTTTATCAAGGCACAGAAGCCTGCCCCATGACTGACACAAATTTGGATGATTGAGGAGGAGAGGCAGATTATAAATAAATATCCCAAGAGGCTCCAGCTGTCCCAATTGGGAAGGCATGAAGAGGCTCCATCCTAATTGGGAAGGGGATCCGGAGCCATGGGAGAGGCTCCAGGAGGCTCCGTCCAAATTTGGAAGGGGCTCCAGAGCCATGGGAGAGGCTCCAGCCATCCAAATTGGGAAGTAAGGCTCCAGAGCCTTGGAGGAGGCTCCATGTATCCAAATTAGGATGAGGCTCCAGAGCCTCTTTTGGGGTGGAGCCTCTCCCAGATCCAGATCGGGAGAGGCACCAGAGCCTCAGCAGGTCACATGATTTAATTTCGGCAATTTCCTTGGAGCCTCTTGGAGCCTCTCTAACAGCTCTTGGAGCCTCTTTGGAGCCTCCCCAAAACAATAGAAATTCAACAACAATTCATCTACTTGCTCAAATCACACAATATTAGGCTGTCTGAAATCACAAAAACAACAGCTATCAATCAATATAAAAATGACATGGGGCTACAAGGAGAAATGACGCAAAACCATTGTAGTAGGGAGGCTCCACTGAATATTTCTATTCCTTGTAAATTGAATAACAAATCATCCAGTTCTCTGTTTACATTCCAATCTACAGCAGTGGATTCACATGAATAAATGCTATTTTTCAAGTCTAAGATGAAAGAATTCCGGGAAATTCAGAGTGGAGCCGCTGGAGCCTCTTGGAGCCTCTCTGGAGCCTCTCCCGAAAAAAATGAAAGAAAATTACATATCAAATCAGAAAATCATCCGTTCCGGATGATTTTAGGCTCGTTGGAAACGTCTCTTCGAGACGCTTCCAACAGTGCATGCACCCCCCCCAGAAACCCGCAGCATTCCAAAAGGCAGTGCTGGCGCACTGCCTTTTGGAATACTGCTAGGCCTCTGTTAAACAGTGAGGGCGAGGCTGAGGTTGAAGACATCCTGGAGCATTGGCTGGTTGGTCAGGGGTGGAGCTATTGTGTGAAGTATAAGGGATATCCGGCTGAAGAAAGCAAGTGGTTGCCGGGCTGTGAGGTTGAGAACCTCGCCGCGTTGGACAGGTTTTTTGCACATTTGGGACTGGACAACCATGGACATCTGGTCAAGTAGCACTGTCGGTTCCCACCCCCCTTTTTCCCCTTTTTCCCCTTTTTTTTTCTCTTTCTTCTGTCCTCGTGTTTCCTTGCTGTTTTGTGTAGTGTGTTCTCCTTCTCGCTTGCCTGCGGTATGCTTTTTCCCTGAAGGGCACCAGGGTTTTTTAATGCAACTGCACACGGATTTAGATAGCTAGTCTACCTTGTCTTTGCGCATCTTGTGTTCCCTTTCCTTTTTTTTGTTTTTCCTCTTTCCTGGCGTTTCTTTCTTTCTTTGTTGTGGGCAGGGAGGAGTGTAAGCAAGCTTACCACTGACAGGAGCTGACGTCATGAACCGATCACTAATGAACCATATATAAAGGACCTTTCTATGCGATAGCGGGTTAACCTCTCTCTTCCATCATCCTCTCTTTCATATCTGTTCTCTCTCTCTCTCTCATTGTATACGCGTATCATAAACTCTTACTCTTCTGGAATATACGTCGTGCCTACGTATTTGTCTTTGTGTCGTAAGTGAAGCCTCGTGCTTACAGGCAATTGATCATAAAGTGCCATGAGAGAGGGATAAGTGCGAGAGGAGTTGGCTGGACCAGAACCAGAAGACGGCGCATTGGTACGACGGGGAGTGATGCTTTCCAAGAGAGATGGTACAGGTTTGTTATCACCACGGTAAGAGCGACCAACCTCGAAACCATCAGCCAGCTCAGTAACACGACGAATCCAATCGTCAAGATTAACCAGAGCATCCAGATTTTCAGACAAGCAAAACTCCCGATAGCGATGTCGGAAGGGGCCACTCATACCCTCGCGGAGGTGACGAAGGATGAAGGCCTCATTCTTGTGGAATGGCGTGTCAAGCAAGCAGGAATTAGAACTCTTGACACGAGAGACCCAGGGGGCAAAACGACTGTCCTCCTGCCGTTCAAGAACCGCGTAAGCATAGTCTCCTTCCCAGGCAACAGGTAAGAAGCGTTCTCTCAACCTCGTCATAAAGTCTCTGTATGGCAACGCGAGCAAGGTAGCGAAGTTGTTTGGTGGATCAGAGGCCCGGTGGCACACGTGCTTGTGCTCTGAATAGGCTCGAGCTCTTGTTATGGCCTAGTAATTGCAGTAGTTTAAGAGAAGACGACATTGAGATTAAAATGAGATACTACTATGTGAGAACGCGGCTTGTATGCCACTGTTGGTGCAAACGATTATTCATAAGTCAACTCCTGGATCATCTGGGAAATGAAAGCACCTGCATACATTGAGAGAGTATAGGGTTATTTACAAGAGGAGATGAGAAAGAATTTTGAGAACACCAGCGACGCGCTCCTGTCTGATAGCAATACGAGACTAGTACCCCCAAGGCCAGATAATAAACTCGTCGCGTCTTCAACCGTGCGAGAGCATCCAGGACACCGGGCCCATGAGACCGGGATGCCTTGAGCACCCGAGTCTGCGTAAGAGGCAGAATACAGAAAGGCGACAAGTGGTTCGACTGCATCTCGACGAGGTGGTGATAAGAGAACAATAGAGGGGAGCGTGGGAAGAGATGCCTGATTGAGGATAAAGGGAGGGCCGGCACAGCTCTGCTCGTCGATGCCTACCCGCCGGGGCCATGACGAGAAGGCCACGAGGGCGCGTGTATTTGGGTGGCAGCGAGGAGGAGGCGAGCGAGCGGAGGAATCATGAGTGGCGCCCTGGATATGTTTCGAAAGTAAATTCATGACTAGGCAAAGCTGAAGTCAATAGCATTGAAAATTGGAACTGCTTACCCTGCGTGACCGTGGTGTGATCGCCTTGTATATTGAAGACTGCATCCATTCACCGTATTGTTCACCATATCTCCTCGTATCACCGTCATGATTGAGTCTTTGACAGCGATGCCTTCAGCATTTTCAAAGAAACCTCCTGATCCTGTAGGACGAAAGGTACACCCTGATCAGAATCATAGAGCGTTAACATACCAACACTAACTTTCATGACTTGTGTTCTTTGAGGGAAAGAAACCGGATAGCCACTCCTTGAATTTAGTTCTTTTTTTTCAGAGCCGGCATCAGAGGGAAAAGTGAGGGCGATGGTGAGAGGAAAGAAGAATAGGCCTCGAGGCACTGCCCGCGTGAACAATGTGCAGGGCACTCGGCATTCGCCTAAGAAGCAGTCTCCTGACACATAGACGCTGGGTGAGTGAGAACAAGAGGCAGTCAAAAGTGTACCCGATGATTTAGGTGGAACAACGGAGGACAGAGACGGCGGCGCTGCGACTGACGTTGAGGAAGATGGACTCGCGAGGGGATATTGGAGGTTGTTTCTGCGCAAGCTCATTACTGTCCTTGCATCGCAACGGGCGCATGCGAGGGACCATGACACTAGGTGTACTGATCTTCGAGTTGACGAGAGGCCGAAGTGCCACTGGTGGTGATACTGGACGCTACTCCGAGACAATTTGCTTGATCTTGACTTCTGTGCCTGTACGGGAAACCCTTAGTTTATGACACGCACAAACACGCAACGTAAAGATTCAAAGTGCGCACTGCTTGGTCCCTCGAGAGAAATTCTCAACTTTGGTTTCTCCTAAGTATCCATCACTCCTCTTTCCTCGCTTCCATAAGCTGTGTTGTCTTCTCCTTCTCCTTCTTCAACTCTTCCAGTATATCGAGCATCTGTTCGTGCGTATCATTATAATCTGGCTGAGGAACGGCAGCGTTTTTCGCTTCCCTCCCGCTCTCCTCCTTTGCCATCCTTTCACGCTCCTCCTTTTCCTCTTGAACTCTTTCTTTCTCCTCTTCCTCTTCCCCAGATAGCATGATATCCGCCCATGGACTATTTCTTTGAGGCGATTTAGCAGTTATCAATGCTTCGAATGCCGATGGTGTATAAACAGACGGTGATCCTGCACCCGGTTTTGCCAAGAACTGGGATGAAAGAGCCGACGATGTCAAGGGGGGGTTGTAATAAGAGAGGAGGGGATGTAGAGGACATCAGCGCAGGATTGGAGAAACTGGTGGTAGCGGTGGCATAGGTAGTGGTGGTGGAGTAGGTGCAGTCGAGGGCTTTAGTAGCAACGGTTCATCAATAGGATCTGGTGGTGGAAATTCTAGAGAATCGCGTATGATTTCTTCATCGTCTGGTGGTTGGACAAGACTTCCATCTTGTTCGGGAAATAAGGGAGGTGGTAACACGTCGGGCAATTTGGAATCACGTGGAGATGGCGACATAATGAGAGCAGTGAATGTCGGTGAGGGTGTCGGTGACAAGTGGACCTGGGTGAACGCGATCTTCATCACGAGCGGGAATGACAAGGGAAGATGGAAATTGAAGCAGGGGGAGAGTGTAAGAGTGTGAGGACAAGGAGTGGGGGTGCATCCTCAGATGTTTTCGTGGTGATGTCTGTTGGGATGGACTCGGGGTAGCCTCGACAATAGGGAGGCGGGAAGGGCCGGTTGAAGGACAAGACATCAATGGAGGTGTGATGTGATGTTGCTGGTAGTGGCAGGGGAGGCATGTCACGAACTACAATGAGAATATGAGAACGAGAATGACGAAAGAATGAATGTTGACGTACGAGTAACTTTTGGCCTGCTCGGAGTTGGGATTCCATCCATACTCATTCTCAAGCCAAAACTAATCTCGTCGGCGCCAGCTATACTCAGCAAGCTACCGGCCGGGGACTGAGCTTTGATCCTCCTCCATCTTTTGCACTTTTGAGGGGGGGAGAGGCATCCGGTCTTCATCGTCGTTTAGAGGGTTCAACTCCGGCATGAGTTGATCCAACGAAGCCGAAGCCAAATTACTGGAGGTACAGCGCATGCGGAGTGGTGCAAATCAGGATGGGACAGCTGAGATCGCGCCTGTGAGTACGGGCATGGGTGAGAAAGGAGAAGCTTACAGAGGAGGGCGGAGCGGGTGGCAAGCTCATCGCATACAAGGCTCTTTCTGGCCTTTCCCTTTCTGTGGAGAGAAAAGAAGCCGTTGCTGAACATTTCCACACCAGCCGCCAGAACCGAAGAGTGGATGGACTCTCTCGTCCGAAAGCCTCGCTGCTTGCCTTTAAGGGGCTGAGGTCAACCGAATGAGGGGAAGGAGCCTTGAAGGGTCGTGTTCAATGAACGCGGCCACTGGACGCAATCGCGAGCCTTCAAGCCGTACGTACAGGTGGTAAAATTAGAGGAGAGGGCGTGGAGGATATCGGCCATTTGCCTCCAATTTGTCTTCAAAGGTGCTGGACCTGTTGGGAGCGATTAGGTTGACGGAGAGGGTGGATGAGGTCGGAGACAACAAGAGAAAAGGGGGAAGGCGTGTGGCGACTTGATAAGGGCAGAGAGGAAGTGGACAATGTAGGCGGGGGAGGACTCAGGGCTTTGCGAAGGACGAGAGGGACGATTCGTGGGGAGCTGCTTGAGAGTGGTGGGCAGAGGGAGAAGGGGCAGGAGTCATCGTAGTGTCGTCGTTGTTGGCGAGGGCGGTGATGCCTTGCCAGTAGTGGGTGTAGCAGCTGAGCTTTCGCAGGCAAGGATGGATGGGGACAGAGACGCAGGTCGCGGGCCTGTTGGTCTCCGCAGCCTCTGGCGGATCTGGCAGTGTTTTCTGTCGATACGGGGAGAAAAGCGGTGGCCGTCCTTGGCGCACTGGATACATTCAGCAGTGTTGTGGTCGACGGAACAAACGAGGGTTGTGACAATGTGCTTACAGGCTTCTCGATCAATATCACTTTGATGTGGGGTTAGACAGTTAGGTGCCGCTGCGGGCTCCCGCGCCCTTGATCGATGTTTTTTATATGCTGAGAAAGAGAAACACGCAACATCCATAAAGTCCAACGTACCCCGACACTACGGGCGATGTTCAACTTCTTGTCACTGGTCACGTATACTTCTTTCTACGTTCAACCTCACATTGATCCCGCATTGGTTGCCCCTAGCAAATCAGGACAAGTGGATTCGAGCTCCGCGGTCAGGGTTGCAATTTAGTGGCCTGGTTCGAACCCATAATGAACTGGCTTCACTAAGCTGATATGGCAACCGTAGCACAAGGTAAGAACTTTGCAGTGCTCCGCTGAGAAACGTCTTATTGTCACTTGATGCTTCTTGGTCGTAGACGTCAGGGAACAAGTTATGCAAGTGATCAGATCAGCACAACACTTGATCGGACTCAACCGACAATAAAGTAGATCCCAAAAGGAAGTTATCGTAGCCCTTGTAGTCCCTTTGTTAAAACTCAGCGACATTACGCACTGTCAGGGTGACATGTAATTCCGTGAATCCAACAAGGTAACAAGAGCTGGTGGTTACGACAAAGATATGGCTCGAGGTACCGCCCGCTAGTCGGTCGGCTCAACTCTACAATTTATAGTCAATGTTCCTTTGTGAAACGACACATAAAGACGTCAAACCAGTATTATGCGAACCATTGTCTCCGAACTGATCAACGGCCAGAAGATTTACGCCGATTTGTGATCAAGAACTACTTGATTTACCGCCTGTGAGCCGCCAGGTGGGACAAGGTCAGCACTTTTCGGCGGCTGATGAGGTGTCTCAAATACTTTATTCGCGCTCACCCTACTAGACGAGGGGAGGGAACTATAATCTACCTACTTGGTCATTACCTATGACACGCGGCTAGTAACCTAACAAATGTAATTATCTTTCCAAATACAGACTCATATGGGTAGAGTAGAGCCGTCGTGCCATGACGCACAGCCTCACGTTTATTTTCAGTCAGGAGTTGCAAAGGCTAGAAGCATTTTGGTATCATTAAGCTACGACTGCGACTCGCTACGCGTTCGTACGTTATAGTATTCCATAAAGATTCGCGAAAACACCCGACATAAACTGGAAGAAATGGAATGGAAAATTCAACAACACTTTCGATGCAATTGTACTGCATCAAAATGGCACGGTCGAGACGCATGTAGCCCAGCGGAAGATCTTTCTCCAGAGCGGAACCTTGGGGGGCGGAGCAGTAGTGACAGGTGCATCGTCACTTGGGTCGGGTCTTTCTGAGACATCCCAAGGAGAGGAGCCATGGATGCGCCGGGGGGCCGTCCGCTGCGAGACAGTTGCTTCGCCTGTCGTCTGACCATTTGATGGAGCGGTATCTGGATCAAGTCCATCCTCGGATGCCCGTAGCCTCTGCGTGGCGTTTGCTACGCTGATTTCGTTCGTCGATACCCCGTGAGAGCTGCCATGAGTAAGCGCAGCTACACCAGGATCAGTGGATCCGCTCGGTGCCTCCATATCATTCCGAGAGTGGGCTGAATGTCGTTTATTTTTGCGTTGAAAAAAGGCCCGCCATAAGGGAACATTTTGTCGTTGTTTGCGACTTCCCTTTGTCTTTTTGCGGTCATCCCTGCTCATTCTTGAGATAATTAACGCCCCAGGTGCTTTAACAACCTACGATGAATCATATAGCACACCGTTTGCAATTTTGTACGCGTGTAACCTTAGTTCATCCATCGTGTTAAGGAACGTTTGCCATTTTTCACCCATTAATTTTGTCTCTTCTTCAGATGGTGGGTCAACATCGACAGAATGTTCGTCTCGAGTCTGCTCTAAAAGCTGCCCGAATTGGCCGTGACATTGTTGAAGTAATCCATTACATTCGTTGATGGCATTATAGATTCCTGAGACTAATTCGGTATTATGGGAGGAGGCCAACGAAGATTTGGAGCCCTTCCTATGCTCTACCATCCCTTTTCAGCGTACTGGGCTAGTCTAGAGGCTTGGAATACACTTACTAGTACTTGTTACTGCTGTCACTCGA
Organism: Agaricus blazei; assembly: GCA_029719445.1. NCBI lineage: Eukaryota > Fungi > Basidiomycota > Agaricomycetes > Agaricales > Agaricaceae > Agaricus > Agaricus blazei. The sequence continues at coordinate 2,657,307 of SSNC01000002.1, read as the reverse complement.
TCAATCATCTTCTCCAATTCTTTACGAAATGCAAAAAAGGCCTGTTCAGCTTCATTGGAACGTCGCATAGCCATCTCAGCACCCATACCGACATCAGACATAGCGTCATGCGTCGGGTTTTTCGCTTCCACATTCCCTAGTAATACCAAGTACCGCCTTGCCAACTCTCTTGCAGCCAGTAGTACCTTGAAGACTTTCAGGAGCTCTTCTCGTAGAATCAGACGCGTTTTGTTGAGGATTTCGATGGCCTCTGGATTAACATCTCGAAATTGTTCCACGGCAAGCCGGATACGATCGAGGTTTGGCGCAAATACATGCCACGATATTTCATATATGCGCTGGAAAGGTTGTGTATCTGGCGGTAGCTAGAAGGTACGTTAGCATTGTTGCGACTGCCTTCAGGATATCGTACATGGAGGGAGGCGCAGACCAGAGGTTGCGAAGTAGCCATAGAGGAACGGTGGAAGAAGCAGTTGGGCTATTCAAGGTGATAATTATGCATCAACAAAAGCCGAGCTAGTCTGAAACCGGTTCTGAACCGGTACATCAATCGTGTCCAGCTCATCATTGATCATCATCTCATCTCGCGAACCTGGTCTCACGGAATCGTTTCGGAGGCTACTAGTTGTTAACAAGAGATTCATTGTTCTCTTCACTTTACCTAAACGTTAAAACCATACAATGTTCTGTGAGACGGAATATTTAAACTCAAGCCTAGAAACCACTTGACAATCAAGGATTCTCCTCCCTCCTCCATATATATTGGTACTCATAACGAAACCTCAAATTCGTATTCCTTCGAAGCATCTGTACATCCACCTTCAATCTTAGATATGACACGGCCAAGCAGCTCCCTTAGCGGAGTCTATCCATCCACTGCAGATAAGAACGCATCGCGAGTCAACGATTTGAGTGATCCGTCCTCGGACACTCAAGATGAACTCGCTCGGTTGACCTTAGTTTCTACAGGCGAAGATTATGATTCCGCGTGAGTTTTCTTCATGATAAGTACAGCTCTTCCCAAAGCTAATCTCCCGTAGTTCCAATGCAAAGCGTGTTCAAAGACTCAAGGCATTACCAACTTGTGAGGCCATACGGAAAGTCGGTCTCGAAGTTATGGGAGAGTGGGCCAAGACTTTCGAGAAAACAGAGCAAACCCCCCTCTTGTGAGTACTATCAGTGGAGCCACTATATACCTTCCAAAATGTTCCTGTTCCATAGCGAAGACCTAGGACCTCTAGAGGCTTTGAAGAATAAAACAAACAACGATTTGATACAAAGCCTGTTCGAAGCTGTAGTGGAGTATAGTGCTGGCGTTAAAGCCTGTTATAGAGATTTTCAATCGTTACGAAAACCTTTCGACGATCTAGCATCCGCAGAACACATGACCGTGGATCAACAAGTAGATGCGATCCTCAAGCTCGGCAAGGAAATCGAGAAAAATGAGACAGCCTTGGGAAAAAACGTGAACATCATTCTAGAAAGCTGTCACCATCTGTGGAAGGTATCTCAAGCCGATTGAGTTATTCTTTGCCCAAATACTGAGCGTACCATGTAGTTTCAGGACGGTCCGATTCAGGAAACCCGGAACAAGTACGAATCGGGTGTTGCTACCGAAAATGACCAGCAGGGAGATATTCAATTTGCTCTGGACCTGGTCAAGGACGGAGAACATTTGTTGCCTAAGAGTAAAGAACCTCCAGGACTTGTCGCAACTGTTTTGGGACTAGCAGGAAAGTGCGGATCTTTTCTGGTATCAAAAATGCGCAAAAGCAAAAAGGAAGGTACGTAGTCTACCTTTTCTCGTCTTGTCCATCCAGACAATTTGCGATAGGGAGCAAAATGATGCGAGATATGTGTCAAGAAGAGAAAGCCAAGGTGGACGCCATGCACCAGAGCTTGGACGAGTCCGCACAGGGCTTAGACAATGTGCAAACGGCGTTAGATATTTTGGAACCACAAATCTACACAAACTTTTTCGTAGTTGTCGAAAGAGTCAAGCTTAGCAATACTCAGGTCTCATATGTAGCTGCGGCGAAAACGTTAGATGTGGCTGAAGGGAACTTATTGACATTTATAGAACTGGTGAGCACACTAACATCGTCTATTGATACTCTGTCGTGACGCAGGTGGTTATGTAGCTCGAGGAATTTTTGGCGCAAATCACACAAGAGTACGGAGTGAAGGTAACAAAAACTCATAGCTTGTTCCGACATGATGAAGCTCGAACCGCCGTTGCTCATTAATCTTTTCAGTTTGGTACACGGGACGCTAAAAGATTATGCTCTCGTTTACCTAATATTTTTGCTGCTCTTGTGATGCTCCTCTCAGCGAAAGAAGTTGTTATTGATGACCAGCAATCTATCTACGAAGAGCATATATACGAGCTCAGCGAGGACATCTCAGCTCACTTTCAGCTTATGGAGGGGATTCATTGGGAGTGTAGGGATGCTGTTAACATAGATCGTCAAACAGCATTTCTCAGGGATGATGTACCCAGATTCAAGAAGGCCGTCTCCCCTCACCTGCAAGCAATCAAAGATATTGCGGACACTCATATCTCCAAATCCAAAAGTAAAGAGGCATACAACAAGCGGGCAAAACAAGACAGACTTCTTGGAAATTCTTCTTTGACACGGCGTGGGAGACCTTTAGTCACGGGTGAAGAGATGCTATGGGCTCTGCGCAAGGTGATCGACGCTCTCTTGCTCATTGTGGCAGTAATGGGCGGATCGACTACATTTGACAAAGATACAGTGGGGAGCGCGATGGGTCCAGCAGTCAATGGCTCTCTTCCGTGGTTCAGGATGCCCAGTAGAATGAAAAATGAGTTCCATGCGGTGTTGTACAGCGAATTCAGGAAACTAGGGTGCCTGAAGTGTAGAAATTAGGATAACTCGAAGGATGATAGAATGGAGAACGCAAGGTCAAATTCTGATAAACAGCCCAAAGTTGCTTCTTTCACAGAAACCCTAGGTTTCCTAGCTTGACTGTCTGTTGCAGTCAATTGTATTCTGATACTTTAATTACATGGACATGAAATCGGCATAGTTGTACTCTGGCCGACGTTATTATATTCTAATATATTATCTTTTTACTGTGGGTAAATTACAAAGAGCATTCGAATACTTTTTCAGGTCTGACCCTTGTGTTTTTGCCTCTAGATGATCGAGTCGGATGGAGAACCACCAGCACCCTCCTGTGCTTCCCGCCCCTTCATTGAGTCTACTGGGCCAATGACATTCGTCTCTATCTTATAAGAGCGAGTGGGGGGAGTCATGACAATGGCTGTAACATCAGGAACCTGGTAGATGGCAGTATCCTGTCCTCAAGAGTCCCTCCGTAGTAGAAATTATGGATCGGCTTCTCATCTGAATTTGCAGTTCACGAAGTATTATTACAGCCATCTTTGCTCATAGTCGAGGTCCTGGACGTCTCTGGCAGCGATCAAATATGACACTGGAATCGCTCCTATCTTTACCGTTTCATCACGGTAGCGTGTTTGAAATATGTGTTGATCATGAGAGAAAGATCGAAGTAAGGACATACAGAAGAAGTACCGGCCCTTGCCAAAGTTTATTTGTTTTCTGTTTGTGACTTGCGCACTCATAACACACAGATCAATGGGAACTTGACGGGATGAAGAAGGGTAGCTTGTGACTACGGTATTACAATGGGACAAGACCCTAGGGACGACTTGATACAACACACTAGGGTTAGTTGGATAGAGATGTTGATTATAATGGACTTTGTTACTAGTAAATCATTTAAAATGTCCTGGAGACCTTTTTCAACTATCGAGAACTACAAAGACTGGATCGGCTCGGAAACTGGGTACAGTGTGCTGACATCGTATTCAAGTAGCTTGGTATTGCGGTAGGCGCGGCATGACATCGATGCTAACAGGGGCGCCAAGCAAGCTGCAAGCATACTTTTGAACACAGGAGGGAGTGAGGTAAGGCAATAAAGTATCGCAATGGTTGTCATCACAAGAAAGACAGTCCTTAGCCGAAGCATTAACCTTTTAGTATAACGGTAATTTGGCTGACTAGCCAGCTTACAAACCTACTGAACATAAAACAGAATGCAGTAGAGCGAACAACGGCTCCGGCGTACAACTCTTATGTCATCAGGGAGAATGGCGAATATATCCCAAATTATAACCTTTTATAGCGATCAGTAGGGGAAGGTATGATAGAGAAAACAAGAAAACTGACACCAAGAGGACGAGCAGAATATCACTGCCAGCCTCATATGCAAAGGCATCCGGAGGTGGCAGATGGTTAAGATAGGTATCCGGGTTGACCGTGTGTCCTCTGATGAGCGTAACATTGGGTTGTATCGATCAAATGGGCTCCCTTCTTGTTGTATGGTGAGCTCGCTCTATTGATAGTCAATATTGTCAGTGTGTTGTAAGTGCAGTCCCATATTTTTACCTATTGAATCATGATGCATGATGAGTGAACGGGAAAGGCGGCGACTTGGTTTGTCCAGCTTGTGAGTGGCCCGGGGCAATTAGAAGACTGGACGCTGAACCAAAACAACCGTTAGGCACTGACTTTGAGATGTTATTTTGTAGTTTTACGCTAGACATACTTCCTCCTGTGTTTGAGAACGACCTCCCCGCATTGTGCAATCACATATTCTAAATAAATATGGTACAATCACAATCGTCATCATTGACGATGTTAGACATATAGATGTCATTGTGTTTCATTGACACTAATCGTATTCTGATGGTCAAGTCTCTTAGTCTTAACTCAGAGAGCTTGTGCAAGGGTATACCACAGATGACTTGCAATAAAAGCGCACTGTATCGTGCTTTCTGATGGTATGATATACATAGTGGGAGACTGGTGCTATTCGAAGAAAGAAATGCATCTTTTTAACACGCTTGGACAGGCATGAGAGAGACATTGTACCACATACCAACTACCATAGTTTTAGATTCTATAATCCACCCTGATGATGGGATGGATCGATATCGGCTTTACATGGTAACAAATTTGACTTTGTAGTTTACCATCACTTATTTATCCTCTGTCTATGAATACTATCATTCCAACCTTCCTACCCAGCTCACTCTCACATGAGCGAAACGGATTGTATCTCACGTAGCGATGCAGTGATAAGAGGCATTGCACATTGCATCCAGGTATAAAACATGCGTCAACGCCAGGGAGAAACCGAAGTCATAGAACCAGCCTTTGACTCGAGCGTCTTTGGTCTGCCTTCATCGTTAGCGCCTGTGAGGTTGCGGAATGAGGGAGAGCTCTGGAGATGTGTCAGATTGGTCGGGCTGGTGTGCTAGTAGGACTACGACCGCTTTCTCGGCGCGCCACTATCCGTAGGCCTAATTCCAAGAAGCTAGGTGCATCTCTGAGACAAAAATTCCCTTGCTTCGTTGTCCGCTCTCGGAAAACATCATTCAAGATGTTCTCGGAGTAGACCGTGCAGGAAAGACAGGTTCAACATCGGACGTTTTTGATTGTATATGTCTCATAGGCATTGACGGTGACAGCAGAGGTATTTGAGTTGAGGAGGAAAATAGCGTGGCTGATGAGGTAATCCTTACTTCCACATAGATACCGGGGAGGAGGCCAGCCCAACCTTCTAAGCTGTTGTACCATGAGAGCCTCGTAAGACTAATTTCCTTGGTCAGCGTTCCTCATACCACTTGGATGAGTCTCTGGTGTAGGAGAGCCTACCGTTGATTGGGGTCGTGGCATCTGTGAGAGAGTGCCTAGGATGGTTTCAAAAAGAAAAGCACTGGGGAAATCGATTAGTTGACGAGTAGATGAGGATGAAAAGAGACACACCTGCATACCCAAGTTCTGGCCACGTCTTTCACGACCGTCGACCTCGCCATCTTCCCTCTGATGTTCCCTACTGGTACCGTTCTCGCAGGCAGAATCCACATAAAGGCCTGTGTAAAAAGCGCTGAGCTTCGGTTGCAGAGGGATACGGATAGTGGTATTTGTTGTTGTCGCCGGCCGACCTCTCCGATGACACTGAATCGCAGTCGTACTCGCAATTTCTATTGAATTGTGTGGGCAGATTTTTAACACCATTGCTGAAGTTACCGTTTTCCTGATGTAGCTAGGAGTGCTACTTGTGTATAGAATTGTGATTTGACATCTGGAGACAATATCAGTGAGGAAGCAAGCTGATGACGGTATTATTTGATAATTCGGCATCTGGAGCAGATTAACGGATGCACCAACATTTGCAAATAGGCCGATCTCATCCGCGTCCCTAAAAACATTATTTAAGTACTCTACAGAACCGGAGAAGTTGGTCAGGAGAGGATGTTTTTCAACATCGGAGGCGGCGAAGGTGACCTCATACTAATTGAGATTATAGTCGGTGCAGGCCTTGACTTTACAGTGGGCTAACACGTGCTTGTACTCAATGAGTGTGTAATTCAAAGAATGTAGCACCCAGCCTACTGTAGCTTCGAAGGTTGCAACGAATCACAATTATCTTGTCCATCGTCACGAAATTCTCGAGGTTACTGGTGATGTGAAGGATCGCCGATACTGGAGCAGAGTTGAGTAGTCGTGTCAGAAGAGCTCATAAGTCGCCGACAATAGAAACAGGCACAAAGAAAATGTGCCCTGAGGTTGCGGACCAAGGAATGCGCCCTCTGGAGGGATATGAGTGCACTCGGAGACGAGTGGTATATACTTGGGCGGCCATGGCATCAGCGGGAGCATCCTCGTGGAGCATGCCAGTTATGACGCAGCGCCAGCTGTCATGAATGGGGCCTGATAAAACGTGAATATGCGGCGGGAATGGTAGTTTTGCGAGAAATTACTGACCTGTGTGTTTGCACTCTTATGACCATATCTCCGCTCCTATTTGTTTCTTTGTTTCCTAGGACGAGATGTCGATGGCGGTACAGGCATTTGACCTTTGGAGCTCATAACTCCGGAAGAAATGTTTGGTTAGTATTGGTAAATCAAAGGTAAAACTCACAGACAAAACTGTGACACGGAATCCAAAAATTGTGTCTACTCCCATGAGATGGACCCCGCAGCAGTGTGAACGGATACACTCGAGGACCTCACGTAGTACGTAAACGAGCACCTCCACGAGGCGTATCTTCTCCGATGTGGCAGGATGCCTCTCAAATTCCAGACAGGTGGTATATGTGCCAAGTGGGTCGAATGTATCACGGGCAAAAACTTAGGCTCGGGGAGAGCAAACGAGGTGACAGATACTATGGCGTGAGAAGGGTTACATGAAAGATAAGATTGCGACTGCACCCAAACGTGGATCATTCGGCATTGTTCCCATCAAACATCAGGTTATATAATTATGCGCATCTCTTTGTGTAGTTGAGTATTCGCTGCTCCTTCTATTCATGGTATATGCTTGGCGTGCCGTTACATTATGGTCTCTCAATCTAGTGACTGTAACAAGTAATTTTACTCTCATGAGGACTTTACGCGGGTATTGTGTATTTAATATAGAAGCGAGGCACGTTGTTTAGGGGGTGAAAAGAGGTGGGAGTGTGGCGGCTCCCTGATTTTGTTATCGCCAGGGATGCCACTGCCGCTGACCATTTTAATTGTTCAATATCATGAGTCCTTGGGCCGACCAAGAGTGGCCCTCGACGTGAGAATTAGAGGCATTGAAATGCTGCAATTTTCAACATAATGGTGCCGAGTGCGCATTGGAAGGAAACGAGCTCCGGAAAAGAGAAAATAAGTTTAATTCAATCGGAGGCCCTGTCCTTGACTCGAGCTCTCATCTTTCTTTCCCCTTCCCAGACTCTACGCACTGGCCGGCTTCGCTTTTCCACGATGTCGAAGGATTCCGGTGACAGTACTCAGTATGCTTGCTCATCCCCTCCCGAATACGAAAAAGCACTACATAGTAGAGAAGATGGCAAAGAACCATCGGCTGATCTTAACCTCGATGATGGCGATTATCCCGAAGGTGGCTTGAGGGCATGGCTTGTGGTATTGGGAGTTAGTGAAATAAATTCGCATCGAGGAGCTTTTTACTGATTGCTTCATTAAAATATAGAGTGCTTGTTGTACCTTTGCAACGTAACCAAGTCGAAGCCTTTCGATATGTTCAATCCTGACCGTAAATCAATTAGATTTGGATTTGTCAATTCATGGGGTGTGCGTGTGACACAGAAGCTCGAAAACGCAAGTTGAGATAGCACAACAGGTTTTCCAGTCATACTATGAGACCGACTTACTGAAAAATTCCTCGCCGTCCCAAATGTAAGTTTTTTTCACCGATCATTCAAATTTTATGACGTAATCATACACTCCAAAGCGCGTGGATTGGTTCTATCCAGGTATCAACTCCAATCTGTTACTATGATCAAGCTGACAAAGGTATTATAAGTATTCCCTCGTGTTTCTTCCAGGTCAGATTACGGGCCGGATGTTCGACTTGGGCTATTTTAAAATTCCGTTCCTTTGCGGAACCATCCTACTTACCGTTTCAGCAATATTGACCGCACAGTGCCGAGAATATTGGCATTTCCTTCTTTGTCAAGGATTTTTAGTTGGTGTTAGGCAAACCTGCCACCCAGCATGATTTCTACTTATCTCCTTCATACAGATAGCGAGCGGAATATGTTTTGGTCCTGCCCTCACTGCCATTGGACATTGGTTCAGGAAGAGAAGAGGGATGGCACTGGGTATAACGGCAGCAGGGTCTTCATTGGGAGGAACTGTCTTTCCCATCGCCGCACGTCACCTCATAAGAATAGTGGGGTAAGTTTGGCATTGTGCAAGACACGCCATGGGATCTGAACATACTCAGCTTTCCCTGGACTATGCGGATCCTAGGGTTCATGATACTTTTCACACTTGGAATCGCTAATATCACTCTCGCTCGACGGCTTCCCCCAAAAAATATGCCGGGTGGCTTATTCAATATGACGGCATTCAAAACACCGGCGTTCACACTTTATTGCGCTGCTAATACAATCGCTTTCATGGGGATATATACAGGTTTGTTGAAACTTGACTCCGCCGTCGTCTCCTGATCCATTCTCAATATTGATGATGACAGTTTTGACATTTATTGACATCAGCGCAATCAATGTGGGTGTACCTGAAGACTTTTCATTTTATCTCGTCAGTCTCGTAAATGCAGGGGCGGCGTCGGCAGACTGATGACGGGCGTCATGGTTGATCGATGGGGTAAGTTTATTCCTATCATTGCTTTGAGCATGTTGCAAATAGTTAATAGGCGCAATTAATGTGATCACACCTATGACTGTTGCCGTATCCATTATGACCTTTTCATGGCCATACGCCAAGAACAAGGGCTCATTTGTTGCTGTGGCAGTTCTCTACGGGTGAGCAGTACAATGTGCAATCTTTGGTAATGTTTATATTGCTATTTGTAGCTTCACTTCGGCGGCGTACGTTTCAGCATTTCACATACCCCTTTTTGTCATGGGGGCCATTGAAGACGTTGGCCGCCGTGTGGGTACCGTTTTCGTTTTTGCAGCTGTGGGCTCGCTTCTAGGGCCACCCATATCCGGCGCGATCAATGTGGCTACTGGAAGCACCAAAGTAATGAGCTATTACGCAGGTAACATACCCTAGTTGATTCTCAAACTTGCGTCTTAAAATATGGATTCCAGGTAGTACAATTCTTCTCGCGCTCTCGATGATGTTACTTTCACGATACTTGATTCTGGGAAAGATGTGGGGGAAATTCTGATAGAGATGCCTAGCCTATACTAGCTCTCCACCTCTCGATGTTCGGGTCGACCTTGCATGATTCATCAGAAATGATATGTCACAATGTTTTCTCGCCTATCTTCAATGTTAGTGTACTTATTTATGTGCCTTCCCCGGTCATGTTTTCGCGCATGTATTGATAGCGCCTTGGAGAGCTCGAGCAACCGCACTTAACATACAATCTCAGGTGCATAAAAACAGGAGATCGTGATCAGAAACATTTTCCTGTATCCCCGTCAACCGGCAGTAGTGCACAATGAAATATATGATTATACTGTTAATTGTTGGTTCTATGTTTGGTTGATGCATCAGAGTCCCCGCACTGGATTCCGTTACGATCTTTGTTTAGGATCTCGGACCAAGTGAAAGACAAGTCAGAGAGCTTCATGCGGGAACACGGTATTCCCAAAATGGGGATCCGATGCCTGAAGTCGGAGGCCCTTTGAATTGACTCCATATTGTCCCTTTCAACGCTGCATTATACCGGTTATCGTGTACGGTGCTCCTTTTGAGGTGCATCAAAGAAAGGGAGTTTCAGGATCCTTTAGCAAACGATTGTGGTGTCTCTTTCACATACATACATATCTTCCATGCTGACTCACTTATAATCAATAGTAGCCGTTGGAACAGATTCTGATGGCGAATGTTCAGGAAGCTGTACGTGTGAATGCTAGATTGCACTGCTTTTTTAGACTGGATTGTTGGTTAGTAAATAGGTACGGACGCTTTGTTCGCCGAGAAAGGATGTAATCGGGCGCCGTACACAGCATATCTTACTTGATACAATAATGAACAAACAGGCACGGAGAGATCGACTAGGCTGGAACGTACCAACTAGTGATACGGCGCTGCTTAGATCGGAGCCGAGAAAGGACCATATACTTACCAATTACCGGTATATGTATGTGTTACAGAAAGAAAAACGAATTAGACCGGTGACCGGATTGAAACTTGCTTACTGCCAGAATGTGGCTGGCGAACAATCGATCAGTGCGACAAATTTGGATAGTTGAGTCAACGTTGAGTCAACAAATATAGAAGTGACAGTGATACGCTATAATATTCGTCACCGGGAAGAGCGGTAAGATATCATAATCCTCGGGGGCTTTCAATGGTAAATCACAGATCATGAGTTCGGACAGGAGTAAGCTGCAAGTCAAAAGCTGCATCCTTTCAGAACGTAAACAAGCCCGTTCGAGTCGTTTTCGGATCTGGTGTTAGAGTGCCAGATTCAGGTATGACTGATTAAGCCGACGATATATGCGTCACAAGTGGGTGGAGATGTGATTGTACCTGGTGTGCGGGGCGTTTCACGGAGTAATGTTGACAGAGTGTTCAGAAAAGAAATTTGTTGGTGAAACAAAACTGTCAAATACGTAGAAGAGGGTAGGTGATTTATCGGTAATTCAGAAAATCAAGATTGCGGGTTAGGTTCAAGGACGAGAGTAAAAGTTGATCCAGGAAGGGTTGATTGCATCCGTTGCAATAACGAGCAGCGAGGAGAGGGAGTCAGTGTGTACGGTGCCGAGGCGGAGTTGGAAGTTGTGCGGGAAACGCCGATGCTGGGAAAGGAATGTAAAAAATGTTTGTGATCCTCGTTAGGCACTTCCACCAGCAAATCTTCGCTCACCCATACATACTGTTTTTTCTTTGACCCTTAAAATCCTGATCACGATTTATTCATGTCAGCGTGCGTATTCATCATGGTTCTTCCATCCACCCTGAGCGAACCTGATCCGCCTGCAGTGAGGAATTTCAAGATGTCGCCGAGAATGAGATCGAGTCCAACTGGGACCAAGTTGTAGACAAGTACGTCTGATCCCATGATGGCACTTGGATTCAGAAGTGACAGTCTGTCTGCATCTTAGTTTTGATAACATGGATCTAAAGCCTGAACTTCTCCGTGGTATCTACGCCTATGGGTGAGTGCTACTCGATCTAGGAACTCAACTGCGTATTCACTACACGGTCTAGGTTTGAACGCCCATCTGCCATCCAACAGCGCGCTATCGTGCCCGTCGTCAAAGGACACGACGTCATCGCCCAAGCCCAATCGGGAACGGGCAAGACTGCTACCTTCTCTATTTCCATTCTCCAACAAGTGAGTTCTATCAAAGGACCTTTTCCAAACGTAGAAATGTGGTTTACCGATCACGCACTGCAGCTTGACATGAGCATCAAGGGCACTCAAGCTCTGATTCTTGCCCCTACCCGAGAGTTAGCACAGCAAATCCAAAAAGTTGTGATCGCGTTGGGCGATTACATGAATATCGAATGTCACGCCTGTGTTGGCGGAACCAACATTCGTGATGATATGGCCAAGCTCCAGGAGGGTGTCCATATCGTCGTCGGGACGCCTGGCCGTGTATACGATATGATCAATCGCCGGGCACTGAGGACCGACAATATCAAGATCTTCTGCCTGGACGAGGCCGACGAGATGTTGTCGCGCGGTTTCAAGGACCAGATTTACGAAGGTGAGTGAATGTTCTTGAAGAAAGGATGTAGTGCCAATGATTGACGTCATGCACAGTGTTCCAGCTTCTTCCTCAAGATACACAGGTTGTCCTTCTTTCCGCCACGATGCCCGCGGACGTGCTGGAAGTGACCAAGAAATTCATGCGCGATCCCGTCCGTATTCTGGTAAAGAAGGACGAGCTGACCCTGGAGGGTATCAAACAATTCTACATTGCGGTCGAGAAGGAAGAATGGAAGCTGGATACCCTGTGCGATCTGTACGAGACTGTGACGATCACTCAAGCCGTCATCTTTTGCAACACGCGGCGGAAGGTGGACTGGCTGACGGAGAAGATGCACTCTCGAGAGTTCACGGTATCGGCTATGGTATGGAACAAAGATCAGTGATATCGGCGTGTGCTGATGATGGCCACAGCATGGCGACATGGAGCAGAAGCAGCGAGAAGTTCTGATGAAGGAGTTCCGATCTGGGTCATCTCGCGTTCTGATCACGACTGACCTTCTTGCCCGGGGCATCGACGTCCAGCAGGTCTCGCTCGTTATCAACTACGACCTGCCGACGAACCGTGAGAACTACATCCACCGGATCGGTCGAGGTGGACGGTTCGGTCGAAAGGGGGTTGCGATCAACTTTGTGACGAACGAGGATGTCAGGATGCTTCGGGATATTGAACGTAAGGAAGAGTTGGCCATCTTTCGTGATGTGTGTATTGAATATGCCATTCACATCAGAATTCTACAACACGCAGATTGATGAAATGCCGCTGAACGTCGCGTGAGTCTCCGGCTCGACCGTCGCCTGCTGGGCAAAGGACTGACTATTGTGCGCAGCGATCTCATCTAACGGGCCCGCAGGCCGCCTATGCTTCCCCATGATTATGATTTCTCTTGTGTCTGAGGCGGCGAGAGGGAGGGTACAATACCGCAAAAGGGGAGATGCCGCGAGTAGTCTAGCTCTTTTGTTTTTCGCGTGGTAATGAGTAGTGGTAGAATGCAGTAGGGGCGGTGGATATACATGGACCGGTAGCGGCCGATGAGATTGCGATAATCTGCTGCGGATCAAGGGGACGATAAGTCGCGGACACAGCCTCGACGCCATCAGTCATGCGGCCGCCCCCCGTCGCCTGCACCAGCTCGGCGACACACTGCTTCAGGCTGGGTCTGCCGAGGCCGGGTCGGGGGGCAACAGCCATGCCGGCAGCCCCCCGAGGCCCGCTCCGTGCGACACAAAGCGGTGCCGTTTCGTCGCTGGGCTGGCAGCCGCCGCTCTACCCTGTGTCGTCTCGGGCAGGCTGTAACGCGACGGCGACCAGCGGTTCAAATAGCCAGCGACCCCTGCATCAGGCCCTGCCCTCGACTGCGTCCCCACCGCCCTGCTCCGTCGCCGCCCCTCCTCCCTGCCTATTCCGTCGCCTTCTCGTTCCCCATCCTGCGCAGTAACGCCCCCTCCCACCATCTCGGAGATCGATACGGACCCAATCACGCAAACATCCCCATCAGAGCCCTCGATATGGTGAGTCCCATCCAGCCCTCCCTCCTAGCGCTCGAGCTATTTCTGCATTCCCGATGCCTCTTCCTCCTTCCCCCCTCTTTCTCTGTCCAACGTGGCTAGCACCGTCGGCTATCTGCATCCGGCCATTTCGCCTTCCTCGTCCTTGATTTCCCGTGCCTCGCACCTTCTTTCCGGCGTCAGGCATTCAATCTGCATCACTGTCCCATCACTTCGCTATTGCTATAAAGGTTCCTGTATACTGACCGTGTCCTTCCCCAACCCAGTACACCCAGTACCCCCATCCCTACGCCACCCAGCCCACCATGTCGTACAATCGCCAGTGGCCCGTGGCCAGCCCCTCTGCACCCCAGGACAGCTCCCCTCCCTCCGCCAACCCCTTCTCCCCGACGTCCACCACCCAGCCGTCACGTAATGTATCGGAAATCATCCCCCGACTTTACGTCTCCGACCTCTCCTTCGCTGAAAGTCCCGTCTGCCTTTCCCAGTACAAAATCACCCACGTACTCTCTACCGTCCCGGACAAGGTCTTTGTCCCACCACCATCTCTTCTCCCGGTCCAGCCCACTCGGTTGCAAATACGCGTCGAGGACTTTCCTTTTGCGGAACTCGCCGCTCACTTGCCAACCACGACGGCGTGGATCACAGATGCTCTGACACGAGACCCTCAAGCCAGGGTTTTGGTCCACTGTATCGAGGGGATCAGCAGGAGTGTCAGCGTTGTGGCAGCGTTCCTGATGGCGCAGTTCAACTGGACCCCTACTCAGGCCATTCAGTTTATCAAGAGCAAGAGGAGAATCGCAGAGCCCAACTTTGGTTTCGTGCAGCAGTTGCACGAATACGGCAGGGTTTCGTTGGCAAGGACGTCATAATCTGGACGTTGAGCGCCCAAGCTGTCATTCTCTGTGCCAGAGCGGTATACTCCCGCACCCTTCGACTCATGTCCTGCACCATCCGCCACAGCACGCTTGGCCCTTCCTCCAGCTTTCCAGGATGAAGAGGCGGGGCTCGTCGTTTATATGTTTTTATTTTCAACTTCCGCTTTGAAGCGGACTTTGATTTACTTTTCTCCTTTCCTTTGCTACTAAACCAACCCGCTGATATTTATTTTCCGTCCCTACTTTGCCGACCCTTGTCCTATGCGATCTGTAAGATGTTACACGCTGCTCTATATTCCTTCCCTTCCTGTTATCTTTTTCACACATACCTCTATTGATTCATCTGTTAAATTGCTGTATATCATTAATTTCATCACTCTTGACCTCCCCATTTTGGCCCCCGTATTCTAAAGCCCCTGTCAATGTGATATAAGATTATTTTCTGTACTAATCTAGTATACACTTCTGAATTAATCATCCATTAAAATCTATGTCCGACTTTTCTTCTTGCTCCAATCCCGCAGCTCACGCAAATATTCAGACACTCTCCGCCAACGAAACCCAGAACGCTCTGTTTCAGAGTATATAAAATCCGGTTGAATTTCGGTTAATTATCCTGCAACTCATTTCGTCATAGTCGGGAGAGATCGCTCAGAGGCGCGTAGAGTTGAAAGTTCGGTACGTCTCCTGGTCGAGATATGAAAAATTCAACTTAGCCTGCCCCCCCTCCGCCAATAGACCTACCTATATTTACCTCAGGTTTGGTTTCACGGGAGTTCTGCTTGTTACAATTTAATGTGAAACCGCCGATATGCACGCAGTACATATTTCTACCCAAGGGTTGACAACGCCTCTTCTCTAGGCTCTCTCTCAATTTGTTCCAGATTTGCTCTCGTGCCAAGAAAAATGCGGCTGAAATCTGGATTTGGAACGCCACGCTCCCTGTCGCGAGATCGCTGGGAACCAGTATGTGGCTTTGTTTTTGTCGATGGGAAGGAAACTTGGGTCATAACTCACCCGCAAATAATGAGGAGAAAGGGGAAAGCTAATATCCGAGGAGATGCAAAAGCCGGTCGAATGTTTGCGCTCAGCTCACGTTGTAGGCAGAGGTGCATGATTTTTTCTAGGTAACAAAAAGGATACCAATCGCATCAAGTCATAAATCACAGTATCAACCCGCTGTTCATCGTTTTTGTCTCCCTCTGGTACAAGATTTTTACGATACATGCACTCTCTGGGTGGGTTTGCGCCTTCTGATGGGGTCCAGATGACCAAAAGGAAACAGTTGATTCTTTTGAATGTATCAGACCGGTACTGAGCCCTCACCTCATCTTCTCATATTCGTCACGTTGCTCCTTTCTAAATCCTTTGATATATAAGCACCTTTATTGATTTCCGCCGCCGCCTCCACTCTTCCGATTCAAAGCCGTAATGTTCTTTTGATTGTGATACATACAAAACCAACCGTGCCCAACTAGAATTTTAGAAAAGAATGAGACAAGTTGACCCGATGGGAACGAGATGTAACTTTCTTGGGCTCGATATAGTTTGGTTGAATTGTGAGCACAGGATCATCAGAAGGCTTGTGCTTTTGGTGGGATGTAACTGATCTGCTCACTCACGCGTGACCGAACAACTTGAAAGCGAAGGTTCGAAGACTTGGGCCGTCCTTTCTGTTATCGGGATGGTTGAAATCAGAGAAACTTATGCCTCTTCCAGGTTCAAAACACTTATGAAATCAAGAATCTTGATCATCTGCTTACTGCCATACTGTCTAGAGAGAAGAGATTAATGAAATCGGTATCAAAAGAAAAGTTGAGGAACCAATGTTATCTGCATATTTATATACACCCGATTCCGCTGAACAGTCGGCATTACCAAAATAATCTCCCGTGGATCGACCAGGGCGTGGGTAGAATTGCGAAGAGGGGAACGAGGTAAAGCCTGGTAAAGGACTAGACAAAACGATGGCGGAAAACACATGTCACGTCTAAAAATGCTTCGAAAGTTTCTCGGTGTTCTGGGACTTTGCCGGCTTAGGTCTCGTTGCATGACGACAACCCACAAGCTAAAAATAACAAGATTTGGGGATGGATTCAAGGGCGTTGCTTCTGTCTTTGTTTGGTTCCACAGGTTTCAAAGTGGGTGACACGGCTGAAATCAGGAGCCAGGAATGATAAATTGTGAACAGGAGAGGTGGTGTCGCAGAGGAACGGGCGGGCGGGCCTCGGTGGCCTAATGGGGGTGGAAGTTCAACACTCCGCTTGGCGCGGATCTACAGTCAAAGAGTAAGGAACTTCACAGTTTCAAGCTTTTTGGCTTGGAAGCGATATCCCAGCTACGTCACGTTCTTTCAAGTAGACTACAAAGCATTCATCGCATACTAGATGTTCCACCACTGAATAGATTTATTCTCGTTCAACCTCAGCGAAAGGTGCAAAGGAAGCGCTGTTGATACAATTGAAAATATTCCGAGTCATCAAGCTCCGTAAGGGAGCTTTTATCAGTGAAACTAAAAGAAGAACAGAACCCAACGCAGTGTCGTGACTGAACAAACATAAAAAAGTGATTAAAAAGGGTATGCACAATCAAATGTAGGTGATTTAAAAATCAGAAATCGATACGCAGACACAATCTGAGACAGTGCACGTTTATAACTGGCCATCAGGCGAGCAAGACGGGTCAGATGTCCACAAGCTCTGTATATGACTTTGATCACAGTCGGTAGCGAGTTTAGAGCATTATGTGGATGGGGTCTAACAGATGTCGGTATTTGGGAGGTAGCGCCGAAAAGTAGCCTTAGGGAGAATGCACCTGTCATAAAAGGATAGGACATCATGAACAACATGCGTTTTTTGAGGGAGTTTGTTCTAGCGTGAGGCTGTTGGGATTAGAATGGTTTGAAGATTTGACACCGGGCGACTGCAAAGTCACATCAGCATCCATATATTCCGATGAAGACGCAGAACTCACTCGAGCGTCATTAAAGACGCCATTCTTTACTTTCTGAAGGATATCTTTGGACGCCTCAACAAAAGCAAGTTCGACGTTCAAGCCAGATTTAGCGCTAGCTTCTACAAACAAAAGTCCTTCCCGCTGAGCAAATTCAGCGCCCTCTTCTGTTGACACTTGACGTGGTTTGGAAGGTGCTGACGAGTGATGGTAAGGGTAGAAAGTGGGATGGGCAGTCGGACACTAACCATCTTGGCCATCCTCGCAGAGGTCTACTTTGTTGCCGACAAGGATACAGCTCAAATGCGGGTCGGCATGCTCTCGCACATCGGCAAGCCATGACTTGACATTTGTGAAACCTACGCAGAAGCGTATCAATACCCAGGCCCTTTCATGATCATCAACAAGGGCATACTTACTCTTATGGTTGGTTACATCATAGACAAGAAGACAGCCCGCCGCGCCACGATAGTATGACCTAGTGATAGATCTGAAAGATTCGGTTCCAGCAGTGTCCCAACACTGGAGCTTGACGATTTTGTCCTCTTCAGGAATCGGAATCAGTTTGGAACCGAACTCAACACCCAAGGTCGGATCAGGATTTGCGAGAAACCGTTGATCGGTGAGCCGGACGAGTAGAGAAGACTTTCCGACGGCAGCGTCACCAGTAATGATAAATTTCAAGACGTAGTGCCAGGTGATGCTCGACATTGCGGGGGACGGACAGAACGATGGTGCAGGCCTGGGGTATGGTGGGGTTACGTCATCAGGGCGTGACCGCATCACGTGTACCAGCGGATGGGGCCGGAGGCGAACGCTGTCACACCCAGGAAAACCGCTTTGAACCGCCATGGGTGCCAACTGGAGAACGCTTTTCACGTATGTCCCGCTCGAATCTCCATTCCTCACGAGCTCACTGGTCCTTAGCTACAACAAATTCGCTCAGATCACTGCTCGCGCAGTTCGCTCGTCTCTCAAAGAAGAGCAGCGCTTGGCCGCTGAGAAACGTGGTTTGACGAGCCTGAGGTATCAACGATGGGAAAATGGTACAGGCGGTGCACAAGTGCGTATCGTGAGCAAAATACAATGCCTGTTCTCATCCATCCACAGGTCGTTTTGTCTGAGGAAGAAGCTGCGAAATAAAGCTGTACCCCACAAGGGATGTGCTGGAAATAGATTCGGGACTTTGCCTGTGTTTGAAACTCATTCTTTAATACACTGCATTTTTCGGACTGCGCATCCTCTCTGAAACTCGCTATCCTCTTGGAATTCACACCATGGTGGTTCATGTGGAGTCCCCCGTCTTCTCCGGTGGATGCTCGAAGCTCATGAACCCTCTGATGCCCCTACCCTCAATTCTGGAGGATCATAAACCCGAAGTTTTGAGAGGCTGTAGTCCACAAACACCAGAGTTTCGGCCCGAATTCCTGGTACTATCACATCTTTCCGGCTGACTGCAGCTGCAAACAGCTGTTGTGACAATACTAGTCGGCCGAGAAGGCATCGCTGTGATCTCAAACTATTTTTGTAGAGATTTCCACTGCATGAAATGCGAATGCTTGCTTTGTCTCACTCTGCGTCGCTTTGTCTTCTACTTTGTCTTCTTTTGTCTTTGATGGTCCGGATCTCTTTCTTTATAGCTCAAGCTGCGGACGAGATCTGGCAGTACTTCTATTGTTTCTTCTACCACCACACTTGAAGGCATCAGATTCCTTGAACTCGATCATCAAGCCCCTGATCGGCATCACCTAGTTATGGCGTCTCCTTCGCCATCTCCATATCAATTTAAAGCGTGCATGCAACGGTGGGTTAGGCCTCTTTATCGACACTAGCCTTCCTGATGTCTGCTCAGAAGAGATTATGCGAACCGAACGCGAGCTCATCAAATTGACATTCATACGAAGAAACGAGAATTGATGAACAGTTATTCACCCCGGGTTCACTGAACCTCCGTTTAGGAGAGAACTTCTTCCGACCAATGTGGGTGATAAAGACTAAATTTGTTCGCACAGCTATCCAGTACAACAAAGCTCCGCTGCAACACCATGTCCTCGTGTTGGCAAACTTTATACACACAGGCGAATATCGCCGATTGACATGGAAGGCGGTAAAGCTATCAATTGTCGAATCGATGTTTGACTCTTAACTGCATACCCACAGTACTCATATTCCGCTGTCACTGTCACTTTCGTTTGGTCCGATATGTAAAGAAGAAGATTTCGGCTTGGTTGAGACCAGAGCTCGAAATAGGAAGTTGCCTACCATCTCATCACGCAGCAGAACACTTATCCCCGCCAATTCTACTGATATGAAAAATAACAAGGTCAGTCAATTAAAGGCTTTCTGGCTAACGAATTCGCTTGAGCGTTGTACAGCATCTTGAAGGCTCGGTCAGGTGTCGTTATGTTCCGCATACCATAAAGAATCAATTTATTCCTCCAAACATGGAGGCGCATTTCTTTACGTAGTGCTTGGGACGTATCGACAAAAGTATACAGGTCCTACTCCACGCCAAGCTCCGCAACTCATCTATGGACAGCGTGAATGTTGCACTCCAATTTTTTCCTGTTCTTCATCTGTCAGGATGCCACGCGGTAAGGTTCTAGTGACACAAAATTTGAGAAGGCCCCATTAATACTGATGAAAAAGATTGATCACGTCGCATGCCATTCTACTTGATAGAAGAAGCGATCCTCACTTCTCGCAGATTTCCTTGTAATTCTCACATTCTCGCTATTGGCGAAGTGGCTTATCAGTTGCAGCTGCTCGGTTCGCAGAAAATAGTTAAAGGCATTCTTTCACCGATCCAAAAAATGCCACTTACTGATCAGATCGGTAGACGGTCAGATAGATCAGATATCTGTTGCCGATGTGCCATAATCATTGATTAATGATACCTCCTCTATTTTCCGGCACTGTCTCCCCGCCTTTTGTAGCTTATTGATGCTCCAACTGATTACCCCCTTCCGCAGGAATTGTTTACCGAACAAGCTGGAAGGGACGGGCTGTTCACAGAGGCTATTCAGTTTAGTCCCACTCGCCCCGAAAGAACTTATACCACAACTACTGTATTCGATCCGGCGAAAAGTCTAAACAACGCTCCCTTCATTCAAGGCTACGAACACCGTTTTAACATAACCATCCTGGTTTTGTAGGGTTGGCTTCATCTGTGATCTCTATTGGGTGTGATTATAATGCTAATAGAACACCTTGTCGACTATGTATCCCTTTTGGCTGTGTGCTGGATCCGACCCAAGCTCACAGTCTTCTCTGCATATCGGTTTCATATTATTTCGGCCCAGTTGCACCAAGACTCTCATCTACTTCTCTGGACTTTCTGAGACCTCTGTCCAAGGTCTCCTCCCCCAAGTATGCAAATGTGTCTTGTCAACTGTACTCTATTTCTTTTTTCAATGCACTCCTGAATCCTTCAGAAGGTTAAGATTGTGGGTGTGAAGTTCCATCTGGCCACGAGGCACATTTCCTCTTCGTTTCCTCTTTCGCGTAGAGTAACCTTAGCCGGCCTGTATATTCTCAACGGGCAGCCCCCATTCTCCCATCAATATGACTGAAGAGGTTCTCCGTGCCTGGTCACTTGCCCCTCCAAACTTGTGGTTATGATAAAATTGTAATACCAGAAAGCTTTCGCCACGTCTATATTCAGACTCAGAAGCGCCGTCTGAATGTAATTATAGATCCTTGTTGGAGATCTTGAAAGATCTTAGACGCCTTTCGCAAGCGCGCCTCCATCTTCCGACTGAAGAATTCACACTCATAGACTTCCTCATCGGAATTCTAGCTACAGTTGGATGCGTGCTCATCGGATACCCATGGTTTCTTAACAATAAACGGTTCCATTTTACCCATCAACCGGTAATGAACGTGCTTTATCAGGTTTTTCTGACCTGATCCTGGCTTTCACAGGTGTGCGCAGCCCTAACAATTCAACAAAATAAGAGCTGTTCCTTGCTAATGGGAAGTAATCTCTTCATTTTACGACACGATGGTGTAGACATATTAGGCATACGACGCTCAAATATTTTCACCTTGATCCTGCCTTCTGCTGACCAAGGTCGATAAGGGCTTGACAGCACTTGCGCCGAGAGGCAAGGAATATCAAATTAGTGTCTGATGATTGATATGTTCTAAGGATCGGGCTTCAAGCCCACCTGGTATCATTCGATAATATTCTGAGTGTGATCATTCAAAGCGGCGAAAAACCCCGGTAGTTGATTTCCACATTCCAGTAGTGTGCCCTTTTTAAACCCGAATCACAGGCCTGCTTTGGGTGCTCGGGTCTTCAAAGCCTCGGTCAACTGAGTGCCTGGGAGAAAACTTTAGTCATGGAGCTAGAAAATATCTCAATTCAGTGGTTGGCATGTGCCTCGTGTCGCTTGATAAAGGAGATCAGGATGGCCTTTTGGCCTTTGAAGAAGAGAAATAAGCCCATACGCTGCGCTACTGCCCTCTCACGTTTGGAAGGTCACTCTTCGGTATAGGGGGGCACAGACATTGGACACAATCGAATGCTGCCACGCCAACACTTCCAGAATCCTAAGTGACCAGCAGGGTAACGAGGCTGTCGAGGCGAACGCCATGATCAGTTTCAGGTTCCTAGACGTCCTGTTACTGCGTTGAGGCCTGCCTTGGTAGTTGATAAAAGCATCCCTATAACCAAGGTGACGACCAGTTGGCAGATTCAACTTCTGCCTCGGCTTCTGTTAAGATGTGCGTTTGCCATCGTTACTATGGTAGCCCTCCCCTGTTCGGGACTGTCATCGACTATTATTGGTGGCCATCGATCTGCCGGATATTTACGGCAACCCATAAACTCGTACTCGTGTACTATTATGTTCCATACTAGCAAGGCGGAACGCTGACTGATGGCAACAGTCAACTCATTCTACTCGTCAAATCTCCCTTGAAAAATCCTGTGCTGAACAAACTTTCTAAGCCAGGGCAACTGAAAATTTAAGGTATCAAAATAAGTCGAGGGAGTGTTGTTTAACACTAGACTCAGAAACTGAACTGAGTAGTTAACCCTATCGTCGCAGCTTTTTACAAACCCACTTTTTGACCTCTCCTTCTGTTAACCCTCCGCAGACTTCCGGGTCCTTGCTAGTACAATAACGTTGTTTTAGCCTATATCTCGAGATTCTTATCAATGAACGAAACCTAGCTTTTAGGATATGTCGATCTACTAGGGTCCATAGGAATTGAGCGGTTAATGTCACCCAGCCCCGGAGTACATCGTGATTCAAAGTTGCATATGTTCAGTTTTCCAGTATTCCCAAAAAATATACTCTCATTCTCACAGGGACAAAAAAACCCCCCATTTCCGCTTTTGAGTCCCATAACTTGAATTCTTACCATGTGAAAGTGATAAAATATTTCTAGCGAAGCACTGAGAAAATGGTACAAATCGAGAGTCGATCGATCATTAGATGTGGACCGTCTCTTAATATAAGAAACCAATTTTTACAATTAATGGTTATCTTCCAGCATCCTCGGTTCTGCATTACGTTGCCCTAAGCCTTGAAGCTTCTCGTAGACAATAACCAACGCCAGACAGCACGAGGAGAATCGTTCGATGTAAGAACGCCTTGTCTCTCTTGTTGACCACGTTCACTCGAGCCACTCGTCGGGTCTGGATGCCTCTATGAAATTTTAGGGGTCAGAGCATCGTGCGACTAGATAAATAGTCTATATCTCGCCAGTTCATCGACAGAGAGCGCGCAGGATTGAAATCCTGCTGTAGGGTGTGTGATGTGGCAAGCAACAGCGTAATAGTTGAAGGCCTTCTTTTCACGAGGGAACGTCGAGACATTGACCAAATACGTCTACTTCCAAAGCCCTTTGGACAGGCTGTAAAGATTGACTCTCCAGCTACCTGGACGATAATGGAGCGAAAAGCAGAAGAATTTTCCCAGAAGTAACGTTGTAACGTTCAGGACACTAACTATCATTAAATTCAGCCATCATTGTTCTATTTTTTGCCTGACCTCATGCATGCTTTGGAAAGACAAAAAGGCGTCTTAGCGTACGTCGGTCTCGAAATTCAGTTTGTTTACGTTGATGCCGACCCTAGTGGTTCAATCGTCTGTTTCAGTTTCGAGCATACGCATGTAGACCATATTGTTGTGATCGATATGAACGCATGTTATCTGCACGCGGTATTTTGATTTCATATCCCATAGACTTCGGATTGAACATTTCCATATTATTCAATATATTGACTTAGTGGACTAATGCAGGATTGATGGTTACCAGGAAATGATAGCAAGGCGGCCAAGGATTAGACATCTCGCGCGTACTGCTTTTTACGCAATTAATCGACCTTCTCCACAAAACATAGAGTCGTCGAACAGATAACCTTATGCTGAACGCAAAGATTAGCTAGTTAGGGTTATATTTGAGGAGGTTGGCAAGCTTACCCTATATCGTTTTTGAATCGTAATATCAAATGAACGTAATCACGCTCCATAGCTCTTATGTGATTGAATTATCGGACAAACGTTTACACTCTTTACATAATGCTTGGGCATATCGATATGAAAATAAGTCACTGATGTCTAGATCCCATTTCACGTCGTGCTCGGCCGTTACAACTCGCCGGAACTTAGCTATGAATTGACCCCAATCTGATAATGATGTTCGCCTGATGCAACGTTAGGGAATCTAAGACGGGACACTGAGAAGACAACCTCCCAGCACCCTCCTGACATCGTTGGTCACGACTTTTATCGTTATGATCTTTGAGAGAAGGGTCATCATTATCTCTCAGAGGTTTTTCCGTCGTCTTTCTCCATTACCAGCTGGTTGTCAAGTGTTTGCTCATGCACTATGCCTAGTTTGCGGTAAATGACTGAAGGTCTTCACCTACCGATCTGAGGCGGACACGGATTCCGACACAGATCAGCCGAGCTGCCTCGATCATTGATCATTTACTAAGTACTCCACCTTTATTAACTCGTAGCTCCAATCGCTTACCCGCTTTAGTACCGATCGTTCACCGGACAGGCTAGAACAGCCAACTTGTTCACGAAGTCCGTTCAGTTCCTATTCATCCCTGTGAGGCCTCTTGCCGTTCAATTCCCATATGTGTCCTGCAGCCAAAGGTATCGTCACTTCCATTAAACACCCTAAGCATGCGTCTCGATGACCGCAAGGTGTCTATCCCCACCCCTAGACCAGCCATACAATTCTAAGCTCACACTCAAGTCTGGCTATAATACAAAACCAAAGTGCTGTTCTCTGCCCATAACTGTCTCTTTGACTCGCGTGTACTCTTTAATTTGGTTCAAGTTCACATTCTCTTCTAATACCTTTTGATATATTATAGCTTATACTGACACTGCGCAGGAACTCTCATCTATTACTCAAGGCATCGCCGAGAGCCCTTTCAAACAAGTGTACAGCTCACCTCCAGAATGCTTAATGATAAGATCAAGATTACGAATGCTGTTGAATCAGAAGGGAATGTAGGTCTTCTCCTCGGCATGGAGCTGTTATCTTAAACTATCTGACTGTCTCAACATTCTCTCAAAGGTATCCGTCCAAACAGACGCTATGAGTGATACAACCTCATTTCTCTCTCAAACCTCGCCCAATCAGGGGCATAACTTGCTACCTTCCGCTCTCGATTCTCAACAGCCTCAGATCGAAGAGCTTGAAGGCGAGGTCAGTCGCCTAAAAGGAGAGAATAGCGAATTCAAACATCGTTTACAAACGCTTGAAACGAGTTACGAAATCCTTCTTATCGAATTGGCCGCCATTCAACGTGGAATGGGGCAACAAGATAATCTTCTGAGAAGTATTCTTTCGCGTATCTTGGGGAACCGAGATAGCAGTAAGTTTCTTGACTATGCTTTGTGACGCGGATGAAACGGCGTCGGGTATTTTTTGGGCTTTTAAGCTTACCATGATTTTAGATGCTTCTTCCGAATCTGTATTGGCTCCTGAATGTTACCCACTCGCATCAGCGATTGAACATTCACCAATACTATTGCCTGGATTGGAAGCAAAACCATTTCCTCTTACATTGTCTGTTCGGCAAAATCCGAGTCCTTCATTGTTGTCGCAGCCATCGTCGCCCGACAGTAATGACTCCGATGTCAGTATTATCGGTTCCACATCGGGCCCCCTCGCTGGGTGCAATCCAGTCTTAGATTTCATGGTTGATTCAGGCGATGGGCCAGGGGTGTTTGAGGGGATATATTGTGGTTTTGGAGGAAGTTCATCACCTGGAGAACAAAGGCCCGATATGAAAAACGAGGCGTTTACCGCTGCTAGTCTACCGATTTTCTCTTCACCTGTTTAGCACAGCGCAACCAAGCGAGGTATCAGATAATGCGATGATATTCATGTGTATCACAGATGAACGAAAGTTATGACATGCGACAATAAGTTACACAACAAAGTACAGAAGTAAGCCGAAGAATATAGGCACTCATAACATGCATACAACTTAAGAGGTCATACTAAGTACCGATAAAACAGAAAATGCTTAACCTTTGATCATAAATATGAGAATGTCAGTACCGCATTGGAGTCCCAAAAAAATTTCCCTACTCCCAAAAACTGAAAGATCATTCAATCACTTCAAAGCGGCTTCTTTTCTCTCTCCCGTTCGACTTCGAAGGGCCAACGTCATCATAAGAATCATAAGTCCGTTTCTCGCCACGAAAGCTCACTCCAAGCATGTTCGTCATAGCAAAACTCGTATTCATCATCCCATTGAGGCCTCCCATCACAGGCGGTGACGACACGGATGATGACACAGGGGAAGACATAGAGGCTGATGCACTAGACGATGTTGCGGGAGCACCATCTATCCCGCTCATGAAGTTATTCCCGTTCATGACGTTCTGTAACATCACAGTGTATTGGTCATCTGGTATCCCCATCCCCGAAAATGGGTTATTTATACGATTTTCATCATCCATGGTCGAAATCACCGTTTGCTGTTCCTGACCGTACGTGAATGATCCTAGGCTAGGCGTCAATGTCGAAGGGTAGCCGAGAGTTGCTGAAGGTGCAGGAGTAAACATGGATGATGGGCCTGCTGATACTGACGATGATGGATCCTGAATCATGTTTTGAATTTGAGTACCACTCGGCGGGTGTGACTGAGGTTGCGATCGAGCTGACTTGCAAGAGCTGGCACTAGATTTAAGTGCTTGATCGAACTGCGGATCCGACATGGGTGGAACACCGATTGAGCGTGGGACGTCCCTCATCGCTCGCATCGTGAGATGCCTAAGGTGTTTCTATGATATAAAGTCAGACCATTGTTGTTAGGGAGGCACATCTACTCACGTCTAACATCTCAAGCAACTTAACCTGAGTGAACGGCTTGGTAAGAATATCGTTCATTCCTACAAGGAGGGCAGTGTTAGTGAGTGCTTCTTTACAGGCAAAGTGCGCAGGGCGAGGACGTACCAGAAGAGTAGTAAGACATGATCTCACTCGGTTTTGATTTACTCGTCATCGAAATAATAGGTGTACGGTGATCAAATCGTCGTATCAACGAGGTTGCGGCTAAACCATCTAGCTTTGGCATCATGATATCCTACGAATAGAAAAGAGATTCATCTCTGAGTTTCTTTTAAAAATAAGACAAACGTACCATGAGGACTAGATCATACTTTTCGAGATTCATCATTTTATTAACGGCACTCTCCCCATCGACGGCCATATCAAACTGACATCCAGACACCTGCAAAAACTTTCCTCCGAGCTTTCGGCTAATAATATCGTCGTCCACTATGAGAACACGAGGTGGGACCGCCCAACTGGGGACGAAAGCCGACCTTCTAACCCGAATTTTCTGGCCCTCCGCGGAGCCGGGCGAATTTCTCGATGAGGAGAGGGCCAGAGTTCCTGGGCTAGACTTGTCGGGTGATGACGGTAGAGGGTTGATAAGGGCTGTTGTAGGCGTCGGCATAACACATTCTTCCTCTTCACCAGATTCGCCCTCTTCGTCATCGTCTCGCCGTCGTTTCTGCTCACTTTTTGACTTTGGGAGGGTGTTTGATGAAATTTGAGGTGCGGTTGGCGGTTCGTATCTCGGAGTCAGAGCTAATGTCCTGGGAGTAAAACTAGCGCTCGAACCAGCAACTGCCGATGGCTCAGCCGCGGGGCTCCAACCAGCTTGGTCTTTGCGAGGAACCAACTTTCCGAGGGTATAGACCTGCACGTTCTCATCTGCTAGCGACGTCGAAGAAGAAAGGAAAGCGTTGCTCGTAGGTGGATCACCATCAACTCCGACATTCACACCATTCCAGGGTTGTGTGATTGGAGAAGAAGGCGAAGCTAATTCCCGTCTTCGATCGTCCCATGGTTGAGGCTTGTCGTTACCAGTACCATTATTCGTGGTACGGGCACGGTAAAATTCTTCAATTTTAGACAATGCTTCTGCGCGTGGCCCATCAGAGGAAGAGAAACCCGGCGCCGACGTCAAGCTTGATACCGACGGGGAGACTTGTGGTATTTGCACCGACGAAGAAGAATCCCCGTTCCAGGACACGCGAGTGCCGGTGTCATGGTCCATAGACTGAGTTTCGTAGTGTGTGCTACTTGCACTGTTCAGCGTGTTGGTAACGCCAGCTTCGAGGGCACCGGTATTACCTGATACATACGGATTGGAAGAGTCCAAACCAGCATCACTACTTGATTGGGGATGAGATCGAGATTGCGGGAGGGGCAACAAAGTTGATGATGAAGGCGCTGCAAGCGAGGCCTTGGTAAATTGAGTTTGAGTCTGGGCCATCGTCGACCCTATTTCTCGCGGTGTTTGTAGCTGTGACTGATTCTGCCATTGCGGTAGAGGTAGTGAGGGGCTACGGTGTAAGGTCTGCAAAGGGGTTTGCGGATGGCTGAGCATGGACAGAATTTTCTGTTTATCTGCGGCGCAATAGAAAAAAAGATTGTTAGCGGAAAATTGCACGGGTAGTCGAACCAGTAGAGCCCACAAAAGGAAAATGAAAACGAATAATTCGACGGTTGCCAAGCAAATGATGAAAAAGGATGACAGATATTTCTGACATCATGAAGCGGCCACGGTCGAGAGCGGGCTAGGCCCTTTGAATAAAGATCAGAACGGAGGGAATAGAAAACAGAAATAGAATCGCAGATTGATGCAGGATGTAAGCGAGGGCCTGCAGAAAAGGGAGAAAAGGTGGAGGTATAAAATGTCATTGACGAGTATTATGATCGGCAACCACGTTGGAAAGCATTCTAAGATAAAAGGGCAAGGCCTGGACCAACACCAAAAATAAGCGAACCCGGAGAAGGCGAACTTCTCGAGTCGGGTCGTATGTGATGAGAAAAAAAAAAACAGGTAGCGGGGCGGGGACGCTGCAGGGGTAGGAACATTGTCTATGAGAACAGGGTGTCACTAAGACACGTTTACGTGAAGCTCGAGCTACAAACCCTCACTGTAACTCGCAACGGCCATACGACAGACGATAGAAGAAAGCGAAGCGAGATGGCGTCGAAGGACATGAAACTGTTACTTACCAGTCTCATTGCCCAGGAAATAAGAAATAAGACTCTGCATAAGGCCGTCTTGTTGAGCCATCCCCCTCTGAAAGCCAACCATTTCGACAAGGACATTCTCATAGTTTCGTTCGAGGTTCCGTAGACGGCCTCTGAGATCGTCACCCTCGTCTTTCAAGCGCCGAATTTCATGCTGTAGCTGCTCAATCTGCAGCTGGCTTTGTGCCTGGACGGTGACAGCGGGATTGGGAAGGAGGGATGAGGACGAAAAGTTGGGTAGGGATTGCAGGGCTACGGCCTGGGCCTGGGCTGCCACAGCAGCGGCCTGCTGGGCTTTGCGTTGGGCGGGGACCTTGCGCTTGATATTTTCCAAAGCGTCCCGGCGGTCTATGTGAAAATCGGGGTGGCGGAATGTCCAGCTCTGTGACCACGTCAAGATAAGGATTGGTCTGCGGAGCGGAAAACGAGGCATACGTGCTCCCCATACTGGTTATCGTCGGTGTTCTTGACCTTGTGGAAATCGTACTTGTTGAGCTGGCGGACAAAGGAGGCGAAGTTGGAGTGCTTGAACATGCGGGGAAGGATGGACTTTGTGAACTCGTTCATGTCCTGGGAATGAGACAATCGGACGGGGAGACAAACGCGGAGGCGCGGAACGGCGTACTTTGACGACGAAGCAGTCGCCATGAGGGCCCCAGCAGACGACGGACTGGAAAGCCGGGTCCTCGAGCATCCTGGAGAAGAGATGAAGCGGAGGGGGCAGAGAAGGGCGGGGCGGCGTACTTGTACAGCTTCTTGACGAAATCGCTGGTGGAGGGCATCGGATCTTCGCGCGGGGAGGACGAGGAGTCCTTTGCGTGGCTCATGGTCGCGGAGGGGCGAACGGAGGAGCGGTGAGAGTGCTGATGCCGGGGCGTCGCTTGCCGCCAAATACACTCTTTATCCGTTCCCACACTCATTCTAATCTCGCCGTCCCTTCCGCCAGCCCCGGCTGCCCTCGCCCTCGCCCAGCTGCCCCCGTTGTCCGGCCTCCCCCAACATACCCCACCACCCCTTCCCCTTTAGGAAACCCCCTCGCAGGCCCAGCCCGGTCTAGACCCGCAACTTACCGGGCTCCAAACAACACGTCCTTCTGCCTCTTTGTTGGCGTCCGTTCCGGTTATCTAATCTGCCTCTCTGTCCGGCCCCGTCCTTGTTAATTTCGACCTCACACCAGGCTGGTCTAGCCCGGGCCTTGTTTGACCTCGAGCTGTCCGGCTGGTCCTGCCCCCATCACGCACAAATTACCTCTTCCACCCGAACTTGAATATATCGTATGACGTCGGAAGCTTCTCTCACGGCCCTGACCCGAACCCACTGCCCCCACACACTGTCGTGAGCTTCTCTGATCAACCTTTGTACCCTAATATAATAGCATACGCCCCGAATACTAGAGTTCACGACCGAAAAACACGTGTTTTCGCTCTACGGTGACATATTGCCTACCACTCACTGAGCGATACCGGCGATACACGTCAAACAACGGTCAGCTAAATCTTGGAGAACCGCCTATCGCCGTGTCGCAGTGCAGCGTGTGCATGGATAAACACCGACCCGGTGAGAAACCTGTGGCGGTTAGCTTGAAATTGCACTTACTAACAACAAACGAGACAGGGTCCGGTCCTCGTCCCGCTATCGAGATACGTTTGTCTTCACTGGTCGTTCATGTGCTGCTAAAGTTCGACTCGCTACCCATAGCAAAATTCTACCATGCTCCACAGATCAGTTCGGTCCTGACTTGATGAGAAACACCATGTAGTTTGAATAAGACAGAATAAGCTGCCTGTATGCAAGTTGAAAGCAAGCAACCTTTGGGCAAGCTATTTTTACGTCACAGCTTGGTGACAATCACCTAGGAAAACGAGCTAGAAACCATTGATCTAGCGTTCTAGGCCTGCAAAGACGCCCAAAGAAGACTTTGATCCAGGCCGCACTATCCCTCTCATTCGGTTTTCGCTCCGAATCTGTTTGATTGCTGCTCTCCCCACTTGTGCCTATGGCTGTCTCATGAATTGCTTAAGCACAGTCTTTGTTAGCGCCATTTCCCTCCCTTGGCACCGAATTTATCTTGTCAACCTCAACTCCGATGTACAAATTTGACAGTTCGGTAGTCCATGGCCATCTTACTGAGTCGACACGACGGCGACGTTGCCGTCAGTCCAAAATTCCGTATCGGAGACAACGTTGCTCACTTTTTTTTCGCACTGAAACGTATAGACTGGCGCCCAACTCGGCATATCTCGGAGGGCGGCCTGTACAGTCATTTCACTGGCAGGCCCGTGCCTATGCCCAGTCATTCCTGACCCATTGGTACTCAACATCGTTAGCAGAATTCTGCTGCAACATCCGTGCCTTACGGATCACTTGAACTTCTCATCAGTATTCCACTACCTCTCTACACTTGACTCACATGTCATGTCATCAGAAATTCTCTAGTACATTCTTGACAAAAATGATCCGCGTCTGAGACAATCCCCGGGCCACAAATGCCAAACCGATTCCGATGTCAAAGAAAGACGATCAGCATGTGCTTTGCTCAAAACAGGTTCACTACTTATTTGAGGCCTATTTTTCCGCGTCAAACGGGGCCATGCTTGCTATATACAACAATCCACGGCAGTCCCGTGTTTGAATGCTTCCAGGTTGCCAAAAAGCCCGTTTCTTGATATACAAACCGCCAACTTCGGTGTTTTCTTCATACATTTAGTCAATTCACCTTACTCTGGATAGTCCCTCCAAGGTATCCCTTACAATAGATCCTTCTTGAGAAGGTATAATTATTAACTTCCCGCCCATATCCTTTTGCGGAAACATTCAATCATCCCCGGTTATGGCTGAGTTTAAACGCCACTAAGATACTCGGGGGAGAGTTTGCTTTCATAGATGTCCCGAATGATCGTGCTGAACAGATGTATAGATGTATGAATGCCATGACGAATGCATTTTCTATGCACTGCTCAAACGTGGATAGTCAGTCGCGTGTCTGGACTTGACTACCATGAGGATCAGTAACATACGGGTTTAATTTCGAAGGACGCGACTGGGGGATAAAAGGTAACCTTGTCTCGATTGATGTAGACTTTTTTTTTTTGCACAGCCTGTCGGCAGCCCTAGGAATGATCGAGACTATATTTTTATCCTCAGATTGACTTCAATGCGCGGTTCATGATGAAAACTCTAAGTGACTTTTCCATCAGTGAGGCTAGTCGCATTGGGGATAGTGGCATACACAGGTTCGTGAAGGTTCGGCATTAAGTTCGGAACATTCATCGGAAATAATGAAGACGGAAAAGGAGAACTCGGGACTACAGGCATGATTAAATGTCGTAGGTACCGCTCCTTATATCGACTAGTTGTTGTCACCAAGGCACCATTACCGACATCCACACTCCTCTGGTACTCATTAGTGTTTGACTTTGAGCGTAATCTGAGAAATGTCGACTTCAGATTGTGAAAAGAGAAAACATCACGTAAGCGAGCCGAATAGTGAGAATGATCCGATAAGATTTCGGACTTTCACTTACTAATTAATGTAAGGATCCTGACGGTAGCGCTGATTGGCTGTAGAAGACGAATTAGCCCTGGCCTCTGCCGCCGGTTGTTGACCGTGTTGCCTTCCTCTTTGTATGCACTCAGTCACATCAAGATATATACTGGGTAGGGCATTCAACATGCAAGTACACATATCTAACCGTTCCCAGGATCCATCAAAGTCAAGCAGGGCTGCTGCTTCTCTAAATATGGGATTTCCAAGTGGAGAACATGTTAGGCCGGCACAACTCTCTC
Source organism: Agaricus blazei (assembly GCA_029719445.1). Lineage (NCBI taxonomy): Eukaryota > Fungi > Basidiomycota > Agaricomycetes > Agaricales > Agaricaceae > Agaricus > Agaricus blazei. The sequence continues at coordinate 2,624,443 of SSNC01000002.1, read as the reverse complement.
TGCCGGTATGCCGCCGGCAGTCCTTTATGAGATGGGGAGTTGACTCGCCATTTCTACTCACGCATGGGTCATAGTTCTTCCGGATCAGAAATTAAATGCCTTGCCGGGTACTCACACACTCTCCTCCACCTTGGCGAGCACGCTATTTCTTAATTTTTTGACGTGCTGATCATCGCACCCAACCAACAGTAGGCCCTACGCCCGTTGACCCAGCTGGTAAGTGAGGGTTACCTTTCCTTGTCGAGAACATGTCTCAATTGAATTTTTATCTAGCGGCCGCTCTTTCTCCCCGCTCGGTCAGCCACTGTGTATTCATCTACCTAATATGCCCTCGACCCAGGCTACCAACGATAACCCCCAATGCTCGTTGTCTGCACCGTCTTCCACATCGTCCATCGCCAAAGAAAATGACGTAACTCCTAAAACTGTTTCAGGAATTTTGGCACCAAAAGCCCAGGAGCCGTCCCGAAACTTGAGCCTAGAAGCAGAAGACAAAGTTCATAGTGAGGACAAGGAGGACCCACAAGGGGAATTCGATCTAGTGGAGAAAAACGCTATACCTAACGCTGATGATGACTTTCCGGATGGTGGTCTGGCTGCATGGCTTGTTGTTTTTGGTGTAACTATGTCCTACTTTTATGGTGCTGCTTTTGCTCAAACACGATGTTCTAGGGAATGTGTAATACCTATTGCACGTGAGTTAATATTGTTTCCTTCTCTATACTCTGCTCACAATAAGCTAGGTTCGGCTACGTCAACTCTTGGGGTGTACGTTCCTTTGATTTATCACGAAAAAAATCAAATCTGACACGGTTGAAAGATATTCCAAGCCTACTATCAAGAAACCTTTCTTAAAGATCAATCTCCATCGACGATGTAAGTTTGCACGTACGCGATTGTGCACTCTTCGGCTGATAGTCATTAGTGCATGGATAGGCTCGCTCCAAGTATTCCTCTTTCACCCTATGCTATAATTCGGTATTCTCATCCTTCACAATCCATTAGTATTCCCTGATATTCTTCCCCGCTCTCATCGTCGGTCGACTATTCGATATCGGTCACTTTAGAGTAGTGCTCTGCTCTACCAGCGCCCTCCTCATTCTCACAACATTCTTGACTGCGGAGTGTAAGGAATATTGGCAATTCTTGTTGTGCCAAGGTTTTGCTGTCGGAGTATGTTCGTTCATGCTTGTTACACGATTTACTGTATTCATAGATGGTGATTGTCTAGCTTGCGTGCGGCGGCATCTTTGGATGCTGTTACGCTATTGTAGCCCATTGGTTTAAAAAGAGGCGGGGGTTTGCGATGGGATTGGTAGCTATAGGATCCTCTGTTGGTGGGACAACACTCCCAATTGCTGTTAAACAGTTGATTCCGCGTGTTGGGTATGTTATACTACTCCGGTTTGAAAGATATTTACACCTATCCGCTTTCCAGGTTTCAGTGGACAATGAGAATAATCGGTTTTTTGTTGCTAGGAGTTATGGGATTATGCAATCTGGTACGTGATCAAGGAAAGTAAATTTTGACCGGGCTGACTGACTGTATAATCAGACTATGAGAAGACGACTTGCCCCAACAAACGTAAAAGGCGGTTTATTGAACCTCGCAGCTTTCAAGAGTGCACCGTATACTATCTACTGCTTTTCATCACTCGTCATTTTTCTGGGTCTCTATACCAGTAAGAGTACTCTGCTCGTCAAATCAACACGCTTGTTGACCATGCTCAAGTGTTGACCTACGTCAGCGTCAGCGCCGAGTCGCTGGGGTCTTCTGCTGATCTTTCGTTCTATTTCGTCTCTATCGCTAACGCAGCATCTTGTTTTGGTCGATGGTCGGCAGGACTGCTCGCTGACAGAATAGGCAAGTTACCCACCATGATTCAAGTAAATACCTCCTCATATGTTTCTTCCCCTAGGTACGATGAATGTAATCATTCCTACAACACTCGTCGCAGGTATCTTAACTTACGCCTGGCCATTTGCTACGTCCAATGGCTCCCTCGTCGTGGTCACCATCTTCTACGGATTCTTTTCCGGAACATATGTCGCGCTCTTGTGTAATCCCATTATGGATTTTGGAGGTGAAGGTGATGTTGGGAGGCGGGTTGGGATGTATATGTCAATAACGGCCTTGGGCGCAGTGGCTGGACCCCCAATCTCGGGTGCCATCAATGCAAGAACCGGTGGGTTCCATGCTGTAGGCTTTTATGCTGGTTCGCCTTCTCTCTTCCATCCATAGAAAAATGGTCGTTAATTGGTGTCATTGGATTTTTTTTTTTTGCAGGAAGTGCGGTGATTTTAGGTGTTTTACTGATGGTCGTTGTGAGATATCTCACTTTGGGAAGATGGTCGGGGAAAATTTGAGATAGTAGTCCGTTATCCATGTTTGCAGGCAACTTGGGCTCTAGTATGTCAAATGATGATACCCCATATTTTGTAGACATGTTGCATAAGGTTTTGGATCATATCACGGTAATAGCCAAACAAAGATAACGTTTAACGATTCGACAACTCAGCTGTGCGATGTTCAAATCTTATCACTCACTGCAACGGGCACACTGTCGTCACTCCTCGAATATAAGGCGGTATTGAATAGGTGCTGGCCTTTACACTCGCGACCACCATTCGATCCTTTCAGTAGTACTTGCAGCTGGGTCTTGAAATCTATCCCACGCTTTGCCTTGGATCTAGCTGAACATCATTTAGCGGCACATGAGAAGGCTCGTTAGTTACTTCCTGTCCGCCACCTATTGGTAATATAAGGGATATGTCAATTTGTTGCTGTGAGCACCATGGCTAAGGCATCAACATTTAGACACAGCTAAAAATTTGGCTAGAGTCTTCCTGAATCTTTAGGCCCAGCTGGCTCAAACGAAACTCCGAGCATTATAGTGTGAGGTCTTGTATAGATAGTATACATAAGTCGCGCGTATTTGAGGTAGTAAGGTTAGGGTTACAGGGTCTCTTCATGACATTGTTGTCGAGGCTCAAACTACTCAAACATACCCGTTCACCCCTGCTCGGTCATATACTGAGGGACTGTCAACGCCCTACAATTTCTATGCCTCAACTTCGAAGGAGTTCGCGCTTGGTCTCGAAAATTGAAGACCTGGAAACAGAGAAGCCGCCCACTAAGAAGCGGAAACTGTCAAAAACGGAAGAGGTTGTTTTCGAAAATGATCTTGCCGGTTAGTGGACAAACAAACGCTCCGCATTGCGGGTATCCTCACTCAACCACCCAGATGCCAATGTAGCTCCAGAGAAATCTGAGAAGCGGAGGGAGTCAAAGTCAAAGAAGCAGCCAGATCCTCAAAGTTTCCTTCCCCGCATCAATAGTCCCTGGAAGGTTGGAGCTCACGTATCTTCATCCGGGGGAGTAGAAAATTCGGTGGTGAATGCTGCTATGGTTGGGTGCGTTGGTTTCACTATCATCTCTCTAATCCTTTCTAAACTTAATCCCAGTGCCAATGCTTTTGCACTATTCCTCAAGTCCCAAAGGAAATGGGCGTCGCCACCATTAACCGAACACTCAATAAAGACCTTCAAGGAAAGAATGGTTGAGCACAAGTATTCGGCAGACGTAGTGCTCCCGCATGGCAGCTATCTCATTAACCTAGGAAACCCCGACTTGTAAGGCATATTCATCCCAAATAACCTGCGCCAGCTGATTGATTGCTCACAGAGAAAAACGCGAGAAATCCTATGAGTGTTTCATAGACGACCTGAGACGGTGTGAACTTTTAGGCCTCAAGTACTACAACTTTCAGTAAGTCATCTTAGGTCGTTCCTCTATGAAGTTTCATTATTCGTATACCGTTAGCCCTGGGTCTACTGTCGGTAACGCCTCAAAAGAAGAAAGTATCTCTTTCATAGCTCAAATGTTGAACCGTGCACATCGCGAGACCAAGTACGTAGTGACCGTTCTCGAAAATATGGCAAGTGGACAAGGTCTAATTATTTCATTCACGTGGACCTCATAAAAAACATACACAGGCCGGCGCAGGAAATGTAATCGGCGGGGATTTCGCTCACCTTAAGGGAATCATTGATGAAGTCGAAGACAAGTCAAGAGTCGGCGTATGCTTGGATACTTGTAAGTGCGATTGGAAACTCAAGTTTGAGCCACAAGGATTAATGCGGTTATTATACTCAGGTCATTCTTTCGCTGCAGTTAGCCTTATCAAATTCATTTGCGCCTGGACAGCATGACTGACTCTATCCAGGGATATGACCTCCGATCTGAAAGTGCCTGGAAGTAAGTTTTTTTCCTCGCTCACTCGTTTGATCTACTCACATACTCTCAGTGAGCTACGTACGTTAGTTCCTACTTCCAGCAACTTCACTGTCTCAAATTTAAACAGTAAATGAATTTGATAAAACTGTCGGGCTATCATATCTCTGTGGTATGCATATAAACGATTCAAAGGCAGATCTAGGCTCGAAAAAAGATCGACATCAAAATATTGGATTGTACGCCCTACGTTGTTTTCCACTATTAACTATTGGTCAACATGAACTATAGCGGATACCTCGGTATAAGTGCCTTCCGAAACATCATGAATGATCCCCGGGTGCAAAAAATCCCACTTATTCTTGAGACTCCGTCCTTCGAACAGCCGATGGAGTTATGGGGAAAGGAAATCGCGATGTTACAGAAGCTCTCCTCAGTCGTCCACGAGATTCCAGAAAATAAGGAAGTAATTGAATCAATCATTGGTGACGTCCAGACCGACGATCAGCTAGTAGCAGTCAACAAGAAATCTTTGGAAAAGTTCAACGGGTTGAAGAACGAGAACCGCATAACTAAACGTCGAGGCAAACAGACAGACCATGTTGAAGATGGTGATGGTGATGGGAGTCAGTGATAGTTAAATGAATTCTTTGAAGCAACAAAATCGTAATTTATGCCTCTTTGTAATCAATCATTCGTCTGGGTTGCTGTAACGCCTTCCGAATAGGCCTTCTTCCGTCGCCTTTATTTCTGTATAAATGACCGGCAATTTTCAATCAGGTTTTGAATAAGCAGCTAGCAGAAGGTACGTACGCAACGCGACATGTTTCGAGTGGAAACGACACAACGCAAGATTACCTAGTGCAGGAGGATTAAACTTTGCCAAGGAAATTCACTGAAATACGGGCTTACCACACATCATCCATAAGTTGGGTACGCCAAGATCTCTCCAAACGCCATGGATCTCTCCCTCCGAACTTAATCCCCATAGTTTCTTAAGCTTCTTAGCCACATCCGGACCGCAAATATGACGAATCTCGGTGCTCATATCCGATAATCTATACCGAGACAGATATATCAAAGTGTTTCTGCTTTTGTAGTTTGAATGAGAACTCCTTACCCAGTGGCAAATACAATGACATCCGCAGCCAATTCGGAACCATTCTCGAATTTTAGGCCGTTCTCTGTGATCTCCGAGATGTTGCTATCGCTTTTGAGTTTGATTTTCTTGTCAATGATAAGTTGACTAGTACCCGTATCTAAGCGAGTCGTGCATATGAGGGAGAGAATGTGATAAAACTGGCAGAATCTATACCTAGGTAGTAGCCACCAGCTTTAGACCACGCCAGCAAAGCAAACCCAGTGTCATTGATACCCTCAGTCAGTTTAAACCCAACCCTACGCAATCCATCTAAAGTTTCCCTGATAATAGTGGTATTGACCTCCTGTCGGAAGAGTGAAAAACATACAGCACCTACTTGTCTCGTTTGGCCACTTCTTTCACTGTGCGTTGATGCATTTCGATCGCCATATAATGCGGAAATGACGCAGTCAGTCTGTCACCAATATCTGAGGGTGGTCCACCCTCTTCATAGACACCTGAAAGATACAAGTGGCTTCGAAGGATGGCCTCAGGTACCACATGTTGAAAACGCACCTTTGAAGAGAACGTCCCAACCGTTCTTGACGCTCATGATATAAGTTGGCCCGCGTTGAACCATTGTGACATCTATCAAAAGAAGATACCATGAACCGGAGCAACAAGAGATGGTGAACATCGAAGCAAGAACACTCACCGACGCCATGTAAATGATAGTCTCTGGCTATATCATGGGCTAAAGGAATATTAGTCTTAAATTAATTACGGAATTCTATGATGTACCTGATGTACAAGCACCAACGATCGCAACCTTCTTGCCAGCATGATCAAGCGCCCTCTTGTGCTGCGAAGAATGAAGGAACGTTCCTTTGAACTTATCCTATGAACCCGGTTTGAGTGATGTAACCAGTGTTAAGAGGGATATACTTACCAATCCTGGGATTTTAGGTAGAGTATAAGTGTTCCCAGAAATACCGGTAGCAAAAACCAGGTGCTTCACGACGAATGTCCGTTCCTGTCCGTTACCGCGTTTAACTTGGACATGCCACATGTTGTTCGAGTCCTGGGAGGCAGACATGACTGTAGCGGAAGTCCAGATAGAGAGCTCCATCGCCTCTGCATAGTACTCTAGCCAGTTTGCTAATTTACCAGCAGGGCTATAAACAGGCCATGTGGACGGGAAACTAAGGACCAAAATTAACAATAATGATAGGCGTTCAAAGGCTGAGTAAGAATGTTCGTTCGACTTACGGCATATACGGCATGTGATCATACCCTAATGATCTGATAAGACGTTAACAAAATGAGTACAGGTAAAACAACGCACAGACAGGGTCATGCAGGCACAAGGCCTCATACCGGTTCCTCCAGCTGTCCCCAATCCTCGGTGTTTTCTCTATAATCAAAGCCGAGACACCTAAAGCCTTCAAGCGCGCCCCTATCTCGAGACCACTTTGACAACCACCGACGATCAAAGCCGTTGGTTCTTTGTCTTTGAACTGTGCTGCCTCACGCCGATCCTGCGCCCATGAGGGATAGTTGTTATTGTCGTCCCTTAATGCATTAATCTTTTCTGGAAACCCTTTGAGATCTTCCAAGTTCGTGTATACCACATGTGCCTTCCACTCTCCACTCGAAGTCGGGACCAAGCGTATTATGCCCGAGGCGATTCCTACCTCATTTTCAAAGTCGAACATCATATTTATCCACGCAACGTCAGGATACGGCCTCATCAACCCAAGATAAGCGTCATCTCTGAGCTTCAGATTTTTCATATTCATCAATGAAAGCTGATCCTTGAGGAAGGCGGATATTCTGTCCTGTGTGTAGAAAGTACGAAAGTCCCAGGTAAGGGAGAGCATATCTCGCCAGTATGATTCTGAGAGAAGTAGATCGATAATGCCCGGAACGTTTCGAGACTCGATGGAAGCGGAAAATTTGGAAAACCAAGATTTAGCCACTTCGCGAGCATCAAGGTCCTGAGGAACAGAGGAGTTGAGTCTAGTGAGCGTAGGTAGTTTCCTGTCTGGAAACTCCATTACAGCGGTAGACATCTTGGGGGACTAAAGAAGATATGGATATGGGAATTTTTTGTGTCCTGTCGTTATAAACGGACTTCTGGGAACCTGTGATAGCCAAGATGAAGCACTATCCTATTTCAGGTGAAGCATATGAGAAGAAAGGACTTATGGACCAATGGAACCGCCCTGATAAGTTACCAGAATTACTAATTATTAATCAGCTGAGCATTGAATTCCAGGACCGTATATCGACCCTGATTTTCTCAAACGTATACAGTGATCACTCCTGGATCACTCTCTTAACCCATACCCCTCGGGACATGCCCGGAGCTATGGGTTATGAGGGGGTATGGGTGTTGAGAAATGAGTGAAAAATAGGCTCCAAACAACAGCAAAAATCGGGAAAAACCAGGAAATTTTCGTTAGAGGTTTATTGGGATATTAGGAACTAATACGATGAAAGTAATCTGTAACTAGTGTAAGTTCCAAAGATTTTGAGTGTTCTCTATGCAGATCATATTTAATTGAGTCTAACATGGAATCCAATTTTCGTGCACAAGGGTCAGAATCTAAGTCTATGTGCTTCTGTACAGTCGAAATAGCTGCGAGAACCTCTTTATAGGTGGGGCAAGGCTCTGATACACAATCATTATCAACGTCGTCATCCCCACTGTTAATTATAATATCTTCCTGAGCATTATGTGAGGCCATGACTGCCTCATATATCTCCTGATCTGTAACATTGTCAATGATCAGTGATTCTTCGGCTGGATTGAGAACACCCTCTATATCCATCCAATTTGCATGTTGAAGGCACCCGGTACTTTCTAAGTCATCAAGCACAGCTCGAAGTTGATTTTCTACCTGTGAAAGTGGGTCTGTTTGAGGATTGGGAGTTTGAACAAGTGATGAGATAGGGAGTGATGGACAGATATTGTCTGTGGCATTAATTATCGATTCGTTGTCCAGCCATTCCTCATCAGCATCTGCCAATCTTTCCTCCCTTCGAAGCCTGGCCTCAAGATCAGCCTTGCAGATCTGAATCATTTCTGTTTTAACTTTTCTAGACCCTTTTTGAGAACAGTAATGGGGGTCTTAGAGTGTTTAGTCATGATTGAAGATGAAATTCGGGCACTGCCCCAACCTGGCCCCAACCCTCTACATGTTCAAACTTATTGTATTTCGGGTTTTTTTGGCCGCTAGCTTTGTTGGTACATAAGGATTTAAAATTTAAAAGCTTAGTAAATGACGTGTCTTGCTGTTGACTAGGGTCAAATGTATGGGTTTTTCTCCAGATGGGTATGGGTTATCGGGTATTAGAAGGTATGGGTTTTGAGGCAAAATTAAGTGGTAACCAACTTGGGAACTCCAAAAAGCTATGGGTTATGAGGGGTTATGGGTTATGAGGCGTATGGGCTGAGAGAGTGATCACTGTACCCCTATATGGTATGTCACTCATTCGGGTTGCTGTAACGTTGTCCGAATAGGCCTTCTTCCATCGCTTTGATCTCTGTGTAGACCGCGAAAGATTTCAGGACTATATTGTTAACGAGTTCCTGGAGACTTACGCAACGCAACATGTTTCGAGTGGAAACGGCACATCGCCAGATTTCCTAGTGTGCGGAAAACTTGTTAGGTGATCTTGTCGGGGCATGTCTATGAGATTTTTACACACCGCACATCATCCATAAGTTTGGGACGCCAAGATCTCTCCAAGCACCATTCAGCTCTCCCTCAGAATTCAATCCCCATATTTTCTTGAGTCTATTTCCCACATCTGTGCCGCAAATGTGGCGAATCTCGGTAGCCATATCGGCTAGGCTACAAAAATATCAAATCAAATTGTTGCTTTAATCATTCAGGAGTTCCTCTGACCCTGTAGCGAATACGATGACATCTGCGGGCAGTTCAGAGCCATTTTCGAACTCGAGGCCGTTTTCGGTGACTTTGGCAATATGGCTATCGTTTTTGAGCTTGATTTTCTTGTCAATGATAAGCTGACAGGTACCAGTATCTATGTTGGATCGTAAGATAGTAGCACAACTGGGAACATTTTGGAATATTTTCTTGCCCAGATAATATCCTCCCCCTTAGTTCGCGCCAACAAAGAGGAACCCGTTCCGTTTATACCGTCAAACACTTTGAACCCGACGCTGCGCAATCCGTTCAGAAGATCTCTAGCATGGCTTATTATCAGTCTGATAATCAGGTGCCGGAAGAATGCTGTGCTTACTTATCTATCTCGGCGACTTGTTTAACCCTGCGCTGGGTGTTTTCAATGGACATATGATAGGGAAACGATGCACTGAGCCTGTCAGCAATGTCAGGGGGCGGACCACCCTCTTCGTAGGTGCCTAAGAATGCATAAGGTCTGAGGAGGACAGAGCGTCTGTTGGGCTAATACCCACCCTTAAAGAGAAGGCCCCAGCCTTTCTTCATATCCATGATGTAAGTAGGTCCACGTTGAACCATAGTGACGTCTATTAAGATGACAATATAAAATCAACTTTGTACCACATTTTATTTGACATTCTCTTACCAACACCGTGATCGTAGTAATCCCTAGCAATATCGTGTGCTAGATAATTGGCGGAGTTATATTGGTCAACTTTTATGTCAACTTGAACCAGGTCCCATCACATACCCGAAGTACAAGCTCCAATGATCACAACCTTCTTTCCAGCGTGATCCAATGCTCGCTTGTGTTCTGATGAATGGAGATAGGACCCTTTAAATTTGTCCTGTAAACGGTAGTGTCAGTCTAAAGTGGGACCCAGACAATGTAGAAGAAAAATTGACTAATCCAGGAATCTTTGGTAGCTGAAAAGTACTACCCGAAAAAACCGGTTGCAAAGATGAGATGTTTTACAGTAAAAGTTCGTTTAATCCCATTGGCGCGTTCAACGGTTACATGCCATAAGTTTTGTGAATCTTGTGAGGCAGACGTTGCGGTAGTGGACGTCCAAACAGGAACTTCCATCGCCTCGGCATAATACTCGAGCCAGTTAGCTAATTTACCAGCGGGGCAATAAATTGGCCATGTTGACGGGAATCTAAAAGCGAGACAAACCAAGATGAGTGCTCGATCTCAATTTCAATTGTTCAGACGCACGGCATGTACGGCATATGATCGTACCCTGATTTGATTGATAAGACATTTACAAGAATGGGTTAAGGCTTTGAGCGAAATAACTTACAAACGGGATCATGCAAACACAAGGCCTCATATCGGTTCCTCCATATATCTCCGATTCTCGGCGTTTTCTCTATAACTAATGCTGAAACTCCCATAGTCTTCAATCGTGCGGCTAGTCCAAGCCCATTCTGACTTCCGCCGATGATCAATACCGATGGTTCTTGGTCTCTAAATTCCGCAGCCTCACGCCTATCCTGTGCCCACGATGGATAGTTGTTATCATCGTCCCTCAAAGAGTTGATCTTCTCCGGGAACCCTTTGAGATCTTCCAAGTTTGTGTATACCACATGCGCTTTCCATTCCCCATTCGATGTTGGAACTATGCGTATTATTCCAGAGCCAATTCCGACCCCTGTCTCGAAGTCAAACATCATATTGATCCACGCAACGTCAGGATATGGTTTCATCAGCCTAAGATAAGCGTCCTCCCGAAGCTTTAGATTTCCTACTCTCATCAGTGAAAGTTGATCTCTCAGGAAACTCGATATTTTGTCTTGACGATAGAAGGTGCGAAAATCCCAGGTTAGGGCGAGCATGTCTCTCCAATATGAGTCTGGAAGGAGAAGATCGATAGCTGCTTGTACGTCTTGAGATTCGATGGCATTGGCAAAGTTTGAGAACCAGGATTTAGCTACTTGGCGGGCGTCAAGATCCTGTGGAACAGAAGCGTTGAGTAATGTGAGAGTGGGCAGTTTTCCGTCCGGAATATGCACTGCGGGAGTGGACATCCTGGGCTACCGAAGAGATGGCAGTTGCCGATTAACCGGAAGCGTTTCTCTTGTGCTATCTTTATATACATGAATGTCTGATCATGAGGTGAGAGCTTCTATTTTTGTTTGCGGGAAAATATGTCGGGCTCAGGGGTTACAATCAAGATCGTGTTATAGCAAATATTGATGAGTCATTCGACTCCCAAAGGCATTTAGGAAGAAAATCATACACTAAGATACATGCTTGATAAAGCGGGGTCGACATACCGCAAGCCACAAATCGATACGATGGTCACTATAGCTATAGGTATAAGTAAACATCCATCCAGAGTCCTATCCGTAGGAGAATATAGAGGAAGCAACTGGCCCGGGGCTAAACAATCGATTACGCCGCAGAGGCTTGTGTTATCCTCCGTACGGCAATTTGAACGCTCTCTCTCCCCGCTCTTCCCCCAGCAACAACCTTGTTCGCGCACCAATGCACTCCAAAAACGAGGAATTGTAGGGACATGATGATTCCCACGATGAAGCACACAACCAAAACGCCATTAGGCCACACCTCGAACGCGACGAAGCATAGAAAAGCCATTAGGGACACAGCAGAAAACAGCATGCATGTCGCGGGCATTCGAGATGATAAAGCAAAGAAGAAATACAATCCATATAGATCTTGTGCACGAATCTAAAGAGTGAAATATAAGTCCGAGATGGAAGATAAATAAGGTAATGTATACGTACAATGAACGTTTCAAGGTCAATCCAGTTATAACGAAAGAGGAACCAAGCATCAATGGCCATACCCAACCCTGAGGCGATGCTACTGGCAGCGATAGCAGTCAATGCGTAGGGTTGAATTTGGAAGAGGGAGTCCGGTGAGATGGCAAAAACAGCTGCGTTCACAGCCGCAAGTGCAGCTAACTATGACCAAAGGTGGTAATCATCAGTTGAGGTCACCTGCCGCTCAAGGGTACGACAGCTCACCAAGCCGCCCACGTATTGCCACTCTTTCTGCAGTCTTTCGAATATTGGCTGATAGTCTGAGGCCAGATGAGCCTTCTTCAACTCGCCATACAACGTGAAGGTCGACACAATACGTTCAGCGGGGTTATCGTAGGGTTTTGGTATGTCAATTTGTTTGGTATGAAGAGGAATGATTGAAGCCGCGATCCAGGTTTGCACTGTTCTGACGACTTGAGTCATTCCAGAAGGCGAGTACGTCAACTCTTCTTCTTCGCAGCTCCCTGCAAAGTGAGAGAAGCTGAGTGGTGGCTTAGGCTCCTCTTCTTCTTCACCACTCGAGCAAGGTTCTTCATCCGAATAGATGGCATAGCCTTTCACACGACGACGTAGTGTTTGCGATAGGATGAGCGGCACATCGGAAGGAGGGTCGACAGGGTCAGGGGGTGTTGATGGCATCGCGAAGGTATCCTCGCTACCTATAAGTGGATGAGTAAAACCGTTGTGAGTAGACTAGTGATGAGGCCTACATGACTCGTTATCAGAAGTACAGACTGAGAGTGCATCCACCTCAATTGCTTTGCGGGATGAAGCGAAAGATGATGGTGGTCGAATCCGAATGATCACAGATGCACCGTTTTGAGATTTTCCGCGACTTGCGTTGGTATTTTTGTTCTTTGTTTGGCATTGAAGACGAAGTTCAAGTTCTACTCCAGAGGAAGTGAGATGGTAACAGCTGAACATACTGGAAAACCTTACTTTTGTCGAGTTCTTGCTTCTTCAGGAGCTGGCCAAGCGAGTGAACAGGTGTAGCCGCAACTTCTTTCTTCCGCTTCCCTTTCTTCTTTGTTTGCGATTGGCAAAAGACCTTAATGCCGAGGAGGGAGTCGATATCAGCGTCCTCACTGAGGTGGCCTTGTCAGTTGGGTAGCACTAGTGACATAGTAATCGCTTACAATGAGAAAGTATCCTTCATGTTGACATTCTGTCCATCACACCCTAGAATCGTCTCGTAGGAGTAATGAGCATCTACTTCCATCCTGACAACTGGTCTCCAGGCCTTCTCCGGGCGCATTAGCTTCATACCATGAGTCCGCACAACTAGTACCAGAGGCAGAATGAGGTTGTGCCAGCGGTCCGACAGAGTTTGGCAACACTCACCGGTCACATGCCATAGATCCCTGAGACAGTAGAGTCAGACAGAGTGCAAGGCGGAAACAAAGAAGTATACCTCTGGTCCATGGGGGCATACAACTTCATGGTTCTGTGTTTTGTGGGAGGGAGGAGAAGTCGGAACTGGTCAGGCCTGCGGCCTTGAGGCTGTGTCTGTGGCTATATTAATACATCATTTCTGTGATGTTCATCGCCATAGCGTGACTGCCATAGAAATACAGTGTCTTGCAACATTTATATTGCATTGTAATATGATGTAAATTTGTTGATTCTGTTCACAATTCCACTGCCTCAATTGCCTTCTCGATGGCCGCCCCCAAGCCTTGTGTCGTCCCCTTTCCCAGCATATCTGGAGTCAACAAATCGCCTTCGCCCCGGAGCTGTCCTTCCCTTCCCTCCTTCAATACCTTTTCAATCGCGACCATCATCGCGCGTGCAGCCTCACTCTCTCCTAGATGCTCCAACATCATTTGTCCTGCCCAAATCATTCCCACAGGGTTCGCAATCCCCTTTCCCGCGATGTCCGGGGCACTACCATGGACAGGCTCGAATAGACTCGGACACCAGTTGGGATCGTCACGTTTAGACAATGGGTTGAGGTTGGCTGAAGGCGCAATCCCAATAGTACCGGTGCAGGCAGGTCCAAGATCGGAGAGAATGTCTCCAAATAGGTTTGAACCTACGACCACATCGAAAATGTGTGGTCTGAGGACGAAGTGAGCACAAAGAATGTCGATGTGGTATTTGTCGACTGTGATGTCAGGGTATTCTCTGGAAATGGCTTCGAACCTTTCGTCCCAGTAAGGCATCGTGATTGATATACCATTGGATTTGGTAGCAGACGTGAGTCGCTTCGCGGGTCTACTCCTAGCAACCTCAAAGGCGTAACGAATCACCCTATCCACTCCAACACGGGTGAAGACGGTGTTCTGGATCACTGTCTCCCGCTCGGTGTCATGAAAGATACGTCCACCTATGGAACTGTATTCGCCTTCGGTATTCTCGCGCACCGTGACAAAATCTATATTTCGCCCCTCTCTATTCGCGAGAGGTGAGGTGACACCGGGAATAAGGCGGCACGGGCGCAGGTTGATGAACTGATCGAATTCTCGTCGAAAGAGGAGAATGCTACCCCATAGCGATATGTGATCAGGGACTGTGGCTGGATCTCCTACTACAAGATGGAGATATATAAGCGATGCAAGTGCACAATACCCGTTGTAGTGCTTACCAGCGCCAAAGTAGATTGCGTCGCAAGCCTGCAAGAGACCTTTCCAGTTGCTCGGCACCATAACGCCGTGCTGATTGTAATATGTACAGGACGCCCAGTCGTAATGCCGAAAGTTTAATTGAAAGCCGAATCGCTTCCCTGCTGCCTCGAGACATCGGAGGGCGGGGGGCATTACCTCAAGGCCAATGCCATCCCCAGGTAAGACGGCTATCGTATACGTTCGGGGCGCTGCATGGCTCAAGGCCTTAGCTAAAGCTCGAGGGTCGTAGCGACTTATTTCTCTCACCGGACCCGGTTACCTCTTAATGATTGTAACCGCAGAAACCAACTCTCTCACGTATGTAATTCATCAATTTCATGGGGCTAATTATATCTTCCCACCGAACCACCATCTTTGCTTCAGTATTGGCGTGGTTTGAGTTTGTCCTTTATCAAAATGGCCATATTCAAATGCTCGGTGACCTGAATCGTATATATACTCTCGTTGATAGGCTCAATTCAAATCATCACTAGCAAGCAGGTCTTCACCGACACCTCGGGATTTAAGGCCCTGCCAGGTATCTATCTGTCGATAGTTTTAGCTCAGGGCTAATGGAGCTTCTCGTCACTATTCCGTCATACGCGAGACGCTACAAAAGGGCGGCGTTCAATTTTTCTTGTCCCAAAAATTTTGAAGTCTTGAATGGTGCGTTGCATTCATTCTTCTCTGCCTAGATGGCTGAAAGACCTGGCTTTCAGCAGACTCCCACAATGTTTTATGACTTCAGACCACTCGTTCCCCTGTCTCTAGACGGCGCCTTGTACGGGAAGCACATCACCTCCTCTCTTCCTATCTTTCGCCTTCCCATTGAACTTCTCAGCCATATTGTTCCATATCTGTCCCCTGCGGATATCCGGAGTCTGGCGTTTGTTGACCGCGACGCCCGACAGTTGTCACGAGCGTTACAATTCGCTCACGTTGAACTCGACTATGGCAGCTGCTCATTAGACCTTCTCGCTGTGCTCAAAAACGAAGTTGATAGTCCACAAGACATGGAGCATCGTCTTGGGACGTGCATCCGACGTCTCACTGTTCGTAACCCACGGACTTACTTCAGTTCCAGAGCAAACTTGGACCTTGATGACTTGCGAGGTTTAACACTACAGGCGGTAAAGGAGCCCACTGAAACTGCCCGGCCGACGAAAGCGGCCTACCTGCACCTTATCTGCAGTCTACTACCGCACCTGCCAAACCTTCATATTCTAGATTGGAGAGACGAGGAACCTCTGACCCCAGACATGCTAGGATATATGATGTCTTCGTCCATTGTTCACCTCCGACTCGACGGACCCACCGTAGATCCTGTATTCGCTCTTGCACCAAGTGCTGGCAGAACCAACTGGCCCTCGAATCTCTGTCGGTCAACGTTGGGTGGTTGTTTACATCCTCAAATCTTGGCGATGTTGCCTTCATATCGAGCCTGATACGGCTGACCGCCCCCACTCTCCAATCTCTGACGTGGTCAGGCTTTGCGGGCCAACTCATGTGGGGATTACCTCCACATGCTGATTTTCTCTTCAAGGTTCTCCGCGAAATCAATCTTGACCACGTTATGCTACGAGATACAACCGTACTTAATATGATCCTCTCCGAGAATACCCATATCCGCTCCGTCTCGGTGGATTCGAACCCCGTTATCTCCCAGTTTCTTTCACATCGTGGTCACATTCCCTCGCTTAATCGCCTTCGTTGGGATCGGAGCTACTTGGAATCACACGACGATTTGATAGGATTCGTCCACGACAACACTCAACTCTCATGTCTGGAAGTAACGTCTCCGTTATCCCCTTCCATCATCAAATCTATAATTCTTGATCACGAACGTCAAGTCTTTGATAATCTTACTACGCTTCACTTTGTACTGGAAGGCCGCGATTTCCCCGAAGATTCTTTGGCAATAATCGCATCCGTCTCTTCACTCCAACATCTATGGTTGTCAGCCGGTACGCAAGACGGTATGCAGCACGATTGGGTCGTAAACCATGGTGTTTTGGAAGAAGCTTTGCGTCCGCTATCCCGACTTGAAACCCTCGTCCTAACCCGCGACACTTACGTCGTTGATGCACACCCACTTCTCGACTCTTCCGCGGAGCGATACTACATAAGCAAAATCCTCCCTCGTGACTTGTCGTTGACCGACTATCTCACCGAGGATGAAGCGAAGAAGATGGACTGCCCGAATATTCATATCGACGATGCTTTACGCCTTAGAAGCTTGTTAAGCCATCTCGCTTGGGAACGCTGGCACGTTTCGCAGATGGTATCTCTTGCTACGAAATACTTGGGGGGGTTAATGAATCTCAAATGGTGTTTCATTGGACAGCTACCGATCCGCCTTGAGGACATCCAGTCATATGAAGTTGGGTGTTCGTTGATCGAAGAACGGGATCATCTGTTGAAGGGATTACATGTATACTGGAATGCAATTCTAGCGTAAACGCCTGGCTTGCCCAGACATTATTTTGCATAGATTTGAACTTGCCTAGATATCTCTCTTCTTAGATCAGGGCTCCCCCTTGTGTATTCCGCACGCGAGCTATAGTAGAGTATGACCACGGAAGATGAATGCATTCAAGCTAACTTGAAGTTGATCACCTTGAGAGTGATCGTCACTTCTGTCAGTGCAGGAAGAACTTGAATGTAAACCCACGCTGACTCTAGACATAAGCCCTTTTTGGCATTGTCTCTTCCTTCAAAGTGCCACAAGCTGTCAGCTCAACGCTCGATAGGTTCGACGTGAACGAACTGGGTGCTTGTGATAGTCAGAACAATGACATTAAGAGATGAATTTGCGGCGTTGTCATGTCTCAAGCCTGATCTAAAAGTTGAGGAACCGGAGTAACGAACAGTGAACAGTCCCTGCGATATAGAGGGATACCACATCATCAGTAATGCCTTTATGCGTATCTACCACATTCAGGTTTCAAATTAAGTTTATTAATATTGCTACAATGGGAATCACAAGATGGACCAACTTTCGTCATATGGAATAACGTGCGGGAAGTTACTTTCCTCTTGTTTACGCGAACACGCCTTCAATCATTCAACTCCTGTTTCACTCGCCGAACCGTACTATTCCTCTCTCTCTCCATAATTTCCATTGCAATCATCGCCTTCTCCCGTTCCTCCTCCCGGATTTTGATGAATAATGAGAGGGAAGGGTTAACCTCCTCCCATAAATTTTCTCGTGCCTCCAAGAGCTTCTGTTGTTTAGCACCGAGGTTAAACAGTGCCGGGTAACCAAACCCGCCGTAGACTTGACAAGTCTTTGGCAGCAGGTGACTGAGATAAACCGCAACCGGCGTTGAACTCGATATTTTTGAGATACCCATTGATAGTTCCATAAGTTTCGAAAAGACTGGTAGTGGCGAAGTAGATTTGAACTCGGGTATAGCATCCGCGGAAGCGTTGATAAAAAGACCGAGTCTTTTGAGGTTGAGACAATGTCGGGCAAATGGAAGAAGGGCTTCCAACGTTAGCTTTGGAGATCCAAAATAGCCCGGTTCATCGTTGAGATGAAGCTGTTCCAGAGATGATAACTGTTTCGCTACCTTTTCCAAGTCTCCGAGCTTGAGGTCGAATGGATAGTGGTGGTATATTTCTAATAGAGTTAAGGTTTTGCAAGCGAAAAGGGGCTCTAGCGTTTTCAAATTGATACGCTCACGAGCATCGTTGTCACCGCCCCATCGAGTCGAATTCAAGACTAACTCCCTCAACTTATGGCACCGCTTTGATATTACATCAAGGATACGATGTACCATAAGTGGAGTCTCGGGCAGAGGTGATTCAACAACTAGATCGGTAAGGATTGAAGGAGATGAAAGGAGGTCGAGAAAACGTGTAGAATCCTGATAATTGGAGCAAAGGCGGATAT
The DNA here is from genome assembly GCA_029719445.1 of Agaricus blazei. NCBI lineage: Eukaryota > Fungi > Basidiomycota > Agaricomycetes > Agaricales > Agaricaceae > Agaricus > Agaricus blazei. Next base: position 2,605,908 of record SSNC01000002.1, on the reverse strand, counting down.
CAACAAGGGAGGAGTAAGCCCCATGATGAAGTTCGGGCTGGAAGATCAAGATATCATCTGGATCTCCTACGATTTCCCCGTCGGTGTACTCGAAGATGACTCTAGTAAGTTTGGGGAAGGTGGAGAGTAGTTCTGCGAGACGTGTTGTAAAAAAGAAACGGGGTAAAACCAGTTTATGAAGTTGACGAAGTGGAGTTAAGAGCCCGATAATGCCCCCTACGACCTCAGGTGGCGCTACGGATTGCGAAGTGTCGTCTGGGAAAATATGGATACCAAGGAGAGTAAGGTTTACCATCCTGCCAACAATGTCATTAGCAAGGTTACTCAGAGTCCTCGTAGCTGTATCCACCGAAATATATAGCTCCAAACGTTTGACGGTTGGGGTCATGAATAGAAGAGAATATCGTAAATTCGCTCTCCAGTTGAGCACTTCAAGTTTAGGAAATATAGCCAACGTAATGCGCGTCCGGGAAATATCATCGTACAGCTTTTGGCTGAGTTTGTGCTTATTTTCATCGTAAATAAGCACTCGAACGCGTTTGGTATAACGTTGAAAGGAGACCCAATCAGAAGCAGTGGGATGTCTTGAGAATCGCTAATGATGGTTGTGAGATTTGACTAATTTATCGATGAACCACGGGGCATACTGTGCGTGACCTGACTAAGGGAACAAGAAGATGAAATAGCCGAAGTAGATTATCGACTTTTCCCCAAAGCTCATCGAGAGCCGTCTCGGACCATGTTTTGCAGATGACTGCATTATTGACATTTGACTGGGAATCTAAGCATCGGAATACAGCACGGAGGATTTCTGGCGTGACTAGTACACGGTGCATTGTGCCAGGAAACTGGGATGAGGGATACGAAGTAGCTGAAGGTTCTGAAATCTGAACATTTACGCTCACGTGTGTTGATTGCTTATTAATAGAAACAAGAGGCCGGCCTTTGACTCCGACCCGGCGATCCGGTCATCCCGATGTGGTGAGATTAAAATTGCTCATTGAAAGAATGGTTGGGAAGGGTGTCCAAAACCTTCAAAACGATGTACCAGTTGTTCATAGAACTATTACCGGACAGATCCACGAAGTATCGATGTCCAAAAACCATCCACAGCTATGCACATTAGGTACTGTTATTCGCGTAAAGGGGCAATCAGGATGGATTTGATCAGATGATCGAGAGCGGAACTATCAATAGAAGGAAGCTGGTCCATAAGCCCCTGTAATAATGTCAAAGCCTGAGCCGTTACCTGAGCTATTATAAGTGTCAACTATCCAAGTTTCTATCACCAAACAGAAAATAGGCCCAGATTCCTGCATGGATGACAGGATAGAGTGTACATCAGAGATAGCCCAAAAGTGCTCTCAGCTTTGAAAAGCGAATGATTTATCGATATCCTCATTACTGTGTTCATGCCCCACTAAATGCTTGTAGAGTGGCGCCCCTCAGAACTAGGAACTTCATTAGTGTCATGTCCGGTCATCCTGTGTTGCAATTATTGTGAACGAATCTTTCATGTAAACACCCACCTCGCCGGTTCTGAGCTGGCAGTACGTCAACATGACTTGGCTTTAGCGAAAGAGGTAGGCACAATAACCGAGTCTAGCACCAAATGGACTGATATGAGCAGGGGGATGTTTCCAGACGTCAGAGGGAAAACAGTCAGAGAGCAGCTGAACGCGTGCTGACAGTGCTGTAGAGCACGTATGGTGCCCTGCTCCTTCTGGGCTGCGATCGCTGGGACTCCTCAATCCATAAGTTTAGCGGCACCATACTTCCTCCTTTGCTGCCCCCGATTATAGTGCAATGCCAGACGTTGTGCATGTGCCTTGAGCAGCGCTCTTGCTGGAACGAGCAGTGCTCAATACTGTCTCTAGGGTTTTGTTCTTTTAAACAACTATTCTCAGAGCGCGAGGCCAAGTGAAACTAATAGCCACTCGACACGAGGTCCATGTAGGCGAGCGTACGGTAAGCTGGTTTTATTTCTTGGCCAACACTAAAAATAGAATATAGCACATTTATTGTTGAGTCTTGACCGGCCGATGGACGAGCTTGTTGCCGTGCCTACGTGGCTTTTACTAACGATGTGTGTCGTTGCTCGGGTTTGTGAGTCAATTGTGGGTTCTTGTGAATCAAGAAAGTTGCATGACGGGATGCATCAAGCTTGTTGATATCTTGAAGAAAGAATCAGAGATCGCCACCGTAACGGTACGTAATGCTTAGCCTCAGCCTGGAAAGGTCCCCCACTCCAACACCATGCCAATGGGGATACAGGCGGCTTGTCGAGTTCACGGCTGAGTGGCATCTGTCCGCCCGGCCAAGTCATCATCTGGCCAGGCGGAGGCGAGGAGCATGGGAAGGGAGATATAAATAGCCATCGAGCTCGTTTACGTGGAAAGCAGCCGGCGCTGGAGCACGGGACGGACGCAGGAGCATCTGCAGAGGGAGTGGGAACGGGCTTCCATTTGCGGGCGAGTAGATATAGCCCGCCAGACGGCCGTGAGAACCGCTCATCCATGGATCTCGACCGCGAACTCACAGCACTCAGCGAAGCCACCAATGCTTTCGGCCATCTTTTCGAAGACGATATGGGCGGCGCGAGGGCTCTATTCGATGGCAAAGACGATCCCTTTCACCTCATCGGCCACGGCGTTGCTGCCTTCCTCGAGGCTGCATTAGGACTAGAGGTACGGAGAGCCTGAATCTGCCCGATGTAAGACTAAACTGCGAGCAGGCTCCTGTCATCGAAGAGGCCAATCGTTCTCTGGCACTTGCAGAAGCCGGTACTCGCAAATTCACTAAACTAACACAAAAGCCGGACAACCATCGCTTCCAGCCAGGCATAGAATGGGAGATCATCAACGCTCACACTGTTATTTTGCTTGGGCTTGTGCACGCTCTCGGGTATGTATCTAATCGAACTCTGCGATTGGCTACAGCCTTACGCATCCCGAAGTGAATCTTACGTTGGTTACCTACAATGCCTGTGCGTCTTTATCTCCATCTTCTCTCTGATATCAGCTGACGATCTTCTAGTTACGCTCTCAATTCGTGTGTCCTTTCAAACTGCTTGTTATTACTCTCCTGATCCTAGCCTAGAGCCCATTCTAAATTTGCAAAGTGATTGACGTCTTCCGTTTCACTGTAACCTACTAATGTTTTGTTTAGACTTTACAAGTCCGTTTTTCCTAACGGAGTAGAACCTTATCTCTCCCCGCCAGCAGGTACAAGCTTAAATTCAGCACCAAACTCTTCATTTTCGTCCCCTGCGTCCTCTATCAGGACTACGGCCTCGGAGCCGAAAAAACGCGGTTTTTTAATTAGTCGCTTTACATCGGCATCATCTCCGGCATTGGTTCAGCAACCAGATTTGTCGAAGCCAGACAGTCCGATCGAAGATCTGATCATCGCCGGAACTGCATTTGGTCAGTACTCAATCGGACTCCATTTTGTTTATTCGGAGCGGCTGACAACTTTCTATGGTCCAGGTTATGGATTATTTAATCTAGCATTCTCCCTCCTCCCTAAACGAGTACAGTGAGTGTGGAGAGTACAGTAGCTTCTCGTATCTCACTTTTCGTAGGAGTGTCGTCGGACTCTTTGGCTTCAAGGCGGACAGGAAACTTGCCCTCAATGCCCTCACGGTTGCCGCTGCGCGAAACGATACCCATTCTGTATTTGCTGGGTGACATCTTCTCTTTATCTTACGTTTAGCGGCAGCTAACGGTATCTTAGGCTCATTCTTATGACTTATTATGGCGTTGTTCTCCAGCTCTCTGGGTTCCAATCAGACGAAGCCCATACCTTCCAAGAGTATAAATCGCTAGTCGATAGGTTAGTGGGTACTGTGGTTCTGACGGGGTGTCCATTTACCTGTCACGTTTAGAGTGTATGAGAGATATCCAAATGGTGCTCTATGGATCCTCAACAAGGCTAGAACACCCCTTCGTTCATTCATGCTCAATGCTTACGTTCTTACTGTTATAGGCTAAGATTTTGCGTATGGCTAATGACCCAGATTCTGCTATCAAGATCCTGGAGGACGGACTGAAACCAGGTCGTCAAATCCGCTACGATCAAGGTGATAGTCTCGTAAGTTTCTCGCTTTCTCGAAGGAAGGATCACCAATAACTCGCTATCATTGAAAGCTCGTATTTGAGCTTGCCTGGACCCTCTTGGGACAACGTCGCTATGAAGAAGCTTCAAAGGCTTTCATTCGAATCACCGAACTTAACACTTGGTACCTTGCTTCACATCTGATCTATCCAACGTCTCATCTGTGCTCACAGGAGCCACGCCACCTATTACTTCATAGCAGCTGGTTGTCAGTGGTCACTTGGCAACTATGAAGAGGCCCAACGACTCCTTGACGCCATCCCTGGACTTATTGAAAAGAAAATAGGCGGAAAGGATCTTCCTACTGAGGTTTTCATCAAGAAGAAGGGTATGGAGTTTTTTCAATTGCTTATGAGTGTCTTCTCAAAACGATCACAGTTGCCTTCTATCAGAGCAAGCAAAAACGACTCGGAAAGAAAGAAACTTTCTTTGTAGAGGCGATTACAATCAATCCTGCCGAAGGTACGTCATCTTTTGACTCGTATAGATACCATCTCACCAGTCATCTTGTTTCTAGAGTTGGGCCTTTGTACGTCAAAGTTTAATTTTCCATAAAATTGTTTTCTGATTGGCCAGTAGTCTGGAACAACCATGAACGACTTACGGACGACGTAGCGCGCATCCATATTAATGAGTTATATTCACTTTCACCGGCTCCCAAAATCTCAAGTCCTCATTCTTGTGCCAATGGACACACCGATGCCAAGAAAGTTGCTGCACTGGACACCCCGGACGAACTTGCTCTACGATCGCTCCTCCTCGGTGTCATCCACCGCACAACGAAAGATTATACTATCAGCCGAGAATTCCTCCTTGATGCCCACAGCTACCAAAATCAACTAACCAACAGTACTTGGATTGGTAGTGTGGCCATGTTCGAACTTGCCGTTCTAGACCTAAAGGAGGTCGAAGCCATTCAAATGCAAGGAACAGAAACGGGACAGGAGTTAAGAGAGAAATGGAAGTCGGCGATTAAGACTGCTGGACAGCATGTGGATAAGTCGATGGCGCTATCGACGAACTCGACGGACTTGTCGTCGAGACTTGATACCAGATTTTCGATCTTGAGAGATGAGATTGGGCTAAAGAAGGCTGCATTGGGGATTATATGAATGGGTGGATGTATGTTTTTTCTTGATTTAGGATGATTTGGTTCTCGAATGTAACCCGAAGCTTTAATGTGTCATGGTTTTTTTTTTTGGTAACTTTGAGGGAACATACAATGTAGTTGTTCCAAAATTGTACTGTATTCGTAGCTTCGGAAATTCCTCTGATATTAATCTATCCTGAACTGTCCAGTCAGCCACTACCGAAAGGGCGGCCGACTTGTACTTGCAGTTGCACCATATTAGGTCACTCAGAAGTTCGCGTTATGTTGAATGTTGATAAGTTCATCCTTATTCTTTTGTAAATAGTACATCACCGACTTGACCTTCGAAGTTCATCTATCGATGCTTGGATAAGTTACCTCCACTCAGCCGACGGTAGCTATGTCGCGAACCTTCGAGGTACATGGTATCGAAGTTTTCGAACGTAATGTCCAGGAAAAAAGCACGGGCGAGTATTCGTTCTGTTACGGGCTGGCTCAACAATTTGCGACGGAACATACAAAACGGGTACCGTAGCAGACTACATTAAAGTTCGAGCCTGGCGTGCGAGAGTGATTGACTAACTTGAGCACCGAGACCGAGTTGATTCAGGTGAAAGCACGTCGGGATCTTGAGTTTTATTCTGATACCATCTGTTGAGGACTAACTATCATGACAAGATGATCAAGTAATTTGTGCTACTTGGATAACTGATACATTGAAATAGACTTGTCGTAGACATAAGCAGGAGCCAGCCTATGGGTCACTAATTATAAGTTTGCGCCCCGATCAGTAGAAGGTGGGAGAGTCCCGGGAAGACCTACTTCTAGGACCATTGATCAAACGAGGTGATCCCTGTTCACCTCTGAAGTACATTTAACACGCTTAATTGGTCTTGTATCATTTACCATAGCGGAGGTGATGGTAGGAGGTGTAAAGATGTCGGGGAAACGAATTCCGTTGTGGGCTGGGCATCAGCTTGAAAAGAGAAAAGCGACGGTGATGGATGAGTTGGAGCACACCGGGGCTCGGTGTGCTCCAAATCATCCATCACCGTCGCTTTTCTCTTTTCACCTGTGACGTCCGGAACCGGGCTGGGAGGGTCAATCGAGGGAGGATGGGTTCCAGGAATGCCGGAAGAGGTAGGCATATCACTTCCAGTGACAGCCTCATTGTTATATCCCGAAAGGGAGGAGGGAGTATGATAGAATGAACCGGCGTCATTCTCTCCCACACAATCGAACTGATTAAATCCATTTAAGTTCTCCATAGGAGGATCAACAAATCCACAGTTATGTGCATCAAGATAACATGAGTCCATCTCCGTCGAGGGTTGAAGTAGATCGGAAGAATTAAGAGAACCCGTGAGGTCTCCGCGATAGTTTTGCGCATGATACGACTGCCCAGAGCAATCACCAGCGGAAGAGGTATTGATGTTTCCAAGATCGGACTCGGAGTGGCCAGTCGATTCATACGGTTCCCAAACCGAACTCGGTTGCGAGGCTAGAGGTAAAGAGTGAGTTTTGTCAATAGAAATATGCCTGTTCGACTCACTCAAGTGAGCCTGGATAGAGGGGCTATCTACAAGAATATTAGACGAAGATAGAGAAGTCAAGTATTTGAATGCCCACTAGCAGACTGGTCGTTGAGACAGCGACTATCGATTGATTGATCTGAACGGCCCGGGGTTGCCTCGCCAACTTCGACCTTACCAGGGATTCCCCGAATCATCAGCTGTTGATTCCCTCTCATCGTCCATTGATGTTTTGCTATAGGATATAATCCTAAACTGGCCACGAGTCGCAACACAAACTGTACTTGCTGTCCCGTCGTTTTCAATGCATCGCGTAAAGACATGTTCTCAGCGTCGAGTTCCTTTTGGCGACGTTTGAGAGTGTCTATCTCAAGCAAGACCCGCTCCAGCAGCTGTTCTCGAGAGTCATCGCCTGCTGCGGCAAACTCCGGGATTGAGACCGGCGGAGATGGGTCATTGACTAGGATGGGTTGAGCAGGATGATTGGGGGCAGCTTGAGCTTTGGGCTGAATGTGAGTAAGGAGGTCTCGCCGATCTCTGCGAAATTTCGAATCGGGGTGCGCATAGTGGTCATATTTCGCAGCGCTGTTAGGTCGGAGGGCTCCTTGTTGGGGATGTCGAACTTTCTTAAACCCATAGTTATGTAGCTGGCGCACGAAAGATGGATACTGATCCGACTTGTACCATTTACCAAGCACTTCTCGTGCAAAACGATCACGTTCCAGTACTGCACCAAACAGTCAGCTAGAGTAATTGGAGGTACTGGTATTGCGTACTGAAGAACGAATCGCCATCCGGAGACCAACATACGAGATCGTCGGTGGTTTGGTCGGTTACAATCCTATTGATCGCCTAAGTGAACACCACTTGAAGGATGGTCAGAGTTGTAAACTCAACTCATAGAGTGACAGTAGAAAGTGGGGGATGCCCCTGGTCGTAGCACTGGACAGGGAAAGATACTGCGTAGACTGTGAGTCCTTCTGCGCCATGACAAGAAGAAAGTTATGCCAACAGCTCCGCCACCTGCGTTTTGTATTAATCTACACCCTAACATGAGGCAGAAGAACCTCGGTCGCACGAATGCTGATTGGAACCATTGCTAATAAAAGCTTTGATGGAATCGGGGGAATCATCGAGAACATTCTCGAAGCATAAAATTAACAGCCCGCCAAACTCCGTTCAATGCTGTGGAGTCCTGCCAGGCAAGGCAGTGTCGTGGGTTGGCCTTTTCGGTTCAACAGCGATTCATCAGCCTGATTAATGTAACCTACCAACTGTGGACGTGAACCAGAGATGCCGGGAGCTGAGTAAAGAAGCCTTGCCATCTGGGGGATGAAATGGAAGTGACCATTCAATTGTTGGACGACGGCAGTACGGAATGAGTTATGCCTGTAGAAGTAGGACAAGGGTATATTAGAACAGTTCAACTAATGCTTGTTCCCTCGAAAATACGCCAACAACTTTGCTCTCGAAATCCATCAACCCACCACCTCGGTAAGCTACCAATTCGGAAGGGATAAGGTTTCCTCGTTTATGCGTTCGAAGCGCGCGCTGAACATTGGTGGTGACAAGAGCTAAAGCTTTCCGTTTACTAATCTTCCCAAATGAGTTAAGGGCAAGCTATTGATAAGTAAGAGAGCGTAAGCGTTGAGCAATAGAATGATATAGAAGTTTACGACGTACCCATGCAGCCTCAAATCTGGTGTTGCGAACCGCGTAACCATCCACAACTCCGATTCCAACGTTCACTCCAGCTTTTAAGAGTTTCATTACGACATTGTCGCGTGTTAATGGTGCGCCAGCCAATCTACGTACATACATAAATATCAGCTTCAAGGATCAAGTGGATGGACAAAATCTCCTTACATTCTTTGACTCTCCCAAGTTCCGGGATAGGGCCTCGGCATAGTAATGATGACGCTAACACCGGCGTGTGCAATATTCTTGGCAATCAAATGCGCTTCGGCGCCTCCAGTAAAAGTCAAGTCGAAATTGTTGCCAGTCTTGTGATGGAATTCAGCTTTCAAATTAAGTAATGTTGACATGATGTCTGCGCTATCGACATTGACAACCAATGGAATATCTCTCTACGAAACTGTGAGTAAATATTAATTAAAATGGACATCTACTCACATCGCGAACACGCTTCCAAGCCGAAGTTTCCGATTCAAACAAGAGTTGTCGCAGCGTTGAAATCTGCGTACTAATACTGGCATGGACGGTGTGGCTGATGGTAACATGAAGCGCAACTTCTTCTTGCAAAATGGCTTTATGTTGAATGGCGTTCTCTGCTCCAGTGAAGAACTCTGTCGAAAGACCCTGGATGAATCCACCTCCGGAAGGTGCGCTGATTGCCTTCGTGACACCGTTACGGTAAGCATGCCTACATGCGGTGAGTCCTGGATGAGAATAGGAGTAGAGGTAAAACATACAAAAGATTCCTTCCGTTAAATGCCAATCCATCAACAGCACGTATGATAATGTTCGTTCCTCCAGCGATAGCAGGTACTGATCCCGTCAACGCGTCTGGAACAGATCCATCATTCGTTGAAGGTTCCTGACTTATCTCCTCCAAGCCCAGCGGGGCACCGAATGTCACTAAACCAGGTAGCAAGGCGCCGCCTTCCAGATCTATCTCGTGGACTGCTTGAGCACTAAGATCACCGCCGGCGTCACATGAGAGATCGATCTTCGTTATACAAATGACTTCTCCCTCTCGAAGAAACACGTCGTGCGATGCGTCGTGTACTGGCTCCTCGAGTAAGCGAGAACTGTTATCCGTGTCGTCCATTATCGATACGGTGCTGACATTGGTTAGTTTGATGACCTCCCCGAATACGAAACGATGACCACGGAGTGGCGGAAGGCCGTCGTATTCAACAGTTTCGCGTGCTTCTCGATCAAAATTTGGTGTTGATGGCGATTTTTGGAGACCGCGAGGTTTGCGAAGAATATGCGGATTTTTGAGTTGTGGAATACCGTCAATGTATACTTGGGCAGGAGTTGCGCCCAAGCTTAACGGGTGAGAATCCCAAATCACGACGTCTAGAATGATAGTAGTTATGCCTTTGAATGATTTGTCTCAAGCAAGTAGACCCTTACCTGCATCATAGCCTTGAACGCGAGTGAGTTACATTGCATTGACACGTACTCAGCACGTAGCTCACCTTTGCTCAAGAAGCCTATTCGGTGACTTAAACCAGCTGCTTTCGCTGGTGTAGTAGTTACAGACGACAATGCCAGATCCGTGCTTAAGCCATAGTAGTGAGCAAGTTGAGCCTCAAAAAGAAGATGGCGGCTATTCAGCACTGGATGATCAGACTATACCATACAGTTCTCGCTGGATTAACAATTACAGTGCAAGACTGTATAAAAGACGTACTTTCATTACGACTGGAATGTCGTGGCTTGCCAGAATCCTTGGCGCAAATTCGGAATTGCGGTAAGCTTCACGCTTTTTACGAGCGTTCGAGGCAAACAGTGCAACGGTCGGTGGTCCTCCCTTAACAACGCGTCAGTCCTTCAGCGTTTGATAACCGTCGATTAACTAACGAAGTTTTTCTTCAATAAATCAGGCACAAGATGGGTATCCCCGCCATGATGGAAAGACGTGATATGGAACTTGAATTCATTCGATAACTGATATAAAGTCAGGCAACCGGACGGGACAGGAGGTTAATCCTCGCTTACCCGAACCATCATGTCGAGATCGACGGCCTGGAGGAGAGGTCAACCTAAGAATATTGGCAAAGTATCTGCCGTACCTCATAACAGTGGATTGAAAGCTATCCGGTGTCATCATTTAAATGATGAGATGATAGAAATTAACTTACCCGGACTTTTCCTCGTAGAACATCGACGAGGGATTCCCATTGATAATCTTCGGGAACATCCTTTCCTTCTACAATGTCCCAATTTCCCGCCTCGACTGCGTCACAGAAGGTATCCTGAGCAATCTTGATTTCTTCCGCGGTATGGTATGCCTGCCGGAAATTCCAGGCAGCGTCCATCCTTACTTGGTCGTATGTTCTGTCCTGGTTTTCGCCTGAGGCTGTTTTAGTCTCCAGCTGGGGCATTGATAAAGCAACGCACCACACGCGTGTCTATCATGAAACGCGTCATTACGAGTATATGAAATAAAGGAAGCATGCGCACTTCATGTGTCTCCAATGAATATAGGTAGTATTATCCGATGGCTCTATCAATGTTTGTGGAGGCTCCACAACTTTTGAAATGGTTGATTTCTCGTCTGTAGGCCTCAGTTTGATCACGAAAGCTTGTCCACCTGTCGCAGGACATCAGGAACTGAATAAACTGGATAATTACAAACCACTTGCCAATGTTGCCGGCACTTCCAGGTAAGATTTGCGCAGTTGACACACCCCCGGAAACGGTGAGTTCAAAGGCCATATCATGCGTGTTAATACCGTCGATGCTTCTTATCCATGGGAGTATAGGAGCTTTGAACGAGTTTGTATCGGCAGCGCCTGATCACGAATAGCTGAGCTGAGTGATCTTCAAGGGCTAGAACGACGTACCGTCAAGATGTGGAGCACTGTCCACGGCAATATGAGAGTGTAAATCAACCAGGCCTGGTGTTACCCAGCGTCCCTTTGCGTCCACCACAGTCAACTTTTTGAACCCTTCATAGTCATCCTTCGAAAGCTTTCCAACGCCAATCACCAATCCACGATCTAATAGAATGTCACCGTGCACAGTCTCCTTACCCTCGTTTTGGCCTGTCCATATTTTCGCATTACGGATAAGCACCGGTCGTGTGCCCGGAACATAGCGATCGGATTGTTCGTCGAGACGCGATGCGGGGTCGAATGATGGTGGAGGCCCGGCAGGCGCTCGCAAGACTCGACAACGTTCGGTCACATTCAGACGGTGAGCAAGAAGGTCAGGCCGGACGACAGATTGAATGTTATTCGGAACTGAGCCTCTGAAGTAGTAGAGTCGAATGTAAACGAAGTAGCACGCGATTTGAAGGAAGAGGGCGCAAACAAGTATGCTCCAGCGACGATTCGGGCTAGGTCTGGCTGGGCCAGGAGGGGGAGCCTGCAGAGGAAGGACAGCCTTCATGGAGGTTCGTGGTGGGAACGGACAGCCGGCTTAACACCGGAGCCATGACTGGGTAGATTTAAATAAACATGGCGTGTCAGGAAGACTGCCGTTCTGGTCCAGCATCCGGCGGGTCAATCTGCGGTGTCATCTGCACGACGATGAGGGGAACAATGCGAATCAGATGCGTGACTTGCAGCGGAATACTCCGTCAACGGATTCAATCTCAGATAACAAGCATCATGATTCATCACAGAATAATCCAGTTATTCGTGCTAGGAAACTGATACAAATACAATCGTTGTAGGTCTCAGTAAGGACTAGCCTAGACTCTACCTAAGACCACAGACTATCAGATATCGGTTCAACTGAGAGCACGAGCAAGACTTACGTGATCACCATCAAAGATTCTCCTGGGTGCGTTTTACGCGCTTCGGGGACCTTTCGCTCTCTGGTCCATAGAAAGGGAAGGTGGGATCAGGCATCAAGTAATTTCTTGGTGCCGAGGGTTGGTCATTTAGAGGAAGTAGTGTTGGGCGAACAAATTCACCCGGGGGATGACTGGGAGTGCCATAAGGAGAAAGAGGAAGAGGCGATATCTGAGCGGCGCACTCAGGCTCATCCATCGCTTTTCTCTTTACACCTATGGCACCCAGAGTCGTGTCAGTGGGAGCGTAGGAAGTGACATGCATATCACTTCCACCGGCAACCCCACCGGCACCTCCCGTGATGGAAGATCCAGGAATCTGATAGAATGGGTCCTCACCCATACCATAGCTTGTCATATAATCTCTTACGCTCTCCACAGGAGGGTTATCAGTTTTTGGGGTATCAAAATCATAATGATTTGGGTGTATCTCCGAAGAATAGGACTCGGAGCAAGACAAAGGACTTGTCAGGCTCCCCTGGAAATCGTGCACCTGATTTGAGTTTTCAGGCGTGCCGGAGCCGAACAGAAAACTGTCGAGGTTTCCAGAGCCGAATTCAGGATAACCAATTGATTGGTTCAAGTCGAGTCCGCCCGAAATGGATGGCATAGTTGGAGAAGGGGGGTGGCTCGGAGCCCTTTCAGTAAAAACGGGACTGTTGGAATGGCTCGAGTGCGCCTGGTGAATGTTCCCAGGAGAAGTAGACAGAGGACTCGAAGGAGGAGATGTAACAGCTACAGAAATGTTGGAGTCAAACTAGGTGCAGACGAGAACCGAATTCAACTCACTGTAATGGTCGTTGGGGCTGTCTGTTAATTCGTCAAGGCCAGTCATTCCCCAACCTCAACCTTACCGGGTGCCCCTTGAATCATCAATGGTTCAACTTCTCTCGCCATCGGATCAGGTACTGCCATAGAAATCACTCCGGAGCTAGTCAAGAGTTGCCACAGAAACTCAAGTTGCTGTCGCATAGCTCCGACTTCATTGTGCAAATACCTGTTTTCCGTCTCCAGCTCCATTTGGCGATCCTTCATGGAACCAACGTCGAGCAAGATTTGATTCAGCAATGGATCCTGAACGGTATCATCTGCTGGAACAATCTCGATTGTTGGCGCTGGCACTGATGGGTCGGGAGGTTGAGCTGGTAGACTCTCATGTGCTTTCCGCTTGGATCGTTGGATATGAATAAGGAGGTCTTGCCGACCACGACGAAATTGATGACCAAAGTGCATGTACTGATCAAAGTCATTGGCTGTGTCTGAATGTAGTGCCCCTTTCTGGAGGTCCGGAACTTTATGAAATCCATAATTATTGAGCTGACGAACAAAGGACGAATAGTTCTTGTGCTTGAACCATTTATCAAATGGAAATCGGTCAGGTTCCAGAACTGTGCCAAATGGTGAGATGGATTAATTGGAGGGATTGGCAAGGCGTACTAAAAAAGGAGTCGCCGTTCGGCGACCAGTAAATGAGGTGGTTGAGGCTTTCGTCATCCACTATCCTGTGAGGCCCGGGGTAAGTAACACATAGAGGACGATCAAGGCTATAGACTCAACGCATAAAGTTTGCGTAGAAAGGGGGGGGCATCTCTGGGTGAAGCATCTGCGAACTCATAGTGGGTAGATGGTAACGTTTCTGGTGCCATGAAGGAGAAAGTCCGAATCACAGCCGCCCTATCACACGTCTTTTGTATATATCGTACCCGAACATGAGGCAGGAGAACTTCTGACCCAAGAATTCTGATTGATACCAGAGTGCTAATAAAAACCCTGATAGATTACAGGGCATCATCGAGAACATTCCTGACACATAACATTGACGGCACATTAGTTATCGTACTCTCAAGTTGCGGTGTTAATCGACTGTTCTGAACCCTCACCAAGTAAGCCCACCTGACATTACTGTATTAACAATGCATTGGGCAGTCCAATAGAGGAACCTACTTGGTCTGACCCTGACTGAGAGATGCTGTGCATTATGTACCAGTGTGGGACAGAAATCGGAGAAAGGCTCATTGCGAAGCTAGTGGGAGTGAGAATTATAGGAAGACCCTCCGTGTGGTTTCCAAGCTAAAAATGCTCCTAGCCCTTGAGATCTACAACGAGAAATTTGAATTCGGCGGTGCTCGGACAAGCTACAACCAATCTGCGACAGCCATGATGAGGTACAGGTTTGACACGAATTTGATGGGAGTCTGCATAGCCCAAGGGGGGTGCTCGCAGAAAAGTGCGGACAAGCACGCGGACACTATCCCGCGTGCTGTCCGCGCCTTTATCCCAAAGGGGCAACAGCCCGTGGTGAGTCCGCGCCGCCGTATAACAATATAGCTTCAGGGGGGCCCGTATCTATGTAGGAGTCAATACATACCAGCAGCAATTTGAGAATAGAATATGTTTTACTTAACAATAAGCAACTGACGAGGCAATATGTTTACTATTAGGCCACGGGCCCAATCAACAGCTGCTTAATTGATAATTGAAACAACTGCCCCTCCCAATTTCTATGGTGTAAATGCTGACCATTTTACCGAGTTTTGGAGGAACATGGGTGGTCACAAACACCACATATCACTACTATGGCCTCTTGATATGATAGACTTTGAGTATTGAAAATGTCCAGTCAAGACTTGAGCAGGAACCCGCGTCCTGTCCGCGTCACTTGGGTAGGGACAGCACCCATCCGCATCTGGTCCGCATGGAGCCCGCGTGTATTCTTCATTGGTCCGCGCCTCCCGCATCTGTCCTCATGTGTCCGCATCTGCCCTTACTTGTCCGCATCAAAGTGTAAGTTTCACGTTCCCCTTACTATGACCATGCTTTTTGTATCCAGTAAATATACTCTATTGACTACTGATGTCCTTCACAGATACGTTACTGATAGCTGTGAATAATCGTGTGGGTTTCCGGCCTGGTATCTTATCATGTATTGGTGCGTATTTATCTTTGATCCGCGCCAGGTCCGCGCCGTGATCCGCATTTGTCCGCATCAGTCCGCGTCCGCGCGCGGGCTCCGCACTTTTGCTGTAGCCCCCCAAGGGGGCACGGTAATCATGTAAATACACCTACTTGACACCTTACCTCTCGTACGGTATCCAGACAAACAAATCACTGAATATGCTCTCTAAGTGGACAGACCCTATGGATGGCGGTTTGTGCGGGTTTGTGCGGAAGTAAAGTGGATACCAGATTAGGGTATGATTTAGTTAAATATAACTATCTGCTTGTTATTTAGATCCTTGTTAACTTGAAATCACAACGCGGTCCCCGTTCTAAGGTGCCTTGTATAGTTCTATGGAGGACCACGTGTACTGTCTATGAGATTAGCAAACGCGACATCGTCCAAGCTTAGCTATACTCTTCGAAGAAAAACCAAATCAATTTTGTATCAACATCAAAACAGTGGTGGTCGTTTTCGAGCAACAAAAAAATGAGGCGACCTGGACATGTTCAAATAGTTTGTGGGTTCTAACTGGAAGACTTGTACCTAATTCGGGTTTCCAAAACTACTAAACCTAATCCAATCCCACTCTCTGCAAGCTGAGATCTGATAGTTTACCGCGAATATCCTGGAGCTCATTCAACTGTGTCAAATTAATATCCCGGAGCCGATTCAGCTCTGTCAGCTGAATATCCAGGAGCGGATTCGGCTCTGTCAACGGAATACCCTGAAGCTGGTTCAGCTGTTCGATCATCTGATCCTGCCGTTCGGTCAACTGGTCCAGCTGTTCGGTCAACTGGTCCAGCTCTTCGTTCGACTGGTCCAGCCGTTCGTTCAGCCTACGATTGGCTTCCTGGACTTTTTGTAATCTTTTTTGTTTTACGAAGGTCCTGGGCGTCAGCCCTGATTTAGATTGGCCGCATATTCCAGAAGCTTGGATTGAGAC
This sequence comes from Agaricus blazei, assembly GCA_029719445.1. Classification (NCBI taxonomy): domain Eukaryota; kingdom Fungi; phylum Basidiomycota; class Agaricomycetes; order Agaricales; family Agaricaceae; genus Agaricus; species Agaricus blazei. The sequence goes on along the minus strand of SSNC01000002.1, from coordinate 2,589,795 downwards.
TAGTAGATCCTCTCGATTGATATTGTCAAGAAGCTTTTGCTGATTTCGACGAAAGAAGGTATGTATGTAGTGGTGATATCCATGTATGTGGTCACAGCAGAGTGTTCCCTGTTGGCGGTGGGTAATTCTCCTGAAGTGATATGCCTTTAATAGGCTGGCAAAGGATAAATAGTCAAAGTGCTTGGACTGATGTCCAAACACCTCTTTTATGAGGCGGTCAGGCTGCCTAACTGTCCACAACGCTAAGATAGAATAATTGGAAAGATCTGCGTGGCTTACTAAAAAAAGAATCGCCATTTGTTGACCAGCGGATCATGTGGTCAGTACTTTCATCGTCTACAGTCCTGTTGATAAATTGAATGTTACTTTCAGAGAGACCAGAGTTGAGATCTAACCTGTAGAGCAAGACTAAAAATGCTGGCACGACTTTGGGGGCATCATTTTCAGGAACACCATGTGTAGACAGTGAGGTTTCTGCCACCATGATGAAGATTGATTTAGCGGCAGCCTCACCCCATCCCTTCTGTATTTATGCACTCGATCACAAGGTAGAAGACGACCAGTCCTTAGAACTCTGCCTTCAGCCTTAATGATAGATAAAGAATGATTGAATGTCCTAAAATCATAGAGAACATTCTTGACCTTTGTCTCAACGCATCGATAAGCACCTCAATCGCGATTTAACTTGCATATTCGCTCGAAAATTCTGGAGCCTTTACAGAATAGGAAATCTGCCAGAATGATGTACCTGCTCGGACTGTATATGGAGCGGCCTGATTGGTGAGCTGCGGAAGAGAAGCCGAAGACAAACCGACCACGAGGTGGGTGATTGTGAGAGTACGAGTAAACACGAACATATTTCGATTAAAAAAAACTTCCAGTCCATTCGTACGTTTGCGAGAGGCCCTAAAATTAATATTATCATCTTGAACGATAGTAGTTGACACTTGTGACCGCATTCAGTAAGGATTGGGCGTAAGTCCATGGCATGTTAGGGGCTAGGGATCGAGGGATTCCCATAAAACTGTAAGATCAGAGCAATGAAAGTCGAGCCATCCAGTGGCAGGCGAGGTACACGCGAGAGAGATAGGAAGCGTTTGACACTACCGTGTCACGTGTCACGCGTCGCAGCGACTCTCGAGCTGGTCATCTTTTCTATGGACTGCCGATCCCGCCGAACTTAGAGAGTCTGTACACGATCAGCTCTCCAGTATTTTGTGAAATTAATTATAGTCCATTTTTTCTGCCGGTCGCGGCTTCATTTGATCTTGAACCACTAAGAAAGTAAGAGAGCCGGTTGGCCCCGGTTCTCTCCCACCTCCCCACATCGCATCGTATCGCAACATACTCCAATTGAAGTGTTGGACCACTAGGTGTTGCGAGTAGATTTACTCTGGCATTATACATGTCTCCATTTTGAGTCGTTCGGGTAGGTGACAACTTGATAGGTATCTTGTATCTGATATCGATTTGGATCCACGAACATTCCCCTTGCCAGTAGGATGATCACCGATCACCAACCGCCATCATCACGTCTGGATTTCACCTCATATTATTGTCATCTCTTGCTGTAGTTTTTATTTGCGTAGTAAACATGGAAGTATTTCCAGTAATGAGTTGGTTTTCTTCGTCGTCGTCGAAATTAACGTAATAATATGGCCGCGAATTTGGCCTATTTTGTTCTCTTCAAGACGAGAGATAAAAGACCTCATGAACAAGGACCAGTAAAATAATCAAATAATTCACAGGAAAGTGACGTGAAAAGTACAACAACGAACCACGCAAAGGGATAAAAATACATTTGTTTACATGTAGGTCGTGCTGATGAACTGAGGATAATCAATAGTCTACGGCCATTTATGGTTAACATATAATAGGCACCATGTTGAGAATACTTACTGAGACATTCAAAGCGAGGTGATTCTCGCACGCTTCGGGGACCTGTTTTCACTCTCAACTCCAGAGGGGGAAGACTTGTCAAAGGTGAAGTTGACCCGTGGCAGGGTAGAACGCTTATCATCTTGAACGAATTCTTCCTTGACAGGAAGTGCGGCGATGTGGTGAAAGATATTAGGAAGATGTTGAGCGTCATGGAGAGAAAGAGAGGACACCGGTGGATGGGAAGCGCACTCCGTGCGAGACCCATCCACCAAATCCTTTTTCCTCTTGGTCCCCTTGGCACTCGCGGTCGTGAGATTCGAATCACCTTTGGCAGAGGATGTGGCGGATGATGTGGTAGTAATGTCGTTTGTTACGTGCATAGTGGAAGTAGCGTCGGGTCTGAGAGTGGTATGACTTGACCCGGTGCCACTCCCGAGCGTGTGGGTAGACGGCGAATCTTGGAAAATGTCCGAGTAGAACTCATTTACACCAAAAGTTTGATCCAAGTGGACCGCAGTCTCCCCAAAAGATGAAGTAATAGATTCAGAGCTAACCAAAGAATACGGAAATGTTTCGGAATATAGGTGATCCGAATGGAAAGGATTGAGGGTATAGCCCGAGTCCGAGAGGTCCGCCGAGAAGCCCAAGACCTCAGAGTCGCCACAGCTGGTTAGATCCACGTCTTCCAATGAGATAAATTCGAATTGGTCTGAATCCGCGACTGAGCTTGGTGGTGTAAGTGGGGGCGAAGAATGTCGGTTCGTTGCGTGACTGATGTGATCCCCTCCTTCACTGATCTCGGAAACAGTAGGTTGAGACTCAGAGAGGGGAGATAAGATATCTATGATAGATGCGGGAATTTTTCAATGAAATCGGGCTATCAGTTAACCAAGACTAGATAACTCACCACAATTAGCATCTGCAGTGGCAATCTCAGCCGTTTCGGGCTTCTCATGTTCCTTTACTCCCTGGATCATTAACGGACCACAGTGCCCCCTCGACGCCGAATTATTATCTGTGCTATGAAAGATACCAAGGCCGGCGAGGAGCCGCAAGATAACGTCTTGATGTCGGGCCACGTTGGCTTCAAGAACACCAAGTTTATCGCGTAAAGTCTGATTCTCTCGGTCCTGTTCGACTTGCCGACGTTTCAAGCCTTGCACCTCGACTAAGATTGCCTCAACCAGTCGGTTTTGAGAGAAATCTTCCCCAAGAATAATGTCCGCTACCGTTAGATCTTCGTTTTTCACAGATGTTCGAGTGTTGACATCCGGTGATTTTGTCGGCTCGTCAGATACCGATTGACCTTTCCGCTGAATCCTACCCAGAAGATCTTGTCTCCCTCGACGAAAATCCGGATGTTCATAATGATGGAACTCTTGAGCGCCACTGGACCGGAGGGCCCCCTGCTGGAGATGGACGAGTTTATGAAATCCATAGTTATTCAATTGCCGAACAAAAGAAGAATAATTTGCATGCTTGAACCACTCTCCAAGCACCTCTTTCGCAAACCGGTCATGTTGCTTGACTACTCACAGCATTGAGATGTAACGAGAAGGCTAGACTTTTTGTATGACTCACTGAAGAACGAATCCCCATCATCGGACCACTGAATGAGATCATAGTTCTCATCGTCGACCATACTATCGATGACCAACTCAATACTATGACGGGAGTGATTCGACACCTCGAGGACTCAACTGATATAGCGATCGTAGAAAGGCAGGTACGCCTTTCATCGCAGGATTCAGTGATGTGGAGGAATTTTTCGATGTTTCTGGAGTCATTCCTGAAGGAGACGGTAGAGGTACCAAAGAGCTGCATAATGCCTCGCATGTCTTTTGTACTCAGTGCATGGGAATCTGCTCAAACATGAGGCAGGAGAAGCTTTCTCCACACAATCCTAATTGGAGCCATGATGCTAATAAAAGCTCTGATGGAAACTCAGGGAAACATCAGGAATCTTCTCGGCGCACAAATTTAACAGCACATCCGTCACCGAGTTGGCGGTTCTGAAGCATGACCAACTGACAGTCCCGTTTTGGCAGTGCATAGTGGGTTTCGATAGATAAACGCGCCAATGAGGTCTCAACCCGGTGAAACTGCGCACGTCGCACTGCGGAGAGGAAGTCGAAGCATAAACCAACTGCGGGTTTGCTAACAGTCGGAGTTAGAGAGAAGGGCCTGCGCCTTCCGAATGAGGCTTCCTCCTGACTCGCTCTCCTGGGCCGTGCGAATGTTTGTAATTCTCATAAGGATGTCTCTGGGAACCTTATTCTACCTAAACACTGTTCTGGATATCTATGGGTCAGTGCGAGATTACATCAATTATAGTGACTTGTCTGGGCTCCCTTGGGAAATGTGGCGTTATCTTGCTGCTATCTTGCCGTCACTCGACACAATGCCGAAAGCTCATGGTCGAATTCGGTGTGTAGAGAAAGAGTTTAAATTAAAGGGACCTTATGGAGTACAGATTGATATGGGAACGAAGTCCGATCATTGGAGTACACATACAACGTCTGACTACTCTTACGAATGTAAGAGAATAACGACGTGTTATTACAGTTTCAGGGAGTATCAGCCCGGGATTGGGTTAGTCTAAACTAAAAGAGAAAAAACAATGCGCAAGAGGGAAGGGGTAAATTTAGATGAGATAAGCCCAGCAGCTGCTGAGTGGCTCGGAGCGTAGCTCCATCCATCTTATCAAACAGATGGCCAGTCAAACCTTCGGTCATTTTTCTACTGTAGTTTCGTTTAATATACTCTCTTTGACCTGGGAACTTATGCAAACTGAATCTCGGAAATTGGGTATGGCAGGGCGACATTGCATTCAAACAGCTTGATGTTCCGGTGGATGCGACGCAATATCGAAGCCATGAGCAGGGCCAAAAATATAGTAAGCATAATTTTGAAGATTGGGGAAGTTGAGGGGAGACAGATAGATTCCACTCAGAGATAGCACAAGGAAAACAATCCTTGGTCGGCACACTTACTAAAGGCCAACTGTGAGGTGACTAAATACACTCATAAGTAATACTGCTGACCACCTCACAAGACGGCTTGAGACAAACGAGGTACAGCTCTGCACAAATTTCCACTAGTGATGAAAGAACGAAAAGCTCAGTAGCAAGTGTGTAGTGTAAACCATGATCCATAATATTTATACAACTGTAATGCTGAGGACAAATGAGCAAATAGTTTGACTCATTATACTCAGATTTTGCAGGTAATGTCTACCGTAGAGAAGGATTATAATCCTTCCAATTGTCACTACCTCTCTAATTCACATATTGGTAGAAGGTTTACTGTAGTATTTACAGAAATTGTATCTCGGAAATTGGGTATGGTGGTGTTACATCACATTCAAATAGCTTGATATTCCTGTGGGTGCGGCATGCCATCACGGCCATGAGTGGTGCCCAGAGTACGGTGATCATGCTTTTGAAAATGGGAGAGGTAGAAGGAGCATATACAAATAGTCCACTAGGGAGAATTACAAGGCAAACAATCCTGATTCAGAACATTAGCAAAGGTCAATCATCATAGAAGAATGTAACAAACAAGAAATATTGTTGTCCACCCCGCAGGACAGCTCGAGAAAGACGAGGCAGAGCTCTTCCAGAAATGAAACGGCTCCATCCCGTCTCACGGTTGATAACTACATGTGCGATACCAATTTTGTACGAGATTGCAAGGAAGATCAAGAAGTCATAGAGTATAATCACGACAGTAATGAGGGATAGAAGGGGTTGAATGCCTGAATGTTTGAGATACCGAGTTTTTGGAATGTAGGTTGGCTTGATAGAGAACGCCAGAAGCGAATGAGAACCAACATATACCATCCAAAAGATGGTGAAGAACCTTCGGACACAGGGGCTATCTGCATAAATTGCTGAAGTCCGCTGGAGAAATAAATATGAGGAACACGCAAGCGACATTGCATGGAGAGTTACACCAGCAAATATTGACACATCCATGTCGGGGATTAAAGCTGAAAAGTGATGTTACCCTCAAGTCAAATTCAGAATAAAGGGAACATACTCCTACGGTTAATGTTACAGATAACGAGCGCTGCTATAGCAAATATTCTGTGGATGCTGTTATTGGTGAGATTGCCATGCGACAGTAAATACTGACCTAGAGAAAATGAAACAGAATGTAGTGAGTCATAAGCGGCTGCGCCTTAAGACTCTTATATCGTCGGGTAGAGTGGCAAATATATCCCAGATATTTGCCTTATAAAAGTTTGAGTAGGAGAAGACATGTCAAGGGAGCGGACAAACTAACACCTAAGAGTAGGAGGATAATGTTTCTTGAGATCTCGTATTCCATAACTTCCCGTGGTGAGAGGTGGTTAAGGTAAGTGTCTGAATTAAGGTATATGACATTGGAGGACATTAGGGTGAGTGGTTAATGCAATTCAGAAATCTCGTCTATTTGTATGTGGTCCTTGCTCTATTGATAGCTGATAATGATATGATAGAAGAGCTGGTGAGCGGCGGTGCCGTTCCTGATAGAAATCTGGATCTTGGAGCTTGAAGAACCCAAATTTGTCTACTGGTAGACTTGAAGCTATATCGCACTAAATTTCCTGTCAGTAGAATGTACATTCGATTGTTATGCAATATAGTCATCATCAGGTCACCATATCCGTGTCTGAATGTGTATATCTGGCATTGTTACGTACACTTTCCAGCAGCGTATTACGATCATTTTTCAGCGGTGATAGAGAGCAGTACATACTACATCCGGCCTGATGAAATTTACATATGAGCCTGTCTGAAATATGTGATCTGTTCTCTGGGAGTTGAAGTAAAAACTAACAACACCTAAGCTGATGGCGAGAGTAAAAGTTGGGACAACTTGCATTTTTCCAATAGACTCCGGTTTTCTTCTTAGCCTACCTGCGTGCCTAATAGGTTGTGTGATGGTGAAGAGCTATGGTCAGCTCGGTTGCTCATAAGATTCACCAGAGGAGCTTCTAGCCAGAAATTCTAATTTAGCCTGGTCTGATCAGTGATCATGGTCGGGCATGGTCGGGAAAAATCTGGTAGCTCGAAGGTAGCTGCCTCGCCATTATGATAGCAGCAGAAGAGTTAAAAAATGATGCTTTGGATATGGCGAACCAGAGTTGAAACAATTAACGCTCGCAGTACAAAGGGCAACTTTTGGGGAGCCAACACTGATCATCTGATTTGGTGGTCTCAGAGTGATAGGACCCATTTGACACCTTTCATCAAGTACATTTCAAATTAATCATGCACTCTTCATCACAATGAATACATATCACTGGTTTTACCTGTTACGATTTATTTCTATTATCGGTCCCCTGACCCAGGCCCACATGCTACCGCTCCACCACCATATGCCACCATTACTGTATCCGTATATATGCTCTCATGTTTACTCAGCTATGTTCTCACCGTTAGTCAGACACCTCGGGTATACTTACTCAGCCCGACTTCTCCTTCTATTATTAGGTAGTCGACTCTTCTATAAGTAGCGTAGTTATACTCTGTATTCCCTACGCTTTACCAACTTGCTATATTCCCTTATCGCTCTCAAGTCTTTGCCTTAAGTTGCAACCTGAGCTAATCGCTTTAAGGTCGTAACATTTGGTAAAGCGTCGTAAAGCTCACCTTGCAGGAAGACCTCTAGTCATTGAGGCAAGAAACCACGAAGGCTCAATAGTATATGAGCACGGACGACACCGACCAGCTAGGAATTGATTTTGAAACCCTATTCTACGAAGGGCACCGAACCGGAAACAGATTTGAACCCCTCAGACAAGAGGAAGAACAGGACCAGTCATCAGAAAACGAGGAACCCGAAGAACACGAACCCGAAGGACCAGAACCAGTAGCCGTAGCGCCAAACACACCACTCGACGAAGAACTCAACCGACTAGCTAAGGAACTCGAAGAACTCGAACTCAAAGAAATGGCGACCAGCACCACCGAACCCAGAGCCAAGATCGACCACAAAGCCCTCATCGACCCCGGATACTTCGAGGGAGACAGAAAGAAATTCAACGACTGGTGGAGAGGAATAGAAGTATACCTTACCTTCCACCAATATCAAGATTCGAACTCCAAAATCCTCATCGCCACCAACCGTCTCCGCGGAGAAATCCCGGGATGGTTCGCTAAACACTGGGAGGACAAGGTTATCAAATCCGACGACACCGCAGACTGGAACACTTTTTCTCAGGAAATAGTAGACGCTTTCTCACCCGGAAACGAAAAGGAGATCGCCAAAGAAAAGATCGAAACGTACAAACAAGGAAACACCCACACCAATGACTTCCTGGTCAAATTCACCGCCCTCATTAGTCAATCGGGAACCAACGAGGATCACGCGCTCTATCTTTTAAAGAACCATACCAGACCCGACATCATTCACACCATATTGGGATACCCACCGTCCTCTATTCCCACTACTCTCAAAGGATGGATCGCTGCCATAGGATCCGTCGGAAAAGGATGGGAATCCACCGAAAAGCGAAGAAACGACCAACGCACCGCCACAGGTGTCACTTATGGAGGAAACGGACAACCCATGGAGATAGGAGCCAGAAAGCTGGAATGGGACGCAAACGGAAGGCCCAGATGCCTCAAATGCGGAAAATTCGGACATATCAAAAAGGAATGCCGAGGAGGATCGGGAAGATCCAACATCGAATGCTATAATTGTGGCAAACCCGGCCACATCGCCAAAGTATGCCGAAGCCCCAAGAAACAACAAGCCAAGATAAGAGTCATCACCAATGGAGAAGAAGGAACCACCGAAGAAGAGAAGGAGGATTTTCCCAAAGGTTCGGAGTAGGCACGAACTCACGAACCAATGTATCTAGCCGTATGAGAAATCGATATGTTTGCCCTCAGAAACGACTAGGAGTGCAGGAGTTAATACTCAAACCGGAAATCACCAAACCCAATGGAGAAACGTTCCAAGCCAAAACCATGCTCGACTCAGGATGTACCCACACCTGTATCGACAAACGAACCGTCCATAAACAGAAAATCCCCACCCATAAACTCGACCATCCCATCCAAGCAACCAACGCCGACGGTACCCCGAGCGGAAAAGAACCCATCACCAAATTCGTCAACCTGGATCTAAACATAGAAGGACACCAAGAAACTATCGACGCAGTCGTAGCCGAACTGGACTCGGCGGACATCTTCATTGGACATGATTGGTTAACCAAACACAACCCGGAAATCGACTGGAACCGAGGAACTGTAACCTTCTCAAGATGCCCACCCGAATGCTCAATCAGACACACCAATTTCTCACTACCAGAACACCTACGACGCCTCCAAACCAAATGGGAAGACTTCGAAGAAGAAAAGGAACCCGATCCGACCAACCCCCTAGACCTACCTGAATACATGAGACCGTATACCCACCTCTTCAACAAAAGGAACTTCGACAAACTACCGAAACGAACCCAATGGGACCACGAGGTCAACCTACTCCCGGACGCCCCAAATGAAATCGACGCAAAGGTCTACGAAATGACTCCGAAGGAGGAGATCGAACTCAACAAATTCCTGGACGAAAACCTGGCCTCTAACCGGATCCGACCATCCAAAAGCCCTTACGCCGCACCGTGTTTCTTTGTACCTAAAAAAGATGGATCTCTACGATTATGTCAAGACTATCGGAAGCTCAACGAAATCACTATCAAGGACAAAACCCCCCTGCCACTCATTAGCAAAGTCATCGGAAAGCTTAAACACGCCAAATACTTCAACAAGCTCGACATCATCTGGGGATACAACAACGTAAGGATTAAAGAAGGAGACGAATGGAAAGGCGCAATCTTAACCAACAGAGGACTATTCGAACCCACGGTAATGTTTTTCGGAATGTGCAACTCCCCTGCAACCTTCTCTCGGTGGATGACCACCATATTCCGCGAAATGATCCAAGACGGTTCCCTGGTCAACTACATAGACGATTTCGCCATTCCTGCCGACTCCCTCCCCGAACTAGAAGAACGGACATTGCGATTCCTAAAAATAGCGGATGAGAACAACCTATGCTTCAAACGAACCAAATGCGAGTTTAATGCAACCAAAATCTCGATGCTCGGAACGGTTATAGGAGACGGTCAAGCAAGCATGGAAACGGAAAAAGTCGAATCGGTCCGGAACTGGAAAACACCAACCTGCGTAAAGGACGTCGAACGGTTTATCGGTTTTGCAAATTTCTACCGACGCTTTATTCAAGACTTTAGCACTCTCGCTGCACCGCTCAATGCCTTGAAGGGAGGTAAGACCCCAAAACCCTGGAAATGGGCCACCGAGGAACAAAACGCTTTCGAAGCCATCAAAACCGCCATCACCAATGAACCCGTCCTAGCCCTGCCAGACAACGAAGGAAAATTCAGACTCGAAACCGACGCATCCAATGTAGGAATCGGAGCAGTTCTATCCCAGGAACAAGAAGGAAAATGGCACCCAGTCGCCTTCATGTCCAAAGCCCTCACCGACGCAGAAAAGAACTACGAGATCTACGACAAAGAACTCCTTGCCATAGTCAAAGCAATCAAGAACTGGAGACACTATCTGCTAGACGCCAAACATCAATTCGAAATTTGGACCGACCACGAAAACCTAAAATACTTCCGAGAACCCCAAAAACTCAATGCCCGACAAGCCCGATGGTACCTCATGCTACAAGAATATGACTACTTACTCCGACATATCCCCGGAAAAACCAACGTCAAAGCCGACATCCTCTCAAGACTCTTCAGACATGAAACCGAAGAAGATACCTCCAAAATCGAGATGTTCAAAGACCGCATGATAATCAGAACCCTATCCGAATTACCCACGTCGCTAGAAATAACCCTCCTCCAGAACCGAAACTTCAGCATCTCCACGGACTCCCATATCTTAAACGCAATTCGAAACTCCCCGAAACCCGAATACCGCGTAACTCAGGAGAAAAACAAACGACCTGAACTTTTCTGGGAAGAAAATGGAATCACCTATCGAAATGGAAAAATCTACGTCCCAGACGAACCGAAACTTCGAGAAACTATTCTACTCGACCACCATAATCCACCCGACATCGGACACCCCGGAACTTATCGCATGCTCGAACTTCTAAAACGAACCTTCTGGTGGCCCACCATCAAGACTGACGTCAAACGATTCGTGAAAGGATGCACGGAATGCCAAAAGAACAAGATCATTCGTCAACCAGGTCACATCGCACTCAATCCGCTACCGATCCCCGAACTCCCCTGGCAAGAAATCTCCATTGACATGATCGGACCCCTGCCTAAATCCGAGGAACACGACGCCATACTAGTCATAGTCGACCGATTTTCCAAAATGATTCACCTTATCCCCACCGAAACCTCTCTCACGTCAAAACAGCTAGCCGAAATCTACAAAAAAGAAGTCTGGCGCATTCATGGAATCCCCAAACGTATTATTAGCGACCGAGGACCCCAGTTCGCATCAAAATTCATGAAAGAACTCTGCACTGCGCTAGGTATCGAAAGAAACCTATCCACCGCATACCACCCGCAAACCGATGGACAAACGGAAAGGATTAACCAAGAAGTGGAATCATACCTACGCAACTTCGTCAACTACAAACAAAATGACTGGGCAAAATGGCTTCCCACCGCCGAATTCCAGTACAACGACAAAACCCACGCTGCCACCAAACAAACCCCGTTCTTCTTGACATATGGAACTCACCCTTGGAAAGGAAACCTCACCGTTAACTCAGCAAACCCACTCGCCAGCGAATTCGCCTCGGAACTAGCGAAAACCCGAGAAGAAGCCCGAAACGCTCTGGAAGATTACAACCAAACCATGTCTGAAAGAGGAAACCTGAAACGGCAGAAACCTTCCCTATCCAAAGGAGATCTCGTCTTCTTAGAAGCAAGTAATATACGATCAAACCGCCCTTCCGGAAAAATGGATAACAAAAGATACGGCCCCTTCGAGATTCTAGAACCAGTGGGAAACACCTCTTTCCGCCTAAAATTACCTGAAACATGGACAATCCACGACGTCTTCCATTCTTCTCTCCTCACCAAATTCAACGAACCCGAGTTCAACTGTCAAAAGACTCCACCTCCACCCCCCCCGGATATTATTAACAACGAAGAAGAATACGAAGTTGAGGAAATCCGAGGACACCGAAAGAAAGGCCGAGGCACACAATACCTGGTACACTGGAAAGGATACGACAACTCCGAGGACACATGGCAATCCGCAGCAGATCTTGAGAACGCCAAGGACATCCTGGACAAGTACCGAACCGACAACAACCTATAAAAGGAATATCAGTTCTCTGTCAACGGTATAGCATTCGTCTATTGGTTCGAAGAAGACATCATGAGCACTCAACAAAACACCGCCGACGCCTCCACCGCCAACCCCACCAACCGCGAGGCCTACCACAACCTCATCATCGATTCGTTCCGTAGTTCCGCCAAGCGAGAGCTGCTGGAGATCCTCGCAGCGGTAACCGACGTCGACAACCGCTACGCACACACCTACTTCCCCCTCGTCCTCGATCGACCCACCGGAGTAAATGCTCCGACCACCGAGGAGAGAGACCATATGACCAAGGTCATGAGAACGGAGAGGATGCTGATTAAGAAAATCAGAGCGAAATTGGAAGCGATGGAAAAAGATCTGGTAGATCTCACCAAGGAGATAAACCCGAATGCCCTCGGATGGGCCGCTAATGGAGGAACATGGGAAGATGGATGGGTACCACAAGATGTAGCACAGCCCGATGAAGATAACCAGCAACAGTAACCAGTTGCCTAATCGGGGGGAGAAAAGTAGTATAAAATCCAATCCGTTTGCCGCCTTTTTCATCCAACCTGCCCAACATTTCTCTCTCAAAGTACATCCCCCTTCTCGAAGCTCTAGTTATGAACCCCTCCGCCCAACCCTCTGTTTCCACTGCCCAACCCTCCATTCCCCCTCACATCCACCCCCTCTTTGATCAACGCCCTCACGAAGACTACCTCTCCTCCGTCTACAACATCAATGAACGCCGCACCCACCTCCTCAGACTCCTCCACGCCCTGGGATACACCCGCAACCTAGGAAAAACCCTGCACGAGACCGCCACCAACATACACACCACTTGCCTCACCGCCGTACAACCAATCCGTACCGTCATCGGACATGATGACGACTTCCACACTGAATTCGGAGCCGTCATGAAGAATCTCGCCCACATCATTCCCATGAACATCGAATATCGTTCCCACAAAATGTGCTGCGCCGTTATCGACCACCTCCGTGCCCTCCCTGACGTAGGAAATGAAGAAACCCGAAACGCCGCCAAACGAATGATCGATACCTATCAGAAGTTCGCCCCCACCAGACCCGCTTCCCCAGAACCCGAACAGGAACCCGAAGAACCTCTTCCAGTCCCCAACTACACCACCGTCATGCGCGATCGGATGGATGAAGATTCCGATAAGGAAAATATTCCCCCCGCACCGACCAAGCAAGTCAAAGTTTGCAACATCGCCGACCCCGACATTCTCGATGAAATGATCAAATTGAAAACCTACCTCCGACACATTCCCCCATTCGCCAACCCTACCGAATTTGCCATTCCCTTCAACTACACCTTTGCTCACGGTGGAGAAATCGAATATCGCCCCGCATACTGGACTGTCATACTCTCCGCATTGTTGAAAAACTACGGTACCGAAGACCGATACAAAGGAGAACAAGTCCGCTACGTCAAATCCGGCAACGACAATGCCCCCCACTTTATCGGTTGGAGCGAAAAGACTAACAAGTGGATTATCGCCGATAAGAAGGCCAAATTACTCCTCGCGCTCACCGATTGATGCTTCTCGGTGCTCGAAGCCTGAACGGAGGGTGATGTTACGATTTATTTCTATTATCGGTCCCCTGACCCAGGCCCACATGCTACCGCTCCACCACCATATGCCACCATTACTGTATCCGTATATATGCTCTCATGTTTACTCAGCTATGTTCTCACCGTTAGTCAGACACCTCGGGTATACTTACTCAGCCCGACTTCTCCTTCTATTATTAGGTAGTCGACTCTTCTATAAGTAGCGTAGTTATACTCTGTATTCCCTACGCTTTACCAACTTGCTATATTCCCTTATCGCTCTCAAGTCTTTGCCTTAAGTTGCAACCTGAGCTAATCGCTTTAAGGTCGTAACATTACCCTAAGCCTTAACCTTTTTCGGTGGACCCAGGTTTGCAGCACCGCTGCTGCACCAGTGCATCAGTCACGCGCCTGAGGAAAACTGCCATGTTGACGCCATGCTTCAAACTATTCGTACCAGCCCATTATCTCTTCAGCAAAGTCATGGTTGGCCCAAGCGGACAGTTAGCTCGTAGGCAACAATCACAATAAAAAAAGAGATCTACAAGCCCGGCATCTTCTAGTGTTGAGTTCGCTGAAACTCCTTCACTGGAGGAGTAATGGCTATCAGGCATCAGCCTAACAGGGCCCTCGATGTTGCGTCAGTACAAGATATCTTTGGTTGTGGAGTCGGAGAATGGTCGCCAGAATGTGATCAGTGATACACAACACTGTTGCAGAGATGACTCACTTTCTTAGAGCTCATATATGCTATAAGGAATGAGCAAAGGGTAAACATTACGGCCATGGCAATTGGGAAGGAGTGTAGATGGTAGACAGCTTCCTGCCCCTTTGAGGGTCACGGAGCCGCGTCGTTATTTCTCAGTCAAGCCTGTAAACGGTGTTGTAGTCAGGCAAAAGAAAGCTTCCAGGTATTCAAGGTGCTGAGCAACCGATACAAGTTGAAGTATAAGTGTATGTGACCACTATAGCAATCAGCTGTGACATTAGAGCCGTTCGCTCCTATCTCAACTGTTTCATCACAGCACCGGGTAGAAATATGTGTTGGGAGAGAAATCGAAATAAGGACATACAGCAGAAGTACCAAGCCCCTTGACGAAGTTTTTTTCTGTTTGTGTCTTGCGCGCCGATAACACACAGATCAATGGGAACTCGGCGAGATGAAAGAGAGTAGACGTTGACTGGTAGATACTATGTATTACAGTGGTAAAAGACTCTGAGAACGACTTGATTATAAAGAACATCCTCTAAGTATAAATGTCCATTATAGTATGCTTTGTTGCTAGCAATCCATTTGAAACGTCTTTGAAACCTTTTTGAACTACCGAGAACTACGAAAACTGGATCTCGGAAACTAGGTACAGTGTGCTGACATCAGATTCGAATAGTTTGATATTGCGGTAGGCGCGACATGACATCGAAGCTAAGAGTGGTGCCAACCAAGCTGTAAGCATACTTTTGAAGACAGGAGGGAGTGAGGAAAAGCAATAAAGTATCGCAATGGTGGTCATCACAAGAAAGACAATCCTTGGGTAAAACATCAATGAAGGTAAAAAATAATCAAGTGAAGATACGCACAGATAATACTGCTGACCGCCTCGTAGGACAGCTCGAGACAACCGAGGTAGAGCCTTGCCCAGAATAAAGCGCCTCCACCCCATCTCACGGTCAATTACTACGTGAGCGATTCCAATTTTGTATGAGATGGCAAAAAAGACAGAAGAATCGTAGACAATCATCACAGCCATGGTGAGACCCATTAGAGGGTTAGCACCCGAATGTTGGAAATAGAGAGTTTCAGGAATGTATGATGGCTTCACAGAGTACACCAGAAATGCCTCAGAACACACATAGGTTATCCAAAGAATAGTGAAGAACCGGCGAACTTTGGGACTATCCGCATAGACCGCAAAGATCCGTTGGAGGAACAGATATGAGGAACATGTAATTGACAGCCCGGCAATAATTGTCCCAGAGAGCGCTGTTGCATACAGGTGGTGGATGGGTATGACTAGAAAACGACTCAATGATCAGGGTCAAATTTCCATTGAGAAATACGTACTCATCCTGATAACGTTGTTGGCCAGGTACAATGCCGCAAAAACTCTTCAAAAGATTTTTATTAGTCAGAAGATATACAAGGGTGTACACTGACCTGCTGAACATGAAACAGAATATAGTAGAGCAAACACGGCTCCGGCGTACAACTCTTATGTCGTCAGGGAGAGTGGCAAATATATCCCAACTTATAGCCTTTTGTAGCGATGATTAAGGGAAGGTATGTTAGAGAAAATAAGAAAGCTGACACCTAAGAGGACGAGCAGAACATTCCTGCTAGCCTCGTATGCAAAGGCATCCGGAGGTGAGAGATGGTTAAGATAGGTATCTGGGTTGGGCAGTGTGTCGTCTGATGAGGGCGGCATGATGAATTGGGTTGTATCGACCGAATGGGCTCCCTTCCTTTTGTATGGTGAACTCGTTCTATTGATAGCTGGTACTGTGTCAGGCTGTACACACGGTTGCATGCTATTTTAATCCATCGAATCATGATGCATGATGGTTGAACGGAAAGGGCGGCTAATTGACTTGCTCAACCTGTCAATGGGAATGCAGAAGCTTAGAAGTTTGCAAACTGGATGAAAAGCAAACGTTGGGACTGACTTAAAGATATTGTTTTGTAGTTTCTATGTTTATCGATAGATATACTTCCAAATGTCTTTACAACACACAGTGTCTGAGTTTGAATCGACAGCATGCTGTTGCATGCTCTGATGAAGTAGGACACAATCACGATCGTCATCACTTCCACTGGCGTTGTTAGAGATATAAATGTCATCGTGTTTCGTTTGCACTACCTGTGTTCTGATGGGTAAGTTTCTTAACTCCAACCCAGAGCGCTCGCGCAATGTCAGATGACTTGAAATAAAACCATACTGTATTACACTTTCTGATGGTGTGAGATGCAGAGAGATGCTGTGATTATTCGAAGAAAGAAATGCTTCTTTTTAACACACTTGGACAGTCGTGAGAGTGTGATCAATGGTTTATAACGTTATGGCACATACTAATTACCATAGGTTTAGAATTCTATGATTCACCTTAACGAAGGGAGGAACCGATATTGGCTTTACATGGCGACAAATTTGGCTTTGAAATTTACCATCACTTATCTATCCGTGTCTATGGATACTATGATTCGAACTCTCCTACCTAGCTCGCTCTCATGGGCCGAACGGATTGTGTCACACATAGCGATTCATTTTTCAGCGGTGACAGGAGGTATTGCATACCGCATCCGGGTATAAACCATGTGTTCAAGTCAGGGAAAATCGAAGACAGGACTGACGGTAGATAGAGCCAGCCTTTGGGTCAAGCTTGAGAGGTCTGCCTTTCTCATGCGCGCCCATACGCTAACATTCAACCGGAACTCAGCAAGATAAAAAAGAGTAGACCATGACTGTGGTAGGTATTACAACGAGGGGAGACCCGATGAAAAACTCGATAATACATGAGATAAATGATAACTTATAAGAACATGTCAATTAAAATGGACTTTGTTGCTAGTATTCCATTTGAGGTATCCCTGGAACCTTTTGAACTATCAAGAACTACAGAAAGCGGATCTCGGAAATTGGGTATGGTGTGCTGATATCGTATTCGAATAGCTTGATGTTGCGGTGGACGCGACATGACATCGAGGCTATAAGTGGTGTCACCCAAACCGTCAGCATACTTCTAATAATAGGAGGGAGTGAAGAAAAGCATAGGAGGATTGTAATGGTGGTCATCACAAGAAAGGCAATCCTTAAACGAAGCATTAATGAAGGTCAAAAATAATGAAAGTACAGGTACGCACAGATAATATTGCTGACCGCCTCGCAGGACAGCCTGAGACAAACGAGGTAGAGCTTTACCAAGAATAAAGCGCCTCCACCCCATCTCACGATCAATTACTACGTGAGCGATTCCAATCTTGTACGAGATGGCAAGAAAGACGGAAGAATCGTAGAAAATCATCATAGCCAGGGTGAGACCCATTAGAGGGTTGGCACCCGAATGTTGGAAATATAAAGTGTGTGGGATGTATGATGGATTTACAGAGTACACCAGAAGGGATTCGGAACACACAGTGGCTATCCAAAGAAAGGCGAAGAACCGGCGAACTCTTGGACTATCTGCATATACTGCAAAGATCCGTTGGAGAAATAAATAGGAGGAGCATATAATTGACAGCCCGGCATTGATTGTACCAGAGAGCACTACTGCATACAGGTGGTGGATCGGTGTGACTAGAGAATGTCTCAATGGTTAGCGTCAATTTTCATTGAGAATACGTACTCCTCCGGATAACATTGCTGGTCACATAGACTGCTGCGAAAGCCCTACAAAAAGTTGATATTGGTCAGGGGTCATGGAGGGATATATACTTACCTAGCGAAAATGAAACAGAATGTAGTAAAGCGAACGCGGCTCCGACGTACAACCCTTATGTCGTCAGGAAGACTGACAAGTATATCCCAAATTAAAGCCTTTTGAATGGGTGAGTAGGAGATAGTGTGATGGAGGGAATGGGAAAACTGACACCTAAGAGGACGAGGAGAGCATTCCTTCCAGCCTCATATGCAATGGCATGCGGAGGTGAGAGATGGTTGAGGTAGGTATCTGGGTTGGGCAGTGTGTCGTTCGATGAGAGCGTCATGATAAATCACGCTGAATTTCATGAAGGGAATCCTTCTATTTGTATTGGGACCGTGTCCTATTGATAGTCAAACGACATGATATAAACGTAGTTGTATATTTTTACCCATAGCATGATGATAGTAGGTGAATGTAAAGAGGTAGTTCTTATCTTGTCTGACTCGGACCTAGAAGTCAGAATGTTTGAAGGCTGTGCGCTGAGCCAAACCTTACCACTAGGGATCGACTTGAAGATACTGTCTTGTGGTAAGTATACTTCCAATGTCTTTGTGATGCTACAGTACCTGAGTCTAGATCCGACCCCTCCGCGGCGTCTAGCCCCTATTCTAAACAAGGACGACACAATCACGATCGCCATCATTTTTGTTAGCGGCGTTCGAGATACGAATGTCATTGTGATTTGTTGACACTAATTGTGATCTGATGAGCGCATTTGTGACCCTAATTCAAGGACTCTTGGCGTTGTGTGGTGCAGAAGAGGTCTTGCAATGAAGACCGACTGTGTCATGCTTTCGGATGGCGTGGGCTACAAAAAGGGAGACTGGGATTAATCGAAGAGAGAAAGCTTCTTTCTAACACACTCAGACACCCGTGAGAAAGTGATCAACGACTCGAAACGTGATTCATCACAAGTTGTACCACGCACTGTGGTTCTAGACTCTTCGCCGTCAGGATGGGAGATATCAGGCATCAACGCTCAACTTTCCCCTCGCATGGCGACAAATTTGGCTTTGGGATTTACCATCTGATATCTATAACCTGTGTCTATATATACAATGATTCTACACAACCCTGAATTCTCGCAACTAACATTCTGTTCCGGAGCGAGGCCCGAACGCCGGGAGTTTTATCTGGTGAGTTGTCGCCGGTCGGGGACAACACGAAGTAGCATGGGACAGGTTCACATACCTGCTCCTACTATTACTACAAATACGTATGGGGCCTGTATGGGGTACCAGTCAATGAGGGGAGATTTGGGAATTGGAGATAAATTATCAAGGATCATGTTTCCAGACAATGTTAAAGGATGCTTGAGAGCTGGTTCTAATTGATGATTGCGTAGCTCCATACGCTCGGGAGTCATCTATTCGTTTGCGTGTGGCAGAGACTAGGCAGCGCCGTGAGAGGATTACATTTCGATCTATTTTGAGAGCTGGTGATCAGGGGGTATACTTGACCTCCGTTATTTACCACAAGGCTTTTCAACACACAGATGGTGCTGACCATCTGCATCAAGTGGTGAATGCCACCAAGATTGAAAACGTATCTTCGTCTGAGTATATTAGATTCAAACGGTCGATTGTGCGCGCTGTTGCAGCAATTGAAAATTTACTGTTGTATAGTATATTAACTATGTCTGGCTACGGAGCGTAACTAACAAACACATTGTCAGAATGAGGCTACCATGTTAGAAGGGTTCAAGGACGTTTATGCTGTCAATACGGACTAGGACCTCTACAGACGAAAGACAATTCACCTGACATGATATTAGTACGAAAGGCCAATCGAAGTTTCTATTGGCTGGCCCGAGTTCTTGTTAATTAGATGTGTTCCATCAACTACTCAAACCCATGGTTAACTACACAAATTGGATCTCGGAAATCGGGTACGGGGAGGCGGCATCACATTCAAATAACTTGATATTTCTGTGGACGCGGCATGACATTGAAGCCATGAGCGGTGCCACAAGCACCGTTAGCATACTTTTGAAAATTGCCGGGGTTGAGGGAGTGTAAAGAAATATTCCAGTGGGCACGATCATAAGAAATACAATCCTGAATTGAGGCATCGCAATCAAAGTCAATCATGAGGAGATACATAGTGCTTACAAGTAGTATTGTTGACCTCCTCGTAAGACTGCTTGAGATAGGCGAGGGAGAGCTTTTCCGGTAACAAAACGTTTCCATCCCATTTCACGATCTATCACGATGTGTGCCACTCCAATCTTATATGAGATAGCCAGAAAGACAGAAGAGTCGTAGACGATTATCGTGATCGTGGTGAGGGCCAAAACGGGTTGAATGCCCGAATCTTTGAAATACTGAGTTTGCGGGATATATGACGGCTTGATGGAGAGCACCAGAATGGATTCCGAACAAAGGTACGCCATCCAAAGAAAAATGAACACCCGCCGGACCCTACGGCTATCTGCATAAACTGCAAAGACTCTCTGGAGAAATAAATATGAAGAACATCCAATGGATAGCCCGCAGAGAATTGCACTGGAGAGCACCATCGTATACAGATTACGGATCGGTGTCGCTGAAAGGAGTGTCAGCGGCCAGAGGCAGTTTCGACATACAGAGGACGCACTTCTCCGGATGATGTTGTTGATTACATGCGCTACAGCGAAAAATCTACTGTGATTTATATGAATGAGAAGAGATCTGATATCGTTTTAACTGACCTAGAGAAAATGAAGCAAAATGTTGAAAAGCGAAAGTGACTCCGCCTCAAGACTTTGATATCATCAGGGAGAGATGAAAGTATATCCCAAACAGTGGCCTTTCTTAGTGTTGAGCAAGCAAAACACGACAGAGGGAGTAAGAAAGACCTACCCCCAAGACGATGAGAAGGACATTTCTCGTTGTCTCATATTCAGAAGTTTCCCGAGGCGAAAGGTGATTAAGGTAAGTGTCTGGGTTGGGAGATGTGGTGCTCAGTAACGGTTCTATCATGATGGAGGGCGTAAGTGACTAACTCGGTTTCCGTAAGAATTCGCTACTGGCGTACTATTTGTACACTCTATAGATAACTGATATTGATGTGAGCTTCGGCCCGGTATTCAGTGTTTCAACGATACTAAGGCACAAAGCTTATCACTTGATGCCCCAACGCCGAACACGTTTTGAAATCCACGACTCGGCGGGAATGTAGAACTCATGATACATTCATCGCTCTTCAATACTGTCACCCGTGCAAGGTTCACCTACGTGCTGCGTGCGTAGCTAGATACAGATTTGAAGTAATGGCAGTTGGCGGCGGCGCTGTCCGGATATTACGCAAACGTTTGATAGTTCGAACATCAATGTTTCGTCATCTTGATGTCCGATATCATGTCAATTACAATGAGGACTTCTCCCTCAGCAGGATCCTATCAAAATCCCCGTGGATGCCGGAACGCTACTATCCTAGTTGGTTTAATTGGTTTATTAGTATTCACCGAGGAGTCACTATTACCTTGACTACGATAGTATGCTCGGACGGTGGCGATAAGAAATTCGCTATCCCCAAAACCTCTCTTGGCAATCGTCAACCTGGGCCTCAATGATGAGTATATGTATACGATAGAAGAGTTCGATTCTCTCAATACAACCCGCAAAAGAAAGATTGGTGCCAAGTCTACGTATTCTGGAATTCAGATTTTTGTAATCATAATCTCACTGTTTTGTGGTATATCAGCTATAGTATTTGACTGTTTTGAGCTGTTGATACCAATCAATGCTCAATGATGGCATTATCCGTCAGGTGAGGTACACTCTGAGAGATGAACACGGTCGGTGATTGAGTGAGCGAGCTTGGGCCATTGGGGATCAGTGAGAGTTGATAGTCTTGAAGTCGATGGGAAATCCTTACAAGCAAGAGCGACTTCATCTACCTCAATGAATGTCATCCAGCAAAGGAAGAGTCAATTGAAATTCGCACCATCATGTTTCTGTCTCATTTCCTTCAGCGCGTTCCTTGAATAGTTTTTATAATCGGAGAATTACAAGAATTGAATCTCAGAGATTGGGTAAGGTGGAGCAACATCGTATTCAAATAATTTGATATTCCGGTGAACGCGGCATGACATTGACGCCATGAGCGGTGCCAAGAACACTGTGAGCATACTTTTGAAGATTGGAGAGCCCGAGGGAAGGTATAGATAAAATCCACTAGGAACGGATACGAGAAAAACAATCCTTAGTAGAAAGTATCAATACGGATCAGTCATAAGGACATTAATCGTGCTCACAGATAATACTGCTGACCGCCTCGTAAGACAGCTTGGGACAAACGAGGCAGAGCTCGTCCAGTAATGAAGCGTTTCCACCCCATTTCACGATCGATCACCACATGCGCAATTCCAATCTTATAGGAGATGGCGAAAAAGACGGATGAATCATAGATGATAACTATGAAAATAGTGAGGACCATAAGAGGTTGAATACCGGAATCTTTGAAATGTTGAGTTTGTGGAATGTATGCCGGCTTGATGGAGTAGATTATAAGGGATTCGGAAAGAAGACATGCAATCCAAAGCACGGTGAAAAACCGTCGAACTGCTGGGCTATCTGCAAAAACTGCAAATGTCCGCTGAAGGAACAAGTATGAGGAGCATCCAATTGACAACGCGCAGAGAATCGCGCCGGCGAGCACCGTTGCATAAAGGTTGTGGACTGACGTCGCTAAGAGCAGTGTGAGCTGTCAGAATCAATTTAAACACCGGGGGCACATACTCCTTCGGAGAACGTTGCTGGTTACATATGCTAAAGCGAAACCTCTTCAAACTGTTGATTTTGTGCGGAGGGTATATTAGGGTATGCACTGACCTGGAGAAAATGAAACAGAATGTAGCAGAGCGAAAGCGGCTCCGCTTTAGGACTTTGATGTCGTCAGGAAGAGTGGTGAGGATATCCCAAACGGTAGCCTATCTAAGCTGTGAGCAAGTTAAACATGCTGATAGAGGAAGAACCGACGCCTAAGAGGATAAGGAGAACATTCCTGGTTGTCTCATACTCCCTTGCCTCTTGAGGTGAGAGATAGTTAAGGTAGGTATCCGGATTGGAATGTGTGGGGCTCGATAAAGGTCCCATGGCATGGCGAAGGGCGTGCGGAACCATTTCATTGAACAATTTGACATTTATACCCCGAACTCTATTTATGTTTGACACGTATGATCCTATTGATCATGATGTGATGGGATTCGGCCCGCCTTGCCCACTGACAATCGTTCACCCTCACTGTAGTGTCTACAAATCTTCAGTGTATATCCATGCGATACACGCTAGGTTCATATTCTAAACGCGCATAAAGGTCACGATAACTCCGAGTCGATGTTTGGTCATCATGTATCCAGCATGTACTCAGATATTATGCCACATATCATATATCATTCGAGTGAGCGGACCTCTTCTCAACAATGATGGGTGGATAAATTAGTTCGATCCTCTCAATAGAACCCACAATAGGAAGAACGGTACCAAGCCCACGTATGATTTCGTCTGGGACTCCGACTTTTGTAATCATTATCTCCTTGTGGTATATTAGCTATAGTACATGACTGCTTTGAGCTGCTAACACTAAACAAAGCTCAATAATGACTTTGTTCACGCCAGTCTATCAAGTGATGTACACTCTGAAAGATGAATACAGGTGGTGATTGGGTGAGCGAGCTTGGGTTGTTGGGGATCAATGAGACTCGATCGTCTCAAAGTCAATAGGAAATCCATACAGGCAAGAGCGACTTCATCTACCTTAATGAATACTCTCCAACATAAACATGAGTCAATTGAGATTCCCATCATTACATTTTTTGTCTTTCATTTGGTGCGTTCCTTCAATAATTCTTATAATCAGAGAATTACAAGAATTGAATTTCAGAGATTGGGTAAGGTGGAGCAACATCGTATTCAAATAATTTAATATTCCGGTGAACGCGGCATGTCATTGAAGCCACGAGCGGTGCCAAGAACACTGTGAGCATACTTTTGAAGATTGGAGAGCCCGAGGGAAGGTATAGATAAGATCCACTAGGAATGGACACGAGGAAGACGATCCTTAGTAGAAGAATCATCAATGCAGATAAACCATAGAGACATTAATTATGCTCACAGATAATACTGCTGACCGCCTCGTAAGACAGCTTGGGACAAACGAGGCAGAGCTCGTCCAGTAATGAAGCGTTTCCACCCCATTTCACGATCGATCACCACATGCGCAATTCCAATCTTATAGGAGATGGCGAAAAAGACGGATGAATCATAGATGATAATTATGAAAATAATGAGGACCAGTAGAGGTTGAACTCCAGAATCTTTGAAATGTTGAGTTTGTGGGATGTATGCCGGCTTGATCAAGTAGATTATAAAGGATTCGGAAAAAAGGCAGGTGATCCAAAGAACGGTGAAAAACCGTCGAACTGCTGGGCTATCCGCAAAAACTGCAAATATCCGCTGAAGGAACAAGTACGAGGAGCATCCAATTGACAACGCGCAGAGAATCGTGCCGGCGAGCACCGTTGCATAAAGGTTGCGGACTGGTGTTACTGGAGTAGTTTGAGCGGTCAGAGTCAATTGAATTATTGAGGGCACATAGTACTAACTCCTCCAGACAACGTTGCTTGTTACAGATGCTAAAGCGAAACATCTTCAAATTGTTGGTATCGAGCAGAGGATGTGTTAGGGTATACACTGACCTAGAGAAAATGAAACAGAATGTAGCAGAGCGAAAACGACTCCGCTTTAGAACTTTGATATCGTCAGAAAGAGTGGTGAGGATATCCCAAATGGTAGCCTATCGAAGTTGTGAGCAAGGAATATATACTGATAGAGGAAGAGCTGACGCCTAAGAGGACGAAGAGAACATTCCTGGTTGTCTCATACTCCCTTGCCTCTTGAGGTGAGAGATAGTTAAGGTAGGTATCTGGATTGGAGAATGTGCAGCTTGATAAAGGTCCCATGGCAATGATGGCGAATAGTGCGCGGAACCATTTCACCGAACAATTTGACATTTATACCTTGAGCTCTATTTATGTCTGATACATACGCTCGTATTAATGTGATGGAATTCTGCACAGCTCTGATGCCGATGTCCAACCGCCCAATCATCTCACCGTAGTGTCTACAGATCTCTAATGTCTATCCATACAATACCCGCTATGTTTGTATTCTATCATCATGTATTCAATTTATCCGACTCGGATATCATAACACCTGCCAGTCACAGTGAGCGGACCTCTTCTCAACAAGGTCCCATGTCTCCCCCCCCACCTCCACTTTCAGATAAGTATTACCCTCATCGGTATATTAAGGCTCTTTTGGCCCAGATATGTTTCCTTGCCGGGGAGATCCAAGAACCGATATCTGCATCAGTTGAGACTGCGGACTCCTATACACACATATATATAGGCATGTATGAGGAAGAATTGAATCCTTACGGTATATATCGCTCACGGCGACGAAAAAGGTGAACCCTGGCCTATTTATGATTTCATCTTTGATTTAAATGAACACTGTCTGCGCTCCCAACACATCAGAGATTCTTCAGGAATGAATACCCATAAACTATGATTGGGAGTGGGAGAACGAAGGGTTTCTCAAGGCGGTCAGGTCGGAGCAAAATGGGCGGTCGACTTACACGCATGCCTGTGCCCTCAACCCTATAGTGGCCCTTGCTTCTAATTGTGTAGGTAGAGTTCCGAGGTGGATTGACAAACGAAAGAAAATGTCGAAAACGACACACAGTATACCTGACTAGTAAAATGCCAGACCCATGTGCTCGAGAAATGCATCACGCACTTTCCTGGTGTGGTATACCTCAAACCAAACTCTTTTTTCCTGCCAAGGATCGACTACCTCAGTCTATAGAGCGATCGCTTACAAGTGTTTCTCGAAAAACAATCACATCTTAGAGCACTCGGACAACTACCACCAGCAAAACCACTAATACCAAACCATTCATTCCAGCGAAACAATCGCTCCACCCGAGTGGAATGTTGAAGGCCAGAACCCAGTGAGACCCAAAAAGCTGGCCGAACCCCCGAAACACTCACTGAAGTGTTCGGATGTAATAGTTAATTATAATCGTCAACAAAAAGTGTGTTTCAGAAAGTTGATGCAGAGTTGAGGTCAAACGGGAGTATACACTTAGATCCGCCAATTGTAATACATCAAGCATTCTTTTAAGTAAAACCTTTCCATCAGTGACGGCCCAAGAAGCCGGTTCAACATCTATCAACTCATCATATATATCGTGTCTTAAGAGTGGCTTGTAGTAACCCTTTTTGTTTTTTAAAAAAAATTCCATAACAAAAACCAAATCCTCGAAAAAAGTGCTACAAATTACAATTTTGTTCAACATCTACAATACAATTACAAAAATGAGCTTTTCTCTCCTCTCAATCCATAACACCTCGGGCAAAAAAAGACTGACACATATACTGATAAAAAAACGAAAGCGAGCAATGGGAAAAAAATTCCTATCCAAAATCATACACATCAATCTTTTCTCCTCTTCACCTTGCCCTTTGAACCGTCACTATTCGAATTCTCATCCACCACCATCATCATATCCGATTTCCTCTTCTTCCCAGCCGCTACTGCCGCCGGCACCGCAGCACCGTTCACTCCATCCACTCTCCCCAACAGATCCTGACCCTCGTCCCCTTCCTCTTCTTCATCCTCTCCAAACACATCATCATCATCATCATCCTCGTCAAGCCCACCAATACCGACACCATGAGCCCCCGCACCCGAGATGTTTAAAAACGAATCAAAATCCAAATCTCCTATCCCATTCCCATTTTGGGGTATACCAGCACCAGCAGGACCTAATCCCGTATTTCCCGCCATCGCTGTCGACTCGGGAGAAACACCAAGATTCCCTTCTCCACTCCCACCACCAGGCTTCCCCCCGACCACATTCCCAAATATCGGTCCCAACTGCTCAATCCACTGATTCACCTGTCTATCCATATCATCCACCTCCTTCTGCACCTCCTCCGTACTCTGAAATTGTCGCTCCAGTCTGGGTGACAACGGTGGTACCCCAGTACCTCCAAACGCTAGAGTACCATTGTTACTGCTGCTGTTGCCGTTGGTGTTATTGTCGTGATGAAATGCCGACGAGTCAAGAGTGATCAATCCTTCGTCATGGGCCGGTAACGAATTTTCCAGTAATCCATAAGACGATAACCCGTTTTGTTGCTGTTGTTGAAACGACGGTGTCGACGCCGACGGCAACGGCGGTAACCCAGCCGAAGCCGGCGGTGACAAGCTTTGCAAAAACGAAGCAAAATCAAATCCGGGAGAGAACGGAGGAGGCCAAGTCAATTGGTTTCCTCCATTTGACGATGTCGACGAAGACGATGCTTGACCTCCTTGTTGTATCTGTCCGGGCTGTACAGCA
The DNA here is from genome assembly GCA_029719445.1 of Agaricus blazei. NCBI lineage: Eukaryota > Fungi > Basidiomycota > Agaricomycetes > Agaricales > Agaricaceae > Agaricus > Agaricus blazei. Next base: position 2,562,237 of record SSNC01000002.1, on the reverse strand, counting down.
CCTTGTCCACTGTACGCTCCTCCGTTGAATCCCAACCCCATATCCCCACCATCTTGTCCCGTAGCGGTATGATGATCAAACGCATTCAAAGACTCGTCAAACGCATTCATACCCGGATTCGGATTCGACCCATTCCCATTAGGGGAACCAGACTGGGCCAAAACAGCCAACAACTGGGACAACTGGTCGCTTGTGATTCCATTCCTGCCTCCAAGGATGTTTGCCCAGGGTTGATTAATTTCAAACGTATCGTTATTATGGTGATTAGTAGTGGGTGTAAGAGCGCGGTCGAGTTCTAGATGTGTAGCAGTAGGAGCGGTATTTGAGTCTGGTTGAGATGTGGCGGAAGGCTGGGAGGGTGCCTTTGGAGTGTGATTGGTGGTGATAGCCGCGGTATCCGGCCGGTCCTTTGTCTCGCCGATCGTACCAGCGGCAGAGGCGGTTAATTCAGACGGCGAGGGTGAGGGAACCGATATTGGGGTTTCAACAGCTAAGAATAGTCAAAAAGGCTGCGGCGAAGGGCAGTAAGAAGCAACTGACCGTAATTGCTATTGAGGCTATTTTCGGACAGGGTCATATCGTCTTCATCGATACCTTCTCGAAGGTCCTCCAACTCGACAATACCGGGCTTTCCAGAACTTTCGCTAGATTTCGCGGCTTCAATCAAGAATCTGCCACCTGCGCTGCGTCTCCTGGTCGGAATGACGGCCCTGTTGGCGTCACTGCCGCGCATCAAAGCGTCAAGTTCATCTGAAGACGCATTTCTGCGACCACGATGGCCACCACCTCCGGAGGAATGACCAAAGACACCGGCGAGGAATTTGAGAATGCGGTCAATGAGTTCTTGTTGATTTTGCAGCTTTGTGCGGACGCTGCGAGACTCAGAGTAGAGATATTGGTTGCTTTGCTTGAGTTCTGTGAGCTCGGAGGAGATGGTGGTTTGGTGGCGTTTGATGGCGGCTATGCCCTGGATGATGGAGTGCATGTCTAGGAGCTGGCCTTGGGTGAGGGAGATGGCTGGGGACGGAGAGGCTGGGGAGTTTGTGACGGCGGGGGCATTGGAGGGGGCAGGGGTATTGGGGTCGCGGATGTCGACGGCAGTGTCCTGGGCAAGGGCTGCGGACTGTTTTTTGCGCTGGATAAGACACAGCAGGTCGGGCTGGTCCCGGCGGAAGTTGGGATGGGTGAAGTTCCAGTACTCGGTGTCCGAGTCTGAGCGGAGGACGCCCTGCTGGAGATGGGGGATCTTGTGGAAGCCGTACATGTTGAGCTGGCGGACAAAGGAGCTGAAGCGTTGGTGCTTGAACCAGTGGCCGAGGACTTCGCGTGCGAACCGCTCGTGGTCGAGGACTGGCTCAGGGGTGAGTGCGGGGCACGGCAGGGGGCAGAAAAGGAGAGCGCACCGAAGAAAGAGTCGCCGGCGTCGGACCAGGTGATCAGATCGCGGTTCTTGTCGTCGTTGACCATTCTATCGCGGCATTAGTGGCAGGCTGAGGGGGAGGAAGAGGACGGAACTGGTAGAGCTTCTGGAGAAAGGCGGGGACCATCTGGCGGGCCGCCTTGGGGACGGCGAGCTGCATGCGCGGGGGCCGGGCCAGGGCGAGCTGCGAGTCCGAGGCCATGGGGGGAGACAAGGCGCAAGCAGTTATATCCATTACACAGCGCAGTCAACAAGCACAAATACAATATCTGCTACTACTTCCGGCGCCGCCTCGTCAACAGCGTCCAGACAGCGGCGACGGCGCCGAGCGGGGGCACGAGCCAGCACACCAGCCACCGCGCCGTGCCCACCGACTGCCCGATCTTGCGCACCAGCGCCTCCACCTGGCTCTCCAGCTCCGCGCGCGAGCCCGAGTTGTCGACGACCTGGTCCGCGTAGTCGATCTTGCCCGCGATGGCCATCTGCGAGTTCAGCCGCGCGCTCGCCTCTTCTCTCGTCGACCCGTCCCTCGCCATCAGCCGCACGAGCTGGATTTCCGCAGAGCTACAGAGTCCGTCAACCACCGGTCTGTCAGAGGGCCGCGAGCAGCAACTTGCCAGTACACCAACACAACCATCCCGACATATCGCCAGAGCCCACCCTCGATCAGCAGAGGAACATCCAGCACACACCATTTCTCGCCCCGCAGCCAGCACCCGACCACCGCCCACAGCATCCTCCACCGCACCGCGGGGTGCACAATCGCATTCAGCTGCTTCCTCTTCGCCTCGTCGTTGAACACAATCAACCCCAGCTTCTTGCGGTCCAGGGTGCCGTCGGGCAGCAAGACGTCCTGTCCGAACGTGCGGACGACCTTGCGCAGGCCGGGTGTGCCGGGGAGGACGACCTCGCGGGCGATGACGTCGGCGTCGATGATGGGCACATGGTGAGCTTTGAGAATCGCAGAGACCGTAGACTTTCCGGTTGATATGCCGCCTGTAAGTCCGACGACTGCGACAGAATACATGAGCCTGCTGCGCGCCGAGGGCACTGCAACGCACCGAGCATGATGGATCCGGGAAGAAGAGGCCAACCGTGCGAATCAGCCCCGGGTCTGCGATGAACGATGACGACCATCCCCTCCTCCGTCACTTCCACGCTCTCTCCGCCGCCCTCGACGACCAGCTCGCCCAGTCCCACCACCACGCCCGCGCCGCCTCTCGTGCCCAGTCCCAGTCCCACCTCCTCTCCCACGAGCTCGCCATCCTCAATCACGAGCTAGCCACCCTCCGTGCCCAGGCCTCCTCCCTCCCCTCCTCCACAGAATCCTCCCTCAAGATCAACCAGCTCTCCCTCTCCCTCCGCACTCTCAACGAAAAACTCGAGCTCACTGAGCGTCTGTTGCTCGAGCGCACAAAACGTCTCGATCATGCCTCGGCCGACGCATCGGCCGCACGGTCCGCCATGGACTCGGCTTACGACCTCGCCGCTCGCGTTCGTGTCAGAGAGCAAGAACTGCTCGACCACCAAGCGGATCTGCAAACAAAGCTACGCTTGGAACAAGCAAAGTCCAGTCTGAACGAACGCGTTATCCAAGACTATGCAGATCTCGTCCGCAAACTCGAGGGTCGTCAATCTTCCAACCCAAAAGACGAACAACAAACTGCCCTCGAGCGCCTCGGAGAGGATTTTCAATCCTCAACTACCCACCTCCAGCACCAGTTATCTTCTTCTCAACACGACTTGTCCATTCTCCAAACCCAACTAGATGCTCAAACTGAGATCAACAAGGACCTCACCTCCCGATTATCTCAATTGCAAGTCAAAATGGATAAACGTGAAAGAGACGACAACACCGCTTCCAAAATGGTCTCACGATACATGTCAGTCGCCATTACCTTCCTCTCCGTCTCGTACCCCTAACTCATCAACCAAAAGGAAATTCTCTCAACAATCCACCAACGCCCTCCAGACAACCTTAACCTCCCTCCAATCTCGACACAACTCCACCCTCACATCCTACACCTCCCAAATCCACCTCCTCCAAAACCACATATCCACCCTCACCACCACAGACGACTCCCACCAACATCTCCAATCCCAACTGTTCAAGGAATCCTTCTGCAGACGTCAGGAAACCAAATTCCGCCTTCACCTACTCTCCCGCGAAGAAAGAATTGTCGAAGATCTAAAAAGGTGGTTACGCAAAAACGAAGAACGACTTGGGTCGCTAGCGGATGAGGAGGATGCCATCAGTAACACAAAGGGGTATTTTACGGAGATGATACAAGATGCCAGGATTATCATTGATAGCCTCGACAATCCTGTTGATTTTAATGATGCTGTGCAACCTGTATCGGGTTCGTTGGCGCGATTTGTGGTTGCGCAGGGTACTGTTCATGATTTACTTGAACGATTACATTATGAACAGGGGAGGAGGATGGAGCTGGAGGAGATGATGAGTCGGAGAAGTGAGTTCTCTGTGACTCACGAGTTGGCGGCCGAAATGGAAGATAGAGAGGGGTCGGTTGACTGTTTGAAGGAACCAACGGAAGTGGGCACTGAACGAACGGACGAAGATATATCTTCATCTGTGAATGACAACGAGTCAGTGATGCATATACCGGAAGCTGGAAGCGAGTCGCAACTTAGTCAAGAGGATTCAGCCGAACAAACAGGCAAAGACATATTCGCATATACCCAGAGCACCAACAGTGAGTTGGTAGAGCCTATACCGGAAGTTGAAGTAGAAGATCGGGAAGATTCGGTTGATCTGGAGGAATCAACAGAAGCGGGCACTGAACCCGCAGACAAAGCTGTATCCTCGTACACCCAGAGCACCAACGACGAGTCAATAATGCCTATACCGGAAGTTGGAACTAAATCAAATGTTCTTCTGGAAGATCGAAAAGATTCAGTCGATCCGAGGGTACCATTGGAATTGGTCACTGGACGAACAGACGAACGCGTGTCCTCGTATAACGAGCTAATAGTGACTATACCGGAAGCTGGAATGGTAGATAGAAAGGGTTCAGTCGATCTGGAGGAATCGATGGAAGTGGGCATTGAACGAACAAGCAAACACATACTCTCACACACCCAGACCACCAACGACAATGAGCCAATAGTGCCGATACCGGAAATCGGAATAGAAGCTCGAGAGGGTTCTGTCGAACTGAATGAATCGACGGAGGTGGGTGCCGAACGAACAAGCGAGCGCATACTCTCATATACCCAGAGCACCAACGGTAACGAGTCAACAGTGCCCATACCGGCAGTTGGAAATGAGTTGGAAGTTCTTCTGGAAGATCGAAAGGACTCAGCTGGTCTGACGGAACCCTCAAAATCGGTCGACGAACGGACAGATGAACACATATCCTCATGCACCCAGGACATCGACGACCAACCAGAAGAACTAACAACGCATATACTCACTCCAACACAAGGCAACGTTATCCTCGAGCACGAAGAACGAAATGAAAACATCGCTATACTCGTCGAACATGTTGGTATTGTGCAAGACGAAGCGAAAGCGGTCGTAGAAGAAGACGGATCCACTATCCAATCAGAGAAAGAGACCGATAATCTACCACTTATCGCTGACCTTGCATCATCAAACCCCTCACCGCCTTCGTCATCACCATCAAGTCAAACTCCTACCCATCCCCTCCTCGCTTCCCTCCAGCTGTCTCAAAACCGCTACACTCACATTCAAACAGGGTTCCACGACTGCCACATTGCTCTCGAAAACCTTAAACATCTACTTTTCAACGACAATGACAGCAAATCTGCGCTGTCGAATAACCTCGATGGGTCCAATAATAAAAAGAACATACCGTATGATAGTCTGCGGAAGATTGTTCAACGATTGGATGATTATACTGAAGATGTTCGAGTTGAACTGGAGATTCGGGTTTTGGACGAGGAAGTTTTGAGGAGGGGTTATGAAACGTTGTTGTCCATGTCTTTTTCCTCTTCTCGTGGCCAGGAAGATTGGAATGAAGAAGAGATATTGGCATTCGTGAATGGCACAGACCCGATTATCGCTAGAGCTATGAAGAACTTTGAGGGCAAGTTGAGAAATTTGGAGGAGGATGTCGTGGTGGTTAAGAAAGTTGTTCATAATTTTGATGATGTTGCCAACAACACCAACAACGAAGATGACGACGACGGTGATGATAACGACAAGCTAGAAAGGTTGATCTTACCAACTTTGGGATCATCATCATTATCCACAGAAACATTAGTCGCATCTCCGGCTCCTGGTTGGATTTCATCTTGGATATCGCCTTCGAGATCTACAACGCCTGCACCAATACCTCCGTCATCCTCATCAACTTCGAATCTTACTTTCGGAGATATAATGACTAATCGATCTCGAAAAATATCATCATCTTCGTTCACAACTCCCTCCCCCTCTCCATTATCAAAATCGAAATCAAGATTGAACTCGGGATCGATCTTACGTCGAACTGTATCTTCTCTCGGTCTTTCTTCATCTCAGAACGACAAGTCATTTGGTATGCATGAGAGGATGACGACAGGGGATGTGATTAGGGTTTTACAGTTGAAGACTGCTATGCCTGAGTTACTCGTTCATGGATCTTCTTTTGGTGGTAGGGAGGATGAAGAATGGCAAGAAGAACACGAATATTCTAATAGTGGATCGAAATCACAATTATCGAATAATTTGAGTTCTATAACAACTCCTACTCGGTCAAGTTCATTTGCGCTTGGAATGGGGATGGGGATGGGGATGGGGAGAATTGGTGTTGGACGTGGAGGTGGTGCTGGTGCTGGCAATCGTGGAAGAGGAATGCTGGGGGTACCTGTGTCTGTGGATGAGAGAAAGATGAGACGTGTAGTTTCTGCGTATGCTACTACGGGTGGTGGTGGGATGACCGGGACTAGGAATGTGAACGTGAATAAGCATGAGGAAGAACCTAAGGAAGACGTAGATTAATTTTTTTTTCTCTTTTTTCCCCAATTTTCTCCCCAATTTCTTTGGATGGACTTGGCAATAGGACGTACAGTATCTTAAGTTTAATTATTTGAATTTTTATCATTCTCAACCCAAAGTTCCGCAGGTCATCTCTCCTCAAGGTGCTCGTAAGCCTGCTGTAAGCTTTTGCTATCAAAAGATTATGGGAAGGTAATAGCTAGCTAATGAATAGAGCGACCCTTGGTCGCGGCGTTTCATACAAGTATTGTTCCCTCATGATCGGTGCGTCAGACTATGACCGACTCGATGGTTCGTAATGACGGCACCGGGGTCATACCAACCACAGCCGGTAATGCGCCTGTGTTAACGGATGCTTTGCTGACTCCTCTCACAGCAGCAGCAGCCTGGGCGTGGCTTATATATATATATATAATATGACCAAACTCATGATATTCCTTAGCTGTCTCGAAACGCGACCCCGAAACATGTATCATGAACATTACGTACTAATAAAACACACTGAAATCAAGGATAAATAAAGCTTTATCGTATACAGCGTGGACTAAGTGAACAATCTCCCTCCCATGCGTGCAAAAATCTGCAAAAGGTCAGTAACAACCTCGAGAATCCAAACGTGAGACCATAATGACTGTTGATCCGGCCCGAATTGCCAAAGCCCTGCCGGCAAGAAAGGGAGTCTACAGTACATGGCAGATCAATGATTTGCTATGGTTTGCGGACTGTGATCTTGGTGGTTAGTGCGGGAGTAGCTGAGTTTTTACTGGGTCGCTTGACGTTATGCTGACGGGCATTGCCTCCCATCGCCTGTGAGGATATGGTGTAGACCCGGATATAGTGACTAGACAGTGGTGACTATGATGCAGAGTAATCGGAAGGACCCTGACGAGAAACTCAGTGAGATAGCTTCAAGTAGGCCAGTAGTTGAGTTTCAGCTCCTCGAGCACGTACCGGAACAGCACCACCGCTCACCAGTTCTTTTATATTGTTGTTATCATAGCGTTATCCGCTATCAATAGAACAGCGAGGACCACAAATAATAGCATTACCGCCCACCAGTTCTTCGGTACCATTCCTATCATTCCAGATTTCTATCAGAAGCGGTATCATCGCTCACTAGCTAAACTATCACCGCCATTATTATATCACTATCAGCTATCAATAGAATGAGGACCACATACAAATAGACGGGATTCCTGAATTGCGTTAACTGCGACTTACCATAATGTCCTCCGGTGTCATACACCTTAATTCGGATTCTTACCTTAACCACCTCTCACCACGGGAAGCTATGGAGTATGAGACAGCAAGAAACATTATCCTCGTATCCCTTGGTGTTAGTTTATCCAATCTCTCCATGTCTTCTCCTACTCAACATTTTAGAACTTAAGGCTAGTATCTGGGACATATTTGCCACTCTACCCGACGATATAAGAGTCTTAAGGCGCAGCCGTTTACGCATCACTACAATCTGTTTCATTTGCTCTAGGTCAGTATTTTCTGCTGCACGGAAATCTCATCAATAACAATATCTGCAGATTATTTGCTTTAGCAGCGCTTGTCATCAGTAGCCTCAACCGCAGGAGTATGTCCTCATCATTCTGAATTCTACCTGAAGATAACAGAGCTTTTCAGCAATAATCCCCGACATGCGTATAGCCGTCATCACAAGTGTTATCCTCCATGCAATATCGCTTGGGTGCTCCTCATACTTATTTCTTCAGCGGACACTGGCAGTCTATGCAGATAGCCCCCGAGTTCGACGATTCTTTGCCGTCCTTTGGATGGCATACATTGGTTCTGAATTGCTTCTGGTGTTCGCTGTCAAGCCGGCTTATATCCCGAAAACTCAACACTTCAAACATTCTGGTGTTCAACCCCTTCAATCCCTCACTGCTATTGTGATTATACTCTACGACTCCTTGGTATTCCTTGCAATCTCATACAAAATCGGTATCGCACATGTGGTCATCGACCGGGAAATGGGATGGGGGCGTTTCATTTCGGGAAAAGCTCTTCCTCGTCTTTCTCAAGCTGTCTTGCGGGGCGGGCAGCAGTATTTCTTGTTGGTGCCATTCTTCTTGTAATTGACCTTCGCTAATAATGTTCTGACATAGGATTGTTTGCATTGTGATTCTTCCCAGTGGAATATTTCTATATGTTCCTTCCACCCCTCCCATTTTCAAAAGCATGATAACAGTACTCTGGTCACCGCTTATGGCCGTAATGGCATGCCGCGCCCACAGGAATATCAAGCTATTTGAATATGATGTTACCCCACCATACCCAATTTCCGAGATCCAGTTTGTGTAGTTAACATAGTAGATTTGTGACATTGATTAATGAAGGTGCAACAATCGGAAGGTTTTTAAGCCTCGTCTCTGGTAGACATTACATGCAGAATCAGAGTATAGTGAGTCAAAATATTTGCTCATGCGCGTTCAGCATTACAGTTGTGTAGGGCTACCAGAAATACGAGGAGGCCGTGTCAGCCTCTTTCTCCGGAATCTCCGCATCTAGTAGTCCGCGTCGAGTAGACTCACTAGCCCACGTGATTTTTATGACATGAGGCTTATGGTAGTAATTGGAAGGTGACCTCCATTCTGTGTATGTAGAATTATTTTTCTTGTGCTCTATCTCGCATTATCTACGAGATCAGAGCTCCCAGTCTTTCCAATTTGTTGTAATTTGAGCAAGTCTGTTGTTATATCGAATATATATACGGAGTTTAGTGGTGGCTCAGATATACATTGTTAATTGTTATAAGTATAATTCATTGTATGTAATGGCCCAACCTTCCATATGAATTGAATGATCGAGTATCCTGATCGTCCTTATTATTAGAGTTTTTGCTGTCCCATCAGCTGCCGTAATGCTCGTGTCTCAGGAGTCGGCAAGTGGGTTTGCATAACACTATCACAAATCCAAGTCTATATTGCTAAGCGAGGTAGGTCTTGGCCTTTTGGTCTCAAACCTTTGAGAAATTTCCTTAGATCTGTAACACCTGTCCCTCTCAAACATTCTTTTTCATTCTGCTTAAACGTACTCCCAGACTCCTCTCATTCTTTGATCCTCGAAGTTGAGAATTCTCTACCGTTGTTCCAGCCACTCTTGATCGCGAACAATTCGTGCATCCGATAACATAAAGGGTGACAATAATCATGTGAGCATCTCTCCATTCCTTTACCGCCTTCACGGCATAATTATATGCCTCTAAAATCGGAGCATCACACCCATCTTGTGTAGCTGTGAGCTTAGAACAAAAGGATCTTCAATCTGTGCATAAGGTGGGTCAAAAATGCGTGATGGTAACAAGGCGTATAAGCTCGCATTCATTCAGAGAAAGGCTTTTCGGATGGTGGCATGCGTAAGATTGGATATTGATGCATGACTTCTCACGTTTATCTTTGGATCCAGCAGTTGCAAAGACTAGAAGCACTTTGGTACCATTGAAATACGACTGCAATTCACTACGCACAAGTATGGTATAGTACTCTAGTTCCATAAATGTTTCCGAAAATTCAATATCAACGCTATCAACACAATTGTACTGCATCAAAATGGCGTGGTTGAAACGCATGTCGCCCAGCGGAGGATCTTTCTCCAGAACGGGCCCTTGGATGGAGGAGCATTACTGACAGGTGCGTCATCACTTGCGTCAGGTCTTTCTGAGACGTCCCCAGGAGAGGAAGTATTGATGCGTCCGAGTCGGAGGGCCCTCTGCTGGAACCAGACAGTCACTTCGCTTGGCCTGTCCAGATCATTCTGAGAGCGGGCTGAATGTTGTTTGTCTTCACATTGAAAAAAGGCCCACCATGAGGGACCATTTTGTCGTCGTTTGCGACTTCCTTTTGTCGTTTTGCGGCCATCCCTACTCACGCTTGAGATAATGAACGAGACCAAGTGCTTTAACAACCTACGATGATTCATATAGTACGCCGTCTGCAATGTTGTGTGAGTATAACCTTAGTCGATCTATCGTGTCAAGGAATGTTTGCCATTTTGCACCCATTAATTTAGTCTCTTCCACAGATGGTGGGTCAGCATCGACAGAATGTTCGTTTCGAGTCTGCTTTAACAGCCGCTTAAACTGACTGTGACATTGTTGCAGTATTCCATTACATTCATTGATGGCACTATAGATTTCTGAGACTAATTCCGCATTCTGGGAGGAGGTCAACGAAAACTTGGAGCTTTTTCTATGCCCTAAAGGTGTTCTTCAGTATACTGTGACAGTCTAGAGACCTAGAATGTACTTACTAGTACCTGTTACTGCTGTTACTCGGTCAATCATCTTCTCCAGTTCTGTACGAATTGCTAAAAAGGCCTGTTTCGCTTCATTAGAACGTCGCATAGCCATCTCTGCACCCATATTGACATCAGACACGGCATCATATGTCGGGACTTTCGCTTCCACATTCCCTAATAATACCAAGTACCGCCTTGCCAGCTCTCTTGCAGCCAGTAGTACCTTGAAGGCTTTCAGAAGCTCTTCTCGTAGAGTTATACGGGTTTCATTGAGGATTTTGATGGCCTCTGGATTAACGTCCCGAAATTTTTCCACAGCAAGCCAGAGGCGATCAAGGTTTGGCGCAAATACATGCCACGATATTTCATATATACGCTGGAAAGATTGTGTATCTGGCGGTAGCTAGAAGATACATTAGCATTGTGGAGATCTACTTTGGAATGTCATACGTGGAGGGAAGCGCAGACCAGAGGCTGCGAAGTGGCCATAGAGGAACAGTGGAAAGTGGCGGTTAATTGTAATAATTATGCATCAACAAAAGCTGAGGTAATCTAAAAATACATCATTAACATTGATCATCAATCTCGCGAGCCTGATCTAACCAAATTGGTTCAGAAGCTAGTTCAAGTTGATTACAGGAGTCAACGACTTGAACGATCCGTCCTCGGATAGTACTCGAGATGACCTCCCACGGCCGGCCTTTATTTCTACAGGCAAATACTACGATTTCGTGTGAGTATTCCTCAAAAAGTGCAATGGTAACAAGGTATATAAGCTCGCATTCGTTCACATAAGACTTTCTGGATGCTGGCATACGTGAAGTCAGATATCTGTGCATGGCCTCTCATATTTACTTTTAAAAATAGGAGTTGCAAAGACTAGGTGCAGTTTGGTACCATTAAAATACGACTGCGATGCGCTACGCGCTAGTATGTTATAGTATTCCATAAATATTTCCGAAACACCCTACATGAAATTAAAACAATGCGATCGAAAATGCTTTAAATACAATTGTACTATATCAGAACTGTGTGGTAGAAATGCATATGGCCCAGCGGAAGATCTTTCTCCAGAACGGGACCTTAGATGGAGGAGCAGTACTGACAGGTACGCCATCACTTGCATCAGGTCTTTCTGAGACATCCCAAGGAGAGGAGCTATTGATGCGCTGGAGGGCCCTCTGCCGGAACGCGTCAGTCGCTTCGTTTGACATTTGACCATTTGATGGGGAAGTGTGTAGAACAGGTCCATCCTCAGGTTCCTGTAGCCTCTGCGTGGCGTCTACTGGATTGATTTCATCTGTTGACATCTCCTGAGGGTTGCCAAGAGTAAGAGCAGCTACACCAGGATTTGTGGGTTCGCTCGGTGCGTCCATATCATTCTGAGAGTGGGCTGAATGTCGTTTATCTTCACGTTGAAAAAAGGTCCGCCATAAAGGAACATTTTGTCGTTGTTTGGGACTTCCCTTTGTCTTTTTGTGACCATCCCTGCTCATACTTGAGATAATGAATGCCGTGGGAGCTTGAACGACCTACGATGATTCATATAGTACACCGTCTGCGATGCTGTACGCCTGTAAAGTTACTTCATCCACCGTGTCAAAGAACGTTTGCCATTTTGCACCCATTAATTCTGTCTCCTCCTCAGATGGTGGGTCAGTATCGACAGAATATTCGTTTCGAGTCTGCTCTAAAAGCTGCCCGAATTGGCCGTGACATTGTTGCAGTAATCCATTACATTCATTGATGGCACCATAAATTTCCGAGACTAATTCCGCATTCTGGGAGGAGGTCAACGAATACTTGGAGGCCTTCCTATGTTCTAAAATTTGTTTTCAGTGTACTGGGCCGGTCTAGAGGCCTGGAATGCACTTACTAGTACCTGTTACTGCTGTTACCTGGTCAATCATCTTCTCCAATTCCTTACGAAATACAAAAAAGGCTTGTTCAGCTTCATTAGAACGTCGCATAGCCATCTCTGCACCCATATTGACATCAGACACGGCATCATGTGTCGGGACTTTCGCTTCCACATTCCCTAATAATACCAAGTACCGCTTGGCCAGTTCTCTTGCAGCCAGTAGCATCTCGTAGACATTCAGAAGCTCTTCTCGTAAAATTTCACGGGTTTTGTTGAAGATCTCAATGGCCTCTGGATTAACATCCCGAAATTTTTCCACAGCAAGCCGGAGGCGATCGAGGTGTGGCGCAAATACATGCCATGATATTTCATATATACGCTTGAAAGGTTGTGTATCTGGCGGTAGCTAGAAGATACGTTAGCATTGTGGCGATCGCCTTTGGGATATCATACGTGGAGGGAAGCGCAGACCAGAGGCTGCGAAGTGGCCATAGAGAAACAGTGGATAGTGGCGGTTGTGATAATTACGCATTAACAAAAGCTGAGCTAAGCGGCCCCGAACGAATACGTCAATTGTGTCCCAAGTTTGTCATTGATCATTATCTCATCTCGCGAACCTGATCTTACGATATTAGTTCAGAGGCCAGTTGATAACAGGAGTCAACGACTGGAACGATCTGTCCTCGAATACTTGAGATGAGCTCGCATAGCTGATCTTAGTTTCTACAGGCAAGGAGACTGTGATTCCCTATCAATATTCTTTATCATAAGTACAGCTCTTGTCGAAGCTAATCTCCCGTAGTTCCAACTCAGAGCGTGTTTGAAAACTCAGAACATTACCAACTTGTGAGGCCATACGGAAGTTCTGTCTCGAAGCCGTGGCAGAGTGGGTCAGGCCTTTCGAGACAATAGAGCAAACCCCCTCTTGTGAGTATTATCAATGGAGTCACTATATACCTTACTAATTGTTCACTTTCCATGGTGAAGACCCAGGATCTCTCGACGCTTTGAAGAATAAGGCAACCAACGACTTGATACAAAGCCTGTTATAAAGAATTTCGATCGTTATGAACGTCTTTCCACAATGTGGCATCTGCAGAATATACGACAATGGATTGCTCGTGCCTCAGCGAGCAAGTTTGTGTAACATAACACAAATCTAAGTCTATGCTACTAGGCGAGATAAGTTTCGGCCGTTTGGTCTCTTAGACCTTTGAGAAACTTCACTAAATCTGTACCACCTGTCCCTCTTAAACCTTCCTTTTCATTCTTCTCAAACGCACTCTCTATCTCATCCTCGGTTTCATTCTCTGCTCCTTGCTGAGAAGTCTTTACCGCTGTTCCAGTCACTCTTGCTCGGGAACGATTCGCAGATCCGATCACATAAAGGGCGATGGTAATCATATGAGCATCTCTCCATTCCTTCACCGCCTTCACTACACCATTATAGGTCTCCAAAATCGGCACGTCGCAACCGTCTTGTGTAGCTTTCAAAACAAAATGCAATGAGAAGAAAAAGAGGTGAGAGGGCGGGTTTCTGTCAGTCTGAAAGGCCAGCAGCTCGGTTTAAATAGGTCTGTAGATTGACATTGTCATGATAAACAACCTGTGTCGTCATCAGAAATCGCATACTTACACGCCCAAGTCCAAGGTGACTCATACTTTATAATCTGATATTTCGGTTCATGTTCAACAACCTAGTGCTACCAAGAAATATGCGGTGCGTGGCGACCTTTTTGCTGTCAGTTTCCTAAGGTTTTGGTAAGAGTCCCGTGGGGGTCGTTATATATCAGAGAGTGTGTGTGGCGTAGAGGATTGACTATGGCTGTTAGAATCGAACATACGTATATGACATCACTTAGTGATCAATAATTTCACACGATATTTGACCTCCTGGCATCTGTCGTTATAATTACGCAGTCAAAGAAACTTACCCCTGTCGGTAGCCATTCAATGTTGCTCCACCGCCACTTTTTATTCAACAGTTTCGCACCATGTGTCTACCCTTTGGCCTGATCACTCATCTTCCCATCCGCGGTCGATTCCTACAGCAAATTAGCGTTCTTTTTGATAGCCTAGCACTGAACGATCTTACGGTGGCTTTTCTATTTATGTTCAGGTACAGAGGTTCTGACTGAGAAAATACCTACAAGTTTGAGAGGATTTGCCCAGCATTCAATGTCCACCCGATTTTATTATAAATCAAAGTTTGGTGGCGTCCATCTATCGCACCATTTCGTCTATTCGAGGTCTCTAGATTCGGGCAACGTCGAAAATGTGATCTCGGCTATATAGCCTCAGGCTGTCAGCATCGGGATTATCTTATAACCATCCGATAGCGTTAATAGGCCTGGAGTTTGATCATATGGCCCATTACCATCAAATGCATTCAACGGGTGACATTGCCGTAAGTGAATTGTTAATAGACTCTCCAGGCCCTGACGTCTGAAATACTTTATACATGCAGTGCCCCACCCTCAGGCTTGGACCCGTGTGTGAGTTCTGGCGCACCGTGTGTCCGGTGTACAGCCAGCCATTCAAATTTGCGAAAACCTCTGGGAAAAACCCACTTCAGAATTTGTACATACCCAATGTCCACGGATCGGTGTTAAGCTGGTCAACGTTGCTGGAATCTATCCTGTTGGGGGACTTTGCCAAGCCACTCGCTTTCTAATTATAAGATCCGCAACTTAAAAACGGCTACATTTGGGGCGTACCCCGCATTATCATCGGTGATCATGTGCTTCCTGTCAGAATTCCCGACTCACCGGTTGCTATTAATATGACACTCACCAGAGATATTCCTCCTCTGAAATCCAGCAGATGGTCAACGCGTCAGGCGCTAAAGGTCAGCATCAGATCACCGACCCATAAGAGGCATTCTCTCTCCCACACTATACGGCATCATTCATACAAGTGGGGATTAACCAGTTCCGGCCCACTATAAAGTCACGAAATGGCGCAAGCTGACCTTGACACCATGGCTGGCGACCCACCAACATCCCCTGAGAACGAAAAACAGTTGTATGAATCGCACCTCGACACCACAAGCTCTGATGCGAAATCCGACATCGACTTTGGAGGGGACTCGGCTCTTCCTCCGCCCCCGAAACTCACGGCCGAAGAGGAGAAAAAGTTGTGGAGGAAGATAGACCTAAGGCTGATGCCAATTCTCTCCTGCATGTACTTGGCATCGTTTATCGATAGAGGTAAGCCATCGTTTTGGCAATCAAATCATTGTTTAATTCATAATTTCATGACTAGGGAATATTGGTGCGTCGGATCTTTGATTCTGGAGACTGCGGAAATGAACAATGTTTAGGCAATGCTAAACTGCAGGGTTTGACTACACAGTTGGGTTTGGTCGGCAACCAATACAATATAGCTTTGGTACGTCCTCATCGTGCTCACTGCACGAGTACAAAATGGCTTACCATTTATGACATAGACCATGTACTTTATTGTGAGTTTGTCATTTACCGCTGAGTTTCCAACAGATGCTTAGATGTCGTCAGCCGTACTGCATCTTTGAATGTCCTGCAAAGTTGGTGTCTATTTCTGGATATGCAAATCCATGTTCTGAGTTTCTTCTGGAACAGCCTTGTATTGAAACGATTTAGACCATCGAAGTGAGCCAAGACGATCGTTTCATGTTGTAGAGCTGATAATGACAATCGGAATAGATGGTTACCAGGAATTACAGTGAGTAAACCGGAACTTGGAGATATCATTGCTGAATGACGTTGTTACCAGTGTTTATGGGCTATTATTATGTATGTTATAAACCCCGTCCATCTTCATGCTAGCAAGAAACTGAAATTGGTGTCTAGGACGTTGATGGGACTGGTTAAAAAGTAACTTTTCCATCCACCTCTCGTCCCTTTCGCTTCGGAAAAGTAACAGTGCTTCTTTTAGCTATCCTCAACTTGTCGGAGTTCGGATTTGCCTAGGAGTCGCAGAAGCAGGGCTATTCCCAGGTGTTGTATATTAGTGAGTGTGAATCAGCTCTATTCTCGTCCTATCTATTAACAACCCCTAGCCTTTCAATATGGTACCCGCGTCACATGCTTCAATATCGAATCGGCCTATTCTTTGGTGCCGCATCTATGGCTGGTGCATTTTCAGGATTATTAGCCTATGCTATCAGTTTCATGTCTGGAGTGGGCGGAAAACTTGGATGGTCCTGGATCTTCGTACGTGTCGCCCGATACTAAACTGCGACTAAATCTGATTCGATTATTAGATACTCGAAGGCCTCGGGACATTAGTTATTGGTTTACTTGCCTTCTTAAGTATGACACCCCTATTGTGGTAAATGACAGCACTAACAACTTCAATATTCAGTATTAGTCGACTTCCCTGCTACAGCAGCTTTCCTTACTCCCGAAGAACGCTCCTATGTAATCTGGCGCAAAAGTGAGCTCACATACTCACAATCTTGACCTCTGCTTAGGCTGACTGACTACTCTAGAGTACGATAACTCTTCCGTTGGTGAAGAAGAGCACTTTGAGATGCGACATTTCTGGGCAGCCGTGTCGGATTGGCAAGTCTGGTTGCATATTTTAATTTACATGTCAATCATTGGACCCCGTAAGTCTCCCTCATTCGATGCGTACTCAGGATCCTCACTTCTCCAGTCTATGGCATAACACTGTTCCTTCCGTAAGTTCTGGGAATCAAACATCTGGATACCGAGTGACTAAATCTCATCCTCTTATAGGACAATCATCAATTCGTGAGTATCATCGCAGAAGTCTAAACCCCTCAATTATATTAACCTCACTCCAGTTTCGGATACTCCACTGCAGTCAGTCAATTACTCACAGTCCCTCCCTACGTCTCCGCAAGTGAGTACAAATCCCAAAAATTCTCAGAGCAATCTCGCTCATCAAAAAAACAAGCAATCATACTATACCTCTGGGCCGTCTACTCCGACAAAATCAAAAAACGATCCCCCTTCGTCTTCGCAGGACTCGTCTTCTGTCTAATCGGATTCGCAATCAACATCTCAACCGCACCCAACGGCGTCAAATACTTTGGAACATTCTTCGTCGTAGCCGGGAGTTACGCCGCTTTCCCAGGTGTGGTTGCCTGGTGAGCCAATGGTTCTTCGTCTCTTTCAACGTTTTGGTAAACTTATATGTATATACATTCAAGGCTTGGAAATAACTTGGCAGGACAATACAAACGCGGAATAGGCATGGCCGTACACATCGGAATCGGAAACTTCAGTGGAGCATTCGCATCCAACATCTACCGCGCCAAAGACAGTCCCAGGTTCATAGTAGGCCGTAAGTCCTCCCTCCACAGCGATATCCATCTTCAAAATCCGATGAAATTCCCCATCAATCTCACACACTCACAAAAAAAATTTAACAGACGCAATTGAACTCATGTTTGTCGGAATCGGATTCATCTGTGTTCCAATCGCTGTTTTGGCATATAACCGAATCAACAAGAACCGTGATGAACTACAACGACGTGCTTTGGAAAACGGAGAAAAGGACAAGTATACGCCTCAACGACTCCGCGAGATGGGGGACCGTGCGCCTGATTTTAGGTACACGTTATAGAAATTTGGCTTTGTATTTTTTTTTTCTTGATGAAGGGGACGACGTGACGCCCGTGTATCAATGCACTGGGGTTGGATGTGTTACGAGTATTTTTGTACAGAACGAACTACAACGATGTTGAAGCTTCTTTACGAGTGAGGCTAATGACTATAATTAAGCATCACTCTTATCTTAATCAGTTGTCGGTCCAAACCCTTGGCTAATAATCATAGAACGCAAGTTGTAAGCTTACGACCTACTACTCCAAATAAAATAAGGCCTAATCAAAAGATAGATAAAAACTGTCTATCGCAACAAGAGTCGACTTTTTTTCATCACATCCACTCAAAACTTGATCCCCCCCTCCAAAAAAAAAACAAACAGACAATTGTTCGATTCACAATGTGCACAAAAAAACCAGAACAAGAAGAGGTATACTATAATGATAGTAGATAGTAGATAGCAGAAACAGATAGAGATAGAGACAAAAGAGAGTAAAATAGATAAGCAAACAAAAGAGAGAGGAAGGAGAAACACAGATCTCGCAGACGACTATCATGGCAATAGTACCGGAAGGTATGCAACCAAGAAAAAAGAACATAAAAAACATAAAAAAACGAGCGACTAAACTGACCAATCGTCAGACGATGAGAGAGAGATAGAGTAACACAAAAGACATGTGTGCGTGTGAGTAAATCAAAATAAAAAAAGAACGTCGATGATGAACAGATCAGATATCAAGCCAACAAACCATCCCCATACCAGGTAAAAAGGCACAAATCACTCCCCAGCAGGTTTCGGCGGCAAAGGTGGTGGGGGACCCATAACCATTGCCACCAGACTCTTCTTACTTAAACTCCCACTCGAATTCCCATTCATATAAATCCCCGCAGCATACCTCCCATTCACACCTTCACTAACACCACTCCCACCTCCCTCACTCCCCTCGTCATCAAACCCAACACCATCAATAACCACTCTCGATACCCTCTCATCCTCCTCCCTCGTCTCCCGAATATAATCCGCCGGAGGCCTAGGCATCAATGGTGGTGGAGGCGGTGGAGTGAGATGAGGAGAAGAACCCGGTGTCATCAATCGCTGTTGCTGCTGTTGCTGCTGCTGTGGTGGCAACTGCGTATTCGATGACTGAAAAGAACTAGCCTGCGGCCTAGGCGACGCAGGAGGTGTAGGCATTCCATTCATCTTCTTCTGTCCCATCATCCTCGCAGCATCCTTCGCTTCAAACTTCGCCTTCAGCCTCGCCTTCTCCTCCGCAGCCGTCAAAACTTGTGCATTACTAGGCGGCTGTGGCATCGCATGTTGCGGTGGTGGTGACTGTGCCTGATGATGCTGATTCCGTAGAGACTGCTGTCGCTGTTGCTGGTGTCTAGCTTTTTTAGCCGCAGCAGCCGCATCCTTCGCCTCCAACTTCTTCCTCACATCCTCTTTCTCCGCCGCCGCATCCCTATACTGCTGCTGAATATTATCTTGCACAGCATTAAAAGACGGAGGAGGAGCAACACTTGGATTCTGCATCCCACTAGCGGCGGCGGCAGCTTCTTCCAACCTCATCCTTTCGGCCAAAGCCGCCTTCTCCGCCATCGCCGACAAGGGTCCAGCATTCACATTCGGACCCGTCATGGAAGCCTCAAACGAAGGTGGAGCATCCGCAGCACCAGCACCCGCACCCGCTGAGGAAGATCCTCCAGGTTTAGGAAACAACGAATCATAAGCAATCGGTGCAGCCGCATTCGTTTCATACGGATTATGATGAACCCTATCGACAGCCATCTTAGCTTCTTCATACCTCCTCAACGCCTCTTTCTCCTGTTCCACAGTGGGGAACTGAGGAACCTTTGGTACACCACTACCACCACCGACAACGTTTTTACGTGCTCCACCAGATAAAGGTGAAACATGTGTAGACGACGCTTGTGATACGTTCTGATGAGCGTTGACGTTAGCCATAGCCTGTTGGTATAGCTCTGATCCTGATGGTCTAGATCCACCAACAGAAGTTGAGGAAGGGTTCAGACTTTGATCATCAGTTGGGCGTTGAGCCTTGTCTACGGCCGCTTGAGCTTTTTCGTAGAGCAATACTTTTTCTTCTTCGGCCGAAAGCCATGGGCGAGCAGAGTTGGCGGCTGAAGATTTAGTTGCCGGAGGTGGAGTCCTAGTAGATTGGGGAGTAGGTGAAGGCACAGGTGCAGGCTGTCGCGCACATAAGCATATATACATCGATAGATACCAAAAAAAGCGCTCACAGCAGCAGCGGTGCCCTGAAGTTTCGCCACCTTTGTTCTCGCAGACTCATAAGCCCTCTTTTCCTCCTCTGCCGTTGGCCACCGCTTCGCAGTAGCGGCGGGCGACCGAGGGGGTATGCTGTTGGCTGCAAGAGAAGTAACAGAAGCTTCTTCTGGAATTTCTGGTTCGACACCGTTCGTGATGGTGAACCTATTCGCTGGGTTGACAGATCGAGCAGACGATGTTCTTTTTCCAGCGCCAGGAAGGTTGTTTGTAGTATTGATCGTGGAAGCCGAAGGAGATTTAGTGATCGTGTTGGTGATCGTGTTACTATCTTGAGTGATCCTGGAATCAAAGGTCGTGTTGTAAGGTGATACCGACTTGTTTCCGTATCCGACGCCGACGCCGTAACCAAACTCGTCAGTGATACTAGTAGCCGTGTCCGGGCGCCTATTCGAGGTTTGTGCAGTATTATATTGGCTTGCATCTCCTCCGGATGGTGAGCGTGCATGGTTGGAGGGGGGTAAAGCATTCGACGACATTGTTGGCGCCATAGTCCTCTGTGGGCTCACGGGTTCGACGGAGATGATAGACTGTGCGGTTGAGACTGGGACAAGGGAGAGGGCAGGTGCAGTACCAATGCGGCTGAATGTGCTATTTAATACAGGAGCAAGGGAAGAGAGATGAAGCGGCGTACCGAATAGCTTCTATGGAAACGTATCTGAATGCACATGAGACGAGACGGTCGGGGAGGTATGGAGTTGACGACTCACCTCTGCCAGTTAGATATGATGACGGGTAGATCCATGGTCACATGTGCGCCGGTTCCCATTACTGCCTTTACGGAAAGGACGTAGGTGACATCGATATGGCGGGCGGCGTTGAGGGTTGTGGTGGTGTGGTTGGGGGGAAGTTGACACGCAAGTTCGGCATGGTGCATCGATCCGCCATAAAGAGTAGCATTAATAGCCAATTTCATCTCGGCTACATTGGACGACTTGACGGTGGGAGCCTTTCGTGCAGCACCAAAGGTGTGGCCGCGGAAGATGGTAGACTCTTTTAGTGTCATTTCAAAGCCTCGTAGAATGACGGTGTGTAGGCTGTCTGATTTGAGGGTAGCCACGACGGAGATGCGATCACCTGGGCCATAACAGGTATGACTTCTCTCCACGATCAAGGTAACGCCGTCTTGGACAAGCTGCCGTGACTCCGGTTGACAGTAGACGGGCCAAGTGGAGTGTAGTTCATGTTTGTCAATGGTGACGGGTGCTATCTCTTTGGTAACGATATTTTTGCGTTTTCGGAGGAAACTCCTGAGTGGGGTATGAGTGGAGATGATACGGGGGGAGATGGGATCAGACTCGCCGTTTTCCCTTTGTGCAGACAGTCGCGACCAGCTCGTACTGGATGCCAGCTAAATGGAGATATGGATCATGAGCAAGGGGCGAAAGGAGGTGAAGACGCGTCGTGCTGACCTCGACCTTCCAGAGCGATGCTGGGCGGTATCGACTCGGGTATGCGTATTGAGAAGGGAAAGTCTTGCTAGAGGGAAATGAATACGGGTGACAGTGGTTGGAAGAAGGGAAGAGCGACTAACGGCGCGGAGAACATTGTACTCGTCGGGGGCGTTCCACACGGTGACGGGACTGGGACCCACGTAGTCGGTAAAGGTATTGGCATCACCACCCCCGGGGAGCGTCTCGACCTTTCTGAGCTCGATGCGGACCCACTGGGCTTTGACGCCAGAGGGTGGTGTGCGCACTTCGATAGCCTGTCCAAGAATATGGGATCAGATTGGGTACAAGCGGAACCGGGATGGGCCACACGCACGCCCTTGACCGCAGCCTGGGGCCTGTCCTGGCCCGGTGGGATGCCTGGGTAGCCTGGAGACGGGTGTCAGTCGGGGAGCAGGGGGTGAGTGGGCTGGGCTGCGAACCGGTAACAAAGTCGACGTTGGGGGGCGGGCGAAGGGTGCTGCAGAGAGGGGTCACGGCGACGCACACAGAGCACACGGCAGAAACTCACAGCTTGACGCCAGACATGGGGAGCGGGCGGAGGAGAGGAGAGGCGAGTGGAGAAGAGGAGGACACGAGGCACAATCAGGCCCAGGTGATGATCATTCCCAGCCACTATACATGAAACGCTACGACTGCAAAGCCCTGTTCCGCCCCGCCAGCCCGCAGAAATATCTGCTCGCTATCTGTCAGTCGCTTGCCCGGCAGTTTCACCGGATCACCGCACCTCCCAGGCAACCCGCCCCGGAATCTGCGTCGCGCTCGGCTGCGCGGTCCAGTACAGCTTCTCGCGAGGGTGTCCGATCTGCCCCGTCTCAGCGCCAAATTCACCGCGCACAGAAAATTTACAACGAACACGATACGTATTGCCATCAACCCATTCAATGCGCCAAGCCACTTTGTTCTCTTCCTTGCCGATGATTCGAGTATCCTGTCCCCAGCATATCACCTATCGAGTTTTCAGTTCCCAAGGCAAGAAAACATACCGCGCTCGGTTGCCCACACGCGTAGTCCCCGGCGCCGACATTCCGGATGTACCACTCTGAGTCATTACTAGTAGGCACGAGCTCCCACTTCGCAAAGTCGCCGTGGCTCCGATTGTCGATGTACACTCTGCTGGTCTGTATGCTCCCCCACGTCCTCGAAGCGCTGACCTCATACCCCTTGTAGACCAACTTGAATATTCCTGCGAGTGACTGCCGCACATCAGGGCAAGCGGACGCTCATTCAATGAACTCACCTGGGTCATCGTGCACGTAGTCAAAACCGTAAGGCCCACCCAAGGCTCCTTTTAAACTCACTAAACCTCCTAAATTTGATAGAGAACCGCCAGTCTAGACCCTCCCAGGCATGATTAACGCATCCAAAATTCAACTCTAAATTGACAGCATGATGATCGCCCACGAATGTCCGTCCATCCATTTACCTTTCCTCCACTTCCAACCTTTGGATGGGCCTAGGTGCAGACTTCATCGGGCGTCCCCTCCGGTTAGAAAAAATCCTACCTCGCCGAAGATCTACGTCATTGGCGATAATATTGGCACTAGTCGACATCAAACTACTGATTCAATCATCAATCATCAAAACATCTCTCCCTCTCCGATCGGTTTCTTGTTTTCTGGATCTTTACTTGGCATTGCATATAAAGGGCGAACTATTTTTGGAGGGTCGTGAGGACGACCACACAATGATGAAAGGTCTCAGACAGAACAGAACATGCCATCAGAATAGTGGTGAATGCATTTGATGGCGACAGTGATGATGATGAGGAGGAACACGAACTCGGATGCAATGATCAAAACAGCTCTACAATTTCTCAAGTCTACTCTACCATAACCTTAACAAAACTATTGTAATTCGATCGCTGACTCAAAATATCACCGTTAGAAATGATCATCATGATCCGCCAAAATGCAAGCTGGACGCATATGTACTCATGATGATCATCCTAAGATAGCACTCTCACACACCCGAATAGAGGACCATTTTCACTCGACATTATGATACACTCGCATGTGGAGCCACAACTTGCCACCGACCAGCACAAGTGTTCTAAACGCATGCTTACAACAAATGGTACAAATGAGCATATATCATGCTGGCTGCATCCACTGATCATTCTCGTCAACCGCTGAGTCACCTAGACTGAGTACCTCATTAGCCGCCTCTCACCTCAGGAAGTCGTCTGGCATGAGATGATATCGTCAAGTTTGGTACAGATGCTCTCGCTCCTCGAATAGTTGACAAGTCCCCAGCAAATCAGAAGCACTGTGTATGTATGTGAACATATCATTGTTATCAATCGAGATTATTTTCCACATAATTATAATGTGTGAATCTTCATGTATAGCGATGCTCTCTGGACGTGATGAGAGCCCCAACCGACCCACCAATGGAAACACCAGACAGCGAGCCAGCGCAGTTCTCATATCCCAGCACGACATATCCTGGATTCAGTTATTAAATCTTAGTGCGGCCACCCTGCGGTGTTCGTGATCATTGACTATACATGCTCATTATCCGCGTCGGTGACATTTATGATCATGAACTGATGCATCAGTGATGCTATTTGTGATCGAATATTCCCAAACACATGCTTCGTTGTAGGCTATGGTGTCTAAAACCCTTCCTCATGCTTCTGAATATAGTACTCCGCGTGAAAGTTCAAGATAGCTACTACTGCATCCCCACTTCAACAAACAGTTCCGCGTGAAAGTTCAAGATAGCTACTACTGCATCCCCACTTCAACAAATAATTCCACTTCACCATGAAAACAAACCGAACCATCAAGACTTACCAATATTGTAACAGAAGCACTGACAATAGACTTGAGATAGTACAGCACCAGCGCCCAGGGGTGTGTGTTTGGCTGGGGTTAAACTGAGGAAATACGGGAACTAGGACCACGAATAGAGCCAGGGCAAAGTACAAATACTACTGGAGAACGCCCGATCCATTATACTACCTCCATCATGATACCTCCATCCCTCACCGAGTCATTTCCCAACCCAGACGCCAATCTTAACCATCTTTCTCCTCAGGAAGCCCCAGAGTCCGAAGTGACAAGGAAGATTTTTCTTGCCTTTCTAGGTGTCAGTCTTCTTTGCCCACTTTTGCTTCCGTTTCTCCTTGCTCAATATGTTAAAAAAAGGCTTATATTTGGGACATAGTCGTCACTATCTACGATGATATAGAGGTTCTGAAACGTAGCCGCTTTAGTTCCACTACATTTTGTTTCGTTTTCTCTAGGTCAGTGCACACACCGTCACAAACCTTCTTATCATAACAATATCGTTAGATGTTTTGCTGCTGCAGCGCTTGCCATCGGCGCCACTATTGACAGGGGTACTAATTGTGCTCCATACTATAATAGACCCAAAGATGACGCTGCTTCATAGCCACACAAACCCATAACATTCATGTCGAAGTCGCCACTAGCACCGCTCTCAGTGGAATGTCATTAGGATGCTGTTCATACCTCTTCCTCCAGCGAGTTCGTGCAGTGTATCCAGAATGCCCTAGAGTCCAACAATTCTTCACCATATTTTGGCTTATCCCTCTCCTTTCTGTATCCACTCTCTTCTTCTTCATCAAACCTGCGTATATCCCCAAAAATCAATATTTCAAGGGTTCAGGCATTCAACCTCTAACGACTATCGTTATCTTTACGTCAGTCGCTTTCGACTCATCTGTATTCCTTGCCATCTCGTATAAAATTGGAACCGCACACGTCGCAGATGATCGCGAAGTAGGGTGGGGACGTTTCGTTTCAGGGAAAGCTCTGCCTCCTTTATCGCGGGCCGTCTTGCGAGGAGGTCAGCAATATTACTTGTAAGCCCCACTAACTTCCCCCATAATTGACCTTGATTATTTATCATATGCTGCATTGTAGGACAGTGTGCCTGGTGATTTTGCCTAGCGTTATTTTTCTATATATTCCTTCCATTCCTCCAGTATTCAAAAGCATGGTTGCAGTGTCCTTGACACCAGTCACGACTTCAATGTCATGCCGTGTCTACCGAAACATCAAGCTATTCGAATATGACTTTGCTACACCATACCCCATCTCCGAGATCCGGTTTGTATAGTTGTTTAGGGACAAAACCGCCAGTGCACCGCTGAATGCCGTAACTTGACGATTGAAATTATCGAAAGCTAGTACACATGGAGCATACCGTTTATAAGTTGGGGGATTTTAGTTGCTTTAATGTCTTTATTCTGATGCTTAATTGTTATGTCAATTTTCTTTTTACTTCGAGGCGTACTTCTATATGATTGCCTCCGGATCTGTCTCTATAGTGTGTTCATGTGCTAAATGACAAGAATTTGTAATTTTGTCATATTTTTATTCTATATGTTTGACCTAACCATTATTGCAGGGTCAACTATACAAACTGGATCTCGGAAATTGGGTATCAGGCGGTAAAGACAGAACAGAACATGCCATCAGAATAGTGGTGAATGCATTTGATGGTGACAGTGATAATGCTGATGAGGAAGACCAACTCAGATGCAATGATCAAAACAGCTCTACAATTTCTCAAGTCTACTCCACCGTAACCTTAAACAAAACTATTGTAATTTGATCGCTGACTCAAAATATCACCGTTAGAAATGATCATCATGGTTCGCCAAAATACAAGCCGGACGCATATGTACTCATGATGATCATCCTAGGATAGCAATCGCACTCATCCGAATAGAGGACCATTTTCACTTGAAATTATGATACCCTCGCATGTGGAGCCACAACTCGCCACCGACCAGTACAAGTGTTTTAAACGCATGCTTACAATAAATGGTACACATGGGCCGAGATTATGTGGTCTGCATCTCGTCGACCGCCAGGCCACTAGTACTTCCCTTGCCCCAGAAAGTGTCCGGCATGAGAAATATTGTCAAGTTTAGTATGTGTCTCACTTGGGATGCACTCGCTTCTCCACTAGTTGATAAGTTTCGAGCAAATTAGAAGCTCCGTGTATGTGAAGGTATCATTGTTATCAATCGAGATCGTTTTTCCGCATAATTATAATGTGTGAATTTTCGTGTGTGTAACAATGCTTATCGGACGAGATGGTACATGTCGCCAACTGGGAGCGACTACACTTAAAAGCTCCTTACAAATGGGAGAGCGCTAACTGTCCCATCTATGGAAATACCGAACAGCGGGGCTTCGAGTTGTCAGGCAGCGGACTGTACATGCTAGTTGTGCGCACCGTATATCGCCGCAAGTGATAGTCACTTTGGGGTGTCCGTGATCATGAATTGATACATCAGTGATGCATTACACCAACCATATGCTTGCTTGTAAGCTATGATGAACCCTTTCCGCGCAAATTAGAAGTTCCGTGTATGTGAAGCAATCATGTATTATCAATCGAGATTGTTTTCTACATGATTATAATGTGCAAATTTGTGTGTGTTTAACAATGCTCATCAGACGTCATGGGAGCACCAACTGATTCAGACCCACCTATAGAAACAATAACCAACGAGACTCCGTACTATATATGTTGAATTCAACTATTGTCTCTTCGCGGCGCTCATGATCGTTGAATGTATATGCTAATTATGTGCACCATATATGATGGAGCGATAATCACTTGTAATGTCCGTGATCATGAGATTGATGGATCACTGATTCATACACCAACTACTCGCTTCTAGGCTATCAGATCTAACAACCCATCCTCAGGCTTCTAAGCATAGTACTTTGCACAAGAATCAAAGAACATTACTAGTACTATAGCGTTCGACTTCAGCAGATAATTCCGTCACGAAAACAAAGCGAACCATCAAAACATACTAATGATCTGATGTTACTAAACTTCAAGTAATACTGCGCCCAGAACGGAGCTAAAACCGTGGAGAGTCCGAGCAAAGTACAAATAGTAGCCTGGACTGTGCTAGGTTCATCACACTACCTCCATCATGTTACCCCCATCCGAATCACTTCTCAACCAAGACACCTATCTTAACCATCTTTCTCCCCAGGAAGCCGTACATTATGAGGTGACAAGTAACCTTCTTGTTATCTTTCTAGGTGTCGGTTCACTTTGTTCCCTTTTGTCTCCATTTCTCATTACTCAACATCCGAAAAGGCTAATATTTGGGACATACTTGCCACTTTCTCCGATGATATCAAAGTCTTGAAACGTAGCCGTTTCCGTTCCACTACGTTTTGTTTCATTTTCTCCAGGTCAGTGCGCATGCCATCATACAGTTTCTGGCCAATAGCAACATTTTTAGATATTTTGCGTTAATAGCACTTGCCATCAGCAGCGTCATTTGCAGAGGTAATTACATTTTATACTATAACAGACCCAAGGATGATACTTTTTTACAGCCAAACAAACTAACAGCATTCATGCCGCAGTCACCACTAGTGCTACTGTTAGTGGAATGTCACTAGGATGCTCTTCCTATCTTTTCCTCCAGCGGATTTATGCAGTTTATGCAGACAATCCTAAAGTCCGACGATTCTTCACCATATTCTGGCTTATTCCCGTTCTTTCCGAAGTTACTTTCCTCTTCTCCCTTGAACCTGTGTATATCCCCAAAACTCAACATTTCAAGGATTCAGGTGTTCAACCTCTAGTGACCATCGTTTTTTTTACAGCAGTCGCTTTCGACTCGTCTGTATTCCTTGCCGTCTCGTATAAAATTGGCAATGCACATGTCGCAGATGATCGCGAAGTGGGGTGGAGACGTTTTGTTTTTGGGAGAACCCTACCTCGTTTATCGCGCGCTGTTTTGCGAGGAGGCCAGCAATATTACTTGTAAGTCCCACTAGCTTCCTCAGAACTGACCTTTATTACTTATCATATGCCACATTGTAGGATAGTTTGTCTGGTGATTTTGCCTAGCGTTATTTATCTATACATTCCTTCCACCCCTCCGATATTCAAAAGCATGGTTGCGGTGTCCTTGACGCCACTCATGGCATCGATGTCATGTCGGGTCTACAGAAATATCAAGCTGTTTGAATGCGACTCTACTATACCATACCCAATCACCGAGATCCAGTTTGTGTAGTTTCTAGGGACAAACCGCCAGCGCACCGCTGAATGCCGTAACTTGACGATTGAAAATATCGAAAGCTAGTACACATGGAGCATACCCTTTATGAGTTTGAGGGATTTGACTTACTTTAATGTCTTGATTCTTTTGTGCCATGTTCATGATCATTGACCGTGTATACTAATATATGTGCACTGTCCATCGTGACCAAGTGATAATCAGTGTCCAAGATGTCCATAATTAATTGATGTATCACTGATGCATACACCGTGATATACAGGGTGGTTTGATGTTACTTCGAAAGTCGGCCAGGAATTTGACTTATCCTCCAAGTATCTTCTCCAGATGGTACTACTATGGTTTATCTGCATATACTCTCACTATTCATCTTCTTTCATTCATTACAGACAATAGGATGGATCGCGTCGCGCCCGTAAAATGACAACAATCTGACAGACCACTTAAAATCAAACTCCTGACCTCCGTAATTGTCCGCCGTGTTAGTAACCGAATAATCCCTCAACCATGTGCCACATTGTATATATGAAGTCTAAAACCATTCCTTCTGAACATAGTGCTCCGACCAAAGGTTCAAGGATGTTGTTACATCACTCCCTCAAAACATAAGTCCAGTTTATCATGAGGACAGAACGAATCATTAAAATCTATGAGTATCACGATTTAGCTGTGATAACACAAGAATAGTACGCTGCGCCCAGAGAAGTGTGATCAGCTGGGGCTGAATGGAGGTAAGTGGGCAGCAACAAGATTAGCACGAAGCAAAGTACAAGTAGTGGCCTGGATTATACCTGCCTCCATCATGACACCCCCGTCCAGCACTGAGGCATTTTCCAACCAAGACACCTATCTTAACTATCTTTCTCCCCAGGAAGCCCTAGAATATGAAGCGACAAGGAACATCCTTCTCATCTTTTTAGGGGTCAGTTCCCTGTGTTCACTTTTGCCTCTGTTTTCCCTTGCTCAACACCCTAAAAAGGCTAATATTTGGGATATACTCGCCACTATCTCCGATGATATCAAAGTCTTGAAACGTAGCAGATTTCGTTCCACTACATTCTGTTTCATTTTCTCCAGGTCAGTGCACATGCCATCATACAGCTTCTTACCAATAGCAGTCACATTTTTAGATGTTCTGCTCTAGCAGCACTTGCTATCAGCAGTGTCATTTGCAGGGGTACATATCCTCCATATTATAATAGACCCGAGGATGACACTGCATTATAGCCACACAAACTTATCACATTCATGCTGCAGTTGCTGCTAGCGCTACTCTCAGTGGAATGTCAGTAGGATGCTGTTCATACCTTTTCCTCCAGCGAGTTCGTGCTGTGTATGCAGACAGCCCTAGAGTCCAACAATTCTTCACTATATTTTGGCTTATCCCCGTCCTTTCTGAGTCCACTCTCGTCTTCTCTCTCAAACCAGCATATATCCCCGAAACTCAACATTTCAAGGATTCAGGCATTCAACCTCTAATGATCCTCATTCTCTTTGCGTTGGTTGCCTTTGACTCGTCTGTATTCCTTGCCATCTCATATAAAATTGGAATTGCACATGTTGCAGATGATCACGAAGTAGGGTGGAGACGTTTCATTGCAGGGAAAGCTTTACCTCATCTATCACGGGCCGTCTTACGAGGAGGACAACAATATTACTTGTAAGTCCCAATAGCTTTCTCAGGATTGATATTTATTACTTATCATGACCCACGTTTTAGGACAGTGTGTCTGGTGATTTTGCCCAGCATTATTTCTCTATACATTCCTTCCACCCCTCCTATATTCAAAAGCATGGTTGCAGTGTCAGTGGCACCACTCATAGTGTCGATGTCATGCCGCGCCTACCGAAACATCAAGTTATTTGAAGACGACCCAGCCACACCTTACCCAATCTCCGAGATCCGATTTACGTAGTTGTTTAGGGAGAAAACCAGGATAATTAGCATAATTATCGATTATCTCTCCCTCTCCGATCCTCTTTTTGTGCTAATCCTTGGAGTCGGATATAGAGGGGAACTACTATCGGGGATCTGTGAGGGCAACCGCATCAAAACGCTCCCAATAACTCAAACAGAATGGAAAATACCATCAGGAGAGTGGCGTCTGGCAATGATATTGATGATAATGAGGAGGACTGGAGTCAGGGGGGGAGGGCGAAGACGAATTCAGATACGATGATGATCATGGAAATTGCTTCTAAGTCAACACACACAGTGGCACAGCTGAGAGAGAGGAACCCCAAGAATCAAACCTTTATTCATGATGCTCCATACTTGCAGAGATGTCGGGCATGGAACCCAACAGTTCGAGAGCGCTACATTTACTAAAGGAATTCAAGGTTTGATTACTGATTTAGGTCATTGCCGCTAGAAGGGTCATCATCGCTCATACATGATGTACGTACTGGGCGCACAACTAAAATTAGCTTTGCACGAACCCAGGGTGATTACTGGATTACACTCAGTCCCAGCTCAGTCCGCCCTGCCGCCAGGCTGAACAATGACCCGTTAGTACACATCCAAATAGAAGATGATATCCTGATATTCTCGCATGTCTGGCCAAGTAAATCATAGCATCTTCTATATGTGCCGTAAGCGCATACTTACAATAACGGAAAGAGATTATGTTGGCCGGCTCCATTGCACACTCTCATGGACTGCTGAATCTCCTGGTCTGACTACCTATGTTAGCCAGATATTAGCCATCATTCGCCTCTGGGAGCTGTGTCCAGCATGAGACAATATTTTCAAGTTTCATAGAGATTCGGCTCGGCAAGCTCCCACTTATCACAATGGTTCCGGCGGCCCATAAGTGCCGCATGTGTGAAGGTATCATCCTTATCAATCGAGATTGTTTTATACATAAATACGTGTGAAATTTTGTGTGTATAGCAATGTTCATCGGACGTAGTGGGAGCACCAACCGAAAGTAAATGCGGAACCGCAGGCCTCAAATTTGGGAGTCGGAGGAGTTCTCACTGTGACCCAGTAAGACATACCTCAGGTTTACTTACTAAATCTCGAGGCGGCCCGCGTGCGGTGTTCATCAAGTCTGCGCTCTGCATCGTGATCATGACCATCATTTCCAAATCGCCTCCGTGTTGGTGATGTCCATGATTGATACGCACACGAGTGATTGGGTGATCCACTGACCACATGCCTCGTTGTACATTATGAAGACTAAAATCCTTCCACCAAATTTCACCAAATTTCCAGTCATTCTCAACAAGCACCTCGCCCGCGTGAGTTCACGAATGCTACCACACCTTCACTGTAACAAGTATAACCAGTCACTTGAAGACAGACCGAAGCATCGAAACCTATTAATATTGCGATAGAAGCGATGAAAAGCACACTCCAGCCCAGAGAAGTGTGATGGATCGGGTCCAAACGGAGGTAAAGATGGGCTAAAACTATGTATAGAGCGAGGGGGAAGCAGTAGCCCCTAAACTCTTGGTCTCATCCCATATGCTGCCTCCATCTAGCGCCGAGTCACTTCTCAACCCAGACACCTATCTTAACCATCTTTCTACCCAGGAAGCCTTGGAATACGAGGCAACAAGGAACGTTCTCTTTGTTCTTCTAGGTGTCAGTCCCTTTAGTTCACTTTGCGCCCTCTTCTCCCACTCAATGTGTTAAAAAGGCCAGTATTTGGGACATTCTCGCCAGCATCTTCGATGATATAAAAGTTGTGAAACGCAGTCGCTTTCGTTCCACTACATTTTGTTTCATTTTCTCTAGGTCAGTACGCGTACTATCCCATGGCTTCACGTTAATAACAATAATTATAGGGGCTTTGCTATAGCAGTGCTTGCTATCAGCAGCGCCATTCGGAGCAGTACGTATCCTTCATACTCTGGTAGACTTACAGATGACATTGCTTAATAGCTACACCAACCGACAACATCCATATCCCGATCGCCGCTGGCGCCATTCTCAGTGGAATGTCGATAGGATGTTCCACATACCTTTTCCTCCAGCGTATTCGTGCAGTCTACGCAGACAGCCCTAAAGTTCGACAATTCTTTACCCTATTTTGGCTTATCCCCGTCCTTTCCGAATCCACTCTCTTCTTCTCCATCAAGCCCGTATATATCCCCAAAACTCAATACTTCAAGGATTCAGGCATTCAACCATTGCTGTCCCTCATTTTCTTTACGGCGGTCGCTTTCGACTCTTCTGTGTTCCTTGCGATCTCGTATAAAATCGGGATCGCGCATAACATAGTTGATAGTGAACTAGGGTGGAGACGTTTCGTTCTGGGGAAAGCTCTGCCTTGTTTATCACGATCTGTCTTGCGAGGAGGTCAACAATATTACTTGTAAGCCCCAGTAATTCCCTCTTAATCGATTGATCTTATGTCTTGATGTAGGATAGTGTGTCTGGTGATTTTTCCCAGTGCTATTCTCCTATACCTTCCCTCCACTCCACCGATATTAAAAAGCATGATTACGGTGTCCTTGATTCCACTCATGGCTTCGATGTCATGCCGCGTCTACCGCAGCATCAAGCTATTTGAATCTGATTCCACTACACCCTACCCAATTTCCGAGATCCTATTTGTGTAGCCCCTTAAAGACAAGCCCGCCGGAAAACCACTGTATACCATAACCTAACGAATGAGGAGGAGCAGATTATGGGTTTGTTATAGGCTGATTTATATGGCGCACTACTTTTTGGAACTTGATAACTTCGATATCTTTATTCTTAACCAATTATTGTATCAAAGATTCCACTTCAAAATATATCGATATGATTGCCTCTTTCATCTGGATCTGCCTACAGGTAGTCAGAAAAGCCGCCCACTGGATACACAATAGCCGAACACCCTACCCTGCTCCGAGATCACCGTCCGGCAGGGCAATATTTCCAAGAATAGCTTGATTACAATCCGCATCAACCTGCCCACAGCAGTATTGAATAGGAGACGACAGCTGTGGGTCCTTTAGACGGAAACTAGTCCTTAGCCGGGTTGAAACTATGGTACTTCATTCCTATCAAAGCTAACGAATTTATGGTGTGTTATGTTAAACTTCAGCCGCTGACCCAGACCTTGAGTAGCATGAGTGTCGATTCTTGAAACTACCACCCCCTTCTTCGAAAGGATTTTGTGCCAGGGTAGGATCCTATTTCGGTAATGTACCATGAAATGACAGTTCTTTCAACCCCTTTCTTTATGAAGTCTCGAGAATTGCTCTGAGTCTTTACCACCCCGAGGCTTATCCAACCGCTTGTTTGTAACGGCCAAGTAATCACCGTTCTATTTTTTGTGGTTCCACTTTTCACGGACATTTGGCTGGCACTGCCTGTCACATTTAATTATATCGTCGCCCACATTATCGCCAGGTACCCCACCTGGGGCAGAAAACGTGATCGGTCAATGAACCAATTATTAATGATTAATTGATTATCTACATAGTTTGAACTCCGCTTGCATCTTCAACACCACGAACTGACAAATTCGAATGCTATGTAAATATTTGATCTCGCGGATGCACGTGGAATCATTATTTGTCGAGTGATTGAACTCAAGATCCTTAACCGTTGCCCATATTTTCGACCTGGAAGTAAGTCATTGTTATATCGGATCAAGCAATCCAAACTCAGATTGATAGGCATCACACCCGGCACTGATCCAGGAGTAACTATATCGTTTGTTCCGTCAGCCATCATGCTTCCAGCAAAACCCTGGAACCTGTCCTGAATTGGGTGACGGCCTTCCGAAGTTTTGCTGTTGGAGAACTGATTTATCCGTCATGGGCTTCGTGCCCGATCGCACAATCATGTCAGTGTCAGGTGTCGTTCACTCCTCTCATAGCCGCCAGAGAAGGTCTTCTTAAGTCCCGATCTTGAGCCATTCAGGAGCATGCCTCCTCTTTCCTTCAACTCCAGCTTTCATCCTGGCAACCGTGAACACGTCAAGTGTGTTGGCGCGCCAGGTGCCAATCATTGTGTTCAAGTGTGTCCCTATCTTTGTTCTTGAACTTTGCCTTTGCCTTACGCATAATTCACAGCATTCAACCTTGCCTCATTCATCACAATCTATCATGGTGAGAATTTCGAACCTGTATAGGAAAATTTCCAAAACGGCTGACAACCCTCCGTTGGTCAGGCATCTTCTAGGACTAGGTCATCGGGCGCCGCTGTTTCGAACCCGGCTTCTGAAGATGTAAGTTACGAGCTATCATGTTGTCAATTACTGAGCTCTTGGTAAACAGCTTGCATCATTGCATAACATGAACAATAATCGGGCTTTCCAGCATCCTGATCGCTCAACGTCATTAGTATGTCAACACAGCATATAACATATTCCTACTTTGAACCCGACGCTTACACTTGTCAGACTGTTGGGACAACAAACAGTACAACGGCATATGAAAACACGTCTACCTTTTCCTGTCTACGATTGTCTGGTCAATCCGATTCGCGTTCATCAAGGACATGGGTAGACCCTCCCGCCGGCGGCTCCAGTTTATTCAACGGTCTCCGATTGCCCATGGTCAGTAACTCCACTCGGAATTGTGAAGATCGACCTACTGAATAGCTACTAGCCCAAACCTACATTCCCAGCAGCGACTCAATCCATGAACGTGGCATCTACGACTACCTTCAATGGATCCTCTACAGATCCCCGATGCTTCGAAAGCATTTTTCGAGGTTCCGAAACCCAAAGTGAGTGGACTATGCCCCTCCACAGGTCCCCACACAACCGTTACCTCAAGGCTTGGTACGCCGTTATCATTTTTCGCAGTAAATTTCCCAATTATCAATGATTCATTACAAACAGGTTTACCGTGCAAACGTCTCCTCTCAGCCGCCACCGGAATTGTCTCCAGTAGGACCCCCGCCCAGCAGGAGTGTGCCTCAGTCTGATCAAATCAATGCTTGTCCTGGTAAGTCTTCTTTTCAACTAGGGGCGGATCAACGACACTATCATACATCTCAGGAAGGAACTCACGAAAGCGTTTACCCGAACCGGAGGCATCTACTTCAAACAAACGACAGCGTACAACTGAACAGAATATTCAATCAGGCAAAGAGTCAGGTAATTGTCGCGGCCTGTCCTACGTAACTAATTTTGGTGACTAACTGTCTTTGATCAGAAAGTTACCAAGGTTTCTTTTCCAAGGGTCGTGGCTTTATTTTCCATCAACCAACCATGATTGATGTGGGACAGATCACTCACGTACAGAACGATCGTCCAGACGAAAGTAGGAGTGTTGTTGTTTTTTATTGTGCCAACTTATTACTGAGACATATTCTCTAAATCAGCTTTACGGTGGCTCAAAGGATACACCATGCATGGAGCTGAATATAATTCACGTGAACGCGATCCTCCTCCTCGTTGTCATCCCGACACTCGTGAATCCATTGTACGGAGGGCAAATGACTGGATAAACAGTCCCAGTCGTGAGAAGAAACAGTTATGGATTCGTGGAGCAGCTGGTGTAGGAAAGTCTGCCATCGTCCAAACGATTGTGGAGGGTCTGGCAGAGGAGAAACATCTTGGCGGCAGCGTCTTCATCTCAAGACCAAACGGTCGTAACAATCCCTACCAAATCTTCCCCTCTATCGCCTACCAGCTGGCCGTTCAGGACCTGAGCTATAGAGCTTACATCACGAGTTTGATGTTGGAAGATCCTCGGTCACTTGAGAAGTCCATGAAAGAACAGATGCGTATTCTCCTTGTCGAACCATTTGTCAACAAACGAATCCGAGACGGGCTTGATGATCTTGTCATTGCCTTAGACGGTCTTGACGAGTGTGATGGTGACCCAGAACAAGATGATCCACGGTTGCGCTTGCGGACAAGTGATGATGTTCAATGCGAAATCGTACAACTCATCAGCGATTTTGTGTTGCGGTATCCATCTGTGCCTCTCATCTGGATCGTATCCAGTCGTCCAGAGAAGCATTTGCAGACCGTATTCTATGACGAAATCGTTCGGACAAGTTTCTGGGAAGAGGATATCCCGGTTGATTCAGATGAAGCATGTAAAGATGTCGAACGGTTTCTGGTCCACGAATTTCAGAAGATCAGAAAGAAGTATCCTGATCACATGCCTCATAACGGAATATGGCCCAGTAAAAAGGATTTCACGGCGATTACCAGGGCAGCTCTGGGTTTATTCATCTTCGCGGAAGTCGTTGTCCGCTTTGTGGATGATCCTCATATCAAAAATCCGATCGCACAGCTCAAAACCGTCCTATCAACAATCGCAAAGTTAACTTCATCAGCCAGCGTGAATCCTCTCGCCGTCCTCGATGCTATTTATATGGAAATTCTCAAACGTGTGCCTAGCAACGTCATTGGGCCCGCCAAAGAGATTTTTGCCTATATGATCCATCTCGATAGTCGAAAAGCCGCTAAATCCAAGTTCAACCTGGCCTTAATATGCAATGCTCTGTTTATTCCAAAAGATGTCGCTGTCACTGCTCTGCATCATCTCCACTCCGTTCTGAATTTCTCAGGTATTACGGATATTGGTTTGACCCGGCCTCGATTCTATCACGCTTCTTTCCGTGATTTTCTTCAAGACCCTTCTCGGTCATCTGAATTTTCCGTTGAAAACGTTCGGTCGTTCTTTTCAGCTGGCGGTTGCTTAGGTCTTGCCATATCAGAACATTTACGCACCGGTATGTTTCAAGTCACTTCGTGTGCATATATTATACACCTGATATGCTGAGATAGAAGAATCACAACCATGGCCTGGGGAACATAGTTTAACGAGGCCCATAGACAACGCTGTTCTGCAATATCAATCGGACTCTGTTAATAGTGGTCCTTTACCGCTGTCCTCTTCGTTTTCGTTCCTCTCTCCTCTTCTCCACAGCCATGATTTTGCCGCTGTCGTTTCTGAGCTTTCGATTGACGGCCATAACTTGCTGGGTGCAGAAGTATGTCTTTCTCGATCTGGTTTGCTTGTTGTAGGTAACGTTCTTATCTTGATCACAGGGAGCGGTCATTTAGAGATTTTGTACAACGCCAAGGTGTTTCTACCAGATGTCTTGTAAAGGTTGGGAACCTGGAATCTCAATGTTTCTATTTTGGCTGAATATGGTGAAAAGTGATTTAGCCGAGTGAGAAGGAGGATCGGGGATCAAGGGCGCCTCGAGGCAACGGGGTCAGAGCAGGGAATGTGGTCGTCTTACTCCGAGTTTAAGAAAGGCGTGAATCCGGCGGCCCTTCATAAACGTAGCGCTACCATATCAATGACATTGCAAATGTAAACCGGTTAAATTCGACTGATGGCCAAAGCAGCTGAATGATAGTGTACATGGATTGGTCACAAGAATAGAGTGGTGAGAAAGGGTGATTCTATTGACGACACACATTCGCTTATTCATTCGACAACACCGAAACGCCTTTTGTTCTGCACTAATAGACCAAACTTCGCATAGGAATGAGATGAAGAAAAAGGGGAGTGTTTGTTGGGGTCCTGGGTCACCGATTACGCAGCGGACGCAGTCGGACACTCGCGAGAAAGATGACTACGAACGGTGTCGGTAAAGAACGTTAAGGAATAATATCATGTAGTATCACTTACTCTTCGGCTCCGCAAGTGTAGCAAGCCTTTTTTTGAGGGTTGGGACAATCACGACTGATGTGTCCAGCTTGGGAACACCTGTAACACTTGGAACCTTGGGTGCAATCCCTTGACAAGTGGCCGGCACCTCCACAAGTGTAGCTTAAAAGAGCAAAACGTAAGCCATCACGGCCCATCAGATGGCAGGAAATAGATTTACCAAGTTTTGTTCGAGTTAAAGGCGCCGTATCCACGTTCACCAGAATTCGTGCATGCACGAGCGATATGACCCGTCTTTCCACAGCGGTAGCACTCTTGACTGCCAGAGAACCCACTAGGGGCGGGAGCTTGTTGAGTGCAGTCGCGGGACTTATGGAGATAAAATAAGCCTTTTGACGATTTTCGATCAAATACGGTAGACTTACGATGTGCCCCTCTACTCCACACTTATAGCAGGTTTTTGCTTTGGTTTCTTGGGTACAATCACGGGAAACATGTCCCTCACCACCACCTGGTCATCAAATCAAAACCGCGTGAGTTTACAATAGCGCACATAGCAAAACTGAACCCCGACTCACAATTATAACTAGACAAAAATAGCGGGTGACATCAGAACCCAAAAATACGCAGCCAAGGATCGTAATTGAAATGAGGAAAGGGGGATATAGAATAGGGGTGGATACAGTGAACGGAACAATCACCAAGTAGGAGTTCCCGCCTTCGGACAACTTGCGGCTTGATGGCCAACTATAAATAGAAATGAGATCATTGAAAAAAAAAAAGCTGGGCAATTAGGTGGAAATAGATGGGTGATGGTTAAACCAGGACATGACAGCGACGCCACACGTTAACAGCATCTAGTTGATAAGAATCCGGCGGTATCGCGCGAGAGTCTTATAGCAACAGACACAATAGAGGACCATGTGCAGTGTAGCAGTGAGGCCTTACAAGACGCGCTGATCGGGGTCGGTGTTGAATGTCACAGACTTGGCACATATGTTCACGAGGAAGGTCGGCAAACTCTTCTTGTGCTTGAGATCGAGGACCAAGGCGCAAATGGAAAGGTGGAATGCCGGAGGAAAAGCAATAAATAATATATTGCCTACGATCGCAGTGACGACGACCAGTACAGAACACAGCAAGTGCGTGTGAACTTCATCGACAATCGATAAGCGCGCTGTAAAACCTGGCCCCACCGCACACTTGGCCACTAAAACAAAACAAAAAAACCACATGGTAAAAAATGAAAAGCCAGTTGACGAATCGTTGCCTAGAAGACTAACACCCTCTTTGCAAACGAGCGACCGACATGCCAAAAGGAAAAGGGGGCAAGGATAGGATCGATGACAGTAAGACTACGCACAGCCACCACAATTGAAGCAACCACGACCAGACATTGGAAGAGGACTGTCTACATAGGAGAATCATCAGTACGCCTACGGTGGCCGCAGACGGGAGCGTGCGCCACGGCTGCTCAACATCTGGGACAGCGAGGACCGAGTCAGGAGAGAAAAAAAGACAAAAAGCCTACTTTCGGGGAAGATGATGGGTGTAAGAATGAAAAGACGTCTGAGGAGCGGAAGCGGATGCGCGAGTCAGGTGGTAGAAAAAAGGCTGGTCGGGCCGTAAATTCTTTCGGGATATCCCGACAGCTGCGTCGTCCCGCCCGGCCTCGGTCCCCACCTGGCTTTTGTGGCGTGGACGACTTGGCGCCCCAGCCACCGCTTGGTCCGTGCCCGAGACGCCCGGTGGCCCGAATACTGCTGCGTTGACCCAGTGGCCCGCCCCGTTTCGTCCCCCGACACGCGAAATCTTTTCCCTTCGAGGGTGCCTTCCCCCGGCATTTGCGTCTAGATCCCGCTAACTCCGATGACGGAATCTGATATCCTTTGTACCTTCCCTATATAGACTACGCTTAATTAGAACACAACAGCGCTTCAAATTTGGATCCGCCGTCGCTGGCCTCATGTCAGGCCGGGGCCTTTTAGACTCTGACTCAGTATTACTGTTTCTCCGCTTCTATTCGCCCTCTTTACCCTTCTCGGCCTCCTTCTCGGCCTTCTTTTCCCCTTCAGTCTCGTCCTTCTGCTCCTCTTCTATCCCCTCCTCAAACTCGGCACGCCCAATCGAGGCCTTGTTATCTACCAACCCATGTAACGCAATCACCGCCCTCAACAAACTGCTCAAATAAACAACCAGCATCTGGTCGTTCGTGCTCGTCGTGAAGCTCTTCGTCAAATCCAGATCAGCCAGATTCGGTAGCAGATTCAAAGCATCCTGTAAATGATATACGATCTGGTGGTTCACAGGCATGGTCCCCGCAGCAACTTCCGTGAGGTATTTCTGGATATCACCCAACCGAGATTGGAGGCCCCGCAGCGAAGCCAACTGTTCACTGACACGAGTAGCCAAAGTTGTCGTCGTAGAATCCTTAATATCCCGTAATAGATGCTCAACACCGATTTCCTCGGCTTCCTCAGCTTCTATCGTGGAAGGAACGTGCAGGAACGTTTTTCTAGTCTCTGTGCCATCCTGTATTTCATCCACTTAGTCAATTAGATCAATACTCAGTAATCGAGCTCTTACGTCTTTGATTTCCTCTACGGCAAAGTAGGCGTCTGTGGGAATGCCAACTGTGTTGGGTCGGACATCTACGATGACCATGACGGGTCTTGCAATAAATCGTTTGAATAGATCGTTGATTTCTTGGTCCGACGCGCGCAACTTTGGGCCAGTATGATACCACCCGATCATCCTTTCCCTAGCTAACCAGCATCATACTTTGCTCAGTCATTCCTACATAAAACGAGTAATAGAACGATCAAGCACAAACTCACCGTTGACTTTTTTGAACATCTCGTACATTCCTTCAATATAATTATGATCCAAAAACCACGTTTTAGAATCCTTCTCATCCTCTTCGAACGGAATTCCAAATGAGTTGGCGACATTCACAGTCTTGCCGTTATCCTGCCCAAGAAGAACACCTATTACCCTCTTATGCGAGTTGCGCGAAACCGATCGAGCATGGTGATCTGTTACAGATAGCAGGACAAGCGGATGGACGACTATATCATCCCGTGATGATATTTCCGAATATCAGGATAGCATAGATGAAGTGAATAATCGAGAAGGACCAGATTCCAAGGAGAACAAATGCAGCACAACGGTTTCTTTTCGTCAGCCCTGACTCGTTCATTCAAATACAGGACCGAGAACGTACTGACGGTGGTGTTCGCTAACGCTGTTAACTTGGAGTGTGATCAGTTTCTCAAACATCGAGCGACATATTTCAACGTACTTGTTCTGTTGTCGTTGCTACCATGACTGGATGAGGATGACGATTGGGAGAATTGATGCGTTAATAACCTCTCGAATGACGCGTACACGAACGCGTGTGTGTTTGTTATTGTTTACTATCAGCTTCCATAATCTTATCTATCTACACAATACATTAATTAAGTATATTCGAAGCAAACGTTACTATGGGGAAGGTCAACAGTAAACGCTATTTCAATATTTCATCAACACGCTCTATTAGTCTACAAGTCAGCTACAAGCAACGTGGGAAGCTCCGCCTCTGCACTCTATATTATCACTTCACTTAGCACCGAGGTCATGAATCTTGCCTAGAAAGTTAAAACCCGGTCTTAAGGCCGTCTCAAGAAAGACTGTTCTTTATTCATTCTTGATCACTCGCAGGCTGTTTTATATGACTCCCATTTACAGGGCCCCGCGTAAGTTTTTAGTGCTTCAGAAGGGACACTATCATGCCAGTGACGTAGGGCAAAACATTCTTCGATATCGGGTTCCACGTGGATCGTGCTTGGTGCTACAACAGAGAGCGTTCTATGCAGGATGGTGCCTTTGTGGGTCCCAGATGCTATACTTATACGATCAAAACAGGGCCGGAAAGGTGTCAACAAGAGGAATGAACAAACGGAAGTCAACAAGGTGAGCATTTCTGATCGCAATTATGTCTCCTCGACGCGCAGTAAACTCTTCCGCATGGTGTGACCATAGAGTAACTGGAAGACTGGTCCTTGATTGGTCGAAAATTGTTATATGCCGAAAAGGAGCCTGAGAGGACCATTCAGTATGAGCAGCATACAAGGCCAAGTTCCATCTTATAGATATTCACTTTAATTGCAAATTTGTAGATGCATTTGTCATCGATGAGAGAGGTTTCGGATACGATACCTATCACATCAACCGACTGTAAACAAATTATGTTAGGATTCCAAAATTGGCCTCCAATCCGTGACTTACACAATTAACTATTTTTTCCATCTGATCATCTTCGAAGCCCTCATCATCCAATTCCATCTGATGCAATTGGGGAATCGTAGATAGATTGAAGGTATATGGAAGTGTATCAGTATCGACGGCACACTTTGGAAACACACCATTCAGTATCAACCGGACAGCAGATCTGAGGATGAACGTACCTCTTCGATGACCGTACCTTTTGTAAAAGCTAAGAGCGTCTCATTCTTGAGATTTGAATAATGAAGATAGCGAAAATAGGGCCCCATGCCAATGACTGTCAGGTTGGATAAACAATAAATCTTTCCTCCTTGAAACCTATCGTATATCTCCTCTGCGAGTTCATTGCGCCAATTCTGAACTATGACTCGTATCTCGCTTGATTTGTCCATGAGATGGATCACAAAACATGGTCGCCGCAAATGTGAGTAGTGTGGGTCATATAAGCGTGATTTATAAGTAACGCGTGCGCGAATAGGAGGAAGAGCAATGGACTTGGGGAAAAGAGCCAATAAAGCTATCGGTACAACATCCTCAACCGGAAAGCGCTCTGTTGATGTATCTTTTAATACATAATTCAGTTTGCGCAACGGCGTAAAGTACATACCATCTTCATAGTCAACCAGGTCCTCCTGGATTCTCCCAACAATTCCACTCAAAGGATCTGTACACTTTTCGAAATTTTGGATAAACAAAGTATTGCAAAGTCTATATCAGTACGAATAAGGTAAGCCAAGATTCAAGTCATAGGTTTTCGAACGCGTCACCCGAAGTCCTCCAACAAGATTGGACAGAACAAGGCAAGCTTGATTTTATAAACTCCAAAATACATGGCATCCATCTCTTTCTCATCAATGTCGATAAATCGCGCGGGTAAATATCGATGACCATCCGATATGGTTGCATTGGGCGAGATTTCGCGTTCATGGGCAAGATGGGAGGGAAGAACTTGCACAACAATGTCGGTGACATGGAATTTTTCTCTGAGCGGCAGGAGCTTTGTGATGCCACCGGAAATCAGTGTATAGCCAGTGAGTGGACGGGTTTTCGAGGCCATTGTCGTTCAGAGATAAGCAGTAAGAAAAAAGGAACGTATAATAATAGCGCTGCCTCACCCATTTTCAAGTTATCCAAGTTCACACGCATTTATAAGGAAATAGGAGTCCGGATTGGCAAGAAGACTCGGTTGAACACACCTTTTGCGGGCTAGTCTGAGCACAAAAAGTCGTGAACTGAGTAGGCAGAGTACATGAGATGGGGCCAAAGAGGTGCTGAGGGGCGGAATACTGATAATGAACAAAAGCCGGAGACTCCTGTCCGCCCGTAGTGACATCATTGAGAGCGGCACTGATCCCCGGATGCTGGTGCCACAGAATAAACAACCGCAACAGTCGGGAGGCGAAAGAAAAGGAGCTACTGCCCTAGTTACCCCTGTCGACGGAGAATGTATATCACCTCTGTGACTGTGACTTTGTTCACCAATCCACTGCACTGCCAAGTCAATAAAACACCTGTTGCATTAATGGCTTATTAAAGTCAAATAAATTACTTAGCAACAATATTTAAGAATTTGTGCTAATCCAATATTAATGCAATATTTATGTCCAGACAAAAATAACATATCAATAAGATTTCTTAAACATTTTTGAATAATAAATTATTTGACTTCAATAAGTTATCTATTCAACATATGTTTAATTGACTCATTTTCCCAGTGAATCTGCTTCCAATGCTCGTGAACTCGCATCTGGCTATTTGTTGCGATGTCCTCATCTAGCATCTTACCTCTCAATACAGACATTTACTTGAACTATCTCTCACCTCGGGAAACCATTCAGTATGAGACTGCTAGAAACATTGTCCTCATCCTCTTAGGCATTGGTTCTTCACATTCCATCCTTGATCTCTTACTAATCTTT
Source organism: Agaricus blazei (assembly GCA_029719445.1). Taxonomy (NCBI): domain Eukaryota; kingdom Fungi; phylum Basidiomycota; class Agaricomycetes; order Agaricales; family Agaricaceae; genus Agaricus; species Agaricus blazei. The sequence goes on along the minus strand of SSNC01000002.1, from coordinate 2,517,685 downwards.
TGGAAGATCATTATTTGGGATATGCTGGCCACCATCCCTGACAATATAAGAGTTCTAAGGTGCAGCAGGTTACACCTCACTACATTCTGTTTCATTTCATCTAGGTCAGCATTCCTCACTATATGCTATCTTATCACTTTTTGTTATAGTGACCCTGGCCCAGTCCTAAGCTGGGGCGATATGTCACTACCGATAACGCAGTTACTGATAGAGCATATCAAAGGAGCCTTCTCGGTTGAATGGAGATTCAACTTCAAAGGTGGTAATACTGAGATGATTATACAAGCAAAAGAGGAAGCTTAGTAATTAAGACTTATAGGTTCTAGAGCTTTTAGATAAAGGCTTAGTATTAGTCTCCACCTAACCAAGTAGAAACATTGTTTCTACATGGTCGAGTTGAGGGGTTTATATACTACAGCGAGTATCTACTTATGTAATACTAATAAGAGTCATATCCAGTCGTAATTAGTCATAATAAGTCATATCAAGTCATAACTAATCATAATGAGTCGTATCAAGTCATATAAGTCCTCCAAGTCAGTATAAGTCAGAACGACTCATAACTGTGAGTCAGAAGATTCTTGACTTTGCTGACTAAGAAATATTACATAAGAAAAAGAGAAACAATATTTCGATACAATTACATCAGCAAAGGTAGGCATATTAGATAAGCAAAGAAATTAAAATCATAACATATCAAGTCATAACTAATCATAATGAGTCGTATCAAGTCATATAAGTCCTCCAAGTCAGTATAAGTCAGAATGACTCATGATTGTGAGTCGGAAGATTCTTGACTTTGCTGACTAAGAAATATTACATAAGAAAAGAGAAACAATATTCGATACAATTACATCAGCAAAGGTAGGCATATTAGATAAGAAAAGAAATTGAAATCATAACATAGAAAATGTGCTAGCTAGTATTTACAAGGGTATAACACCCACTAGCTTATTGACGCAGCACCCTAGCTAGCGACAGCAGCACAGAGTGACGTCTGGTCACACACCTGGTCAACGAGAAGGTGGATTGGTAAGTTGATGTAGATAATAGAGCTGAGAGCGAGATAGACGAAAAGTATGAGAGATTTCGAGCTGGAGAAAGTCCCCAGACTTTCTCCTTCTTATATACATAAGGTAGAGCATAAGCGACGACTATAGAGAGTAAAAACATGGTAAATGTCTATCATAGAAGGGCATAGAATATATCCTATTTAAGTAACTAACATAATGCATAAGTTTGGATTGGACAGATGCTATTGCATACTCGTCCTAGGTAATCATTCTGGAATAGTATAGAATGTGTCCGGTGTTTGTATCGAACACCTGACCAGGTGTAGCGGATAATTAAGACCCACAGTTGGGTCTCGAAACGATGATGAATTTAAATTATCGTTTCAACATAGCTAAGGTGCAGGGTCAGAACCTAACCATCTCTTGACACCTCAATAGTCTATCTCATAGTCTAATAAACCTGCCTTGACTCTTATATGGGAAAACTGTACCATGTAAGGCAAATATAGTCACTAGCTACCAGGAATGATCTGAGTAGAGGCATTAAATCTGGTGGTGACAACTAGTTAGGCCGAAATACGACTGTGACACTCTAGCTACCTAGACAAAACGTCAATTTATGCTTAGCTAAACTACAGATCACTCATCCAGAGATATACTATTCAAAGCAGTTGACCCACAGAAGACATCAGCTCAGACAGGGAGCAGCTATCATGCAAACTAGCGAGCTGAAATCCCATCAGATTATCGTGGACCCACTAGCTAGCCAGACATATCACCAATTAGGATTCTCATCACATATTGATAATGAATCTGAGCGGGTAGAATGTTCAGCCAAGCAGCCTTTGACATTCTGAAACCTGACAATGTACCCATGTGGGTTCCAGGGGTAGCACAATGAAGACTAGCTACCATTGTTAGATGGAAGGAGTAAGGTGCTAAGTGACGTCAGGCAGCACCTGCTCCAACCATGATTATTGGCGTGGATAGGATCTATCCATACCCTCAGCCCAGTCCATATGATACCCTTAGTAATAGTAGAATTACTTTGTTAATATTTGTATGCATAATGTGAATATAAAAACCCTCTAGCTAGTGTCAAGAAAGGCAAGCAATCTCCTGTCCACATCTAGCTTTGAGGATCGTGATTTGTAAAGTAGTGATCTAATAAGTGAATAACAACTAGCTTGCGAGAGAGCTTCTAGAAAAACTCAGACTAGTTCAGCAGTTCATGTTATGATTTCAATTCCTTTCTTATCTAATATGCCTACCTTTGCTGATGTAATCATATCGAATATTGTTTCTCTTTTCTTACATAATATTTCTTAGTCAGCAAAGTCAAGAATCTTCCAACTCACAGTCATGAGTCATTCTGACTTATAATGACTTGGAGGACTTATATGACTTGATATGACTCATTATGATTAGTTATGACTGGATATGACTCCTATTAGTATTACATAAGTAGATACTCGCTGTGGTATATAAACCCCTCAACTAGACCATGTAGAAACAACGTTTCTACTTGGTTAGGTGGAGACTAATACTAAGCCTTTATCTAAAAGCTTTAGAACCTATAAGTCTTAATTGCTAAGCTCTCTCTCTTGCTTGTATAATCGTCTCAGTATTATTACCTTTGAAGTTGAATCTCCATTCAACCGAGAAGGCTCCTTTGATATGCTCTATCAGTAACTGTGTTATCGGTAGTGACGTATCGCCCCAGCTTAGGACCGGGCCGGGGTCCCTATAACATTAAGTAGAAACGTTCCTTCTCCGTTGCTTGGAGACGAAACCGTTTGCTGCCCCATAAAACCCTAAACAAACGCTAGCGATCGTCAATTTTAGGGGTCGTAATAAAAGCACAAAGCTGTCCAAAAACTATTTGTGTTATTATTACCGGGAGATTGACGGCACCTGCCAACTAGGGAAATAGTTGAGGCTGAGCCTACCAGCTAAGCGAGGTCGCGCTTGTAAAATATACGGGACGGTTGTTGTACCGACTGCAGACCGTAATTGAAGTCTAGCAGGTCACATAACACAACTGTAGGAGGCCTGAAGAGGCTAGAGAACCCTAGTGAATCTCAGGTTACCGGAATCGGTACTGACGAAGTCACGAAGTCCAGTACAGAGTTTGGAATGACTATAAACGGATCTAGTACTGTGGAAGGAACGATCAGAAGTCCAGAGAAAGACTATAAACTGTCTAGTACAACTTGTCTGAAAAGACTTAAATCCGCCTTTATAAAGGGAAAGGATAAATTGCCAGCGGGAGACGAGAATCAAATCTCACCAGCTGAAGGGTATAAATATATATCAACTAACAAATATAACTTAGGCACCATAGACGGAATAAACGTAAAAACTAAAATTACCACAACTGAATCAGAAGTTACCAATTCGGTCGAAATCAATACACCCACATCAAAAACAATTAAAATAAAAGTGACATCATCACGGAACAACCAAACCCCATCCAATTCTTCAGCACTAATCTCCAAACAACTGTCTACTTCAGCACCGCAAAAAGTGTCTGGTACTATATCAAAGAATCAGACGGAAAGAGATATCAGTGCATTGATCAAAAGGCAATTGAACAAGAACATCAGCTTGCCGTTATCAGACAAATTAATAGAAGCAAGGAATACCCCTCAGAAGCGGATCGAGAAATTAAGTGAAAACTTATCGGAACTAACGAACTTTACGAAGGATTTCTTTCAAGTTCGGGATCAGGACTACCCGAAAATTATTCAGCGCTTGGAGAAACTCCACGACAAAGAAGCTCTAATAAAGGAAAACAATCTCAACAAATTAGCCCAACAAACACAGGAACTCAGAAAACAATACTACACACCAAAAGCCGTAGTCACTCAAGACCACCAACACCACCACAACCCCCAACACAACCTAATTCACCACCAAGAACACCAAGTCCGCCCAGACCACCAACACCACCAAGAAGATCACTGTCAGGAACACCAAGTCCACCAGGATCACCACCAAGAACACCAAGCCCACCAAGACAACCAATGGCAACAATCAAGTTCGAGAAACCTCAAGTCTACTATGGAGACCCAAAGCATTATAACACATGGATCGAAGAATGTGACATCTACTTCGAATCCCTCAACATCACGGACAACAGGACAAAAATCTTTTTCATACTCGGATTACTCAAAGGATCAGCAGCGGATTGGAAACAAGACTGGTTCAAAACAAACCAAGCAAACCCAGGAACCTATGCAGATTTCAAATCAGCAATGGAACAAGCGTTCGCCCCAATCCAGAGAAAACAAGACCTCGAAAGGCAACTCAGAGCCATCAGACAGACACATGGAATGGACATCCAATCATACAACAGCAAATTCTCAGTTCTCAAGAGCCAATCTGGAATTACAGATGACACCGTCCTCTGCTCGTATTACGCAGCAGGATTACAAGATTCAATCAGAGAAGAAGCACTCAGGCAACAACCACAAGACTTACAAGCTTGGAAAACTGCTGCCAGAGCTGCCGAAGATATCGAGATCATCAAAAACAGATACAGAAAGCAATCTAAGCTACCAAACAACTATAAGTCATCAAGGAACCACAGTAAAACCAAACATAAGTGACAAAACCCAAGATATGCTCCATACAATCACAATCCAGTCAGACAAAGAAGCGAATGGGACATGGACGTCGACGCACTCACCTATGCAATCAATGAGCTCGATATCCACACAGATGACAATGAAACCTCAGGATCCGAAGAATCCTACAGTGACAGTGAAGAAGAAGATTACAAAGACGAACAAGCCAACCACATTAGACAAAGAAATTCAAACCGAAAGACAATCGAATCCTTTGTCAATACAATCTTCACACCAGAACAGAAACAAGCCTTACGACGCAGAGAATGTTTCTTTTGTCATAAAACAGGACATTGGGTCGCAAACTGTCCAGAACGCAAGGCCTACCTTAAACTCTCAGATTCAAAGAGAATGGACAAGACTAACAAATTCACTCCAAAATCTAAACCTAAACCAAGATACTCAACAAAACCAGGAAATGGAAGACCTAGAGGAAATCCCAGAAGAAAACCACAGCAACCATCACAACCACCAGTAGATCCAAATGCTATGGTCTACAATTTAGAAGACGAAGATATAGATGACATCCTAGATGAATTTTCACATGAATATGCTGAAAATCTTTAATAACTCCTGAAGATCAAATCGACCAAATTGATCTTCAGAAATCATCAGGACGAACACTTCTAATTCCAACAAAATTACATACCAAAAATAATCGACATAACATTGAAGCTCTACTAGACTCAGGAGCTAGTGGAAACTTTGTCGATCATCAATTAGTCAACAAATATCATCTCCAAAAATACCCACTAAAGGAAGTGCGATATACATTAAATGCAGACGGATCACGAAACTCTGCAGGAAAATGCTCCCATTACGTCAAAATGAAAATCACAATCAATAACAGGACAATGATAATCGAACCAAGAATAGTTTCTCTTGGCAAACATAAACTATTTTTGGGAATTACGTGGTTAAAGAAATTCAACCCAGATATTGATTGGCAGGCACCATCATTATCATGGAGAGACGAAAATCATCTTCCAATACCATTGAAACATGCTCTCGAAATCAATTCTATAAATAAAATCTATCAAGAGATCAACTACAAAACAAACGCATCACAACAATTAGCAAAGAATGCTAATCTTAAAAAGGAATCTGACCCACTCAAAGTCGTACCTAGAAGATATCATAGATTTCTCAAAGTATTTGACAAACAAAAATTAGAAAGATTACCCCCACGATGAGAATGGGATCATAAAATTGATCTCATACCGGAATTTAAACCAAAACGCATGCCGATATATGCTCTAACACCTAAAGAAGAGAAAGAATTGGGCAAGTTTATAGAAGAAAACCTACGAAAGGGATATATCCGCCCTTCAGAATCGCCAATGGCATCATCATTCTTCTTTGTAGGAAAGAAGAGTGGAGACTTACGCCCATGCCAAGATTACCGATATCTAAATCAAAACACTATCAAGAATGCTTACCCAATTCCTAACATTTCGAGCATAATGAACAAATTAAAAGGATCAAAATATTTTACCAAACTAGACGTCAGGCTTGGATACAACAATGTGAGAATACGTCAAGGAGACGAATGGAAAGCTGCCTTCAGAACACCGCAAGGGTTCTATGAGCCCACAGTTATGTTCTTTGGAATGACCAATTCACCAGCAACATTCCAGTCCATGATGAACTCCATATATAAGGACCTCATTGACTCAGAAGGAGTCATAATCTACATGGACAACATACTGATTCATGCTGATTCAAAACAACGATTACATGAATTGACTCTACTAGTTCTAAAAATACTCCAAAGAAACAAACTCTATCTAAAGACAGAAAAATGCGAATTCGAGAAAGATCAACTAGAATATCTCGGAGTTGTCATTACTCATGACTCCATCGAGATGGAATCAACCAAACTCAATGGAATTTCTGACTGGCCTACTCCAAAAACAGTCAAGAATGTCAGACAATTCTTAGGATTCTGCAACTTTTATCGCAAATTCATCAAGAATTATGCTCATATTGCACAACCCCTATACCAATTAACCAAGAAAACCACAAAATTCGAATGGAATTCAAACGCACAAGCAGCATTTGAAAACCTGAAATTACAATTCCTTGAACGACCAATACTCCAAATAGCTGATCAAAATAAACCATTCGAGATCGAATGTGATTCATCAGCATACGCAACCGGAGCAGTACTACTCCAAAGGGACACCAATGGAGATAAACATCCAGTTGCCTATTTCAGCCAAGCATTAAACGCAGCTGAAAGAAACTATCACGTTTCAGACCAGGAATTCCTAGCAATCATCAGAGCGCTAAAGGAATGGAGACACTACTTAGAAGGATCAAATCACCCAGTTACCATTTGGTCAGATCACGAAAATCTTACTAGATGGAGAGAACCACAACAATTGAATCGCCGCCAAGCCCGATGGACATTATACATGACTCGATTCAACTATGTCATAAAACACTTAGCAGGAACCAAAAATAAATTAGCTGATGCACTCAGCAGAAGACCAGACCTAGTCCCAGAAGGGAAAGACAACGAAAATGTCACCGCTTTACCTCCCGAAAATTTCATTAACTTCTTGACAGAAGAATTAATGACTCAAATTAACAATGACAAATCTCTAGTCACATTATCTGACAGATATACCGAAAACGAGGAAGACAATTTCTACAAATACCAAGGAAGAATAGTTATTCCAGACAACCCGACAATTAAGAAGCAAATCTTAATAAATGCACACGACCATGAGTCATCAGGACACCCAGGAATAACAGAAACCTTGAGAAAACTCACTAAAGAAGTATACTGGCCAGGAATGGGAACTTACGTCCAAAACTATGTCAAAGGTTGCCCTGTTTGTCAACAGTACAAGATTAACCGACATCCTACCAAACCACCCATGCAACCTATTTCGGGACCAGGATCAACTAAATCCTTTACACAAATATCCATGGATCTCATCATGGATCTACCACCAGATGGATCATATGATTCAATATTGTCCATAGTGGACCATGGACTTACGAAAGGGATAATCCTTACAGCTACTCGAAAAACAGCTACAGCTGATGATATAGCTGAAATCCTTATTGAGAAAGTGTTTTCTAAATACGGCACCCCCAAAAAGATTATTTCAGACAGAGACCCTCGTTTTGCAGCCAAATCTATACAAAAACTTTATGAAAAGCTAAATATAGCACCAGCATTCTCAACGGCATATCATCCACAAACAGATGGAATGACAGAACGGTACAATCAAGAAATCGAATTCTATCTCGCAGTTTACACTTCTAAAAATCCAAACAACTGGAAAAGAGCCTTACCCATGATAGAATTCGTACACAACACTAAACCACATTCAGGAAGAACACACACACCTTATGAATTAATCATGGGATACAACCCTAAAGCATTCATATCTCATGAAGAGTCAAACTCACCAGCAATCGAAGAAAAGACACTATTCTTAGAACAAACTCGACAAGCAGCATTGGAAGCACATGAACGCGCACGACTCATTATGAGTAACCACAAAAATAAACCATGGAATCCATTCAAAGAAGGAGACAAAGTATGGCTAGACAATCGAAATCTACCCATGCCATATGAGTCAAAGAAACTCAACCAACGACGAGAAGGTCCCTTCACCATAACAAGAAAGATCTCTCCCGTAGTCTATGAATTAAAACTCCCAGACAGATGGAAAATTCACAACAGATTTCACGAGTCATTGCTAACACCAGTCACAGAGAATGACATTTATGGGAAACATAATCTAGAACCGCCACCAATACTAGTGTCAGGAGAAGAAGAATATGAAGTAGAAGCTATTATTAATCATCGAGTCAGAAGAAAGCGTGGAGTCAACAATCGACTCAGAATGACTACAGAATACCTAGTCAGATGGAAAGGCTATGGTCCAACTGAGGATTCTTGGGAAATCGAAAATGACTTGGAAAATGCAAAAGAGGCACTTGAAGAGTATAAAAGAACCAGAAACTTACCAGCAACAGACATCGGTCAATGACCAACTCAACCAACTCAACTACCTCAAACTCTACATCCCCTGTCATAAATGCCAAGGATTCACACTCTGAAACCCAGAGCGTCCACCAGGACATCACACCCCCTTCCGTATCAGTCCAGGATAAGACTGATCACCACCAACTTCAACTATCCTCTCTTATTATTCTCAATACCAGCAACCGGCAAGAAAAATGTCCAAGATCTTGGTACACTGCAACTGCAAACATTTCTTCCATACCCGCCGTGCCTTGAAATCATGACATAATCACAAAACTCAATTTTATAACACGTAATAAACCAATATGTGGCAAAACTATATAAAAGAAGAATAAAATAAAATAAAATGAAAGACAAATTGTTCAATAACTAGAAATCATGTCCATACATTCAACTACTTACTACCAAACCTAGAAAGAATAAGATTCCAAATACGGATATAATTAAAAAATTCATCTTCCCCGTATATCCCCACTACCTGCCCCTTAATTGAAAACTCAAACAATGCCACCCCACTCAATGACAAAACAGATACCATGACCTCCACCAAATCCTTCGGTATCTCCTCGGTATGATCGATGGAAATGTAATTTGGACAATGATATATCCGAGCATCAAATGCAGCCCGCTTACTCCTACGCATAGTCATAGGAATAAGGACTCGGTTGTATTGCTCAAATAAAGCAATATGATGGTTCCAAACCAGAGAATGATTTGGAAGATCAATGGAAAACAGAAAACGAGTCGTGGTAAGACTCAAGAAAAGAGTAGCATCAGAGATAGATGCTGGAATACCTGCCAACACACGAAGTTGCTGGAGGTAGTTGATGAGGATACTATCATCAGGAATTGTGATAGAGGGTTTACGAGTACCCCAACAGATAAAAGAAGAAGAGAGCGAGTTAATGAATGAAGTGAACATGAGTGTCGATGGTTGTAATGCAAGAAAGAATCTTTACAAGATAATTCAAACACTATACCAGATCTTACATCAAAATTAAACCAAACAACAAACAACATCCTAAATGACACTGATAGATCAAAAGATAATATCTAATCAGTTAAAACATTTATATCCACTACCACCCCTCCCACCAATCATCACAATCGAGGAACAGATTGCTCGTCTTCCATACACCACAGAAATTCTAACAAACCTAAACACCAACGATCCCCGACACTGGGAATTTATGATCAGGTTGACGAATATAAGGAGTCACAAGACTTCTAACATGACGAAGTAACTGAGTACAATATCAATAGGGAAGGTAATCTCAATTTGTAAATTTAGATGTGGACATCTAGTTTATGAAAGGGATAATGTCAGGCTCCTACCCAGCTCACTCACGTGCGTTTCGCCAAAACGGGCAAACTTACATAAGATTAAGAGAATGCTCACGCAGTGAGTGGCTGGCACCAAACGTCGTCCGGCCATCACGGAGTCCGAGAAAGGCAGTCATCTAGATGTACAATATACAGAGATAAACAACTCAAGCTAATTAACAAATTAATTAGTCTGTCACGCCACTCCCGCTGTCAATCAGTAATGCCCGCCGTCCCATCAAAGCTTCCGTCCTTCTCTTCTCCCTGGACAACTGACCGGATTGTAGATCTAGTACAGCGAAGGTTCAACAAACGACCTTGCTACTACCAAATTGAAGTAGCTAAGGCGCTGTATGCTGGACGCGATGTTATAGGGTGTGCGCCGACGGGAGCAGGGAAGACGCTATCGTTCTGGATTCCCTTATTGATGGCCCAAGAAGAGAAGCATCAAAAAATTCTATTCGTTGTCAGTCCGCTCAACGTGCTGGCCAAACAAAACGTCAGCGTTCTTCTCGACGCGGGCATTTCAGCAATAGCTGTGGCAGCTGAGAATGCCAATGCGTCTACTTTCCGGGTAAGTGCGTTGGTAATGAATGTCAATACAATCTAATATGTACCTCAGGATATTGAGGCGGGGAAATACGAGGTTATCGTGACCAACCCCAAGATCCTGATGACCAACGACGACCTTCGCCACCTCTGGAAGCTCCCCTCTTTCACCTCGCGGATCCTGGGCTTTGTATTTGATGAAGGACATTGTATTGTTCAATGGGGAGGGTTTAGAAAGCACTACCTGGCCCTCGGAGCAATACGTCTAATCATAGGCGCATCAATACCTTTCTATGTCGCCTCAGCAACACTCCCTCGTCCTCTCATATCGGAAATACGTCGCCTTCTACACATGGATTCCGGTAACACAATAGAACTGTTGTGTTCTAATGATCGTCCGGATATAGCTTTGATCGTCAAAACGTTGCGTTACGCTGCTTCGTCCTTCGAGGATCTTGGTTTTCTCATACCCTACAACTGGCAGGAACCAATGGAACCTCCGAAAAAGTTTTTAGTGTTCTTTGACGATATCAAGGAGGCCGAAGCGGCCAAACATTTCTTTCATCAACGCCTCCTCAAAGAATATCACTCTAAAATAGCCTGGTTTCATTCGACGATGAGCCAGGAATATCGTGAGCGCAAGGTCCGGGAATTTAGAGAAGGGGAAGTCTGGGGCCTCTTTTGTACTGATGCGTTTGGACTCGTGAGTTTGAAACCGATTCAAATATGACTGCGAGCTCACTTAATCCAGGGCATGGATGTCGGCGACGTTCAAATTGTCATCCAGTATAAAGCCACGTGTGATCTAAACACACTGTGGCAACGGTTCGGTCGAGCGGCACGGTCCCCAACGGGACAAGGTGTGGGCATTCTGTTGGTGGAAAAGAAAGACACGATTGCCGGCAGAGCAAACGGGTCAGCGGGTTCCAAACGAGAAAGGGAAGACTCACAGATGGGTAGTCAAAAGCGGCGACGACGTGCTGTAGCGTCGTTGACAACTTGGAGCAATGGTAACCACGAGGCGCTCGATGACAGCCAAAGTCCATCAATGCCGGAAGCCTGTCAGGCCACATGGTCTTGTCAGCGCCAACAACGCTATGCCAGACCGGAAATAGTCCCCAGTGACCCGACGAACGCCAAGAAGGGCAGGATGCCGGCAGTCCTACCTGGATCAGTCATGGACGACTTCATCAACCTACCCGTCTATGTCTCGTGTCGTCGTCTTGTCCCCCAAATGTATTTCGCCAACGACGAAAGAAGTAAGTAAATTTTAATGTTTAAAAGCAATTTTTGATTAACGTTTGTGGTCGCAGTTCTTGACGGACATCTCCGCTGCGACCCTAGTATGATCGGAGGTTGTCAGCGCTGTCAGCCGAAAGCCAAGACCGTATGTTGCGACCGGTGTGACCCGACGGCCTTCGACGAATTCCGAACGTCTCACTTTACCCAGAAACGAAAAACTCGACGCTCTGTTCTCCCGCTCTTGTATACTCGAAGTCTACACCATACGATCGTCGAAGACGCTCTATACCGCTGGCGGGATGCACAAGCAGTTACTCTACTTGGAGAAGGTGTTGTAGAGCGCTTGGGGCCAGAACTGCTCATGGGAGAAGACGAGATTGCACGTATTATGGCTTGCTGGACTTTCAAAAAGATCAATCGAGTATCTGATTTTTACAGGGAAACTCGTTGGCCTCAAGAATGGATAGAGAAGTGCGGTCAATCTCTTATCGACATGCTTGCCATTTATTCCCCTTTCGAGGGTGCTACACCGCAATCTAGTGGTGCACCTCATGCACCTCGGCCGCGTAAGAGACCTACCGTCCCAAGACCCGCACTCGCTTCCAACCGGCCACTCGCTGCCAGCCCTTCCCTCACTCCCAACCCTCCAATCGCTGCCAGCCCTTCCCTCACTCCCAACCCTTCACTCGCTCCCAATCCTGTACCCATCGTTCATCTTCCATCCACTTTGATTCCTGATGACCCTCCACTATCCGCTGTCCAGCCAAATCTCTTACCCGTCTCTCCCCTCATAGCTCCTATTCTTCCCGCAGTTACCCCATTCCCTCCAGATCCCACTGCCAAGATCGTCCGCAAGCGTGCTCCAATCCGGTGTAGTAACTGTCACCAAACGGGGCACAATTGTGAGTCCCTCGAGCAAATGATCACTTGTTGCTGATTGACACACGCAGATCGCTCATGCAAGACATCCAAAAAAATTAAAATCGAATTGATAGAACAGCAAAACCCGTCTATCATGGCAGCACATTCAACTCTCGCATCCACCTCCCGTTTTCATTCTCCTGTTGCTCCTTATCTGGCCTCTTCGCTCCCCCTTTCTCTGGCTCCTTCGCTCCCTGCGCTCTCTGCACCTCTGGCTTCGTCGTTCTCTGTGCTCTCTGCACCTCTGGCTGCTTCGCTCTCTGTACCTTCGCTCTCTGTACCTCTGGCTGCTTCGCTTCCTTCTCCGCTTGCTCCTCCCCTGGATAGTTCATACTTACGGTCAGTCTTCATCAACAAATAGTGCCCGTCCGTCTGCTTTCAGCCTACAGATTGTGCCTTCGTCGTCGTCGTCGTCATCGTCGGATTGTTCCACGCTCTCGGCATCTTCGTTATTCACTCCGGCGTCAACAGCCTCTTCTGTTTTGATTTGTCTGCTTTGTCGTTTGCTCTCTGCCTCTTCTCGCAAGTTGTTCTGCTTTTCGTGTTCATCAAGCCATTTCTTTCGCGCATCGTCAATGGAAGCCATAATTTTCTGCATACCAATTTGCATAGTGTCGATCAAGTTATGTTCTAGTGTTCGTCCGGGAATATATTCATTTGTCCTGTTTTGTTGCATGTGCTGGTGAAGTCTCCTGAATGTGACCTCCATTTTTGGAGACGAGTGCCGCGTAGTCTTATGAGTCAATGAAAACATGTTTTCAAATTGCGCCCGTACGTCCTTGTAAACTTCAATTAAAGGTGAGGCTTCAATCATTCTCTCAGTATTGTGATTTGAACCCGATCCCCCGAAGATTTGTTTGATATAGAGGTTATTGTGCTCGATGACCCAATCGACGCCGCGAAAATGATCCTTACGTCCTGTGGGATTTACTAGAGAATTCATGCGAATAGCATTTCTGTTGTTGTAGGGTGAGTTTTTGTTAAGGAGATTTGATTTATGACTCACGCGAGTGGTTTGGGATAAATAACATACATCTTTTCAAGATAATGAAGAAGTTCCTGTGCGTATTTCGTTTTTCTGCATCCCATAAAATAAAATACCCATTCAATGACACAGGCATCTAAGCGTCCTATGTCTCCGTGGTTCATAGCGTAGTTAGTCTCCTCGTAGAGGAGAAAATCTTTGTGGTAAGCTGTAGTGTTTTCTAATACTCTATCACGCTCACTGTCTTTTTTGCGATAGGTGTTCGCCGCCTTCCCCAGCAAAGCGATATTTTGTACAAGCTCACACGAGATCTCACAAATCTCGTCCCAGCTTGGATTCGATTCTACCCATTCTTCAAGTGACGATATTTCAGGGTGGCGGCGGCAGACCTCAATCCTCCAGGCGTCAAGGCGTAGGACAATCCCGACGTGGGAAGTCACTTCGTGAAGTTGGCGAAAAGTTGGATTGGTTTTGATTTTATTTTTTTCCAAAGGTCGGAGTTGCATAGCATACTTCATGAGAGTTGTAGGATCCTTATCGTCTGTAGACTCGATATGACGCCGCCAAATGGCATCAACGCATGCCATTCGTACATGAAACCACCCATGACAAAATGCGAGATTGTCGAATCTTCGTCCAGGGGTCACATCATCGATCCTTGAATCCTGGAGACTTCCTTGGTGTTGACCAGACAACAAGTCCCCAAATGTCAATGTAGAGATGTTTCCGGGATCTACGCACTTGTCTCGAGGCGATTCAGCTGAATTTTCGCCTATGTTTGCTTGTGCAAAAAATTCTTCTAACACTGTCGCGATTTTTGCAGGAGTGTTAGGGGCAGTTTTTGAAGCACGTAGAGGTACTTGTTTAGTTTTAATAAGGGGTATGCACTCGACTTCCTCGGGCTCTCCAAGTTTGTCCTTGAATTTTGCGAAGGCAGGTGGTCCATACATCACAAGATCAGCCCGGAATTTCCATGCGTTGAACCGATGCTGGATAGACCTTTTTTGATCGTCCAGAGCAGTATATTTGAGTGGAAGGTGAGAGATTATCTCTGCGATTGTCGAGGGCATTGGTGGACTGATGGCTATTTCCCGAAGTCGAGCTGCGAAATCTAGATCGGCTTTTGTGGTGATAGGATGCAATGGAAACATAGAGGCCGTTGTTAGATGAACGAGTGTATCTTTGGTATTGGTTTCAACCGTTGCAGTAGAGTGCGGCAAGTCTACATCAAGATTGTCATATGCATACGACGCGAGGAGTGTCGCGCCCAAACGTTGAATCTCCCAATGCACTTCCTTTGAGAGATTTTTCATAGCACGGTTGATGTTTGAAACTGATATAGACAAACCAAGATGGGCAAGGAAGTTCCTTGTCTGCTCGGATGCGTTACAGGATTGGAGGAAAATCCCAATTAACGTTTGCAAAGCGTTACACTTTTGATTAGTTGCCTGCATCATGATGCTGATGCAGGTAACCTGTTTCTGTGCACCACCATTGTCTGTTAATAGAAATGTTCTTGAGAAATCCGGAGAGCTACTTACGACCTCCAACTGTTTCTCGTCTTGTTTCTCGATTTTCTCCTGTACATCATCTGGTATGTCAACTTGCTCATTCATGTCATTGCCAGGATCATCTTGTGTGAGGTTCGGATCTTCTGTTGACTCTTTTTTTTTTTGTCGACGACGAACAAGCACAGGATCAGCCTGTAATAATCTTCCCACTAATTCCCACACATCAGGTGCATGCGTCTGCATTCCTTGAGCCATATTTCTAATTGTACATTGCTTCATTTTTTCGGGGGTGATCGACTTGGCAACAAAATGAAAACCGCAGTCGACACTACACATTGTTTGGATTTGTGATGTTAAATTATTGGTGAATTCTTCTTTGATCCACGACATGATTATATCTTTGGAGTGTGGATGCGACAGTAAGAATCCGAGTAGTTGTGGAATATCTGCCAAAAAAGCTGTCATATATTCTGAATCAGATAGATCTAGTTCCGTGAGTGAGCGACGAATAAATTTTGAGAGGGGTATGTTGTTGCGAGCTAGAATTTGAAATGCTCGGTAAAACGCATCGGGGCTTAAGGAAGTCATGGTTGGCAAGAGGAGTATAATGGTCTGACTACCTAAGTACATGTATAGGAAGTCTAGACCGTTCTCGATGGAAGCACATCGCGAGACGCATCGGCGGTGCACTTCGCGAGCACAACTTAAACCACGCTGCCTTATTTAGGCTCTGTTACGGTCACATATTGATAATCATGCTAAGTTGAATTATATAATATTTTTCAGGCTTTGACTCGCGCGGGAATCCATCACGGTGATGGCCGTTCGACGTTTGGTGCCAGCCGCTCACAAGTGAGCACACCTCTTAACGCGGTGTTTGGCCCTGTTTCGCCAAACGTGCGAACTTGTCGAGTCGCGCTGGGTAGGAGCCTGGGATAATGTTATGATTTCAATTCCTTTCTTATCTAATATACCTACCTTTGCTGATGTAATCATATCGAATATTGTTTCTCTTTTCTTACATAATATTTCTTAGTCAGCAAAGTCAAGAATCTTCCAACTCACAGTCATGAGTCATTCTGACTTATAATGACTTGGAGGACTTATATAACTTGATACGACTCATTATGATTAGTTATGACTGGATATGACTCCTATTAGTATTACATAAGTAGATACTCGCTGTGGTATATAAACCCCTCAACTAGACCATGTAGAAACAACGTTTCTACTTGGTTAGGTGGAGACTAATACTAAGCCTTTATCTAAAAGCTTTAGAACCTATAAGTCTTAATTGCTAAGCTCTCTCTCTTGCTTGTATAATCGTCTCAGTATTATTACCTTTGAAGTTGAATCTCCATTCAACCAAGAAGGCTCCTTTGATATGCTCTATCAGTAACTGTGTTATCGGTAGTGACGTATCGCCCCAGCTTAGGACCGGGCCGGGGTCCCTATAACAGTTCACATCATAGACATTACCTGTTCAGAGAATTCACTAAGTTGCCAGTGATATGATAGTTTAAGAGGCTAGCTAGGCTATCATTGCACACTTATATCCAGCAGAGGATTAAGTTGGTGCTAGCTTGAGTTGTAATTGCAGAGTCGGTGGATAACTGGCAAGTTATATCATTGCAGCTCTTCATTAAACATCATTGGTGGGACTTAGCTTGGTTACAACACAGTAGCTAGAGTTCAAAGTTCATGTAGCCCTTTCGCCCGTTCGTAGCTAGAACAAGTTTGAGGATTCTTTGATCTGGAATTCCTTCTTTATTACCCTTTTAATTTCAAAATAACCTTTTCTCTTGAATATCTCCCCACAAATTTGCATTTATGAGTACTAGTTAGTGGAGTGTGGTGTGGTTTATAAACTAGCTATACCTTTAACATTCCATTTACTGCCTCTACACTGCAGTGTTGTCGGACTTAATGATTTTGTTTTCCCATTGTTTGGCGAACCATCCTGGGATTTCTCCTCTCAGGCGGTTTGTGACAAGAAGAATTTTCAAATCTGCATCATTGTATTTGCTGAACCTGAGGAAAATTTCCATTCCTCTCCACCAGTCATTGAATTTGTTCCTATCTCCATTGAAAAATCCTGGTTTCATAACATCCTTGTGGTTGATTGCATTGGTCATTTTGGTCTCGGTGTTGTTGCTTGCCATTTCTCTTAGTTCTAGTTCTTCGAGTTCTCTTGCTAGTCAATTTAGGTCTTCGTCGAGTGGGGTGTTCTTTGGTATTTGCTCTGGGTCTGGTTCCTCTGTTTCCTGTTCATCATTTTCGGATGAGGGTTCTGTTTCCTGGTCATCCTCATATCTGAGGATTTCAAATCTGTTTCCGTTTCAGTGTCCTTTGTAGAAAAGTGTTTCAAAATCGATTCCGAATAGGTCTGTGTTGTCTGTGCTCATATACCAAGCCTAGCGTGGTTTCCTGCCTCAATGACTAGAGGTCTTTCTGCAAGGTGAGCTTTATGACGCTTTACCAAATGTTATGACCTTATAGCGATTAGCTCAGGTTGCAACTTAAGGCAAAGACTTGAGGGTGGTAAGGGAATATAGCGAGTTGGTAAAGCATAAGGAAATACAGAGTATAACTACGCTACTTATAGAAGAGTCAACTACCTAATAATAGAGGTAGAAGGTCAGGCTGAGTAAGTGTACCTGAGGAGTCTGACTAACGGTGAGAATGGTGCTGAGTAAACATGAGAGACAAGTACATGAATAAGGAAGTGGTAGCATATGGTCCTGGGTCAGGGGGACGATAACAGAAATAGATCATAACAACTCACTATCTTCCAATTCTACAGGTATTACATACTGTAGGGAAGGCTAATAGAAACTTTGTTTGTTGGTCTCTGTTTATTCTATATATTAGTGGAGACTGCCTACAGTTAGCTACTGAGTACTACAGAAACTGGATCTCAGAAATTGGGTATGGTGGTGTTACATCACGTTCAAATAGCTTAATATTCCAGTGGGCATGAGATGCCATTATAGCCATGAGTGGTAGCCATAGTACCGTAATCATGCTTTTAAAAATTGGAGGAGTAGAAGGAACATATAGAAATATTCCACTTGGGATCATCACAAAAAAAAAAACTCTTAACTGGCATATTTCAGAAGATTAATGATTACAGGAATAATGGCACTTACAAGTAATATTGTTGTCTGCCTTGCAGGATGGCTTGAGACAAACAAGGCAGAGCTCTTCCCATAATGAAATGCTTCCATCCCACTTCATGGTCAATGACTAAATGTGCAATCCCAAGTTTGTATGAGATTGCAAAGAATACCAAGGAATTGTAGAAGATAATCACAATAGTAGTGAGTGAAAAAAGAGGTTGAATACCAGAATGTTTGAAATGCTGAGTTTTTGGGATATAAGCTGACCTGATAGAGAATACCAGAAGCAATTCAGAACCAATGTATGTCATCCAAAGGAGGGTGAAGAATTGTTGAACTCAGGGGCTATCTGCATAAACTGCCAGTGTCCATTGAAGAAATAAGTATGAGGAACATCCAAGCAACATTGCATGGAGGATAACACTAGCAAGGACAGACATATGTATGTCAACAGATTGCACTGAAAAGCAATTTTATCTTTGAGTCAAATTCAAGACTAAAGGCAACTTACTCCTGTAGTTGATGCTACAGATGACAAGCTCTGCTATAGTGAACCATCTATGAATGTTATAATTAATGAGTTTGCATGCAGCAGCAATTACTGACCTAGAGAAAATAAAACAGAATGTCATTGAGTGCAGACAGCTGTGCTTTAAGACCCTTACATCATCAGGGAGAGTGGCAAGAATATCCCAAATGCTTGCCTTTTAGCAGGTTAAGTAAGAAAAGCCATCATGAAAGGAGTGAGTAAACTGACACCTAAGAAGATGATTATAATGTTTCTGGAAGTTTCATATTCCATGGTTTCCTGTGGTGAGAGGTGATTAAGATAGTGTGGGGGAGACAGTATGGCTGGACGGAGATGACATGTCAAGTGCACATCTGGATCTTGGAAAGCATGGACCATCAACAGTGCTATGACTCACCTTTTCCTGGACACTGCTCACTGACACTTGCCACTCATTTGCATAGACCATAGAATACAACAGACACTTGCCACTCACTTGCATAGACTGTAGGAAAACATATAAAAACCCCCTAATAGCTCGTAGAAAATGATCATCTTCTCACTTCTCATTTTGATCCCCACTCTCTTATCCCTACTCTGTATCTCGCTGTTACTCTAATCTATATCACTTATCTCACTCCCTTTTAAACTCGAAGCTAACCCCACAATACAGTGGCTCAAAAAACTGTCCCAATGTTTTGAGGTTTTCAACTATTTCAGTTATAGCATCGTGGGAACATCGCAAAACATTACGTAATAATTATCTATAGTAGCCTAGCACACTGGGCCGGTGTCACAATAAGCCACGTGTCTTATTGAGTAAATACTGAAAAATTCGTGACTTTTGTCACGAAAAGTCACGAAAAAATTGATAATGTTTCAATAAGACAGGTGCCTTATTGTGACACCGGCCCAGTGAGCATGTGATCTATTAGGGACATTTTGGATTACGTAAATTGATTGGAAACTGATTGAGAAATTAAATCAACAAAATAATCAATCATTGGGACAGTTTTTTGACTCTCTACCCTTGTTGTAACTAATACTTTGTATGACCACCTTTAGCCTTGATAACTGCCTGGCACCTCCTAGGCATACTTTCTATAAGTCTTTGACACTCTTCTGGAGTGATTTTGTTCCACTCTTCAGCTACCCTTTCCCACAAATCATGAACTCCTCTAGGTGGTTTGGGATATTCCTTCAACTTGTCCTTGAGGTTGATCCAAAGGTGTTCAATGGGATTTAAGTCAGGGGATTGGGCAGGCCAGACTAGGACTTTGATGTTGTTGTCTTCAAACCACTTGTCTGTTCTTTTTGCCATGTGCTTGGGGTCATTATCATGTTGGAATATCCTCTTCCCCTCCTCCATCTCCAGTTTTTCAAAGCTGTCAACCACTCCACTGTCCAAAATATCACAGTATTGCACAGAATCCATGATACCTTGAACCTCTGTAAGCATCCCAACTCCCTCCCATCCCATACAGCCCCATACCATAAGGTTATTCCCTCCTCCATGTTTGACTGTAGGAGTAATAGTCCTATCAGAAGGGCCCTCACCATTTTTCTTCCAGGTATACACCCTTCCATCTGACTGAATCCTATTAATCTTGGTTTCATCTGACCACAAGATCCTTTTCCAGTCCTCCACTGTCCAACTTTTGTGATAATGAGCAAATATGAGATGGTCTCTTCTATGTTGCTGTTTGAGGAGAGGACATTTCTTCTTTACAACAGCCCTAAATGAACTCTCTTTGAGAGCATTTCTGACTGTTTGAGGATGTACTGGATTGGGAATGATGTTGTTGATATACTGGGCACCCTGAACTGCATTATCCAGCTGGCCAGTAGTGATTTGGTGAATGATTGCCCTTTTGTCTTGAGAAGAAAGCTTAGCTGGACAACCCCCTAACATGTTCTCCTTGTCCTCATCAACCTCTTTCTTAATCCTCCCCACAGTAGACTTCCCCAGACCAGTTCTAGACTGAATTTGACGAACAGAATAGCCTTCTTGAAGAAGAGAGATGACAGAGGAGTGTTGAGTAGAAGAAGTAGCTTTTGTGGTGGTGGTTTAAGGTCAAGATGTGATTTAATCAAACTTTGATGATGCAAATTTATACAAACAAGGTTACATGACATTCTCAAATATTTCTGTACTTTTTCGGATTTTTATGAGGGCTCTAGAACAAGATTTGTCTCAGCTGAGTAGAGAGTCAAAAAACTGTCCCAATGATTGATTATTTTGTTGATTTAATTTCTCAATCAGTTTCCAATCAATTTACGTAATCCAAAATGTTCCTAATATATCACATGCTAGGCTACTA
The DNA here is from genome assembly GCA_029719445.1 of Agaricus blazei. Classification (NCBI taxonomy): domain Eukaryota; kingdom Fungi; phylum Basidiomycota; class Agaricomycetes; order Agaricales; family Agaricaceae; genus Agaricus; species Agaricus blazei. The sequence goes on along the minus strand of SSNC01000002.1, from coordinate 2,496,555 downwards.
TAGATAATTATTACGTAATGTCGTGCGATGTTCCCACGGCGCTATAACTGAAATAGTTGAAAACCTCAAAACATTGGGACAGTTTTTTGAGCCACTGTAGGTATCTGAATTGAGGTATACGGCACTCGAAGACATTATGCTGGGGTATGGTCAATTCAATTCGTGGAATCCTGCCTACTTGTATTTAGTCTTCGCTATATTTATAGCTGGCAATGATGTGATGACGATGATAGATGAACTGGCATGGGACAGGTTAAGAATTTGGACTTTAGAACTCGAAGGACCAGAATTTGACTACTGGTCTGCCTGAAGCTATATTTCTCATTGCTAGAATATTCTTTTGATTGCTTTACCATACAGTTGCCATAAAGCCGCCATACCTGGGCATTAGCATGGATTGTGTGCGGGATGAATAAAGTGTGAGTCTATATGCTGAGGAGGGAGATGTAAATGAATGGTATCATCCTGAATTGGACAACATCTATTGAGCCGGATAGTACCACACACGACGTTGTAGGGATATCCCATTCAATCATCACTCAGCTAGTTGCTCGCTCTGTGTAGATGTTGAACGTTGAACCCTGAAGCTACGTGACCTTTCCATCAAGGTGACATAGCTTACCCTTCTCTTCAGTGGATATTGCTGTATTGGCTGAACTTGCCATTCTCACATAGGTAGCACATGTGTAATGATCGCTTTTCCAGCACACTTGTCTCTATTTGTTCTACAGTATTAATCGATACTTACAAACCCGCCACTCTCTAGTCAAGCATCGAGCTCTTTTTCACACAACTCAGAGCCTGTCCCAGCCATCAGTGATTCCTGAGTTGAATTGTACCAAAGACGGAGAGCAAATTGTTCCTCAACATCTGGTTCCAAATGGACAGTACTTCGTGACATGACGGAAAGAATTCTATGTGGTACAGTAGGCTGCCCGTCTTGAGTCAAAGAGGGTCCGGATTCATTTTCAACGAGTTGCAGGGCTAAGTTTGACTAAATCAGTACAGGAACCAGCCAAGCTGAAGGTCGCAATCACGGTGATCGAATAGGTGAGCGTTCCGAAATGCCACAATATCTCCGGGACGAGCGATAAATTCTTCTGCGTTGTGGGACCACAGCCTGACTAGTAACTCGGTTCCCGATTGGTCATATATAGTTACGTCGCACACAGGTACCTATGTAGCGTAGGTGGTAGATATTTTACTGATCTCTTAAAATAGACTCACTTTGACGTTGGATCGCAAGTAAAATGGAGACTCTTCCGAGATGGAAGACACTTTCTTTACGATTCCAATAGCATCAATGGACTCCAAAGAAAATGAGCAAAAAATGGAATCGGAAATGACAACTGGGCTTACACAGTGGAATCGCTTTCTTTTCGACGGATTGTCATGGAAGTAGATCTCAAGGTTAAGTTTCACCGCTTGAAGCCTTGGTATAGTGATAAACCTGAATCGATATTGTAATGACTTGATGCTCGGGGTGTGGCACTTGGTAAAGAATTAGTTTGGTTTTCAACGGATTGTTTGGTAGGACACACCTCTTCGATAACCGTACTCTTCATCAAAGAAAACTGATTCCTGTTTCTTAGGTTGAAGTAGTAGGAACCGCGTATGTAGGAACCAGAATAGTTAAGCCAGTAGAAATAATATATTTTCCCAATTTGCAGCCTATGGTATACCTCCTCGACGAGCACATGACCAAACGCCTCTGTCAGTATCTCGCTCGACTCATCCATAAGATGAATCACAAAATAAGATGGAGTCTTCTCTGTATCATTAGAATAATACAAACGTGATTTGAAAGTGACGAGAGCCCGAATACAAGGGACTCCGCTGTAGTGAGGAAAAATGAAGGGTACTGCTGCTATTGGTATATTCTTCTCTTGAGGAGAGGTTTCTAGTATGTGTTTAATTGATTATAAGCGTGTTTGTTCAAAGAAAGGAAGCAGGTATTTGGTACTTGCCATCTCTGTCGAGCGAGGCTTCTTGCCAAGGCCTCCCAATGATTCCTGGTACTGCCTCCGTACATTTTTCAAGGCTGGCAATCACTAAAGTATTACAGAAGCTGATGAATACATGGTTAGCAACAAAAAGTGGTGCCAGGTCGCAGATTCATTACCCATATTCCTCAGACGGAAAAGGACAAAGCAAAGCGACCTTGATCCTGTAAACCCCCAAGATCACCTCTTCCATCTGCTCCTGAGTGCGCTGCACATCAATTACGGCACATTCCTCTTTTGCCTCTTACCTTCATCATCTCGGTGAAAAAGTAGTGCATTATTGGAATACACTTTGTTTTCTCGGCCCACAAGCCACCCATGAGCGACTTATACGCCTCAGACTCCCAACCTCCCCTCCCTCCCCCCCCCCCCCCTCCCGATCTGCCTGAAATCCAGGCATGCCGATCTGAACGAGCGGCAGCCAAAGCGGCCAAAATCGCCATCCAGTCTCAAATGCGAGAACTCGCCGAACACGGATACAATCTGAAGAACGAAATGCTCGGTAAAAAGAGCAGATCCAAGGCGAGTAGCGTACGCTCATCCTCCGCCATCCCAGTCAGAAGAACCCCCACCCCCACCACACACTCCAACGCACTAACTGAGGATAACCTCCTCGCCCACTGCCAAGCTTCACATGAGGACCCCACGGGGTCCCCACGAGGTCGATCCAGACCCACTTCCGTCATCTTCCCCCCACGTGCCCCCCCTAGCGTTTCAGAATCATCTGTCGCATCACTTACCCCATCAGACATCGCCGAGGCCCGGTGCAGCATGCCCGAAACATATGGCGAGATGTCCGACGCAGACATACGCCGCACATTCCGTGAACAAGTGGAAGAAGAAAAGTTTCAACGAATGAACGAAGAACAAATCCAGGCACACTTCGAACAACAAGCTCGCAGGTCCCTCGTCCCCTCCCCGTCACCCCGACCCCACTCCCCTTCCCAATCCGAATCTGCAGAACAACTCAGAATCAGAGCAAAGGAGGAAGAAAACCACAACTTAGGAAACCTCTCAGAAGAACAGATTAAAAACCAGTACGTTATGGAGGCCAGAGACGACGTTAACGTCACACCCGTCATGCCCGACACCACCCCCACCCCCAAAACCCCCCCACTAACAAACACATTCTTATCGACACAGACAGAACCCCCCAATCCCCCGCCGTCCAAGCAGTCGACCAGGCTACCTACGCGGCTCTCAAACAAACAGACAAAGACGTAAACCCCATGGTGATCACTAACTCACAGGTAGTAGACGATTTCGAAGCAGCCATCATGATGAGCAAGGTCCAAACGGACCACATCCGCAACCAACAATTCACGCGCCCTGAATCCCCATCCCCGGCCTACACCAAAGACACCTTCTCATTCGAAGAATTATCACATATCCGAGAAATCTGGACCGAACTCGCCACCTATTACGCTAACTTCGACCCGGATCGCATCTCTAACACACACACCCTAGCTGAACCGGCATACATGTTCATAAAGTTGTATGAAAAAACCAAATGGGCCACGGTTAAAGTAGGCCACGGAAGTGCAAAGGACCTATACAAAGGTAATCCCGCTCCTCGAGCTGAACCCTCCCCCCAATACCAAAATATGGACACAAGCGATGATCCTACACCATCAGCAGCCGCCCCAGCCCCATCGGGCTCCCCTCCCTCTCCGACCTTATCATACGCAGACCCCCCCGCGAAGAAAAATGACCCTAACTTTCCCCCCCTCCCCACCACCACTATCGCCCCCACCTCCACTAAACAGGAAGCCGCCCCCCTAAACCTGTTCCGCAACCCGTCAAAGTTGGACTCCCCCGCCCACTCCCCATCCCAAAACCGACCAAACCCATCTCCCAATCTAGCAATCACTCCATCTCCATCGCGTCCCCGCTATCTAAAGCGGAGATTGACGCACTCGTCGCCAAAAGTGTCACCGGCACCATCACCTCTCTCGAAGTAGCATACGCTCAAAATCGTAAAAACCACCGAGTTATGATGGGAGAACATGCTCATCTGAAAGAAAAAGCGGCCATTAACGAACACATCCGCATACACAAAGAGAAATACGGAAACACTAAACCCAACCCACCCAACCCCCCCAAAGACTCTCCCAAACCGCCGCCCAAAGTATCGTACGCACAAGCTGCGAAACCTCCCCCCGCCTCTCAGGGCGCCTTCACCCCCGAAGCCATGAACATCATAAAGACGTGCCTCGAACAAGGCATGACCCTAGACCATGTCATGCAAATCACAGGCGGAGGCCTCACCCGTCTTCCTACCCCCCCTCCCCCCAAACCCGCCCCTAAGAAAGTGAATCCCAAGTCCATCCCCACTCCCCGGTCCGTCGCTATCTCCAAAGGACCTAGCCGGAAATCAGCCATTTTCCCCCTCGACGGTAACCTCATGAACCACCATTTCGCCAGCCCCGCAGACGTCGTGGAAGGTATAAACAAATACTTAACTGACGCCAACCACAGCATGAGGGCCGAAATCATCAAGGTCACTACCGAGTCAGCTCACGTCTTCCTAAACGAAGTCCCTAACCAAGGAGGATTCCTCGCCCTACGTAACGCTCTGGTATCAGCCCTCGACCTCATGGGCGACCCCGATGTCTACCCCCTCCCCTTCGCCCCTCAGTCGGAAGCCCACCTAATTCTCAAAGGGCTTGATCGCTATACAACCCGGTTCAGCACTAGGCCAGAAGACGAGCTCACTGGTGAACAAGTCATTGAACACATGAGTAGGTGTTCACGCCTTAATGGACTAACCTGCATCCGCGTTCCAAGAGTTGTTAAGTCTAGAGGATCTGTTGACTCGGTCGTCGCATTCGTCGACGTCTGGGACTCTCAAAATGGCATTGTCACACGGGACATCGTCAACAAGATGTACCATATCGTGGGTAAGCTAATCAGAGTCGAATACGCCCGACCCAGGGAATTCGTCCCCCAATGCCAGAAATGCTGGTCCTGGACACATGGCACTAGGACGTGCCATATTAACCACGATAGATGCGCCAGATGCAGAGGCGGACACCGTACCGAGAATCACGACATGCTCGCCGAATGCTGCGCCGAAAAGCGCAAGGAAACAGGTAAAGCCGTTGAATGTCCCCACCCCCCATCATGCAAAAATTGCGGCGAAAGCCACTTTGCTAACGATGCCACGTGCGTCTATAAACAGAATCAACACAACAAGGAATGGCATCGCGTTCGAGCCATTGACAACAGAATCAAGAGACTCGAAAGTAACAAAGCAGCCATCGCTGAAACTGCACTAACCAAGGTAAACGTCTAATATGTCTGGCACACCCAACGTAAACCCCGACGAGTGTCGAATACTCGCCCCTCCTCTATTTAATATATGGTCTTATAATGCTAACAAGAGCTGGGAAAACACCTCCCTCACGCTCGAACGATGCTCCCCTTTCATCAATATTATTTTATTTCAGGAACCGGGATGGAAGCGCGTCCGCTCTCAGCCCTCCACCACGAACAGAGAAGGAGATGACGCATATGGTCCTCCCATCCACCCATCATGGATACCCATCCTCCCAGCATTCAACAACTCCGACGCGTCCGGTTACCATCCTAGAGTCCTCACGTATGTCAACAGAAGACTAAAGTCACTCAACCCTCAATACCGATCAGACGTCTGCAAACACCCAGACGTTTCAATACTCACGCTTAAACACCCCGGGAATTCTCGCGAAACCACCAACATCGCCAACGTATACAATGACGGGTGCACCCACGAGGCCCTCACTCTTATCGAAAATAATGCTAACCGCTTCCCTACACTAGATGTTTGCGCAGGAGACTTCAACATCCAAGATGCCGAATGGGACCCGGGAGCGAAAGCTCATCACGGCCCCAACGCGCTCAACACTAGACTCACTGACGCCCTCAGCTCCTTAGGAATCCTCAGGGCAAACCACGACAACCCTTCAGCCCCCACCCACATCCCCCACCAACGTGAAGGCGTACGCCCCTCCATCATCGACCTCTGCTTCGCCTCCCCCACATTCCTCGAAGACCCCAGATTCCAGGCCGTGGTCCAAAACGATGACGTCAGCAGATTCGGTTCGGACCATAACCCGATACACATCAAAATCCCTAACAAGGGTCAAGAAGACACAGTCGGTAAAATGTTCCTTGATCGATACTCTAAAGAAGAAGACGCTTTCGTCAAAGAGATCATTGACAAAACTAACACCCTTAGAATCACACAAGGTCTTCTGACAACCACCGACCAAATTGAAAATTTCACAGATAATATGGGTAAAATCTTCCTTGATGCATGGAATACTCACGCTGTCATGTCTAAACCGTCCCGCCATTCCAAAAAATGGTGGGACAAAGATTGCAGAAACGCGTTCAATGACATGAAGCGCAATCGTCTCCCAGGATCCAAACGGGACCCCGCCAAATACTCCGCTCTTAGGAAGTTGGCAAGAGAAAAAAGAAACGCACACTTCAGCAAGGCAATCAAATATACAGCTGTCGACAAGAAACGACCATGGGACCTCGTCGAGTGGACAAGGGAGCGGAAACTCCCTGCTACTGAGGCCATTCTTGACACTGAAGGTAAACTGTGTAATGACGACACCTCTCTTTTTAACGCCATCCATCGCACCTTTAACTCTGCTAACGACTGAAAGGTCACTTTCGACAAGGTCACTGAAAACCTCGCCCCCCTTCCCCCCGAACATGGAATCCCTTCTCTCCCCTCGAAATTACTCACGCGTTATGCAGCTGCTCCAAAAATTCGGCTCCCGGTCCAGACCACATCTCTTGGCACATCCTCAAAAGACTCATTAGGTCGTCACCGGAATTCACAGCCACCATGGTCTCATTATGTAACGTATGTGTCGACACCGGAACATGGCCGTCACACTTCAAAGAATCAATCTCCGTCATCATCCCCAAACCTGGCAAACTGACATATGATAGGATCAAATCGTTCCGTCCTATCGTTTTACTTAACACGACAGGTAAATTGTTCGAGAAAGTTATTGCTACTCGACTACAATTCGACGGTATCACTCACAAAATTGTCCACCCCTGCCAAACGGGGGCATTCTTCAACGATCCACAGAAGACGCCGCCATAGCCATCACTCACTGCGTTAGAAATGCTTGGAGTCGTAAACAGGTTGTTTCAGTTCTCGCTTTTGATATCGCTCAATTTTTCCCATCCCTGAATCATTCCATATTATGTGATACGCTAACCCATTTTGGATATCCAACACAGGTCGTCTCATTTTTCCGCAATTATTTAGTTAATCGACACACATTGTACAACATAAACAACAAAAAATCTCCTAAATATGCTTGTGACGTAGGAGTCGGACAAGGAAGCACTCTCTCGCCTATCCTATCCGCACTCTATATTTCTCCTATCTTTCATCTCTTAGACCACTGGATCGAGAACGACGAATCATTCATTAAACCTATTTCCTCTTTCCTCTCTTATGTCAACGATGGCTTACTCGTAGCTACGGACTCGGACTATCAGTGTACCCACGAATCCCTCATCCGCGCGTATACTTACATCACCTCTCTATTCACAGAATTTGGGTTGGTTATGGAACACTCCAAAACCGAACTCTTCAACTTCGCCAAAAAGCCCGGGGACCCCGACCCTCCCATTGATCTCGGCATCGAGCCATACACAGGAGATCACCCCCTCATTCCCAAAGACATCTGGAGATATCTAGGTGTCTTCTTCGACCGCTCTCTCACATTCAAATATCATGTCAAAAGATACGCCACACGATCATTCTCAGCCGCAAAATGCCTCAAAATTTTAGGCAACTCGGCGCGCGGCCTCAACCCCATACATAAACGACTCCTATACACATCTTGCGTCATCCCTATCGCCACATACGGACTCGGATGCTGGTACCGTCCTGGCACCCGCGGATTTGTCGCCAATACGAAAATCTTCAACGCTATGCACCGGTCAGCATCGCTTTGGATCACCGGAGCATTTCGTACCACCCCCACAGGAGGAGCTCTCGCCATGGCCGGCCTCACGCCCATGCACATAATCCTCAAAAAATTACACGACAAGTCCAAAGCCAGGATCGCTACTCTACACAAAGGCCACCCCATCCTCGCCCTCACGTACAAACGCATGGCCCAGGGAGCTAAAATACACCCGGAGAGTCTAGAGATGATGTCTAAGACCAGGAGGAAAACCGCTAAGTCGCCACTTGACGTCAGCAGCCTCAATCTCATCGCTGAAACCTTCCATCCCACCCATCCCAAAGCCACCCCAGGCCAACGCTTCATGGATATACATTACAACAAACTCACCCTCGTCATCCCCCCCTCATCCCTTAAAGCCCACAAAGATGAGATCGAAGCTCACCATGATCTCGTCTCCAAAATCATATCCACCCCCGCCAACCACTCCATATGCGCAGTCATGGCTGGCAAAAAACAAAAAGAAGATGTGTTCGACCCCTCCGACCCCTCTATACCCAAGCACGTCCACGCAGCCTACTCTGTTACTCATAGAGGCTCCCTCATATATTCCAACACCCTCCCGGCGGAAGACGTACGTCCATTGCGAATGCCCACACGTGGTCGGCCATCATGGCTATCACCAAAATCACGCAACACATCCGGGCCCACCCACACCACTCCATCCAACACATTCAACTCCTCTCGCCATGTGTTCCTGTCCTTCGCGGACACATATTCAACAGTGCGTCCCACAAAGGACGATCCATTAACATAGCTCTTGCCGGAGCTCTAAGCGACTTAGTTGAAGCGGCTCCCCACATCCACATCACAATCACAGGGTTTCGCTCCGCTAGTATGCCGAGATGCAAACACAAAACATTTGATCGCAAATGTGCCCCTTGCATCGTCAAACGCACAGCCACCAACGCTAGACACGCCTCATACGACCACAAAACGGTCTTCCCCCCCTCCCAAACCCTACAAAAACGCCACCTCGCCATCGAACAGACCGCCGCTGCTCAATGGGTAAAAGAATTCCACGATCCCAAGTCAGGGTTCTTCAAGGGGAAAAGATTCCTGCCCATGACGGACGGGGAATCAGAAGAACACCTCGCCCCTACCACTCACGGTAACGGCCCATGGATGGGCACATACTTTTTCACCTCTGCTGCTGAATCCAACCAGCTTTACGCAAGATTCTGCCGAGCTACCACAAACCACGCACCCATCGGTAGCTACCGCGATCGGTTCTTTGCTAACTCCGATCCCCCCCCTTCCACCACATGCCCCGGTCACCGTCACACCCTTGAAACTCGTCATCACATCCTTAACGAGTGCTCCTGGTATGCCAGACGTATCGACCACGATTACACCCGCATCGAGGACGTCATACTGTTCCTCATCGACAACCCCAAAGCCTTTTCTTTCCAAGGCCCCTCATGCCCCAGGAAAGAGGAGGACAAGTGGAGCGTCCATGTCGAACACATGCACCGCCTCAGAAACCACTGGCGCAGTCTATTAGGACTAGACCCCATCCCCCACTCCGAACCAATCTTCATACGCGAGAAACCGGGCCTTACCTTCGCCCAACTCTTCATCCCTGTCACAATCATACACTCCGACGAACTCGTAGAAGTCCGCCCCATCCCTATAGCGGATTATCATAACTACCAAGAGGCCAGGGGCGGCAACCCCGAGGCCTAGGCTTTACCAAGCTGCGAATAGAGCGGTCGAGGAAGGTCTCTATTGGCTTGGCGGTCTTCGGACCGTGCCAAACTTATTTAGGTCCTGTAACGGTAATCGGCCCCAGGCCGTCCTGAATCCCCCTGCGCTTGCGCAGACCTTGTTTCAGTTTCCGGTTTGATTCCTCGGACTCCAACTCACCTTCTCATTTCTTTCCTTCTTTCATGCGTCTCATGATATGGTCATGTACCTATATTCTAAGTCTCTCTCTCTGTCTCTTTCACCACTCAATACTCCGCCTTAGCTTCTCTAATGTCGCCAGGGGCACCTGTCCGTGTTATATAGTTTCATGTGTCTCGGGTTTTGTTTTCATTTATTTTTCACATTTTGTTGTCTGGCGATTTGTTTTTTCCACCTTTTTCCTGGCCTACGGCCAGGAGCGCTACGCGATCGGGCGGCGCTTAATAAAATTTGATCTTAAAAAAAAAAAAAAAAAAACATCAATTACGGCAGGCAAAAGTTGGCAGCCATCTGAGATGACCACGTTGTGCTCCTCAACGTAGGTCATAGCACATCCTCGTGGTAGAATCTGAACGACGACATTTGTTTTTTGAAATATTCCAGTCAAACGCAAAAGGGCTTGAATTCCATCAGGGGTGAGCGGAGGAGTCGAATGGGGCAGAAGAAACATTCTCGGTTACAAGTTGAGTTACGTGGGGATGATCGCCGAACGCTGAATTGGACTGATAATCTTCCCACACACATTGTATTAACGCTCTTCCGGCCTGTCATGATCCGACATCTGGCCGACTCGCCCTACCCCTATCACAGTGCAAATACATGTTGGGAGAAAATCGAGGTAGAAGGATCGACTGCAGGAAAAACCAGCACTTTTGCTCAGGATTTTTTTCTATCCCTCGAGCGCGTACCTATGAGGCACTGATCTATAATAACCCGACAACGATTCGAAGGAGTAGAATTTAGTTATGGTCAAAGTGGAGGAAGACTAGGAGAGCAACTTGTACGACATCATATAAATAGTATTCTCTAGGAAGAAAAGTGGGTTTTGTCCCTAGCATTCAATCTGAGGTGTCCCTGGAACTATTGCTATCAAGGACTACAAAAACTGGATCTCAGATATTGGATATGGTGTGCTGATATCGTATTCAAAGAGCTTGATATTGCGGTGGACGCGGCATGACATCGAAGCTATGAGCGGGGCCACCCAAACTGTAAGCATACTGTTGATAAGAGGAGGTAGTGAAGAAAAGCATAAAAGTATCGCAATGGTAGTCATCACGAGAAAGGCAATCCTTAGTCAAAACATTAATGAAAGTAAAAATAATAAGACTAATGGTGCTCACAGGTAATACTGCTGGCCGCCGCGCAATACAGCTTGAGACAAACGAGGTAGAGCTCTCCCCAGAATAAAACGCTTCCACCCCATCTCACGATCAATCACTACGTGTGCGATTCCAATCTTGTATGAGATGGCAAGAAAGACGGAAGAGTCGTAGACAATCATCATAGCCATGGTGATGCCCATTAATGGGCTGGCGCCCGCGTGTTTGAAATACAGTGTTTGTGGGATGTACGTTGGTTTTATAGTTATCACCAGAAGGGATTCGGAACACACGTAAGTTATCCAAAGGAAGGCGAAGAACCGGCGAACTCTAGGACTATCTGCATAAACTGCAAGGATCCGCTGAAGGAACAAATACGAGGAACATGTTATAGACATCCCGGCAATGATTGTTCCGGAGAGTACTATTGCATACAGGTGGCGAATTGGTGTGGCTGAAAAACATCTCAATGATCAGAGTCGATTCCCATTGGAAAAACATACTCCTCCGAATAACGTTGCTAGTCACATAGACTGCCGCAAAGGCCCTATAAGAGGTTAATATCGGTTGGGGTATATGCTGGGTCATACACTGACCTAGCAAAAATGAAACAAAATGTAGTAAAGCGAACACGACTCCGGCGTACAACTTTAATATCGTCAGGAAGAGTGGCAAGCATATCCCAAAGTGTAGCCTTTTAAAGACATGAATAGAAGAAGGCATAATGAAGGACACAGGTAAACTGACACCTAGGAGGACAAGGAGAGCGTTCCTGCCAGCCTCATATGCAATAGCTTCCTGAGGTGAGAGATGATTAAGGTAGGTGGCAGGGTTAGGTAGTGAGTCGTCTGATGAGTGCAGCATGGTAAACCACGTGAACAAAGAACAAGACTCCCTCTATTTGTATCGAGTCATCGTTCTATTGATAGTCAATAAAACCTGCCGTTGTGAACTGGCTTGGAGAGACTTTTTCCAAGATCACTGGAATTTTCATCGTTAGATAAATATACTTCCAATCTTTCTGAAATACTACGGTACCTGAGCCTAAATCCGACCCCTCCGCGGCATTGACCTAGTTGCACATTCTAAACAAGTGCGACACAATCACAATCATCATCATTTCCATAGGCGAGGTTCGAGATATAAATGTCATTGTGTTTCGGTGGCATTAATTGTGTTCTGATGGATTAATACTCTGACCCCAGCTCGGTGATCTCGCGTGTTGTGGTACAGAACAAGACAGCACGAAAACAGACTGTATCGTGCTTCGCGATGGTACCAGATAAAGAGTGAAGGACCGGGATTCTTCGCTGAAGGAAAGGCTTCTTCCAACACACTCCGACAGCTGTGAGAGTACGATCAACGATTTAAAACATTGTTCATAAGTTGTGCCACAAACCATATCCTGAGAACTATACGATTCACCTTGACGATGGGAGACACCAACATCAGCTTTTCATGGCTACAAATCTGGCCTCGAGTATTAACATTCTTTATCTATCCAGTGTCTATCCATGGTTTAATTCTATATAACATCAAATTTCTCACGACTTACTTTTCCTGTTCCGCTTTGAGGCCCGAGAGCCGGGAAGTCTATACCTGTGAGGGGTAGTAAGAAATAAGATGAGTAAACTTGCATACTACCTGCAGGTTCTGTCATCACTGCAAGTGCTTATCCATCTCCTGTAAAGGATATTAGTCAATGAAGGGAAGACGCGGATCTTAGAGGGAAATCATAATGATTCATAAAACCAGATGAGGGAGAAGAAGGACACTTTAAAACCGATTTTGATCATGCAAGCGCATGGGTGTGGTAGTCCTGAATTCGCTCGGGCTTCAAGGGGTAGAACAAGTTGTGTGACAGAGATAAGAACCGGCAACGAGCACAACATGACGCACGTGAGAGTGGATTTCGAAAGAATGTTTCTATTCTGAGAACGAGTTGGGTAAAGGAGCAGCGAACCAATGAGTGTGTACATTCGAGCGGCTCTACTTACCACAAGAACGTTTTCCATTATACAAAAGAACATAAGTTGAGAACAGACTTTCATTTGAGCGTGCTTGAGGTTTGTAAGAGATTCAAATGGCCTACTGTACGCGCTAAAGCTGCCGATGCGCTGAGAAGTTCTCTGTTGTAGAGTATGGTAACCGTGTCTGGTTACTGAACATACGCATCGAAAACGCACCCCCTGACCAATGCTTAGCCAAACCCTCAAGTGTTAGGCACCTTTTCGCATGCCACAGCGCTGATTCTAATCGTTGGAGATTCTTGAGTCAAATCATACCAGCGGCGGAGGGCCGATCGCTGCTCGACCTCTGGTTCCAAATGGACGGTACTGCGAATCGCTACGGAAAGAATTCTCTGTGGTGTAATAAGCTTCCCGTCTATACCTGAAGAAGAAGGTTGTTCCTCTTCACCCAGTTTGATAGCTACATTAGCAGCGATCAATATAGAAATCAGCCAGGTAGAAGATCGTAATCACGGTTTTCGAAGAGGTGGGCATTCCTGAAAGCAACAATGTCCCCCGGGTACGCAGCAAATTCTTCAGCGTTATAAGACCATAGTCTGACTAGTAACTCGGTCCCAGATTCGTCGAATATCGTTACATCACGGAAGGGTAGCTAAGTGGGGTAAGGCAATGAATGTTTTATTCATCTCTCAGAACAGAAACTCACTTTCACGGATCGCTGGTAAAATGACTGTTCTGAGATGGGAGACACACTCCTCACGATACCTATCGTGTCGATAGACTCAAAGTAAAGTTAGCACGGATGGAGACAGAAAAGATAACTAGACCGACGCGATTGAATTTTTTCTTTTTCAACGGGTTGCTCAGGGAGTAAAGCGTGGTATTCAATCTCACTTCCTGAAGGCGAGGTAGAGGGATAAATCTAAAGCGATATCGTATTCGTTTGATACTCGTTACCTGTCATTTGGATTAGAATTAGGTCCGAGTACGTTGAAACCCAGGCAAGACCCACCTCTTCGAAAATTGTACATTTCGTCATAGAAAGCTGGCTCTTATCCTTTAGGTTGAAATAGTAAGAACCACTCTCGAAGGAACCGGTATAGAGAAGGTGGTAGAAATAGTATTCTTGCCCAACTTGCAGCCTATCGTATACTTCCTCCGCAAGTATACAACCAGTCGCCTTGGTCAGCACTTCACTCGACTCATCCATAAGATGGATTACAAAGCTATCTGGGGTCCCTTCAGGATCTGTCCCATGAAACAACCGCGATTTGAACGTGACGCGAGCACGGATGCAGGGCACTTTGTCGCAAGGAGTAAAAATGAAAGGTAGGGCCGAAATCGGTATGGTGTTGTCCAGGGCGGCGCTTTCTGGTGCTGGGTTTGATTATATGCATGCTTTTCTCATGACGTCTGGAAGATGACATAACACTTACCATCTCGGTTGAGTGAAGCTTCTTCTATAGGTCCTCCAATAAGTCCTGGCATTTTATCCGTGCATTTTTCGAAACTTGCGATAACCAATGTGTTACAGAACCTGGCAGGATTTTAGTACATCCTCAGCATGAAAACGGTGCTAGGTTGCGAGCTCATCACCCTTCTTCCCCATGAGGAAAACGACAAAGCACGGCAGCTTTGATCCTATGGATCCTAAAGATGATTTCGTCCATTTTCTCCTCAGCACGCCGTACGTCAACTATGGCGGGCAAAAGTCCGTAACCGTCTGAGATTGTCACGTTATGCTCCTCAGTGTAGGTTGTAACACATCCTCGTGGAAGGATTTGAACAACAACATCTGTTTTTTGAAACTTTCCAGTCAAATGCAAAAGAGTATGAATTCCATCAGGAGTGAGAGGAAGAGTTGAAGGGGGAGGAACCATTGTGAAGTCTGTCAATTTACGTATGGATGATTGCCGAAAACTGAATTGAGTTCAGCTGCATCTTCACACGTTCATTATTCAAAGAAAAGCGAGCTGGCCGGGTTTGTGTGCTGGCCTCAGACTGCTGGGTCTTTCACAAATGCGACCGAGTGGGCAGCGGCAGATGTCTATTACGCTACATGTTTACTGTATGGACTGGTCCAAAAGTCAAGTCAAACCGAAGCACAGATTCTTACCACACTTCCGTGTCGAAAAGATCTCGGAGATTACAAAAACGGGGGCGCGCCACTCTTCCTTCCTCCGCAATTAATGCCAGGATAGAATGGAAGTCATCGGACACGCTAAGGACCAGGGATAGTCGTTCCGTGAAAGTGATCCCACCCTGAGTGGTCAAGACTTGAGAAGATGTAGAGACACAATCCTCTCAATAGATTTATGAAATATCATATGATAACGCTTACGACAAGGCCAATGTAACGCCGTAACAGGTGTATGCGACAGTCCCCTTCGTTGAAAGCCCACTCGTAGAGTGTCATGTGCTTGTGTAGCGTACTCGTTACTGATCCCCCGCGTCCTCCTCACTTTCTTCACTTTCGTCTTCCTCTGAAGTTTCATCCTCATCCTCTTCTTCTTCTTCTTCCTCACTCTCTTCTTCCTCGAGTCCAAATATCTGGTACAAAAGATCTACTCTCCCAAACGGTCTCTCACTCCCCAACAACGTACTCGCAGCTTCATACTTGTTCTCAGCTTTCCCAATCTCCTCGCACAACATTCTATAATCCTTGGCCACTCGCCTCAAAGCATCTTGATGTATCTTCTCATGTAATTTCTGGACCACCAACCGCGACAGTCGAGGGGAATGTAGAACTTCTAAACCAGATAGCCATGTCGAAAAATGTTTGAGTGCTCTTTGTAAATCTGTTGGTCGCATTGAGGGTATACGTGAGAGAGGTTCCTGTAATGCACCGTTAGTAGATTGTTCGACACACAAGAGATGAGTGTTACATCGGAATCACGGTGACGACATGTCTGACAAGCTTGATATATTCCTGCGTCGTTCATGATAGATATGTACTACACGTGTCAAGTCAACCTCAGTACAATGTACGTGGATGAGAACTTACATGTTCATCAGTGAGGGCCCCTATCCGTGTATCCAGTGTCTGACGAACACCATCTTGTTTCGCCGAAGTGAATGAAAACGGCTCCAAGATGGTCTAATTTGAGGACAAGTCAGCTCAAGTATACAAACCGTAGTACAGGTTAAGCCCACCAGAAGGTAACTCAAGCAATTTAACATGAATACAGCTTGATCCCATTTTGGGCGCAGGTGTTTCTTCTTCTCGCTAGCACTCGCACAGGCCTCAACTACAGGGTCAATCATAATATCAAGTACCTTCGAGAACCCGGCTCGAAGTTCGTTTGCGTCTTCATCTCCGACCAAGGATGATTGATACACAGTCATAATATCGCGCAGGATTTGCGCGTGATCAAGAACCATAAGCGGCGGCGTCAAAGATGGATCATCTGGGGGCTAAGAAAGGCGTGGATCGACTTGATTTAATGCAATGAAATAAAGTCGCCACGCACAAGTTGTACATGGGCCAGAGCTCGCCCTTGAGTCGAGATCGACTCGTAGAAGACCTTGTAGGCAAGGTCCATGACACTGGGCACATCAGTTTATGAATTTCACCTCAACAAAAGGCAACGTACTCCTGAAGCGTCTTGGTCAAAATAGCCTGGTCCCCAATAGTCCTTCGCATTGTGATGAGATAGAATTGTAAAAGATTCGCGATTTTATACGAGATGATACTGCTTTCTTGTGATCGGACAGTTTGCTGTACTCTCATCTGTACATTCACAAATAAACATTTTAGCACGGAATACACGTATTCGAATACGGATTCTACCTTCAGTGGAACACAAAGCTTCCCAACGGCCAGGTCTAACAGCTCTTGAATCCATTCCTCCTCTTCACCTCCATCCCCGAATTTCCGTACACTACCTACCATCCGTTTCGCGGACTTGAGGTCAAAGAGACTCTCTAAGAACTCCTGCTCGGCAGCGATGCCCTGATGAACCCACGCGAGCATGTCACCAACGTACCGCATCGGATCGTGTGCGTGAAGTTCTATAGGTCGAGGAAGGCCAGACGGTCCACCACGCGTTAAGGCAGTGAGAAAGGATGCTGACAGCGTAGCTTGACGTGTTTCAGAAAGGCTAGTCAAAGCCTCGCTAAAGTAAAAGTCAGCTGAGGCCAGCTCAGTTGAGTGTGGATAACACGCACGTCAACAGTTCTGGACGTTTACGCAGCCTTCGAATCGCTTCTCGTAAAGTTGGTGTAACCTCAATGAGCATCTCGCGACCGATTTGACGGAACTCGCTCGACGTCCACCGTAACAGTTTTTCATACCCATGTTCTAGGTAGGATGAAGTCGCCGTCATTATGTCCAAACTGCGCGTTCGAATGAGAAACTGCTAGGGCATTGGCAGATGAAGAGGGCGTACCCGGCCCGAGTTGGACCATCCTCTCCCGCCATTAAAACCTGACAATCGTCCCTGATCTTCTCTGTCTTGTCCATCGTCCGGAAGAAACGCGTTCCAATCGGAGTCTCTCTGGATTTTACAATGTCGATTTCTTGCTCAGTGAGGGTGAATCTTGAAAGGAACATTTCGACGATTGATTTTTTATCTTCGACTTCTTTTCTACGACGCCGTGAGTCAGAGAGCTGAGAAGGAGAGGGGAAAAACACACCTTTCCTCTCTCAAACTACCGGCACGCTCGAGGAGCGTCCTGCCAGACTGCTGCGTCAGCCCTAACTGAGTCTCTGCCTTGTCGCAATCTGACTTCATAGTTTCAAGATGAACTTGTAAGTCGCTCAATTTCTACACATACATTGTTCAGCAAAAGATACAGATACCTGGAGAGAAAGAAACACACACTTGATCAATCTCCCCCAATGCCTTCAAAAACTGCCGGCTCCCTTCAGCAAGCTTCTTTTCCATATCCCTCCGCAAATGTTTTCGTGCGCGTGCAGCGATCTCCCGGGAATCAGCTCGACGGGTGGTTGATGCAGAAGCGAATTTCGACTCCCAGTCGCATCGTTCTCGGTCTCGTCTTCATCTTCATCAAGCCTGGCAGGCTCTTTCCCCTTAATAGACGATGAAGGTGGAGCGTAAAGGTCAGAGAGATACTGTAACGCTTCCCGCGTTGCGGCGTCTTCGAAGTTCGTGCTCAGGACCTTGTACAAACGCAAGGCCACTGGGTTCCGAGTTTGTGTTGATGGATGTTTCTTATCCGCCGCCTGAGGGAGTAAGGGTGAAGCCGAAGAGGAGGCAACGGAAGACGGCATCGACGGCGGTGACAAGGTTGAAAGCAAATTACATACAACATCATTAGATCAATGGAATGTGATGGTCCGTGATCTAAGTAAACCGTCTTTGAAATAACACTAATTAAGTGGTCCATAAAGCATCGTAAGCTACAGTTAAACCGCGTCTAATCATAAAAAATGCTCTCTATAACGTAACTACAGAAGTTGGGACTGCAGGCCCGAGGGGGCCAGGAGCGGGAGGCGCAGTAGGGAGTGCCGGAACGCCCGTACCGGTACAAGGAGCTGTGGGAGTAATGGTGAAACTCGCGAAATACTCATCCGGATATAAGCACCCCGCTACAGGAGTAATACCAGGAGTCTGATCATCACTATTGAACCAACCGTCAATGCCACTGGTCACTGAGCTAGGTGCACTGGTAAGTGTAGCCGTTGAGAGCATAATAATCGATCCTGTGTTCGTATACGATGGTAGAAGAGGAATCGGTACTTGAGCATTCGAAATGGTTGGAGGAGGCCAAGGAAAATCTACTCAGGAGGAAGCGGCGATCGTGGTTGTTGAAGCACCGGTTTGCCACGGTTGATAGGGCCCAGTGAAATATGTCTGATTAGACCCCAGAGCAGCACATTTTCCATAACTGGTCCGAGGATCTTTAGGGATCCACCCATTGTTCAATCCTAGTTGGTAAGACCAAAGCGGCGCTTCGATACTCCCGTTCAAAGCGGGAGCAATCTGATAACGTTGATATAACACCTATATCAGGATGACGAAACTTTAACGTACCTTCCACGTCCAGAAGAACGTATCTTGCAAAGCATCGACACTTGCTTTGAAAAAATTCTGGATCCCAGCTTTCATTGTATCATCAAAATTTTTCCAGTCTACGTTTACTGCACAGTCCGGGTTCTGGGACGATATGTTGACTCCTATTGTAAACAATCCACAATCGGTAGTTGACGCGGTGATCTCTCCAGCGACGGTTATTCCAAACCCTTGTCGCCTGTCGTGAGAGTGAGTTAAATGATAGGTCTCACTACTAGAGGACCTACACACCCTTCATTCACAAATGGCCCCATGCTTCACATGCTTGCAAGGGTCACTTGCCGCCTGGTTGTCCATCAGCGGCAGGGACATTCAGTGGGGAGGTATCAGGACCCCCGAAAGCAAAGTATTCGTGCTGATCCAAGGCCCACCTATCTGCTCCTATGAGTGCGCCAGACCATACCTTGGCGTTGAAGCCATCATGAATAAAGATGTACTGAATGAGGATCCATAAGCCAACCTCAAAAAATTACCGAAAATACAGTAAAAAAAAAAAAAAAAAAAAAACGTACGGGTCCGTTGCCTTCGCCGTAACCGGTGATGTTTCGAATCATGTCATGAGCCCCTAGATAGAAGCTGAGAAGGTTGTTCATCCCAATTGGGTCAAACAAGGGTTCGTTGACTAAACCGAGGCCAACCACAACGTCCTGATACTCCTTCTGGGAAATGAATTCAACTATGGTACGGATGTAATTCATTGCCCTTTGCGCATTGGCATAACCCATGTTTCCATTAAGGAAACTTATCGCACTCAATCTACAGAAAGGATCAACTTTTATAACTAAAGTCTTTGTGGAAGTAACAACGAACCTTCCCGAGTGATTGTATCCTGTCGCAAATACAATTAGCACATAAAATGATAAGAAAAATAGTGGTACTCGCCATTCTGAGAGCCCGGAAGGGCGTGGAAGTCAAGAATCATCCGAATGCCGTACTTCCTAGACCAATTCATGGCTTTCAAGGCATACCTGGTTGAACGCTGAATACACAAATTCACACATAATACGACCACTCACTGCCAAGCTTTCCCTTCAAGGTAAGGCTCTCTGGGCCAAGTTTCTATCGCCCAATATGGCAGAGGGAGACGAATGAAGTTTAACCCTGCTCCTAAACCACGAGGAATCTAAGTAAACAGTAGATCATGCCCGGAAGGCTACTAACCTGCTATTTCGGCGAAGTCTCACTCGGTCTAGAAATTGCGTCAGAACAGCCAAATTTTTGAGCTTTAGCATGCCTCACAATAAAAGTATCGTAATGCCGTCGAAGCTGATCAAGTCCACCACCTGCAGTATCGGCTGCCATAGCCACACTGAGCGTATACTCGTCCGCTGCTTCCGGATATTTTTGGTACATGGCCGGAGTAATAAATGGCTCAGTAATTAACCAGCCACCAAGATTAACGCTCATGATACGATCCTGTCCCCAAGCCCAACTCTGGTTGAGGGGAGGCGTCCAGGAATTTGGCTGGGCATTATTGCTGAATGGGTCTGCTGGATCCTCCACCTCTTAATAATAAAGTATATCTTAGTCAACTGTAACTTATGGCTACGGAAATGAGCCTTACAGAAACCTCCAAACTTGTTATTATAAGTAAAAGTTGAACCATTCGCGGGGTTACGGTTGAACCATCACCTCCTGTTGTTAAAGTCTTGTAGGCATTAGTTTAAGCGAAGTAATAGCTGCAGGAGACTCACGACGGGTCGATGGGATGGGGTCGACTCTGCAGGTGGTGCAGATGTGGCAGGTTGAGGAGCATTGTCTCGGTGTTTCTTCTCTGCAACCAACACCACAAGGAGAACCACGGTCACTATGATAGCCGTAGCAGTACCGATCACCGTGAACCAGAAGGCCTTCCGTCTCGTCCACGGCTTTTTTTGTAGTTGATAATCCTCTGGGTGATATTCCCGCCCAGTCATACTGGTAATCATCTGATCATCTGAGTAGTCGTCCTGGTCTTCATATGCATTCGCCGGGTGATACCCTCGCCCACCATACCGGTTATCATGTCCCTGATTTTCATTTGGTTCATCATCAGTCCGAGATACAAGCTCATAAGTTGGCAGCGAAGACCGTTCGGTATTTCCTTTGGCAAATGATTGAGCTAAAGTGGAGGAGCTCTCTATGTCGCCTCTTCCTGGTCCAAAGGTAAAGAGAAGAAAAGCGTACAGTACAATAAAGCTGGACCAAAAGGCGTTTATTCCCACATGCGAAGATATATAGGGCTAAAGGGGCGAGAAATACTTTATTAGTGAAATTGAGAGATCGAATTCATTTTTGCTCCTGTCGCACAGCAACAAGAATGCCTCAAGTTTGAAGACATCTGCTAGCATTAAGCCATGGTCGTAGGACTTAAGGCCTGGATACGCTAGGTCGAAAGAATGGCTGCGCGTGAGGGCGCGGACGTTGTGGACAAGCGCGGGATATAGCCAAAATCAAGGGACGGAAAGCACATGACTGAGAGTTGAATTGAGCTGTCAGTTTGTTCAGAAAAGTCGCCGCTATTATTTTTTCCTCCTTACGACTTCAGGGAGGCTCAGTATGTCACCTTCACTCTACTGATTATGGACTTCTCACAATCTTCGGCGCTTCATCGTTTCATAGGTCATTTCATTCCGGTTAATAAGGGTCCACTTCGCGTACTGCTCTTGGAGCATCGCCTCCATATACTGCACTCCCTGCAGATCATTCATTACGCGTATGCGTGATGCCCCCGGTCAACAACTTGCGGCTGGCCGAACACATTCTCCCGGCAGAACTCTGGTCGGAGTGCTGGCGCTTCGTGGATACCAAAGACATCTGGAACGTCCGCTTAGTGTGTAAAGAATTTGCGAGAACCGGCCAAACTTTCTTGTACCACGACCTTCACTGTTGGTCACCTAACCAAGAAGATGTCGACAACAACAATTGGGATATGTGGTGCAAACACTTCCTCTGGTCAGCGACACGCTTCGTTGTTGTATCCACGAGTAAGTTTGTTAACCATGTTGAGGAGTGGAGCTTCAGCGGGATCGAGCATACTCGCAGTTTGAATGATACCAACGCCAACATTCGAGGTATTGGCGTTCTCGTCGAGGCCTACCAATCCGCTCTCACTATTTTCCTCAATACTCTGCCGCTTTACCCGAAGCTCACCACTATCACTCTCACTTCCATCCGGGTTGACAGGAGCGTTTTCGAGGCCCTTGATCAGATATCCACGCTTTCGAGCCTCTCACTGGTTGAAACGAATACCATCATACGACCAATTCCGTCCACCATATCGCCTTGGAACCTCCGAAAATTACGTATCGTGACGAATGCGAGACAAAATTACAGCGGTATTGTTGCCAAGCATCTATCCATAGCCTCCCCTTCCACCCTCAACTCCCTCGTGCTCAACTCCTATGAGTTTTCAGAAGCATGCCTACGCCCCTCGGTGATAGCTGGCATGCCATTCAAGGTGCTGACTTATCTGTCCTTAAATCTTAACCTTCGTACTCTGGAGCTTCTACGGGATGCGCTTCAATTATGCCCATTGCTGCAGACCCTTGATATCAATGACATCGACTACATCGATACTGAAGACCTTCAATACCCAACCCCTTTCTCGCACTCCAGCTTCCCCCGTATTCTAAATTATCACGGCCCCGCTCACCTCGCATCGAAAATGCTCGTTACCTGTCCTTTCAAAAACCTCTCCATCCACAACGGAAAATCAAAGGAGCACACGTATGGCCAATGCGAAATTCAAAGGCTTTTAAGACCTCTCGCTCACAACAACCCCGCTCAACTGAGTCTCAGTGTTGTCTATCCTGATACCCAGTTGTGTGATACCCTGTCTAAGATTTTTCCCGACGTCACATCGCTTCATATATGTTACAACGACCCTGAACCTCACTATACGCTCGTGAATACTGCAAATCATTATCAAAAAGTTTTCCATGAAGGCGGCTCTCACTCTTTTATGTGGCAAATTAGACCACCGAATACAATGATGGTATGTCGTGATAATGAAATGAGCAAGGATTCATAGCTTAAAAGATTTAAATGAACCACAGGGACTACTAGATCGTCTCGTCACTCGCGAGACTTCGCTCCCCTTAGGCCTCATCAAGTTACGTTTCACCCAAGCTGACCCGTATAGTTCTCAACGAGTTACACGGGAAGAACAACAGCAATATCTGGATGCACTTGTTCTCTCTTATGAAGAATTGATATTTTTTCAATTAGGCGACAATGCCCCTTTAATAAGGCCTGAACGAGGTAGGCCATGGTATGAAGCCGATCAACATTAAAGTAGATTGCTCGAGCAGCAACGGTCACCAAATAAATTGTTAATCAATATTAATGAAATTACAGTACAGATGCGAATATCAGCTGCTATTTGATGGAGGTCAACGTTCAGAAGTACCAAAGAACGAGCACTGCATCACACTCGTTGCGCATTATACAACCTGGCATACTCCCCACCAACCGACATCAAGTCATCGTGACGTCCTTGTTCGATAATTTTACCATTCTTCATGCAACTTTCAAAAAAGTTGTAGTCAGCCCTACGTTGTGTATTCTTGAGTTGAAAAACCTACAAAATTATGTCCGCGTGTTTGGCCAGGTTCGCGAACCGGTGGGTCACAAAAATGGCAGTCTTTCCACTGCTCTTTTCGAGAAATCGTTGGAATATGTCACGCTCCACGATCGGATCCAAAGCAGAAGTAGGTTCGTCAACCATGAGAAGTCTCGTATTACTGTTGAGCAGTTTCATAAATGAACGGGAGCTATTAGAGCAGCCTTTTAGAACTTCTCCATACCAAGAGAATAATAGAACCCTCAACGTACGCAATAAATCTTTGTTTTTCTCCATGTGACACTGATATCAGTCTTCGTTGGGTATGCTTCTCTAGTTCACGTAATGCGGCAGAACCAACCGGGCCGTTCCCACAGCCTTGTAAACTCTGTGCAAGGAGATTTGGTGGATTGAGAACGGCGTCGTATCCGACTCGCTCGACTAGTTTTTCCGAACCTCCCAGGCGAATAGCTTCGTCCATCTTCTCCTGCATCCTTTCCCCTAAATTTTTCCGATCCGGAACTACCATCAGTAGGTTTTCCTTTAATGAGAGCGGATAGATATCTTCGGATTGCATGAGAAAATTGATGTGTTTTCGGATGCTGGACAGCTCATAAAACTTGATAGGAGTGCCATCGATGAAGATATCTCCTGTTCGGGGTTCTTGTAATCTTGCCAAGAGTTTTAACAATGTAGACTTCCCGCTCCCATTCTCACCAACCAGGAGGACAAGAGAATTGGCCGGGATAGTTAATGATATATCCTGTAGAGCAACATGCCCCCTGTATCGTGGTACTTGTATGTTACCCCCCTTTCGGTGCATGATCAAATCAATACGAAGAAAAGCATGAACATCACGAACTTTAATTGAACTGCCATTCCGCCGGCCCCGCTAGCTGAAGTAATCGCATATGTGGTAGATTTGAAGCGATGACTGGTTCCTTTTTGGTCGATAGAATGATATAGAGCCTTCGCTTCGGAAAACAAGCCCGACAATGTCCTTGGATCACAACTCCATCGTAGATTGTTGATGCCATACCGAATTGAGCCAGTGGCAGATTGGAAGAATACTAGCGTTGCTATAGTATAGGGGGAGGAATTCCATTTTAGGAACAAAGCACAAATGAACTGTCCAAGAAGTCAGCTCCATAAAACGATTATCCGATCTTCTTAGATCTCATACCGTAGGATGCTCAAGGAAAAGACGTTGCAACGCAGTAAAGTACCAGGAAATGGGTAATAAACAGGCGAGGCTGAGTACATCGCTTTTTACGATGCCCAATTCTCGCGAATACTTCAAGTATTCTAAGAGCAAGGGTCGAATGAATTCTGCGGTCATCAGCTTGGAACATACCTTCGGAAACGTAATCGTTTACACCATCTTTCACTAACTGCTCCCGAAAAAGGTCACCAAATGCGATAGAATAAAGGGAATTTAATTTATGATAGGCCATATTGGTCGTCCAGAACGTATAGCCTAGAAATCAATATATATAAAGCTTAGTTCCAACAAAAATACCACTCACCAGCACCGTGAAGACCGTTCATGGGAGAACAGACAAGAACAAGAAAGAATGCAACAGTTATTGTTCCCAGAGAAAACCGATCAAAAGTATCCCGTTGAAGAAGCACATTGATAAGAACCACTAGTTCGAGGGCTAGCGAAATGACACTTTGCAGGCGTTCAGCGAGAGCCTTCAATAGACTCCAGCACGGGGCCCCTTCCCCATATGAGCTAGGAGTGGGAAAATAGCGACGAGCGTCGTTATCTAACGACATGCGACGAACACTTAGTAAATTTAAAGTTTAGCTCCACGTGGTGGCACACCTCGAACGAATTCCATGTCAGTTTTTACACTTGCTACGGGAAAATCGGTATGAATTCAAAGCGTCAAAATTGAAGGGAATCTATACCTGTTACAAGCAGAGGAATATAGTGATAGCGCAGGTGACCACATAACAGCAGTTCCTTCTCATGTCTTCAAAGCACCATAACGTTGAATCGTGAAATTGACTTCCCCTTATATAATATAAACCAACTTACCTCAGGTTTTCAATTATTACCGATAAGAGCGCTGATAATAAAAGAGCAAGAATCTCGAACGTGAGTTCGGCTTGTAATATTAACTGAAGACGTTCATTATCTCGGTTACTCGACAGATCCTCCATCTAGACTCGGTTGAGAAATTACCTCAGTTGAGAGAATTCTGCTAACCTTTTGTATGATACCACGTGAAAGTTGGAGAGACAAAGCTGGGCTCATACCCAACCAAACTGAAGACACAATATACGCCGAGAAAGTCACAGGCGCAATCCTAAAAACATCCTTGAATAATCGCCAGAGGTGATCACAGATGTCGGGCGAAGGATAAAAGGACATGAGAGAATGTATCAGGCCATTCAGAGAAAGCGAACGCTTGGGAACTTCATATGCCAGGTCGAATATTCCCCATTTCAAGATCTTGACCCGTGGTGTTTCCATGGCTCGGAGGAGTAAGACAGAGGGATAGCTCGTAATGCTTGCCCTTTTATTCATCGACAGGCTGTGGCTCAATCACACAGCTAATCTGCATTCAAACAGCGATGGTTCGTTGACACTTGTGGGTCCAGATTAATGTTGACGGCCTAATCAGCGCCGAAACATATTTAATATGCCAAATAAAAAAAGCTGCCTTGCGCATTCGGTTTCTACAAGGACTGGATCAAAGGATTGGGGTGGACTTCATACTGCTACTAATCGCAGCAATGAGAAGGTAAGGTGCCTGGTCAGACTTGACTTACGATATAGAGATCTGGCCATCACCTTCGGCGAAGACACACAAACTGACGGCCGGGTCTTTGCGGTTCTCCCGAGAACCCGAGCGACTAAGTCCATGGCAGGGTAATATCACGAGTTCATTTACAGATTGGCCCAAACAAGTTACGTTTTGAGGGCGCTCGAGATTTACATCACTCACCTTGTGGTCACTTCCGAGGAAACGAAGATGCCAACTGACCATGAGGATGCCATGAAACACTGGTTTAGAAATTTCGTGCAAGTTAAAGCGATTGCTTGACCAATGCTTCTCAAAGCTTACAGTTTCATACGATCGACTCTTCCTTCAACCATTTTCCCACCAACTCCCAAACATTTTCTTGCTCTTCTAACCACTCTTCGCACTTCCCCACCACGCATGCATCACAAAGGCCACGCGATGACCAATCGATCTCTTTCATCTGTTCCAGCGTTTCGATCGGTTTGTATACGCCATCATTTTCTATGGCAGGGGAAATGACAAGAGACATCCAGTTATCAGCAAAAACATCCGTGCATGACATATGGGGTGTGGCAGGTGGGGTGAACAGAATCGGGGTAAAGTAGTCGATGATTTGCGTCATCAGCCTCTTGCAGAGCTGTATGTCTTCTCCAGGCATCCGATGATCCCTTTCAAGGGCATTTGCTGATGTATCCGTTAGTCCGGCCCGCCCAATTACGAAGATTACATACTAATTTTGGACGATGTAGCTGACTGAGAAGTCAAGATTTGTGATGAGCCTGACATTTGTGCGCCAAGTAAGTGGGCGTCTTCATCATCAAGATTAGATGAGACCATAATTTGATATAATACCACTTTGAGGACCTGACATATTTAACCCCTTTAGCACAGCAAACATATGGATACACGCACTGATTCAATATGAAGCGATCTCGCAGTCAATAAGGCCTCGTGTAGGTGCTCTGGAGTAGATATCGACAACTTCCTCGAGGAGAACATTGTAGAAAAATACTCTTGAGCCTTTGCGTGCATGACTGGAAAATGGAGCTGTGAGGGGCTGGACGAACGTAGAATCGCAACTACGCGCTCAAATGGGGAGTCATCAGTCAAAGGGCTAGCGCATACAATGTATAAGTAATGTATCTGAAGCGTGTCTTCCTGGCCCATAGATTGTCCACTTACAAATCGTGATATATATGTTCCAGAAGGGCTTCAACGTCTGTACCCTTAGCGGGTCGTTCCTTCCCGAGCACCACGTAGACCACAGGAATATTTCTCTCGACGATTACCGGGACTTCTTCACAACAAGACGTGTTCTCTAGTGATGCGATGAACGGAGAATGACGTTTGAGGAGCGGCAAATGAACCCTGAACAGGACGTCTTGGACATGGAGGACGAGCGAGGCATCATTGAACCAATATATCGAATGCTTCCGTAGTGCTCTATTTGACTCCGTAGGTATGGGATCGAGAGGCTCCTTGTCCATTCTGAAAGGTGTTTACAGCCATGTAATGATTGCGCAAAGATTAAAATCGGCTTGATAAGATAAATTACATAATGGTAAACAGGTGTACATTATCATCCTGCTTAGCTGTTGTATAGATTGTATCCGTTGGAAAATTGGCCACGCCGCGGCCCATGATAATCTAGTGACGGACATGGTACTAAGAAAGATTTCATTGAAGGAAAATGAACTATCTTACAGGTCGACGTGTCACGTTGAGTATTGAGTTCGGGGACTGCACCAGCCAAGTTAATAAAACCGCCTCCTCTTTGGGTAGCAGAGCCCGCGGATTTTGGGGTCGCAGTCACTCCCCAGCTGGAACGGCACCAGACACAGGTTATTTCCTTGCCGGTCTGGCGAGCGCTCTTCTGGTCTGTTTTGGATTGAGTACGTCATACAAGAGAGGGAAACCAGCCACGCACATTGCTCGAAGCATTCTTTGTGTAATGCATTGCCACATTCCTCACAAAACGTGAGGGCCGCTTCAGCAACTCCATGCATCGTGTCATAGCAAATAGGACAATCGTCCTCTTCACCTGGGATTCGCCTTTTGCTGCTTTGGGCTGCGATAGAGGATTCAGCTTGTTGACCAGTGGCGCGACGATATGCTTCCAATACACGAGGATGCGTAACCGAGTTAGGGGCTTCAGGAGCCTGAGCAAACACTGTTTCGAGTTCACTCGTCAACAACGCCCTGTAAACATTAATTTTTCTTTGTAGCTAGCCAAGACGTTGGAAACCCACTTTTGGTACCAGATATGCGAGGTGATTGGCACAAGGAGCACTTTCAGGAAAATGAACATCTGCGATCGAGTAAAATCCCTGAAACAGACAAGAATGTCGAGCGTACGTACAATATGTTTGCAGTGATTACCCCTTACTGCATTGTCGGGGCCTGCTCATTTCTGTTAGTGAAACGAGGACACATAAATAAGGCTACACACAAGAGCACTTGGGTTTATGGTCAACAGTCACAGTATACACCTGATGGAGTTAATTTTTTTTACAAGAGCGGTCATAAGATAGCTAAAAATGGCTTACATTCGCGGTCGAGCCAAGAACTTTGAATTCCTCTTTAAGCTCCTTCCCTTCCCGTTGTCTTTCGATCATAAAGAATCTTTACACGAGGCAATGGTGAGTTGAAAGTATGATGGTGATGGACGACTTCAATACCTCTGGGTCCGGACTCGTTCGGCTCTTTCAAGGACATTCTGGGGACAGTGGGACCTAAATTGAGCGAGACGTTTTTCCTCCTTGGGAGTTTTCGTAGTTCTAGCCTTCTTCTTTGGAGGCTCAGCATTCGTATCCTCAGTGTCGTCTGGAATTCCGCTAGTGCCCTCTAAGATAGGAACGACAGCTTTACCCTTCCCATTTCCGGCGGAGCGAACTACAGTCTGCCGAGGGGCCCTTTGTTTCTTAGGTCCCGGTGTTGTTGGTGTACTTGTGAAACGTTCAGTTGCCTTGCGAGTGCGCTTCGGTCGCCCTGTCTTTCCTTGACTTTGATTCACTGATGCCAGTTCGGCTTCTGAGACCGTTGTTACGACTTGAACGGAAGTGCCTTCCGCTTGTGTTTCGGGTTCAGTGCGTTTCTTCCGAGGCATACCACGTCAAATTACGATAAATTTGAAGGCTAATGCTTGTCGAGCGAGGAATGGTTTTGGAATGGTTTTTGACACCTGTTAGTGACTGTTCGAGTCTTCCGAACTCGGGAGGTCACGTGATCAGCTGCACATTTTAGTCAGGAATCAGGATCCATTTGTCAAGACGACGACTCCCTGCATCTGTTGGCAGGAAATTGGAACGACGGAGATTGACTTGTCATATCTTCAAAGAAACTCCGCCGAACGGGTTCTCATGTCGCGCGAGCGAAAACTTCCTGTCAGACGGCAATGTTGCTCCGTGCCCGTTGCATTCAACGCTCAGGATTACTGCTGTAACTATTGGCCCCAAATGGTCAAGGTAAAAACTTCTTTTAGAGTTTAGATCTGCGCCAAGTCTCATAGCTAACAGTCCGATTGAGGTATTGACAAAGGATCTCTTATGATGGAAACGAATTCTATCAGAAAATGCCTTCCAATGGCATCTCTGGAATAATCAGAAAATACGCTTTGTTGTGCTTCGGTGATCTGAGGCGAGTAGATAGATTATACAGCAAATACCTCGTTTCTCACCCTCAGGATATTTCTTGATCTTATAAGCCTAGGCCTCTGAATCACCCTCGACTTACCCGTGAATGAATTAGTCCCTGAACCTGACTCCCATCCGAAGTATAATGCGCTCCAACTCCGTCAAAGGTACCCCAGCATGTTCCCTTTTTTCTGTTTTTTCTAGACAATATCCCGAGCGACTTGACCTTGTATAGAGCCCGAACAACAATAAGGCAGAAAAATGATGAAAGTTATCAATAACGTAAATTAACATTGAATGTTCGACAGTGGCCGAGTCGACCGAACTTATTCCTTTATAGGAGAGTGCGCGGGGGTCGCATTGGAGTGGGTAATGATCTTAGTCGTCACGCCCAAAAATCTGATTACGATCGAGAAGGTGCTGAGAATCTAAGCCTTCTCTGAGCAGCTCACAGACAGATACTTCCAGGGACAGAAATAATTTTAGACCCTGGAGTGGGGAGGAGAAGAGGCACAAACATCATTTCGGCTCCGCTTTCTCGAAAATGTCATTGATTGGCGAATGAAGGGGAGGAACCTGTGAGCGACAGATTGGGAATGGATCTCCTCCAAAGATAGAACCCGAGCATCCCCTTCACCGCCAATGAAGCCCACTAAACCCGAACGAGGGGTAGTTCTATTGTCATGGCAGACGTTAGGAAGGCCACGAGTACTGTCAAAGAAAATTCAGGTAAGCTTTGCGCGTATTGCTGGATGCCGGTGGTAAACTGTTTTTTTTTCACCGCGAAAGCATCTGACGAAATCAAGACATGGAGCAAACGGAAGTTTGAAAATTTGCCATAATCAATCTACTGGCTCCTGATCGATGGTCTGGACTCAAGACAGTACAGAGTATTGCCAAATTTCGATTAAGAACTTACTTGCTGGTTCTGACGGTCCGAGTTCTAAATCCATGGAGGAATTTGGGGGGAGCCCCAAGTACCTATGAATTACTAGACCGGCAGGGGCTACCGAACTTCTTTTCTGTGCTCATCGAAGTGGTGATAGACCTCTAGTTCTTGCGGCCCACGCACACTTTCACTTTATACGATCATACCAAAGTTAGATGCCACGCAGCCATTACAGACACTCTGGAAACAGCAAAAGGGTTTGATATGGGAAACTTTGCATGTCTCTTTTGAGGACAACAGAGTTGACCCATAAATATTACTTATTACTATTAACCTAGCGTGACCCGGATCTCTGCCTGTAACCCTGACCTGTAAATATTTCACGGGCAGAGAACCAGTCGGAAAAGGTTCCATCAGTCGGCAGAGCTTCAAATTTCCCCGGATAGGTATTTGTTCTTTGGCGGCCCGAAGTCCACCGGCGATATCTGTCACGCAGCTCTCCAATCTTACTTTTCGTAGCGGTGAAGAAGCATCTTCAGGGTAGCCATACATGAAAACATACGAAAAACATACTTGTTTGGTATATCCTTCTTCATCAATAATTTTCATACTAAGCTCCAATCCAGAGTCATCTCTCTCGATCTTGACTCCAACTACGTCCTCGGCCCTGGACCTAATCATGGTCAACAAATTTATAAAATCTCGTGATGCAAACACAGCAAGGAATCAATCTCGGCCAAACTGCTGGCAGCGGCAGGAACGGCGAACCATTTTTAGCCCAGACGGCTCTGAGGCTCTGAGCACTCCCAATACAGTCTGGGTAACCTGCAGTTCCTTGTTATGACCATTAGTGTGTCCTACCTTTTCATTTGTTGCAGGGTGCTGGTGTCACGCCTAGTTCATCCAAGTGTTTCTGGTCCTTGTTCCTTATAAATCATTTAGCTTTTGCCATCAGAAACTCATAACATAGAAATTTTCTAAATTTTGCCAAGAAAATTGTCTCCAGGAAATCGCATAACATGACTCTCACTAAATTCAGTGTCCAATCGCTCAATATTCAGTTATCTCTCATGCTCCCTGAACCGCAGTACAGAATAGTTAATATGGGAATTTTTCTCTATCTAAATCCATTCTCGTCACACAGAAGTCTAACTGTTATCAAGTGTTTAGCCGCCACCGAGGGTTAAAGCATCCGTTATGAAACCTAAAAGGAACTTAAACTGAATGGAGCCCATTCGATGTCAAGTCTAGGTCTGGTCATGGGATGATATCTAAACTTCTGAGTGCTCCAACGGTCCGACGTCTCTCGGAGTTTATACGCTCTGTATGTTGTCCCAGGGCCCAAAGAAAGAGAGAGGCTGCTGCCAGAGGTTAAGGTTCCCAATGGAAGCATTTTCACAGCTGAGCCGTATCATTCAAGATAATCAAGGAAGGACACTTCTCGGTGCGCACTATTGACGACATGACGACATCAATCACAGGTGCTTCTATCTTTGTTTTAAATACAAGGAACCAGCTCTAACTCGTCAAAGCAGGCCTCCTCCGAGTACCAGGAATCTTTCAGATACGACGATACGCTAGTTTATTTCGGTAACAATCAAATGCGAAGTTATGTCTCCTGGAATGTATTACGCGAGAACAGCTGACCTTCGCGGTGGCCCCTTAGATATTCGAAATTCGGTCCTAGATCCGCTTATTTCGTGAATTGGCCAACTTCAGCGGTTGAGTTCGAGTAATGCAATTAGAATTCATAAGATTACCTCAAACTCCTCCACTGGCGTCTATCACATCTGATGCCACCAATCCGGCGGTTTCTCGCCAGGTAGGGGCAATATAAACGGAATCTACCACACTGTGTTCTGAGGATAGAATCATTTAATTTGAAGTAAAATAGCCACGGCTCTTCTCGTATCCTTAGTCGTATGGCGGTCATGCCGACTCGCCATGAGGCTCGCTGTTATCTTTAGTAGAATAAGTAAGCTCTTGTTATATTTAGAGTTTCTTTGCTTATTGTTACATCCATTTCTCGAGGTCGTCAAGCATTTCACGCTAGCCTTGTCCCTTCATTGAAAATACGCTAACTTGATAAAGAGCTCATTCCTCAAATATCAGACATTTTTCCACCGATTGAATGGCGAAAATCCCCTTCTCGATGTCCGGCAACGCCGAGTGAAGGCTAGTAACCTTCTGATTTCGTATCCCGTGAACATAAAATCGTGCGGTCCTTCCTATTATCATATTCTCGACCTCGTGCACTCATTTGAACATATGAACATATTGACACAAGGAATCGGGCGAATTCTCGCACCCACCGCCGTTGACCTCATGTATACCATCCATTATTGGCTTCCCGAGCCCCAAATTCCGCCAAAACCGGTCAGGAGCGTACATCATCTTCCATGTTCTTGGTTTGAATAGTATTTACGTTAAAAACCGGCAAGAAACATATATCAAAAGAGTTTATGCTCGAGGGTCATCAGACCAATAACCAACAGTCTCTCAACGACTGGACTGCGCTTCTCAGATCACTCAGTTGTCAAAATGCTCCACGAGAGCATGATTCGTTCACAAGAATATCTATTTCAGTCTAACATACATCCGACATCTCTGTCAATAAGCTATGTAAATAAAATCACAAGGGCTGATTTATCACAAGTCTCACCACGATTTGTCGGCTCTTGACGTTCTCTCCCGTAGTCTATTTCCCCACTTTGCTGGCAGCACTTCAGGCCAAGGTACATTCCGAGTCCCCATTAGGGTTGACCGACGTCATATACCAGTTCTAAAGCCTCTCACAAGTCCACCGAATCGGTGGCATCACCGGAGAAGGAATCACTTTGATGATTCATGATAGGTGGCTGGGCGGAAAATTTGGATTTCGTACCATGTGCGGTCCTGCTTCAATATCATATAAGGCAGTGTATGCCGAATGTATGTGAACATTACACTATCGTCTTTACTAGTCGACCGATTTAGTTATCAATCCTGCCAGTTTCTTCCACATTATGAGCACATTTGGCAAGATAGGGTAGGTGATACAATTTTACACACATGGTTAGATATGATGAGCCTGAGTAGCATGAGAAACGATCCCCACTTGCGCCAAGAGGGAGCATAAAGGAAGAGATTATTGCGTATAGCTATTATTTTCGAATAATATATTCTACAGGTTACACACAGTATACTAAAGTCCATTGAACCCCTAATTAATAATTCGTTTTGTTCACGACACAGTTGTAAAGGGAGTACAACGTCAATTTCATTCTTTATCTGGACTACATTGCTGCAGTCCACCAGCTCACAGGTCTAAAGCGAGAATACAAAAATAGAAGAAGTACAGAACATACCACTCCCAAATTAGCCATTTCGAAGTAACAGCTGCGGAAGGGTGGCGGAAACGAGCGTGTTATGTTATTGATAATACTATCAGTACTCAAGCCAGCTTTCACGATATCCAATTGTTGTTGTTGAGTATGGGTATTTCGGGAGAGGTGAGGATTATATCGTTAGGAGGGGTGCTCGGCACTTGAAAAGATGAATTCGAAGGTAATGATCGACATAGAGGTCGGCGGATGGAGTATTGTTAGGGGAATGGCCACAGCGGAGGATTATCCGGATTCCCAACGAAGGATGATAGGTGCAACCACGGCAGAGTCGGAGAGATGAAGCAGGGATATAAGCGGCGAATAAGGTGTCGTGCGGTATATTTGATAGAATAAGGGTAATCGATGAGAGGATTGGCCAGGTAGATGCAGAAGGCGCACAGTAGTTGCAGGTGAGAGTCGAGTGAATGGGGAGGGCCACCGGATTCAACCATGTGGATTGCGAATGATGTGAAAGCATGACGATCAGCGCGGAGGGTGGGAGAGACATAAATCAGGAAGGGCAGTGCAATAGCAATAAATAGTCCGATGGAAAGCAACGAAAAAAGGGAATACACGGGAAAATTTTTTCGTTTCGCAAGAGGAAGATGGGTGTGGTTTCAGTTTTAAAAGAAATGAATCATTCAAGACAAGAAGCCGAAGACAGGAGCGGATTTGACATTGACGCTGAGTTGATCACATCATCATTGCAAATCCTCCCCCGTTCCCTCCACCACCAACCGGGACCATAGCCCCCATTGCGTTCCCCATCAAACCGTTGTTGATTCCCATTCCCATTCCGTTCATCATCATGCCGTTGCCCATGATCCCCATGAGACCATGACCATGCTGCTGCGAAATTGGAATCTCATCTCTCCACCCATTCGGCCCAGGGCGACGAGCGAACGATTGATTGTCAACCTCGTATGCCGGGCTGCCAGCACCCGTACTGACGGGTGAGCTACCCGGGCTACTCATACCGACGCTGTGACTAGCTGTGCTCAAAGCTCGTCCCCGACCTGCAACGTTGATGGGAATGGGTACAGGAATGGACAACCGCTTCCCGTTCGGTCCATTACTTGCAGCACCTCCTTCTTCGCTAGAGTACCCTTGCTGACGGGACATATTCGCCGCGAAGAATGCTTGCGAAGGGTCAGAGAAAGGGTTGGTGGAGGCGGGAGAAGAAGGTTTGGATCCACCATTCGAAGCAGGGTTACCATTGACAGGAGAGACACTACCATTGCTGCCGTTACCATTATTACCGTTTGAACCAGGAAGACCGTGAGACGGGGCAGGAGGAGTGTAAAGAGATCTCTGCTGAGCCATCATCTGTTGCGGCGACTGGGCTCCGTACCATGCGGCCATCTTCTCCGCCTCCATAGATTGCTGAGGTTGTTGCATGAATCCAGGGCCGGCAGGCGATCCGCCAAAACCATGAGGGGCGTCGTACATATTAGTGCCCTCAAAGGAAGTCGGACTAGGGACCATGGTTGCACCAACAGAAGGGCGGGGAAGGATGTGAGCGAGAGGTAGGCCGTTACCAGCAGGGCCAGAGGGCATGTTATGACCGAAAGAGTGACCTGTCTTCATCATCGATGTTACACGAGGATCATCCATCTCATCCATGGGAGGTAGAGAATTAGCATGGTGCGAGTGAACACGGGCAACACCATGGTTGGGAATCACATTTGGGTAATCATCCTCATAACCGGCATAATCGTTGTCTTCTTCGCCATCCTCTTCTCCAGGTACAGCGGCGATGACCTCGAGCTCACCACTGAGAACCATAGTAAAAGACTCGCTTCGAACGGGCTCCTCTACACGAGGAATGCCAGAGCGGTCACGCCATTCATTGACTTCGCGACGAAGGGCATCAGCTTCATGCTTCAACATGCGAAGCTCACGGGCAGCTAGGAAGCGGTGACGCCGCGAGGCATGTATATGCGCGATAGACGAATTGACAATAGAAGATTTAGAGGGACGACGAATTTGCGAGAGGTTAGGTAAGAGAGCCGCAAGGTCCTGGAATCAAACCGGGGGGGTAAGTATATGCACCTCGAAAACAAGGCAGAGGGAAACCCACAAGGAAACGACCATTCAAAGTCTCCCTACGTTGACGTTCGACTGCATTGTGAGTCGCGCGGCGCTCAGCAGTATTGGCGCGTCTGCTGGGCTTACGCTTGACTTGAGAGGGGTTACTTGTGGGTGAAGAAGGGTTGGCCGACTGGTTGTTCTGCTGCTGGAGGTTGTTTTCCTGCTGGGAATTAGGAGTAGAGGGCGTGAGAGGCGTTTCTGCGTCCGAGCTCGAGGAATTGCCCGAAGCAGGAGAGAGCGGAAGTGTCATGGTCATGAAATCGAGGATCAAGGTACAAGTTGCAGGTTACGCGATTACTCAAGCGGACACCTGGACGACGGGGAGAGTGCTGAGAGCTGTTGTTGGAATGGTTCGCGAGCTGAGCTCAAGCGTATTCGGGCAGAGAGGGAGAGTCGCGAGCTGAGCTCAAGCGAGGGTGTGGGCGGATGTGATGAAGCCGGCAAGGGTCGCGAGACCTTGGGGGGCTGTGAGCACGACGGCGGGGAGGGGATAGAAGGCGCATATACTCACTACAGGCGGTATCCTTGGGACGGCGAGGGCTAGGGCGGGAGGAAGGAAGGGGGAAGAGTCAAAAGTGTCGGTTAGAGTCGATTATCAGACGACCATAAAGCGCTCTCAACCCACCTCATCAGCCCTCTCTTTGTAGACCCCCCAGACCCTCGCAAAGCCCGCCAAACAACAGGGTCACAGTCACGCTCATCAAGATCCGCCACAAAGGCCCGCAAACAAGATCCCAGATCCCCTGTCACGTTTTCTGGGGTCTCCTTCTCTACCTTCGGGCAGCGGCCCTGCTCTCCGCGTCGCCCCCCGAGATCCATCTCACCGGCTGTCCGGCTACTCGTTACTCCGTATCTCACCCCTCATAAGCTCTCGTTCAAGCACTCGCTACTGTCCTCATCAACACACAGCCGCCCTCTGCCACCTGCTAAATGGCTCTGGACAAGCACTACTCCTGATATGCGCTAGCACATATCCCGCAATTTTTTTCGTCGCTCTGGTGATGACAGTCGTCACTGCCACTGAGGATGATGTTTTGATGTCACCAGCCCCTCACTCGGACTTTTACCGTCTTTCTCTAGCCATCTCAGCCCCCACCGCGCCCACCCCTGTTGCGTTGCGAGAAACCAAGTTGGCAATCAGTTGGCCTTAGTGATCTGTACAAATACGCAACCTATTCTTATGTCCCCATTTATTGGTCTTTAAAAATCAGAAAAAATATCATCATTTCCAGTCACGATACATCTTTTGTCACCATCATTACGACATTCGCTGCCGCCTTCTGCCAGTGTACGGGGGATGACAGATATCTCTCGTCCTGTCTAAGAGTCATCTCTCTTTCCCTCAACATAACAACACTGACGAAACGATCTTCTTGTGCCACACTTCGGTCTTAAGCAGGTCATACCAGGCGGGCTTTCTCAGGAGCGGGCCATCACCGGCCGCTGTCACTCTTAGAGTAGCCATTTCCCATCTATCATAACACTGCCTTCCACCGTTTCAGCACCTATTGAATATGCTGTTTTCTATTTTCCTCTGCCGGAACTAAGAAGCAACTTCCTCCTCGGCTTCAAACACTGATAATTTGCTTGTTGTAATCTTCAAAATCTGTTCTCCCGACATCGGAAATCGGATTTTGGGACCTCAACTTCTCTTCTCGCCTGTCGTGAACGTCTTATTTATCAGCCAAATATTGGGGAAGTAAGAGCCCCTAGATCACATTAGTGCCTCACCTCGAATCTCCCTTGATTAGCGTAAATACTGTGTTATCTCGAACACGTCCATGAAGTATTGATGATCACAGCTTCGAACTCGACCCCCCGACGCCCAAAATCTGGTCGTCGAGGCTTATTTTACTACCTAGAAAATCATATGCCATTGCTCTGAGATCCAGTTGAAGTGAGGCGGATTGTCAACGCCTAAAAATACCCGCTTCGATCGCGTGGCGCAAGCACTTGTAACAGTCACTCGATCAACAATCTTACACTAGTAGAAAAAAGCTTGAGTTAGTCAGTGGTTTCATCGTTTCTATCCGGTACTACAAGGAGCGGTTTGGATACTCATCAGATTGATATTCATCCGTCATTGTCGTATTTAGAGCCCACGCGAGCTGTCTTTCTGATCATCTACATCAGTAATCAAACTAATTGAAGCAAGGCTCAAGCATTTACATCCAGCACAACACTCTCCATCACATCTGCGGCGTTCTCTCGTACATGACACATCAAATGGTCCCTTCCCCCCACTTTGTCTCAATCATCAGTTTTCGATGAATCACTTCATCGATTACCTCAAGACCCCCACGGCGACCCACGGAATCGTCGGACACCTTACACTATTCGCTTGATCAGAGCTCGGATCAACAACGTTTGGCCTCTCGCCGTCAACAAAGAAAACCTACCGTAATAAACATTACCAGCCGGGGTAAAGTTCAGTCAGTAACTTAAAATCGTGTGAAGACTTCAGATCTTCAATTGGCAAAACGCCTCGTATAAAAAGAGCCTTCTATAACAAAACTCAACCAAAAGATATATTCGAGTCACTTGCTTCTCAATTTCAAACACTGGCGTTACTTTAGAAACAGCATCACACGGAGTCACATCTACGCAATTTTCACGGAAACTTTTTAAAGCTTGCAGGGAGATCACGGAGAAAGCTAAATCGGGAGATAGCATAGCCCGGAAAACTCCAGATTCTCGGCGTATATATATAGAGGTCGGTGGTAGAATGCGACCGATGGTCATTCAAACCATATTTGACGACCTTTGTACTCTAAATTTGGGGCTTCGAGTCCGGGTGATCCGGTGGAAGTGACTTTAAAAAGTTAGCTGAGATACGACATCAAATGAGTCTCTACGACCCCTCAGAAATTGAGCTATCTACACATTCGATTTTTTTCGTATTCGTTGTGGAGGAAATGCCCTTAAAGTCTCAGAGCGGAACCCCACGCACCCATCGATTCCCCGCGCCACAGCCAACTCCTAACGCGATCGTTGGAAATATAATTTTTTGGCAATACTTGGGTTGGGAGTGTAAAGTATCCGATACAAACGGTCAAGGCCCCAGCGTCAGAAGAATGGGGGGTACAACGCAGAAAGTAACTTAAAATACTTCAGCTGCTGCGCGAAAATTTTCTGACAACCCACAGCCTCGTAAATCAACTGGGCAGTTCCATTCTTACTATTCTTATACATTTGGTTACAACGGGATGAGCGAGAGACCAACTATTGTTATGGAAACATTCCTAACCCGGGTACTCAACCTCCCCAGTCTCTACTTCTCTAGCCCAAAAGCGAGTTACTTAACTCCGTGACTGACAGGACCATCAACAATGGCAGGTCCTATTAAGACGATGTATAAATTTCACAGAAAACGTGTGAGATTTTCCAGCATTCTGGGCCCCGTAATGATATACTGCACAATAAAGCATTCACCGAATACTTGCATACTTCAGAACGTTACCTCCATTCCTGACGCTCCCATCTTATCTGTCTTTCAACGAGCCTGCGAGTTCTCCGCCCTACCTTTCTCACACAAAGTTTTCCCTGATTTCAGTCAATTCAATCTATGCTATTGACATGGAGGAAATGATTTTCCATCGACAGGGCAATTCGAAGTAGTCGTTCAATAACTGTACCCTATAATTTACTGAATAGCCTTCCTTCGTGTTACTGCTGGCATATATTCGGGGAAATCGTTCTTCCTGACGTTCTATGGGTACGATCAAAAGGCTACGGTACACCCAAAGTTCCCCGCGGCAATGCAACTACGGTTTCTTAAATTTTACTAGCACTATGATCTTTATCACGGTTTTGTGCTGCGGCGTTTCCGATACCGAGTTGTGAAAAAAAGCACTTTCCAGCGGAATAACATTACCATTATAGCTTGCTTTTTGTGATGGGAGGTGGGGAAACCATCATTCCCCGGCCGTCGGTTATGAATCCCTGACCCTGTGTTCCTGATATGAATGAATTAATTACCAATAGAACAGACCCAGACTATACTTATAATTTCCTAGTGGCCCCATCACACTAGGTAGGCCTAGGTCAGAATAGATTGCACAGGGTATCTCCAGGGTATTCCTCCAACGCTCAGACCACAGCTCTGGTAAACAATAGACCCATGAATACAATGCATAGAGCCCCTGGAAGCGTTTTTGCAATTGGTCTCACCCAGGTCTCACCACCAATCAGTCCATCAAGAAAATGTATGCCCTTTTATCAATCATTCAAAACAAAATTGACCGGACAAAAGTACTACATTTGTCCTTGATTTTCCTGACTTCTAAGTGATGTCCATTGTCGGGGGTCGTAAGTGCGGCCTCACGGGGCCGAATACAAACCCACCGTTGGCAAAAAGTGAGCTTCCTGAAATGCTTATGTTTCTTCAGACACTTTTTCCTATATGCCCGCGCATGATCACCTGAGTCGAAGCTCTTTATACAGTTCACGCGAAGCGAGACATGTCCATTTCTTCCCTTGATCAAGTAATCTCAATCAATTCGCCGCCGGTGAGGTCCGAATTCTTTCGCTTCTATGTTATGTGTCTGATGCCAAGTCAACAATAAATTGCTTTTCGATGTCAAAGGGAGACAGGATTTCTTGACAAATATTTCTGATGCGTGGCGGTGGACACGTGAATATTGATATATATGATAAATGAGTCGATCCAATATGCTTGAATACTGATTGTAGTTTCGTGTGAGTCTTAGCAAGTGTTTTGAAATAGGGCTGACTCATCGGGTGTACTTTCCCGTCCAGGATTTTTCCTTTTAACGCAAACGGGTGAAAGTTTTCAGGTGTGAATATAAATCACTTTCTGTATGGGGTTTCCTCACACACACAAAGAGAAGGACGATCCTCATGCGAGATAGGACAGAAAAAGAACGGACCTTAACTTTAGAAGAAACTTGGTCGCGCCTGTCCGGGAGTGAAGGACAAAGTTGAACATATCTTTTCTAATAATTAGCTGTCACATGTATTGACGTCGGCACTCTGGCAGAGTTGAACGCATTCGGTGTCTTCTCTGCACGGTCCAAGTGCCTTTCTTTCCTCATTTTCTGTAGTGACACGTAGTGCAATAGTCAGTTATATCTACAGTCTAGACAGCAGCAGCAAGTACTTGTTTATCTAAGATAGCGGGAAAGTTTTTTTGCCCCTATGTACCTGGCAAAAATACCTCCGGTCGGCCCGGTCAGTTCCCAGAGCAACCTTAGCCTCCTTCTGCCATCAGTGATTTCCATCACAGCGCAGTGACCATGGCCATCAACGAACAGGGTTCAACTTTTAAACTTGCGAGTCTCCAAACCGAGAGTCGTAATGGCCGAACTTCAAACATCGATGTAGTTTCTACACTGGAAATGTGTCGTGAGTGACCGTAGTTGATGAACGAAAATTTACATTGGGATGTTGATGCGGTACAAGGAATTATAAACAACGAAGATCGTTATGTTGCAGAGGCTGTTGGACATTGTATACCAGAGATTGCTGCAGCTATTGACCAGATCGCGGACCGGGTGAAGAAGGGCGGACGCCTTATCTATATAGGGGCTGGCACTAGTGGAAGGTGATCCACACTTTTTTTTTTGTTGGATTTAGTGCCTGGCTTAGTGATTTAGACTAGGAATATTAGATGCCTCGGAAATGTGAGTAGGCCGTAACATTAATCATCTCACTCGGTTTTATTTGTTGGCGCTAGACCCCCTACGTTCTCCGCCCCCAATGACCAATTTGTCGGGTAAGTTATTTCCATAATCATAGTCTCGTGTTGAACTGACAATTTTGGTGGTGAAAGGATCATAGCCGGTGGGGATATCGCTATCCGAAAGGCCGTCGAAGGTGCCGAAGACTCACTAAATGGCGCTAAAGCAGACTTGGCATCCCTCGACCCACCATTGTCCCAATTGGATTCATTGATTGGCATCGCAACCTCAGGACGGACACCCTATGTCGTTGGAGGACTCTCATACGCAAAATCTCTGGGCATCCTCACCATAGGTATTTGTTGCGTTAAGCCAAGTGAAATGGAGGGACGATGCGACCATTTAATCGAATGTGTCGTTGGGCCAGAAATCGTTACTGGAAGTACGAGGTTGAAAGCCGGAACCGCGACGAAATTGGTGTGCAATTAGACCGATCGCCTGATCCTGACTCTCGGTACTCATGACCGGAAACAGGTCCTAAACATGTTATCCACCGGCGTAATGATACGAATTGGAAAAACTTTCGGGAATTTGGTGAAAATTTTTGCATGTTTGATCGGCTGGAAATTGCCACTGACGTAGTGTTCAGATGGTAGATGTTAAGCCTTCTAACCTCAAATTAGAGGATCGCGCGAGAAGAATATTTAGGACAATACTCCCCGGAACGACCCTCTCGGATTCGCAAATCGATGACCTTCTCAAAGCCTGTCAGGACAATGTCAAGTTGGCAATCGTTGTCGAGCATCATAATTGCACGGTACCAGAAGCAATCAAATTATTAGACCTTAACGGGGGTATCTTGAAACCAGCTTTGCAAAATCTGGTGGATATCAACAATGACTCTAATGCTCCCGATCAGCCACCGGCCACAAAGGGGGGCCTTGTAATATGTATTGATGCCGGTGGTACAAAATGCAAGGCGGTCATTGCGAACCGGGATGGGGTTGTTGGTCAAGGCCAATCTGGGCCCTGCAATTTGTAAGAGCTTGCAATGTCACTGATATGATAACTGACCGGTCATAGTGCTGCGCTGGGTCACGACAGGGCTCTTTTCGCACTGGAAAAGGCGGTCATCTCTGCTCTGTCCGACATAACGAACTCATCCATAACCCCTGTGCTTCCGCCCGAAAAATCTATATTCGCTGGAGTCTGGATAGGAGGTGCGGGACTGGATCGAGCAGCTGACCTGATATCTATCCGTGCTCGAATTATGTCCCTTCTTAATCTGCTGGATGATAAGGCTTTGATCGTCACCAACGACGCCACCCTTCTTTCATCCGCTATCATCGCTTCTCAGCATTCAAGCTTCAATCATTCCAATATTTCGAGTGGCGTTATATTGATCACTGGAACTGGTGCATTTGCGCAGAGTTACGTTCTACCTACCAACAAGGACTCTTCACTTCCGGTACCATACGATCGGTCAAGCGGTTGGGGTTATTTGCTGGGCGATGAAGGATCCGCGTTCGTCATAGGTCGAGATGCTATCCGGGGGGCACTAGACCGTAGGGATCGTGGTGACGAACCTACGGCTTTGGATCTCGCC
Organism: Agaricus blazei; assembly: GCA_029719445.1. NCBI lineage: Eukaryota > Fungi > Basidiomycota > Agaricomycetes > Agaricales > Agaricaceae > Agaricus > Agaricus blazei. Next base: position 2,453,031 of record SSNC01000002.1, on the reverse strand, counting down.
ATTCTGGACCATTTTGGCTGTGAAACAGTGAAGGAACTCTTATCGGCGATATACCTTGATCCATCTACATCCCTGAAAGATGGACAGGACCTCTCGTCTGCCGATGCTGACCCTAAATTACGTATAGCTGGTGTTTGCCGCATCGTCTTCAACCATGCATTCCCTTCTTCTAGCGTCGCTCACGATCAACATGCGATGGAAATAATTCAAAGAAGCGCATCATCCGCAGCCGTGAGCGTAGTTCCTCTCATCACCAATAAAACCAGAAAAGTGGATCCCGCGACTTCCGTGCTCGTGTTTGGAGGAGCTTTGGCACAAATTGACCAGTATCGGGATATGATCGTGGACGCATTACGTGTAAGAGGGCATGTATTTGCTCGATTGGAGTGCGTTGAGAATGCGGCTGAAGCTGGAGTTCAAGTCCTCATCCGTGATTTCCTAGTATAGTCGACTGATTTATGAAAGCGATAATATACCTTATTGTACCGTAGAAGCGGTCACAAACGCCGTACAAAATAAAGATCGTTCGATGGAAGAGTCGGGCCGTGTCTATTCATTATATTCATAACGACAACGCAGAAGACCTTCGTCTCAAATTACTGCGCATCCAGACACTAGAACTACCCCCACGAAAAAGGAATTTAACATCTATTCTGATATTCTGATGAGCCAGAGTGTCGGTCCTATGCCATTCTGTGTTTCCTTTATCGTATTACTAGTGAGGGAAAGATTCGTTTCAAATATCAAAATCAGACCCTACATAGGGAGTTCATAGGGAGTTGGGAATGGATGCTTTATGAGTGCCCTGTCAGGAATGCAGAGACTCAGAGAGGATCAGTACTGAACTTTTATGACAAACCAGTCTACAAGTAACTGTTACTCCCCAGGCAAACGTATGGATGGGGGCTTCAAGTTTGAGCAATGCCGCGGATGAGAGAAGGTCATTAGCGACATTACCGATATAGATAAGTATCAGTAGAATTTTTGGATTAGTAGCCTTTTCAGCCCTTTAATGTTTCAACCTAACTTACGCTGAGCCCTAGCCCACCGCCACATTAGCAGAATAAATATTTCGACTCGGGATGAAACTTGATGAAAACTGAATTACCCACCCGGCTATCGGTAATTATTCCCACGATCTCTCTCGCTCTCGTGGTCATGGTTGTGCGACGTGGCCTACGGTGGATCTATAGCAAAATTGTGGCCAATGCCCAACGATGCATCATCTCGGTCCTCACTGCGGGCCCTGTTCCTAGGCACATAGCCTTCGTCATGGATGGTAATCGACGTTATGCACGAATACACGGGAAGAAAGTTCAACAGGGACATATGGACGGTTTCACTGCCTTACATAGAGTATGTTTCGATCTCCTACAGACTGGTTCTCTGAACTCAAGATAGGTGTGCACAGATACTAGACATATGCCTTCGAATGAATATTCACTGCGTATCGGCGTATGCATTCGCCATCAATAATTTCAAGCGACCGCCAGAAGAAGTTAAGGCCCTAATGGATCTCGCAGAATCGAAACTCCTAGAACTTTGCAGTAAAGGGTACTTTCTTATTCTTGCCCTTTTACGTATGCGCTGATTATTTGTAACCCAGTGATCTACTTGACGAATACGGCGTTCGCTTGAATGTCATTGGCCGAATGGACCTATTCCCTCAACGCGTACAAGATGCTGTGCGCAAAGCAGAAAAGATGACCCGCCGGAATAACAGGTACGCTTCGGATTTTTATTCATGTGTATGATTATACATTGTGGATTCTCCAGGGCGATACTCAACCTTCACATGGCCTATGCATCAACGGACGAAATCACAACTGCTATAGAAGATTGCGTCAATTTCGGATTGACACACAATATAGACCCCGATACGTACGTCTACAGTTGTCTCTCTACATAGCTATGAATAGCTGAGAATCAATGACAGGTACTTTACCCAAGAAGAAATCGACAAACAGTTAATGACGACAGCTCGAGGTAGTCCTCCACTAGATGTCCTCATCCGAACAAGTGGGGTCAAGCGTCTAAGCGACTTTCTTCTCTGGCAGGTACGATCCCTTATGATGTTGTATTAAACCGTGATGAATACCTTTTTAGTGCTGCGAGAACACGCAGATCCAATTCTCCTCAAGGTATTGGCCGAATTTCGGTTTCTGGGACTTTATACCCATCATACTGGATTACCAGCGCAAAATATATAGTAAGCGGATATCAGCATAGTCTCCAGATTGCTTCGTTATTCTACGCGCCTCGTCATAGTTTGTCATGTCGGCTCGATAATTTATTCCCTTTATATGTGCATTACGGTTCGCTAGGGCTTTACTAGATGCGGGCCCCACTCACGTCAAGTGTGACATACCAAATTAGATATCACATGGGTCAGAAGGGGAAAGATTGGAAGAAAGTATCCGAGAGGAGATTCATGCGACGCGTAGTTCCATGATCACCGACGTCTCGAGTTTCAGAGGGAGAGAGAATCTTATCTTATCGGGTATGCGTTACACTGTGACGCATCTAGTGATTTCCGGCTTTTGTGACATTGCCGGAACAAACCACTCAGCTAGTGCCAACGATGGCCGCTTTTCTACGGAAAGCTCTCGTCCAACGACCGTTGCCAGTCTTGAAAACATGCAGACTTAGTGCTCACTCGCGAAACTTTGTCACAGACCATCCCCGACCCGAACCTCCCGTCGAGACTTTTGCTGGGCCGTCGAAGTATCGTCGGAATAGCGCTGCCAGGAAACACTTGAGGAAACACTCGAGCCTTTCTCAACCGTCTCATGCCACACCTACATCAGCAACGTCTCCTGTAGAAACGTTCTCTGACCCTGCTCGTTTACAACCCTATTACGCCAAACACCCTCCTTTCCGAGATTTGCCAAAGCCCAAGGTACAGAATGAGTGTTTTCCATTTCTTTTTTTGAAAAGTACCCAACTCACTGGATTATATACAGAAAAGATGGCCATATGTGGTGGTCGCGGCGGTTATCGGAGTCGCCGGATGGGCTGTGTTTCTCAAATATATGACGAACTCAGAAATGGTCTCTAGTTCTGTTGTACGGCAGATCATGCGATGTGTGAAAGAAGACGCGCAATTGCAGGAAGTGCTCGGTGAAGCTATTCGGTCACAGCCTGAATGGTGGTTGAATGGTGATCCGAGGATTAACGGAAGAGTGCGTGTCGCTTTGTATACTTCTTCGTTTTCACGGCTGACCCTTCGTTGTAGATAAGTACTCTGCAAGGGAACATCGACGTCAGTTGGCGTATTCGTGGAACCAAAGGTAATAGAGTTGAACATTTTCTCTCACCCAAGGTTTTGTCTAAAATCCAGGGCGTTTTCTCCCAAAACTAGGTTCAGGCACCCTTTATTTCACGAGTATAAGAAAGGAGAAGGGTCAGCCGTTTACCATCCGTACGTCAAACATGACTCTTTCTCATGTTCCTGACTGAAGACTCATGTTTTTTTCCATTCTTTATTTTTAGTACGCTTCAAAGTCATCTGTGATGACGGGAAGACTGTTGTCATTGACGCCGAACCTGTTTAACCTTGTCATTTTATTATTGCATAATTATTCCAGACTTTTGTTTTTGTTGATTTCATCATGTTCGTGCCTCAAAATCTCCGCACATGTCAAGTCATAAAAAAGCAGTATTGATCAATACAGTGTTCTTTGTTGGGATTGCGAAAAAAAAATGATTGTACCTTGATATGAGAGCGTATTTCTACGTAAAGGAGTATTGGTACGCAAAGGCAGTGTAACTGTAAGCCATTCCGGAGATCAGGAACATATGCCTGCCGTTAAGGCCGCGTGCATAGGCTTCCCGTGAGCGGTGATATCACAACGTCGGGCGGCAGCAATCTACGTCCCTGTACATTACACCTTACATTACACATTTGCGCTTCCATTAGCAGGTACGTACCTGACCACGTAGGTGTACATGACATCCAGGGGTTATATTATATTGCAATCAACACATACCGGCTGTCATCAAACTCGATTGTTTGCTTGAATAAGTCATCATGTCGACTTTATCGGCTTGACACAAGGGACCTGTACGCCATCGTGAGGATGAAGTAAGTGTTTGTGGTTAGGTACTAAGGTAAAGGAGAAAGGTTGATACTTGTGTGCCGTTAGTACGGTGCCGCCGGAAAAAAGGGTAATTGTACTGTGAATGCCCGAACCTGAGGCCGAACCGAACAGAATTGTCTTTTGGGTTGTGTGTTGTGTACAGTTAGTCGATACAAAAACCGCGAAGGCGTTCACCTTCCCCTCCTTTTGTTTTATTTTTGGGCGCGGGGATATACAGACGCCGGCAAAAGGAATAAGAGCTAGGGCCCGAGAATGCGGGGACCTGAAACCGTAGAAAGGAAAGAAAAAAAATATGACAACAAATAAAATGGAAATAAAAATGAATAGGGGGAGACGTCGTAAAGAACTTACGTCCTCCGGGTGGGAGAATCTCAGAATACAGGCACAGCCCTCTTAGAGAGTCTAGACTTTACAGGGGGGGGAACACATGCGCATTGCGCGCACTGCCATTGACTAGATATGACACATGACAGCAGATAGAAGCACGCGAAGAGAAGGAAAAGAAAAGAAAAGAACACTGAACAGACAAGATTTGCTCATAGGAGTCATTTGTCTTATCTTTCAATGTTGTTGTGATCGTTTTCTTATTATGTGAACGATCATGATACCGTGAACACTGGATCAAATTGTTCTTTTTTTCATTGAAATCTTTGTCTTATTTGATGTGTTCTTTGATATTCGGAAGGCTTTGTCCATCAAGAATGATTGAGTGATCGGTGACTGTATTAATGTTATAATGGGTGGGTAAGGAGGACATTAGGGATATTATAATTACCGCGTGGGTAAAAAAGAACTTGCCCGCCGACGACTGAATGTGGTGAGGACTGAGACTTACCCGGGAAGGTTAATGAGATAGTGTTCTATACATGGCTCCTCGAGTCGTATCTTGGAATCATGAACGTTCTATTCCCTTAGATAAGTGGTTACCCCCATAAATACAGAGTATAAGGATAGATCTACTACACTCAATCATTCAGTTAAACCCGTATTTCTCCTTCGAGAATGTCAATCAAGGTTTCGTTTTTTTTTTGTTGTTGCGTTTTTTTTTTTTCGTTCAAGCTTTCCGATAAGCTGTTCTTGCTAGTTGAACACTCCGTCATCGAGACTGCCACAGGCGACACATTCTTATCGATCAAAAGGATTTTTCTTTACAGACCTCACCTTCCCTGACCGACGCAAGTATCTCGATATACTTCGTTCAGAAAAGCTCTGTCATTCCGAATGCCCGAACATCACAAGTTCTTATCGGTCACCAGAAAGGGGTATAATGTTCTGCCATCGGTTATTAAATGTGCTGCAAGCCCGTGGTTACACCACTTAATCGACACAAGTCTCAACGACGAGTTTTTTTCTTTTAAAAAAAAAGTTTCTATCCCACGTCATTCAGAGTTGCTGGGTGGTACTCCACCACACAAACTAGAAGAAAAAATTATTACTACATATAAACAAGGTTGAACACTCCGTCATCGAGACTGCCAAAGACTACCAATTCTTATCGATCAAAAGGATTTTTCTCTATAGACCTCACCTTCCCTGATCGACGCAAGTGTCTCGATATACTTCGTTCAAAAAAGCTCTGTCATTCCGAATGCCCGAACATCACAAGTTCTTATCGGTCACCAAAAAAAGGTGGGCATAATGTTCTGCCATCGGTTATTAAATGTGTGCTGTCAGCCCGTGGTTACACCACCTAATCGACACAAGTCTCAAACGACGAGTTTTTTCTTCTTTTAAGAAACGTCTCTATCCCACGTCATTTCATAGTGTTGCTGGTGGTACTCCACCACACAAATTAAAGAAAAAATTATCACTACATATAAACAAGCCCTTTAAATAGGGGAAGAAAAACAGACAGCCAGAAAAAAAAGTCCCAGAGAAATTATCATTTGAGACCGTACAAAAATGCTTGTATAGATAAAAGAACACAACAAGTCCAATGGTGGAAATCGAAGACATAGGGAGAATGATATGATGATGTATCATACATAGACGATGATGAGTGACTGATGCTCTTATATGTAACGTCAGAGATCATGAAAAAAGAAAAGAAAAAGAAAGATGAGTTCAAGTTCCGTCGCAGTGTTTCCACATCTTGACATAGTCACTGGTATTTCGACATTAGGGAGGTGTGAATTATAGAGGGGAAGGAAGGACATACACGATTAGTGCGCGGTCTTCGACGTTTGTAGGCCAGGTGGGATACCACTGTGATTGAGCTTGAGCGAAATCTCGCATCGCACCTTGAAAAACAATTAGTTTAGGTTGAAAAAAATATGGTGATATATACCTTGTGAAGCGTCAAGCCAAGGTTTATCACCTTGCACATCAGGGAACCACCCATTCGTACCACCAACAGCAACATTAATAATCAAATAAAAATCTTTTTGTTCACAGAAAGTGTCAGCACAACATCTATGTGCATTAAACTCTTTTACCTTGATCAAAAGGAGTCACGTTCGTTCCATTAGCCCAAGGATTCTTCAGAGGAACCGGGTTTGGACCATCGAAGATCACGTCGGGGAAGTCACCTCTTTCGAAGAAGGGTTTGTTAAACTTGATATCGAGAAGGGTGTGGAGCCGGTTATCAACGTAGATGCGTCTTTTTTTTTTTGTTATTGGGATGAGAAGAGAGTAGTCAATCAAGTTGTGTAATACCAATGCGAATCGGTTTTCGTAATAATAATGACGCAATGTGAATCAGCTTTTTGGGAGTGGAGGAAAAAGGAAAGAGTACGTACAGCCAGTTTTCTGTCCATTCGAGAGCGTACGTGCGGAATTCGCTGCTGAAGGATTTGCGACGTTCTTGCCACCAACTGTAGGATTTGGACACTCCGTTCAAGAATGATGTAGGTCCCCAATTGAGTGATCCTTGGACATAGTTTGAACCACTGGGGGTAAAGTTTGAGTGGGAGAAGAATACGAGTGCAGAGGGTTATACTCACCGTGCTGTGTAGCGAATGTTATTTCCTCGGGATTCTAATATATCAATTTCACCACTGAGAGGCCAAGGACCGTAAACTTCGTCTTTGGGAAGCATCCAGATAGCAGGCCAGAGCTTGATATGGAATAGTCAGTCTCATCATTTCGGGGAGATGAAAGAAACTCACCCAATCACTAATGAAGACAACATCGAGGGGACATGAAGCCAAGGCATGGGGTGATCGAAGGGTTGAAACACGCACCCAGTGGGCATCTTTGCCCTAAATTCAACACGTCCAAAGCGGATGCTCGATTTACCCTTTGTATTGATGCGAGCACTTTGGACGGGATTTATGACAGTGCCGGCTGTTCGATTGCTGACAGCGCTGCAGGCTTTGAGATAGCCCTCCTGATCGAAAACCGTCGCGCCGTCTTTTTTTATGTATCCATTGTCAGGCTGGGTTTGATTGAAGGTGCAGCCTGTGATGTTGAAGACAGTTCCGTCAAAGACGGCGTCGTTTCCGATGGCATCAGAGGTGAGCGTGGGTACGATGTAGAGGAAACCGTCCTTGACAAAGGAGTTGTTTTGGGAGGCGGTGGTCATTTCGAATTGGCCGTTGCTGTGATGGGCAGAAAGGTTGAGAAGGCTTCGGTGGGGAAGCAAAGATACATACCCGAAACCATCCATGTTAATTTCCCTATTGAAGGAGCCATTGGGGCCAAAGACAGCGTCTTCAGAGTCGAAATTCTCCTCCATGACGAGGCAAAGTGGGGTTCTGTCTAGTTGTGCGTGGGCATAGTTGAAATAGCACTGGACGATGCCACCGGCGAGGCCTACGAGGATGACGGCGTAGGTGAGGAGATAGGCAATCCTGTTTCGACCGTCGGGCTTTTCAGCCCAGGGCTTGGAGATCTGGCTGAGGTCGGGGATCATGTTGGACTTCATCCGCGGGAGCTTGCGAGACGCGAGGGTGGACAGGGGGACGGCACTGGAGCGGGCAGAGGGCAGGACGGAGATGCGGGAGGGATGGGTCAGGACAGAGCGGGCGATCGGGATGTGGTTGGGGGTGGCACTGGTGGGGAAGACACCCTCTGTGGGGGTGCGGGGCCCACTGTGGCCGCTGGAGGCATCCGAGACGGAGAACTTTGACGACTGGGTGGTCTGGGGCCGACTGGAGCACGGCGTCGAGAAGGGATCGGGGGCGTGGCCCTCGGGGGACAGCGACGAGGCGGTGGTGGGGCGCGTGTCGCTGCCCGCGGGGAGGGATCGCTGGCGGGAGGTGCTCTCAGCCATGAGTCGGGGGAACGAAGGACGGCGGGAGAAGCTTTATAGACCAGACCCGGAGCGCAGAGGGGATTGGGCGTGTCCTGGCCCAGGCACGGGTTACGTGCAGATGTCGAGGGGCGATACTGGGGCCCGGCCATTGCTTTAACGAGGGCGGATGCATGCTACACGTGCTCGCGCAGGCCAATCGGCGTCCGGGCGACATATCCAACGAACCACCCATCTCGGTCACAGATCCCCCTCGATCCGTCACGCCGTCACCCCCCTCCCGTTCTATCGCGCCGTGCCCAATACTTAAGCCGCGATGGCCTTCGAGCCCTCCACCCCCCGGTGCCCCCCCGCTCCCCCCATGTCCGCGGTCGCCACCCACAACAGCGACTACGACCTCTTCGACGCCTGGCTCCACAAGATCTGTGCGTCCCCCCCCGCCCATCTCGTGCCCCTGCCTGACCCTTCCCAGATGAGACCACCCAGCCGGACAACTGGTTCCTCCCCACCGAGGACATCATCTCGACCGGCGTCTGTCTCCGCGTCGAGGACGGCTATTTTCGCGTCTTTCCCTACGAGAACCCCGCCCTCGTCCCCTTCGAGGCCGCCGTTCGACGCCTCAATCCCGTCGTCGCCGTCAAAATCAGAAGCGCTGCCATCACCGCAGCTATTCGCAAAATGTGGATCTTCTTCCCACCGCCTGCCTATCTGCCACCCTGCTGATCGTATCTCTAGCGCCGCAGCGGACGATTGCATCTACATCGACCGTGATACGCGCATCCAGGTCATAGAATCCATCGACCAGCTTCCCCATGCCGAAAAAGATCAGTGTGGCGCGTTCATTGTAAGTTAGCCGTCCTCCCCTTCTTCGGAGAACGTCTCCAACCGCCGCTTCTAGCGTGATGAACGGTCCCTTGTTCTCTGGTCATATGCCCTCGAGACCATCATCCCCCTTTGCAAGGAGTTTGAGGAGAAACTCATCAAGCACATCTGGCGCACGCGCACCGTCGCCCGCAAGTCCACCCCCTCGGTGTCCCCGAGCATCAACCTCTCTGTTGGCAACTCAGAGGCCAACCTCAATGAAAAAGTCCTCGACCCTTCCAAGGAGCAGCTACCCTCAGAGGTCAAACCCCCGCCCCAACGCAAGTGGTGGAGCTGGCGGCTCAACCCCAAGGACAAGGGTGCAGCTGCAAAGTCTTCTGATCCCGAGAAGAAACGCCCCGAGCGCAAACTCATGTTGCTTGGCCCCTTCTATGCTGGCTGTGGTGCGGCCTTGTCGGCCTGTGAGTTGCCTTTGCCTCGCACAGTGGCGCACTTCACATTGCTTAATTTGATGACCAGATTTCATGACCGCTGGTGCTGGAATTCTCCTGCAGGAATTCGCACTCGATCGCAACGCCGCTCGATTTGGTCTCGTCGCCACCCTCCCCATCATCTTCTGTATCTCGGTCGTAAGTTCCCGTCGTTCCTGTCGGTGTCTTAACTAAAAACACCAATACCCTTTAGTTCTTCTGCCTCCAGCTCATCGGCAATCTGTCACTCATGTACGTTCCTTTGTCCCTTTATGGTGTATTAGCTGCTAATCCAGTCCTAGCTTTGGCCCTGTGGCGCAGTACCATGAAAACTCAAAATACTACTCCGCTGTCAAACCAGATCCAAACCCGGAAATCGACCACAATCTTCCCCATATCACCATCCAAATGCCGGTGTACAAGGAAAGTCTGGAACTGACCATGTAAGTCACCTCTTAGTCTTCACTCCGCACCGTCTCTAGGCCGTTGGTTCATATGCTGCTCGGCTGGAGACTATAGCCGCTGTCGTTTTTGATTGGGGCGATGCTGATAACCTGAATGAACCCTTTTAATGTTGATGCTGATGTGGATTTACCCCCATTAATAGCCAACCTTCAGTCTTGTCCATTAAGAAAGCTATGCAGACGTATGCTCGCCAAGGTTCGTACAGAGCCCCCCTTTGCCCCTTATCAACGAGTGGCGCAACACATTAATGACCGACCCTTCATTTAGGCGGAACGTCGGCGATCTTCATCTGTGATGATGGTATGCAAGTCTTGCCCGAAATCGATCAATTGGAAAGAAAGGCTTTTTATGCGAATCATAATATCGGATGGACAGCTCGTCCGGGCCATTCATCCAAGCCTGAAGGCTTCAAACGTGCCGGCAAGTTCAAGAAAGCCAGTAACATGAACTATGCTTTGAACATTTCGTTGAAACTCGAAAAACACTTGGCTAAACTGTTGCAAGATGGAGAAGATGATACCGCTGATGAATGTCTTGAAGATCGGGCACTCAAGATGGCTATGGATGAGGTGTACGCTGATTCCGGGAATAAATTCATGCCGTGGGGATCGAATGGAAAGAGTCTGAGAATGGGCGAGATTATCTTGATCGTCGACTCTGACACTGTCGTGCCAGAGGCAAGTCAATCATTCAGTTACACTTTCCTTCCATCCTGACCTAGTTTTTTTTTTTGCCTCAAGGATTGTTTCAGAGACGCCGCACGAGAAATGGGCGAATCCCCTGACGTCGCCATCATTCAGCACGAGTCTGGTAAGAAGCACTCGATGCTCTAAAGTGTATCTTGCCATTTCTTACCTTTTTCTTAGATGTAATGCAAGTGGCGCATCATTACTTTGAAAACGGTATCACACATTTTACGCGCCGCATCAACAAGTGTATCTCTCTCGGATGCGCTAATGGAGAAGTCGCCCCCTTCGTTGGTCATAACGCTTTCCTCCGATGGTCTGCTGTTCAAGATGCTTCTTTCATTGAAAATGGTTCTTTGAAACAATGGTCCGAGGCCAATGTCTCGGAAGATTTCAATATGGCTCTTCGGCTTTTGCTCAGGGGGTACACTCTTCGATGGGCGACATATTCAGAAGGCGGTTTTAAAGAGGGCGTGTCTCTGACTGTTGTAGATGAATTGGCCAGATGGCAAAAGTACGCGTATGGTGAGTCACGCATTGGTTTTTCGGAGGGCTTTCCTGATGATGTGAAAATTGTAGGATGTAATGAAATTATCTTTAACCCTCTCATAAGATGGTGGCGTCAAGGACCGATCAGTAGCGAATTGAGAGGATTCGTGTGGTCCAAAGCACCAGTCCACTACAAAATTGGAATGATGTCCTGTAAGCTACTCAATATTCTTTCCCCGATATCATAAGGGCAAGAACACTGATTTCGGTGCCTTTGTTCTTTATGGTGCCTTTCGCCTCCTCTAGACATGTTTTCCTATTGTAAGTCCGCGTTTTTTCCTGCCAATTTCAACTCCCACGTCCCCTTGTCCCTGCCCCTGTCCCTGTTCCTGTTCCTGCATACGCCCCTTTCCCCAGAGGTGCACTACATTTTGCCTTTCGCACGTCATCTTGCGTCGGAACGGGGGATTTGCCTCTTTTGCACAACGAAGAAGCATCTGCTGACTTTTTTCTGCTCTTCTCTGTTCTTCCTCATATCCCCGCATCGGGCTCTTTCTTTCCACTGGTCTTTCGCCTCCAAACCGAAAAATTGTTACTATCGCCGACGTACGTGACTGTCAACTGCCGGCATGTCAAAAAATACAACACACGATCTCTATTGATCTGTCATCAATCGCTCCTGACACCTCCTGACACCATGACTCATTTTCCGATGTCGAAACGGTTTTATGATGGATAATCTCTGATAACGAATGATTGGTTATTCTTGTAATTGACGCTATTAGACGGAATTGCCGCCGCGACCATCGGATCGATCATCAACTACCTTATTCTAGGCCTTGGGATACAAGTGGACCGTTTTTATTTGCATAGTTTTGAGATTCTCTTGGCTTGCACGGTTGTGTTTCCGGGTGTTGGGAATTTGGGGTATACGTTGTTGGAGTACAGACTGGGGCATAGGAGCTTTTTGGGGTCATTGTTTGAGAATTTGAGATGGGTACCGTTTTTGTGAGTGGTTTATTTTTTGCTTGTTTCTCTTTTTTTGGGTGGACGTGCGGACTGATTCTTTTGTTTAGCGTGTTCTTCTTTGGGGGTTTGAGTATACATTTGTCGACGGCGTTGCTGGCTCATTTGTTCTCTTACGATATGTGGGTATTTTTGGGTGGACGACGTATCTGTCCATCAGGTTACTCGCTTTGTGTATCAGTGGCTGATACATCGACTATTTTCTTATAGGACGTGGGGGTCGACGGGAAAAGAAGTTGAACGTTCGACGTTTTGGATTGAAGGTTGGTAGTCAAAGCGATTTCTAGAACCTATCTGTTACTCACGAATTGTTTTGTTTTTTTTTTTTCTTCTAGTGCCGAGAATATGGCAACGATTTAAACTTTCATTTATCATATGCTTTTTGTGTATGGTGATGATGATAATATTTACGACGAATATTGTGCCTTTTGAGTGGCAGATACCTGGTTATCAGTGGGCGTTGATTATCCCGCTTTCGTTGGTTGTGGGGTGTCATGTGTTGTTCCCTGTACGTGCTTTTGCTTTTTTTTTTCTTTTATCTATTACTGAATTCGGTATAGATTGTGCTCAACCCATGGCTTATGATCTTCTCATATTGAACAAGAAAACGTCTATTCGCTCGAGTGGGGTGCGTATCTATATATATGGAGGGGTCTAAAGTCTGCTATGTGTGGAAAAAACACGAATCTACTGGGGGTTTTACTTGGTTTCTCCGAGATGGGTTATGCCATCATCACGTTCTCTTCTATCTGACACTCGTTGAAAAATGCGGTGGACTTGTCCTATTCTGTTGATTTTTTCCTAGTCTTTTTTTGGACAACTCATGGACATTGCTTAACTTGTGCTTTTTTTTGTCTTGTTTTTGCATTTGATTGCTGTCCTTGTTGTCCTTTTACGCATGTGCAATCTTTTGTGAGTTGGTTTTTTGTTCAGAGTAGGGTAATTTAAGATAATTGGTTTTTGTGTTGATATCACATTGTACTACATCTCGTTCTTTTGCTTTTTCTTTGTGCACTGTTTTTTTTTTTTTGGCATGTAGATTAGATGTTATGTGGCTCCCTTGGGATGTTTTTACTACTTGTTTTTTTTTGTGGATGGAGCGGAGGAGGGGGCTTTTTTTCGATGTTAATACACGTTTTTTTTTTTTTTTTTGCTGTTGTGAATGTGGTGGGATGGTTAGTTATGGGCTTGCAGAGAAATGCGGGTGCTTTTCCGCGTCGAGACCTGTGTTCGGTCCGCATCGGTACATGAGGCGTCCGCATGATGCCCGCATCAGCAGGCTGCGTCCAGCTGCGTCATGCTTTGATATTGATTCCGCATTACTACAATCCACCTTGTGTGTTTAATATCTCAAGACACTTGCACTATCTCCACTCACAACAGCGTCCATTCTGCGCAATCATACTTTCTTCCAACATCTAGTCTATGTCCACGTCTTGTTATTCCCTGTCAATCCGCTTCGGTCCGCTTCGGTCCGCTTCCGCACGGGGATTCCGCACTTTTGCTGTAGTCCACCATCCCACAAGGTTAGTTACTAAGGGAAGTTTGCCTATTCGCTGGTTCGGGTGTGTGAGAGTTCGCGGAAAGTTCGTCACTTGATGTGATATATATCTGTGGGTGTGAATTCGTAGCACTACATATACGTCAACGCGAATTGTTCTTGATATAGATTCTATTTGGAGGTATTGAGTAGTGAGTTGTTGACAGCTGGAAGCTGAGGTTACTTGAAGTTGATATACATAGATGAAGAATCAATGGTTCTTTTGTATATGAGCATTGAGGTTGTTATTACATCTCTTCACTATCGCGTTATCTATCTTTCTCCGTTATCTAGTTATCTCTCTCTCTCCATTATATCGTTTCTTCACACACCTAAGAGGAGGTTGGTTATTCGCTGATTGGGTGTGAGAATCGGAGGTTGTTATCATGATTACTTGTGGTGATATATATATATATATGTATGCGTTCAATAACCCTTTCATGGATTCTGAGGACATGACTCTGTATTAAAGACAGGAGTTCGATGTATTAGCATATCAATATATGGTGTGAATTGTGGCGCCGCCTATAGCTCAACGGAGTTCCCATTAATTAAAATAACGTGCATCTTGAGCGAGTGGAGTGGCAACCCGTTGACAGCAGGAAGCTGAGCGACTTGAAGTTGATATACATCGATGAATACTCATACTGATATCCCCGAGTTGATCCCGGCTTAAAGTTGTTGACGCTCCATCTCTCTTCACTATCACGTTATCTTTTTCTCTATTAATTAGTTTAAGTTCTCTCTCCATTATGGCGTTTCTTCACACACGTTCTGTTTTCGCATCATTATATTTCCCCTTTCTCTGCAATACACATTGTTGTTGTAATCTTTCGGCTTCTTTTCATTTGGGCTGTGCAAGTTTAAGTACGTCCACTAGGTTTATATCAAGACAAGGCAGACCAGATGATAAGCCAGACCTTGTTTATCTTTTTCCATTCATTTGGCACTCATCTTGTAAATTTGGCATTTCCCATGCCTCGTTTTTCTTCATTCTTCATTTCATTGGTCATTAGAACACTCCGGTGATAGTTAGGAGAGAACAGCTGCCGATGACATTTCTTCCCTTTTTCTCTTGAACTTTCTCATTAATGGTTATCGCGAAAGTTCCTTAGGACCGATCATGATAGGACCGGTTTTTGGGTGAGCGATGTGGGAGCTATCTCCAAGTATGCTTTGTGAAGGTGAATGTATGATCATCACGCGATAGTCCCGGGGACACGGTCTGGTATTAATCGACGTATAGATGGGGTAGTAGTCTCTGCCGATGCACTGTGTGGGGGAAGTAGGATCAAGGGTAGGGAACCTGAGAGAGACGGGACGTAGAAAGTCTGGAGCATTTGATTGTTCTTATCACTTCCAGGGCTACCGGATGTTGTTCCTAGAAATGACAGTTTGCCTGCGGTTGTGATGAACAAAAAGCTCCTGGCCGCATATCATGACTGTTTTGACACGCCGCAACGCGGAAGAGAGACTAGTCATAACTCGAGCCAAAAATTATTTCAGGATTAGTCTCCGTACGGTGTACGCAGTATGAAAGAAAGGGGGGGGAGGGGAGGAATATCCGAGTTGGCCAACGACCGCCTCCGGAGTTTTGTGTCCATCCAGAGTCGAAGGCTAGACACTTTCGGGAGGATCCATGGACGATCAAATGAATGACTTGAAGTATGATATACAGTTTAATCAAGAGAGCGAGCAGTCCAGGTGTTCATTGCCATGCATTCATGTTGTAGCTCAAGCAGTCATCCGTATACTACTAAGTACGAGCAGATACCAGAGGGCTTTTCCATAAAAAGCAATAACATTTGATTCTAATAATAACATTCGTAATGCGATGATCTACCGACAGTCCACTGGCCTCATTGAGGGGATCTATCTATACTCGGGCAAAACACGTTGGTTAAGCGTGCGGTGCCTTAATGCTAAGCTTTTAATTGATGGCTAAGATAGGCCTATATTGCCTGCAGTTGAGCGATAACTTGGGGTTGAGTTGAACGGTAAAAAATTGGTGGACTCGTTTCAGGCAATGATGTTCTGGGGTAGTTCGAAGAGAAGCCGCAGAGGGGTACTACTGGATATTTTACAGCACATGTTGTTGCATCGTCGTAGTGATCGCCGTGTATGTTGACCACTGTATTATGCTGATCTCGTATAGATGTCATGATAGAATCTTTTACTGCAACGCCTTCTGCATTCTCAAGAAAGTTCCTCGAGCCTGTATTACACGAGGCAAGTTTTGATCAGGTACATAGAGTTTTATTGCTGAAGTACTAACCTTCACGACCCGCGTTCTTTGACGGAAGAAAACTTGATAGCCACTCCTTGATTCTGACTCTTTTCTTCTGAGGCGGCATGTTGTACAAATAGACACTAGGGTGGTGGTAGTGGTGGGAAGAAAGACGAAGGTGTTTCGAGGCACTGCCTATTCATGACGTGAAGGTCGGTCGGCATTTGCCCGGGCAGTCATCTCCTGACCCATAGACGCCGAGAATGCTTACGGTTCGGTCCCTTCACGCTAGTAGATAGGTGAGTCGCTTGTACCTTCAATGAGAAGATGTGCCAGCGGAGATGTAAAACATAGCAAGACTGGGACTACTGACAACGTCGACCTTCCGCCCACAACCGGCGGAGGGAGGGCGGCGAAGGTTGTTTGTGAATTGATCCGGGTTATTAATATTAGATCTCATTCAAAACGTGTCGCCTCCTTGCTTGATTCCTCGCGCAAG
This sequence comes from Agaricus blazei, assembly GCA_029719445.1. NCBI lineage: Eukaryota > Fungi > Basidiomycota > Agaricomycetes > Agaricales > Agaricaceae > Agaricus > Agaricus blazei. The sequence continues at coordinate 2,436,515 of SSNC01000002.1, read as the reverse complement.
TTTCAACGAACGGTGAACACACAATCCCTGCCGACTTACAGCCCAGAATGCCCTCGTGATAATCTTGACATACCCTGCCCACGTTCACCTTTCTCAAGATCACCCAGACCTGGCAAGTACGTCACATCAGGGAAACGGGAGAATGACAAAAATGAATAAATTATCTAAACATGGACTAACATAACCTTGTTAACACTTTGAGGGTATATACATTTGTTATTAACGGGTTAGCAACATCAAGCTCAGACCGCCTTACTAAAATGGTTCATATTATACACAATTGCCGCTAAAATTCTGACAGATGATCACACGATTATCCCCAGCGATACATTATCATGAGTTATATTGTACGTCGGAAGCCACTATCCAATGAGGCGGTACAAGTGCTTGTCTGTAAAAGGATTTACATAAAATGCATTACATCGATCCAATACGTTATCCTGTGTCCATTCAACAGGCGCAAAAGCACCAAATATCGGGAAAAGATGGATACTTCGGACCACATCCGACAAAGGTACGATGCTTCCAATTCCACCTCCTGATTGTTCCAATTGATCACGCTCTATTGATACCTTGTACATCTGGTGGTGAGGATCAGGGGTTTGAGTGAATTCAGTGAACCATTCTATGTAAACCAGATGTTCTGGAACAACACATTCACGGAAAACTACTTGGCGGATGCTTGGTGGCATTGAAAATATGGCACGGACACGTCCGATGCGAAAACCTGGGAACGAGGATGAGTCATTAATAAATATAAAGAGAAAAAAACCTATACTGTGTATCCCTCTACGCTTGTTGTGTATCCGAAGCAGAGTGGTATCAAATCACTGTGTTTTCGGGTTGGCATGGATTGCATCGACCGTGTTCGTTATGTGCATAAAAGGATCAGGCGAGAGAAACTTGACCCAATGCCATAGCCAGAAATTTTGCGTTGGCATCTCGACTCCCCAGATCGCACATTCAAATTGGGTTGAGGAGATTGATGGGTAGCGTAGAAGAACCACAAAGCGCGCAAAAGCCTCATGGAAGTACGTTGTGCTATGTTTGGTGATGAGATCACTGAGGGGAACTCGCCTTGCACTTGGGCGCTCGGACACGTGGATAGTCCTGTGTATTGAAAGGCCCGGGGTGATCCATTCATACGAGGAGGGGAAAGGTGAGACGACTTTACCGAGCCTCCATTGAATCAAGAGCTCATGCTGAGATATCTTCTCTTTTCTTTCCAACCATGTCGTCATCTGAGTGTATTCTTCTTTCCGGTTGGTGGCCCGATAAGCATCCTTTGCGAGATCAATGTGTAAGTGTTCTGTGTACTCGGTATTGAAGTTGTCAGCTGTGTCAAAAAACCTGATTTTCTGAGCATAGTGTTGCGTGAAGTGGAGCTTCGGTAAGTTAAAATCCTTGCGAATACCGAGGTCGATAAAAATCTCCTTGTTTTCATGGAACCTGTCAAGTGCGTGTTGAAGGAGGTCCAGAGTTCTGTCAGTGTGAACAGAATATTGGGCAAGAAATAGAAAGTCAAGCAATGCACGGACAGCTTGGACAAGCCGAACAGCTGAGTAGCCATTGCCAAGCTACATGCCAACAACAAGTCCGATTAGAATGCAGGAGATTTGGTTGTGTTCCTTTCCAGACACATGTGACAATGCGCTTATCCCTTTGATAAATGTCCGTATGTTGTGATTGAGTGGAAGTCGACGACAGCGGGCATCGATTTCCAGTGGACCAAATGCCTTGATGAGCCAACTGACAACATGCTTTATCAGTCCCTGATAAAGCTGGTGAAGGACATCGGGTGTTATCAAAGAGTAGATGTTGAGATAGGGTAGGTGACGCCAGAATGGCGTGACCACAGGCTTCATGCGAGAATGTTTACAGAGGCCAATGAAATCCATTGGGTCGTCATCAAATGATGACAAAATGTCGAGTACATGGTCGAGGTCCCGGGGTTGCCCAACACCACTATCTCCTAGGTCCTTGTGGGCCATGTCACAAGAGGGGCAATCGCCTGAATACGAACAAGTAGCAAGGATTTGTTTGGGATAGTCCCCAATGAACCCTGCCATAACCGGGTGCATCCGGCGAAGCTTTCCGTCAGCCGTTGCCATGATGATGCCTTGGGCTCCTATTTTTTCCAGAGGCCGGAGGATCTCACCCATACACGAATGATATAAATTTGCAATCATACAGCGGCGTGAGGCTTTATTCAAGACATTTTCAAGCTTTGTTGCAGCATGTATGCACGTGCTGATGGCTTACGTCGGATTTCTTTTGGAACATTACCAATCGTGAGATAGACCGGATAGGCACTCTTATTGCGAAACAATGTGAGTTGCGTCTTATCTGTTGAAATCATGATTGGGATGATCGTGCCCCCAGGTGAGTCCTCTTCAATCGCTTTCTGTGGAATTGCAGTCACTGATGAGATGACTGGGACAGCTTCATGAAACTCACCTGCGTTGCCCACCACCACTTTGCCGTATGCATATCATGAAACATTCAAGTGGTTTTTGAGTTGTCTGTGTAATGCTTCTCTGGAGCAAAAATCATATGCAGTGAGAGCCTATGATCTTGTAGGATTGCCTGGACACACGGAATGATGTCTCGAAAATATATGTCGCATACTTCAGAGCCCACTATGACCTGTTGGCGAGTGAATGAAGGCCGTGCATTTGGCAGCTTTTCATCTATGATCCTATTCAGTTCAGTAGATGACTTGAAGGAGAGGTTCAGTCGTTTGGCAACCTAGGGGATACGACTGAGGTACGTTGGTTGCACAATACTAAGGTTATATATTCACTTACCCCATCGATTGACATCAGGTCGGTGAACGCAGTTGAACTTGGGCTGCGTTCCTTTGCCCACCTCGCGATCTCCCACTCCATCTTAGATGAGAAAGGCTCGTAAATCTCATCTGTCTCCCCCACTTTGTTCTGATGCTTGACACCGTACACTTTTCCTGCATTGCCAGGAAATTCAGAGATGACCGGCGGGTCATATAGCTTACAGCTCGCGTCATACACCCTGCATCGTGCCTCACCCTCGGTGTCAGTGTCCTCATCAACGTTGTCAACATCATCATCAACGCTGTCAACATCGCCATCAACGCAAGGCCGTTCCGGTTCAATCCCATGGAGATCACCAACGTGATCTCCCTCGGAGCCATCACTTTCTTCAAAGTAATCGCTATTTGTATTTCCCACAGCTTCTCCCACATCAACGTCCATTTCCTCGTCATCATGGTCTTCATGAAGGTATGTACGATAATTCCCAAAAATATCGCCCTCTGCATCAAAAACTAACACTTTTGCCCGTCAGATACAACTTTTATCATTGAAGTAGAACATACCCTCTCGTTGTCCATTTTGCTGTACAATGTTGTTTCTGCTAAGTTGTTTACCCTGATCTTCAAAGTATTGCTGACATCGATGGTTCTTAGTGCTTCGAAGATGACTTGGTATTCCACGACGTCTGATGTTGGCGTTACACCCTGGACAAATCATTGTTGAAGCGCGTTGTAGCTTAAACATATGACTGGTGAGTGGAACAAGCTGTGCATTGGGGTCACGCTGACGCAAATTAAGAAAGCAACATACCAGGCCTCTCTTACGGATTTGTGACTTTTATGGGATGACAAATCGAGAAAGCAGCATACCAGGTCTCTATAATGCAGTTATGGCATTTACTACATTATACCTACCACTGTCAACCCAAAGGAGCTCGTCTGCATTTCAATGTCACATTATATCGGCATTAAATGGATGTGCACAGAATTGTTGACTTCTTAACCATTTATAAGACTGGTGCAAAATTTTATGTTGGTGCGTGGCTTTTCCTTTCCTTCTTGTTAGTACCATGCCACCTACCACATCTACTCAAGCTGCTAACTCGCGTCGTGCGTCCACTCAAGCTTGGAAACGAGAACGAGACTTGGATCTGAATGCTCGTGCAAGGAAACGGTTGCGCTCACCCGAGGACAACCGCCAAGCACAAAGGAGTATGTCTTACTTGTCATACTTGGTCATGTATTGCTGATACGCATTCAATTTTTTCTAAAGATGTTCGGGAGAAGAAAACTCCCGCAGTGCGCCAGAAGGCTGCCCCAGCTGCCCCACCTCTCTTTGAACTGTCTGACTCATCCGGAGATGAGAAGTCAGTTCAAGGCAATGGTAATGGTAACGAGTCTGATGAAGCTGATGAGGGTGCTTTCCATGACGACGACAACGACAACGATGGTCTTGATTCCTTTGCTCCCAATGAAGCCGCTTCACAGTTTAGGTCAGAAACTGTTCAAGTACATCCGACCCCTCGCGAAGCCTCAACTTCCAATAGGGGCACGAAGCAGGAGGATCAATATCATTCCGAGGTAATACTACATCAATTTACTTTGAGCATTTAATTGACCAACATAGGTCCCGCATTGGCCCAAAGACAAGGGACCTGAAGATGAGAAGAATTTGATTGATGCGCAAAATGTGAGTACTTTATAAAGCATTAGCATTACATGCTTATTAGCTGCCAGGCTGCGGTTAATGCGAATTGGCCCATCGAAGCCCACTACGTGCTACCAAAACCGGGCGCGCGTCTTATCAGCTCTAAGGCCCAGCCTGCACCAATGCAGCACATTCTTGTTCAAGGCGAAATACAGGCAACACACATGTGTCTGAAACAAGGGTTTTTCATCGTTAATGACAGCGAATTCACCCTTCTCACTTTGATACTCACTGAGGTTGCACGCAATGCCTCTTATGACCACATAATTGCCCGCCTTAAACAGGATCGCAGGTTCACCATGTATGCTGTGCGTATGGTATGTAAACATAAATTTTACGTTTCCAAATAAAGTCTGAATTGTTTGACAGGTCAATCATCGTTTAGCCTTACGCCGTAGCAGGATCAAGGTGATCGCTGCACCCCTTGTTGGGGTCAGCTATGGGCTTGGAAACCCATTAGCGAGCATCCATACTGTCAAAAGCTTAGCCAGTGCACTTCTTCGTGACTCGGCTTACATCTTTCCTCAGGAGGTATGGAATGTCTTACATGATAATTGTGACACATAGTTAATATCATACTAGAATGGTAATCCGATCAAGAGCCGGCCTTACGAACACCCCTCCATAATTCAGACCCTCACGAAATTCTTATTCAGGGATGGTGGCCGTCGCTCCACCCTTGCAGACCAACATCCAGATATATTTACGTCTACTTATTCTCGCTACCCGGATCAAAGAGAAATCCCGGCTTCTGTGTTGGCCCTCGTAGCAACTGCAGTAAGTTTTATAAAGGTGTTTACCGAAAACCACTGACTTTCAAGCAGGTTCATTTCTCTATCATTGACTGGAGTAGTGGGATCCACACTCCGTCTGATTTTGTTGTCGATCTCACGGAAGACATATTCAATGGCCATAAGAACTGGCTGATCAGTATCAAGGAAAAGGCCCCGAGTAAGTATCATGTCATGATGCATCGTATTTATAATCAATACTGGTACGTGATTTAATAAACCATTAGCCCTGTTATCTAATTGTATGTTAGCAACAACCCAACTGCTGGCTTAGGAATAATGGCAGGAATTAGTCGGGTCGTCGATCTCGATAACATGCAGGATATTCCTACAGATACCGAAGCAGCTTCTTCTACTGATTCTAGCAATAATAGTACTCTCGTTGATCCCGATGTATCCCAGGAATTGTGATATGTCAATTTCTATCTACTTAGTAGCTTGCCCTGTGATGTCCGAATAATAGCAATTGATGCTTTAATGTTTGCGAGAATTAGCTGTCTCAACAAAGACAAAGTTGATATTGTTAATGAGATTAATGCACACCCAAGATAAACGATGTCAAAGATACTGATAATTCTGAATAATATTGGACTGCGAGTGCGGTAACTTAAACAAGTTTATTCATTCCAGTGACACGTAACTGTCAAAAATTATGAATAATTTACATCTATTTAACGACCATGTCCCTTGAGACCAAGACCTGTAGTGTAAAAATAGCCTACTTTGGCTAAACTGACCAAATTAGACTATTAGTGCACAATATAGCTTACGCGAGACATTTTTCGCCATCTTCGGTTTTCCTGATGGCCAATCACCACTCTTGTTAACCCATGAATACTTAACATCCGTGTCCCGCAGACTAGACCTTTACAACGCCGAGAAGAATCTTGCCACTGCCTTGTTTGAGCTTCCGAGTGTTAGGAAAGAAGACGTACAAATCAGCATGTAGCACAAAAGGCTATTCAACTCATGGGTGGTGGTACGGCAAGTTTTGAGGTTGACATCACTTCGCCAGAACATCAAGTCAAGGCAAGTTGTTTCCTGCCTACATATCTGAGCTGGCAGGATCTCAATGAAGTTTTCAGGAGCAAGACATCGGCGGCTCATTGATGGATGCTATACTATGCATTGCATGGCTAACCTGGTCGCTTGAACAAGGCCTGAATAGGACCACAATTGGTTAATGTTCAACAGCGCTTTAATGTAGGATAATACGACATTTAATGCAAATATCTGTCAATTATAGTCCATGATCACCAAGCCATGATTAGCAGGAACAACAAGCTGGGTATCAGTATCAAAGGTCGCTTGATGGTGGAGAAGATATTGGAAGCTAATCGGCAAATCTATTCAGGGTAAGGAATCACATAATACACGTCTTTTGTAGTTTGAATTCCTACGACCCGCCCACTAGGTACTCCTCCGAAAACAACAACTTCATGGTCTGGCGAGCTTTGCTGAATGTCTTTTAGCTCAGATACGAACGCGTTTAATTCAGCACTTGAGTGCGGCTGTTGGAGGAGGATAACATAGTCAGAGGAGCTCAAGGCGTAGCAATGTAGGCATGCTCACTCGATTTAGTATCCAACTCTTCGCAAAAACCTTCCCCATGATCCCTTTATAAACCTTCGCTGGGCTCATCCCTTTACAGTCAAGGTGTCCGAACGTGAGATTTCTGGACTGAACTTTCCGAGAAAGTTTCGCCCGAATACTCGAGTCTGCACCGAGCTGTGAAATCACTGAGTGTCTGGAGAGAAACCAAGAATGGTTGGGTCGTGTACCTGACAATTAACCAACCGTACCAAATCAGTCGGGGAGAGGTGGTAACATAGTTTTGCCATGTGAACTTCCAGTACCGGTAGTTTGCATAGGTCAGGCAGCTTATAATAGGACAAACTGAAAAAATGTTCCTTCTGCAAGATGGTTTGGAGTGGAAACCTTGAAATAGAGGAAACAATATCTTGGAAGAGTGTTACATGGAATTTCGCAACTGCAGATGTCCGTTTCTCGTTTCCCAGTGTAGAACAGTATTGGAGCCATGTAGATTCAACTAGTGCTAGAGCCAATATAATGTCAACATACAATATGAGGACTCACACGCGGCACGTACCTGGTGCGATATCATCTCCGCTACATTTTTTCCACAGCCCGACAAGGTTAGATACCACCACGCTCGTGATGTCGCTGATATCACCAACATAGTAGTCCGCAGATCGTTTTGAGTCTTTGAGATAGTCAGAAAACGATGCGTGAAGAAACGTCAAGTTCTCCTTATGCGCCACCTTCCATTCTGGAATCTTGAGAGCAGATCGGCACTTTGTCAGACATGCGTAAACGGTATTTTGGTTAATGTTGAAGAGTACGGACATTCCTCTGAGCGTTCGAAATGTTTTAAGGCGAAGTTCGCTTATCTCGTGTACAGTGAACCCAAGTAACAATTTCGCCGCTTCCCAGTGTGCTGGTGATATCGAGGAAAGAATTTCGTGGTAGAATGCATCCAAGTGGACAAACGGATTGTCGTTTGTTGGAACATCAGTAGAACGACTGATGACGGATATCAGAACCTCGAACCGCAAGGCAGGGTCAGCACAATCGGGATCTCTGATGAACTCCATCACAACTTGCGCATACACGAAAAGACCCGAAGCAGCAGCAGTCAACTGCAGAAAATCGGTGTCGGTAGGCCAGTCACTCGGAAGAGACTGCCGATATTTCTTCTGTATCGCCTTAAAACTCGATCGCAAGAACCGCTCTACATCCTCGCATGCTTCCGTCGAATCAATGGGGATGTACTCCTTGCAACAGGTGTGCTGCACTTCATCATCCTCAAACGTATTCGATATGTGTGACTCGGGACGACTGGCTATGATCCAGACAAGAGGGGCGTCTCCGTGATCGCGTATAAATGTGCTGATGAGATGGATGATGTTGCACTGTGCATCCTCTCCTCGTAGTTCATCAAGACCATCCAGCAATATACCCCATCGTTTACCACATGCGCCAATCTGCCTGTCCACAAATGGTTCGACGATGAACGTCGCAAATTGGGCCTCCATATCCCCACGTAACACTTCTGGATCGAGGCTGATTCGCTCAACTAGGTAAGTGCGATATGCCTCGATCCGAGTGGCCAATTGGTAGGCGATGGTTATGAAGATTCCATTTGGGTTGTTGCGCTTGTTTGGACGAGAGATGAAAACCGACGCCCCAAGAGATTTAGACTTGGCAAGATACTCGGCAAATGTCTGGACGATGGCTGATTTCCCAACTCCAGCGGGACCGGTGATCCATAAAAGCAGTTCTTGTAAAGCTTCACCCTCAAACCAAGCAGTGACACGGGCAATCAGCTTGACGCGTGTGTCGGGGTGACAGCGTGGAGGAGGTGAACGAGCGGAAGAGTCGTGGGCAGCACCCTGGATGATATGTTGAGAAAGTAAGGTCATGACTTGTGAGACGAATGTGAGCTTGCGAACGAATCATAATATGGGGTCGCTTACTCTGTGTCACTGCAGTGTGGTCGCCTTGTATATTGTACACCGTATTGTTACTGTTCACTGTACTGTTCACCATATTGTTATTATGTTGATCTCCTCGTACAGACGTCATGGTTGAATCCTTTACAGCGACGCCTTCTGCCCTTTCAAAAAAGCCTCCTGATGCTGTGTAACGTGAACAAGCTCTGATTAGGCCCGTAGAGCGTTAGTATCCGACCACTAACCTTCACGACTCCCATTCTTTGACGGAAGGAAACTCGATAGCCACTCCTTGAACTTAACTCTCTTCTTGCGCGGTGGCATTTTGCACGGCAAGGGAAGTAGGGGTGACGGTAGGAGGAATTAATGAAATGCCTTGAGGCACTGCCTGCGATGTGCATCACGAAAACGTGAAGGGCGCTCGGCATTTGCCTAAGAAGCCATTTCCTGACACACAGAGGCTGGAGATCGCATTCATAAGAGTTGGTCGCCTCAGGCCGGTGAACAAGTGACCTACTGAGTTGTAAGACGTGCCAAGGTGAATGCGAATCATGGCCTAACGAAGCCTATTGTTAGCGTCATGCTTGTCCCCTTGCCCTGCCTTTTTTGTGTCTGTTTGATCCGCAGATACGCCTGTTCATCTGTCACTTTCCGCCTCTCCGCCTCCCGCCTTTTCTTTGTTTTTCCTCCCTTTCTCACCCTCCCTTCATACTTTTGTTGGTGCGAGTTTTTTTTATTTTGATTGAGGTTGTTAGAGAGGAGTTGATAGAGGTAGGAGATGATATGATGTTGTTTTCTGACCTGATGTGTATCTGGCACCAACGGTCTCAGGTGATAGTCAAGAAAAGCTGGCTAGTGTAAACTTGAGTGGTTAAACATGAATGCCTGTAAGACAACAGTCACTTCGAAAGTATCTGAGACGATGTGCGATAGGTGAGTTGTGAGCGTTCGTGGAGAGAGGCTCTCATCTCGATGTCCTTCCCAAGCTACCGTTTATGCATCTGGGGGGCGAAGAATGTTTGCCTTGAATTGATCCGAGTTTCCATATCTGGTTCACGTGTTGCCTCTTTCCTTCGACTCTAATTCAACGAGTGCGCAATACTTGCAGCGTGGAGGTGAAGATTCGTCTAGCTCGTGGCATTTGACTGCCGTTTTCTCCGACATCATAGGATTACTCTTGTTGCCCTCCGCTAAGCCGCAGATTTCTTCCAGGTAACGCTCTTACACCGAGTCTAGGCCATAAATTGCCTACTTCTCCTTCCCACATGGTATTAACTATAAGCCGTAGCGAGCGTTTTGGGTTTAACCTCGCGATATTATTTGAAACTACGCCACTCTATCATCAGGACATTAGACTGTGGACCGTTTAGAATAATTCAAGGCCAATAAACATAGGCAGGGATGTAGATTGTGATTATGAAATAGGATGGATAGTGCCTGCGATCAGGACGATTGGTGCACGCACTGCCGCCCATTGTGAGACTGATCAAATGACACCGTTTGGCGTTCGCGAACTGGTTGAACATTGAAAATTTCAAATTCAACGCTTCGGCGATCTTACTTTCCCTGTATTATGCCCGATCAGTACTCCAACAAGTGTGCTGTGTGTTTAAGAAGGAGATAGGGAAACAAACTTAGAGTGGCATGTCGTGAACGGCTGCGACAGACATGGACATTGAAATTATGCCTTCGTTCGGGTAGTCCGCGAATCATGGATAAAATTCAGGGCATGATTGCATTTATTCCTCGGAAAATTTGCACTCGCATTTGAATGCCCGTCTCTAGTGGAAGACAATAACAAACCTCACGCTCCGCCCAGTCCAAAGAAATCAGATAGTGATCGCTCATCAGCCGCTCAAGAATCTAAAACTTAGAGTATTCGAATTTGGATCCCGTGGAGTCGGGATATTCGGTATTAAGAGGATCAAAACACCCTCTTGCTATTTATGTACTCAAGCATCCGCTTCGTTGAGCCCGCGTGCTTATGATACAGACAGGGCTTGCTGATTGATAGACACATGCTTTCCCGATTGTTTTGGAAGGGTTTTGCTTATGATTTCTATCATTTGTTTGTGTCCTTGCGTTGCTGTGGCCCTGCCTTGGTCTTACTATCTCCCGAGGATCGCGATGGGGACCAAGAACGAGTGTTCCTCGATGCGGATAAAACAATACAGTACTTTGCTCATAGAACTTCTGCTTTTATCTCCCTTCTTCCAGCATTCAATCTATCTCGCATCAGCAAAAGGTTTGGCTACTTGAAGCTACTTGAAGGTACTTGAGGGCTACTTGAACATTTTCAAGTAGCCCTCAAGTACCTTCAAGTAGCTTCAAGTAGCCAAACCTTTTTCTGATGCCACGTCACCTACTATGGCTCGGTGTTGCATTTTCCGGAATTAAGTGGGGTGCCAGATCATTCTACTATACATTAGCCTCTTTGAGATATCGGATTGTCGTATTCTGTATTTCAGTGGCTGATAGATTAAATAATCAACTACTTTTGGACTCGGTCTCCAGAAAAAAATCCTGCTGCTTATCTGTTCAATATCAATTGTTCGGTCTTAATTGTTCGATCCTAATCAACCAACCCCATGGCAGTGACAAAATTTCCAAACAAACCTTAAGTCATCTATCCGGGGTACAATTCGACACACACAAACCTTCACAGTTCCGTAACCAATGGCTTCACGGAATTGTTGAAAGTTTCGTTGTGGTATGTGTTACTAGATTGCAGGTGTTGCATTCTTGAGATTATTCAGTAATTGAACCAGGATTTAAAGGTCCCAGAGGCAAATGGCCCGGGCGCTCATGTACAATAGTTTCTTTCATGCCGCCGGTGATGGTTTTCCCACATTGGATACTATAGAAGGACCTTGATCGACTCCTGTTCTTCTTGAGAACAAACAGATTGTCGCTATAATGATATGAGAAAGTCGATACCACTTCAGATCAGGCTAGCGACGGATTGATATTTACACAGGCCTTATTACCGTTGCAAGGGAACGGGTGCAACCCATTGACTTATTTTCCGTATTGAAGTGTTCCGTGAGTAGGAAACGCTGATACTGCACACTGTCAAGATCAACCGGGTAAGAGGCGATGTTCGGGCCATTTCAATGATGGTCGGTATGCTGACCGTTAACTCCACGAATTGGAGTCCACTGGGCGATCACTAATCAAATTTTTGTTATTCAAGGTTGCCACTCCCCTGATAAAGGCTATGTTCCTTCATTTGATTTCGATATTGACTACTTTTATACTACTTGGGAGAAAAAAGCGGACTACGCCAACCGTATCATCAGGGCAATTCATCATAAAAGATCGAGGTTGGCGTATCGTCTTCGAATCATCCCTTCCTTCCCTTTCCACCCCCCCCCCCCAACAAGGGTTGGTGTCTTGTAGTGGAACCGTCCCTACGCACAGGTGCAGAAGGCTCTGTGCTGGATACTCGTCTTTTTAAACAGGGTGAGCCGGGCTTAATCCGTATAGAGGCGTGGTAAAGTCCTAACAGTTGCTTCCACATTTGTCGCCTGCAGGCTCCACCACTATACACAGCTTGATCGCATAATAGTAAACCTTACCTTCTCCATAATAGGGTATTTGCCGAGCCGCTACAGCTCTTCTACCTGCCACAGCTCTCCATTTAATCCTCCACCTCTATTCCTTCCCTTTTCCATGCCTTTCCACGCCTTTCTGCAAGACTGGCTTCGGCCTTCCATCCGAGCGCTCCGAGATGGTCTTGCTTCACGACTATTCACGATTATAATCCGATCCCTATGTTTCGTATTCCGTTGCATCGTTGACATACTTGGTTTCTCCAGACCTGACCCTGACATTGGCGAGACAAGAAGCCGCACACGAGCATCTAGTGCTTCATTTCGGAACGAAGCACTGTCCGACGCCTCGACCGCTGGAGTAGAGCACCTGTCTGGTTCTCTTTCCGGTGCTCGTACACCTTCTCAAATGTTGGAATCGCCCCAGTCCCATCCTCCCCCACTACTTCCTCTTTCGCCTACCTCTCCACATCCTCCTCATGCACGGCCCGAACGTGACATTTACCGCCAGATGGATGATCTACCTTTCGAGGTGTTCCAAGTCATCTTGGGATATTTTGCCCTGCGAAACAGTGCTTCCGAATCTTTGGAGTCATTCTTGTTCTCCCCATTCCCTCTTCGACTTGTGAAAGAGAAGTGGCGGACGGCAATCGATCGATCAACCGAGCTTTGGAAATCTATCGACATGTCACTTGGAAAATCAAATCCTGATCCCCGGATTTTCGAGTGGTATCAGCGGGTAACACAGCGAGTGGTTACATTCGATAGCATCGCAGTTCGGTTTCCCGAAAAAGTGCGGTTCATTAACACGCATCTCTCTCAATATCTCTTTGGTTTGATTCCCAAAACAAAGGCCATAACGATTCATATCCCTGACTCTCTTTCGAAAGAGTGTTCGGCCAGTCCAACCTTGCCTGACTCCTTCTCTCAATACCCCGTGAGAGAAAATGTTCGTCGGCAGCTCTCCAATGGGCTGGATCTGGAAGACTTACGAAGGGTTAAATGGCACATGAGCGGTTCTTTTTTCCATTCCTACTTTCCGGAAGAACTTGGTCTGCCCTGGAGTAGCTTCTTTGCTCTGCCATGGGGTACACTCTCTCACGTGAAATTGATCGTCAAGATGTCATTACACGACTGCTTAACCATCTTCAAGTTCGCTTCCTCCATCGAGAAACTTTCTCTCAGGACTGTATATCGACACGAAAGAGATGTTGCTTATCCCGAACGAAACACGTTCCATCTTTTGCGACTGCGTTCTTTGACGATAAATACCGAAGCAAATCTTGATGGATTGTTCGGGAGTTGTCACCTACCGGCCTTGCGCAAGCTCAAGCTCGAGCTCGAAGGAGATGATGCAGTTTCGGGTCTTCATCAACTGGATGTAGGATGGTGGGACTTGACGCAAGTTTCGCTCGAAATTCCTCTCAACACCGTGATTGTCCAAGGCATACTGGAGCGGCTTGAGGCCGTAGAACGGCTGTCCATTATCGCCAAAGGGTCAAACATGGATGTCGGATCATGGTCCCTGAGGAAGCGTCTTCCTTCTTTGAAAAACTTCCAATTATCCCCCGACAACCCCGCTACTGACTTAATGATGCTTTACGTTTCCCAACACATTCTCTCAGATTCCATAGAAAACATCAAAACTCCTTTAATCCACTACCGTAGTCCTACTTATCCTAATTTCTTGGGATTCTTACGGATTATCAAGCTTTACAAGCCGATTTCTCCAAAAGAATTCCTTTCGATTCTCTCTCATGCGACACTCATCGACAAAGGGCAGTTTGAAATATCAGACGGCCTCGTAGAAGAAGATACTCTCTCACCAACATCACATCCGCCCTCTCCCGTATCACATTTATCTCCATCGACTATCTCTGCGACACTTGACGAAAACGTTACGTCCAACATACGATCATTGAAACTTATACTAAGACTCAAACGGATCTCTGGAGAACCATTAATGCGCGCTCTGACTCTTCCAAATCTGATCAAACTCGAATTCAAGGCATCTAGGAGTTCAAAATCCTGTGGTGAATTCTATAGACTCTTGGAACGATCCCGATGCCCACTCGTTGACCTCTCCGCTGATTGCCACTTGACGTGTCCTGAAGCGGTTTTGAGGGTATTACGACTGCTGTCAAGGAGCTTGAAACGACTCGAAGTTGTAAACTCTTCAGTCATCACTTCAATTGATTCTCAACATTGTTTTGGAAGACAACTTTTTGATCAGCTGGTCTATTATCATGATGATGATCCTAAATCATCTTTATCACCATTATCATCGCTACCACCATCGCCAATAACGACAACAACTCCTCGTTCACCTCAACCCCTGATATGCCCTAATCTAGAACATCTCTACATCTGGCCCTGCGTCGATCTAGATTCCTTTCGCAGAATGGTTTCATCTCGCCGGACTAATTCTACCACGACCATGACCACGACTACGACCAACGATCATGATAGCGGATGCAAGAAATTGGCGTTTGTGGGAGCAGGGTTTCCACCTGGAGACGATCTGATAGAATTCGAGAACGAGTTGAAGGAACATCGGATTTTCGCGAAGCTGGAATCGCTGGCCGAGCCTTCGGTGTTATATCCACCTCGTGATCTATAAAGAGAGGGAAGAAACTGTGTTTCTTTCCTTCTTTTTTTGTGCTTTTTCATCGCATGCTTTGTTTTTGTTTTTGACTCTCACGAATTTGACGATTTATAGTAGATCTTCCAAGTTGGATAATATGTTTTTTAGTAGTAGCATCTTCTTTTTGTTCCTTTTCCTTTCGTTTGCTTGTTTTTTTATTTTTTCTTTATTTTTTCTTTCGTGCATTGTCTTTTATGTGCTGCGCTCTCAGACAATTTGCGTGACTTGCTGAACGAGTCCGTGTTACACGTGCGAATAATAATAATGTGACTATATAGATGGGAATGCCTAATTAGCTGTTTGTATATTAACTGTTCGTTAAAAAGATACCATAGTGTTTGTTCTATTCTCGCTTACTCAGAGGTTCTTTGTGTGTGATTAACAACCAGATGAGATGAGATAACATCTCGGAAGAGCCCACTTAATTTTGATGATAAGCTTACACTATATGACACTTGAAAGATGAACTATCATCCATACAAGATCATTCAGCTTCAAGTTATTCCCTGTGTCACCTCACGATCAAACTAGGGCCTCTAGCACTCGCCCGCGCGCGGGCTTCTTGTATTAGCTACAGCCCCAATCATAATGTATCACAAAATGTTCAACAATTATCATACTAGGCCAGTACAAAGACATCACCGCCCACAACGACTATGGCGGTACTATCTAGAGTATACGATCAAAATCTCACATCTAACACGCCAAGACCAAAATCAAAATCAGGTATCGATAGCTTTTAACCTCTCTTCCGCGGTAGCGAAGACACAAAGGGGGAGAAACGCTAAAAAAAACAAACAATTTCTGGTTACGATATATCAACACTGGATGGAGAGGAGAGGAGAGACCATACCTAGTGATAATTGTGGATCGGTCAGTGATCAAATGAATCTTCTTGAACCGTATCATTCCAGGACGTTAGATTATTTCCAGAACAAAGAAAAAACAGCCACAACGAGAACAAGAACAAGAAAGATCGTCCTGTGCGGATGCGCGCGATCTAGGATCTCACCCCTAAGCGGAAACCAGATATCAGTTTCACCATTCTCCACGATGAGCGAGGAAAAAACAAAAAAAAAACATGTCACAGAGAACGCATTGATCTTGATCGTCTCCTCTTTGTGTTAATATATCATGACCGATTTGACTCTCCCAGAAATGCTGATTCCTGTGTGATTCAACTTCGGGAACAGTCTCAAGGACCGGGTACAGGAGATGGTAGACGATTAATGCTGCTATCAGAAACCAACGCGAGGGAGTGATATTTTAATAATAGGAAGCGATTGGCTAGTGGAGCCTCCCGATCCTTGCGTCGTGAGGGAATGGGAGATAAAGGGATAGACAAAGTGCACAACTTGCTTCCTTCTGTGCTTATCACCAGGTAATGCTTGAAATTAAGAAAAAAATGCATTTTAGAACACACATTAAACATCTAAGCAATCTTTACAGTCTACAGAGAAACCACACATTAATCAAAAACAAAGATAATCACAAAGTACAAAAACTAACCTTTGCATACAGCGATTGTACAACCTTGCCCACTTGTTGCAGTGTATCAATCGCAGCCCCATAAGTATTCTATATTCTCTCTCATTAACACAAGCCCATAGACGATAACAACGTTTAACGCTACTCACATCTGATTCGGGTTCATCGAAAACCAAGAGACACCCTCGACCTTGATCTAATACACCATGAAATACTTTATCAAGAATCATCTGCGATAACCTGAATGCCAAAACAAATGCGTGAATAAGCAGGTTGTCTTTCGATGTTTAAGCAGAGACAGACTTGGCTTCGACAGCTTGTTGGTCCTGTCCGACTAGTGATGCGACATGGGTAATCTCAACGACGGAATAAGGTTCGATGATTCGAAGTAAGTTTTGTTCGAGGAGGGTATCGTATAATGCGGCGAGATGGGAACGGATCGTTGCATCAGAAGAGAGTTCTTTTGAAACAAAGTGTGAATGATGAGTTTTCCAATGAGGAAGTAGACGAACCATATTTATAATCGAATAATGCTTTTTCGAAATCTGCGAGATTGCGTTCTTGATGTGCTCGTGCTATGGCACGCATACTTTCAACTTCTCGTAGGTGAGCATATTTGACGGCGAGTTTGTTTGTTAATAGTGTTGTGACATCTTCTGGCTAAAGAGAAAGATTAATTTGGCGCGTAGAGATCATGATGGGGAAACTGACAAGATTGAGCATGACTTTGCAGAGGAGCATATATTTGAGGGCGTCGAGTGCACCATCGTCGCCCTGGGCGGAGAGATTTTCGAATGCTTCGAAGAAGTAGGAATATGCGGTGGTGTAATCTTTATCCTCAGCGTGAAGGATACCAGATTGGAGGTCTAGAGAGGCTTGGAGGGTGGGGGGACAGTAGATGGAATTGGCAGCAGTCCGTGAAGATGTTAGGGCAGCCTGAAAGAAAAAAGGGTTTGTCGGGAAACCAACTAGCTCTCGCCATTTCGTACCTTGGCTTTCGGAAGATTGCCGATCCCGCGATAGACTCGACTTTCGAGGAGATGGACTTCGGTGAGGATCATTTTGTCGTCGAGACGTTTGAGTTCGGTGAGGAGGTTGTCGATCAGGGTAAGGGCGGGTTGGAACTGCTGAGAATCGAGTTGTCTGTTGGATGTGTGAGACGATAGAGCGGGGAAAAGGTAATGATAACGGACATTCCGACGAGCCGGGTTTCGAGACTGTGCTTGAGGAACACCCGCTTTTCGGCCTTGGCCCAAGCGATGTTGTCTGTGAGGGTGTTGATCTGGATCTCCTGGCTGTTGGGTATGGCGGAGAAAAAGTCGAGGAGGGTGCGGACTGGGAGAGGTGTGGGTGAGCGAGATCGCAGATGAGCAAGGCGGACGCACTGAGTTTGGCGGTCTTTGCCTTTGCGGTGGAGGACATGAAGGAGCGCGAGAGGGTGACCACGTCTGCAAGTGCAGCGGCATTCCTGGCGCAGGGATCAGCAAGGAGGAGAGGCCCTGCGGAAGACGCACTTTTGATCGCGGTAGAGCTGGCCGAGCTTGACGAGCGCGGCCTCCTTGTCGCGGACGACGGCCGGGTCTGCGCTGCTGGGGTTCTCGGCGAGGATCTGGCGGTAGATGCGCTCGGCATCGGCGGGGCTGGCCTCTGCGCGGTCGAGGAGGCTCATGGTCGAGATAGATGACGCGTCGGGCGTGGGAACATCTGCAGACGCGTCATTGCTCGATCTCTGCTGATCTCCCCTCCCATGGCCGACGACTCGATTCTCCCGATCCCCAACCTCGCCCTCCCCCAGCACCTCTTTGTCCTCTCCGGCCCCGCCTTTGCTGCCCAGCATGCCGACGCCCGCCTCAAGCTCCTCGACGGCATCCGCGCCGACCGTGCGTGCCCCCTCCTACTCTATATCCGCGCTCACATTTTGCTCCAGAAATGGCACCCTACTACCGATCTATAACTGCCTCGTCATCCGTCCTTCCGTCGGATAAATCTCTGCTAGAGTCGCTCGAAAAGGCAAACGAGGACGAGCTCAAGACCCTGGACGAACGTCTGGCAGAGGCCGAGAAGACAGAGGGCGAATCAGAAATCTCGGACGCTCTCAAAGCTCGGGCAAACTACCTAACCAGGATTGGTGACAAGGTGAGCTAGTCCTTCTGTATATGCCGGCCTCACTCAGCCCCATACAATAGGATCGAGCCGTAGAGGCGCAAAAACTCGCTCTCGAAAAGACGCCTGGGCTAGGTTCCCGCATAGATATCGTCCTCACCCTTGCCCGCATCGGGTTCTTCTTTGGCGATCACGACCTTATCAATACCTACGTATCCAAAGCCGAAACGTATGTCCTCCTTTCCTCTATGTAACACTTATCTCAACTCTGCTAGGCTAATCGAAGAGGGTGGTGACTGGGACCGCCGCAATCGTCTCAAAGTCTACAACGGCCTTCACCTCCTCTCCATCCGTCAATTCAAACGCGGAGGCGAACTGTTACTCGACGCCTTGTCCACATTCACAACCACAGAACTCATCTCTTACAACGATTTCGTCTCCCTAACCGTCATCGCAAACGCTCTCACTCTCAACCGTGTCGATCTCAAGAAAAAAGTCATCAACGCCCCTGAAGTCAATCAAGCCTTGCCGGACGTACCGGCACTCGGCGAATTGATAAGAAATTTGTACAACTGTCGTTATGACAAGTTTTTCTCCGCTCTTGGTAAGTTCCTTCTCGTGTTTTCCTGGACTTTTTCTTATTACGTGTGTTGTTAGCTACCTTGGAACATAGTTACCTTTTGCCATCCCGTATACTCTCCCCCCATACCCGGTACTACGTCCGAGAGATGCGGATACTCGCATACAGTCAACTTTTAGAGTCATATCGCAGCCTCACTCTCGATAGTCTCGCCGCCGCGTTTGGTGTCACCGTCAACTATATCGACAAGTAAGCTCTACCCTTTACACATAGTCTAGTTCTGATTTATCTTCACAAGTGAACTGTCGCGGTTTATTGCGAATGGACGGTTACATTGTTCGATAGATAAGGTTAATGGGATTGTGGAGACGACGAGACCTTCGCTTAAAAGTGCTCAGTATGAGCAAGTAGTCAAGCAGGGAGACATCTTGTTGAATGAGGTACAGCGGTTGAGTAAGGTGTTGTATTAGAAGAATCATGTATTTGTGTGAGGTTCGGAGTATGGCCCGGGATCCTTTACGTACACTATCTCAATTCATTCGAGGCGATTAATCGTGGCGACATAACGGTTCTGGCTATTACTCCTCGGGTGGAGTGTGATTCTCAATAATGGTCAGCTTCGTATATGAGGTAGAGCTGGCCTGGGCGGAGAATAAAATCCACCCTGTTTTGAAAATCAGGGTCAGAGCCAATGATGGACCCTCTCAAATCGCGTCTTGTTCCCTGACACGATCATTCATAGCTGCAGCTTTTCTTTTTTGTACGATTGCTTTATGGCTATGTCATTTCCGGTACGTTGGATAGCTGCCTGAATGTTTAAAAACGAGATATTAATCAAGTCTAGGATCAAAACAAAAAATAGACTGTTTTTTTTCTTATGAATTGCCTCGTGGCGAGCTCGGACTACTAGTTTCATCGAGCTCAACCCTACTCTTCGCAGAGTTCACCTGTCTACCCGACGACGCTTCATACTTCTATGTGGATGAAATTCATGAAGATTTCATCGTTTTTTTTTCATTTCGAACCACGAGGCTGGTTCACCTCGGTGTCTTCCGCCACCCCCTCTTTTCATCTTCTAGGTCTTTTTTGTTCTTTTCTCTTCTCACAGAGCGAAGGCTTCTACAAAACAACTCTAGAAGAGAAGGTTTGTTATGACTAGAAAAAGCATAGTCTTCTTGTGAGCCCAAAGTGATAGCGGGCGGTGTTGCTAGTCGGAAAAGCCATATCAAAGGTTCATGCCTCGTGGTCAAGTTTAGAAGAAGAAGAACAATTTCTCCTCAGCGCCGACTCTTTTTCGATCATATTTTCCGGAAACATGGTCAATTAAAGTTGAGTTCTGCGAGTCTCTAAGGCAACGTAGGTCTTAAAGAGCCTGAACTTTTTCATGTAGCAGCCATTTGCCACATTGTTACAATAGGTTACCTCGGGGGAGGAGGGACCTCAACAGTACCTTGTGGTAATAATGAAATATTGGTGTCCCCAGTGGTATGTATATGTATGTCGAAGGTGATGTAAACCGATTCGGATTCTAGATCTTTCTTCTTACCGGTGCCAGGGAGTGGGTCAGGGGATCATTGCGGACTGACGTTTCAGGACAACGTGGCCCAAGGACACTACGGAGCAAAAAAGGTTTTTGTATTGACTCCAGCAGGCTCAGTATCCCGCAATGCCTCGCGGTAAGAATTCTCCCCCCTGTTCTTTTTTACGCCATTTCACACGGTAGTACCCCCTCAGTGAGTAGAGAAGATACGACTTTTGGTCGGGGCTAATGCTTTTCTTTTATTTTGTTAGAGACTCTCACAGACGGACTCATATTAACAAAGAAGGTAAAGGTACTGGAACGAGTCATGGTCTGTCAGCGATTGTTCCACGTAAAATTACCGGATTGGGATGGGACGGGACTAATTTTTGTTTTTGGGTGCTGCCTCGTGGGCTGCATCGAAGTTCCAACCCCATTATAGATGTGGTCCTGGCGACCTCCGCTATAAATGCTTACTAGGGTGCACCACTTCACATTCCTCCCTCCTCCCCACTTCCTCCTCCCCAAACCCCCTTCCCTCCCGATTCCTTCTCCCAAACTTCTGTCCGTAGCTTCTTGAACGATCTTTATCTGAATGTAAGTCCACTTCGGAGTAAGTTTATGGGTAGGACTTGTGAGCTGAGATTTATTTTTTAATTATCTCGAAGATTCGGTCTAGAGAGTAATTCAGAAATAAAAAGAAAAAAAATGAAGTCGATACTTTCTCGAAAGTTCTCTCGTTCATTATCCTCCCTCGTCTCTCCTTCCCGTTCACACCAAGACAATATCGTTTCATTACCTGACTACTACCGAGACACAAGACGAGAGATCTATGGTCCATATTGGAATACGAACGATGATGCCTATTGCACAATGGTAAGTTGATGTTTTATTTTTATTTTTATTTTTATTTTTATTTTTTTTTGTTTTCCCTTGACTTCGCGTACTCATTATACCTTATTTAGCGGACAATGGATTTATTACCGTACGGTTATGGCGATGAAAGCTGTCGGAGTAGTGTTCTTCTCGTAAGTGGAGAGTGCTTCTGATGCGAAAGTGTGGGGGAATGATTTAAATGAATGATTGTTATCAGGATATTGGATATCCGGGGGATGAAGAGGAAGAAAGGAAGCCGAGGTGTTGTCTCGGTGGCTTTCCATTTGCCTTTAGGTCTTGTTCTGAACGTCGAGCACCTTCTGCCTCGAAATCTGTTTCGGGATTTCATAGAACGGCGTTGAAGGTACGTGAATTGTGTTGTTCCGGGTCCTGATATGGAAATAATGAGTTGATCAGGGTTTGCTCTCACTTTTTTGTGGTCGAAATCACGCCAAAAATGAGCCCGTGCGGCAAGAGAAGTAAAGAAAGAAAAAACGATACCCTAATGTCTCATTGAAAGATTTGTTTGTTTGTTTTTCTTTTTTATTTCTTGGGCTTCATTTTTCTTTGATGTTCGTTTGCGTTTCGAAACATCTGTTTTTTTATCAATCTGTAGCAACATGCATCCATCATCACGATCACGACTTCACCGCCACTCACTTCTAAACCCTCACCTTGTGTTCGTACCAAAAAAACACCAACATTTCCGTTTTAGAATACACTTTCTTGATAATCATTGTACTAATAACACAAACGGAATGGAGATCTTTGTCTTTCTTTTTCTTTCTCTCTGCATTTTGTGTGGTCGGTTATCAAGTCTTTTTGTGTGAGGTGGAGGGAAAGATGGGAGATGATTTATTTCTGACTTTGGGTGTGTCTAAAATCCGCAGATCGGTGTTTTCGGAACCGTGAAAGCCACGTCATCGTGACCGCAGTTCGGATAAACCGGGTTAGATAAGATATCACGGATAGTAGATGTTCCTCCTTTCAATGGAGCCGCATCTCACGCGAGGGTGCGATTTGAGTCTCTTTCGCCAAGCGGGCGCCTTAGGCATAACGATAAAACCCTCTTTGGATTTTCATGATTGAATTGCTCTATGATATATGTATGAGTTGGCTGGGGACCTTTGAACGAGAATAACTTTCTCCGCGAGGGTTTATAATTAGCTTTTAGGTTTGAAGTTAAGCGATGCGATATGAGAACAATCCACTCACGGGCTTTTTAGTCCCTTCGGAGAAAGTTATAAGTGAGAAGTATAATATACGCGTTGACAGTTCGTGGGTCAGGTTTCAGTGCAATGGAGAGAGACTATTCCTGGGAGTTCAATTACGGTCCGGACTAGTGCATCCCGTTACGTTATTTGTGGTGGTTTCCTCCGGCTTTTTGGACGGCATAGATGGGCTGAAAATCTTGGCTTGATCGATTTTCGGTGTTGTATGATATGTTCAAGATCCGCATGGGTGGCTATATAGTTGAACGGGAATAGGGTAATAAGCTAGGGAGCTTCTGAACGTTTGAACGAGAAGCTTGATGTCGCGGAGTATCTGGGGTGATGGATCCCCCTATCTCTAAAAATGCGCTCTTTCAAGTTGATAGTCTGATTAGATAAGATCCAGATACTACAGAAGGTGTTACCTAAAATAGAGCATCAATGACACGCCAACTGCGCCCACGCAAGACCAAACCTAGCTATGTCCTCGTGGCCGACCTCGATGATACGTCAAATGCAAGTGCTGGAGAGACATCCAGGATGAATATCGACGACGATGGCTCGAGCGGCTCAGAATTCTCTCCTGAAAACACGAGAGACGTACCCGACCAAATGCAACAAGATGAAGAGGACGACGAAGAGCAATTGACGCTAGAGGATAAAATCGAGTTTGAAGATAACGAGCCACCCATGAACTTGATTACCGATATGGATATGGAGGTGATTCCTCCACCATCGACAACGACGGCTAAAGCGAAAGGAAAGGGTAAGGCACCTGTGAAGAAGGGGAATGGACATCCTAGTTTGGGACCTGGCTTGACGAGAACGAGGAGGCAGATGTATACGCTTCCGACACCTAGCATTCACCATCGGCATCGTGCTGTTCCGCTCTTCAGACGTGATGGACGCGCAGAACGACTCAAACAAAAGCCCGAACTGTTCAGAGCCCCGAGCGTTGTGATGACCAACGGAGTTGGTGACGACAAAGTTATGGAACGTGTTAGCAAAGCTTGGGGGTATAATGTTGGTCCTGGACCGTTATGGGAGATGGCGGAGGATCGAGGATGGTTTAAAGAAGCTGAGTTATTGGGTAAGGGCGGTGATACGGAAGCTGAAAGAAGACCGGTTGTGCATCGTGCTGTCCAGGTGAAGAACGGTTGGGAAACCCTCACAAAGGAGTATGTGTGATTATCTTGGTTTTTGGTCGGTATTGATGATATCCTTTACGCAGGGAAGCTGCACCATATTTGCCGTCAGATACAAGCACAACAGAAGAGGGAAACTTGAAACCTCCGCCCCCGCTCAAATGTTATCTGGGACCATACGACGGGCAAACTCTGATCGAGAGTCAGCTATTTGATGCTCACGCAGTGTGTAAGTACGCATGTCTTCTTTTGTTCGTGATATTTAGTTCTTGTTGCAGCAGAATTCATTCCCGAAAGTCAGTCTTATATCTTCAATCCTGGTGCTCCCGCCTGGGGTTTGGATTGGTGTCCTATTCATCATGATGATCGACCTAGTTCGTCTCCTGCTCTCTCCTGCCTCTTCACATCCATTAATGTCGTATCATAGAACGCGGGTTCAAACAGTACCTTGCTGTTGCTCCATTCCCCACAATCTCTCACTCTCCTGAAATTGGAGCCAAAGTCTCTCGCCCCTCGTATGCCTGTATTCAAATTTGGTCACTATCGCAAGATTCAAGTCCTAGAAACAGCAATTCACTTGCTGGGGGTTCTGAAACAGAGAAGAGTCCCGGAATGCAGTGCGAGATGATTATGTGTATCGAGGATGGTCCTGCACACGATCTCAAGTGGTGCCCGCTTCCCAGTCACGACTCGGTACGTCTTTAACAACTTTTTAGGGGTTCTTTTTCTAAAATTGTATGCCACAGATCACGCAGAAGAA
Organism: Agaricus blazei; assembly: GCA_029719445.1. Classification (NCBI taxonomy): domain Eukaryota; kingdom Fungi; phylum Basidiomycota; class Agaricomycetes; order Agaricales; family Agaricaceae; genus Agaricus; species Agaricus blazei. The sequence goes on along the minus strand of SSNC01000002.1, from coordinate 2,411,878 downwards.
GGGGCTAGGGAAGTTGGGGTTACTAGCTGGGACATTTGAGGATGGTTCCTTGACGATTTACGTTGTGCCTGAGCCGGAAGACGTACAAAGGGCTAGTGCATCGTCGTTTCCAGTTTACGGTTCGTAGTCGTCGACTCTGTCTGGATCTGCCTAATGCTTTAAGTTTTATTAGTAAAACTATCGGAGCCTCTCGTACGCATTACACTAGAAGAAACTTCTTGTTGGTCTCTAGATTGGGCGAACAGTGAAATGATAGCTGTTGGTACGACGAATGGTGCGCGTCAGCTTATTCAGTCCGACTTGAGTCGCCTCAACATGTGATATTAGGGATCATTGCAGTATACAATATTGGCGCGGCAATTGAACTGTCTGCCGCAGCAGGTAAATATATGCACCCATTTTCAAAAAATTGATCTGACAATGGTCCTCAGATTCTCCAGCTGTCACCGACCTTTTACCTACACACTACATCGCCGCTCATCAATCTGCCATTCGCGCCATGGCATGGATTAGAGCCCCATCCGGTTCCAATTTGGGTATCCGAAAGCTTGATGAAGACCCGACTGTGATCGCTAGCGGAGCTTATGACGGTATGGAGTGTCTTACTGATATTCGTTCTGGGCGTGCTAGTGTAATGAATCGTACTCGAGGTACGTGACTTTCAGGGAAAAAGTGGGCATATTATTAACATTTGATAACTAGACGTGATCACTACGATGACATATTCCCCTTATGGTGGAGGCCCTGTAACAATCGACCATGAAAATATCGTCAAATCATATTCTGCCTCTCCTAGTATGCTTGGTCGTGGACATATGTTATTAGAACCTCAAGGTCCGGTATGGAGTGTCAGTTCATCAGAATGGCATCCTCAACTTGCTGTTGGGTCGGCGGATGGATCGTGTTTGACGACGAATCTTTTACGATCGACGAGACGCTCTGGATCTATTGTATGTGCTATTTCAACTTGTTACTCCTATATTCCGAGAGCGATTGATCGATTGACGAATTTGTTTTTTTTTTGGGTTAGCCGTTTTTTGTTCATAAAATATATCAAGTGGATCTGAGACGGAAGACGGGGGAGTTTAGAATGTTGGAACGGTTTTTACCACAAGTATGTTTTGGTCCAACGTTACTGAAAAAGAGGTTCACACACCTTTTTCTAGGAATCAGCAGATCGTCCAGCATCCACTAAAGCTAAACAAAAGTCTAAAAAAGATGGACCAACGACGACTAACACAGGCGCATGGCCCCAAGAAGTAGCCGTTCACAAGGTAACATGGAACAACGGGAATGGGGTTGGTGCTTGTGGTTTATTGGCGTCTGCTACGTCTTCTGGGTTGTGTAGAGTGGATAATTTATGGGGGAGGTGGATAAGAGATAAGTTGCCTTACGGAGGTGTTGAGCAGATCAGGAAGGAGGAAGATGATATGAGTGTTGATTCGGATGAGAGTAATTCGGAGTGAATGTTATTGAGCAGAGGTGTAAAATAAGTGACATTTAACTCATATTGGAAGATCGCAAACGAGTGTTTCATTTGAAACAGAGATCGAACAGAAAAATAAGATACTGTAAATCTATCACAACTCCTCGTCACCATTATCCTCATCTACACCCTTATTCCTTCCATCACGACCAAGAATCACACTACTAAGAGTCGAAGCCACACGCGCATTATTCTGAGCAGAGTAATCATCCTTCACACCGACACCCATACCCATCTCATCCATCCTCGACTTCCGGGCATGCTCATTAGCGTTAGCGAAAAACCTCTGTTTCTTCGCCTTGTCGTTTCTGACCTGGTTAACACCTCTCGAAGCCTCCATTTGGCTTCCATAGGGAACTGAGCTTGGTCCGTAGGTGTTAGACAAATGAGGGCTCCTGGACTGTTGCGTGGAAATGTGATTGATGTAATGTGGTGAACCGGGTTTATGGGGGTTTTGTAAATTACGTTTAGACCATGGGCGGTCATTGACCAGGTCTGCCATGATAATCGTCTCGTTTAGGAGTTCTCCAGGACGCAGGTTTTGGTTCTTGTATGAGACGACCTTGGGGAGTTGTTTGAAGAAGAAGTTGCCGACGCGGAATAAATCGGTGGAGCTGGACATGTTGAGTTTTGAACCAGTGGGGGAGGAGCTGGCGTTAGGTGCTAGATGATCTATCTGGGCTACACCAGCCGGAGTGTCGGGATAGTAAATTGGTTGCAAAGTCTGTGTATTTTTGCTGGATACCTTGGCTAGGAAGTCACCAAGAAGGACAAGATAATCGGTGGGCTTTGAGCGCGTCGCTCTATGGTCTTTACGAGTGGACATAAAGTGCGATATTGTTGAAGCATGGTCTTGAAGTACGATACCAGGCAAGGGAGACGAGGTGAGGACAGATTGAAAGTCCGAAGGATGGGTGTAGGAAAGACCTGCACTGCGATGGGGTTGAGCTTCGATTTTAGAAGATGCAGAGGAGGAAGATGTATCGTTGGCGAAATTTTTGGAGAAGTGTTTGGAAAGGAATTGTCGATGGAGTTTAAGCACGGGATTTTGAGCGGCAGCGAAGAGTATGTCTTCGTCTTTGTCTAGGTCCTTTGTTTCGCTTTCGGGTAGCTTCTGGGCAGGCTTTTCCCGGGTTTCCTCTGTTGAAGCAGCTGCAAGTTTGGAGGCGCGACGAGATTCGTACTGCTCAAGGAGGTAAGCACGGAATTCGGGGCCGAGTTTGCGGAGTTGAGAGAGGTAGCGTTGGAACTGGTGGGGAGAAAGAGACTCAAAGTTGACTTGGACGGCACTAGGACCCGCTAAGGGGCGACGGAAGCCGTATTGGTATCGACCCCGCTGGCCAAAAGACCTGAGGTCGTCCGTGTTTCCCTCTGAAACGGGAGGGGGCACCGGGGCGTTGGCGGCACTATTGGGAGGGTCCAGCGGCGCGAACTCGGAATCGATGAGCCACTGGTTTTGCGCGTCTCCCAAGGAGTGATACCAGCCCGTCTTGGGGAAGGGACGGGCACAGACATTGAGCTCCTCCATGCGCCTGACAAACTTGACCTGTCGCTCGGCGTTGTTCCAGTTGGTGTAGTGCGCGTGGTGTTCAAAGGTGGGAACGGAGATGTAGCTGTCCCGGTAGGTCATCGGGACGGGGCGTTTGAGGCCATAGTCGCCCCTGCGGGCGGAGGCGGGCGGGGCGGAGTATGTCTGGGCGATGGCGGGGTCGTAGGAGGAGAAGCGGGAGCGGCGGAGGAGCTCGGCGAAGGGCGGGACGGCGCCCTTGGTGCTCGCAGCCGCCATGTGTCGCGGACAGCGGCCGGGCTCGCGACAAAACTGCGCGTGGGCTGGTCACGTGCTGGCCGGGGACGGCCGGCGGACTTATAAGGTGGCGCGTCGCCATCAAAGCCTCTCACTGGGGTTTTTTCACAGAAACCCTACGGCGTCCAAATTGCTGCTTCTTCCTCGCGAGCTCGCGGCATCGAGTTGCGGTTTGTCTCAGGAAGGGCGAGCCCAGACAAGCGTCGAAGAGGGACTCGGAGTCTCAAAAACAATCCTTGCCGACCGCTTCTCCCGCTGGTCGAGGAGCGAGGACGCAGGATCACCTGGAGGTTTCTACATATATTTATCTGTTGTACAGTAGATACGCCAAGTAAGTGTCACGGTTCTTTTCGAGTGGCAGTGTGGGCCGAGGACGACACTCCTGGTAAAGGCACGCAGCCCGAAGCGAACTCCGATGTGGAGAGCTGGCGTTGCGGGTGGAGAGAGAAAGGCGAGGCTGAGGCTCACACATGTCGGACTCTGTGTTCTCGTCACTGATGCGATCAGCCACAGGCCGTGGGAACTCCGCCAGGCCGCATACATAATACCCTGTCGCCCGCGCTGAGAATTTCGCACCTCTGACGCGCGATGCACCACCGCCCGCTGCCCTCCGCCCGAGCCCCCGCGCCCGCCGCTGCGGCCTTCCCCCCGCCCGCCTTCCCCTGCCCAGAGAAGCCTGGCCATGCCCTCTCGTCCCCGGAGCCCCCGGCGTCGCCGTCAGTCTGCGGCCTGCCGCTCAAATACGTGTCGTGCGTCTTTTTTTTCCCGTTTCCCGTTCCTCTCCGCCTCACGCCCCTGCCCAGCCTGGTCACGCTGGCCGTGCAGAACGCCGCGCTGGCCATCGTCATGCATTACTCCCGCGTGGCGACCCCGCGGGAGCTCTCCTACTCCCCCGCCTCCGCCGTCCTCCTCAACGAGTTTTTCAAGGGCGTCATCTCCTTCTGCATGGCCGTCTACAACGTCGCCTCCGCCCCCTGCGACTACCCCCGCTACTCTGGCCCCCAGTCGTCCATCAGAAAGTTTGCCAACGCTCTCTCCTCGGTCTGCTGCGACATCTTCAGCCCTGACTGTTGGAAACTGTCCATCCCTGCCGTTCTTTACGTGATCCAGAACTCGCTCCAATTCGTTGCCATCCAAAATCTCCCCGTGGCCACCTACCAAGTCACCTATCAGATGAAGATCCTCACGACCGCCGCCTTCTCCGTCGCGCTCCTACGCAAAAAACTCTCCGCGAGCAAATGGCTTTCCCTGTTCTTCCTCGCCATCGGCGTCGGCATTGTCCAGATCCAGTCCGCTTTCTCCAATGCCAAACCGCCTAAAGATATGCCCGTGGGCAGTGCTCATGACTTTCACACTCACGTCATGGATCCGCTAAAAGGTTTCGGCGCAGTCACCGCCGCCTGTTTCACCTCTGGCCTTGCCGGCGTGTATTTCGAGATGGTTTTGAAAAACTCCAAGGCAGACCTCTGGGTCCGAAACGTCCAGCTCTCGCTCTTTTCGCTTATCCCCGCTCTCCTCCCCATCCTTTACGCTCCACCCCTCCCCAACTCCAACGGTTTCTTCGCTGATCTCTTCAGACATTTTGGTGGCTGGGCATGGGCCACGGTGTCTATTCAAGTCTTCGGCGGACTCGTGACGGCATTGGTCATCAAGTACTCCGATAACATCCTCAAGGGTTTCGCGACTAGCTTGGCTATCGTCTTATCCTTCCTCGCTAGCATCGCCTTGTTCAATTTCCACATCTCGTGGGGATTCATCATTGGCTCCATGACAGTCCTAACTGCAACTTGGATGTACAACCAACCCCCAGGGAAGGAGCCCATATCCATTGTTTTAACCACCTCCTCTTCTTCCGAGAAACTCGCATTCTCCTCCGCATCATCCGATCACGACCCAGAATCCTTCAACGCTACCAAGCGGAAAAAGGGTAGAATGTCACCTTTTTCCCGTCCAAAGGTCATTGTTGGCGCGCTTGGATTGGGATCTGATCAAGATTCCTATACTTCAACCCCTTCCCCAGTCAGCAACAACAGCCCGACGAATCTGTCGCCTACTGGTGGATTTGGTGAAATGCTGGATACACCGAGGTATAATTATTCTCCTTATGGGTCTCCTTGGCCTTCTAGAGCTCCTACACCCACTATAGATCCCAGTGAAAATGGGGCTTGTGCGAAAACAATTCATGAGGTGTAAGTGAAATGACAGATTTTTTTGGATGTTTTCTTTTTACGATTCTTTCTAATGAACATGCTTTCTTTTTTTTTTTTTACCATGTGACGATATTTTGGATGGTTTTTTTATGTTTTCAAAGTTCCTTTAGCGATGGGCATACGACATGAAACTTTATTTACTTTTTTCTTCCCTTTTCCAATATCCAATTATTTACTTATTTACTTATTTTTTTTTTGAGACGAAGAAGATAATGCTCCTAGGAACGTTGCCCTTCTTTTTCTTTCTTTCTAATTCCTTGGGGTACTTTTGGGTCGTGGTGACGGTGATAACGCAAGCACACAGAGGGCTCAGTGCATACGTACGTTCGTGACAATTCTTTTTCGGGATGCAAATGGGTGGGCACATACCAGCATACATATACGTTAGTTATTTCTCTATATACCCCATATTTCTTTTTTCTTTTTTTCGATAGAGATCTCTCTAGTCGAAAAAAACAAAATGCTTTACTACTACCTCTCTTTCTGGTTAGTAGTAGTGTTACTCCAACGTAGAATTTTTCTTTTGTTTTTTTTTGGTATTTGGTATTTGGTATTTTACGATATGAACCTGCTTTCGAGTTCCGTTTTTGGTCGGAGGATATGTTTTCTCTACGTATTCTGTTTGTGGAATGAAAAAAACTTGACAAGGCCTTTTTTCGGTTACTCGGGTTAGCGATTTGAGAACCGCGAGTACTATTGGGGCAGTGCTGACGTATTGATATGACGGACAACTTGCGCCTTGTTACAGCCGGACGGGTATCGTCCAAGTGCGGTCACTCGGCTATGTCTATATATTTATAAGTATATGTTACAAAGTGTCAATGTAGTTGTCAGGTGGCTGCCATGTTAGTTGTGTGGAAACGGATTCGTCTTGGTATGACGAGTTGTTCGTCATGAACTGAGGATCAAAAATTTACAAGCGAACGTTTGGCGAGGGCTAACTCTTCGGGTAAGCTTGAGCAGGTCTATTATTCAATCATTCCGTTGGTGCTGATCGTGATGGATGACGACTCGGATAATTGGAACGACCGCCGGATAAATTTCACATGGTCCTGTAAGCGGTTTGTTGAGGCCTTTTTTTTTTTTTTTTTTTTTTAGAAAAAGACCAGTGTGTATCTCCATGCGCGTTTAGTACTGCGCATTACGGCGAACTCTTACCACCCCCCACCGATCATCATCATAGAGTAGTTAGTGATTAGTGTGACCCAAGTGGTTCTTTTCTCCGTGATGGATGCGTTGAGTGGAGAATCATGTGCCAAGTGATATATGTTTCGGAACTTCTTTGTTTTTTTTTGGGTATGTGTGATCAAATGATGATCTTCTGGAAGAAAGAGTGGAGGTGGAGTGGTCTTTTGTTGTTTTTTAGCATGAGTTGTATACCACCGCCACTACTATATGTGCTGACTACGAATGACACGCCACACTCGGCTATCTTGCGTTTAATTTCTTCGTAATTTGTACTCTTGTTTTCCGATCGGAGTCGTCATAGGGGTTTATTTTTAGGTTCTTCATTCTTTTATCGCTTAGGCGATATATATATGTATATGTATGTTTTGGTGGATGAGCGGAGAGTTTATAAGTGTGATAAGGTGGAAGGGTTTTCAGTGGGAATGTGGGTTCGGTTGATAATCAAGACGTCGCTGTACTTACGTGCTTAGTATAATAGTTTATATTGTCGGTGAAACATGTGGTGGGATGGTTGATTGGGGTAATTAGCACTGCTTATCGTCGTCTATTGGGAGCGAAATCATGGAGATCATCAAATTAGTAGTTGGTTTCTTTATGGTGTTGTACTTTAATTGAAACCCTGACTGTCGAGTCTTCTTGTTTCTTTTTGTCACTGTGACCCTCGAAACCCTCGCCGTCGAGTTGAGGACCGGTGTAACGTATGACCGGTAAGGTACACGGTACACTGTTAAGTCCAAAATGGGATAGAGTTCCGATGCATGGTCGGCTCGGCGTTGGTGAGATGTTAAGTCCTCGAGTGGGATTCTTCAAACCTGCAGCCTCGGTCATTGTTAGTCCGTCGCAATCAGTAGCCGACGACGCACCTTAATCCGTTGATATATCCGGAAGCGCCCATCATTGCCAGCCAGCGTAGCAAGTGGAAAGGGCTGACACGATGAGAATGACACATTGGCGCGGACTGCGAAATGCAGTTATTCCTGGTAGCAGTGACTCTTTCCAAATCTTCTGTGACAGTGTTTTGATTAGGGATAGAGGTTCGGCCTCAAGGAGGGAGGGTGCTAATCGCCCCCGAACAAAACTATTTCGTAGTAGCGAGTGTGATGCGATTGATCGCGGGGTGTAACCATGTGCTCACACTTCGGATGATGAGCGCTCACATCCGAAAATGTGCTCGTACATCATATCAGAAACTCGGTATGATTTCCTCTCTGTTGAACATCATGACTACTCTCTAGGATATTTGTAAGCTAACAGCATATATACCAGTCGGTGGCAGAATACCTAAGATATTCTGTTATGCCCCTTTTGGTGTAACGGTTAGGATAGCCAGGTCACAATATTGCGTCTTGCTGCACTCTGTGGACTCACGTGGGATCAAGGATAGCCTGAGTGCCCGGTAGGGCTGCGGATGAAACCTCCGGTCGGGTTTTATCCCGGTATAATACCTCGGCCCCCCCCCTATAGCCCGAGTGAAAGGGGTCAGTGCGACTGCTTCGGGGCGATCCGGCTGCGTTCTCTTCTCCGACCTTACGGCCGACGATCACCCCGGCCAATCCCCGGGACCAGCCATTTTCTACTTGGATGTACAGTTGGATGTACAGCGCCTCCTCTGCATCCGGCCACTCAACTAAAGATCATTTCGTCAGCCAATTTAGGATGTCATGGCTTCTCAGCCGGTAATGATTCATCATGTCACAGAGGCACGCTAGTGCCTACACGGTTCCCTACGCCAGACTGACTCTATCATGCTTTTCGACGTGCAAGCTATACCGAGTAAAGCACTTTTCCTGTATGTTTAAGGTACAGTACTACAAAAATATTGCTGACAATTATGCCGTGTGTACATTAGCCTGTTGTTCCGACAGAGCAATCATATGAGTGGGATACGATCAAGTCATGTCAACTGCACGACCGCATTATCATCAACCGCCTCGCCTTGATGTTCTCATTCATGTTTCAAATGATGCATATGATTATCCACGTGGATGCCCAGCTTTTTTTTTCTCAGCCTTAGTTGCGCTGATAGCATAGCAAATGAAGTGCTTTCTACCCCACAGGAGTCTGTGCAAGTGAGTTCGACAACTACCTCACTTGAGCATTGATGTTCCCGACTCGGGCGCAGATTAACTCAGTCATGGCACTTCAAACACTCCAAAGCATCAACATCTCGAAAGCAAGTAGATTTGACATACGCCACCGTTGAAAATAGAGTCTGATATGAAAGAAGCAAATTGCATCAAAGAACCATGTTCAGAGCACAGGACGCTTCAACATTTAAGGATAAAGGCAAAGAGATAGCATTATCCCCGAGTCTCTTTCCCCGCTTTCTTGTCAGGAGCAGGGGCATACTATGTCAGTCCAGGGGTATACACCCGCTAAAATTGTGGAGGCGTATTCTAGAGCTATACCCGTGGAATATACGTATGGTGGGTTGTTATGACCTCTGTTGCGGTTTATATATGAAATAGAATCTTTTCTCAGCGGCTGCAATTACGATGGTTGTGTACGATTCTATGATACTATTCCAGCAAGAGGTAAGAGTTCTTATCAGAAAGATTGCATGCATGTACCTTCTTATCTTAATTAACTTTAGCTAGAGTGCATATACAGGTGCGCACGCCTTCGTGGTAATTGGTCGCCTCGGTGATGACAAGCTTTTGGACTCTAGAGGACGGTGGAGCTTGATCAAATGGATCTATATACTCATCAAACTGGCGGGATTTACTATTTTGGTGTGAGTACTTCGCAATGCGATAGTGGTTTCTAAGCCTGATTGGCATATTGCGTTAGATTAAATTTTGTTGGTAAATGCATTTTAATTGTTTTCACCGACTGGCACGTCGTTTATTCAGACGAACAGCATATATGATTCCCCCTCAAACACCCACGGTGAGAAACTTGTCATGATATTTTTTTACTAAGATGACTTATGAAAACGTTTAGCTGTGCGTATCTTCATGATTTCCAATACGGACGAGCGTTGAACAAGTGACTAGATGTTTGGTTCGGCAGTGGTTCGCTAACTTGTAAGCACTCAAGTTGGATCTGTTGCTTCAGCACCTAACTGAGACTGTCAGTCTTTTTGAGATTGTCGACACTGCCGTTATCAAAACTCTACTTGTTTTACGATTACGTTCATTATATCACAACAATACATCTGGTCGACCCCTTTTCCCTCCTTGATTGGTGTACGTTCTGATTATTGTAATTAGTTACGTTCCTTCTATGGTTGCTAACTGCTGGTATGTGGTGCAACACCTCCTAGTTTTCTACGACTCCTGATTGGCTTTATTTAGTGGAATTGATGGTACGTTCCAACTAACTTTTTTAACGTCTGCTTCTGTTCATTGATAAGATCGCTATAGAGCGCAACATACGCTTATGTACTCACTGGATTGAATTTCCAACAATCTATCGTTTCACCAGCACCTATCCCTGGTTGCCCTCTAAAATCCGACTATCTTATCAAACACTATCGATCAGCAACTGTAATATGGTCCGTTTTGTCTTCTACTGTATATCTATGATCCGACTCATATTGCTTGAATTTTACAATACGATAGGGGCACGAGACTCATAACTAATTCTTTTGAACTTGTCCTTCTACTACTCGCCTTAGGTCGATATCTCAGGGAAACTGAAAGCTGCTTGCGCTCCGGGTGGTCTCGATTATCTCAAATTACTCCGATTTTGTTTGTGTTTTATCGTGATGGAACTATCTTCTACATCCCGTGCGTATGTTGAGGATATATCAATTAGTCCATTTGTGGTAATCGAGAGTTTCTCGGGTAATAGGATCTGCGGTAAGATACTTATGCTATTCATTGTTCTATCCCTTTTGACTTATATCACCCAGCCCTCAGTATATTTGGACTTGTGGCCACGGTCACAGATCTTACCGTTCAATTTACCTGTTCAAACTGGGAAGCGTAAGCTATCCTTACTTTATACAGCCCAGACTTCGTGATTCGACTGACGGTAATTGTATCAGTTGGCTTTCTATAACATATTACATTGTCGTACGGAACGTTAATCTCGCCTTTGAAACCAAATTCTTACGAAGGCCCTTTTTACTTCTTTCTCGTTGGTTCTATCAGGGCACACGATTAATTCTGAATATCCGACAAGCAGGACTAGACTTTTCTGCGACCACGATGACTGGACAAAAACTCACAACCCTAGCGTTTCAAACGTCTGGTGAGGAAAATGAGGATGATGTCACTGTGTCTGTAGATGATCATTTTTGAGGTTTCGGGGGATACGAAAGGTGGTTCTGGTAACACCTAAGCATGCACATGTTGGAACTTGGAAATGTTCATACGGCCCTGTTTACGGTTTTCTCTGGTGTACACCCATCAGCGACCAACACTACTGTTAGTAATTATTGATAATTTCTTCCCCTTCCGCCCAAACCCTTACATACCGTGATCCATCAGGCGACCACCCAGCATAGCGTGTTTTATTTATTTATGTGGGGGCACACCAGAAGGATCGCAGAGCAACCGACAACCTAGCTATCAATTCAAGATCAAAGTTCGGGAGAGAACCTGACCACTCTCACGAGCCGAAGGTACACCGTATGCCTTTCACCCAGAACAGCAAATCGTATCTCTTCATCGTTTACGCGACAGTTACTCGGAAACGGCCCAAGTCTGACCCCACCCTAGGCACCGTGGGGTCTATCCCCGCCTTACGCCACCCTTTTCTCAGCATGCCCAGAATCCCCTTTTATCGCAATCCCTCTTAACTCACACTAGCTCCTTTTAGGATCACTACGATCTGATTATAATTACGATCAGTGTCACGTCATATATTTATCTCGCTCGTTCGTCTGCATGAGTATGGCGCCCGCTAGTAAGGGTAGATATCTTGATATCAGTATCAATTTCACTTCCACTCGTATGAATCTGCCTGTGCTGTGTTGTTGTAGCTTGAAACAGTTGTTGTGGAGCTCAGCCGGCGCAACCAATAATCCCTCAGTACACACTCAACCTACGACTAGTGGAACTCTCCCACAGCCGATGCAGCACAGCCTAGTCTCATTAAGAAGGGACTCGCGTTGCTTATTCTCAGCTGTGGTTCTAGAACTAGATGGGCCGCTTGCGTGATAAGAGTCTCAGCTTTTTCTCTTGTTTTTATTAGTCAACATCAATGATTGATCAATGGACATATCCTTAACACTATCTCAAGTTTTACGTCTGGGGGTAATAGACGGTAGAGGCGTGAAGGCGTGGAGTCGTTACAATGGCTGCTGGAGCATTGAGCGCCATTTATTCCACTGTTTATCATGTACATACCATCATTTCCGAATCCTCCATGACAACGCTTTATTCATATTCCTAGAGCCATGCGTTCGTCACCTTGTATCTATATGCCTTCAGCGCAACCACGAGAAAGACGAATGTGGTGTAACTTCTACAGTGTGTTCATAAATGTCGCTCCGTATTTTGGCAACTCAGAGCGAGTGTACGGGCTGTACCAACTTACTTACTCGTTATAGGATTCTCGTATTCCCGTGTCTACTCTCTTTCTACCTCCTCAGAACATTGTGCCCGCCCCGAATCCACTTCCGTCCAGAATATCACCTCCATGGACCCTAGATACCCCGAATGATGCGGTGACAAGAGCAAGTTACGGGAGAAGATAGGTGAGAATGAAGACAGGGCGCCCCGACCCTGTCCCTGGCTTCGACCTTATTGGCCGGGATCTCTCTCGTACTCACGGTGTAGTCATTAGCTTTTGTCCTCGTTCCCTATAACACTTAAGATCATTGTTAATCAATCATTGTGGGGCATCACTGCTTTCATCAAGAGAACTAGAGTGCAAACCTATGGCTCCTTCGGACTCCGTTTTCAACATTGCCTCTACCCTGTTTTCCCGACATACAATCAAAAACACAGTCCAATTTATTGCTGTGTCTGGGATACTTTCAAACATCTGACAATGTGTCCATGCGTATACAGGAAAATAATACCTATGGAAGGCTGATCGATCATAATCAATCATCATCACTGCTTTGCCACACACTCCACATGATGTACACACTCCATCGCTTGAGCGTTGATGTTTATCCCCCGACTCGGTCGCAAATTCACTCCATGGCATTTTGAAAATTCAGCATCAACGACCGGAATTCAGTAGGTTTGATGTGTGTCACTTCCGAGAGTATCAATAAAGTCATGTACGACAGAAGCTCGAAGCGACATCAAAAAATCATGTCGAGAGTAAGGCTCTTTACATTTAAAGAGCCGAAGAAAAGAAGTGGCATCGTCTTTCAATCTCACCTTCGTTTTCCTGGTAGATTCTGTCTACAAGGATAACATGTCCGTCCAAGGGTATAGCCCGGCTGCAATTCGGTCAGCATATTCTTTAGCTATACCAGTGGAATACACATATGGTACGTTGCTATGACCTCTCATGTGGTTCATATAGCATGAAAAATAATCTCTTTCTAGTGGCTGCAATTACAATGGTTGTCTATGATTCTATGATTATGTTTCAGCAGGAGGTAAGAGGTTTCTTGGAAATATTACACGAGTAGTCTTCAATGATGCTCGTTTTGAAGCGAGAGTGCATATACAAGTGAGTCCGTCTTACTTTAAACTATTATATTACCAATGGAAAGCACTTCATCTCTAGAGGACGACAAACCCTGATCAAATGGATCTACATACTTATTAAATTGACCGGGTTCACTATCCTAGTGTCAGTGTTTCATGTCATGATAGCGTCTTCGGAGCTGAAACTGTTATTCCAGAATCAACTTTACTGGTAAGATCAATTGCGTTTGTTTTTCCTACAGCGAGATGTTGATTTGGACAAACAGCATATCTGATTCCCCTCAAACACCAACTGTGAGAGGCATGCTACTGTGTCTCTTGGTAAAATCACTTATGAGAGCATTCAGTTGTGCGTATCTCTATGAATCCCAACAAGCAAGAGGTTGAGAAATATGGTTCGTTTAGATGTTTGGTCCGCCAGTGGTTTGCCAATTTGTAAGTGTTCGAGTTGCATTACTTGGTCCAAAATCTGACTGAGATGTCAGCCTCTTTGAGGTCGTTGACACTGCTGTGATTAAGACCCTGCTTGTCTTACGGTTGCGTACTTTGTATTATGATAACAGATATGGTCCGTAATTTTCCGTTCTCCAAACTGCCATTATCTTCATGAATTCCATCAGTCACAATCATCCTATGGTCACTAACCGCCGGTATGCACCAATTCATCTAAGGTCTTCTCGTTTTCCGTTATTCTCAATCAAACTTGTCTAGTGGAATTGATAGTATGCTTCACATTGTTTTACTAGCGCTTGCTTCTGGTCATTGATGGTATTGTCATAGAGCGCAACATACGCTTATGCACTCACAGGGCTTGTTTTCCACCAATCCATTGTTTCACCAGCCCCTATCCCAGGATGCCCTTTACAACCGGAAAATCTTCTCCTCCACTTCCGAACAGCAGCAGTAGTGTGGTTCGTCCTTTTTTTCTGGTTCTCACATGGTACCCAAACTATCTGCTTTTCTAAGGGCCACCAGACTCACGACAAATAGTTTGGAGCTTATCTTTTTACTTTTTGGGTTATATAAATGTCTCAAGGATACCGACAATCTGTCGCGGACTGGATGGCCTCGATTGCGAAAAGTTGCGCCAATTTTATGTGTTTTATCGTGATGGAACCATCTTTTACATCCCGTGCGTAGATCGAAGATGTATCAATTTCTGTTCTAGTAATAATCGAGGATTTCTTGAGTAACAGGATCTGCGGTAAGCTTATGCCAATGGTCCCTCCGTTTCCTTTGATGAAAATTGCACACTTTTAGCTCTAAGCATATTTGGACTTGTAGCCACTATTACCAACCTTACACTTGAATTTACTTGCTCGAATTGGGAAGCGTAAGTAACCTTGTCTCATATCGATCAAATTGGTGATTGACTATAATCATATTAGTTGGCTCTCCATAACATACTACATAGTCGTATGAAATCGCCTCCGCATTTCTTTAAGAAAACATGCTTACAAAAAAATTTTCTTGTTCTTCTTTTGCGTTTTTGTTTTGATCTCATTAGGGCACACGACTGGTCTTGAACATCCGACAAGCTGGTTTGAAATTTTCAACGGGCATGGTCACAAAACAGAAAATTTCGACATTAGCCTTTCATACCCCAATGATGACAATTTGGATATGGAAGAAAATGTTGTTGTGTCTGTAGATGGCCCTGGAATTCCGAATCTGACTGTGAACAAAATCACGGGAAATACGAGAGACGGTTCTGGCAGCAGTTGAGAGTGAATGTGGATCTCTGTACGCTATATTCACCCTTTTCTTGGGTTTCAGCCTGTGGATCTGACTTAATTGCAGGCCTCGCTGTTCCCAGTGTTATCTGTGTTCTTCTATTTCCTTTCCAAATTCAATCTCCTAGAATATTCAGAGTGATCCGATCTGCACAGTGCTCAATCGAGAATGATCTACTTGGTGTATAAGTATCGCAAGCAGAGATAGTGAAACAGAATCTTGAAGACTGGGCTATAGAACGGGGAAATCATGACAAGTGGTGACCGCTATGTCTGCGAGACAATGTCAGGTGAGGTCCTGATCAACGATATGAAGGTTCAGAGCATGATAGAAGCCTGGTTTGAGAGCTCCAAAGTTCCACGTGAGAGACTTATTAGGGGGTATTCTCATGTTGTAGACAAGAATAGCATCAACATCCGGCCTGAGTAATGATCAACCTGTCAACTTTTAGTTGTTCACAATGATGGATAGTAATTAGTAGAATTTGACGCCGTCCATGTCAAGACTGCTTACAAGCGAGTTCATTCAAGGTTGGACCAGAGTGAGCAGAATAATAGGAAGCCACTTTATTGGCCCAGGTGGTTGGCTCATACATCAAGGAAGACAGGTGGCGTGGAAAAAGTCCGGAGCATCAATGTAAACTTCCGACTTTCCCCAGTTGTAGTCCTTTATTACGTTCCTTTCCGTCCATCCGGGGATGTTTGTACCTGCAAAGTCGCGCGAGACATTCCTTTACCAGCCTCTCCCAAAAGGTTGAGTGAAAGAAGGTCGTTCCTAATTACTTTAAACATAACCGTAGTAACTGGTAACAAAGAGTCCACACGCAGATCTAAAACAATTTCTTCAAAGGGACCGAAAATTACGATAAGATTGAAGACGGTGGGGAACAGGGACCCATTCCGCTTCTATGTCACTGCGCGTAGATACATGAAGATCCATGACCTAATGATGACTACGAAGGGGTTCGGTTCAGTCGGTCCTTCTCGAGTATAACGGACCCTGTCTGACAAACAAGCCTCGCTTCCAAGAAGTGGCAGATTTACTCATAATAGAAAGCTGGATTCCCAATACCTATTGGGGTTCCCTCTCACTCCGCTGGCATGCTTACACTGCTTGACGTGTTATTTGCTACTCTTGTTCTAATCGCTGGAATTCCTTTGATACAAAGGTTTAAAGTGACCTTGAAAGCCTTACCACCCGGCCCTTCTCTCCTAGATCGTCTATGGGACGGAAGAAATAACGAAAAACTTGGTGCAAAATATTTGAGGTGGAGTAAACGTTATGGTGAGGTCGAACACTTCCCTTTCAATGTTTTGACAACCGTTGAGTGATGGTTTCAAGGGGGAGTGATGACAATAATGGACACGACACAGTTTGGGACGCCAACGCTAAGTATTATACCCTCAGCGTGATCGAAGGTGACAAAGTCTCATTGGGAAAACAGTTCTTTCAAGTGCACGAGCTGCAATTGATCTCCTTGACAAAAGAGGCAATATCTATTCCAGTAGACCAAGGAATATAATTGCGTAAGCGCTCAAACTACCCTTCTATTTGGTGAACTTCACGATTGGTCTTGGTCCTCTGAAATTAGGGGCGAAATCGCTTACCAGGGAAGAAAAGGAAGCCTTCTTGAACTGGGAACGAGACAAAGAAGGTTTAGGACCGTAAGTAGTCTCATCGATTTAAATTTATGATATTCACTCATCTTCCGGTATTTAATAGGTCCTAATGGGCACTCTCAGTCCCATTGCTTCAAAATCTTTCAGGCAGCTTGAGGCACTGGAGTCAAAACTCATGTTACGCGATCTGTTATTGGAGAAAGACCCTAAAAAATACAAGGATCATATACAAAGGTATGTGCGTAGCACTTACTATTATTGGGTTAAAATTGACGACTTTTAGAGTTGCACATTCGGTGACATTTTGTGCATCGTACGGCCAACGTATAAGTCGGATGAATAACAACCACTTGAGATTCTATGGTACGATTGAAAGATGTGAGTGAACGGGGTCATGCACTTTACGCAGAGGCTGACCGAGACAATTGAAAGTCTTCCAAGAGTAAGTCCCTACTTTCCGGAAATACTGGGGCTAACTGAGTAGTATAGGTATTCGTCAGTAAAGCGGATGATGTGCATCAAATAAAATATTGAAATACCACTCCTTCCAGGTTTCCGGGGAAACACCTCGTCGACCATGTAAGTTATCTAGGCCAGTACATCTTGATTCGGGGGATCAGTATCCTGATTGAGAGTTTAGTTCCCGATACTTCTGAAATTACCCGTAAGTTGTGCCAACCAATCTTATAAGCTACGTGTAACGCTTGAAAATACAAAGCAATCCTTACAATGGTTCCGAAACGCTGCGAATAATCAAGGGCGCAAAGAGGAGAGGTTCTATGTGTCATGTATGGATCGTACCAAGAGTACAATTAACAAGGGATTCGCTTTACTAGGTGCAGGACCTTGGGCAATGGACAAGCAGCAGAGATATGAGTGGCAAGATGCAGATTTGGCTGTCTTCGCTGGGGCACCCTACGCTGCAGGTGTTGGAACGGTAAGAGTCAGTGCTACTACGAATCGTCAAGCATTCAACTACGCAATAGACAATGGGCACCATCGAAGTGTTTGTGTGTAGGTGGTCACAATATAATTCGCTGTTGACTTCATAATTGATCTGACGTACTATGTGGATATAGTGGCTTGTATCTTATATCCCCAAGTCATGAAAAAAGCACAAGATGAACTCGACTCGGTCGTTGGCGTGCATAGGTTACCTGATTTCGAGGACTTAAATTCTTTACCATACATTCAAGCTATAGTAAAGGAATGCCTGAGGTCAGCTGTTCTAACATTTGTTCCTTCTCGCTTATATAAGTCTTTGTTCCAAGGTGGCACCCATTTCCTTCTTTCGGCTTGCCCCATTATGTAGTCGAAGATGACGTATACGAGAAGATGTTCATCCCTGCAGGCACCACGGTAGTTGCCAATATTTAGTGAGTAATAGACCTCTGTAATGAACAAGTGCATAGACTCACGAGTGCAGTGCAATCACAAGAGACCCTGAGGTTAGGACATTCGTTGATTCATAGTACCGTACTTACACTCGCCTCAGCTCTTTCCAGAACCCGAGGTATTCAAACCCGAGAGGTTTCTAGAGAGTACGAACCCACTGGTTCAGAATTACAACCTCACATTCGGCTTCGGGCGTAGAGTCTGTCCTGGACAGTACCTTGCCACTGATCAACTGTTCTCTTGCATATCCAGGTACGCGACAATGTACCGGACTGAAAATACTTGAAATTCAACGAAACACCTATCAGGATACTCTGGGCATTCAATATCGTTCCTCTCAATGGCAGCGTCAAGCATGCAGAAGGCGACACAGATGGAAGATTCGGTCCCCCAGCATTAATGCCATATAAGCTGGTTCCGAGAGGAGAGCATGTGCCTGCCATCATCACCGAACAAGCTCAGCTGGCCGATAACGAAGCCAAAGGATGGGAGTCTGTCAGTTTTGATTGACGAGTTGCGATGACGTTGAGGCATTGGTTGTGGTTGGTGAGGGAGCGACGCGTTTCTAATCTGAACGAGATAAGGAGCCGTAGACTGCTTCTGAGTGATTTCTAGTAGTACTTTGGTTTTAGAGAGGGGTGCTTGAGAAAAGACCGATGCGGTGTGGATGATATAGGATCTAGTTTTTCTTTAGATGGCGGATAGTAATCTTGTACTATCCATGAACGTCATGTTTTACTAGTGTCAGAAGTATGTTGACTATTGAATAGGGGCATTGACACATGCGCCCAAGTCGGATCATGTCCTCCCAGTCAACTGCTTGCGTTGTTCCCGCGTGGTGTTTGTGCCAGTCCACAGTGTGTCTGCATCATGACGATTGTGTCAATCCTCCTCCGTCTGGGCAGCCCACGCCCAGCAAGTCTGCACCTGCATGCGGGTTCCGCACCTCGCTGTAGCCCCGCTGGAATATGACTGCAGATACTGAAAGAGATCTACGGCGAGTGAGGCGAGTGGCGCTTGGCATGTCTAGACCACCCTGACTAGGTCGTTTAAAATCCTCCTAACCGGAATTTGATAGGGTGGTAGTCTTTTTAATAGTGCATGAGCTAGCATAATGGAAGCGAAGCATATTTGGCCCAAGCTCCATGTCCTGTGTGAGAGACTTGTATTCTCATGCCGTCACCAGTACAGCACCATTGATGGTGCATTGATGATCCAGCAATGTGATCAACTTCTCAACTTTTAGTTATTCACAGTGATCAATAGTAATCGGTAGGATTGACGCTAGACATACCGACTCCAACTATCGCAAGAGGGTCCGTCAGGATTTGTTCAGGATGAGCAGAATTGGCGAGGGCAATTGGCAGGTCTGGATGGTTAGCATAGACAAAAAGAAAAGCGGGCGGCGTGGAAGTAATCCGGATATCAATGTAGTTTCCGACTTTCCCCAGTTGTAGACCTGTATTACGTTCATTTCCGTGTATCCGGGGATGTATGTAACGGCGAAGAGTGGCAAGAAACATGTCACTAGCCTCTCCCACGAAGTCCTACTCGAAGTAAGGGAAGCTCGGACTCGAAGATATCGGGAGAACAGGAAGCCTTTCCGTTCCTATGTCACTACGCGTAGAAAAGAAGTTTCCATGACCTAATATGTCTATGGTTCGGCCGGTGTTATCAGAATAGAACGGATCTCGTCTGCATAATAAGCTTTGCTCCTGGAGCACACCTGTGTACTCGGGAGTATAAAGTCAGATTGCCCAATGCCTATTTTAGCTTCTTCTCACCCCGCCGATATGTTTACGCTGCTTGAGGTGCTATCTGCCATTCTTGTTCTAGTCGCCGGAATTCCTTTGCTACAAAGGTTTAAAGTGACCATGAAAGCCTTACCACCCGGCCCTTCTCTCCTAGAGCGTCTATGGGACAGATGGGACAGAAAAAATACAGAAAACTTAGGTATTAAGTACTTGAGGTGGAGTAAACGTTACGGTAAGCTCGAATACTCCTTCCCATGTTTTGACAACCATTGAGTGATGGTTCCAAGGGGAAGTAATGACAGTGATGGACACGACACGATTCGGGACGCCGACGCTGAGTAATATATCTTGAGTATGATTGAAGGCGCTGAGATCTCATTGAGAGAACAGTTCTTTCAAGTGCACGGGCTGCAACTGAACTCCTTGACAAACGAGGCAATATCTATTCCAGTAGGCCGAGGAATATAATTGCGTAAGCGATCAAACTCCTCTTCGATTTAGTGGACCTCACAATCCATCTCGGGTCTTTCAACATTAGAAATGAAATTGCTTACCGGGGCAGAAAAGGGAGCCTTCTCGAGCTGGGTACACGACAAAGAAGGTTTAGGACCGTTAGTAGCCTCATCTATTTGAGTTGATGAATATTCATTCACTTATGCTTTGATACTAATTCAATAGATGCTAATGGGCACTCTCAGTCCCGACGCTTCAAAATCTTTCAGGCAGCTTGAAACGTTAGAGGCAAGACTCATGTTACGCGATCTATTATTGGAGAACAACCCCGAAAACTATAAGAATCATATACAAAGGCATGTGCTACTACAGCATTTATTACCCTCGAATTAAATTTGACAACTCTTAGAGTTGCACATTCAGTGACATTTTGTGCATCTTTCGGTCAACGTATAAGTCAGGTGGACAAAAATCATTTGAATTTCTATGGTACAACCGAAAGATGTGAGTGACTAAAGCACATTCAGTTATCGCGGAGGCTCACCAAGACAATTGGAAGTTTTCCAAGCGTAAGTCCCCTCTTTCACATAACGCTAGCCTGAATGCTAATTGAGCTGCCTAGGAATGCGTCAGTAAACAATACTGCAATATGCACCGGCATTAAATATTGAAAAATTATACTTCTGCAGTTTTCCCGGAAAATACCTCGTCGACCATGTAAGCTATCTAGAGCAGTACATCTTGGCCTCGGTTTTCTGATTAAAATTTTAGTTCCCGATACTTCTGAAATTGCCCGTAAGTAGTGTCAGCTAATTCTCTAAGCTATGCGTAACACTTGAAAACTACAAAGCAATCCCTACAATGGTTCAGAAACGATGCGAATCAACAAGGGCGCAAAGAAGAGCGATTCTATTTGTCGTGCATGGATCGCACCAAAAGTACACTTGACAAGGGATTCGCCTTACCAGGTGCAGGACCCTGGGCAATGGACAAGCAACAGAGGTTTGAGTGGCAGTATGCAGACTTAGCCGTCTTCGCCGGCGGTCCATATGGTGCGGGTGTCGGAACGGTAAGGGCCAGTACTACTTTGAGCCGTCAAATATCCAACAAAATACACTAGACAATGAGCGCCATCTCAGCGTGTGTGTGTAGGTGGTCACTATATGACTGAACCCGGACCTAACGATTGGTCTGACGTACTATGTGGACACAGTGGCTTGTATTTTGTATCCCCAGGTCATGAAGAAAGCGCAAGATGAACTAGACTCGGTCGTTGGCGTGCATAGATTGCCTGATTTCGAGGACTTAGATTCTTTACCTTACATTCAAGCTCTGATAAGGGAATGCCTGAGGTTAGTTGTATCAATCTCTGTTTATTGCCACCTTGCTTAGTTTCTTCACAGGTGGCACCCGCTTCCTTCTTTTGGCTTGCCCCATTATGTAGTCGAAGATGACGTATATGAGGGGATGTTCATCCCGGCAGGCAGCACGGTTATTGCTAATGTGTAGTGAGTATTTGACTTATGTAAAGAGCAAAGTCCTAGACTCACGAATGCAGCGCAATCACGAGAGATTCTGAGGTTGGTCCATGTATTGTTTGATAGCATCATACTTACACTCGCCTCAGCTCTTTCCAGAACCCGAAGTATTCAAACCCGAGAGGTTTCTAGAGAGTACGAACCCACTGGTTCAGAATTATAACCTCACATTCGGCTTCGGGCGCAGAGTCTGTCCTGGACAGTACCTTGCCACTGATCAATTGTTCTCTTGCATATCCAGGTACGTGACCATGTACTGGACTGAAAATACACAAAATTCAATGAGACACCTAACAGGATACTCTGGGCATTCAATATCGTTCCTCTCGACGGCAGCGTGAAGCCTGCAGGGGGCGACGCAGATGGAAGATTCGGTCCCCCAGCATTAATGCCATATAAGCTGGTTCCGAGAGGAGAGCATGTGCCTGCCATCATCACCGAACAAGCTCAACTGGCCGATAACGAAGCCAAAGGATGGGAGTCTGTCAGTTTTGATTGAGGAGTTGGAATGACGTAGAAACATTGGTCGTGGTTGGTGAGGAGATACGTTTGTGATCTGAACGAGATAAGGAGCCGTGGATTGCTTCTGGGTGATATTTAGCAGTGCTTTCATTGTAGAGAGCGGTTTTTGAGAATAGACCGATGCAGCTTGGATGATATAGGGTTACATGAAATCACGGGGTGGTATAAAAATCAGTGGACCTTGGCGTGATGAGGGTCCGAATCGTTCTCCCTACATCGCCACCGTTTTGTAAGAGTGCTTTCTCTGCTTGCGCTCGAGGGATTTCGAATTCATGAACCTGATATTAACATGTTACGCCCAAAATCACACCAGAGATAACAAAGATACGCACCACTAGGTCTACGTCTTCTCGTTTCAACGTAGAGAGTGCTGGATCGCGAGGGGTCTTTGGCGGTGCTTTCTCGAGGATACCTCCGGGCCTATATGCGTCTTCTACCCGAGCTTTGACATAGCTTAACCCATCTGCGAACTATCAGGACGCAAGAAGACCGCAGCGTGTATGATTCATTTGTTGCCACGCCAAGTGACAATGACCAAGAGAGATGATAACGAGGCGACTAGATTTTCATCAGTGTTGGGGGGAAAGAATTAAAAGACATACGTTCATGATGACTTCAGGCTCTGGTCTGCCGTTACTCCGCGCCATGGCGTATTTTCTGTTCGGGTGAGTCCAGAAAACGATTTATGTAAATTACTTATTCGCCCGATTTGGAAATAACAACCAGACACTTTCTCACGCCCTATTTCACTAAAAAATCCTAATTTTAACTTCATCTCATGGAACTTGTCAATTCATCATGAGAAGAAACAACCAGGGCGTTTTCATGTCTTCGGGAGACGAGAAATCTATACCTCGTTCACAAACTCATCTGAACTAAGCGATTCTCCAGCAACCTCCTCCAAGTAAATTGCAAAGTGACGGAACGGTATTCTAATCGACGGTAAAGGTATCCTCTTACGATGGGAAAGTACCAAGAGTGAACAGTGTCTGCTTTTGCTTTCCTTTATTTTTCTTCCCCTTCTTTCCGGCAGTACTCTCTTCACCTTCACCCCCAGTAGCATCATCTCCAGCACCCGTTCCAACATTGGTGTCTGAGTTATTGCCAGATCCCGGTCCAGAGCCTGGTTGCCAAGCAGAGACAGGCGGTCCTGTAACCCCCAAGATATTCTTCAATGATTGATTTCCACTAGTTTTCGGCTTCTCCCTCGACGAACCCGACGATGGTAATTCTGGGAACAGGGATTTATCTAATTTTGGTGCTTTACCTGACTTGGACGGTGATTGCGATCGGGAAACACTGAAGGGTTCAGTAGCTCGAGGAGTGGTTGAGCCTGCACTCGCGGACCAAGGCGTTGTACGTGGAGGTTGACGGAATGGCTGCGTTGGAGCCGCAGCAGATGACGATGCTGCCGGGAGGGGGGGATAATTGCCGGTTTTCTTCTGGGCAATCGGACGAGGTGGCGGGAAAGGATTGGAAGATGAGGCTGCCGCGGCTACGCGATCCCAAACCTGACGTGACGGCCGCGATGAACGTGTTGCCGTCGAGTGTTTTGCGTTAAGGACCCGACCTGAAGCGATATTCGCATAGCCGTCCCCAAGACGTTGAGGAGTAAGGTCAGGAAACTGTTGTCGTTGCTTCATGGATTATATTAATCTATGTCCGGGATAGAGAGGAAGAGAGACAAACCTCGGTGCGGAAACCTTGCCATGAGGATAATAATTCCTGTTTTTTCTCCTCTTCGTCCAACAGGTCAACAAACCCATTAATGATACTGGCAGTATGGTCGAGATCGTTGGACAGAACACTGAAAATGGTTAAAATGAAATCACGGGAGCTTGTCTCGGAAGCTTTATATCCCCGAGCAGCCGCCTTGAACGCATGAACAGCGTTCCCTGGATTATGAGCAAACGATTGAAGACGAGAGATAAGAGCGGAGTGTCGCCTGCGAATTATCAGCATGCTCAGAAACACCGTAGAAAATTAAAACTTACTCCGCAACAGCTGGGTCGACGTCCGTCGCAAGAGGTGTACTAGTTCTACTAGGCGAAGGATGACTAGGTAAAGGATGGGCTACTGGAGCGGGACTGGTTCCATCCGTCAAGCTACCACCGAAAGCAGCTCTTCGGCTATTAGATGGACCAGCTAGTACACGAGGTGGAGGAGGTCCAGGGGGAGGTTCCCTGTCGCGTTCCCGAGGGTAGCCGTCCCGCCTTCCTCTTCCAGCGCCCACACCCTCGAATTGGAATTCTGCTGCGACTTTACGAGCGTCCTTTTTATCCCGAGTGCTCATAGCAGCCCCATGGTCTTCGACCATATGTGCTTGAAGGTCCAGTGGCGTATTGAAAACGACAAACTTTCGCTCCTTACATTCTGGTTGGGTACAGGGATGATGTGCGGTATTAAAATGTCGTTCCTGATTAGTGACGTCAATTAGAGTTTTAGCGCAGAACTAGACAGGACCCACTAGGCTATCATAATTTTGGAAGCTGAAGTCATTCAAAGATCAGTCAACACCTCAAAAGTGGCAAAAGCCGATCACTCACTATTGGAATTGCACCCCGTTTCGTTTGCAGATAAAGCATTCTTCATGCCTTTCTCGCATGTGACTGTAATGTTCATCTGTACCGAAGAAACATTCGCTACAGAATTCACACATCGGATGAACACCACCTTCGACCTTGTCTTTTGGTATCTGTTTCACATGCCGATGGTGCATGGATGGTAAGTGGACGGGTAGCACATTCGGCGGATAAAGTGCGTGCTCATGAGCGAAAACCTTTTTGTGTCGAATACACAGGTCGCTGTTATTGATGTGGTAAATCACAGAGAATAATACAAGCTCAAGGGAATGACCGACCAGATGAGCCTCCCATGGACAGCCCGAGTATGAAGCTTCAAATCTCCCCATCCGTTCGCAATATAGTCACAGTCGTCATTTGGACAGTTGAACTTGAGCAAGATCAATGTCTCTTCCATCATTTCTTGGGTTTCGAAATAGATGGACAGCTTGACGTCTTTGAAGGAGATATCATCCGGCTTATATGAGCTAAATTCTGCATCTGCAGATGCGGTGAATATAACCGTTCTTTGAGGTTCCTGGAGAGAATTGTTAGAATCACACACGGCGGTAGATAGAACAGCACATAGGAAGCGAAAATTTCAAGACATACTTTGCAGAATGCGCAATCTGTCTTTTTATAGAGTGCCCTCAACCTCAACGCACACACATGGCAGGTCCTATGATTGCAGTCGGACACTGACCAATACTTGACTGGTTCAGCGCAAATCCAACATACGAGATCGTCGCCAGGTTCTTCTCCTGGAGCAGTTGTTTCATTCGTTGTGGCGGCAGTATCGACCGTTCCGGTTTCCTTCGACGTTTGTTCCACCTGATTTGCTGGCTTTCCCCTGGCATTACCCTGACCGCGGCCGGCCTTCCGACCGCTTCTGCCGCGACTTCCTCCTCTTCCGCGAATAGCTTCTTGGGCAACAGGTTGCTGAGTTGTGACTTGAGTCGACATCGTGCAGTTGTGTGGAGGATTAGTTTGCGGTATCAGAAAACGAATGCGGCTGGTACTCTTATCGGTCACATGACCTGACTCAAATCGGTTCCGAAGGGCCGGCCAGATCGCTCTTAGCCGTACACTCCAGAGGGTATATCGTGGACTAGTCTATTTACGCATCAGATTCAAGATTTGTAGAGAAATAGATATGTACCCTCCACCGCTGGTGATAATAGGAGCAACTACACCCGAATTATGCCTTATTTGTACCAGCCCTTCTTCGAGATGGCTTCCGAAAAAAGGAGAGACGTGAATGGCAATTAAATATCTTGAGACGGACAGCTATATTTTGTTCTTTCTTTATCCTCTAATCCTTAAAGTCGATTATTCAATGGTATGTTGATAGTCTCGGTATAGCTATACCATGCACGTCTTTGGCATCACCGACGCCGCTATCGCTATGAGGTCTAATACCGTCTTCGACATAGGAATGACTACGGTGACTAAGGAAGATAAAAATTGTTCATCCGAACCGAGTCCCAAAAAGGCGCGCAGGAAGGTCTGTAGTCGTGCAACACTCATTCTTTAATTAATAAAGTAGATACACTTCAGGTAGATAGTTTGGTCCGGCCCTGTCATTTCTGGGCTCCATCTAGATAGACGCAATTTCAGGAACTGTGGTAACGGCGATGAGTCTGATAGCCCCACTTCAACGCCCCACGAGATTTGTATGACGACCACAGTTTCTCCAGCTGAGATACTGTAAGAAGGCTATCACTCTCCATTATGTTCTGATTCTTATTCGAGGAAATAAGCGTGGGAAGATGTTTCGGTGATGTCCACTTATTTGAGTCTGCCTCGTAAGCTTAAAGCTACGTCTTCGTTCCTCCCACTCCCCACCTTCTGCCCGTTGTCCCTCTCATTGACACCGGCGACCATGGGATCAATATCAAACGGTGCTCTGCACCACGTCCCATCGTCTCCTGCGCAATCGATAACCAGCACGAAATCTCGCCCTCACACACCCTCCCTCTCCCAATATACCTCTATCGCTATATGGTCTCGTCGTCCTGGTGACCCTTCAAAAGCACCTGGAATCATTATTTCTCCACGTGCACAACCGCCCGAATATATCATGTCAAACGCTTTGGATCTACCTACACCACCAGCGTCACCACCAAAAGCCCTGCCAGTGGCACTCCCAACCGACGACTATGCCCAAGAAGGAATAGAGTTTAAGGCGGACCCTACTGTAACCGCGCTAGCGAACTCGACCATGTCCTCATCAGCGGTAACAGAGGTTACCGATGCATCGACCTTGCCTGGGTCGCCGATATCGACTAACACATCTGTCTCGGGCGTGGATGGCCCATCCACCAAGGAAATTATTGCTTGCGCCCCCGTACCATCAACTAATAATCAAATTACTCTCGATGACACAATGACGCTAGAAACTTCCAATCCTTCTACCACTGAATCCGTAGCCACCACCATCCAAACACCTGCCGCAAAGCCGTCGACATCAAAATTATGGACATCCCTTTTCTCACCATCCACTTCTTCTACCGGTGCTTCCGCATCTGCGCTGCCTTCACGAATCGGACTTCCCACTTCATCCGTAGTTGGTTTTTCCATCCCCGCCTCAGCCACGAACCCTCCTATAGCACCTGTCGTTCCAGTTATACCAGCGAAAAAAAGTGAATTATTGAATCTACTTACTAATGGGCCCGGTGGCAGCGGCATGGATAAAATACGAACTAGAGGCTTGATTAATTCTGGAAACATGTGCTTTGCAAATGCAGTTTTGCAGATTTTGGTTTATTGTCCGCCGTTTCAGAGGTTGTTCGTCGAATTGGGGAAGACGTTGGTTTCTCGAGAACAAGAACAAACTTTAACACCTTCGGCTTCGGCCCTTCCTCCCGCGGCTTCTTCATCTTCGGGTGTCACTGTTGTCCCTAATTCTGCTCGTCCCCAAACGAACGGGCCGACGACACCGAAATCAGGAAAGAGTCAAACACCTTTTATTGATGCTACCGTTGAATTCTTAAAGGAATTTATCGTGGAAGAGGAAGGCCCTACTTCGAAAAAGAAGACGAAGAAAAACAAGGATGGATTTACCAATCACGTCAATGGAAGGAGCGGAGGCAAGGGGAAAGAAAAGGAATTTGCTGAACCTGATGGCGTGGAAGGTAACGGGGATGGGACAGACGGTGATGATTGGCCGGAATCGTTCTTACCTTCGTATGTGTACGACGCCATGAAGGAGAAAAAGCGGTTCGAGAGTATGCGGGTGAGCCTGATCAAGTTCTTTTTCCAACCCTCTATTCATTAACGCAACGATTTTGACAGGGCGGGCAACAGGAAGACGCGGAAGAGTTCCTTGGTTTTTACCTCGACACGTTGGAAGAAGAATTATTATCAATACAAAATTCACTCACGCCTCCAAAAACTGCAAAGCAGCAACAAGAGTCGCCCGCGGTTGAGGAAAAAGAGGAATTGGAACCCCCGAGGAAGACGGTTGGTTGGA
This sequence comes from Agaricus blazei, assembly GCA_029719445.1. Classification (NCBI taxonomy): domain Eukaryota; kingdom Fungi; phylum Basidiomycota; class Agaricomycetes; order Agaricales; family Agaricaceae; genus Agaricus; species Agaricus blazei. Next base: position 2,383,582 of record SSNC01000002.1, on the reverse strand, counting down.
GGTCGGCAAGAAAAATAGAATGATTATTACTCGCACTGTAAGTATCCTTTTTTATCTTTGTTCTGACTCAGTCCGGGTGTTGATGGTAGTCGTTGAGATTAAAGCCGTTGAGAGTCCGATAACAAGAATATTCGGTGGAAAATTCAAATCAACACTCAAGGCACCTGGACAAAAAGATTCTGTTCTCGTAGAAGACTGGAGATCGCTTCGGCTAGATATTCAGGTAGGCATCACCCTTTACTATCCCTGCACAAATCTAATAGTATGACTCATAGCCCGAGTCGATACATACAATCCAAGAAGCACTTGCGCAGATAACTCATCCCCAATCAATACAAATGACTCACCCCTCACGACCAGGAATTACGATTGACGCTAATCAAAAAGTATTGGTTGAAGATTTACCTCCTGTATTGGTGCTACACGTGAAGAGGTTCTGGTATGATGTTGCTGTGGGCGGTGTAGTGAAGGTTATGAAACAAGTGAGGTTTGAGCCGGAGCTGGAGATTGGTTCTGGTGAGTAGACTAAATTACCTTGTCTTGCGATAAGAAGGTTTTTCCTAACACCCCGAAGATATGATGGTGCCTGGTAAGAGGCCGACGAAGTATCGATTATTCGGAGGTATGGAATCTCACTAAAATATGCTATCGCTCCCTCACATCGTCACAACTCTTCCCAGCGATCTACCACCACGGACATTCTGCAACAGGTGGTCACTACACACTCGACGTCCTCCATCAAAATAGATACCCTGGAGCTAAGTTGCGTGAAGGTTGGATAAGGATAGATGATGAATTGTTCAGTGATGTGAGAAGCGAAGATGTCTTTGATGCTTGGGAGAAAGACGATATGAGGAATGCGTATCTGTTGTTCTACAGGCGGATACGAAGTTAAATGGAAAGAGGGACTTGGGTTTTTTCTTTGTTGGTGTTTTTGTGGTTTTCGTTGATGTTCGTTCGGTATGTTGATGTATGATTATCTCGGCATTGATTTATTGTATTCTGTTTAGAAAAGTGATAGAGATTGTATCGGTGGTGTCGGAAGACCCATCCTGAAACCTGATTTCGGCATTTATTATGACAAGATACGAGTTGACATCATACTTCGTCGTTAGCCAGGGTGGTGCCCAAAAAGGGGGTGGGTGTCCTCCAGTCACTAGTAGGGTCAACAATTATTCCACCTTCTGGAGAAACCGTTGGTTTGATTTCGTGCAGGTCATTATCGTGGGCCATGGTCGTAAAGAGCCTAATTTTCACCTGATCTCCCGGCCTATCTGAATAGATCGGTAAAGGGAATGACGTGGGGGCCACACCGCAAGCTCGTGTTCAGGCTCGCCTAAATGACGAATTTTTAACCAAGGGATGATCGATAAATCGCCACTCATGCCCTGTATGTATGATTCCACAATTACTAATTTGTTACTTGGATTGGTTTTTTCTTCTCCAATCAAAATGCGGGATCGGCAGAGAACAGTGTAGTGTCCCTACGAACAATATCTGATACAATTGAACAGCGGGTCTGGCAAAATACATATAAATACGAAAGTAGACTGTGAGCCTTTTCATAGCTCTACGTCCAACCTCACACCTGCTTTCTTTGCCATATATCATGTACGTATCTAGTGAACCCGTGATTCCGTCAACACTAGGGGAACTGGCCGATTACCTAGACAAACGGGTCAGACCAGCCGATATCGATAATAACCCGTCGTTCGGCTTAAGGGACCCTTATTTTGTACCAAAGAGCGAGCCTTGCGCTACCACTGGTATTTCTTCCACTGCCTCAAGCAGAGTTAATATTTTGGAGGCTGTTACAGACCAAAGTCTTCTTGTGAGTGCCATCACTCGCGGTAACCTCAATCACTTTGTTGTCTCTAATCACCAACGTGCCACTAGCTCAAATATCTTCACAGTTTGCACACTATTAGTCTACGTTTTCGACTTGGATACCCTTCCAATATCGTAATCGGTGAGGCATCTCAGTGTTCTTGAATCTGTACGAACTGATGTGACGCAAAGTGAAAAGTAGCCTGGAAAAGCATCTAGTGTGAAAATTCCCAACCCTCGTCCTAACCTTATCAGATGAGACTCTGAATAAACTCATCAGACTGATGGGCAGTGACTCATAATAAGTTCAGAGAACTCAAATGGAAGGAAGGAGGCCTGGATTTGGACCCATATCGGAAAACTGAGGTAAGCCTCACAACAACAGACTGCTACCGATATGTTAACAGATACCCGTCAGCCATTGTCACAGGATTTTAATGATTCGATGTTCCAGCTAGTGTTGCTCGATCCAGATCGCTTTTCTGAAGAGAGTCTGACCATTCATAACCCACTCACAAATACTAAGGGTGTATACGTCGCGGGTTCCGATGGTTACCTTCGCAAGTCTCCTGGAGGTACTGATTGTCCTATTATACCACCAATGCCTTTCTATGAAGGGCGCCCTCGTGCGCCACATAGAACCAACCCGTACTATGTTGCTGGGTCATCCGCATTCATATTCGAGCGTTACCAATCGGAGCTAACTCGATTCAATGGCATACCGTAAAAGGCTCGGGCTCTCTTGTCAAAGACATTAAAGATCAAGGAGCTATTGGAATGGAAACTCAGAACTGAGAAGGGGACAGTGCCCCCGAGGCGTCAACTAATTGGCTCAATGGCTGACCTTACTCTGTGGACTACTGGCGATCAGGCTGAAGGTATATGCGCTTTATGAAACAAGTAACCCCATGATTTAGATGAACATACTAGTGGTTGAAGATGACGAAGATCAGTCGGATGTCAACCCAGTAGATTTTTGTCTCACTGAGATACCTGATGGTAGGTTGGCGTACAAGCTGTGTCAAGATGACTTTTTGACTCGCTCAATCAAACTTGTAAAGTATCTCAAGAAGTATTTGAATGACGTTAGCGAGGCATATAAGAAGACAAGAGAAGAGGATGATAGTGGAACGGATGATGAATATTCCGACGAGGAAGAGGAGCTCGATGCCGACAGCAATGCTTATACCGGAGCAGGGACTCATAATGGGGTAGAAGACTATCACATCATGAACCGAGGGCCTATACTCCCGTAAACAGATTACTAACTTACAATATGGTTTTGAGTGATTTTGAATAGAAGAGGTGTTGAAGCCCTTCGACATCGATGGTAAACCTATTTTCAACGACGATCTATTTTTACCAACCTTTATTTCACATATTACCGTTTTCTATCTTTCTGACTTTTACATCTCCGACATTTAAAACTATATGTCTTACATGTAACGTGTTAGCCCTTAATAAGAAACCTAGACCAGTGGGACAGTTGAATTGGCACCTGCGGGTCACGCAATCTATATTATAAATGTCACAGGCCAAACCCCTACCACAGTTCTACATTCAACCTTGAGGCTCCTGCTGCCTTCGTTATATGATGGATGTATCTGGTGAACTTGAAATTCCGCCCACACCACAGAAGCTCAGTGATTACCTAAAGCAATGGATCAGACCAGCGGATATCGACCATGAAAGGACATTAGACTTGAAAAAACCTTATACTGTACAAAAGAGTGAGCCTTGTGTTATCACTGGCGTTTCCTCCACCGCATCAAGCAGGGTTGCCATTTTGGAAGTTGGTTCTGACCAAACTCTTCTTGTGCGTGCCATTAATTGTGTGGTCACATTGTGCCATTCTGTCTGGTTACTAACGCCCAACTGCTAGCTCAAGTATCTCCGCAGTTTGCGCACTATCGGTCTTCGTTTTCGACTTGGTCACCCTTCCAACGTTGTAATCGGTAAGGTGTTTTGGTGTTAGTCTTCATTCCGACCGAACTGATGGGTTGTGGAGTGAGGTCTAATCTGCAAAAATATCTCTCGGGAAGATTCCCTACCCTTGTCCTGACGTTATCTGATACGACTCTGAATAAACTCATTAAACTGCTCAGTAGCGATAATAAATATCGAGAGCTGCAATGGAAGGAAGGTAGCTTGCAATTGGACCCATACCGTAGCATTATGGTAAGCTTTAGAACAGGCCTGAAAATGTATGATGACTCAATGGGCTCTGGTCAGTCTTTGTCCAAAGATTTTAACGATTCAATGTTTCAGCTGGTACTACTGGACCCGAGCCGGTTTTCTAGAGAGTGTCTGACTGTTCACAACCCGATCACAAATTCCAAGGGTGTGTACGTCGCAAGTTCTGATGGTTACCTCCGTGAATCACCTGGAAGCACTGATCGTCCCATCATCCCGCCGATGCCCTTCTATGAAGGGCGCCCCCGAGCAGCACATCGAAGTAACCCATTCTATGTTGCTCTGTCCTCCGCATTTATATTCCTGCATTACCAATCTGATCCAATCCGATTCAATGGCATACCAGAAAAGGCTCGGGCTCTGTTGTCAAAAACGCTTAGGGTCAAGGAACTATTGGAATGGAAGCTCAGAACTGAACAGGGGACAGTACCCCCAAGGCGAGAATTTATTGGCTCGATGGCTGACCTAAGTCTGTGGACTACCGGCGATCACGCTAAAAGTATGTACATTTTGTGATATTTGTATGCCAGTGCTCAACTGAACGTTTTAGTAGCCGAGGATGATGAGGATCAATCGGATGCAAACCCAGTCGAATTTTGCCTCGCTAAGGTTTCTGACGGTGAGTTGGGTTGACGCACTTTGCTCCAAGATAACTTTTGACTCGTTTGAATATTCAGAGTATCTGAAGGAATATTTAAATACAGCCAGCGAGGCTTATGTGAAGACAAAAGAAGAGGAAGAAGCTGCCAGCGAAACAGATGATGAATATTCTGATGAAGAGGAAGCTTACAGCTCTGACAGTATTGCCGATATGAGGTCTGGGGCAGGGAAAGAAACCAGTGTTGCAGATTGTCACCTCTTAAAAAGGAATAGCTCTGAAGATCCCCAACAACGCCAGGAAAGGCTCGAAGCCCTGGAGAGGTTTCTTAGAGACGATGCACAGTCTGGGAAACGATATCTTCGCAAAGAGATTACTAACTTACAGTATGGTATTGAGTGATCTTGTCAAGGTGGGTTTCATAGGGCGGAGAGGTGCCGGGTATATGCAGTATTATCATCAATGTAAAGGCGTAGTCATTGTTCGAGCAATATTATTTCCTATTGCATCTCTCCTCGTTGCGCAGATATGAGGTCTAGGGGACAAATCGTAGTCGTAGTTTCTTCTCTTGAGCCACCAGTGGTTTATCAGAATCTTGCAAATGAGGGTAATTATTCCTGGCGATGCCTGAAGATGACATTGTCTATCATTCATCTTTTCGTCAATCATAAATCTGTCGCCCATACCCGTGCCATACCCGTGTGTAAGTGTACCTAGCTTCTGACCACTAGCATGCCAATTAGGTACACTTTCTTTGCAAAATCAAGCAGGGAGCTAACATTACACTTAGACAAGCGGAATAAGTTATAGAGGCCACTTCCTGGGCAAATATATACATTTTTTTTCGGGGGTCATGTGAACGCACAAGGTAAGAGATGACCGTAGCTCATCGGAATTTCTCTTCAAATTTTGCGAACACGATAGCCGAGAGGCAAGGTACATCCCTAACAGCAAGTACATTCTGCCGTCCTCGTATTAACATTCTGCAAAAAACCCGCAAAAAGTAAAGATACTCACATCGATCAACTCGCAAGGAATACTTCTAAGTGCCAACGAGCTCCACTTGCTCAAACCAGGTAGCATTCCCGCTAACCGGATCCTCACTTCTTCCTCAGGTCCAATCGAGCTATCCACAAAAACATTCTTCTCTAATCCATCGAACAAGACCTCGACACTTCGATCCAGACAATTTTCTAAAACGAAAGCGAAATCTGATGAACAAATAATTGAACGTGTCTCATCTAGCAGTGAGGTGAATGGAATGTCTTCCATGTGTGGATGAGGGTTGGGAAGTGGTAGAGTGTTGTCGCTTGGTAATGCGGCTACCTGAGAGGAGGAAGCCAAAGGGCCGCCAAATACTGGCCCAGCGAAGGCGTTAAACGGATCTGTGGTGTTATTGAGGGCGGAGAGAAAATAGTTCGAATGTGATAATTGGGAGGACGAAAGGGAGGTTGAGGAATCTTGAGTGTGTTTATCACCAAGAGGTGATGAAGGTTCATTGTAACCCGAGAAACCACCTTGGTTGAGGACATGTTGCACCATCTCCGGCGTTGGGGGAAGGAGTGTCGAAAGGAAACTTGAATGCATAAGGTGAGAGAAATCAAAAAGGGGCGGAGGAGACTTACTTGATCCGACGTTCTGTTCCTTCAAACGTGATTTCGTGTTCTACGCGTCGTCGAACGTCACGAATGAGGTGGTGAAGATCCATTGCGCTCAGTTTCGTTTTCAATGACACCCTAGATCGCGTCAAATCACAACAATTGCCTGCGATCATATACGTGGACGAACCCTTCAAAAACTTCTTCTACTCCACGCCGCACGCGTTCCCCAACATCCTTCCACCCAACATGGAGGAGCCACCAACTCATGGTGAGATATTTGTTCTCAACGTCTTCAGAGACTGCTTCATCATTTAGCGAACCCTCTTCCCCAATGAATGCCTCGAAATCTTTAGACATCATGTCTTCAAACCCTCTCATACTACCAAACATGAGTTTTGTTATGGAAAGTTCGGCTTCTAACCGCTCTTGAACCTGCTCATCACGTTCCTGCTGAAGGACAGAATATACATATTTTGCCCGGGCCAACAGGGTCAGTTGTATCGCCGTGAGTAAACACAGCAGAGTTGTCGAGTATAGGGCAGTTAGCGTCCGCGTGAACGCTTTCAGACAGTTAGCATAAGTGTTTGAGTCATAGACCAAGGCAGACTTACTTAACATTTTTACCTCATTCCATAATTCCGCTTTTGTTCGAGTATCTGAGGGTTCTGATGCAGCAGAGGAGGTCGTTAATGGATCTGACTGGGTTAACGTCAGCAAGGCGCGACATTTTTCGAAATATCACGACCATGACGTACTAATTGTGAGCTATGTAGGGATAAATTTTCACCCGAGATCGCGGAACTGGTGGAGGAGGCAACCACCGAGGGGTCTTGCATAGACTCTGACGGTTGAGGAACAATCTGAGGAGCAGTTGCTGCAGCAGAATCCGGATCCCCTAATGAGAAACCAGTTGATGCCACCGACGGGGCAATGGAACCACTGTCCGACCGAAGGTCGTGTTCCTGGACAACGTCGATACTTGAAGCGAGACTAGAGGATACTTGGGACTGGTGCCTTGTATTCCTAGCCTTGCTCCTGTTCTGCAATTCTTTCGTGATGGCCTCTACATCCATGTACTCGAGTATTTGATCGCCAAGTGTGGGTAATAAAGCCATGGCCGTGTAAGAGATGTCGTCTTGAGTCTGCTGAAAGCGCCGCCGGAGACTTATGAATCAACACAGTTGAGTCACTGGAAGGCTTGACTTTCAGAGAATAAGCAGACTTGCCTGTCCTTTGCCGTCCTTTCTTGTTCGAGTCGAACCTTGACTTCGTCTAGCCGGTCACTGATATAGCTTTTTGCAATGTAGAGGCCGCCGACAAATCCGGCAGTCTTTGCAATGCCACCTTTTCGGTCTGCGACATAGTTCCTGAGAGTAGAAAACATCAGGTCGGGTAAAGGTGACTAGCATTGGCAGAACGGGATTCACGGCAGAAACACATGACACGGAGCTCTCGGGTTAGGGTTTAGCTGTTCCCGAAGTCACACAAGGTTCATCCATCTTCGTAACTCGTCTTTTACAACATGGTATGTACGGCCGCATTTTGCTCGGAAAAGTACTCATGACTGCCTGTCTCTAGGGCGGTGGTGGCAGATATCCCTACCCGAAATATGTATGGTCTCCCGCAGGTACGATTATATGCTCCTTTCGGCTCGCGTCAGCCGTCTTATTCCGATGTAGGAGGCTGGTGGGTCCGACCCTCTAACTGGGCTTCAAACACTGTGATTGCTGTTGGTGGCATGGCAGCCGTGCTGTTTGCTGTGTGGCAAGTTAGCGCAAACAATGAGGTACATGTCTCTTCTATCCTCTTCCTAGAACCTTCTTGAGGCTCGGCTTAGCAACGCATAACCCAACCAAACCGATTCATTCCCTCAATGTTGGTTAGTGTCATCCTTTCTCCCCAATTTCTTATCTTACCCGCTTTCAGTGGACCAAGGAGTACAGGGACAGGAAGCTCAGCTTTGAACAAGACAAATAATCCCTGTTCTTATACCTACATCCAATAGATCTCATACTGCCGCATGCTACTCGGACAGCAAAGTACATGAGCCCACCGGATTCCGTTCAAGTGATTTAGCAGCTGAGCTCAAGAACGTCGTTTCGCCAACACATGTTGAAGATTTCTCCAAACTTATGCGTCTTGGAGATTTACCGAACATGTTTTCCGCTATGCTTCATAAAAAGACCGCACAGGTAATACGAATAAGGAATCTGAAGGCAATAGTACTAGATCATTCCGCCCTACTAAAGTGCATGTTGGCCACTATCAGTACCCTACGCCAAGTATCTATACTCACTTGCATATTCATATTCATTCGCCACTTATAGGTATTTCATCCGCCTCTCTTCCTCATCAACGCCAAGAACGGGTTCCGTGGCTCAGGCCATTATCCATACCATGATCGCCGATATCACCATCATTGTCACCATTAGTTATACCGCCATCGTCGCTATCATCCTCATTGTCGTCGTCGCCGTCACCATAGAATACATTCAGGCTGCTTCTGTGGCTGTGATAATATTTGCCTGGTTCGACCACAAATTCCGTCAACTTAGGCAGGTCTTCGTACTCTATTCTGCTCAATTTAAAAATGTTTTGCTGGGCACAAATTAGCATGCCATCCGGAAGGTGAAGCTAGCTTCCGTCAAGACTGACAACGGACCTAATATGCTGACCTTACCTTCGATATTAGGTCCTAGCTCTACCAACAAAATGGAATTAAAAGGCTCAAAAAGGCTAATCCAGGAAATCAACCTCTTTACATGCCATGATCATAACCTGTTTCACTACCGATATCCTCCGCTTATCTTGTCTTCATATGCCTCGCTATTTGTATTCAAATATTCCTCCCTGTACTCTAACGATTCAAACGGTCAGAAAGTCATTTTGATGCAGAGCGCGCAAATCCAACCTACCATCGGGTATCTCAACGAGACAAAAGTCGGCTCAGTTGACATTCAATTCAGCTTGCTGCTTATCATATTCATTTTCACCAGGTGATACCGGGCCAGCCTACTCTTCTCTGTTCTACATCAGAAACCCTCCATATAGCACTATCCAAAGTGTAAACCATTTACTGGCAACAGAAACGCAACTGATTGAAGGGGAACACATAGATACTAACAACATACTGATTGAAGAAAAATTAGGTCTTTACACTAACAACCATACTGTACATCTCCATCCTCCTTATCCCTCAAAGAACCTACCAAAATATCGCTCGATACCACGTTGTAGATTGGTAATCTCTTTGCGAAATAGCATATCCCCAAACTGTGCTTCATCTTCGAGAAAAATATCCAGGATTTCCTCAGTATCTTTCGAACTATCACTGTGATGGCCTTCACCGTCGATACCTTCCTCTGCTCTGGATACCATAAGAGCATTTTGACCGGAATTTTACTCTTCCGAGCCAAAATAGTCTTCATCAAAAGTCGTTTTCGGTGTCCTTGTCTTTTCTTCGTCTTCTCTTGTCTTTGTGTATGCCCGGCGCACTATATCCAAATATTCCCCCGGATACTCTGGTATAAGTTCGAGACGGCCAGAAAAAAGGCATCTTGACACAGATAGTGCAAATCTAACTCACGAGTAGGTATCTCAGCGAGACAAAAGTGTTGAGCTGTTCCCTGCTCAGTTCTGAATATTTCTATTTCATAGCAAAATGAACGCGGAGGCCAGGGCTACATAGAATGGATTGGTTATATGTACCACATGAGGGTGCACATCGTAAAAGGGAATCGGCGTATAATTTGTCAGGTCCGTTAAGTCAGTTACTACCCCTTTGCTCTGGATAAACATTTTTCTTCCCGTTACCCTGATGCAATAAACGATATTTATTTAAATTAATACCTGATTGTCATGTATTCGCTCAAGCCGAGAAGTGGACCTCAAAATCAAGAAGTAATTTACCGGTAGCGTGTTACCGCCTCGGCAAGCTGACTATTTAACCTGATGGCCGATGACGACACAAAGATGTCGTCTGCGAAGGTAGCTACGATACCACCTGCGTTTCTTCCACCATTTGTTTGACACACCCATTCATTTGTTGGGACATTCCTGGTTCCTGTATAAATTTGCCTTGTTCTCCATTCGACTCCATTCCGATAGCAAAGTGATTGACCCGTGTATGGGCTACAGATGAAGCGTGGTGATGAGAAAATACAGACTCTGAGCTTACTTGCAGAGGGACAAACAGATTGGCCTTCCTCTCGTCGATGAGCTAGCTGATGAAATAGCTGAATAACATCTTTCTGAGCCGTTTCTTCAGACCGGATTTTATGACACACAAGGTACCGAACCTTTTCCTGATAGTAAACACGATAATCACACTATGGTGCTAGTGCTGTCGTTATGGTCAAAGCCGGAACCAAGGCAAGATAAGAGTAGAATACTGACGATGGGATTTGGACCTCAAGTGAGGCTGTCGTTCAACCATTAATTTAAGAACACAGTGATCCCTGGCTATCAATATCGATATCGTGCTATATTGTTTCAGCCTTTCAGATAGCGTCGAATTATAAAAGTGGCAGATCAAGCCCTAGGGGAAATACATTTACCAATAAACCCCCCTAAGCTTTTGGCGGAGCCATAATACCACAGACATTTTACAGCAATGGAAATTTTGTCAAAAAAGTAAAAGTGTGTTTGGCCTAGAACTAGACTGTCTTTTCGATTGGAGCCTTGGCGTAGATCGTTCAACCCCAATCGGTTGCCTATTTTCCACAGCGGGCGGGTAGGGAGCCAGTGACATGTGAACTCCAGGATCGCGGGTTCTTCACTCTTACAACGCGAATGGGCGTTGAGCGCACAAAGAGAGGGCACAGAGCTCTTTTCCCAGTGTTTATTTTTGCATCTGAAGGCCTCTTTCATAGAGACACAAGGTCATAGTCGGAATTGAAGTGTATTCAAATCGCCAAGGGATTGAAGGGATTGAGTTAGGTAGGGTCCAATGGGGTCCCGATTTTTGACTGACATATTCTGTCAGTGTCAGCACTTTGTTGTTTTGATAGCTAGATAAAATCGTAGATGGTAGCATCAAGAATTTTTGACACACATTGAAAACGCCTTTCCCAAGGATTGAATCGCTTGCGTTGAGTCAGCGGGGCTTAAATGAGGTATACGCCGGTCCTCGCTTCATTAATGTCGCTAGCGGTGTTGGCGAGAGTCAAGGGTCCATTTTTATCAGAGAGGTCGATCAAACACGTGTCTAATTTTCAAAGTTCCATATGGCTATTATAGTTTTGTGAGAAAGCTAGGCCAGGAAAAGGCGGCATTTGAAATTTCGGACTGGGCAATGAGAGAGCCGGAACGGAAGAAGTGTGGGAAGATGCCGTATATTAGCTGTTTGGAGCCAAACAGAAACACACACGAAGCTTTCCACTGGCGACAAACAAGGTCTACAGTAAACATTTCCGGATGACCTTTCTCCCCCTCTAACTCTTCCAGTAGCTAGTCGCAGGCTCGTCTGGCCTTCTGATTTTCGGTCGTAGACTCGTTCAGCATTTCTCATGTCTGTTCCATCCAAATATCACCTCATTCTGAACACTCACGAATTTCAGGTCCTCTTCTCGGGTGGTGGATGCGACTCCCATAAATCTGAAAGAGCGTATCGCGGCTCTTCAGCAGCTCTCTAATACATCCAATCCCCCTCCGTCTCTAACTCTTCATTCGAACAACGAAGCGTCATCTGCAGGGCAGCCCCCCACAGCCAATGCAAACATCAAACTTCGTGAAAAGATTGCTCGATTCGAGAAAAAGGGCGGTGTCCCCGTCCCTCGCGGTAGTTTTGGCTTAGGAGCTCCGCCTCCTCAAGATGGCCATACAAAACGCCAAGGCGAGCTCTATGGCAACCGTATACCACATCCTGCCCGCGTCGTCAGTGGTCCACAAGGTGCTGCTCCCCCTCCAGGTCATTCTCATGCGCCTTCGGCGACCATGAAATCCAGGGGTAACAACAGACGCTCATTTTCGTTGTCCACCGTCAATACTTTGATGGCTTCGGAGTTTGCTGGTGGTGCCGATACGCCTTCTACTTCTCCTTCTGCGGGAGAGCCTGTCGATCAAATCTCCAGTTTGTCTGCTCAACCATCGGCCGAGTTGAAGGGAGAACAGGATCAATTACCTGTTACGAACCCTCTTCCTGCTATTGTCATTTCTCAGGGTGAGGGTGACAGCATCACGGAAGCTACTGAACTTCCCTTGGAAGACGCTCAGCCTTCAAGTGGGGTTGATGCGGAAGTCCCAAACGCGGCAGAAAATGTCACCACTCCTTCCGCTCCTTCCTTCGACATTGATTCCTCACCAACAACGCCTTTGGCTAGTGACGTGTCTGTCAGCCCCCTACTCCCCTCTTCTCCGCCATCCACCCTATCTTCTCCCTCGGATTCAGATGCTGCCCTTACTGGTTCGCCAATATTATCTCCGGTCTTAACCCCGTCCCCTGCACCTACTCGGCTTGACAGCCCACTAGCCCACTCTCAACAACAGACATCAAATAACAAGATTGATTTGATACCAAGTGATGATGAGAGTAATATTAGCACCGCGCCTGTTATAGGCATTATTCTTACATCATCACCATCATCATCATCATCGCCATCATCACAGTCTTTGCCGGTGGAATCGATTTCATTGGAGAATACAGCTGAGGACAACTACCCGAAGGAGAACATTGGGGTTGAAACGAAGGCCGAGGTGAAGGCGGATATAAAAGGCAATATAACACAACCACCTGCTTTAGATCTCGATAGTGGTAATACACAGCCACATGCCCTCAGCAAAGTTACTGCTAGGGGCGTCCAGCCGGAAAGTGAAATACCCTCGTCTCCGACCACACCACATGCTACTCAAGTTCCTCTTCCTGAACCGTCTTACTCCACTTCCATTCAATCGCCAGCTTCTCCTGAAATACATTCGCAGTCCGGGTCGTCAACTCGCCCAGCGAGCACGATCGAGTCCATGTCAAGTCCCAATCATGTCCAGCCTATACAGAAAGCAACAGAGGGCAAACAAGGTTCTGCTACTACCCCCCATCAGGAAACTTCTTCGCGTCAAAGTCTTTCATCATATAGAGCTGTGGTCCACAACAAAAGGCGTGATGACCTACCCAGTTCACGCTCCCTTACCCCCCAAACACCCCAAGTTCGGCGAGCGTCTTCTGGCCCATTGGGTAATGCTTTCTCGTCCTCTAACGTATCAGGCACCACTTCCGCCGCTATCCCCATCCTTCCAGTGATATCCTCCAGTCCAGGACTTGGTGATCTCTCTGACTTGCTGCAGAGTACGGTTCTACTTGAACAAACGCTCGAAACTGGAATTATATCGCCAGATCCCAGTATACCCGCTGTCGTTGCTGATGACGATGGTGACGTCAGTCGCGAAGTTGTTACTACACGTCCAGACGGAGTGGAGGTGCGGAGACTGTCAAAAGGTGAAGCAGAAGAGAATAAGAGGACTTTGGCGAAACTCCAAGCGAAAAGAGAAGAACAAGCGAAGAGCAAGCTAAGGAGTTCTTTTAGAAATACGTTGGCTAGAGCCGTTGGTGGTGGAAGTGGCGAGCCGGCTTCGAATGCTGTTGTAGCTGCATCGTTGGATATCGGTGAACTTACGACCACGACATCTCAGCATGAACAACAACCACAGTACTATAGCAAGCGTTTTAAATCGCCCTCTGTTCCACACTTGTTGGATACCACTCCCGATGATGGACTGGCAAGATCTGAGACGCCTGATAATCAGATCGGAAGAGCCAGCAAACCAGCAAGTTTGACGAGTAGAAAATCGACGAAATCTCGATTCCCTAATTTCCGTCGACTGACCTCATCGTCCAAATCTTCGGACGGGCATGGTGGAAGACTTGCTAGAAACAGCATCTCTACTTCTTCAGAGATTTCGTCAGAAGATTCTTCCCCAGCAGCTGTGACACCTCCGGATGTGACGACGGAATTTGGCGAGGCTGTGAAGGGAACAAAGGGTATGGGGAATTCCGAGATGCCGTGGCAAGGTTCACCGCAAAAGAAAGGAAAAGATACAATGTTGAAAGCTGCAACTTTTGCTGGAAAGATCTGGTCACGAGCGAGAACGAGAAGTGGTGCGAGCACTTTGAGCACACAGAGCTCTCTTGGTGAGTGCAACTCTTCAATCGCTCTGTCGGTCTGGATGATTGATATTCCAGCAATAGGGCGAACTAGTAGCGAGGTCCCACCTTCGCTTCCTCCACTGCCTGATCTTATTCTACCTGAAGAGTCAGAAGATCTCACGATTCTTGTCAGACCGCCCGCACGATCGACATCACTCAGCCCTCGTTCAGCGAAATTATCACAACTTCCTGATTTGACACTATCACCATCTTTCGATACTCAGGGGACTAGGTCTTCATCACTTGCGTCATCTTCCCAACACACAAGCGGTCTCTCTCCTGATTCCCCCTCCAATACGTACGCTTCTAATTCGCGACGACGCTCGGAGATATCACCCGCTTCACCGACTTCACCGCCATCAATCCGTCCTTTGTCATGGATGTCGGTATCATCATCTGGTTCTCACTTGAACTCTTCCCTGGCTTTGTTAGATTCTGATTTTTTCGACGCGTTCCCTTCTGTTCCTGAAAACCAACCGTTAGTCCTTCCGCCACCAAATCCTTCCTCAACAAGGTTGACATCAAAGTCAACTCAACCACCATCTTCTGCTTCCATAATGTAATCCTTGGACAAACGTAGGGGTTGATGCTAAGCGATGGTGGTATTTATGTTCCGATGTTTGTGATGGTTACGATTTGCTGTCAGCCTGGATATGCCCTCTTCATTTCGAGCATTTTTTTTTTTCTTTTTTTGACGTCTTCTTTCTGATCGTCACTCATTTAATGTCTCGCGATCTTTCGTTAGTCTTTCTTTTCATTCTCGATCTACCCTCTCTCTCGCCTCTTTATAATTTGCTACATCTTACTTGGAACGAGTCTTAAATTCAGTATATATATTAAACTTGCTTAGTCCGTGGTTTTTGACACATCAAATAACGAAGACAGCTTGATATGAATCGTACACCACGGTTCAATGTAAATCGAGAGAAAGAGTTGAGGGAGGAGAGAATCAAGTGTGATTTACACATGAAAGTTCTCAAAACTGATATGAAATCCACCTGTAAGCCTGTAGTCTTAGATAGAATAGAAACAATGCCTCGGAATATCCAACATACAATATACGTCAGGAGAGATATGATAGTGATAGAAGATGTGGTGAGCGGCAGTGCCGTTCCTGATAAAAATCTGAGTTTTGGTGTTCGAAGAACCGAAATTCGACTACTGGTCTACTTGAAACTACATCTCACTGAAGTTCGTCCCAGTAGAATGTCCTTTCAATTGCTATGCAATATAGTCACCATCGGGCCACCACTGATATCCAGGTCTGAACATGTACTATATCAGGCGTCGTTACGCACACTTTCCAGCGGCGTATTACAATCGTTTTTCAGCGGTGATAGGAGGCAATGCACGCTGCATCCGGCCCAATGAAATTTCTCTTCTGATACCTACGGACCGCCTCCCGGATAAATTAATTCATACATCTAACCTTAGACTACTACCGGCATGCTCAGAAAGTACTTATCAGCCTAACCACAAAAGGCAGATCCTGCCACCGACATGAAGATTCTTTTTCAAGACACTGTCACCAAATCCCAGCGATTCTTCACTCTCACAATAGATTACTGTCCAGCAACAACAGCTGCCCTGGTTCTCATCCAATGCTGGATCCAGAGTTGTTGAACGTCGCAGCCAATCTGAGGAGAGAATCCGGACCGTTCGTAATCTTTTAGGTAATCCGCAAACGACTTGTGAAAAAATGTAAGACTACGATGCGGAGCTTCCCTAGGCCCCGGAACGGCAACAACAGAATGGATATGGTGAGTGGCCCCATAACCCGCGTGTTGTGTTATTCCCAACATATCACACTGGGAAAGGAAAGATTGATTTCGCCAGTGATCGTGTAGGCATAGGAGGAGTAGCATTCTGGTGTTGATCATGACATCGGCTGGGATCTTTGACATTATATGTGTGTACAGGGCATCAAGCCAAGCCATTGGATGACCCCTCCCAGGTATAATTTCTTTCGTACCAGTGTCGATAATTTCGAGTATATCATCAAGCTGCGAGACGGGGTCTCCGTAGGCAGGGTCATCGATGTATCTGGCTACAGTCGACGCGTATGCAAATAGCCCATCCGAAGCTTTAGCAATTTTGAGGAAATCGCGTTCCAAGGGCCACTGAGGCATATCGGAAAGTACAATTGAACCGGTTTGAACTTCTTTGAACTTATCGCGCTGGAACTTATCGCGGAGGAAGCGCTCGACATCTTCACGAGCCTGATCGGAATCCACGAGAATCTCCTCCTTCACAAATGCAGGTGCGACTTTTGGTTGAGAAAAGAAGGAGGTAATATGAGGCTCTGGGCGGCTGGCGATGATCCATACGACAGACGAGGTAGGGTATGACATACAGAAACTTGTAAAAAGTCTGAGGAGCTCTCGTTGCTCCCAAGGAACATCACATTCGTCAAGACCATCCACAACGATCAACATGCGGGAAGGATTGTCCAACAGATGCCGCTGGATAATGGGTTCAACAATAAACTTTTCGAATTGGGCCGCTAGCGATTTGTGAAGGAGGGATGGATTGCGTGCAACTTCATCCCGGATAAATTGATGATAGGACTGAAATTTGACAGCAAGTTGATAAGCAATGGTCAGGATGGTTTTTGTTCCGTCTTGGCGGCCGTGGATAGAATAGAAAACTGTGGCGCCCACAATGAGGTCATCCGACTTGTCCTCAGCGATGGATTGCATGATGGCTGACTTCTTTACCCCCGCTGCGCCTACTACCCATCGCAGCTTTTGGCAGCCATCACACGTAAGGATGAATGCTTTACATCGATCTATGACATCCAATCGAGTTCCAGGGTGACATCGTGGTGGGGGGTTGCGGTCGGAAGAATCAAATTCGGCTCCAGGTATTGTATTCTGGAAGAGCCTCGTCATGACTAGAAGAAAGGATGTGATAATTAGGGCACGCTAGCATAGCCATCTGGTGAAGACTTTCTTACAGTTATTGTCCAAGGTTTGATTCCAAGTGACTGGCCGAGATGAGAGTTAGTCTACGAATAATACGTATGGGAAAGGGCCTCGCACAATCACCTGAGCCAGTATCAATAAAAACGCTGTCTGATACAGAAAAGTTGCGAGCCTGGTAGAACATGCTTTGATTGGTGTTTTTTTGGTTTGCTCGTTGGTTTAGACACAGCTAGGAACATTTCAGAATGATTCTAAACCGATACTTCGAAGGAACCCACAGATGGTTGTAGCGACGTCACAAACGGTCCTGTTTCGGACTGCGCGACCTGTCCAGACCGAGACCGTTGGAGGGTGGAGCTGATTTTTTGGTTTGACGAATGATGTTGTGACTCAACAAAAGATTGGGTATGATAAGTCTGTGCACATTGACGGGAGATAGGCTGTTGTAATGTCGACATGAGCGTCGTATTCCTATACTCAAGTAAGTGGTGAGCAAGATGATGCTTTTCGTGATTTTCCGGAGCGAACGTAGGACGATGACGGTTCTGGCTAAAACGCTCTGTGATTGAGGAGGAAGCAGAGCTAGTAGTCTGCACGGCCTCTACTGGCGCCAAGCGAGGAGAAGGGGGCGGCGAAAAGGAACAAAATAAACCGGAGGGCGGGGTATACAAGAACTGAGCGATCGAGTAATCATCAGGAAGATCAGCTAATGATGGCTGAGAAACGGCATCCTTTGCTTTCGATTGTGGTTGTTGTGGGGTATTGTCGGCCTGAACCAATGGGACATCAGAAACGAGATCTACGGGACATTGAGGTGCCAATGATATGGCTTGGCTACTATAATCCATAGGTAGCCGAGCCATGAGCTGGTAGGGCCATGGGTTAAGTGTGTCATGAGAAGCAAAAGAGACATCTCGTTGGCGAGCACGAGGACGAGGAGCCGGGCCAGGAAGGGAGCGATTTAACGGGCGGCTTTCTCGGTGGGGGCGGTCGGGTGGCATCTAGGAATACATAGCCACCTCATCTTGCAGTTTATATATGTTGAGGATGGCAGAGAGATGACTATTGTCACTTGTGGATGCAGTGCAAGTCGGGCTAGTCCGACATTCTGCCCAAATATAGCTAACCATTGCCGCCGACCGAATGCCAGTTGCCGAGATTACCGAGACCAGCTATCGGCTGCCAAAGGGCCAGCATCGGAGAGATCCGAGTATGTCTCCAGTCCTCCAACGTTTTCTACCATACCAAAATTGATCAAACCACAAGCGTTGTCACCTCAGCTTCTACGAGCTGCCTCTTATTTTTCACCCCCTCTCTCTATATATAAGAGTTATTGGCATTCTACTCTTCAGAATATGGTCCTACCAACCAAACACATCTACTGCTGCAGATGCCTCTGTTGACGCTGACATTCCAGGGAACCACTGACAAATTTCCAATATAAGCTGTTCCTCCAGTTGCTATGCAACCTATACCATCTTCACATAGATGAATAGCCTTTCAGATGCTGTCGCTATTTTTCATGGTCAGCTAATCATGCACACTGTTTAACCATTTTTGGCAAGAACCATTGAAGGACCCCGGAGACGCAGAAACAGTTGGTTGCTCGGATGTCTTTGGTGCTGTCCGCCCGGTGGCTGCCATGACTGAGCTGTCATCCAGATGCAGCAGTCGGCAGCTGAGCCCAACACGCTAGATATTTCCGAGCTCCATATTTCAAATTCCCCCATTATCTCGTCCATTCTTCTTTTTCTGCACGCTCAAGTTTGAATACAAAATGAAAGAACGCCTAGATTGTGAGAGGTGGAGGTTCCTCCGGTACATATTTCACTAGCATAACCTGTTCTTCATAAAACGCCTCCAACGCTGCACGATCCGAACAAAATCGACTCAACTGATCCCTAAGATCGTCCGCCACATTCACCGAGTTTTGTTCCTTCTTGTTATTCGGCACCAAGCGTCCCATAAGTTTATTCGTACAAAATATAAAACCCTCACTTCCACTTTTGACCTGGATAAACGCTGCGCCGGATCGATGAACGAACTGTGAATGCATATAAGGCATCCGGCGGTATGAGTATATGATCTCTACGTTGTCGGGATATAGTTCGGCTGCTTCAACGTCGACAATGAAATCAAATTTGCGAAGGATTGCGTATTCGAAATATTTCGATGTTTGGATACCCTCCGCTATGCGCGTCTCCTCGCGAGGTATATCAGGTGGTGGGATAGCCAACGGAATAAGAAAATACGTCTGAAAAGCATTCCGTTGGCTGAGGTCACTGATTTGGGTAACGTAGGCTTCCACGAGATTGACACCGTAACGATCTATAGCACGATTCCAAGATTTGAGTTGGTCTTCTATACATCGAGCGGTCGTGCCAATCCATTGGAGTTCAAAATGGAAGACGGTTCCTGGATTGTGGATAATGTCATGGTGAAGAAGGACGGGCTCAGCCTGATCGCTTTTCTAATTGATTTCTCCAGTGAGTAGCAAATATGTTCTCTAGAATTAAGTACTCACTTTGTTTGGATCAACATCAATGACCATAGTTTGACTTAGAATCAATCGTCTCCTCGCAGGCCTCCTATGTGATACACTCCGTGCCAGAGAGCCGCTTGTGGGTTTAGGTGTCGATTCCTCGCTCGTATATCTCCTGAACCAACCGCTCTTCGGTGTCATAGGCACAGAATACTCGCCCTTGATGCGATAAAAGTAGTGGCTGTCACGAAGTTTAAGCAAACCAGGCCAAGCCTCATGTATAAACTCACCCATCTAAAAATCCATGGTGCCCTCGACAATGTTCAAACAGACCTTGCTCTAGCAACGTAACTCCCCACTCAACCGCTTGAACTCTCGACGACACATCGTTAAACTCTCTAACCAGCCACGACACAAAATCAGAACCAATAAAGGAATTCGGATAGTGTGAATCATGCCAGCGATAATATTTAATCGGGACACCATCCTCTTCATTCATGGCTTTAACGATTGCTGAAGGCGTCATCTCACCTATTTCTCTTTCACTCTTCACTTTCTTTTTTAGCGGTCCCTGGGCATGAATTTGATCGAGTCGGTCCATTAGACCTTGATCGAGTATGGAAGCGACCGGGTCAAGTGTAGTAGGAAGGAGCCGAACAGGAATTGATGGTTGGTTTGCACGTTCATCGGGATATGTCCAACGAAGTTTCGTAAAAATTTCTGCGAGTTTTTCTATGCCTAGAATCCGAATCTCTTCCTCGTTAAGTTTTTCGCCGTTGGGTCCTGCATTCATTGTAGGAGGTTCTTTTGTTGGGACAACAATGAACCGTGTCCTCCAATAATGGAGCGATTCAACGAATGTGTGCTCATATCCGGCGACTAACATGTCGAGTCTGTTCCAGCCGTAATTTTCCAACCCATACGATGAAAACGTGGTTTGGTGGGAGGTGTACCCGCCTAACACCCACAACTATCAACCAAAAGGGAAAACACAAGACAGGATCAAGATGAACGTACCCCCGTACTTCGGCCAGACAAAACATTCATACTTCATTGACCTGGCTGGAAACAGCCTTCTAACATACCGTCGCACCTGTATCGCATCTCCTGTATACGAAATTTTATGTATCTCATTCGCCATGCTCAGGTACACAGGCTCCCATGGAGTCTTCAAAACATCAGCAGGCCCAACAGCGGTCGGTCCTCGGTCTTCCAGTGCCGAAAATTTACTCCTCCGCAATCCACCCGGCCTCTCTTCATTGACTTGAGGTGGTTTCGAACCAGGACGACGTAAGATGAATTGAAAACCTTGGGCGATTCGCACAGCAGCCATTCCGCGCATAGCGACAAGTGCCCAACTTTGACGGATTTCTTCTGCTGATCCTTTAGCGTTACGTGGTCTGACAAGGAAAGAATGCATTTCCTTGGGATCGACGACGAAATTGTAATTATTGTTTTCGTAGTAAGCTTCAAGTTCCGCATTGGTTGGTAGATGTTCCACAGATAAAGGTAAGCAAGGTGGTGTTATCAGAGCTCTCCATTTGATATCGTGTTTATGCGTGTCTTCGGGAAGTAAATGTTCCCATCGACGTGCGAGAGATTCTTGTACATATGGAGCAGATATTTCTGGTTGGAAAGGGTTTGACCAGGAGCGCGGTGAGCTGGAACTATAGGACTGTCCGAGGATGTTCACCGCACTACGACGTTTATCGTCAGATGGAGGTGTATTGATCGGTGACCTTCGGAACTGAGGTCTATTAGGCAGGACTGTCTCCTCCTCAAACGTTCGGCTTAAGACTGTCTTTGTAGGCACAGTTTTGATGGCTACTGGTTGTACTGCTGGTTCGAGAACAGTTGAGGCAGGTTTGGGAGGCGTGGCTCCGCCCGTGGGCCCAGTCCCAGGGGAGGCTGAAGCACTCAATTGAGTCGTTTGAGGTTCACTTGGTCCACTACGAAATGGGCTGAATAGCCAAGAAGACGTGAGTTTCGACCCAAGGATCGATTTCGGTTGGTTTGATGCCGCTGCTGTGTTGGAGAGTTTGGATAGTGTCGAACGTACAGAATGGATTGAAGCTTGTGAGGGGGAAGTACTAACACCGGTTGCCGTTGCCGGCGTAAGCAGACTCCCAGCTGAAGGTTCCTCTGGAAGTTCCTTGATGATACGTTTCGGGCTCTCCTCGATGGTGGTAATTGACCCGGAACCTGTCATGGCGCGATTTCTCTTTTCAGAAAGTCGAGAGGGGAGTGCTGTTGGCGGTTTGGCAACGGCAGGTGCACCGTAGTTGGACTTTAGTGAGAAGATATCCATGTCAAATTGGTCGGCATCACTTTTGCTGAGTGGTATTTGTTTCTCTTGGTCGATGGTTCTGGGAGAGACCTCCGTGTTCGGTTTGGGTGCTAGATAAGGAACTTCGATGCTTGCGAGAACATCTGATTCTAGAAGGCCAAGCATTTGAATCTCGGCATTTTCGCTCTTGCAACGAAGCTGTATTGCGATATGAGTAATGAGCCATGACATGGAATTGAGGTTTGATTTACCGATCACGTCTAAAAGGTAGATCCATCTGCTTGTCCCAGAACGTCGTCGAAATCCAAAATGGTTCCCACCAGAAAGTCTTGAGATCTTCTGCGCGCGCGTGGGTACTATCGCTGCCGGCCCACAAAGGATCACCCGCTAAGGGATCAGCATACTCATGCCTGGTTCCTGGTTCTGTACCCAAGAAACTGAAAATCGGACTTTGATGAAGCGGAGGTTTGGTCAGGAGTATAAGGTCCAAGACAAAGCCCTGGTCGAGCATCCGGGCCGTAGTCAAACGCAAGAGTCTTTTGTTGACACGGAAATATCCTGTACCGGGGCTAATTAGGATAGAAGTGGCACCAGTCAGGTTGAGTGAGCGGTCGATATAATGTGCTTCGGCACAATTGAGCCCGAGGTTGAGAGCCTCCAGAATCGGACCGTCGTGAGCAAATGATAATCTCCCCACTAAACGAGGATTGCAATCCTCTTTGGCATCCTGGACTGCACGATAATGATGGGTCAACAATATTTGACGTTGGAATTCCCAGAAAGCGGTTTTGATGCTGACGAGAATTGGTTTCCATTCGCGAATTAGCTCGTTATCCGTGACGACCTTGTAGAAATCTTTGAACCAGTTTCCTCGTTCATCCTTTCGCGCACCATCGCAAACGGGTCCCTTCATTTCGCTTTCTTCGTAAAAGACTCTTGATATTAGGACAACTGTGACGGTGTGGTTGGTGTTTGCTTCTCGCCATCTGGTAAACAAAGCCGGCAGGAAGGAATGGACTATCTTTTCGTTGTAGCGTTCGCCGTCCCCACTGAACTCCCATAGTTCGCGACAGACTTGGATAAATAAGGTGACTTTAGCAGATAGGGAACGAAATATGGGACGAGTTGACGCGGCTACGACGGCAGACGAAACCTAGAGCACGAATTAGAAGTGAGGTTTGCATTAAACGCAGGGTTATCCGCACCCTTTCCCCTTTAATGTAGATATTCTGTATCTTTCCTATCGCGACTCCGACAAACGAGATATCGTAACCAGTGTAAACGCATTTGCCTACTAGTTGCTCTGCGACTCTCCACATATCATTGCGGCCTAGATACTGATCTTGGAAGACGAGTTCTACATAGTCCGCATGACAAGCCTCTTTATCCATCTGCCAATGTTAGACGGGTGTTGAGCATAAATGAAGCACCACTGACCTTGATCAAGGACACTTCTACTTTGTTCTTGAGATTGAAAGCGTCTGCAAGCGGTTTCGGAACGGACATCTAGGCATTGTATCAGCAAAAGACCGGTATGATTGGAGTGAGGATCCTCTCACATGAAGCTGGGCTCTTGGACATTGGTCTTCTTTCGGAATGTAAAAGAGAAATGTATCTTCGTGACCTTCTCGGCTGACCTTCATCAGGTCCCCCTCTGCAACACCGGGCCATGATGAATGGTTGAACAGTACGTCCGGCGCATCCTTGGTTTCATGTACCCAGAGGTTGAATGATTTCGTGTCGCCGACGCTGAGGGGAGGCGCGGGTGGTAGTGGTAGTGGTAGTGGTCGAAGGATAGACTGGGCAGTGTTGGACCGACGGCGACCGAAGTGGGAGTGCTGGGATTCCGCCCGAGAAGAAGACATACGATGGTGGGAAAGTCGGTCAGATTGCCCTCGACTCCCGCCATGAACGCGACTTCCAACGTCCCCGACGCTGCTGGCTCTGCTGGACCCGCGGTAAGTATCCTGTCATGTCTTGAACGTATGTGCACACGGAGTCTGGTGTCCTGCTCGTTACTGATCAGTCTGTGTTGTAGTGGCGACAGTTTCCCTTTTTCGACGTCGTCCCAGTCAAAGACGTTCATGATCTCGAGAGCTCTCCGGAAATCTTCAAGGTATGAACGCGGCTCGTCTACTACTGCATCTGCTTGCTCATCTTCGGTCTTCACAGGCGACACCAGAGATTTCGACAGTGATCTCTTCCACGTCTGGAGTTCTTGTCGCCGATATACACGGTAGCATCCACTTGCTCAATCGGGACTTTGAGTCTGTCAAGAGCTGGATTGCGCACGTCGACGGACGGGTGACGCACATGGTTGAACAGAAGGATATTCTCGTAACACTCGGCGTACGTGTCGTCCCTTACTCCCGTATTTCCTTAATAACAAGTTGTAGGAAGAAGATGCCCTCAGGTTGCCTGTTCTCAAGATATGGGATATGCATACCTTCGACAGGAAGACGGGTGCTCCGATCCTGCTTCGCTCAACCAAAATCCAACTAGGCAACAGACCGCATCCCGTAAAGCCACTCCTCTTCTCCCTCGCTTGCATGATTGTTAATGCCTTCTATCCAGGTTACAACTGTCGCTCTTTCTGCATCTCTGTCCCATCTAGCCATTGGACTAGGTGATGGTACAGTTATCCTCTACCGGCACCTCGATCAGTCTCTAGCATCTTCGAACTCCCTAACCAGTCTCCCCAAAAGTCGTGTCGTACATGAATCTCCTACGGAACCCATCACAGGACTAGGCTTTCGTGAGCCTACAACCGAAATTCCTAACCTGTATCTTTTCATCATTACAACAAATCACGTCTTGTGTTATCAGGCTTCTGGTAAGGGAAGTGGTGGCGTACCAAGCGTTGTCGATGAAATTGGCACTGGACTTGGATGTACTTGTATGGACTGGAGAGGGAAGGATGTTATCATCGCAAGGGATGAGGCGATTTATGCGTGTAACACCGATGGAAGGGGAAACTGTTGGGCTTATGAAGGTGCGGCGGGTCCATTGACGCGAAAAAATCCTCTGATCCTCTCAGCTTAGGCAGCAAGTCATCTATCCATACTCACCTCAGCTATCTTGTCATTGTCTCACCGCCTTTTATTCCTACCGCGTCTTCTACTTCTGCCACTGTCAGGAATTTTGTCGCGCGCTCCGGGAATGCCCAAGAGACCGATATCACAAAAGTGACAGTGTTTGATACGGAAAACAAGATCGTCGCGTATACTGGTCCTTTCAGACAGGGTGTTAGAGCCGTGATATCACAGTGGGGCAACATCTACGTGTTGACCTCAGATGGTCAAGTACGTTGTCTCTTCAAACTTCAGCCGGAAAAAACGCGTAAACTGACGCGTTTCCCCCTTGTAGTTGCTATGTCTACACGAAAAGAGCACAACAGATAAATTGGATATGCTATACCGCAAAACCCATTTCCCTCTCGCACTTAATGTCGCTATGACTCAGAATTTGGATGATTCGAGCGTTGCTGACATTCATCGGCAATATGGTGATCATTTGTATATGAAGGGTGATTATGATGGTGCGATGCAACAGTTCGTGCAGACTATTGGGTTTTTACAACCTAGTTATGTGATACGCAAGGTACTGAGTGTCGCTTCTTCTTTCTTGGTGATAGTGCTGACGATTCGTAGTTCCTTGACGCCCAACGAATTCATAACCTCGTAACATACCTCCAAGAATTGCATACCCTCGGTCTCGCTAATTCCGATCACACAACATTACTCTTGAACACCTACACCAAGCTCAAAGACGTCGCGCGTCTCGATACGTTTATCAAGACCGAATCGAAACGCACAACCAATGGCGGTGGTAGCGGTGTCGTTAAACCCGGTACTGGAGATGAATTGCCATTTGATTTGGATACCGCTATACGAGTGTGTAGACAAGCGGGGTACTATGAACATGCCGCGTATTTGGCGGAAAAGTATGAGAGACACGAAGATTATTTGAGGATTATGATCGAGGATGCTGGGGAATTTAGGGCCGCTGGAGCTTATCTAAGGAAGTTGGGTCCTGAAATCGTAGGTGTCTCTCCTCGCTTGCATTTCTGCACAGACTAAATAGGTATTATAGGCAGAAAGCAATCTGGCTAGATATGGGCGGGCAATGTTACATAGCTTGCCGGAGGAAACGACACAGCTGCTCATTGATCTGTGTACGATGACAACTGGATCGTTGAGAAGCGAGTTGTTGGAGGAAACAGGGACGCATACGGCGACGAGACAGTCAACGACATCTTCTACGGCGACTGGTGGAGCTTCGTACCTATCGTATTTGGCTCTCAATCGAGGCCTTCAACAACTACCGCCTTTGACTATGGATCAAACTACGAGTACCACCCAGCCTCCGTCACCTTCCACTAAGACTATCAAAGCGGATGCCCTTCCCATGTCTGGTAGATCCACACCTGTAGCACCTGCTACACCCAAGGGAGGTGGAGGTCAACGCGCTCAGACTCCTACCACCCAACCTCAAACAAATCAAAGCCCCGCCACCCCTCAACCACAATCCCAGCAAGTGCAACCTGCCCCTCCTGTGAAGCTACCCTCTCCTCGAGTGTGTTTCGCACATTTTGTGGATCATATGGAACAGTTTGTTGTATTTTTGGAGACGGTTGCATCTAGGAGGTATGGTCAGTATTTGGATGGGGGAGCTGGGCAAGGGGTTTCGATTCAGAAGATGAGAAGTTCCTCAGTTTCGACGCATCAGCAAGGTGAAGAGGAGGATAGAGAGGATCAAGTGGCTATTTGGAATACGTTGTTGGAGTTGTACCTGACTCTGCCTTCTTCACTTGTTCAAGGAGAAGGAGAAGGGGAGTTGAAGAAGAAAAGGAAGGAATATGAAGAAAAGGCGATGAAAGTTTTACGAAGCCAGTTGCCTTATGACCCTACGCATGCCCTAATACTTTGTTCGACCCATGGGTTCATCAATGGTCTCGTCTTGCTTTGGGAGAAACTTGGGATGTATGAGGATATTATTTGGTTTTGGATCGAGAGGTTCAAATCTGGGGGGATGATAGTGCGTCGAACAAGGTTGTGGAATGTTTGATGACCTATGGCGGTGGTAATACTGTGGAACCGCAACAACAGTTGTATCCGATTGTGTTGAGGTTTTTAACCTCGACGCCGGAGCTGTTAGGGAAACATCGGGAGGATTTGAAGGGGATTTTGGAACATGTTGAGGAGCAGGGGATCATGCCGCCTCTGGGAGTTGTGCAGTTGTTGGCCAGGAATGGGGTAGCTAGTGTTGGGTTGGTGAAAGAGTGGTTAATGTCGAGGATTAAGGAGTCGCAAGATGAGGTCGAGAATGTAAGTGTTAGATTGGGAGATTATAATCTTTTGCTGACCTCTTCTGCAGGACAAGAATTTGATTGGGTCGTATAGACTAGAAACGGCAGAGAAGATGAAGCAGGTAGAAGAATTGACGGATACGCAACATCCCAAGGTGTTCCATGTTACAAGATGCGCAATATGTAAAGCACAGTTGGACCTACCGGCTGTCCACTTTATGTGCAATCACAGCTATCATCAAAGGTTTGCCAAAAACAAATTTTATTTTTATCATTCTCATCACAATGTTTTTTTTAGGTGCATACAAGAGCACGATGTGGAGTGTCCGATTTGCGCGAGAGAACATGGAGTTATACGTGAGATCCGGATGAATAACGAGAGACTAGCGGATCAACATGATGCTTTTATTGGTGAAGTACAGGAGAGAGGGTTCGAGGCTGTCGCTACGGCGTTTAGCAGGGGGATTTTGAACATGCCTCGGGGAGAGGAGATGGTGGGATAATAGGATACTTGCCTGTTTCGTTTTTTGGTTTCTTTTTTTTGCTTTTGTTTGTAGTCGTGTGACACACTTGGTTCTTCGTCTCCCTTTGCGCGATGGGCCGAGATCCTCCTTTCAAGTTTCCTCACAAATCGCGGAGATGTCGCGTATGTCTTTTCAATCCCCTTGCTCCTGATGGCCGCTGGCGTCCCCTTCTGCAAAAGACAAAGAAAATCCGCTGATTTTCGACCCGCGTTCTTTCTTTTAGCACTTTGACGATGAGGGGATTGAAAAGAGACACCAGTGTGATTTTAGTAGCGCTGATTGTTGGTTTGCGCACCCGGACGATCCTGAATGGTATATATGCCGGACGAGGCATATGGGCGGGAAGGTCCCCAAGGGACCCGCGGCTGATATGGAGAGGTATGGTGGTCGGGGGAGGAGTGGCGCGTGGTCGAGGTCAAGGTCTAGGGAGAGATCATGGTCCAGGGAGAGGGGGAGGGACCAGGGATGGGGGGAGCGGGGACGACAATACCCGTCGCGGTCGAGATCGCCGCCGCGGAGGAGACCAGACTCGCTGGCCTCGTCGCATGCATCCGCCGTGCACGGACCCATGTCGCCCGGACATCTACTACGAGAATCACGTCGCGCGTCAGTCAACTACAATACCGAGAATAATCACTCTCCCTTGACATCCGCCTTTGCCGTTCAAGCTTCCCCTGTTCTGTCCTTGCCACCGCCCTCTCCAGCCCAACCACCCCCTGTACCACCCCCACCACTACCGCCGCCGCCGCCGCCGCCAACGCCTGGGTCACCTGTGCAACTCTTCACACCAATTCAGAGGATCAGGCCTGAAGTCACGACGTTGGAGAGGACCGCTACCGCGAGCTCTTTACCCACTACCGCTATTGGTACGTTTACGGTACCACAGCCACCTGTTGTTACTTCGACCACAACAACCGAGCGTCCTGACGCCCAGCCTGCTCCTCCCCCGGAACATTCGTCACTTTCGCCAGCAATACCTGGTCTGACTTCATCGACAAAGCAACCATCGGCTCAGGAGAAAATGTCTGTTACGTCATTGGAAGAAGGTCAAGTTGCGGAAATCCCACCACCACTCAAGGAATCAGGAACGCGGGCGGCATCACCTTCAGCACCTTCACCGAAACCACCACTATTACCAGTCCCCACCCCGCCCAGTTTTGCGCGTGAGTCGACTCCGGTGACTGAGATCTCGCAGGAAGCGAAAATTGACATGTGGAATAAACGAATCCAGTGAGTCTTCTCAAGAAGGCCGCTTCTTCAAATCTGATTGCTGAACTTGCTGTTCTATAGGACATTTGCTGAATTACTTGCCTACAAAGATAGAATTCAAGGGCTTGAAGCTGATATCAATGACCTCACTCGATATACTACGTCCTCTACCTTCGCGTGGTTGAAGGATGGGTCTGAAGAAAAAGAACGTATACAGTCCAATCTCGATGAACTCATATCCGATAGGGACGCAGCGATACGAGATATGCAAAAAGGATTCGATGAACTGGCCATTGGTTCCACCTCTTCGGATACAACTGGTGCTGAATGGCCTAGTCCACTTGATATCGCAGAAGCACAGAAGAAGAATGATAAAGTGAAGGAGTATGTTGTTGGATTAGCAGATGTGATGAAGGAGGTTAGTCTGACGTTGAAAGGGTTAGAAGAATTGATGGAAAGAGGTGACGATGGGAGGAAGAAGCGGGAGGCGACCAGAAGGAGCGAAAAAGGAAAGGAGAAAGAAGTACTTTCGGATGACGCGATGGATATTGAAGAGGAAGAGGTACCAACGGCTGAAGCTGCATCATCACCGGAGGGTCAACGGAACGAGGATGAGGGTGCAGCAATAATCTCCGATACCTCGTCGTCGTCGTCGTCGTCGTCACGCTCCCTCGAACTATCCAAAATACGTGCAAAATTTGAAGTGATGGAAATGTCTATCCAGAACGTGGCCATTTCTTTAGATCAAACTGAATCTAGCTGGATGCAAGGCGTCAAAGAACTATTTCAAGATCTTGTTCTCAAGCAAAAGAAATCTGTTCGGAAACACGTCGGGAAACATAAACAGCTGATTGAGCAACATGCTACGCAGCTCAAATCTTCTCTTGGCCAAGTTTCTGACAGTGTTGGCGCCACGAATGTGAAAATGCAAAACGTCGCTGATGAAACGTCGCAAGCAATTGAGAAGATTAATCAGTTAGAGCGCGAAAGGGATTCTCTACTAGAAGGCCACAAGAAGTTTTTTGAAGAGGAACTGCCAGAGTTGAAGAAGTCTTTTGAGGAGTACGAAGCACAGAGGGCGGAGGATAGGAACAGGATGGACGCACTTGAAGCTGCTCTAAATGCATTTATCAATCGACCGCCGCGGGAGCCACGCAATTTGCATAATGGAGCCTTGGCGATTCAAACACCAACGCCCACGACTCCCACACTACATCCACCTACACCACCAACCTCATCATTGACATTCCTACAATCATATCCCTCTTCTTCAACGATTCCTGCTTCGTCCTCTTCATCAGCCTCTCTCATCCATCCCGCTCCCTCTTCCTATGATGCTTCTTATCTCCTTCAAAATATCAAACCCATCCTAATATCTCTGCTTCGGGAAGCCGTCAAACCCTTACTTGAAGAAGTACGCCAGAAACTTGAGGAATTGGTTTCCGAGCAGAAGAAAGAGATATATACCAATGTTTGGAGTAAAATTCAGCTTACCTGGCAGATTTTAGGGAAGATCCAGCAGAAAACCGAAACCGATCCGGATATATTGAATAAAGCTAATACGGCTGCTCCTATTGCGGGGAGAGCTGGTTCGGATGGACTTGCAAATTTTGGAGAGAAGGAGAAAGAGAGAGGTGGTGGTGGTGGGGTGAATGGGCGTTCGTACTGAAGTGTGTCGTCGACAAATGCTGGAGCTCAGCCGACATCTGCGATGAGAGGGTGTGGTAATTCTATTGCGAATGAGAATGGTGCTATCATTCCGATTGTTAGTCATGGTGTTATCAGACAATAGTCCCTAACACACTCCTCTTCATCTTTCTACAATGCATACTACTTTCTTGTGTTTTTTATGTCTCTCGTTGTATTATATCCTTGTGTTCCTTCATTATTTTTACTTTGCCATATTTTCTGCCATGTATTTGTTTCCTTTCTGTTTTCCTCCCTATGACGACTAGGGACAGAAACATTGTCGTGGTCATTTTCTTCGTCCTCTTCCTTTTGCATGTAGCATCTGTTGTACAATCATTTTTCATTTTTTATATACTCACCACACAAGCACTCTACTCAGTTGAAAGTTGTGTAAATTTTTTTCCTTTTCTTCTTTCATATAACATAAATAAACGCGTATAGCGTCTTGTTACAGTGTTGGACTGTGACGATTACTATGAACTCAGTCAAAACTGCGTTCGAACACAGATTGACATGGTTCGACTTCATTTTGGAGTTTGAACTCATCCGGGCAGAGTGTGACGGACGTCGAACTGAACCAACTGCTCATCCTGACGAGGTACAGGTAATCAATAACCGCCATTGGGAGATGTACGAAGTTTGACTTCTTCCCCTGGGTGATGGATGGATGGTACAGTGTGCTTGGTTCTCTCCTATTTCATCTCTACATCGTTAAAGATGTCAATGATCGGGCAAAACACGTCACAAATCGAGGGATGCGCATGCTTGGGCGCGATTGAGATGGTTTGCTGGTGTACGATCGCGGAAAAAAAAAACAACATTTTCGGTAATGAAGATAGTGAGTTTGACTTGAGTTGAAGAGCTGGAAATGAAATGCCCTGTGGCGTATAACTATTGTTGCAGCGTGAGTGGGTTTGAAGTGAGTTGGTGTTCTCCGCTTCTCTACGTACCGGGCTGATTTTAAATCTGTTTCTCCCGAGTAACTTTTTACTTAGACTCTTGGATGGTTCAGATAGTTTTCTTTTGGGTTCGGTGCCTTGTAAGGTAGGTCCGGTTCTTCGCGATAGAAATTTGACTACTCCGGTGAGTAGATTCAATTGGTGGGTGATGATTAATGGATTGATTAGGAATACCTTTGAATGTTAGTGGTTCGCGTTCGTTATGCTTCGGCTTTTTACTTGATGGTATGATTGATCCCCTATTAAGGAAATCCCGTCGGACGTCTCTGTTTGTTAGGATATTGGAGTTAGGTATCAGAAGGCACCTATGAAATGCGGCTGATTATGGGCCTGATATTGAGGCTTTGAGCAGCAGTTCTAATTTACATCAAGTTTCAAAATCGCAATTTGTACTAATATGGTGTGCCTTTCCCGAAGAATAGTGATATCCGGTCTCTTTAAGTAGACCGACCATGCAGGCACGAGTAAATTACTCACTTCAACTGCCACCAATCATCCGGTTGAGAGCCAGGCAGCACAAGCCAAAGTTTCCGAGGAGTAACCCGATAGACAACTGCATCTACTTACTTAGATGCCGGTGTTTTCAGTCTCCGAGACGATCTATTTTGACGAGCAATCAACGGAACAGTACTTGTGTTGAGGGATCAATCGAGGAGGATCGGCGCTTTCAATCTTGGTATGACGAAAAGGGTTATTGTTTCTATGTAAGTGGCGCAAGATGGGGTTCAACCGACTATTTCTGTCAGAAGGAAGGGTGATCGTCTGTCAGTGACAGTGACAACGGGGAATGGCCAATGATCAACAAAGAGTTACTTTGACTGAATAACTGCGCGTTTTCTGATATTTAATTTCGATCAAATCAAACACAGCGGCCGGAGGTATAGTAGATGTCGTCATATCCGTCTCTTCTACGGGACCAGAAGTAAGTGCCGTTCCTAGAAAGCAATTACATGGCTCTAGAGGGGAGATCCTGATGATGTTCGCGGGTTCTGGTATAGCATCCGCGCAAATCGCGGAACAAGTCCAGGAGGGGGTAGACGGAGTGAAACAACACATGCATGTGCGTTCATTTAAGCCTAGTAACGTCGAATAGAAATGGGCCCTTCTTAGCTTGGTTCATTCTTCAGAGTCACAACGAGGATGTGGTAGAACGGAAGAGGCATAGTCGGTTGGCGCGCAGGATATGTCACAAACCTTAACCCTAATCTATGAGCAGCTTCCTTCTCTGACCCACCACGATGATTTAGTAGCCACGAGCTGAATTCTGTACATCTTCGTAGTCCTGCGATCACGGTGCTTTACCCTGACAAAACAGCAATCTCTTCTGCTCATTGACTTCGTCCCAAGCGTGTTTTGATGATGTATCCCATATCTGTCATCTCCCACTACTGGACCATCATTTCCTCTTTCACCAGAGTGCTTCCAGGATCGTAGGCCCCATTTGTACTTTGCCTCACTCAAGCAACGCGGTTCTGTGCCGTTTTTAATCGTACAAAGAATCCAAAACGACGGCGATTCCCAAGTTTCATGTTCGTATTTCTCCGTACGCCGCACCCATCCTCTGACTTCGACTTTTTTTACATCAAGGCTACGCTTCTGATACTATATTGGCTCCGCGTTACGGAAGGACCTAGACAATGAAGGCCTGCAGAGATGTTCGTCATCTGGAGGATAACTTTTCACGCTGCTCTCTGACAAAGGAATCGGTGGACCTCAATTTTGTGGACCCCCTCGTGCTTACCGCGAGTGAAAAAATGCAGGGCAGCCCCTATTGACTTGTATAGAACCGCCTTCGATTACATACACTCAATGCGCAACCGTGGTTCACCAACTGGGAACAGAACCGAATTCAACCTGTCATATTATCATGGTGGCCCTGCCACGTGCTGGAGATGGGACCATATGGCCCCCAAACCCCAACGACTTGATTATGAGTCCTAACCGAGCGCTATGTCACTAACTTGCAGACTGGATATATCTACGAAAGGAGATCATGAAAATGATCTTATGGGTCCCTGAGTATGACTGTTGGCCAGCTGCATTCTTGAAACTGCGGGGAGCTCAGCTATGCAATGCTCGTTTTTGGTCTGTGCGATTACTATAGAGGCCGATGTTAATGGCATACCGCGCCTATTGTGCCACCAATTTTCGTCAAAATGCCCTGATTCGCTTCATCACCATGCCATGCTTTATGATGGCTCGTACAAATTTAGCGCAACACCACGATACAGTTAGAGTCCGACCACCAGGGTCACTGAGAAGAATTAGAGATGTCATACGCTTAGGTGCGACCCTGAAACATGAGTCCGATATCCGCCATTTGGAAACTGCGTTCTACTGTGTTGCGCCACAAATATTTGAGCAGGGACAACGGCATCTTATCTGAACAAGTTTTTCTTCACCTGCATGTGTGATGGCCACCTTCTAATCGGTGAGGCAAAATTAAGCTCCCCTATTCGACTTCACATCGGAAATTTCCTAACTCTTCTTGACAACCTCGTTGCTCCGTCTATGTTCAAATTTAGCTTTCAAGTATCACGCTCGCATCGGCAGATTTTAGAGAGATGGATCCATCACCACTCTGCTTAAACTGCTGTTGTGGACCACGGGGGTTTGTCCTGCCTATTGATGTTCTAGAGCCACTGATGACCCATCGCCGTCCCATATTCCATGGCATGATTATGTATAACCTTCACCTCATCGTCTCCACATGAGGAGGCTACTTCCTCCCTCGTTGCTAATTAGAAGAAGCTAGCTACACGAGGCATGTCAAGTGTTTTTCGGTAGATATAGATACTTCTTTGTGACTGAGTTCTCGAGCCGAAACGTCAAAATTATCCCTGTGCTATGGGCAGTTGTGATAATTACCCAATGCGCTTCCTTATGTTGATGTCGTTCTTCAGGTAGCTGTTTTTCCCTTTGTTGTTTCATGTATAGGTAACGGTGGCCAAAGTGATCAAACACGTTCGTTTCGACTGAGCACGCCTAAACCGGAGGTGAATTCTCTCAAGCTAACGGCCTCATCTTCCTCGGGACAACCTACTACTCGGCTGGCTGATATGGAGTGAACGACACCAGGCGACGTCACAGGTCGGCACCGCCAAATCCATAGAGAAGTTCAGCATGAACCCTAGGCTCTTCGGCATTCGCCAGCTTAGCCGCGGCAAGAAATTCAGGCAATAAAAACGAGTCATTTCATTCTTTGGAACGTCCAATGTTCAAAACGCGCAGGCACCTCGAGAGTTTCATCTCAGTCTTGCTAAGGTTCTATAAGAATCTAGTATCTATCGCCATTGGCTGTGAAAACTTGCTTGAGCCACGAGATAACTGGCAGCGGTTTTTCTGTTTCCGAGCTGGCCTGATTATCGTTTCACGGGCAGTAGTGTTCGAGTCCAAGTTGATTGCTAAGGTTTTGAGAGAGTGAGCCACACTGTAGCGATCGGTATCAGCTTTTGCTTCCTTTCGTCGATCAAGCCTACAAAAGTGAAGACTGGAAACTTGTCTATTCTTACCATGTGTTTATGTGTTTGAACCTTCGATTGGACTCTGAGAACCCACGAGAGATGCCCAAAGCCCCTAGACTGTACATGAGGCTCCAAACTGAGATACTTACTTGTGACATAAAGTGAACGTTCTGGAAACTGGCGTCGTCTGATGGTAAAATTGTTCACTTGTAGCAGATCATTGGCGAGGATACAACTCAGCCCGCTTCCTGCGTATCGTGCATGATCTATCATATATCGCCTACTATACCCGAGCTCTTGAATCGATACCTGATAGAAGCTGATAACTCAACTGGAACATTAAGCAGGTTTTGAGTCGGCCCTTGACGATTTTCATTTATCATCGTTTGACCGGCATTTGCCTTAAGATGATAACAAAGTTAATTATATTCACTGTTTTTCCCCGTCCATGCCGACCCTACCTATCTGGATTAGCGAAAGGGCAGTCTTGGAAGTCACAAAGAAGGTACCTCACTCCGTTACTTTGAACGGAGTTTGAGAGTCTGTTACAGGGATTACGATTCGCAGGTCTGGCTCAGCTTGGAATTCCGGCCCTTTTTGCTGGATAGACCCGAAAGTTCCCCTTGCCCCTAGCGCTGATCGAAATTGACAAGTCAGCAACCCTTACCTGACTAGGTTGCGTAGCCGGTACTTATCAGCTGTTATAGTAGATATTGATGCTGTAACCGACAAAACTATGTGCAATTTGAATTAGAAATGACACCATACTAAGGTACGCCGTACCTTTCTCCCTGTTTATCAGCGTTGAAGATTCTGTTCAGGGTATTTAAGTGTCTCAAGGGTTGGTAATACCGCACTCTGAGTCATCTCGGAATTGAATATTGATCAGCGAAAGACGATAAATTTTAGTCAACTGCGAGAGGGCCGCAAGTGCTTGATAATCAAAGCTCCCAAGTTTCTTTCCACGGGTGATTCCTGCTGACCAAGAGCTTACTGGCAGGCCAGGCCCAAGCTGCGGCGCTGATAATATAGCTTTGCGTAGTAGATGATGACGACAATTAAACTAATAAGATAATCAGATCCCAAACCGTAGCTGCTGTCAGTGGAAACGCTCGGGGTTCCCGACCCAGCTGATACCGTCATGATGGCGCCGTTATTGACGTCACTGATTCGCTCACCTTGGCTTACTGTATTATATCGCATCAAATCGGCCACGATACATCAACCAAACCGTTTGGTGCTCTTATGTACTTCTCAAGCGGGTTTCAACTTGGAAACGTGGATCACTTCCAATGTCGCTGGTCATATGAGCTTTATCAAATTCGAACAAAGAATTCTGGAATAGGCGGGTGAGCGCACTCACACGGTCATTACGCCCAATCCTTCGGTGCCTTTTAGAAAGTCAGATAAAATTCTCAAAATCGACGCTTGATTTCCAAAACCCAGCAAAGCAACCCACTTCCGAACTGGTTTCTCAACCGGGCTAGAGGTAGCGAATGACCACCAGCCAGTCATTATAATGCGCTTATCCCCCTATCCACAATCATATGTACTGACCTTCTGACTAGTCAATGAAAAAATCCCAGCAAATTCTCCCGATGAATATACGATGTCAATATGAAGACCTATTTAGGAGAGCTACTCATGGTCAAGACTTGATCATGACCAGCCGCTGGGCGCTGGCAAAGAATTACGATGGAAAAGGATTGCCTTTCAGTGATCATGATATCATATATACCGCCCCTTATCCGTATTCCACAGGAACAGACAGGAACAAGATCATCCATTGATCAGGACTTATCGGACGGATGTGGGGCAATTAATAAACTTGACCGATGTTTTACCGAAACCGCAGTGAGTGCATTGTCGAGTTTCCTCGTGCATTTAATTAAATTGCCAGCAAGCATGTTTATAAAATTCATATTTTTGCAGGTTTTGAGTTTCACTCTCTGGACCGCCGCCTGGTTCGCCAAGTTTGCTTGTAAAATATCATGTGAGAGATGTCCACTCATCGTTGTCCGAATTTCACGAGTTTGCAATACAATACGAGAGAAGCTCAGATCATCACCTGCGAATGCTTGGCATACTGCCCTACACGATGGTTGTAATCGATAGGAAGAGAAAGGCGTGGCAGTTTAGAGATGTTGCCCACAAGGTGCTAAGGCTGCTGGCGTGTTCCCATAGGTGAGAGTTCATTGATAGCAGATCGGTTGGTTCTAGATATTACTGCTGCAGGTTTTCTTTAGTAAGTTCTATACGGCTTGACTATCCGGTGAAAGCTTCCTGAAGATGTCATAACACATGCCTGCCTTGCTCGTCCGCGAGGTCTTGTTGGTGAATGAGTCGTTTAGGCCGCAGGAAGAAGCTGATCACGAGTTTAAGAAAGGGTGGGTTCATGGGATCACCGGTCCCACACCGTGCAGTGCTTGCGTGTTCCCATATTTTGGACTCTAGGTCGTCCGGATCATAGAGCCGAGTGAGCCTTTGTCCAATACGAAAGAGATCACCAATCATTCGATCAGTGGTCAGTTATCTTATCAATATCCTTTCATGGTCGACGACGTCATTTAATTCACGTTCCATTCACTTCTATCACTGCGGGTCTGGCTTCGAGGCTCCAATGACAACAATTATTGCATAAGGCTGTATAGGGTTACACTACTAGTAAAGCTCCCGGGCGTCAGTAGGTGCTATGATGCAACCAAGAATGAAAAGAGCAACCCGAACCCCCACTGCTTGTCCGACTTCGAAGGAACTTCCACAATGCCTTTAAAGGGCAATGCCTATCGTTTCCGGTCCCTCCGTAGCTGGATGAAACTCAGAAGCTAACCTCCGTAGCGAGGCGGGGCGATGCCTCTGGACCCTGAGAGGGATTTTTGTATTCAAGTCACCTCGAGAAGGACAAGATTCCATGCCCCGTTTGTTTCAAAACTGGCCTGCGGAAACATGTAGAAAGTCTGATTCGAACGAAGCTGTCTCTATTGTCAATGTGCGATGTAGGTTGAAGGATTCCTCCTCGGTTTGGTTTGTATGATGCCCGTATGGTGCCGTTCTTGTTCGGAAGGAATGAAATTCCGTTTCTAGTCGCTTCTTTGGATTCTGGTCAACGAGGATGTGGGCTGTTATCCTCAAGACTAACAGCCCTCGGCTCATCGGTATCTATCACAGTAATAACCCTGGCTTCATGAGTTCTCGCCCCTAGGATACTCATTACCGTCCAGCTCAGATACCCTTTTTGCCATCCTGAAACTTGAAACCTTGATTCTAGAGTATACAAAAATCACGCACACGATAATTTGTTTCAACCTCAGCGTGAAAGTTAGGTCATGAAAGAGGAACAGTGCTGGTAAGTGGGCTGACTTACAATAACGATCAGCACGTTGGCTGCCACAAAAAGTCGAGTTATGCTCGGCGCAGAATTCAATGTCAGCTCCACGAGTATACAGCACCTTGCTGTTGACGGTACTTGGGACAGCATTACCGTGTTTGTTCTTTTCTTCCTTACCCGAGTCGTCCATGCGATGGTTCATCATTCGTTCTATCTCTCCTTCAAGTAATCCACAAGTGAAGGTCATCAAAATCTGAAACCTTCGGCGTACTCTAGTTATCATTGACTCTGCACTGCGGTTCTTTGTCTTAGAATCTTCCACTTCTAGTTAGAGTTTTCTCAGGTGAGTGGGTCGCCCGAGACACAACGAGACCCGTATCTGATGATCTACGCATGGCCTATCGCCTGTCCGGTCCCAGGGAAACTTGGCCGGCGTTGCTTGTCTTTGTTGTCGGGAACAACCAGCCACGGTGGTGCGTACGGACTTCCCTTGAGGAGAAAAAGAAAAACAGGCAGAGCCGAAAAACGGTTGGTAATAACCCCGCCAGGACTTTTTTTTTGAGTCGGATCACCATTAACACATCATCTTTGAATATGCCTCGGAGATGCCCGCTTGTACAAAAAAAAAAAATGAGGCATGAAATTGTATTACCTATCAATTTATTTCGCAAGTGGTAGCTCTCCGGTTCGAGTGGAAGAGGATATTAGTTGCAAAACGCAACCGAATCAACGTTCCGCATGACTACATGTAGTAATTGAACTGACAACCTGTTCAAAACTTCTCTCGCGACGCATGTCAACCGCATCACGTACCCTCTTTTTTTTCTATACCACGCATCTCTAGGCACTTCTAATTAGCTAAAGTTTCGGCCTTTCCGTAAGATAACTGCCGAATAACATGTTGTCAAGTGCTACGAGACCAAAACTGGAATTTCTCACCACACAAACGCGAATTTTAAACTCAATTATTAGCGAACTCTCCAGCGGACAAGAAAAAGAGAAAGACGATCGCGGCCTTCTCGGTTAATGACACGAGCAAGGTTACGTTGAGAAATAAATGTTGCGTACCAAAGCAAGTACACGTGCCTATCTTTAATCGACAGCAGGCAGAAATTCACAAGTTCTCTTGGTACTTGCAGAAGGGGGGGTTGGGCAATTCATCGCCGTAAGCCCGACAAACCCAAAAGGGCCCGACAGCCTACATTCTACATTCCAGGGTGCCCATCATCAGTGATCTTCCAACTAGGGGTCCCTAGTTCCATGAATATCTCTGTCGCCAAGTGGATGGTTGGCTTCTAGCCTGCTAGCGTTTAGCCCTGTTGGACTTATCCCCAGGAGTGCGTAGGGCTCGTAAACACGCATTTGATATAATTCTATCGTCCCCTACCTCCTCTCCAGCCCTTCTGTTCGGTTATGTACCAATTCTCCCCCTCGTGCACTTCTCAATAATAGAAGGGGGTAATATATAAGTAACCGGTGAACGCGTTGTAAAAGTGTGGTTGTAGGAGTCAATGGTCAGATTATTGTTGGCCGCTTCGAAGGTGGTCTCATGAGCACAAAGTCTAGGTCACTAGGACAGGGCCCTGGCACGTTTTTAAGCGCCTCGTACCGACTGTACCGGACGCAGTTCTTTATTAGGGCGGAAACGTTGTTAAAAGATCCGACAACGTTTTTTGACTGGAGTACACATGTACACACTTTTTTGTCTCTTTTTCGATACTGCACACAGAGTAGTGCTACGATAAGGTCGGCGGACAGTTGTATTCGGCGAGAGTGGTGCTATATCGGTGTTTTTATTATTTAATAAGGAAATATGTAGTTTCCCCCGCCGCCTGGGCCACGTTCATGTCCGGAGTTGCTTCTGATATGGTTGAGGAAGGCTCCATTTATGTCAGACCACGCCCCCTCAATGCTTTCTCTCCTTTGTTTAGCATAGAAAGCATTGGAAGAAAGAACCGCTTTTCCTTCTTAAACGGCTTATTCCAAGAAGCCGCTTCGGCCTTTGAGATCGCCGAAGTAATACTAGTGTAATGATAAACTACATAGCACGAAACAAAGAAGACGATCTCCGCCGCCCGTCTGTGTAGTACTCCTTTACATCACGCATTGTAAGATTTCCATCGCCGGGTACGAAACTCCTCACATCCGCCGAAACCCAAACACAGTTACTTTCCATACTCAGACTAACTCAAGGGTCAATAAAGAAGAAAAAAAATTTTTTTTATATAAAATTATAAGGGTCGCGCAAACGATGATCTAAAGAGTAAACACTTTAAGATTTTCTTTGGGGTATTTATATTGTCCCGTGTATGTAATAATAGATTATACCTAACGACACGCGGACGGGGCACCCGGGGAAGCAATGGGTATCTTTGGGGAAGGGGGGGGAAGAAGGGGGGGGGTGTTTGTGTGGCGCCGATATCATGAAAGATGAAATGAACGGGTACATGTATACTTAGCAATGTCTGTAAATTGAAATGAATTCATGTAGATGGGATAGGAATACTAATTAGTGTACAGTAGAAATGTTCGTAAGTAAAAAGTACGGTGTTGGGTTTCTTTGTACTTACCACTTAAGTA
Source organism: Agaricus blazei (assembly GCA_029719445.1). Classification (NCBI taxonomy): domain Eukaryota; kingdom Fungi; phylum Basidiomycota; class Agaricomycetes; order Agaricales; family Agaricaceae; genus Agaricus; species Agaricus blazei. Next base: position 2,342,472 of record SSNC01000002.1, on the reverse strand, counting down.
TATTCAAGGCTCGTGTGTTCTCCGCCGGCACTAGTCGGTAGCCGCTAGTAGCACCTAAGAATTTTTTTCTCCAGGATACATAACGACGGGGCTCGTTGGTTACTAAGGCACAAACCCCGCTCGAGGCCGTAAACATTCCAAGCAAGTCGAAAAAAAAAAAAAAAAAAAATTCAGGAGACCCGGCCGAACCAACACCCGGCGGAAAAAAAAAACCTGCTCCTTCTCTTTTACATCAGTGGTGTTTTGTGCATGACCATACAACAACTGCTACTAGCCACAACATCACGTCATTAGAACCCACCTGCTGTACATCTTCCCACTACCGCAGAATAGCGTCATTAGAATCCACTTGATAGACGATTTCCCAAGACCCCACTTTATCAACCTTCCCACGGGTGCACCATCCCAATCGGCGATGAGCAGATCGTTCGTCGCAAATCTACACGGAAAATTTATTTCGTGGGTTATTTCACAAGGAGTCCTTAGTGTAAACCTTCTAGGCTATTAGGACCTGTCATGGAAACGTTTCATTTGGCCGTATGTTGGAAAATACATGTACGAGCGTCGTCAAGCCAAAAATCGATCTTCCAATCATATGAGGGTATATTATATTATCCCTTTCTGTCGGAACAGGCACACAAAAAACAAATTCTCAAGTCACTCAGGAGATTTTCATCAACAAAGTCGTATCATTTCAACCATAAGACTAGATAATACCGCTGTCTACCCGAGAGAAATACCTAACTACTCGATGCAGAAGAGAAAGAAAGGGTATATATCATACACAAATTGCAATATATGCACGGAGACCCCAAAAAACAGATGGTTCGGAGACGTGTATGAATGCAGAAACGAAAAAGAACGCCTATTGCGGTCTAGTTAGATCTGTAGCAAAGATGCGAGTCACATCGGAAAAAGTCGTAAGATGTCGTGAGAGCTAGAAATACACCGGAAGGAAGATCATGTTGGAAAAGAAGAGAAAAGGAGACGCGGATTGTCGTGCGAGATCGAAGAGCGGTCGTTGACGATGATATAAATGGGTGTCACAGAGCTAGCTGCGACGAGGAGAAAGTGAAAGGCGGGACATGGCCCCTGCCAGAGACGTCGGCAAATAGACAATCGAAGAACCATATGCACAAAGAGAAGAAATGCGAAACAGAAAGCATGATGTGGAAAAAAAGAGTTGTTGAAAGAAAGAGAAAATAAAATGCAGGGTATCGCGATGTCTTGGCAGTGGTGGGCATTGCATAAGGATAAGACGTGCTGCTGTACATAGGATGGGCATGAAGGAAGATCCGGATGATGCATGAAAGACGAGAAAGAGGATAGCCGAGGGCGATTAGCGTGTGGCCATGAGGGCGATGATGTGATGCTTCAGGCGTCTTTGAGCACGGAAGACGCTGAGATTGAAGGCAAGGCAGAAAGTCTGCCAGTGCCGTTGGAAAACGTCGCCACAGGTTGGGACGTATTCGTCCTTTTTGACGACAGCTTCAGAGATAGTCGCGAGGGCGCGCTCCCGGGCGGGGGAGACGTCCATCTGGTCATCCTCGTCAAAGTCTTCCATTTCCTTATTCCTTCCCTTGTCCTTTCTTTTGCGCCTCAACACGGCAGCCCAGCCTTGCTTCTCGTTGAGATTCTCTGCATCGTCTTCGTACAAGGGGGAGGAGGCGCGGGACTCGTACGAGTTGGGGGGGAGTAGTCCAGGACGGAGGACGGGGAGCGAGAAAAGGAGGAGTATGCAGGAGTATAGGAGGAGGGGGACGCGTACGAGTAGCGGCTGTCACGGCGGTACTGACCCGAAGAGCGGCGGTGCGCATACATACTCGAGTACGCGTAGCCATCGGACAGTCTGCGCTCGTCGCACGCGTCGTCGTCGTCGTCCTCATCGTCGCGGTGGTCGTCGTCCGTCATGGAGATGGTCTCCCAGTAGGGGCGGGCCTGGGTGTGCCGGCGCGGGGAGACGGGTCTGGGGGGGGAGATGGGGATGAAGGGGCGGTAGTCTGGGTCGTGGAAGTCGCCGTTGGTGTCCTTGACGATGGGGATGGAGGTGCGGGTGGGGGAGTACTGGGGGTCGAGGAGGCGGGAGAGATCGTCGTTGACGGCGTTGCGCCTGGGCCTCGAGAGGAAGGACATGTTGGGTGGTGGCCGGTTTTGGACGAGGCCCGCGTCTTATAAGGCCCTCCGCGCGCGATCGAGATCTCCAGCCGAGCCGAACCGGGCCGGCTCGCGGGCTCTGCCTCGCCCACTCCGCGTTGCTGGCTCGCTCGCGCTTCTTCACTCGCCCGCATTCATCGCTCGCCGGCCCCGTCCGGCTTCCTCTTTCGACTGGCCTCTCCCCCCGGTCCGCCCTCGACGCTCGCCCCCTAGTCGGAGCATTCTCCCGACCCCTCCCGCCATCGCGTTATTCGGGGTATCGCTCCACGTCATCCCTCGCCGTCCAGAACTCGTGGAGTCTCGTCCTTTCTGGCAACTTCGGTAGAACACCAGCACCGTCCCTCTGGCCCACCACATGGGCATAGCCTCCTGCTTTCGCGAGCGTGTTCTACAATATACATGACTCATGTCCTGCACAAAGCCCATACTTGGGCGGGTCACAAGACCCCTGTCCGAGTGTTCTCGAAACTACCGCATTCTCAACAGAAAGCGGAACTGAGGCTGAGATCTAAAAGCGGCATCTAATCCCACTGCGGAGAACGTAGCTTAATGCGGGGCAAGATACAACGGCCGCGGGAATACAACCTGATAACGCATACCGCAGCCGCAAGTTCGAATCCACGAGAATCACGCTGCTCGCCAGCAATTGACTCGAGTCAATACCTGTCATCTACATCACCAGTAAATGGCCTGTACAACACCGCCCGAACACCAGCATCACACGACGCATGCAAAAACCGCTCCGCTTCCAAATTCCGAGCCCAATGTTCCGTTCTCCCTAACAACCGAACAACAGCGCTACTACTAACCACAGCTAGCGCTACTTTTAATCAAACCACGCGGAAGAAACAAAAAGAAAATCTATCAAAAAAGTAAATCGAGTCGGGGAGCACTCACAAGCGGAGGCGGATTTACGACACAATAATAGTACCCACACAACTACCCGCATTTCCATTCCTTCCAAACGCTTTTTCAGAGGCATTAGTAGTCTTCCATCGTCCCTGTCCTAATACGATTGCGTCCTGGGTACAGCACTTAAATATTAGTTTACATTCTCTCAACATGAATTCAATAGGCAAAGGAGCAGTCCTTGATATGCGATACGATCTGCATTTCGTCTAGCGCCACGAGCGAGTGGATCACCCAGCTTAACCAGAGTCACTCAGCGGGTCAATAATAATAATAAAACAACCCTAATACCACACCTTTCCCCCTCTTTCACAAGGGCTGTGAAGCCATGCATTAACAACTGAAACAACCTTGCTTTTGAGAAGACCAAAACGATGTTTCAATTGACCATAGTACCTATGCTATACAACAGGAGCATAACTAAAACTCCACAACAACTAAAATCAAACCCGCCCCCCCCCCACCTCACCCGAATTCTTTCCCCACTTCATTTCGTCATTAATCATTTCCACTTCCAAGTCGGAACTCGGAAACAAACTTTGATCCACTAAAAAAGAACCATATCCACAAAGAAAATGGTCAAGGAAAAAAAAACGTCATAGCATATCCTACAATGAACACGAGACCCAAAAAAAAAAAGATCCCATGTCAAGTTTTATGATTCCTCCGCGAACACGGAATAGCCCCCAACAAACACAAACCCAACACGAGACGCCCATAAGATCCAAAGTGAAGAGTATTTATTTCAAATTGACATATATATCCTTCATCACCGAAAGACCGTTTCAAAAAAAAAGAAACCCTTAGATTCCGGGGTAATATAAATTGATTTTCAACTATCTACCAGGAATCACCCGCGCACCGATATGCGGGTCAGCATAATACATGCATATACACATATATATCCCTCTATCCCCGAAACACAGGTAAACTCACTCCCAAATCAGACGCTTACAATAATAAGAACAACCGGTGTGCCTTATATCATATTTATGAAACGCATATCAACAAAGACAGCCCGCATGATTACCCGATTGTCATATTAGATTACGAACATCGTAATATATAACGAGTAAGTAGCAATGAGTGGATAACCAAGGTTTGGGTGATATAGAATTTCTAGAAAAGAGCCACATCGTTGAGTTCGTTTGCTATTTAGAGCTCTTTTTCGAAATTTCCGCAGAGTTGTTACAGCTTGGCTGATGAAACCCCGCCACCTCCCTCGTTCTCAATTTCATAACAGCACAGGCTTAAGCACGTACTCACCACGCTGCTACGCGTTGCACCTCAAATTTGACAGCCTATGAGCTATAATCATTCGTTGTTTCTCATCAATCGGGTAATAAACTTCGGCTATGAGATGATAGATAGATATTGAGAGAGGGGGGGGAAGAACAATCGATCCTTATCAAGGTGTAGATATCATCAATACGTAAACTTATTTAGAAACCCGACTTTGCCGACTTGGACTTTGCAGCAAGCATTCATCAAACACCCCCAACTGGCGATTGAACACTTGTTTATATAACTTCATTGCGGGTATATCCTTGACCTGATCGACACGAACAACTGATGAATGTGATCTAATCCATCATAATTGTCCTAAAACCCAACACGGCTAAGCAGTATTCTTCTTCTAAAGAACATTCGAAAATCCGATAACGATTTTGAGACAAAGAAAGAAAGAGAGCCAACTATACGTATCAGTGGATCACTGGACAGCTTGAATCGTGGACGCCTCGAGGTTGGAAGATTTCCTTTTGGTGCTACTTCGGCGTCTATACACGAGCCGCGTGGGCCCGACATAGGAGGAACGCGCGGGTTGCATCCGTGTGGAAAAACTTTTTGATACGCAAATAGTGTGGTCCTCGTGGATTTAGAGAAAAGGGTATAGCACAGGTTGAGTTGGACCGGTCGGAGGTCGTAATTTGACGTATCAAAAGCCAGGTGCTGTTGCGAAAATGCGCATACACGAACATGAGGAAATCCAGAGTTAGAACAGAACGTGAACAGAAAGCCCGTTGCCCAGATAAACGCGTCTTGAAGTTGAGAGAGAGTTTCGGCGATCGTGATTAATGGTTTGTATCGATAAAAGTCTATTGACTCACATCAATCGACGTTATCTCCGCCTTTATCCTTGGAGGCGATCATTTTAACAAGCGACGGTTTCTTGTTTATCGCTATGCGGGGAGGCAGGACAAGACTGTCGGCCATCCGGAGAAGCTCTTCGAAAGATTCGAAACCATCGGGGCCTCGTTCAATCAAAGGAATCACGACGCCAGTCCGTCTGCCAACCCATAATCCATCTTGGAATGAAGTATGTCTTACATATCGAATCGAAGCTTTGGATTCATTCATCGAGGAAACCGTGGACGGCGATTTTTTCGGAGGTGCAGTTTGAGCTTCTTTGGATTCCATTTATTGATCCTGATATGGGGGTTTGTGGGAAAAAGTTTGATTGTGAAGGAGTCCTCGGGGATACAGGAGCGCGGAGGAGTTGGGGAGAATGTTATGGGTTTGCGAGTCTAATGTCAGCGAGTTTAGAAAGGTCCTATGCAGTCCTATGATCGCCGTCACGTGGATACCACCCAACTGAGCCTGGTTTAATTTGCTTAGTTAAGCGACAAGCTCCATTGTGAACCTGATTAATCAACGAGAGCCCTTTATCCTTCTCTGCTCAGGTTATGGGCCATGTTGGGCCCCAGGCCAGACACATACTAAATTGATCAATCAAGTCCATCTTATCATTGCGCCCTTTGTATGAGCATTGATCTGCCACTTAACCCGAGTCGCTGCATAATATGAGAAACATGCCAATGCCACAACATGTTGCGAGATTAAGCATATTTTGGTCTCTATGTAACCCTAGAACCTGAACAGGCTTCTGATTGTGTTTTCTATCTCGCTTGACGTACTACGATTATTCGTGTTTATATCAGGAAAATCACTCCACCCCTACTGGTTTTTCATATATTCATTATCCCTGATCGTCCTTTTCTGTCAGGTATATTGCATACATCATAACAGGCGGTATACATCATCGGCGTCCGGAAAATTGATGATCTAATCTTATCACAAAAGTTAGTTGAAAGGTTCGGCTCTAACCATCTTATCTTATCCGGCTATCCAGCCCATCAGTAACACACTCCCCACCTGAACACTCCATTTCGAGCCTTACACCCTTCTCCGCTTCCTTGTTTTTCTCTTTCGCGAAACTTTGCCTCGTGCGGAAACATGCATCGTTTCTGGATGTTCTTGCTGTTTCCATCTCATATCCTTGGTTCGTTCTTCTAGCCAGCCAATGATGCCATCGTGGCATGATTTGTGATGTCATGCCAGGCGAGAACAATAAGCCTGCACTGGACCTCAGTAGAAAGCTCGACACAGGCACCTGGACCGTTTTGGAAAACTTGGGATTATTGACTCATACCGCTTAATGTCGTCATAACCTCCCCCAATATCAATGTATCTAGTGGAAAGCTTGAGGAGGGGGAGATGAGCTAGAGGTGTGGAACCCGGGGTGCACACTAGTCACACTTGCCCACAACCACAGAGCCCACTGAATTCGAAATACGCGATCCATTGCAGAAGATATTTAGGTATACTTCCCGAAGGAACACATGCTACTACATGCAGCTACCAGCAATTCAGTTCTACATATTCGCATCGCTTGCGTATCCTCCCCCTCTCGCTAAAGAGCTTATGGACTGATTACCGGGGTGGTTTGAGATCACAAGAAAAGCTGACTGATGCAAAGTTTCAATTCCCGGCAGGAAGAGGTTGGGAATTCATTCTGTACACCTACCCGACGTGATATGTCTTTTTACCCGACTTCTGCACCGAAAGCGGTGAAAGCTACCATTGATTAAGCCACACGAGCTGGGTCACCCGAAATCGTCGTGGTAGTCCTGCCTAGTATACATATATGTTCCTTCCTTCCCCCATCAGATGATCTGCTTTGGGCAGCTTTACTCCGGCATACAAGGAGCAAGGCCTGGTTTCTGGAAAGCCCCTGAATTGAAGCCGGAACGGAAGGCGAGGGTTAGGGTTAGCATTCCTTGGGTCGTCTTAGCTCGCGCATGAGACCGTTCTCAGTCGTATCACATGGCCCCTCTACCGCACTCCCTTTCTCTTCCTGTCCTTCTCTCTCTTCATTTTTGAGTAAGTCTCAGAAGCGCCAGCACGATCACTTCGCGAGCTCTCCTCACTTCCATTAAAGTGAGCATTTGCGGGGTATCAGTCGAATCGGCTTACCGAACCAGAAGCAGGTTTCTGGGAGAGACTCAGAGAGAGGACAAAAAATAGCATGGACCACTTTTTCTCAGGCCTATAATTCAGGCTCGTGTTTTCCAGCCTACTCGGTTTGTATTCCAAGGAGCAAAAATTCATTGTGGTGTGACACGACATCGACACGGGATATAGAATGTTCTCTATTTATCTAGTCTATGACTGTGCTCCAACCCGTTGTCGGACGTTAGTGCATTCTGTGGCTCATTGCGCCGTAAGTTCCTCAGCCTCTTGGCAATCAATTGAAAGCTTATACGATGACAGGAATGGTAGAAGAGAGAGGAGGGGGCGCCGGTATAGCTTGAAATATACTCCCGGAAGCCAACGAAACTTGCCTCTCCTGAGCATCGTTTTTTCATGTACCAACGGCTATCGGTTGATTGGATAGCTCGTTTATCCCGGGTCGCCGTATCTGTCCAGAACTGTCAAGGCAGTTTAAAAGTAGTACGTATGAGAATATCCCTTGCTCCGATTGTGACTGATGGGTGGCTTTGAACGTACTATAGAACTCCCAACTGCTGTAAAGGGGGGCTGTAATTCTACTTTGCCGCGGTTCGGTTATAGTGCCCTTTATGCTCGCGCCTCTTCCTATCTGCTGCGCTCTAGAGCCTCCTAACCCAGATAGTTGACAATCGAGTCATTCATGTCCCTCTTCTTGAATTCTACATCTATACATGCTGTCTTTTGGACCGCAACCCAGTCTCCACTTTCCACTTGCAGCCAGCCCCCGGCATACCCCGCATTAATTCCTTCGTGTTTCAAACTCGAACTTCTTCCTCCGCAGGACGACAAGCACCCTTTCCTACCAATAGTGATACCCCCCTTCAGCCACCGAACAGAAAACCACGGGTGCGGCTATAATTGATCGCGAAGAACGGCTATAGCAGAGAGGTGATAGATCGTAACGGTACCCAAGACATGTGCACTAGTTCTTCGCATCAAGTCCACACTCCCATCAGGCGGTCACTATTTGTTCTAGTTTGATGGTCGGGAAAGACGCTGAGCATGTCAATACAACTCAGTCACCCTGTGTTTGCTCCTCAGGGTGTTTTGAGCCCGGCGGTGCGAGCTTGTCATCTCAATTAGGCTTTCTGTACTCAGTCTCGGATTGCTCGGCTCTGTGAGTCACCTTGATTTACCACTTAGACGTTATTTTTGGCGCTGACAATGTCCGCCCGCGGAAATCTAGGATATTGCTGATGGGTACGCGTTCGAGGAAATAACGGATAAGAGGACCAAGCTTGATTGTGTGGGGTGATATTAATGTCGGTATGAAAGGATGTCCTATCTTGGCTGCTTGAGCACCGATTGACCTCCTGTATAGTACATTCCAAGTTAACTTACAGGGCCCGGCATGTTCTTCACCATACTGCTCGATGTACCACCACATCTCCGGTTGGAATGGAAAAGTCAACCTACAATTACATGGATATTCGCCCTCCTCGGAGGATGTGTGAATCAGCTGTACAAACTTCTCTATACTGCATGACCCCTCGTTTTGTCCTCCGGTTTTGACTTCGGCTCGACATCTTTTGATGCTTGTGCGAATCGAGACCCCCTATTTACAGCCATCTCGCCCCGGTCTGGTGTAACTGCGGTGGCAGCTCATCTTCCACCCAACGATCACAAGTTCATGAAACCAGTAATGGCAAAGCAAGGGTTTAATACCGCATTCTTCAACTTCGAAGTTACACGGCGCCAAAGTGTAATAAAAGGCAGATTTACCTCAAATAGGGAACTACGGAGAATATGTGGGTCAGGATATCAGGGTTTTTTTACCACCTGTCGGGCAGACAAGACCTGATTTGTATCTGTCATTTCCATCGTTTTCCCACTTTGATTTTCGGAGACTGCCACTTTTTGAGTCAATCACTCACGCCATGTCATGCCTTTTGCTGCTCATGTTTTTGACATCTTATGTCTTCGTGTCGATGTGATATAGTCTGCAGTATGGAGTGTCTTAATGGTCCGGTTGTGAGAACTACACAAATGTATCGTCGGTGCGTTCGACTGTACCCATTCATCTAGTCTGCAACTGACCAGTGTGCAGGTAGGCTGAGAACACGTAAATACAGTTTTTAATCAAACGAAACGTGGAATCTGCAATCCTTTCGCAGTCAATAGGGCTCATGTTTTCATTTGGTGTGTAAGTATCTATTTTTAGAAATATCTACGCGAAATCCATTGACAATCAATGATCCACGTTGTTTACGATCTCCAGCTCAAAACATAGGTTATCTTATCTGCCTTGCGGCATATGTACACGCGTATTCGTCGTTACCATCGGTTTCTACGTGAATGCCACGACCGAACCAACCGGCTTGAGACACAAACTAGAAAATCGAGCCAACTCAAGTTTGGAGAAGAACCATGCGCAGGGCTACAGTTGTTTGACGCACTTTTTTAGTGCTAACCCTCATTACTATTCGCCAGGTATCAGGCACGTCGATCCGGCTCGGATTGATCGACTTCCTCGTTCTTCTCATTGGATAGAGAGAAACGAACTGGGGCGTTGCGTTACCGGCTACTAATTTACTACCTTAACCCTTTCCAAGGCACTAATTATTCAATTCCTTTACCAAAGTAAGGGTTGATTTGCATCCTTAATCCTAATTCGTCCCTTATGCCAATCCCCTGAGGCGCGTCGACGCGCCTCTACCTGTGATATATTGTGTCCGCGCCATCCAACTCCTAAATTACCGGGTTCTGACCTAAATCGTACGACCGAGCGTAGGCAGGTGAAGAGATGCAAAGACTTGGAGAAGTACTTGTGGAAAAGAAGGTTTCAGAGCCCATGGCTCGATCATACCGCTGTGGACGGGGAGCACAGCTACACCTTGGGTTGGTTAATTGCTGTGCGAAAGCTATTGTCTGGTACTACCGGACAATCGTCTCATGTCCACGCAGTAAACAGACGACTTTCATATGACCGAGGGTTTCCATTGTTGGCCACACAAAACCCTGCATGCAACAAAGTTGGTCTTTTCTTTTCGAAAAATGGCGTCATGGTCGATGGTGGTGATGCTGAGATGGGCCCAGGTGGTAGAGAAGCAACATTTCGATTATAATAACATGAGGTGTGTCGCATTAAACTGAGACTGCATGTTCACACGTGTTTTGCTAAATGTGTCCTCTACCGTTCTATCGAACGAGTTCTCTGCTGCCCGGGCACAGGTACTTGAAAGTCAGACACAAGCGATGTGGAGCTCTCAACGTTCTTTCAGTTAATAGACATCAGGCTCACCTATCACATTACTTCATAAACGCATTGTATACTTGGCTACACTGCTTTGTCGGACTTGTGTAGCTAATAACAGACACTAGAAATGACCGTACTTATTCAAAGGCAAATTGAACCTTTGATAGAATCAGTTCGTTTAAACAGTGCTGCCAGGGCGAAAACCCCAAAAGCCGATCTCGTCACACTGCTATGATCGCTCTATTTGATCTTTTATGTTCATCGATCATACCATTTGGTGGCAATTGTCGGTGAAATGTCAATATTAGAGTGCCAACAAGCCGGTTTCTCCGTTGTTAAACTCTAGTCATGAATTCTGAACCGAAGTTCTGATGTTCTCTAACCGTAACGTTCCGGTCGGTGTTCCGAATTATACAGACCCTCAGGTAGTGCGCACATGCCAACTCTTCTGTGGAGATAGTGTCCGCGGAATTGTGTTTCATTTGTGATGGCGGCTTATCCGGGCCAATAAAATCTCCGGGATCCTCACTCTTCGGTGGATCGCGGCATTTATAACATATGCCGGTTATCAGCCCACTCACATTGTCATCTTATCTAGTCTTATTCCCTCAAATCTTTCCTTTTTGTTCCTTCTTCTCGTTGAGGGAAAAGAATATTCTATAAAGCATATCAATTACTCGGAAACTCACAGAAAAAGGTCGCACACCGTACCTTTAGAAGAAGTGAGCCTCTTATTTACGACAAAGGAATCCCCGCATCTTAAGCTTGAAGAGTGAGTCTGTCTCCGCAGTTTCGCATCCCCCTTATTCCCTGACGAATTTGTAATCTGAGTGACTAAGGCGGGATTCAAATGGGCGGTGGAAGAACGCTGTTAAGATGCGAGTTCGTCGGTCTGCCGCTAACTCAACTTTTTGTTCTTACACGCTTCGTGCGAGGAAGACCGGACTTCATTTCTGATGCAAACTTCCCAGCCATGGTTCGCCTTATCCCAATTCGAAACTTCTTCTTTATCGCTACAAAGTAAGCCATCTGTTGATGTCTAGAAATTCTTTTAATAAAACCCGAGCCTGAGAACTGATGTGATTATCTTCGGAATTCGGAACACTTTCACGTTTGCTACGGTGATTAAATGATGCAAGGCCTGGTGTTGGGTCAAGGGCATACGCATTTTGCCAAACCAAAGGCGTGTGGTGTGCGCTTCATCGTGAGTTATCTATGTTACGCGATTTTTGCTCAGCTGCTGCGATAATCGACAATTGTCACCTGTCTCTAGACCGCGACGTCATAGAGAACGAAAGTCATGCCAGCACGAATAAATCTCACACTCGGTTCAGGTAGAGGGCTTGGGCATGGTTCCAAACTCCCAATTCTCCAGGTAGCGGCCCCAATCAACGTGTCAGTAGGAAGAACTTCGGTTAACCTGGGCATCCAATCCGAGTTGGAATCAGGAGTGCATCCGAGGCCTGGAAGGTGTCTTACGGATTCTTAATGTGCGGCCCAAAGGTTGCCTCTCGAAGCTTCCATCTGTACATTCGGTCTCATGAACAACTTCGAATACGACGGGAAAGGCTCAAGCCCAAGATGATGCTCCACGGAGCGATGTTCGCGTGGGTTATCAAGATGTGGACTCTAGTCGCCGTATCACACGTGAATTATCAAGATGGAAAAGACTATAGACGAAATTCGGAAAGTGAACTGAAGTGTGATTGAAAGAAGCTGATTGGAAACCACGGTTCGCAACTTTGCCAAAATGTCACTGGCTATCCAGGGTGTGGTATATATAGATTGTCGAAGCTGATCGGTGTTCCAAACCGGTCAACTCCGGGAATCAACGCCAGTGATGGATAATCTTTCTCCTGCATACTCCTATGCAGTGGTGTCATATATGGGGTCGTATATGGTGTCGTATAGGTGTTTCGTTAATGCCGACTCGAGCTTCAAAGTAGCCATCGGAGTGATTTCGGTGAGTCATAGTGGTTCATGGTAGAACCACTTGACCACGTTTAATCACTGGTCAGCAACTTCTGTGTAGTGATAGTCCGTCTCGGAGGCGCAAAGCACCGATGTACAAAAAAGGTGTTGATTCTCACAATGGGGTATAGTGCATCGCTTTCTGTCATATCAGACGCGGGGGAAGCATCTTATCAGCACTCATCTCGATGTCATCGGGGGAATAGTCCTGACCAATCACCAAGTCGGCGTCTATGCGAACCAATCGTTGTGCCGAACTGTGATTGCAGAGATGATTGGATGCTGGGAAACAGCGAGTTATTTGAAGTGTATTTTTTCTGAAAGAGCGGTTGGTCATAAATCATGGACCCTCTTGCGATCAGCTATTGGGGTGTCCCTGAAGAGAGCAATTTTTTACCAGCCTGCTTGTACTGGCTTGAATGGAAATGGTGCCGAACTCATTTCCCAGAACGCATGCCACAAACCGCTACACCGGGAGTTTGTCCGACTGAGGTCGGGCTCTCAGCCCCTGTGTCGGTCCGCCTTCCAACAAACCATCCGCAATTGAAGACAAACAGTAGAGGGAGAAGCAAGACCAGTCCACGTGTATCAAAGTACGTGCATTCTCAAGATGGATAAAAGGGAAGCAGGTCGGCCCGGTATGTTATTTTTGATCTAGGCTTAGAAAGCCGAACGTCCGAGTCGGCGCCTTTCCAGAATTAGTGCCTTGGGAAAAGTAGCTCGTACTTGGATACTCTGTCTTCGTAAGACATGTATGGTAATCGGAGTCGGAGTCTACAATTGGCCGTGTCGTTTTTCTGACGTGCTGGTGGTGTGTCAGTGGACAACATTGGAGGTGAAGAAGTTGTCTGCTTAAAGCTGCCAGAGGAACCAATTTGCTTTGTGACATTGAACCCTGACGAACTGAACCCTCAGTGAACCAGGAACTTCTTGCATTAGTTTTCCATGACGCCATGGCGAAAATCTGATTGCGTCATTTATGCAAAGCGTAGGAAATTGCAGAACTTAGCTGCAAGACGGTGAGTAACTGAGTCAGAGTATAGTCAGTAGTCAGCGGATTACTCATTCATGATTACCAGCTACTGTGGCTTACTGATGGTCCTGTCATCTACAAGATGAGAAGAAATCGCAAGAGAACGGCATTATAACCTAAGTGAGATTCCAGGCAGGAGCCACTCAAATGAAGACATGACAACATATACTAAAAATTCAATGCACTTGGGCCGACTGGAATATCTCAGTAACACACTCCCTTAGTAGTCGCGTCTCCATTAATAGTTCTAGCTCTGGCCAGCATTGCACCCCTGGAATATTGCCCTCGTCATCCTGGTATTCGTCCAGAAGCTCGTCAAAAAACTTTCCTGCGCCACTCATATTCAAAATAACAGCTACAGCGGCATGGATTTTGATGTAGTGAGGATCGGGAAGATTGACGGGACAATTCTTCTCGTGGGTAACATCCGGAAGGAAATCATTGCTGTGATCCACAAAGGTGATACAATTATTTTCAGGTTTGCGGATGAAATTTCGATCTACAAAGATTTTCAGATCATACACGTGCTCCTTCTGGATAGGTCGTAAGTAATGAGAAGTCCATTGAGAGCTGGTGAACCCGACCCTTGTACTCTTCATGCACCAATAAAACTTATCAAAGCCACGATGTGCATCCTTTTGAAGCGCCATGCCATTCGACGGGTTGTCCAGAATTTCGTGCAACTTTTCGAGTGTCTGAGCCGGAAGGCGGGAGAAATTTACAAGTATGTCAAACGTCGTCAAAGCTGATTGATACTAGATATATAATGAAGGACGTTTGATCAGCAAGGGATCGTACTTGCAATGGATACATGACTCACATATTCTGACTTAGGATCAAATTCACCAACTACCCTACGAAGTATATGAGCTCCGCTCAACTCGATGGTCCCTGTAGTTGGTTTAGGGTGCGATGGGTCTTGATACCCTGTGACAACACACGTATATCCGTCTCGTTTGATCACCTGGATAAGTTTAACGAAGCGTATTTCTTTAAAATGGATCTACGCACGTCATTGAGGAATAACTTTTTACTTCATCTAGAAGATGCGGAGCCGTTGTCTCAACGGTGGGAGTAGCTGATCGAGAAGGTCGTTCACTCCGCTGATTTCCGTGGCCCCTGGACATTTTGACTGGGGAGAATATCAGAAATTGTTCTTCAAAAGGTAGTGGGACTGACAGTTGAATAACAGGTGGGTGAGCCATGTGGCGCCGAGGGCTGCCAGGGCTCCAACCTCGTCTTCTCCGTTGGAACACGCCAAGATTGCGGACGCCACGTATCGTTGACCACACTCTCCTCCACATTCTTCTGCGCCTGCGAGCACCGCGGTCATGAGTTCATCGAGTCTCACGGATATCTCTTTAGAAACTGTGCACTTGAAGATATATTTTGGGAGCTGGGTGCCAACTTCTTGTTGATGATCCTCCCTGCGGCATTGACCAGTTCTTGGAGAGTGGCTTGGCTCTTTTCGATAACGTCAAGACCAGGCTTGAGTCTGTCTTTATATAAGTCAAGAGAAGCCTTAGAGGAATGTGAAGTTGGACATGATATGGAAACCTCGTTTCTGATATGAGTGTGAGCCATCGGATAGTCCCAAGAGTTTTGCGGCGTGGCATGTGATTATTGAAGCTTTATCAATCATCACCAGACCCAAGACCCTACTTAATTTTAGGAATACACTGAAAGCAACAAATACTAAACAAACTCATATAGGAATTTAATGCACCTTGACCGACTGGAATACCTTGAAAACTGATTCTCTCAGTAATTCCGTCTCCATTAATACTTCTAGCTCTGGCCAGCACCGCACCCCTGGAACTTCACCTTCGCCATCCTGATATCTGTACAGAAGTTCATCGAAGAATCTTCCCGCACCACTCATATTCAAGATTCCAGCTATGGCAGCATGGATTTCGATGTAGCGAGGATCCGGTAGATCGATAAGACTCCTTTCGCGGATAGAGTCCGATATGACAAAATCACTGCTGTGGTCATCAAAGGCAATTCGGTCATTTTCAGGTCTGCGGAGAATATTCCGGTCCATAAAGATTTTTAGGTCGTACACATGCTCTTTCTGGGCACGCCGTGAGCTATGATAGCTCAATCAAGAACTCGGGAACCTGACCTCTGTTTTCTTCAAGCACCAATAAAACTTATCGAATCCTCTACGCGCGTTAAATTCGAGTATCAAGCGATTTGAAGGTTCATCCAGTTTTTCACGCATTTCCTCGAGTGTCGAAACCGGAAGGCAAGAGAAATTTGCTAATATGTCAAACGTTATTAAAGCTGACTTATACTAGATTTATTATTAAAGACGTTCGGCCAACAAACTGTTATACTTAACGTGCTCACAGAATTTGATTCAGGATTATTGTCAAATTCGCCAATTGCCCTACGAAGTATGTGAGCACAGGCCAATTCGAGGGTTCCTGCAGTTGGCTTAGGGTGCGACGGATCTTGGTATCCCGTCAGAACACACGTATGTCCGTCTCGTTTCATCACCTAGATGAGGGGTCAATGAAGCGTATTGCAACGAGAGTCTACACACGTTATAGAGGGATGAGTTTTTTCTGTTGCCTACTCCATCCGAAAGATGTGTGGCAGTCGTTTCGGCAGTAGGCGTGGCCAATTCAGACGATCGCTCATTATCAACGTCTCTGTCGTTCTTGGGTATTTTAACTGGAGAACAATATCAGAGCTTGTTTAATCACGAGGCAGTAGGGCTGACAGATGAATAAAAAGTGGGTGAGCCATGTAGTACCGAGGGCTGCAAGAGCCCCAATCACATCCTCTTCGTTGCAACAAGCCAAGATTGCAGACGCGACATAACGTTTACCACTCTCGCCTCCACATTCTTCTGCACCTGCCAGCATGGAAATCATGACTTCAGAGAGTTTGACGGATATCTCTTCAGATTCTTCTTGTGTGTACCTAAAGATACTTCGGCGATCAGGCGCGAACTTCTCGTTGACGGCCTTCTCTGCGGCATTGGCCAACTCTTGAAGAGTAGCCTGGCTCTTGCTGACAGCATCAATACCTGGTTTGATTCTATCTTTATAAAATTCAACTGAAGCCTCGGAAGAGTGTGAAATTGGGGATGACATGAGACTGTCCAAGTTGGCGACAAGACAAGCAGTGATTAATGATCACTAATTGGTCGTGATGTTTTGATCAGTCGTTAAAATTAGGACAGCCCCTAAGTTTAGGAACGCTTAGGAATGCCTACGGCAACCCCGCGCAATTCACTCACTTTACCAACACACGGAAAGTATGACAGACAAGGTTCAACAAAAGTAATAACTGAATTCACAGACGAAGACCACTCGGAACTCAATCATATTGAAGTGTTCGTGGAAAAGCCTCGGAGAAACAATCTGAAGGCCGATGAGTCCCAAAATTCAGCTCGGTGGTACGATACGGAGTGCCTCGGAACAAGCAATTCATTCTTAGACACTTGGTCATATAGTCATTGGAGTATTATATCATTCTCGTGACGTTCTGTAAGTGGTACGATCGCCGAAGATCGCTAGAGGCGGGCTGAGAGTCCCAAGGGGCCAAGTCGGCTCCCCTTGTGGCACAAGAACCTCGTGAACTGAACTCACAGTGAACCAGGCACTTCTTTCAATTAGTATTCCATGACGCCATACCGAAGAAACCTATTGCGTCATTCATACAAAAAGTAGAGGTCTGTTGACTAGGAGACCATGCAGAACCTAGCCAGCTATGAAATCCAGATGATTCATTCACCTAGTCTGACTTGCTGATAATCTTGACTTCTACTGATGACGCCGAGCTACCTTGACGGGATGTAACGTGCAATACTCTCTATATGTATTTCGGTTTGCCTTTCTCGTAGTTCCTGATAGTATAATTTTATCTCTGATTTAAGTTTCGTCAACTACTGATTTATCATACGAGACAAGTGCATGTGGCCAGACGTCTTCAGCTGAAACGACTCTGTTGCTATATCTTATCGTGGTATTCTGTACAAAGAAATTGTGTCTTTGATAAAATCAAGGGGAAAGGGTAGTAATGACGTGAATAAGAGGGAAGGAATTGAGGACGGGACATGTACAATAGGAACCTGGTTTTGAACAAATCTTGCCTATACCATAATAATCATAAAACCTGCAACGCACGAAAGCAAACAGACAAAAACGAAGCATTAAATAGTAACCAGGAAACAATTATCATACTTTCGCTGACGGAGCCCGTTTCTTGACCTTCGCCGGCTGTCGATCGTGTGAGGCTGGAGGTAGACTTCGAGCAGTTCTCGTAGCAGCCAAGGGTACTCCAGGGCTTGATGACCGGATTTCTTCTAAAGATTTCTTTCTCCTTTGGGGAGTGAAGCTGCTACGCTCGTTATTAGTAGACATAGGCACTTTCCGTGCCTGTGTAAAGAAAAGCCTAGCGTCCCGATTTGAAATGTTTTCAATGAAGTATCGGTTACCTTAGAGATGAAGTGTGAGTATGGCCAAAGGATGGGGTAGAACGACGAACCTCGTGGAGCGATAAATGAACCTCCAGTGGCAACCACTTTACTAGTCTCGTGGATTTTAAAGTTCACTGCTCCCTGAACGACATAGAATATCTGGTAGAGTATTAACGACTGAACATACTGAACAATATAAACTCACATATGTATTATCATTCGTTCCTTTTGATGGTTTACGACAATCTGGCGGTATTAGTATCTGGCCAGCTGCCAGGAACTCAGAGTCTCCAAATATTCTTTCGTAAGACCAGTCCCCCTCGTTAGCGTGATGGAGAGTCAGCCGTTTCTCAGTCCAAACAAGCCCTAGTTTATTAAAGGTAAGAAAGCTGGGACAAAGGGAAAAGTTTACTCACGCCGCTGAACAACACAACGTCGTTCCATATCATAGACCTCACCATTAGGCAGGGTATCATCATCCCACCCTTCTTCTGGATTTGCTGAGTTCTTTTTATACTTCCGTTTCTTGTGCTTCGCGCCTAATGCTACGGGCGGTTCGCTTGGTATTCGATGTATTTCTTTGATCGTAGGGACATAAATCGGTCCGGAACTTTCAGTACGCCCATAGACTACCTTCTCGCCTCTCCAGTACTCGAGGGGAGCGAAGCGTTCTCGCCTACTCTTCCTTATCCCTTCTCGGTAAACTGGAGAGAAGCTGAGGACGGGCACGAATATATAGAAAGAGCACGACTCACCCCGATTTTCTTTTTGGGATCTCCGCGCTCTGGGTTTTTGAGCAGGTTCCTCCACTCTGACTCGCTTTTTCTTCGACGGTGGCGATGAGTTGTATTCCGGCTCACCATCTACAGCATCCAAGTCCTGCGCGATCTCATCCTCTTCTTCTGCATTTTCGCTCCTTTCTTCATCAATTGCTTCATCATCATCTTCCCTTTCCTCCTCTTCTTGAATGTCCTCCAAAGGTGCTTTGCGTTTCCCTTTGTCAACTTTTGGCGGAGATTCTGAGGGAGGCGAGTCTGATTCGCCAGCTTCTTGGCCGTCCTCTTGGTTATCAAGGTCCTCGTCAATCTGAGCAAAGCTCTTTCTTCTTGGGGAGCTCCGTTGTGGAGGTGAGGGCGGCGGAGATCCTGCTTCAAAGTTGCCATTCATATCTGTCATTCCACTAACATCCATATCATTTCCATAATCTCCAAAATCTGCGGGTTCATTGTCGGAGTCGGAGTCGGAGTCGGGCAAAGTGCCGTCGAGAACCACAGAATTCGAAAGGCCAGAAGGACCAGCCTTGGCTGAGCGGGATATTGATGAGCGGCTGCGGGGAGACGGAATGTCATCGAAGTCTACTTCAGAACTTCGTGCGACAGGCCGTGAGGATCCACTGGCATTTCGAAGGGTGGGTGTCGATGGGATGCGTGCACTAGATAGCAGCTGCATAGGACCTGACGCATATACCGTATATATGAACATAGGAAGGCAGAGGAATTGCAAGAAAGCGTACTGTCGTCTATGTCCATTGACATTTCGCCATCTGCTTCATCGAAGACAGACTGCTGTACATTTGGCTTAGACTTTCTAATCCCCTTGGCTTTGGGCGGGGTGCGCTTGTCTGCTTCTTGCATAAGCACCTCGAAGGGCTCGAAACCATCAGACCTGCGTTCAATGAGGGGAATTTGTACACCGGTCCTCTTGCCGACTTGGAGGTTGTCGCCGCGGTAGGGACATGGGCTCGTTGGATACTACGTCTTGCAGAGGAGATGCTGCTCTTCCTGGCGGACGACGGCATAAGTTGGGGGAGGACGATAAGTCTTGGGTGATGGTGAGAAATAAACAATACCGCGATGTTTGGTTGCGCCCCTGGAACCAAACACCACGCGTCACGCGTCTCGCCGCTGCTTGGCCTGCATGCAGCACCTGGCCAGCCTCCGGCGCTGCTTGTCCGCCTCGCGCCTCCATGTGCCCAAGAAAGGCGACAAGGGTCCGTGCATATCCTTTCCGCGCTGCTCTCTAGTTGACTTGTGTTCCCAGTTGTCGTTGGTATGTCCGGCGGGGTCGATTCCTCCGTAGCGGCACGGTTGTTAGCAGACAAAGTACTCTAGATTCCCCGGCGTCGCGTCTCCTTGGCTAATCGATGTTCACCAGGACTATGATGTCTCCGCAGTGTATATGCGGAACTGGGATACCCGCGATGAGTCGGGGACTGATAAAGGTTGCGAATGGGAGAAGGATTGGGAAGACGTTCAACGAGTTTGTAGGCAACTTGGAATGCAGTGCCAAATGGTATGCCAGCATATACGCATGGAATCATTCTGATTACAGAGCCAGATCGACTTGTCACGGGAATACTGGAACAAAGTTTTCGAGCCTTCGCTACAGCTCTGGGAGTCAGGCGTAACGCCAAACCCCGATGTATGGTGCAACAGGTCCGATTTGATACTGACAAGCGCTTGCTTGTTGCTCACATGGATAATCTGAACAGAGAAATCAAGTTTGGTTCGCTCTTGGAAAAACTTCCCATAGTTTCTACTGGGAGCACCTGGTTTGCAACAGGTCATTACGCCCGCAAGGCTTGGGCAAGTGGGCTCGATGGACTTCCCCAACCGCAGCTTCTTCGTGGCTCGGATTCTACCAAGGATCAATCCTACTATCTTTCTTCGATATCTGAGAGTGGCTTACGCAGAGCCCTCTTTCCAATAGGAGGCTTGCATAAATCAGAAGTACGGAGCCTTGCCAAACAGTATCAACTTCCTACCGCTGAGCGCCCGAAAGCATGGGTATATGCTTCGTTGGCGAGAAAACCCGTTTCACTCAATTTCTCTGTGAGTGTGCAACCCTATCTCATTGTCACTTGTCAGTTGACATGTTCCAGCCTCGTATATTCGCCCAAACCCTGGCCCAATCATTAACAAGACAACAGGCCAGGTGATCGGCGAGCACTCTGGCCTTTGGAATCTCACTATCGGTGAGAATGCGCGGATACCAGGAATGGCTACAAAAATGTTCGTCTCTCGGAAGGATACAATATCCAATACTATCTTTGTTGTGCCCGGAACGGACCACTCAATGTTATGTTGCAACGCCATTAACATTCCTGAATTTTCCTGGATATGGAAGGACTCGCCACCTCCAGAGATCGACACCGAGGGAGGTTTTCGTGCCCAAGTGATGCATCGCTATCGTATGACAAGTGTGCCATGCTCCGTTCATAGGTATGAGATTCTATTGCGAGTGGTTACGCCTCCTGTTAACTGTAAACAGAGTTCCAGATACTGGCCATATCAAAGTAATATTTGACGAGGCCGAAAAATCTGTATCCCCAGGTCAAGTTGCGGTTCTCTACGATGGAACCTGGTGCTTGGGCTGTGGTATGATAGAGCAAACCATAGTTTGACGGTCCACCAGTGGCTCCTGCCTGTTATAGAAACTGCGCCGAACATTGCTTTATTCCATCGGGATCAAAGCGGCCTTAGCGACATATATCAGCCCTCTGTGTCCTGGGAACCAACAAGACGCTAAACAAGCTGTCTGTCAATCCCCACCGCTTTACGACTGTTGACTGTTGATCTTCCCCCACTTTCCCCTCGTACCTGGAGCTCAGCATCCGCTCCTCATCCACCCTCAACACGATGCACGCCCTGCCCCCTGAGCTACTCTTCATGATATTTAGATGTGCATGCTTTACCAATAATGCGAGCGATACTCTCACAACCGTTCGTCTGTCTCATGTCGATCGTACGTGGCGTCGAGTAATCATCGCTTCACCAAGCCTGTGGTCCAGTATCACATATCAATCACCTTTCGGTTATCACCTTAACTACGTCGCTCTCCAAAAGCTCATGACCTACATCGAACGGTCAGGGAGCAGCCCTTTAACGCTATTCCTCCATCTTTCTAGCAGAGATGACGAAGGTTTTCAAATTCTTTTAGAGCATTCTATGCGTTGGAAGTCGCTCACGCTTCGATGCATGCATAGCCTCGTCCCCATTATCAGCTCTCGCCTCAGAAAAGCTCCTGTTCCTCTTCTCGAATCCCTGTGCGCTACAGCATTTCCTACAGGTCGCAACCAAGACGAAGACTCATCAGGTCCATCCCCAGCCTCGTTAGGTCAAATTCCCTGCAGTATATTCTCAGGCGGTGCGCCCAAGTTACGATATCTGGAGCTTGGGAACGCGACTGTCTATTACATGAGGCCTGTCCATCTTGAAACCCTCTCGGTACTCCATTTCCATAGCTCATTCAGCGACCTCGAGTTATCCCCCTCGGAACTCTACTCCCTCTTAACCATTCCCAATCTAACAACACTCACTATCCTAGCCGAATTCTGGGAGCTCATACCCGATATCGCTGACATCTCTTCGTCCCGGATCATCATGTCCAAATTACGATACCTCGGTATTCGTGGTGGGAGCGATTATGAAGTCATGCGTATATTTGCTACCTTATCATGTCCACTGGTCGAAGTGCTCATGATACAGAACATCTTCATGACAACGAACGTTTACGATTCCCCGACCGACATTGATTCCCGCGAACCCGAGGTATTGAGGAGCCTGCGCACATTACACTTAACCGACAATTGCGAAATCTCCGCCTCGTTGCACCCCTTTGTAAAACGAATCTGTGCGCCTCTCAAAGAGCTGATATTTGATACCGGAGCTTCCGATTCATTTGCTCTTGGTAGTATTCTACTACCACTCAATGGTGCCGGAATTCCACCAAAGAAACCACCGATTGTGTTTCCGGAACTTGATACGATGGTGATTCGATCTGTGGATAAACGAGATGCGCAACATTTGATGGTGATTTTGCCTGGTTTGGAGGAGCGGGGTAAACCTATCGAGAATATCGTTCTAGGTCCAGAATTGCTCGTTGTCTGGACTGGGGCTGGGCACCTAGATGGGTTGAGTAGGATGACTTTGAGGGTGTATAAGGAGGAAACGTTGGATGCTGCGGCACCATTGTGGGTTTACCCACCAAGGACGCTGTTACTTCACCATTCTGAAGAACCCCCTCCATCCCCGGATTCCGGTTGAGGGTTTTATTTTGTGGATCGTTAGATTATGCAAACAATATTCTTCAAAATGGGCAAAAGATATTTTGTGTTTACAGCGCAAATTTTTGACTAAATGATAACTACTTACAGAACATGCACATGATTCAGAATATTCAACGGACAGGGCATTTCGCGAGACGATGTACAAGTACGGAGACGAGACACGACAACACGAATGCAAACGGCAGTACTGGGTGGACGCGCGAAAGGTTTATCCACAGTATTTATAGAAACTTGGTATGACCCTGAGTAGTTCTTCAACATACCAATACCTCTCCACTTTGGCATTCTTCTTCTTCTTCTTCTTTGGATCCGGGATCTCAAAATCCGCAGTCCTCGCCAACTGCACCCAAGTACTCAAGCATGCCATACCAACAGAGAAAAGTTCCAAATGCGCTGCGTCAATAAGAACGCTGACCGGGTCTGCATGTGGGTCAAAAGGGGGAAGAACTGTTGTCACGTCACCATCAATAACCACTTCACCATCTTTCTTCACCGCACCACGAGATGAGTCGAGAATCTTCGGCATAGACAAATGTGGTTCTTCACCGTCATTCCAATTGACCCACGGTTCGAAGACAACAACGCCAAAAGTCCTACTCAGCGTCTTTTCAACGGCTTCTGCGCTCACATCTTTTGCAATAGCGGATTTGGATGTGTCGGAAGATGGAGGAAAGATGGCTTTGACCCTACGAACGGAAGATTCGACGATACCGGTGGTATGGGTGAGGGGCAGAGCTGTAGGCCCGAGGGTACGGAAAAGACTGGGTGGTTCGTACTTGTCCCACTCGTCAGTACTAGAGACTTCGGTAGCAATGAGGTTTTCATCTGGATTTTCGGTGACTTCGAGGACGCGTGTTTCAAATTCGCCCTCCTCATCAACGTCGACGGTGACTAAACCGGAAGTTTCATTGGTGGCAGGGTTAACATCCCAGCCAGAACCCCAGTCAGTAGCCCACCCGTTAGGCTCTTGGTTTTCCATGGTGGCAGCGGCCTCATCATCAGGACCTCCCCAACCTTGATTGGTTGTGGCCGGCTCCGCAGTTGCGTCGATGCCTTCCATTGGCTCAGAAGTGTCAAAGACGAACATCTGCGCTTTCGAGCCCCAACACGATTTACAACCTGCATGAAAATTGTCTGGCCAGGCTTTGGCGAGTTTGGAAGTGATAGGAAGTTCTTTGAGCGCTTGGTCAATAATGCGACGTGTGGAATCGTGTTTCATAGCCTTTTCCTCGCGAGGAGGAAGGACTCGGTTGTCGATTAGGAAGTTGATGAAGAAGCGCATTAGAATGGGTGCTGCAGTGAGGTTTGCATCGGTCCTAGGGGAGGTTGTTTTTTGATTAGCCTTTGATTTTGCTTGGCGTCAGTCGATAAAGTCACGAACCAGATTATGCCGCGATCACGAGCATAGGACGAAAGGAAGACCCTCAAGTATAACGCAGGATTGGTAAGGAAAGCTTCGCCTCTGTCTCTAGCCTTGGTTGCCGCATCCATAGAGGCAAGATGATTGGGGTTTAAAATTCCACGTTGATCGTCCTCGTCGTCAGCATAATCTGTGTCAGAATCGTCGTCGGCGTTGGGTTGCGTAGGTTCTTCGGCTTTGGTACCCACAGCGTCGAGGTTGGCGGAGATCCCTGCAAATCGTAGAAACTGTTCGTTTTTCCCTACGGCTTAGTCGAAGACGGGAAGAAATTGGCAATGTACCGACCTCTCCCCAACAGTACATTGGGCCCGATTGCTTCTGAGCCAATGGCCATGGTCTGAGCTCCTTGAAGTCGTATGCACCTTGGCAAAGCCTTTCGTATGCGGTCAAGTTACTATCCATAACAAATCAGACAATCGATCGCACTGGAGAGGCCAACGATGCTTACGGGTCGTATGATCCACGAACACGATAAGCCGGTTCTCTGTCTTCCCAATAGTCTTCCCAATTATCTGGTGTGGGCCCCGCATTTCCACCCACACCACCTTTCCTCCTTTTCCTTTTCCGCATTGGTCCGCCTTTACCTCTCAATTCTGCCCTTTTTGTTTCGGTCTTGCACCAGTCTGTTGTATGGGAGTTCGGTAGAACGATAGTCTTCACACCACATGCGTCGACTTCCGTATTTTTATCGTCGCCGCCTGGCTGCATACTGATACCTCTTTCCTTGAAGTCTTTGAATGAAATGATTTGTACATCTTCTGGAACTTCCGGGAAGGGTGGAAAGCGAACGAGAAACTCTACGTTGTTCATACTTTTAGCAGTGGCGGGAGCCGGTAGACTGGACGTAACAGTAATTGGGATAGTATCGATAGGAGTGTCAGTGGCCATTGTCAATCCGCCTTTATGTTACGAGAGGGGTAGACTGGGTCAACAGCTGCAGAAAATGCAATCGACCGAGACTGCGGCAGATGTGACTGAAAGACGGATAGTGGCCACTGACAGGATAGGCAACTGTCTCTGAGCCGCTTTTTATCAATTCATTCGGCAATCACCAGAAGCTATTTTTAACTTCAACCTCAGTTCCACAATTCTTCTATACCTTTCTCGACTCGAAGTCACTACATTTATTTCCGTAACAAATCGGCTGCATCACTGTAGCCAAGTGTGTTAGTCTCTCACCCCGAACTCTAATCGCTTTGACCTACGCCAAGCAGACCAACCACATAATATTCTATAGTATTACGTCCTCCTTTGATCATCGAGACAAATGCATAGAACTGAATGGCCTTCTACTGTAATACTTCGTGCTCTGGTTTTTAGGTTAAATCTCTAGTCCCGACTCAATAAATTATTCATTACTACACGTAATAAGGTCGCGATGAAGTATTGGATATGGTACACCAAGCCTTCATAAATGCAGCTCTGGGAACGTTTCAAGCCGCTTGTTATGCGCCCCGTTTTTACGGTTCATGCACACAGGCCGATGGTACTTTGTAGGATGGTTTCCGCGCCGCCGCTCTCTGGCTCCTTGATTTGTCGCATAACATATATCCTCTAGCATTGAGCTACTGGAAATGAACGCGCAGATGTTTAAGCTAATGACTACTTCGATGAAAGGGTAGAAGTTAAAGGTGAATTCATATGCGCCAAGAAACTATCCAAATACATGGCACGAGAAGTTGGCATTATGCGTGTAGCCAGATCCATTAAAGATTGATGTCCGAGCAGGGCTACAGTTGAGGCACTCAATGCAAATGTTGGATATACAGGCTCTGTAAGTGCCCTCCTCACGGCCAAAAACAATTAACGGTTCTCAATAACCTGAAAATGTCCTGCCATTATTCGGGCATTGTTCAGTCTAACCAAGTGTTGTCCGAGTGTTGCTCAGGTGTGGTCCAGGTACTGTTCGGGCATTGCCCGAGGCATTTTTCAGGATAAGACAAGTTTGGGGAGTGTTGTACCGAAATTGGGTAGAGGTGACTGTTCCACGTTCCCGCACTTCCGCCAACCTTATTTATTACAGCCGCTGGAGCTTCGAATGCGGGCTATTTAAGAGATTCCGCCACAAAGTGAGATCATGTTTCTCCATTTGTGGTGCTATACCATCTCTAAAAATCATCTACGTACTTATACACAGTACAATCATCGTCAAGGATGTCATTACACTATTAGTTTGGTATACCAGAAAAGAATAAACGGGTCGCCACACAATCATCCACGAATGACTCGCCGCAGTAAATTGGCCGCTGAACCAGGCCCCTCGTTGAATACTAGTCCTTTCGATCCATAAGCGAGCATAGGTATCCATTCCACTGGAATTCCAGACCCATGCCTGCTTCTATACCGGTTCGTAGATACGACGAAAGATAACCTATCACCCAAGGTCCACATATCGCTATCCGAACCGATACCGCAAAGGTCTTTAAGCGCGTGTATATACTTTGCGATCGGAGTAAGTTCAATGTCCATCCTTCGTTCGAACTCAGTAAAATAGAGGATGTAGTCGACATAAGGACGTCGTGAAAAGTTTTGGCTAAACACCAAAAGGTCACATTTGAATTAATCCAGCGATAAAGCACACTGATTACACTCACTCTAGCCATGTATTCACTTCTTTTATTATCGAGCACTCTGTTACTTTCTTTCCGTCGACAGAGTTTGAGATGAGGAGTGTGACCTGACTATTCACTCCTGGGACGTATACTTTTTTCGCATGTAGCATCGTTGAGCCATCCCTGGAGGATTCGGTATCGCTTTTCCCTGTAGCTTCCTCGGCGAACTTGCAACATCGAAATCAAGGGCAATGAGTACTCCCGAAACTTGAATGAACACTGGAATTAAATACCTGGCCCACGTTCGATCCAACAGGTCCAATGAACCTAATAGATAAATCAGCTTCCCGAGGTAAAATCAGGGAGGAACAACTGTTTACAATAATACAATATTATTGGGGTTAAATTCTTTCAAGCAACCAATAATCGACGAACGGAACGCAGACCGAATTTTGCCCATACTGATACAGGGTATGTAGAATGGCGAGGCGGCCGCTCGGAAAAGGGTGGTGAAAAAAATGTCGAAGGGACACCGACAGCCGAAACGCGTCTTCTTATAACTATTGACAACGCATATTCCTAACTCTAAGTCGAGGATTGTACGAACAAAAAGGGTCCTGCGGAACTTCAAATCTTTCAGCCGCGGACCCGACACAGAGTACTCACAGTAACAGTAACATTCATTTACTGCCGTTAACATCGCTTTCTCTGGCTCAGGCTTCATGTCTTTCAAAATCTCGTGTCCAACTGCAGGAGCCATTGATCGACGATATATACCTCAGTCGCTTGGCAGTAATGCTAGTTGGAGAGTTAAATCCCTCTTAAGGGTGTTGTGGCAACACTCTAACGTGCTGTATGACAGTATATCAGGGTCTCACGGTCACTCCGAGGTCAGGGTCTACCGAGGGTTTCTTGCCACAAGCCTGCTGGGAGCTATGCCATATTGAGACTCATTATACACTATCTACAGCCTGTAATAGATCAATTAATCACCGATAGCGCTTACAAGAAACGAGGGTCTCTTTTCCTTGAGAAGAATATTTGCATGGTCACCTTCAATATGGTCCTTTTATGGGGCGGCCTCAAATGCCTCATCAGCAGGTGATAGTCCCCTTTACGCAGAAATAGACATCTGATATTCTCCGTAGACTTTGGCCACATTTTATCATTTTTATCAGCTACTACCATCATTCCGTAGGCTATCTTAACAAAGTTTAGGAATTACTTCTTACGAAATCGAGCTTCTCATGCGACGCTCGAACAATAATACTCGGTGACTTTCCCATCACAACTGGAGAGAAAGATTTTGATTCCACGAGTGCAGTTGAGAGAACATTAGACGGAGAATTTCAATCACTGCAATTAAAATCGGCTCCAACACATTGCCCAGAAAGCAACCTTTGAGGAAATCTCCGCAACGTGGGGGGACAACGGCTCACCGGGAGCCCAGAATAAAAACCCTTGATATAAGATACCCTGAACATATTGTGACGTCGGGAAAGGAAATCGGATTGACCGCTTCAAAGACCCTTAAGTTGAACCTATATGAGAGAATATTCCCTAAAGAATTCCTTACCAAACTTGATATAGGGGCCTCACCTACGGTACCAATATTGTTCCTGATCCCTCTTGGTACGTGACTAGAAAACAGCTATCTTCCGATCACACGTTCACAGGTACCTTATGGCACAAAAGATAATGGATAATGCACATAATAGACCCTATATACATCTCAATGGAACGTAGAAGAAAACATAAGCCATTAATATTAACGACAATAAAAGTACTCAGGCATATTATGAGCTGGTAGATATATGCAACGAGAAAATGTCGTCAAGATGGACCAGAAAGTGCAAGAAACGTAGCATGTACAGAAAAGCATAGAAAAACCAGATAACAAAATGGATGTGTGTGGTACTTTAGCTGCACCGGCAGATTGTCTTGAGATAAGCCAGTCCGGGTTCTAAATCCCGAAACTCCAATGTGACAAAGCGATCATGAACAGGTTAAATATCGTGCAATGAAACTTGACCAGCATCGAATACTTGTGCATATATACAACACCATGAAAATGTTCAATATCGTCCTAGGCCTAGAAAAAGTCAGAACCAGGGAAAAATTGTGACGATCCTTGCCCTCTCTCGCTTCCACTCTTGGTCAAACTTGTTCTCTTCAAGCTATCACCCTTCCTAAAACTCCCAGAACCCTCTTCCTTGGCTCTATCTTGACTCAACCGACCAGCCATGAACTTCTTATGCAATCCAACTTCTTCATCCTCATCCGATGACTCTTCCACATCATGTATCGGTTCCTTTCGCCATACATGGCTTTTCATGTTCAGTTCGGTGCTAGTCTTCATTGCGCTTGTCTTTCCATCTATATGACTCTCCGGCCACTGCTGCTGCAGCGGCTGTGGTAAAGGCTGCCCAGGCTCTAATTCAAGTTGTAATGACAGTGTTGGTGAAGGCGATCGAAGTCGTGAATCAGAGAGATTCGCTGTCTGCTTAGGATGATCTTCGGCAAAACTATGTTGGAAAGGATCGACGTCATCGGCATCAGCGGCGATAGGAGCTTGTGGAAAGGAGTTTATCGCCGCTGGCGGATTTATAGGCGGAGGCGAGATCGGTGTTTGCTTGGATGGACGTGACCTCGTTGGTGATCGCGAGGGTACAGTGGACTGCAGTCGAACTTGACTCTGCGGAGGAAGCTGCGTCGTCTTCCTGGGTGGTGAGCGCGCCGCAAGTGGTAAGATCTCTTCCGGTTGGGGAGGAAGCGCCTGTCGAGGGCGATTTGAGCGTGCTCGGGTAGTAGTACGGTTCCGATTCTCATACTCAAACTACTGCATTGTCAGTGCCGAGTACCGAGAATTGACTGAATACCTACCAGGATAAACACCTCTTCCCGTTTCTGCTCACCGATATCCTTGTCGATACAGTAGCACATGTACAACGTGTCAGCCGTGTCTCTCACCACTCCGACACAAAAAAGACCGACGAGGGCAGTGACACCGCCAGCCAGGACTGCGGCACCCAACGCTTCATGCGGAGCTCCAAGAGTATGTGCCACAAAGAGGTATGTGAGCAATGCAAATGGGAAGGACAAAGTGAGGGGAGCAACAGTGAGTAGCGTTAAAGGTGCTAAAGCGATAGATCAGTACAAAAAAAAATCTTTCATGGAGAGATTTGAAACTAACGTTCAGATCTAACTTTCTTTCTTCTCCGATCGACGCTTGATTCAGTGGCGGTAGTCAAGGCCCTGGCTCTTCTGGCACTAGGCATGAAGGGATCTCCGGTCAAACCGGTATACACCAAAGCATATTTGCTCAAACCCGTAGTAACACCATGTAAGTAGCCCACGGCTAGTCTGATCCCATTGGTGATGAAGTAGGCTCGCGGCGGAATATACGGCGGTAACCACTCGAGGAAGAGCGTAAATAGAGTGAGGAGGCGAATGATGGTGAGTATGAGAGCAGAGAGGCAGACGGTTCCTAATGATGGGCCTGTTGAACGGACGGCTGCCGCGTGAATAGTGTGAGTCGACATTCGCGGTTGCGGGAGGGCATCTGGACTATAGGCGGATCAGCTTGCAAAGAAACAACCAATAAATATGCCTGCTTACTCCGCGAAATACCACGCGCCTATCACGCTGGCAGAGCTTGTTCTAATGATACCTCTCGCAACGCCCCAACTCCATAACCAGACAGCAACAGTTCCAACGATAGCCCAGTTGGCCCAGCCAGTAAGATGCCCCTCCAGAGTGGTAGTATGTGACGAGACAGGCAAGACATACCCGTAGAGTACAAGCCGGAATGTCAGGGTTAAAAATGGAATTGATCCAATTAAGGTGATGAGGAGTATTGCAGGAGATAGGGCGAGGAGGAAAGGATTCGCGACGAGAAGATGTGTGGTGAGGGTGAGAGTTGACGATGTCACATGGATATCACGAGGAAGATGCACCAGCCGTCTGGCGGTGAGAATAGATAATACAAGGGGGATGATTGAAAATAGTCGAAGCCTGATAGTAATCATCAGTAAATAGCCTGGATATGCACAGTGGATGATAAGGGAAGATGGATAGAAGAACTATTTTGTAGAACTAACAAGGAGCAAGGGGGTGGAGAAAAAGCTCAGCTTAGAGGAAAACTCACCCAACTGTTTCTCCCCAAGTAGGCTCTTGACCATTAGGATCCCACATGAAACTTCCGACAAACGCCCAAACAGCACATATGAAAAGTGTCGCCGGGATGAAAACGGAAGTTGCAATCATGACTGGTCGAACGAACATCCGCAGTAGGAATATATGTGTGTATGCCACAACAGCACTGAGCACCGTAAGGATAGTCAACATTGGGACGGTGTGCAGTAAGCTTGTATAGGGCTTCGCGCCTGCTTTAGAAGCTTTGTGGGGTAGGAAAAGGAGAATTATGGAGAGGACGTAGCATATCGAGACACCTGCCAACCACAAGGCCGTCCAGACAGAGTCGTTATATCGTCTTCGATTCCGAGGTGTGTGCCGCGGATCTGGTAGATTGAATACGTCAATAGGTCTCGCAAGTCCATCCCGCGGTAGAAGGGACTCTGTCAGCGATAACGACACAGGCTGCTGAGTCGAGGGTGGCGGTGGGTGTAAAACGCGCGTTTGCGACCCTGCAGGAAAAACCAGGTCCGCGGGTGGTTCAGAGTCGGATGAGGCTGTGGACTGCGAAGGCGAAGGCGGGCGAGGCGTGAACGGGGAAGAAGCTAGATGTGCAAGCCACCCGCCATGGCGAGAACTTGAAACCGACGATGCGTCGTCGGATTGAATGAACGGAGCACGCTGCAGTTGAGCATTGCGGTGTCTCGAGTCAAAGCCGTTCGCTGAAACCTGCTCGTCTTCGTCTAGCCGAAGATACGGATCGTCATCTTCCTCCTGTTTACGGCGAGCTGATCTGCTGACCTCACTCTCTCGTATATGGGGGTCGTCGAGGTCATCGAGATCGGTGTCATGACCTGCTCGGGATTCGTTGTCGGTGGTGAAAGAGAAGAACATGGGCTGGGATGAGGGCGGGGGCGAGCCATCCTGTCTGTTGAGATACTGCGAGGCGTACGCTGCGAACGATGTCGCCATGGGCGTCGGGAGCGTGGACGACGCCGGAGAGATACAAATGTGTGTTTGCGTTACACAGTCACGGTGTCACGGTGGCCCGCCTGCTCAGCACGCAACGTCATATGCTTCGATTTCAGACAGCCTCCTGCGACCGCCACAGCCGGCAGGCCTCGTGTCTCCTCAATACACTTGCTGCTACTTGTTCTCCAGTGGCTCTCCGCGGCTCGTCTTCTTCTGTTGCTACTCGCCGTATTTCTCGAGACTTCCGGAATCAAGCACACGATAAGATTACATACTCCGCTGTCCAGCCCGAGTGGCACACCGGTTCTTCTGTATCTCAAACCTCCCAGCGATGGCAGAACGTTCTCTATCCGCTGAGAACAGCCTTCGCCACTTACTCACTTCCCCGCTGTAGCCGACCTAATTTTACCACATCACCTCGTCAATCTAACATCTTGTCCATGTGCCCATGATCTTTCAGGGAATCAATCTTTCATATCAGGATTGTGATGCGCTGAGCTGCGAGACTTGTTGTACTTTTATTCTTAACTCGAAAAGCACCCTGCTTCGGGGGGCAACAAGTGTTTCGTGTTGCGAAGGCTCTGTCCTTCCTTACTGATTCTAGCAACTACACCGTGCCAAGGTCTATAAGCCAACCTGACATCTGTTTCTTATCCCATCTATCACCATCTAGAAGATAAAGCAATGTGTTACTGCCAGTTCGAACCGCAACCAACCTGGCACATTCTGGAAATATCTTGAACCGCAGTTTTTTGAATCTCTCGCATCAACTTAATCAAGACTTCTACTCTCAACACGTGATGGGTGCAAGCCACGTTTTTCCGCCTTCATTCAGCACGAAAGAACAAGGCAGCAACCGTATTCAATCCCGACGAACCAGCTCATGTAGGTTGTGTCACACCCTTGAACCATCCCACCATCGCAACGAAATTACTAGATCTTTCGAGGCGTAACCCTGCAAAGCTATCCAACACCGTGGTTCTCACATCCTAAAGAAATCATCTACCGCAGCTGCACCCCAAAAGGCACAGACGGGCAAATTAATGACCTTTCATCGACCACTAATTTCAACCATGGCATCGAATTCAGGGCATTGTGCGCCGGCAGCAAATGCACACAACGCGCCTACCACGTTCATCCTCACAATCGTTCACTATCAGGCCAATTTTTGGCCAGTTAGGAGATTATCACAAAGTCTAAGTCATATATTGCTACCAAATGGGTTATCAAAAACATCGAGGTATATTCCATTCGACTTTTCGTCAAGTGTACCACTCCAGTGTGTATGTAAAAGATGCCTGTCAATGCATCCGAGTCACATCGGCGTGTTTTAAGAATATTAGGACCATTATTATCTCGCTTCGAGTCAGGCTTCCTAGGTTCTAAACTACGCCTGAATGTGTGACACCCCAAGAAGGAAGACCGTCGGTAGTGATGAGTAATGACTCGATTAACATGGTCCCGAAAGTACTGGAAATTGAATCACAATAAGTAACTGATTACAAGCAAACGTAATAATCATGAACCGTTCCTCCTGGATGTGGCTCACCAGGTCACTTCTAGTGCACAGGCACAAGATTGACGCAACCGTACAAATGAGTTTCGCGGTCCTCGGACAACCGGCTTTTCACCCCACTACTGAAATATATTACGTTTATGTGAACCAAGAAACCCAGTGCTCCTCATGTCATGTAAACCACGGTCATACCAAGACGTCTAGCCCTATACCAAGTGATTCGATCACCTCCAGAGCTCCCAAGGCCTCGTGTTTCACACCACTCCAACCACTAGCGACCGCACCTCATATTTATTGTACGATATAATAAATCAATGATAATCCCCGATTGAAGCAATGTGGCTAACGTATTCGGCATTTTAAAAAAGAAAGTATTTACAGGATGTATCCGAGAAGCATCTTAATGTTCTTGACGTCGGTTTATCGAAAAGATCGCACCCGCTCCACAATCCCCGTACACTACCAATTTATAACACTACACCCGAGCCTCCCTAAGTCCCTTTAGGAACTCCCTTTCGTTAACACCCCTTTTGATCGCAATAACCCTCTCGGCAACCCCGCCACTCGAATATTCACAAGAAAGTCAACAACAACCCGCACCTATGGTTAACTATTCAAAGAATAGCTACATTAAAAATGCAAAATGCAACCTGCCACGACGCATAAGGAAAACAAGCACGTACCATCAGAAAACGAGAATAACTTCTCTTATGCGTTGAATAGGTGCCGTACTACCAATACTTCGGACGATTCCGTGCGCGACTTGTCAACATCGCCTTCGCAGTGAGAAGCATACTTAATCCTATCAGTTTCTACAGTGAACCGGTGCCGTTGCTTCTTCTGGTAAACGGCCCCTCGATGCTTGCGGGGTTCCGATGATTTTGGACAGCTGAAATTCTTGAGCGTTACTGACGGGGCTATGCTAATGCTCGTCGTCTTGGTAGCCAAGCTCCCAAGCATCAAAGCTTTATTTCACTAAACAGTGATCGAGTATATTCGAATTTTGCTCATAATAGTCCCTTAAACAACGAATAAAATAATATGAAACGTACGATCTTTGCGGCATATCATAGGGCGCTAGAACACTCATGTAATGAAACGTACGATCAACCAGTAGCCACAATCGCAAGCTTCGTTCGGGGCAGCGCGTATAGCAGCACCTTAGATTCCATCAGCGGTTCGTGAACCTACCAAATAACTCCACAGGAGTTTGCCAACTTTAAAAGATGCTTCTACCGATAAAATGGCTCACCGATGGATTAAAAGCTCCGGATTAACATTTGAAAGGATTTAAAGACAACCGTTTGGCTCATTCCACGCGAAGAAGTGCTCGCTGCTTGTACCTGGAGTTTATGGTATAGACGGATTTTTGCGGTGTTTGCACTTCATTAATGAATAATCATATGAATAGTGCATTGAACGTTACCGGCAGAGGGGCGCATGAGCCCCCGAGTCTTGAAAGTTCATACTTCTCCATCAATCAGTCGGGCATTGATGACAAGCCTAATTTAGGCGTCAAAGCAAGCGGAGCAGCGACGCAGTACGCTTTGCTTGTCCAACCTAAACGAGCGGAAGATGAAGTTGACCGCTGCTAGGAGCGATAAAAATCCGGTACCTGATCATGGGTTGAATGGATACAACGAAAGGATGTATGTAAGTTCCTGGGTGCCACAGGAATAAATTCATCAAGTCTGCCCAACTTGACAGAAATCCAACAATGCACCGCACTTGAGACCTTGACAACGTAATACTATCGGTAGCGACGCGCCCAAAGTCCTTCTCCGCGCCCAGTAGCCAAACCCAACTAGTATCAGCGAAACCCTGGCAAAGCCACATCAACTTGCTACGACCCTTCCCCGGAATGGTGTATGTAACTCTTCAATATGCGTTTCAACGGCAACATTCTTAAAATAGGACTACGCGTCCGGACTGTGCGAAGACCCGCGGCGGGTGGCAGAATAGACTAATATATTTGTCAACATGATTTGCTAAAATTGTTTATGTCGACTTGTCGTTGCTCAATCAGTAAACATGTCGAAAGACATTCACTAGGACGGACACTTGCACGAAATGAGAGAACCAATCAAGACCGATTGACGCGGTGGCTTGATCCATGATCAACATGCTTTGGCCAGAAGAAGAAGTCAGGGGGTCGAAGACATTGCGGTACAACATCGGACTTATAATCCCCCGCGCATTTCGTGTCTAGCCAAACCGCGGAATAAATCACGTGATCGGGAACTGAACTAAATGAACTTTGAGCGCCGATCGAGCAAATAAGTCCATTTAGTGTTAAGCAGCGGACGCTGTGAAGAGAGGCTATCCAGCACAGATCTTTACCTGACCTAATGATGATGACAATCACGTCAAATATCTTCCAGCAACCGGCAGAAACAGACAGTGGCACAAGGTTTTACTACGGAAACTGCGGAGAGCTGCGGCATCTGGGATACAGAAGAGTAACTCGACCGACAAGCCGGTGAGACACGCACTAGCCCTGAGGATTTTCCGCGCTGATACTTCCATGCTAAAGGTCGAGAATTTGGGCCAGCTTTGTCTGATTGAATACTAACTGGACTTGAGTGATTGAATGTTGGATGGGATGAATTTGTCAACCTGTGCTGTCACATCAGTGCGTGACAGACATGGACCGGCTCGCTTCTGACAAACGGATCGGAGCGGATGTAGGGTGCCGTGCCGAGAGCTGACGCTAGTATTGGACGTCGGTCAATTTTTATAAGTCAGCTAACACAGTAGCTGAATCATCCAAATGTCGAGCTTGTATAGGTGACTCATGCACGTTCTCAGGTCTTCTCGGCCTCCGCGCATAACTACTAATGTCTGAATCTGTTCGTTCGCCCGGCCCGGACGGTCAAGTCTGATGATTGTCCTGCGGTTTCAGGTCCGTCGGCGTCCTCATCTGGCTTTCGAGATAAAAGCTTGATACTGTATTGATATCAGTCTGATTCTCAATATAATGTGCGTATCCCGAGGAGATTTTATATTGACCCCAGCTGATCAGTGTTACAAATGACTTTCAGATCAGACAAACTCACAATCATATTGACTCCGTGGAGATTGTTCCTGGACATACTAAACCCTCTAAAATCATCTAGGAAATACCGACGACTAAACTCTTATTACTTTTGAGTAGTCGAGGATTCAGCTAACCCATGTCACTCAAACCAGTTTGTCGCCACACTGTCATTTCTCTGGCTAGCTCACTAATTTCATCGAATAGAAGGTACCCCACACTACATATCCTATATATACCATCACTTTACCCCGAAGCAAGATTACCTCGGTATAATTTACCCTTCTTCCGACTTATAAAGGACAAGTTTGCTGACATCTGCTCTCGATAATGATGGTTGGGGCACATCATATCGAAAAGGTCACAACTCCTGTTTTCTTTTGACGTTGTGGCCAGGTAAACTGTACTAGCAACTGAAGAATGGACCAGAGTAAACCCATAGAATCGCATTTCGTTGCTATCTACTTACACCACCAAATATGGTACCAGCCACATTGCCGAATTACTAACAATCACTTACTCTGACCGTGTGGTCCAGCCGAGGATTGACACAAGATCGTCGGGTTCGAAAAGAGCCACCGTGTTCCAATTTGCACAGGTCGGACACACCCTGATATCTGATTGTGTTCTGATTTTCTGGGGGCGATTAGGGCATACATTTATGGAAATGCCTTGATCAAGTCCGTTCATCTCAACTAAACGTAGCCACACGCCCACATGCATCCCAGTAGAATACTTCGGGTTCCGCGAGAGAATGACATCATCCTTAATAACCCTAACCCCTATCTTAAATTGGACACTCCTAGTGTTGCAGGTAGCCTGTCGTTAGACTTTGAAATTTCTTGCCCTTCTGACGTCGTTCGGGATCAATCATAATTAGACATGATTTCACTTCACGCCATCCACTCACACAATGACCGACTTGGCTAGAACTGGGTTCGACTCGAGTGTGCGTTCTCGGGTGAACTACTGCAATGAAACCAGATGGTCAAGCACGTAAGACCGATAGTCACCCAGACTGAAGCCAGTCCATATGGTATCGTGATAGTGTATAATGAACCGGCTGCATTGGTATATGTTTACCAGCGCTAAACCCGACGTAGGCATATTTTTAGTACATCTGGCCTTAGTAGTACTTATAAGCAGTACTGGCAGTTTGCTCGGGTTACCTTAGAATGACACAAGCACAACATTCTCACTACAATTCCGAAATAACCTGATGAGTTGATCACCCTTCCACTCCTCCACATACGTAGGGCCAGTA
The DNA here is from genome assembly GCA_029719445.1 of Agaricus blazei. Taxonomy (NCBI): domain Eukaryota; kingdom Fungi; phylum Basidiomycota; class Agaricomycetes; order Agaricales; family Agaricaceae; genus Agaricus; species Agaricus blazei. The sequence goes on along the minus strand of SSNC01000002.1, from coordinate 2,304,527 downwards.
AACGGATAGAATCATGATGATGGGTGCAAAGTGTCTGTCGTCAACAATGACGCTTTTCGATTATGTAAGTAACCATTAATTTCCCATAGTCTAATTTTCGGATCTCTTGTATTCCGTGAAATGTCCCATTTGCGTCACCAACAGTGTGAAATGCCCCAGTGTTCACGCTGATTCAGAAAATCATCTGCGGGGTAACCGGCCCTTTGCGCCCGAAAGCCCATTAGCCGTTCAGCAATCATCTTTTCTCAGGGTTCTCGCCTATTTTTTGCCGTTCAAGAATTTCAGGCCCGTAAGCTTTTGAAAGTCCAGTATTCCGAGTTCCGATATTCCCGTTTCCCCCGACTCTTTATTGATCAGTGAGTCAGTAATTTTTTCGCTAAGTACGGGAATAAGGAACCTTCACGCATTTTGTGGAGCCGCAGGAAAAGGTGGTTTGAAACACCCGCAGGACTTACCTCGGGCAATACGGCGCTGTTCCCTGCTCCGTACAGCATGAGTGCACGGAAATCTTCTACTTTTCCGGCCTCATTTTCATAGTTCGTGATCATGCAGTCCAGAATGTTCAAAGCTCATTCGCAGACTTTCCACAGCACTGGACTTTGTACACGCGGTATGACGCATGTCATCGGCCAATTATACTGGTAAAGTCACCTTAAAAAAAATGATGACTCGAAACATTCTCATTACCTCGTTTAATACAGCATCTGCCCCATTTTTAGAAATTTCACGGGTACCATGACGATGACAGCGCGCTCTGCATAAAATTGGCATTGATCTAGTATACATTCTCAACAGCTTTTCGCAGTCGGTCACATTTCTCGAACCATCTTCTATTTTCGAAACTCGTTCTGAGCAAAAAAAAAAAAACAGCATTCAAGAGCAGAAGGGGATTCGTGAGGCGTGGCATTTTCGTGGCATGCCACAACTTCTGCGCATGTACCATTTATGGGCTTTCAAGAAGCAACGCAAAGTAGAAAACCTGTGCAGCCTCAGGGTCGATGGCACAGCATTTGGCGTATGTTATCCTTTCGTTCAACGACACGATGAACGATGAGCCGGTCCAACTCAAGTTCCGCGCGAACCTAGCAGTTAAGCCCTTGACAGTGTCAAATAAACGTCTGTGACGATGATTATGAGTCGTAAGCCTCATGCCGGAACAATGACTCGACCCAGGAACACATTTCTTCGAGAACATGATGGCCCTTATCAACAATGGTTACTGATTGAATACAATATTGACAAAGGGTTCAAATGTTGCTCCAAAGCCGTGCCTCGCGCTGGTGTTGAAATCATTGTACATCTAATGAATTAAACTGACGATGTGAAGCCATCGTTGGAGTGAAGGCTCCAACCAACACACGTATGCGTGTATCTGCGGAGGCTGTTGAAGCTGATCGTTTCCTTCAACACCTATTACAATTTTTGAATTGCCTCAAGAATTCTTGCGCATCAGGTTTCCCAGATATCGTTAAGCGCGTCAAAGAATACGTTAAAGCGATCCAGTTCGCTAAGTGTCACAACTCTCAAGCACATGAGAGCCTGTGAACCAGGTACACATATACTCAATTCATTATCGACCCATAATGCAACTCACACACTTCTTGTATCGTATCAGAATAAAATTTAAACAGGACGAAGAGGGAAAAATTCTAATGGAAGCAACCATGGGGGTATGGATCGAGTGCAGTGTGGGACTTTCCTCTATATAGACTTTTCTCCAAAAGGCACTCTCTCTTGGTCGTCTCTCGTTGCTGTCCTATACTCCTGTTATCAGATGGATCCCAGAGCATTCAACTTTTGGGATATAGAGCTGCCATATGATTCTGCTTAGGCCGTATGGCTCGATCGGTGGTGTTAACAGCATTTTCTATCTCAGTGTGGTCAAGTGTACTTATCTAAGACAACTATTGCGGACTTAATCTACCCCAAACATTGGGTTTTTTGGTTTGGTGAAATGAACTGATGCCCCGCCCCAATTATTATATGACAATCATTAAGCGTCCCATAATTGACATTATACTTTCCCCTATCATCGGACCATCGTTTCAGTTGCACCGCGGTTACGTGTTAATCCTATGCAGTATATGTGTGTGAGCATTATATTTCCCCCTCTCCTAGACGAAATGCTATTCTACTACCTGTCGCGAAAATGTATAGAGAAAAGATTCAGCCCTGGTGGCACCGAGCGGCGAGGTACCACTGCCCAATCTTGTACTAGTGAGTGACCTAACTCACTAACCGATATCGACACACAGGCAGTGACTATCACATACACCACAGCGCTTTAACAGCCTCAGTATGTGGCAGAGTAAGAAACTGCCATTCCCTTTTCTCTATCGAAGGTTAAATCGTTATGAGCAACAAACATGATAACTTGACATTCCCATTGTGGCTGTGATCGCGGATCAAAATCACATCAAAAAGCTGTGCATTAGGCCATTAGCCAATACAACATCAAAAAAAAAAAGGGTTTTTGACATGGGCCTTCACGCTTTTTAATTTCCCTCCTTTTCTCTTCCTTTCTGTGTGTTTCCATCAGATTTTCCAATTTAGACAACGTTGCTAATACCAAGTCGCTGATCGTATCGCTTTTCCTTGGTTTCAAGAAAAATCTGGTCCGGTCATCGCGTTTTTAATATTCATTTGGCGCTGTCATCGATGCTATCGCTAGTGCTCCTCCTCTGACTCATGTACTTAGCATATAGACACACACTGCCCGATCATCGAAGGAAGAGAAACGAAAAACATAATGGCTATACCGAATTTCCGCCACACTAGAGGATGTTCTACGCAGAATGTCTCATCATACTTCGTTGTACTAATTGCAGTAGTGGTATACGTGCTGTAAATCTACATACTTACGCTAAAGTCGAACCATGTGTGTTCCACGAAGCGAGGGCTTTTGTTCGCTCTTTATGTCATTGTTAAAAATACCTTTTTAAGCGATGCATAAACTCGTGTGGTACGTGTTGTTAACACGAAGATTCCGTTACCCGTTTTTCTCCCTTTGAAGCTGTTCGAGCTGGTGCTGTAAAATAGGCCTAGCCATACCCGTCCCTAATAACCAGATGGAGAGAACAATGGTGATACGGTTGCTAGAGTATAATGAATGTAGTAGAGACGAACTGGTGTGTGGGTACACGGATGTATTATTATTATATACAATTCCGCCACCAGTTCACAATGAGATGCCCAGAAAACGGGGGTTTTCTCACCATGAAACTTTATTGTTCCAATGTTGTTCTCCTCTTTTTGTCATAACATTGATGAACACTCAACATCAAAGAGGAACGAACTTGATTAACACACCCGCGCGCGACGATACACAACAATGCTGATGAAATCAACGAGAACTCGATGAGCAAAGAAAAAAGCAAAAAGAAGCAAGATATCATAGTACTGGCATCTTTTTTCACCGCCTTCCCCCTCTCCCCAAATCTGATGATGATGATGTTGATGATGAATCGAATGATGGAGGGTGGGTGGGGGATGAATATGATCGGAGAATTGATGACTTAATTTAGGCAGTAACGGCAACCGCCGGCGCTGCTTCAACCTCCCTTGAGTCTTGACCCTAACACCGAAGAGCGCGTTGAAAAAAGAGGGGTGGGGAGGTGGAGAAAATCCCAGTTCAATAAAACATGAAACTCATCAAATATTTATGAGAACAGTTTACTTCCCCGGCGTTCCCGGAACGCACTAAACACACGGAAAATTTGGATTAGACAGATTATTTTGTTTTGAATGACCGACTTTGGAGTTTCATGTTCAGAGAATTAAGCTAGCACAACTAGCCCTTATGATTTAAACCATTTTTTTACGGTAACTCTTTTTTCTATTGCACTTGGTCAGCATTTCCATTCTCACTTGAGTCATACACTCAAACTATACACTACTACCGGAGCTTTACATACCAGAAAGAAACCTTCATCGTAATACATAATGACCAATTAACAAAGTCAGCCTAAAAAGAACCGAGTCAGGGATAAATGCGGTATATGCACTCTACCGACGTGTGCCTTCCGATACGCGACCCTAAAACCTGTCCATCATTAAACGCCAAAAAATAAAATAAAAAAATAAACCCTCAGTATCATATCATTCTGAATCATCCGCCTAAACAAAAGTCGAGAGTAAAAAAAATCAATCAGGACTTATCTAGGGAGAGTAAACACCACATAATGCGTCACACCCCCCAAATCCTTATTTCACATGATTAGAAAGACTTAATACTCGATTAGTCGTATATTAGCTATAACGAGGTTTTTACCCGGGTGTAATGATTATGAGCCATGTGTGTTAGACATTTCTCTGGGGATCCCGGGGAAGGAGAAGTCAGGAGGTCAAGTTTGTGCAATTGAAGAATTATGCCTATAAGTGTGTGTAGTATGTGAAATAATAACTATACCATCCACGATAGTCGGAATGATCGACTACCGGCGGTCTAAGAGGAAGAGACAAAAGCTACCCGAGTTTACCGGACGTTCCGGTGCTACCGACAATCTGCTCAGCTCGTTTGCTCACACATTGCTACGACATCATAGAGCATTCAGGAGCACGAGCAAACATTCCGAATACCAATCCCTGGGAACTCCGTTAAATTGAATGTCAGTCCTAACGATTGACAGATTCTCAAACATTTTGCTTCTCTGAGTTTCTTTTTTTGATTTTGGCGTGATGAACGTGATCGGACAGAGTTGATCTCGCAACTAGCAGAAAGCAGGGTTTATTCGAAGAAAGTCGACGCCAAGTGATGCTACAATTGTAGAAAACAGAGATTGTGATATAGTAGCAAAGAGGAAGTAATGTAGTGAAAAATACATGAGGATGCTGAAAATGCCGATACGATAATTATGTATAAACCGACGAAAGCAACGAAAAGGGGAAAAATGCAAAGTGTAGATTGATGATAAGCATGTAAAGTTGCCATGAATGATGAAATGCATAGAGAGAGAAAACATGGAGAAGAGACGTTGGTACAATCCGAAAACAAGGCTTTTCAAAGCAAGATGCGAGCTAGTCACGACCGGAGACGAACAGCCATGTGGGCATGCGAATCCTGGCCTTGCTGGGACTGCTGCAGAGGAATGGGGAAGGATTTGAGAATTTCTAGTGTTGACGAAGGGAGGAAGGATTTCTTGGATGAGCGTTGCTGGCTTTTCCCGTGCTCCGGAGCATACGCGGGGGAGATTCGAGTGAACCGGGAGTCCGGGGAGATGCCGAGGCAGATGACGATGACTCGTCGCTCGAAGGGGATAACTCGGGAACAGGTACAGATGAGACTGGCGATGTCTTGGAACGACTGTGGCGGGAGTACTGGGACTGGTGTGTGCGGAGGGAGTTGGTGGAGGGGTAGACGGCATTGAGGAGGCCTTGGTGGTGGCTGAGGATATCGGCCTCTGTGATGCCGAGTTCAAAGTCGAGGACGTCGAGGTACTCGCGTTCGATGCGACCGACGTCGCGTTTGCCAAAGACACCGGTGCACAGGGCCCAGTGGACGTTCTTTAGCGTGGAGTCATTGAGATACTAGAGACAACGGCTTAATAAGGAAAGGAGAAGCGGGGAGGAGAAAAGCTGACCTTTGATGCAACAATGATAGACCCGAGGAAAACACGCTCTAGTGCCCATTCTTCGAGGGCAATGTGGAGATGAGGCTTTGCCCGGTCGATATAGACAAGGGCAGCCAGGATGGTGTGTGTTGTGATCTCGGCCCGCTCGATGACGTTCTTGACAAAGGTGGTGAACTTTGCGTGCTCTGGACGGCGGGAGCGGGAGCGGGATTTGGACGAGGAGGGGGTGGGACGGCCCATGGCATAGTCGACGGTCTCGACCACACAGTCTACGAGATATTCTGGGCCGGTGTGAGGGCGGATGGCGGGGCGGAGGAGGGAGGGGCTTACCGATGAAGGGCCGGGAGATCTTGAGGCTGATGAGCTTGAGGAGGGCGGGGGAGTGGGTCGCGGGGTCGACGAGCGAGTTTGGGTGGAAAGCCATTGGGGCGGTGGGTGGAGAGCAGCATTGGACGAGGATATATAAACGATTCGGACAGCCTGCTCGCCGATACGGGAAATACGGAAAAGAGTCACGCCCTGAAACCCAGATCGCGCATCTCAGATCCCGTCACGCGTCACGGCGAGCCGGCTCGGTTCGCCTACCCGACGCCCGCCAACCCACTTGCCCCGCTGTCCTCGCACCAGCCCAGCTGACTAACGCAGCTCTCCGTCCAAGCCCCGCTGCCGGCGGACGCCTGGCCAGAGCACACGCACGCGCGGCCGCCCCCTGCCCACTCGCCGATTCTACTCGCCTTGTGTGTCTACAGCGGTACTCCGCCTAGATGCCGCTGGTCCTTCCTCGCACGTGACCGCCATTCCTCCCGGCCCTAGCACGCGTGCAAGCATAATGAGAGTGTCCTGTCATTCACGAACGAGCTTCAATTCCATCCGCCTTGTCACTAGTTCCACTCGGATCAGTGCCATTCCACCCTCAAATCCCGTAGCTAGTGCACATCCTGTGCTGCCCCAAACGCCGAGAGCACCTCTGTCGCACTCGACGGCGAACTGTGGCGTCGAGCATCGCCTTGACATACCGTATTCACCGTATTGTCATCAAATTCCGCATCAAAATCCGAGCCCAGTCTTTTCCCGAACAAGCAAGGAAATCATTGATTTCTCTGCAATCGGTCAATTCGGCACCCACCCAATTGAGCATATCTCCTCAACGAGACGAATTTGCGTCGGTACTCTTGCATAGCGCCTTGGGCTATGACCGCACCCACATTCATACCGGGCTTAGCATAATTGCATCGTCACGATTTGAGTCCAGCCGATCCCAAACTGATGCCTCGATTATCGCACCCCGCCGAGACGCGAAATCGCGCCATCTGACTTCCGCCAATCCCTTTTTCATTCTATCAAATCCCGAGCCCAAGGCGACGCGGACGCAGATCCAAAAAAGAAGCAGTTCTCTTTCCCCTTCCTCTCTCCCTCCCCACCCTCTGAACCGATGGTGATGTCTTCTTTCCGTTACCTGCTCCCAACCCCCTGACCAGCTCAATCAAAAACATCCAATCCTCTCACTCCGTTCCGGGGGCACCCGCGACATCACTATAATTATTCCATTACTGTGCATATCGATCGAGGCCCGCTGCTCAAAAGCGCTCACATTGGCCCCAAAATAACATAATTGATCCTAAAAAGTTCTCTCCCTCTTCGGCTTTGATGCATCAAATCGATTATGTACATCCCCCACAACGAACTCAGTTGATATCTTATCAAATGGTGTTGTAATCATGGGGGCTGTGTGATGTGATACTTCCCTCTCCCCCCTCCACCTGATCAAATTATAACGACACGAAGCTACGTAGTAGTGGCGCGGGTTGTCCCGCCCGACGTTTTCAACTAAAGACGTCATTCGGTACGCGTCATCGTAAGTAGCTCAACAAGACCTTGGCTGTCAACTCCAACTAGTTAACACGCTGTGTTTTTCGGAATTGGTGGTGGAGAATTGGGTCATGGAATGGTTCGAGCATTTGAATATACGACTCATTTCGCGTCATATCCATTCCATCAATTGAGAGCGGTGTGATTTCTATGTAGACTTTCGATTGAGTCGACGATGAGTCAGTTATCGCCTTAACTCTGTACACTTGATGCTCTAGAATTCTCTCTGTCGGGATATTTAGCTCCAGCCCGAACTTTATTACAAAGAAATCATACTCTACTGAGAAATTATTTTTATTTATATCCCGGTCTCGAAGGCTATTCTTTTAATTGACAGGCGCCCCTCATCGTCGAGTCGAAAACATCGTGCTATGAGCAAACCGAAGGTGTGTAGTGTCGAAAGATAAGGAATGCTCAAACCCAAACTCCCCCACGTTGTTCGAGTCACCAATCAATGAGTTCAGAAGACCATCCCCACCACGTACCTGATGCGGCATTGAGCAGCAGTGCCACAAAGAACAACTTTAAAAAAGAAAAAGTTGTTTCGCGGAGCAGACACATGTTGTTTAATTTGTTCCTTTTCGTATCACAAACGGGAGATGTTTCTGTTTTAGGGCAAAAATGATAAGAAGGAACAAAAGAGTGGCTCAATGGGATTTTTGATTCCCCGTCCTTTCTTTGATGATGTCCAAAATCCGCGGAAGTTTCGTTTACCAGTCGAGTCAGTCAAAAACGGGTTTTTCATGAATCCCGTACTTTTGGGTCCGGAGCAAGTTCTAAGGGGCAGCTGATCTTTGATGATGATGGTGGTGGTGGTGGTGGTGGTGATTATGATGAAATATTGATTTCAGTTGGTAAGCACGAAATGGGGAATTAATTATAACACATCTTCTCGAATTCACATACTTTGTTATCACTTGAACTAAATATAAAGATATGAGGTGATATCAACGCGAATGTAGCTAAATATTCTATCATAGAGAATATTACAAAGAGACCTAGTCGCCATTGCTGACTACCATTGAATATCCCATAACCGTCTCTTTCTTTCGTAGAATTTCGATGAGTTGATAGCCGGGCGAGAATTTATACATGTGGGTACGCTATGCCGAGTAGCGAGTAGGTGGATTGCAAAAACCCTATGCAGGGGGGATAAACTAAATAAGTAAACCCACACACAAAGAAACCCACTTTGAGACGCCGTCAGAAAGGAGAAAATGGAAAGGGTTCGGTTTGGTTTCAACACGTTGTTAATCAAAATGCACACACGCAGAGCGAGAGTGAAATGGATGAAATGAGTTAGTGAGAGGTGTTTTCAATTCAAAAAATTTGTCGGAGAATCTGCATTCCAACTCTGGCAGTATGAGCTTACCGTTTCCAGAGGGAGTTGATTAATGCGTTCTTGCCCATACCCTCCTCCCCTCGTCTCAATGACTCGTGCTGAGCTTTTACCTAAACTTTCACCCAACAGTCGAAGACTGCTCCATCCCACCTTACCGATATTGGGTGTTTACCTCACACCGGCAAAATGAGGCTCACGATCAAGGTACTGCTCATCCGGCGGATAACAAGTACAAGTATAGCACACACTGGCAATAGCATCGATATATATGTATATATAAATATATACGCCGGACTTGGGATTTCTCACCAACAGTAACGCCCTCAGGTAGATTTGATCGCGCTTTCCCATTCACTCAAAAAGCTCAAAAGCCTGTTAAAGGTCTCACAGCACCGCAAACTCGTCGCCCCTCGGATGAGTCACATTCGATTCGATAAAAACCGTCAAGAGTGGGTTTCTAGTTAACACAGGCAGAGTAACTCTTAAAAAGAGAAGACAATGCGGGTTTATTTTTTTTTTTTTTTTTCTCTGGGCCCTCTCTCTCTCCCTCTCCAGGCTCTCTTGTGATTGTTATTTCGCGGATGCTGCGGAGACACGAGACTCTTAGAAAAAAGATATTCTTCAATAACGAAAACGTTTTATACTTTGGGATGCTGGGGGCGTTAACTCAGCGTCAACTAGTACTTATCTGATGGCTACGACTACTACGAATGGCCGAGGCAAACCGTCTCCCAATCACAACGACCCTGATTTAATTAGGTCTCATCTAGAAGCCCGGGTTGTCGAACCAGGACATATAGAGTGTTACTTGCCCTTTTCGAGTTTTTTTCTCACATCTCAAAATTATCGTCACATTGGGGGGCTTCTCAGCTACGCCGGGAGGTTTTCGTCAAAGAAAAAAAAAAAGGGTGTGTTCTCTCCGGATTTTCGCGATTGGGTTACTCGAATGAACTGGGGGCTCTACTCTCTCCTTCTCTGGGTCGTCCCTCGTTTTCTCCATTTCCTCGATAGGGTCTTCTCGCTGCCGGGACTGTTACTCTCTTCTCTGTCGGAATTGTATATGCCTCTCTTCTACTCTCTCATTCTCTGTCTCTCTCTCCCGCATGATCGGTGCCAGACTGCTCGCCTCGCTCTCTTCCAACTCTCGATTGTTTCTGATGCGCTAGTACTTTATGAATCGCGGAGCCGCCGCCATCGCGGAGTCAAACCCCCAGGGTCCTTCCTAATTTGTCAAGATCCGTTAACCCTCTTCCACCCCTCTCTCCCTAAGCCCACCAATTGCTCTCGGATACTTTCCCTCTCATCAGAACCCCAATATCGAACATTCCCGGTTCTACCCAAAGCCAGCGTGACGGGCGAACTCTTGTATATCCCAGTTTAGGAGCTTGGCACAGAGAAATATAAAGACACAGCACGGTTCGCAGTGCTCCAAAAACCCAAAACTGCGGGAAGATGGCTTTCGTCCATTGGTAACGAACAAATCCAGAAATGATATCTTACATGGTAGTTTGACTCTCTCATGCCAGAAGACTCCTCGCTTACACTGAATCCATATAGATCAAAATTTAAAAACAGAAGTTTCACTTACCGAGGCTCAGTAATTTACTCGAGTCTTTCCGGCTTTGGTCACCGAATTCGTCCCCAGGTACTCGATCCCATATCTTTAAATGGGTGCGTTTTTTGTGTTTGTTAAACGACGGCTAGATAGACATTTTAATTGGCACCTTCTCTATCACTCAAACTTCATACAATGATTCAGATCAGCGGATTGGTTTGAAACCTCAATTTGTGGTTTTTTTTCATCTTGTTGTTACAGCTGCGTGTTGTTTGATGGTTGCTGCGTGGGTACCATGAATGAGGACTATGATGTCAATGTTGATTTTCTTCACTTTTTTAGAAGAAAAGTAAAACCCTTTTTCCTTTAACAATGTAGAAGGCTAGGATCCGTCCCCTCCCCTCAATTTCCACTCCCTTGATCGCGCCGCGCGTCAAAGTCCTATCCAAGAACGGAACCGACGGGTTGCTCCATGGAGTAACTAAGCGACGCTAATCCTTCCAAGTATAGCAGTCACACAGGGTGAGATGACTTTTGGAGGAGGAGCAAAAAGGCAATCCCCGGAACGACAACCCAGAAACCTCCGCCAGGTACCCGTACGAAAACTGTGGCGTTTGATAGTGCGCAATGAATTGGACACAACTTCCTCCGGACCGGTTTGCTTGAACTGAAGAAAAAACTTGGAGAGCCAGTGGCTTGTTTCATTTTGGTAAGTACCAATTGCACGTTCCCAGTGGGTGCCTTTTCGGTGGATGGTTCTTTCCCTAGATCAACGGATGAAATGGAATAGTGTTTACCTGCTGTATGCGCGATAGTCGTGGGTTGATTCATGGTTCTTGGTATGTTGCTTCAGTAGTGGTGGTGATGTAAGTTAGAACCCTGGTGGCTAATCGATTATGCTCCAAGGGATCGAACGAGTCATTTATCCTAGATGGATGAAACTTGAGGTGGAGAGAGATCGTGCTCGCAGTTTGCGCCGAGAGCCAAGTGTCCATGACCTTTCCAGCCTGAATTCCCTGAGACGTTACTCGACCCTGGGCCAAAATATTCGCACGTTCACCCGGTGCTGCTGTCTGATGATCACCAAACCAAAATTGGTATCAGGATCCCACACACCCAATGCGAGGCATTGAGGCGGTGGTTTCTTTTCGGTTAAGATACTAGTCGCATCAAGTTGGAATCAACACCTTCGCGGGAGGAAAAAACGCGATGTAACCACGCTTTCTGCAAGATTGAAACCTTAACTCTTTATGGGGTATGTACCACTGTTTTCGGGATAAAGCCTCGCGGAAGTAATATCAGCAGTTGCTAGAATCAATCAGCCTTCAATATGACCGTACTCCCTCCCTTGTCCCGCAAGTTGCCTATCAACAAAGGACCCTTTCTTTATAGAACGTCTTACCATGAGACGATGATGATGAAAAATGAGATTAGGGGGAGTTATGAGGTGATGATTTGTCTATCTCGCATTGAAGCCACTTCCGATTACTACCGCATTCTTGATGAACAGACGAGGTCAAAAACAGCATCGTCTTTGTATTCATTTGACAACGCGTACTCCAGGTGTTTTAACACCATTATGTTCAAGTCTAAATATAATAGCTTCTATGTGTTCCCTATACCCCCGGGCTCCAACATTGGACGAGTTGACATGGGAAAAGCTACGGAGTTGAACTTTTGGGAAGGTGGAACGCGTTCCAGGCTCCTCTCTGGTTGTGTGCACTATTTTTACACACGTACAGTGAAGATTCAGCTCGCTTGGTGGCGGATCTAGGGGAACTGTGGTACCTACAGTGCTTATTGGACACTTGTCAAATCCTGTCGGGCATTCGGTCGAACTGCCTCAGAAAAAAAGTGGTTGACAATCGCGGATCAGCTTTTAGATCAAGTTCGAATCGAATCTCTGGGTATGTAATCCTCTCCTACTTTTCTCTCTCAGTTGAACTCATTTTTGTATGTAATTGTTCTAGCGGTTCGCTTTTGCCAACCAATAGATAATTTGTATCTCTATACTCTCTCTTCGAGTATGACATCGATATATCAAAGTCAAGGGTCATCAACCATTCCTAACAAATAAGCTGGTGAGGATCTTATTGTTGTGTCACCTAAAGCTCCCTAAATAATTCAATTGCCATACAATGACAGCGAGACGAATAACGGAGGTCGGAAGAGAAAAATAAAATTGGCTCTTTACGTGGGCAGACATGTACTATAAAAAGAAATACTAGGAAGTGTTCCGAAAAATACGCTGTTAAGGGAGACGCCCGTTCCACCACGATTCGGAATAGGCCCGGAAGGCATCAAAAAGTTCCGGTAAATAAGAATCGATTTGCATTCTTTTCCTTCAGGGTCGAAAGATATTCTTCATTAGATTTCAGGGTTTCGGTACAAGCAGTGTCAAGTTCTCCGAGCATGCACGCAGTCTGATTTATTTGTTGGTTTACAGGATGAAGTCTCCTCTCCGGTATAACATATTATGTTCAGGGTCGGGGTTTTTGAGTATCCAACGTTTACCGGACGAATCGGATTTAACGGAGCCAATGTCTTGACGGCCCGATTATTTTCCGGAACAGGTTTATTGCAACAGCCGAGGACAGGGTTCAGACTACTCACATTGTGTTCGGATTTTATGAGCGATAAAGTCGCATGACGGGCGCTATTTCCGAAGGGAGGGAGGCCGGTGTGGTTCACACCCGATGCACGACCGTGACAATGCTAGATGTCAAGGCATGAGATCCAGCTCACCTCAACTTCGACGGCCGATTCTGTAAGTCGGGCTTCACATTTCATCAATCTACGGCGCTCCGCTTTCAAGGTCCCTCTATATATCTACAGCCATCGAAGAGCTGTCTAAGACAACCGCAGTCACGGCCTTCTTCAGATCCCGACTGGCAATGAGCAAAATCTTGAGCTGCCTGTTAATGCATCGTAGAAGGCTCACCAAGCGTCAAATTTATAAAAATTTGATTAATATGTGGTCTTACCGCCCTATCCGAGATCCCAAAATCAGCGGAACTGTATAGATCTCCTGTATTAATCACAGAACTGCTGTCCATAAAAGAACCACCAAACAGCTTTTTCGGCGTCAAAAAGGCTCATATAACTCCACTTTGTTGATGGTGCGAGATTCAAACGCACTTTTCATTGAATCTTGAAGCCGCCCTGCCTCGAACAGTATTTCGAAATAACGATTCATACTGTCTTCAAGCTGTCTTCTGGGCGGAACCCCCCCCCCCCAAACTTCTCTTCTAGCTTCCTTATCGAGCAAATGTACCATTGTGCGTGGATCTTGAACCGACCGTTTCCTGTCAATCCGACTGCCAAATAAGATCACCGCCTACCTAAAAGAGGAAGTATGGAGCGAAGCGGAAGCTGGGGGGATTTTTTGATGGAACGCTGTCATTGATCAACAGACGTCATTTTTTCGACAGTCGACGGGATGCCGTAATAAATTGCATATCCCAAGATCAGATCCTCTTGAGGTGTGTGTGTGGACTTCAAAAGTGTCACAACTGCGCATTTGGAGGGAGAAGAAGCAGGTCCGACCGCATCGTCCACCATTTGTGGAAACGCGAGATCCCAACGCCCCCCTCTCCCCCTCTCCATCCGCGCCTTTACGATCTGAACCGCGACGTGACGGGACTTTACGAGCCAGATTGTGGTTCGGGGGTATTTTGTTCGAGTGACATTCCGCATGCAGATGAATTTACCCTGTCAAAAAAAAATGTTTGAAACGGGCTTGAAGAGGGGGTAAAGATCTTCGGTGCTATCATCTGGGACCTTGGATCTCCACGTTGTTTTCTGGTTCGGTTGATTCGGTCTTTTCTTTTTGTACGGTTTTTTCACTGTTCCTTCAACTCAACGGGCTCGTTACGTTCTGAGCGAGTGCACTGAACACGTCTTTTCATGTGATATCGAACAAGAAGTGGCACTTTGATACTTGGCTTTCACGCACCACGACATCAATTATCAAGTTGAACAGCACTTTACTTTCCCTTTGCGACGGTGGTGTTAAAACCGCTTCATCTATCACGTTACAACGAGGGGGCCGGCTATAACATCAGCATAGGGGTACACAGTCCAAATGGAACAGATGAAGTGGGTCATTATTGAGTCAAAATAACATTACAACCAAAGAGCACCCCGAAAGTAAAAAAAAAACTAGTAAGAGATCGTCTTTTGTCAGATATCAATCGTTAATATCAATGAGACGAAACCAAATCAACCGGAATAGCATATTTGTAACTTAGGGGAACGAAAACTAGCGTGAAGCCATTTCCGTGGCGCCGTAGTGTAGATCTGGCACTAGTAAGTATATGGAGGACTCGGGGACAAGGGGGGAGGGGGGGAAAAAGTTTAGAGGTTGAAGAAACCTTTTACCCTAGTAGCTTGATGAATGAACGAGTGACCAGCACAGGATACATGATACTCCACACCCAGATATCATTCTTGTAGGAACAGTCATAAACTGTAATAAAGACTCAAGCCCGATAGCCGAAGGTACGGTCGCCGGTGACCTGGGTTAGGTGAACTTTCCTCAGCTTTGTGTATCAATGGATATTACAAGCTCGATGATAATAAAAAACCTTCTCCTTATGCGTACATCGTACAAAAAGGAAGTCAAACCCATATACAGATGCCCATGCACCCACCTCATGTTCACCGCCCTTAGCTACGATCAAGGAATTTCCCCTTCCACTCGTAAGTCCCGTCGACAGCTAAAGTCACTCTTACTACTCTCGAGCCTCTCTACTTTTTCCCTGCGGAGTTTGTAAGTACTAAGAACGTACTAACCCGGACCACTCCTCGGTAACTTAAATCATGATAGGAGCCTCAAGTCATGTAAGCCACATTGCATTTCTGTTCTCATTTAAGTAGTAGTGGTAGTTATTAGTATTAGTAGTTACCCAAGACGAACACAACGGTATTAGACTAGTTCTGTTTAGTCACTCTTCCGAAAGAATAGGCTTATTTTCGATTCGTCATGACCCGCTTCACATTGAAAGTTCACTCGGGCAGTCATTCTAACCCAACAATAGATTTGAACCAGTAGTGAAGGAGTTGACAACTTACCAAAAACTACCAGTAACAAATGAAATGGATGGCTTGTTACCGTATCAAGCAAAACACTATCAAGCGGGTAAGAAAATCTGGCGAATGAAAAATATGTTTATAACACCAAAGCTCAGATCGCGACTCGTAGTACTAACGATCGACTCCACAAGTTCTTCAAGTTAATGTCCGAGTCTTGTCACCCACTAGAACCACCATCGCACATTCTCAGCCCTATGGTGTCGCAAAAAGACCGGCAACCGATAGCAACGGAGGATGAGAAGAAGAAGATAGTGCAAGCATGGACCATTTCACCTCAAGTGCTAGTCGTCCCCAATTCATACTCGAAACCAGGGGGTGTCGAACTTTGTTTATTTTGACTTAAAAAGCCCCGAGAGTTTGGTCGAGATTTCATTCAACAAGCTCTGAGGGTATTCCGATTGGAAGGGACTTGTACCAGATTTGACAAACGCACTTTTTGTTGTACCGTAACCAAAATGATAATTCCACATCTGGTGAGGTCGGTATTGCGTGCCACATGCCTTTGAGTTCTCGGCTCACCACACTTGATCAAAGCAATACCATATTCGTTTGCCGTCGACAACGGAGAGCCACCAGCTTACAGCCAAGCCTGAGTTCGCTTATAACAATTTTTGTTGTTATCATGAACCGTCAAACAATCGATAAGACAGCAATTGAACACGACTAGAGTCCAAGAGATCAATATTGTATACAGGGTACCTATACACAAAAATCCACAGGAGCTAATCGGGGGTAAGAATACATTGACTTTTACACACAAAGGTTGATAGAAATCACCAACACAGAAACACGAAGTCTATCGAGGCCAGGATGCAGCCCACAAAAACGAAGAACAATAACCGAGCCATTCAAGTCCCGCCGCAGCGCGTTTCGGCGTTCCTGATGCTGTTGGTGAACGAACATGGGGGGGTTTTATGAAGCTCAAGGAAGTTTACGCCATCACGAAGTGAAGACAAGGGTTGGATGCCCCGAGATGGGTGGGCCAGCGATTTGGATGAAGTTTCCAACGATGGAGAGTGCCAAGATCGGGCGTGATATTGGGAGCTTTATGTATCCCGGGCTCTAGGAGTCATCGGTAATAGAGTTCTTCCCCTGGTATGCGTAAGCTCTGTGAAAGCAAGTCCCCGATGAGACACCCAACCGTCCCATGCATGCACCACATGTTCATCGACGTTCCTTACGATCAGGTACCTTCCTTTTGCCGATTCATGACCGCATTGACAGTCCGAACCTCTTTTTTTCAACCAACGTGTGGCTCAACATGAAACCACTGCCGGTGACTTGAATCGATGACGGAAAGTGAAAACCATTTCAAACCGCCTCTGTTGATTTCGCTTTGTTCTTGCTCCCTTTAGGACGACCACGCGGTCGCTTGCCTGTGGATGTCTGACCTTCTGGCTGGTCTATAGCTGGGCGCTTCAATGGGCTAGGCGGAGTCTGGCTATCATTACCATTAAGGCGCCGCTCATTCAGATATCTAAAATAGACTCCATGAGTAAAAAGTTGGCACATGCAGGGCTCCCGCGACTTGTGAGAGAATAATGTGACTTACTGCGTAGTCTTTTCTTCTAATGTCTCTTGGAGACTCGGTAATGGCGGCTGCCCGAGTTCCTGCCGTAGTTTGTCAACGTCACGCTTTGCGACACCATAGTCGCCGTCGGTGAGTTGAGTTATTTTTGTACGAAGGTCGGTGCACCTGGTGGGAATTGGTCAAACTAAGCGAAAGGGGAAAGGGTGTAGAACAAACTCTTTCTCGAGTGAGGCCTCCATAATGTCAGCCTGAATGTGAGATAACGTGCTAAATGAGTCACTTGATCGCTGAAAAGGGAGCCGATAGGGTCCACCTTGTCTCGATCTTCATTTATCTATGGCAAAGGGACTCAGTATACGCCTCGGATTGATTGAAAACAGGAATACCTCTCTCAAAGCATTCAAGAGACGCGTCCGTTCGCTATCCAACCTGAATGGGGTTGTTCAGCAATGATCAAAATAATCACGCCGTTATCGACACGTACTTGTTCTTCTGTTCGCGGATATCTTGTATCGCCTTGCTCTTGGACTCAAGGGTGGCGTGTGCTGATAAGATATGTGCCGTGTGTAGTTGAAGCGACAACGCGTGTTTTCTGGACCACAAGTGATTAGACAATCATTTAAGGGACACGGTGTGAAACGTTGTCCAATCGGATTTGGGACAGAACAAGGGATAGGGCCACAGGGGACATAATAAGAAGGGATCAGAGTTGGACACCTACTTTAGTTCGGCAGTCTTGGCCAAGTGGACGAGATCTTTCGTCCAATCACCGGTGGCGACCAGGGGGGACGTCTGGGCGCCCGTGCTCGGGCCAGCCACGGCATTTTGCTGGGGCTGCTGCTGCTGAGCTGGCGGCTGCTGCGGGGCGGGCTGGGGCAGCCGGGTGGTGTCCTGGGGCGCGACGGTGAGCTGTGCGCCTGGGGGGCCGGTGTAGTGCACATATTGCGGCTGCTGGGGGTGGTGATGCTGGATATGTTGCGTCATCTTTGGCATCCAGAAAATGAGAGTTATCAGACAATTGACGTCCTCGGGGTCCTGCCCGTCCAACCGCAAAAGTGTCAGAGGTGCCTGTTTGCCCCTGTTTGCCCTTCGCCTCGGCTTTACGCTGAGTCTGATGGAATGGCCATCCTCGTCCCTGCCCTTGCCGAGGCCTTTAATCTGGACATTCTCAGGACAATGTTCCTGTCGTCGTCGCTGATCAAGGATCCTTCCATTACTGCCCCGCTGGAAGACCTGAAACTTCATCACGCCCCATAGCCGACATTCGTCTATCGGCTAGTATGAAATTTTGAATGCATGTGTCTGATGGATACTCCAATCCATCGCTGCTAGGGACAGTGCTATCCAGGTACGGCCGAACACAGGCCAAATCCGTATTCTTCTCTGGGTCACACCGTGGTCTGCAGTTGTGAACCAGCGCCGAACCGCACCAGTGCTTGTCACACCTGCCCGCCTTTCTGCTACTCGTCGCAATTCGGCGAATCTTGAGCAGAGCAGCGCGTTACTAGTGCGGTGGTAACACCCCGTCTAGTGATCTGGATGGAGAGAGCATCTATCTCTATTTTGATGGTTGCGATCTTGGCCTCAAGGCAGATTACCGACTGTGGAGCAGCTATAGAGGGCAGCAGTCGTAGCAGCAAGTACTTCCTCTACCCTATACTGCCGTGCTCGGTCACTCAAGACCGATTGATTCGCAGTCAAGCTCTTCTCTTCGGGCTTCAAATGGTTCTCAGTAGAACGAACCATCTCATCTGAGCGCATCATTTCCAGATCTTGGCCATCTTGGAGCATTGACATCTTCTTTCGTCTTTCAACGATTCACAGAAGCAAGAGGTACGTTCATATTGAAGGATCTCCATTGTCCTTTCCGTTCAAATGCAGAGATAAAAGCAGATAGCGGTCACATTCGCCCACAACTCTATACGCGCCCTAATCTCAATTACCCTTTCTGACCAACAAAGGTGTCGGTTACATCAGGGTACCGCGGTGGCATGACCACTCCGTGACGTCCCTCAATTTACATTGTCTGCCACTTTCGTACACCGTGACTTTCTAGAAACTTGGCAGGGTAAATTACTCGTACGATTCGATGTTCACCTCATCTGCTCATATTTTCGTTTCAGACACTCAGGAGATAGAGGGCATCTCGGGCTCCTCCTCTTGGCCTATACATGTCAACTTCTTTTGGAGAAGCACAGCTTCGTATACCTCTTCTTTTCCAATAAACGATCTCTGAATGTAACCGCGTCATTGGAATGCCGTAAATATGGCAACATCCTTCCTCGAAATCGTCTGGTCTGACTGTTTCCACCAAGCCATCAACCGACTTCTGCCTTCGGCTCTCTCCCGCAACTGTTCGGTTCTCGGTTCTCGAAGAATGTAGCACCTCTTACGTCCTTCTATGATTCGTAAAGATCTTTCTCTGCAACACATCTTCACCCAGCTTCGGATCGCAACTACTGATATAGTTCAAAGGTCAGAAGCAAAGCCCTCCCCGGCATTCTAGCATGGTGAACCGCTTACATATGGAGATGATGACATCGAACGCAGATGACTCGATGGTCCAATTCATGGTGGACAATCGGCTCATATCTGTACCCCTTCGCCAAGTGATACGAATGCACCAACCGAATTTACCCAATCATCTTTCTTCTCGGACAGTAAACGTTCAGAAATAAGTGACAATAGTGGCTCGGTGCCTCGATGAAGATCTCACAGGAGATGTACCCCATTCTGTACACGACGGTGTATAGCGCACAAGTCCCCGTGGTTTGAATGATCGCCAGAAAAGCAAGGGGTTCGGGGACTTATAACTCGGCCGAATAAGACGGCCCCTTGTCTTCTACAAAAAGCGTCAATTCTTGGGCAAGCCCTCAGCATCTCACGGCCCTATCAAGAAATCGAATCGAGGGCTTGTTGATATACCGGGACCGGCCTGGAGGTGTCGATCTTGAATTTCGAAGTGAAAGACTGGCCTTGGATAACGTCAGGCTATCACTATCCCAAGTATTTAAGCATGGTACATCACGGTGCGGACGATCCCTCAACCTCAATTACAAAACCACAATATGCAAAGTACAGTTCTACGGGTTTGGTCGGGCGGCTAACGAGGGAGAGAAGAGAACAGCACCGAGTCGGGACTGACTGATAGCTTTCTTTCACAAGACCCTCCCTGCACCGAAGTTGACCGTAGGACTTTTTACGGTAACGATGAAGGCTTATATGTACTAGGGGGTGGACGAATCGGGTTAAAGTGAAACGCAAGTAGGTGATGTGAAACGGAATGGGACCACGTCTGCGTGAGTGGTGCTAGATCTTGAATTTCTACATGTTCGGTCTGACGAAACGTTGAGAAGAACAAGCCACAGTTGTAGCCTCCACGATAACATCAAGCGCGGTCTAATGATGAAGAAGTACTCGCTGAAAGCCAGGTTGTTCTAACACTTACTGACCCAACGCCACGACGCTTTTTCTCAGTCTAACAGTTGCGCTTGAGTCTTGAAGACATCTACCACCTTATTGAGTATTTCTCACCTCCTTCCTTTTCTGAATTACGATACAGCTCGAGGATCAAGATGCTCATACGCAGAATGGGATAACCGAACACAAGTACATATTTTTCGTACATCAATATACATCGCTTGTCTTTTAGCTCCCAACTACACTCAAAGCTGAGAAACCACGAAAGCGGCGGCCTGTCCAACATTCTAGCCACAAAAGTCAGTACAAAAATTCCCGGTATCATGTCTAGTATCAATCGACTTACCTGGCCGTAGCTCAAATGAGGTGGAAGGACAAGGTCACCTCCAGCACAAATATTGTCACCCGTAGCACAGAAAGTAATCGACCGACCGTTCAACACGCCAGGGAAGCCGTCGCCATTATCTGGATCACCAAATACGACGACAGCCCTCACCCTGTTTTGAACGCTTGAAGAAAGCTGATTCGCAGAAAGGTGAACCAATTGAGCTCCTTGACTATATCACACTTGTCAGCTCAGCTTAAAGAAAAAGGTTAAATCACAAACCTATAACCAGAAGAGACGATCGCAGTGTTCGGGCACGAATTCGCAATAGAAGTGATGTCGGCTGCCATAGTACGAGCACCGGCTGGATCACCCCCCACCAAAAATCCGGGAATGTTTGCAGCATAATCCACTCCAAGGAAGCTTAAAGACCTTCCTCCAAGTGCTGATCGGAGTGCAGCCTCGAAAGGTGGGCCGACTACCGTACCAATTGGTGAGACCTCGGTCGTGCCTCTGGCAAAGACGACTGCGACATCAGCACAGGATTGACGAGGCTCGAGTGGAGTTGCGAATGCGAGTGCGGAAAGAACAACGGCAAGGAAGCTGGCTTTGAACATCGTGAAACTGTTTGGGAGAGGCCAAAATGTTTCTGGTTTTTTCGGGAGGACATTTCTGAGCGGTCTTTTATATGTCAAGAGTTAATGGCATTCACGTGGAAATGATGCACGACGCATGGAAGAATAGCTACCGTCCAATTTATTTCCCAGACAACGGGTGCAATACAGTTCAAACGGAGACGGGTGCAGTACAGTCAATACGAAGGTCAACTCGGCGGATTAGATTCAAAAAGCCTTTCAGAGAGAGGAAGCACCGATGTACTAGCTCAATCACCTGCTTAGTACTCCCCGATCGATATATTACTTTTAGAGGATATCGCGCACAGGCCTACATTCCTATTCACTTCCAGTTACTATATAATCATCGAATGCGACGCGGAGAAAGTCAAAAGCGATTCACACAGAATTCTCGTCTACAATGACATGTGTCTTCCCGTGTGTCAGTTGACCCTCGACGACAGCTTTGCCGACAACAACGAATCGCAATGAGAAACACAGATTTTCTCATACACTCGATGATTGGTTACTGGTAACTTCGTGCCAATTATAGCCCTCAGGTATCGCGCGTGCTATTGCACCCTAATTGCACCCGGCTCAATGACAACCTAAACTCTACTTTGATAATTATATTATGGGCCACTTACAATACTCGTCTGGACATATTATTCTTCGAAGGTATCTATGTCACCTTGTGATTTAACCCGCTTATTCTCCGGTTCAAAAACCTTTGTAGCCACGCCCATGTTATTCTATGAATTTCAGCCTTCTCGCTCTACCCAGTTCTTCTGGGAGGACTGAAAAGGTCGATTTATGGCTTTCTTACCTGTCCCCCACGATGCCCTGATATTTCTTCCCCTTCCAAAACTCTTCACATTGACGATGTGTAGTGTCTCGAAAATATATTGGTCATAGAAGAAGGAACCGTTTCCATCACACCAATAACATCAGTAATGATAGCTTCATGGAGTATCGGACCAGCCACCAGGGTAAAAATTGGTAGCAAATCACTATTTGCCACCGCTGAATATACAGTAGTGGCAAGCCGTGATCGTACACTTAGCTTTGAAATACAGCTTTTTTTCATTGTTAGCAAGCTCATGACCGCTAGTAGCCCGAGTGTCGATTCAGTAATGCGGGCTATCTCTTGATCTGAGTTCACTTAGCTCTTCCTAACGTTTCAATGTAAGCCTTCTAATGCTGAGATTTGACGAAACAACAGGGTAAGTCGGCGCTTCAGTGTCGGTCGGTATTGTATCAAAAATAGATAGCTTACTTAGCCACGCTCAGACGAAGAAGGAGAGCAAGGAAACTTCCATTACAAGTATTAGCACCGATTGAAAACACAAGTGATCGGGGGAAGCCTTTGGCCATTCTTTGAATCACACTGAAATTTAGTGCCATCCACCTTATCATCGAGAAGGAAGGATTCCCAGTTTAGAGCCTGGCTACACGAAAGTTTCAAACTAAATAGAACGACCGTTCAAGAAGGGTTGTTCGAAGGCTAGCGTACAGGATCAAAAACATTTTCGAGAAGGAAGTGTAACAAGCGAAGAATAAAGTCCGAAAGATTGCCTATCCATACCAAAACATGAAACTTTTGCAAACTCTGATAATCAAACCTCCTCGGATTCTTTGACCCAAGCCGCTGACATTGACTCTTCCCTTTGTCCACCCAGACTCAACATCTCGGACACATGCTTCAAATCGAAAGGATATCTATCCTGCGCCACTCCCGATTTGCAAAGCGCAAGCAACAGAAGTGTAGTTATGGCAACCAGTATGGTAGTTGCAATAAACAGCGGTTCCGAAGTCGACAACAGCAATTGTTGTGCTGAGGTTTTAGCAATTACAATGTCCTGATCATAATGAATACCGGCGTTTGTTCCGTTTTGTCTATATCCATCGATAAAGGCCTTGGCTGCCGAAAGCATGAATGTATCCATGTTTTCGTTGATAGATGGGAGGTCTAATGGATGAACACCATGCGCATTATTCCAGTCGACCGAGGATGAGCCTGCCATGAAGATCATCGCCGCGGGGAGGTTCACAAGGTTGGCTACTGTGAGATCTTCGACCTCAACCACTGCTTTCCCAAGAGCGTTCGTGAAGATCAAGTTCGCTGCGCTCTGCGGGATATTACCGATAATCGGCTGCCCAGAGAAAAGGATTGATTGAGTCTCATCACTTATACTGACCCGTCCACCAGTAATTTGTGGGCGGGGATCACAGTGGAGGACGGAAGCAAGAGGTGCAAAAAGTGAGTTCGACTTCAAGTCGAGGCCAGCACCTTGCGCAGTCAAAGTAGTAGGTAGTGATGTAAGATCGACTGCGTATGGCACAGGGGGGGTGGACCGTCGATCGAGGATTGAACTATTTCCTCCAGAGAAAATGAAGGCTGATTTTCCGAATTGCTCCATGGCGGCAAAGTCCAGGAGAGATAATGAACCGATGCTAGAGCCTATATGATCAGAGTGTCATTGAGATACTTTCTCTGTGCTTCAAAAGCAAGATGGCTTACCAATTTGGGCCGGACCTACTGTCCCACCTGTCCCAATTGTAGCGCCGTTCCACCGCTGACCTCCAGATGCTACAACAATCGATCCCGAAACGTTGAAGAACTGGGGTGCCTCCCAGTGACAGTCATGATGGAACTCAATGACGTCCGAATCATATTCGATCGACCCGTTAAAACTCGTCAAATTCACCTGCGGAATGGGACCCAACATGTTAGGCTGGAGCTTGAATCCAAATATTGAATGTTCAACTTTTTCGAGTCGGACGATGAGGTTCGCACGAGCTTGGGCAGTGAAAATTGCTTGAGCATCGCTGTCATGGGCGTGACTAAGTAAGCGGCCGATTTGGATTGTTATGGTTGTCGCAACATTCATCGTACCAGGCCCTAACGAACTAAGCGCTAGGAATGTTAAAGAGGTAAGGAAAGCCAATTTGAATGTCCCGCTAGATCTATTGACCAAGAGATGGAACGACCGATCGAGGAAACCAGAAGTGATAGTAGAGACTCTGTCAATCATTTCAGGGGCAATTCCCGGAGGGCCATTTGTCCTGAGGCCGACTCTAGCCAATTGGACAGACCACTCTCTACTGAACGCGTCAGCCACCATGTAGCTGCCCATGAATATAGCAATGTGTTGCCAAATGACGAAGATGGTGGTGAAGCCACCCTTGATTTCATCATCAGTAAAACTGAAATGGACACCGAGTGGAATAGGCTTGACAAGGCAAACTGCTGCCAAGGTGATGAATCCCGCCTCGATAATGAAAAATGCGAACAGGCGGAGGTAGAGCAGGGTTTTCCTCCTACTGATATCAAAGTGAAACTTGGGCAATATGGAGGGCGGACCACGTTCAGAAGTAGACAGCGTTGATATCGTATCACCGTTTGTATTCTCCTCAGGAGGATTAACCAAGACAGTGTATGATGAAGGTCTGGTATTAGACGGTTTCATGCTTGGGTGATGATGTGGGCGAGGAATCAAGGTCATCCCTCAGAACATCGACCTATATCTGTCCGACTATGATGCATGCTTCTTCATGCATCATGTTTGGATTGGGGACGCTACCACATGTTTGACAATGGTATTCGGAGTTTGTCAACCGCTAATACTATAGTGCAATGAGTCGATCAGAAGAACCTCAGTAAAATGGGCGCTCCCACTGATTATCTCCGACGGGATAGAAGCGGGAAGAATAGTAACCCGCGAGTATCGAGAGACGCTGAAAAAAACAACACCAATAAGTGCCGCCCAATTCACTGGCTAATTTGGTCTCGACCTATAAGATAGATGAACTTCTATATCGGCTCCTATGTCTGTTCTCTGCTGGAGGAACGGATGGATGATGGGGGTACATGTGAGTGTGATTTCTCGGGCATGCAGCAATGGTGTGAGGTGGAATGTACAAAGAAACCTCCGTTCCGTCACTGATTTGATCACTGCGGTCACGTGGATCTGAGACAGTGAAGATAAAGACGACCCCGATGGACAGCCCCTCAAGAGGATCACAGACGAGGACGGAAGAAAGAGGCGCAACAATAGTAATCATGGCTAACATGGGGCTAGCGCCTTCCGCAATGAAGGTAGTAGGTAGCGATGTAAGATCGACTGCGTACGGCACAGGGGGAGTGAACCGTCGATCGGGGATTGAACTATTTCCTCCACAGAACATGAAAGCTGATTTTCCGAATTTCTCCATGGCGGAAAGATCCTGGAGAGATAATGAACCAATGCTAGAGCCTATATGATCAGAGTGTCATTGAGATACTTTCTCTTCGCTTCAAAAACAAAGTGGCTTACCAATGTTGGCCGGACCTACCCCATCTGTCCCAACTGCAGCACCGTTCCACCGCTGACCTGCGGATGTCACAACAACCGATCCCGAGACGTTGAAGAACTGGGGTGCCTCCCAGTGACAGTCATGATGGAACTCAATGACGTCCGAATCATATTCGATCGACCCGTTAAAGTGCGGAGAATCCACCTTTGGAACGGGAGCCAACATGTTAGGTTGGAGCTTGAATCCAAACGGTGAATGTTCAACTTCTTCGAGTCGGACAATGAGATTTGCACGGCCTTGAGCGGTGAGAACCTCTGGGCTATCACTTTCTTGGGGGTGGCTAAGTATGCGGCCGATTTGGATACGGGTTAATACAGTCGTAGCAGTATTCATCGTTGCAGGCCCTAACGAACTAAGGGCTAGGAGTGCTAAAGAGGCAAGGAAGGCCAACTTGAATGTACCACTTGATTTACCGATCAAGAGATGGAGCGATCGATCGAAGAAACCAGAGGTTATGGTAGAGACTCTATCGATCGTTTCTGGAACGATATCCAAGGGGCTGTCTGTCCGGAGGGTGACTTTAGCTAGTTGGACGGACCACTCTCTACTGAATGCGTCAGCCACCATGTAGCTGCCCATGAATAAAGCAAGGTGTTGCCAAATGACAAGGATGACAGTGAGGCCACTCTTGATTTCATCATTGGTAAAATTGAAATGGACACTGAGTGGAATAGGCTTGACGAGGCAAACTGCTGCCAAGGTGATGAATCCAGCCTCGATGATGAAAAATGCGAATAAGCGGAGATAGAGTTGGGTTTTCCTGCTGGTGTCAAAGTGAAACTTGGGCAATATGGAGGGCGGAGGACGACCGGCAGAAGAAAGCGTTGATATCGTGTCACTGTTTGTCTTCTCAGTAGGATCGACTAGGACAGTGTATGGTGCAAATCTGGTATCAGACGACTTCATGCTTGGGTAAAGGTGTGGGCGAGAAACAAAGGGCATTCCTCAGAACATCAACCTTTATCTATCAGACTATGATGTATGCTTCTTCATGCGTCATGTCTGGATTGGGGACTACCACAAGTTTGACAGTGGTATTCAGAGTTTGTCAAACGCTAATAATATGGCGCGATGAGTCGATCAGAAGAACCTCAGTAGAATGGGCACTCGTACTGGTTCTATCCGACAGAATAGGAGTGGGAAGAATAGTAACCCGCGAATATCGAGAGAAAACAACACCAAAAGGTGCCCACTAGCCAATTTGGTCTCGACAGAAGATAGAATAACTTCTAGATCAACTCTTAAGTTTTTTCTCTGCTGGAGGAGCACATGATGATGGGAGTACATGTGAATGTGATTTCTCGGGCATGCAACTATGGTGTGGGGTGGAATCTGGGTGGGATGTACAAAGACACCTCCGTTCCGTCACTGATTTGATCTCCGCGGTCACGTGGTTCTGGGACAGTCTGAGTCGACCCCGATGAACGGCCCTCAGGCCTTAAGCCCTCCCACACCAAAGCTGGCCTATGGCTGTGGGTTCCAGGCATCGACAACCAGCTGTGTGCCTGAGCTTGTCGCGCCATCCCAGCTAATATGTAAATACACGGGCTACAGCAAATACGAGGAGCCCGCGCGCGGACCAGTTTTTCCGCGTTCAGGCGCGGATTGGACGCGGAGTAAGCGCGGGATCACCAAATTTAAGGACACACGCGGTAAGTACGAGGACTCCACGCGGGCTAACAGAGGAACTGAGCCCTCGCACGGGCTCGACGCGGACACATACACATATGTAAGCTGGCAGCTTCACTTATGATACAATGCAATACGTAGATATGAGTATATTCCCGAAAGGATGAAGGTCTAGAATATGCATACACAAAATGAGAGAGAGAGAGAATGTGTGAGAGTATCAAAAACAAAGAAAGTAACCCATTATCGCTCGAGGGGGTCCTTTATAGGATTAGTGATTGGTTGTGACGCCAGTTGTTTGTCAGTGGTAGTAAATCTTTGCTTACAACATAGTATCCGGCCACGAGCAACTTGAAGATTCTGACCTAGTCGTCCATGAGTGGCTGATGACAAACTTGAACCACCCATTTACATCCAATCGGGGTACCGATATCTTGTGCATATTTTCATTTGGAAGGCGAGATTGATCTACTCTATTGAACGAACTGTACAAGAATGTGCTGCATTACGGTGATCCACTCATAATACCTATTGGAGGTTACATTATTCATGTTGGTCCCTTCAAATTAAGTAAATCCGCTGTTCCAGAAATCATACTCAGAAGACTAATCTACGAGATCAGCAAGATTTCGTAAGGCGTGAATGTAGGTCGTAGAACTAAAATAAACCTGATATACATAACAAAACGTAATACCCCAGCAACCATAGATTATTTACGCACTGACAGGACGCCGGAGACTGGTCCCTCTAGCCAACAACGACGCTCTTCTTCCTCCGTCCGCGTTCAATGCCGCATACACATGGCTCAAATCAAACGGATCCCTCTCATGCCTCAACGCGAATCTGCAAAGAATAAATAACAGGATAGTAGCTATCGCGACGAACACGATAGTCACGATGAATTGCGGCTTCGAAGTTGTCAACGCAAGTTCTTCCTTATGTTGGAGCGCAGAAACAGTATCCAAATCAAACTCCACGACACTACTTGATCCGTTCCTCATATATCCGTCGATATAAGCCTTGGCTGCCGAAAGCATAAATGTATCCATGTTTCGGTTGATAGATGGGAGGTCTAATGGATGAATGCCCTGGGCGTGATTCCAGTCGACCAAAGATGAGTTAGCCAAGAAGATCATCGCCGCGGGGAGGTTCACAACATTGGCTATTGTGAGAGTTTCGACCTCAACCACTGCTTGCCCAAGAGCATTCGTGAAGATCAAGTTCGCTGCGCTCTGTGGGATGTTACCGAAAGGCTTCTTGCCAGAGGAAAGAATTGATTGAGTCCCATCACTCGTGATGCTGACCCGTCCACCAGTGATTTGTGGGCGGGGATCACAGTGGAGGACGGAAGCAAGAGGTGCAAAAAGTGAATCCGAGTTCAAGCTGAGGCCAGCACCTTGCGCAGTCAAAGTAGTAGGCAGCGATGTAAGATCGACTGCGTACGGCACAGGGGGGTGAACCGTCGATCGAGGATTGAACTATTTCCTCCACAGAAGATGAAGGCTGATTTTCCGAATTGCTCCATGACCGCAAAACTCTGGAGAGATAGTGAACCGACGCTAGAGCCTATATGATCAGAGTGTCATTGAGATACTTTCTTTGTGCTTCTGAAGTGAGGTAGCTTACCGATTTCATCGGCGTTGATCAGGCCTGCCCCAACTGTAGCACCGTTCCACTGCTGACCTCCAGATGCCACAACAATAGATCCCGAGACGTTGAAGAACTGGGGTGCCTCCCAATGACAGTCATGATGGAACTCAATGACGTCCGAATCATATTCAATCGACCCGTTAAAACTCGTCAAATCCACCTTCGGAACGGGAGCCAACATGTTAGGCTGGAGCTTGAATCCAAATGGTGAGCGTTCAACTTCTTCGAGTCGGACGATGAGGTTCGCACGACTTTGAGCGGTGAAAACCTCTTGGGCATCGCTATCTTGGGCGTGGCTAAGTAAGCGGCCAATCTGTACGGTGGTCGGTATATCAACAAGAGTGGTAGAGGCATTGATCGCCCCAGGCCCCAACGAACTAAGCACTAGGAAACATAATGAAGCAAGGAAGGCGATTTTGAACGTTCCAGTTGGATTGCCCTTCAATAAATGAAGTGAGCGATCGAGGTAGCCGGAAGTCATAGTAGAGACCCTGTCGACCGTCACAGCCTGGGCTGCATCGCTTCCTTCCGGTGCAAGATGATCGAGTTGCGCAGACCACTCTCGACTGAACGCGTCAGCCGCCATGTAAGCGCCCATGAATATGGCAGCACTTTGCCAAACAACAAAGATGATGGTGAAACCACCCTTGACTTTAGTATCGCTGACATCGGCTTTGATGTTGAGTGGAATAGGTTTGGCAAGGCAAACCGCTCCCAGGACAATGAATCCGATTTCGATGATGAAGAACGCAAGCAGGCGGAGGTAGAGTTCAGTCTTTCTAGTTATGGCTAATGGAGGGTCGGCAGAAGACTCGGTTATCGTGTCACTGTGTCCCTTCTCCTCCGTGGGACTAGACACCAAGTTTTTGAACGATTCGCCTTCAGGGGTGGGCAGGCTCATGTTTGGGCGAGGGTGTGGAAGGGGAACCAAAGACGTCCTTCCGAGCATCAACCTATATCAGTCAGAGAATGTATGCTTCCTCATGTTTGGATGCCAACAATCGCCGTGAGTTTGACGGCAGGTGCAATGTCCGGAGCCTGACAGCTGTTTGACCTATCCCGTAATGGGTTGATCGAACACTTCATGACGATAATAGACGCTCTTACTCATTTTATCCAAGATGGTTAAGGGTGGAAAAAAAATGGAAGCCACGAGTGTCAAAAGAGCCAAATTGAAAGAACGCAGATAAGCGCAGCCTAATGGTATTCACAGACTAGTCTGGGGTCCGGTCCAGGAGATCGGGGAGCAATGATAGACGCTGGTTAACAGCATTTGCGGACTAAATGCGTCTAACTTTGAAAGATTTCTGGAACCTTGGGACATAGACGCCCGGAATCGAAGTACCAGACTTCTGCCGAAGCTGCCTGCACATGTCAGATGATGAGTGAAGGTGATGAGAACACATGGGCGAGGCGAGCGGGAGAACAACATTCCCGTGGTTCTATGTTTATAAACCGGAAAACTCCGAAAGACATGAATTGCTGTCACAACCACCTATTCTTGCTCGAATCTCCAATGCAAATCGCCTTGCCTTTGCCTGGCTACTTCGTGTATACGTCGTGTTCTGCACCTACTATAATTCAAGGAAGGATATTGCGTGTCTGCAAATACGAATTCTCAAGAAGACCTCACACGAGTAGCCGCAGTCACAGAAGATCGCAGCCTAGAAGTCGACCGTTGTACATCCACCTCCGATTCCGTGGGCCTCCTTATTGTCTCATCCATTCATGAAATCAGGTGATTGTCCTCCGAATATTGTCCTACAATTCGCCTTCGCCCTTGTTAGAGGCTGCGTTCGACCTTGCGTATGGCGCTACTTGAGAAGTGGTAAGGTCTCTGCAGCTTTGTTATTATTCCTCCTTATGCTGGAATTTCCGGGCGTGGGTTAGATCACATCCTCACTTGCCCGTTCGGAAATGAATCCATGTTCGGTAAGCACCCGCCGCACTAGCATTATTGCTGTCAGGAATGTTCCGTTTTTGACGATCGAGCATATCATCTACTAGCGTCGTATGTTATTAAAAGCTTTAATAGTACGAAATATCTTCAAAAATCATAGAGCTAGTCACATGTAAACCATTCGGTCAATCTAGCCGGGTAAGAGTTTGGCTGACACTAATCATCAAACGAGGATATCATCAACTGGTGTTTCGGTCCAGTACATGCACAGCGTTGTAGGTGAGACTATCTTTACTTTCGCCCGTGAATTGCGGTAGCCTGATGCTCTTTTGCCTTGATCATCCAAATGCACTTGGCTATGTTTTAACAAATTAATGTATCGGGGCGCTTAGTTTAACCGACAGTATCTCGATGATACCTCATTTAGTACCAAAGTTATTATGATAGGAATGGCCGTAATGCGACCATGATACTGCCTCTAACTATAGCAAACACGTTCTGTTCTCCCATAGGATAACTTAATTGGCTATTTGCAAACTAAGACATGACGCTAGTCCTTTCTTGCACACAAATATCAATTAATAACTGGGTACTCATCATTCGATGTGGAGCGTCTTGTTTCCGACCGACTGGTGTCGTAACGTCTACGTCTTATGTTCCGGAGAGCCCCATCAGTGTATGTGGTCTTGATGTACCCCGTTTAGGTTTTATTAAAGTGTTATTTCCTAACTCCTGACAAGTTCCAAGGCGACAGATCTGTACTAGTCTACACCCAAGCATCGGTATCGTTTACAGCACCCAGCATCGAAGACTTACACTGCCCTAGCCCAAACGAACTGGAAGGTTGACATAATTTGAAAACCGGAAGAGAATTCTTATGACTCAGAGCACCCTGCACATCCATGCCCTTTTTGGTTTCAACGCAGCCTATGGTGTGACACGAGATAACCCTACGCAATATACAGTCGTACATGTATACTAAACTATGCTCACCAACATACAGAGAGATACGGAGCCGTCATGTATAGCTAATCTAATTAATGAAATGTTGATACAGTGTGGGAATGTTCGTACAAAGAAATCGATTCAGACCGTCTTACGAAGTATAAGCAGAAGAACTGTAACTACCACAACAAACACATTGGTGGAACTAAACAGTGCTGTCGAAGTCGATAAAGCTAGTCTTTCTTCTTGGGACGTAGCAGATACAGTATCCAACTCAAATTCCACAGCGAGACTTGTTCCATTCTTACGATAGCCATCAATATAGGCTTTCGCCGCCGAAAGCATGAATGAATCCATGTTTTTGTTGATGGACGGGAGATCGAGTGGATGAATGCCTTGCGCTTTATTCCAGTCAACTGTGGACGAGTTTGCCATGAACATAGTCGATACAACATTGTTCACAGCGTTGGATTGTGCGAAGGTCTCCGCTAAGATTGTTGCTACTCCAAAGGCGTTCGTGAAGATCAAATTCGCTGCGCTTGGTGGGATATTACCGATAGGCGTGTCCCCTGATGAGACGATTGTGATAATCCCATCGTTCGTGATGCTCACTCGTCCACCGGTGATTTGTGGACGGGGATCACAAATGAGGACGGTAGAGAGAGGTGCATAGGAAGCCCCGTTCACTTGGAGGCCAGCACCTGCCGCAGTGAAAGTGGTGGGTAGGGAAGTAAGATCCACTGCGTACGGTACAGGGGGATTGAACCGCCGATCGAGTACTGAGCTATTTCCTCCAGAGAAGATGAAGGCCGAGCTTCCAACTCGCTCCATTGTTGCGAAATCCGTGAGAGATAATGAACCAACACTAGAGCCTATGTGATACAAGTCAGTGAGATACTGTCCTTTACGGTTCAGAAGCGAGGCATCTTACCGATGTTGACTGGACCTTGCCCAACCGTGGCACCGGCCCACTGTTGACCGGCAGCAGCGATGATAATTGAGGGCGAGGTAGGGGTGGAGATGTTGAAGTACTCGGGTGCTTCCCAGTGACAGTCATGATGAAACTCAACGATATCCGAAGGGTACTCTATCGTTCCGTTGAAGCTGTTCAAATCAACCTTTGGAACAGGAACCAGCGTGTTGAGCGGGAGCTTGAACCCGAATGGTGTATGCTCAATCATCTCGAGTCGGAGGATAAGGTTTGCACGAGTTTGGGCGGTGAAAACTTCTTGGGTTTCATTGTCCCGTGGGTGGCTGAGTAACTGGCCGATCTGGATAGTGGTTGGTATATTGACGAGAGTTGTAGCAGCGTTTATCATTCCAGGCGCCAGCGAGCTGAGCGCAAAGATCGATAAGGACGCGAGGAAGGCCAACTTGAACGTCCTACTTGATCTACCCCTGGATATATGAATTACGTGCCAAGGGATAAAGTCGATGACGAGAGAGGATATTTTCTGCTTTTCAGTTCCAATACGAGTCGTGTCTGCTGGTTGTGCCTTTTCCGTCGGTTGAGTCCTCCCCTCCGGTGAAGATGCCTCCATACGGGACGCCTCCGAATGGTGCGCTTCCGAGGGTGATTCGGGGGTTTGTCTTTGTTCAATATCTCGTCTGCGATGTACTGCCCAGTCATTATGGCCAACTTTTGCCAAACGACAAAGACGACAGTAAAACCACCAATGACCTCGGCATCCGAGAAGCCCAGACGAATACCGAGTGTAATAGGTTTGGATAGGCAAAAGGCGGCGAGGATGATATAGAACACTTGGAGGACGAAGAAAAAGAGAATGCTGTAAGAAAATAGAGTTGACTTCGGGACGGAGTAGTGATTAAGCCTATGTGTAATCGATTTATTACGATTTATCCCATGGTCATCTTTAGTTGTCTCTTGGTCATGAAGCGAGACAGCATCTTTGGAGGAGGGGGAGTTCATGATTGTCGGGGGGAGGGTGGGGAGGGGACGAACAACCAAGGAAGCCCCTCGCGATGCCAGTCTATAAGTCACTTCCTCATGTTCCTAGGAGGATAAATTTACCCCATGGTTAGCGCAAGTTAGAGTTCCGACAGACGATGGATCTTAACCGAGCTGATCGCAGATTCGCATGTACGTGATTTCTGGCAAGCCCTGGGAACACCTCATCAGTGACAATCGCCATATCTTCCTTCCTCCCTGCCCCACTTGCCGCTCCTTTCTAACTGCCTTTCTAGCTGGGCTTGTACACGTGCGAAAATCAATAGGTCAAGAACGGGGAGAAGACTAACCCGAATTCGAGTCACCGGCGCTTCAGGACAGAGGCGCCGTACTTACAGATCACAAATCATAGAAGCTTCAGAAGCTTAGCTCAATATGAGCGATACGTGACCTCCTGTGTGAAACAAATTCATTTAAAGCATGGACTGATTTGTCGAAAGGAAGCCCGAGTCCGGGCGCTGCTTTGATTTCTCTACTGGCTGTCTTCAACAGTGATAATATGCAGGGTTGCGAATAGATCCCGGTTGTCCAAACCGCAGCTATCTGCTGTGTTGTACGTCATGGACAATTTCTACGGGAGCCGAAGAGATGGGCACTACAGAAGCCGCCATATGTTACCAAAAGGATTAGAACGCTTTTACATGAAATGGTCGCCCATCGAAGTTGATGATTTGTTCCAAAATAAACAAATCTCTTCTACCGGGTTATAAATACATCATTATCGGACGTCGGCACTCCAAAAGAAAAAAATTTTAAAATCCAGATCTCCAAAAGAGTTCGACAAAGGAGGGGGATGAGGTTGTCTGACGCCACAAGATTGTGTTCCATGTCAAGTGTATTGGTTTGGGCAACAGCATAGATCCCAAGCGGCGCCATCTGAACTCCACGTTCATAACCGCCACTCCGTGATGCTACGATATGGGACAGAGAAATCTAGCCAGGTCGATCCCCGGGCCCATGAGGTGCTTCATCACGGTCGTTTCAATCGCGTTTCTGCCCGCAGTAAGGCTACATCACATGCATATTCACAGATCGTCCCTTATAAAGGGATATAAACCACAAACCCATCATTTGGAAGAGGTTGTTGCATCAACGAGGTGCCTGTATCTATCAAAATCCCGGAGGAAAGAATGTGACGAACTCATGATACAGGCTGTAGATTTTGTGTGTCATTATGTAAGCTCGGCGAACCCACTACTTCGAGCCTGGCTATGTCCATCTGACAGCAGTCCTGAGGCTATAGTCTGTGTCGTCGAATTACGCAATGCGCTAGAGGTGCAGATGCCAATTCAGGGGCGGAGATATGTAATGTCCATATGCCCGAGACTCAGATCAGTGACTGTATGGTTGGGTGTGGCACCTGAGTCTATTGTGTACTGGCTTTGGAATGGAAGCGGCAATGCAACTAGGCGCATGAGCATCGGAAGTGAAAGTCGGGCGGAGACCCACGATTTGTTGTGGAGAATAGAGTTACGACGACCATTTCCGTAATTATGTGGTTCAGGCGCTGATTGCGGAATTTCTTTCTATGTTTCGGCACGCTTCACTCTTGCAGGTTTATCAGACCTCCTTGGTCAATGGAAACATGATACGGTACCTAGTTAACCCTTGCTGTAGCAATAAGGAGGACAAGGATATGATCTTTAACACCGCAGGGGCCCGAGGGGATATAGTCCGCCTATCATTGTGTCGTTTCTGTGTCTTGCCACTGCGCCACTGTCACCCTTCTTTAGAAATCCCCATGCCAGCCTTCAGGCTAAGCATAGCTATTTTAGAGAATTGTACAGTTATGTTACAGGACAAAAATCACTTGTCATTGGATAACCAACACTAAAAGGTTCAAGGGAGGGAGTAGTAAAGTCAACATAGAGCACAGCTGGAGGTATCTCGTGAGACTTGGCCACTAATGATGGCTGTCTAATACTGTGCAGTCAGGTAACATCGAGAGTCAGAGTGGCAATAGTGTTGTGGGGACGGGGAGTGCCTCACCGATAAAGGCTGCATGTGAACGGGCATAAATAGCGTCGTATCAGTGATCAGTCAGCTTTTCACATCCGCCTTCTGTCGGGGAATCGGGTACGGGTACTCTCTTGTTGTGGTGTCTACGAATGAGGTGACGGAAGACTACATAGAATATGAGCTTATGTTGTTCAAGGATAAACCTTCGAATCAACTTACGACGGAGTAAAAGCAGCAAGATCGCGACTATCACCACGAAAACGGTGGTTGTGACAAATAATCGCAGTGACGTCGACAATGCCAGTCCGTTGCTCTGTTCCATAGCAGAAACCGTATCTAATTCAAAGCTCACAGCGAGACTGGTCCCGTTTTTACGATAACCGTCGATAAAAGCCTTTGCCGCAGAGAGCATAAAGCTATCTATGTTTTCGTTGATGGACGGAAGGTCTAATGGTCGAATGCCACGTGCTTGATTCCAATCCACTGTAGAAGAATTCGCCATGAACATCGCTGCGGCAATGTTGTTCACGGCGTTGGCTGTTTCAAGAGCTTCAATCGCTGATAGTGCTATTTGGAAAGCATTCGAGAAGATCAAGTTCGCTGCGCTTTGCGGGATATTGCCGATCGGCGGATTCCCAGATGAGATGAGTGTGACAGTCCCATCATCCGTGACCCTGATCCGTCCACCAGTGATCTTTGTGTTGGGATCGCAAACAAGTACGGAAGAAAGAGGTGCATAAACAGAGTTTGAATCTAGGTCGAGGCCAGTACCTTCAACAGTGAAAGTGGTGGGGAGAGATGTAAGATCAACCGCGTAAGGAACAGGGGGTTGAACTGTCGATTGAGGATTGAGCTGTTTCCTCCAGAAAAGATAAAAGCCGATGTTCCAACCGCTTCCTCCGTTGCAAAATCCGTGAGTGATAACGGACCGATGCTAGAGCCTATGATGCAAGTTATGACAATACCTTCCCTTTCGACAACGAGGCATCTCACCGACGATGACCGGGCCCGTACCAACCGTAGCGCCGGCCCACTGCTGGCCCGCAGAAGTTATGATAATCGATCCTGAGACGTTGAAGAACTGGGGTGCTTCCCAATGGCAGTCATGATGGAACTCGATGACATCCGTATCATATTCAACTGTGGCGCTAAATGTCGACAAATTTACTCTCGGAACGGGAACCAATATGTTAGGCGGGAGCTTGAATCCAAACGGCGACTTTTCGATCTTTTCGAGTCGAAGGATAAGGTTTGCACGAGTTGCGGTCGTGACAATCGCTTGGGTGTCATTTTCTTGGGCCCGGCTGCGTAGCTGACCGATTTGGATGGTGGTTGGCGTATTTATGAGAGTGGTAGCGGCTACTATCGTTCCAGGCGCTAGTGAACCAAGCGCAAAGATCGACATACAGGCAAAGAACGCCATTTTAAATTTCAGGCTTGACCGACCCTTCGATATATGAACTACCTGCCAAGGTAGGAAACCGAGAACGAGCGATCCAACCTCTTCTCGTTCCCCTACTGCCCTAGCGGCTTCCGATGATGTAGCGGCTGTTGGGGAAACCGGTGACTCGGGGGTTTCTCTCGGTCCAAAATGTCATCAGCGATATACTGTCCGATTGCAAGGGCTATTTTTTGCCAGACATTGAAGACGACGGTGAAGCCACCTACGACTTCAGCATCACCGAAGACCGTAACCAAGCTGAGTGATAGCGGCCTGGCAAGGCAATATGCCGCCAGAATGATGAAAACCACTTGCAGGACGGCGAAAGCGAAAAGGCTGTAAGAGAATAGAGTTCTCTTAGGGACAGTCATGTGGTCCAGCTTTCGCGTAAGCGGTTCGAGAGGACTTAGAGGACCTGCCAACAGGGAGTGACTTTTGGATCCTTGGCGATCATGGTTGGATGGCGCCGCTCCACCATTAGAAGAGCTCATTCCTGGTCGAAGATGGGGGAACGGGAAGCCTCGCACGTCCCCCCACATGCCAGCCTATATGGTGTTTCTGAGACGCCGCTTCTTCAGTATGTTCGCGCAGGACAGTCTTATTCGCGTCCGCTATAAGTTCGAATCCAGAAGCATTGTTCGGAGTTCCCCTGGTAGAAACAGACATAAGGGTGATCAGGTCCGAAATTCCTGTGAATCATAAGAATACTGTACCGCTGGGGACTAGATGCACTTCTAGCTTTTCCTGCCTTAGCTGTTTGATTTCGTGGAGTAGCGAGACACAAGTAGATTATCGCATCACTGAGTGCGAACGGAAAGAAATACATAATCAACCCCAGTTGCAGAAGCCCAAGACTATTCATAGAATACAGATTCTTGGAAAGCATCAGTCAGCAGACCGTCCTGATATCACTGGCCATGATGACACCTCGTGCGATCTCGGTAAATTTCTGCGCCTATCTGTCCATTGTGTGAATAGAATCAGGCATGTGCCAACAACTTTTTTCCTCCCCTTCCAAAAAGACATCATGCCGCATCCTGTAAACTTACCGTTCCTTCATGCATTGTTAACTTCTCAGTCGGACCTTCAAGTGACACCTTTGCCCGATTAGCTGGTCAGGTCAGATTAACAGGCATAAAGCTTGATGAGAAGGAAGGTCCAAGTGGGTGTCGATATACCGAGGTGAGTGTATTGCGGACTTGAATCGGCATTGATTAGTAATCAAACTCAGGGAACGTTCTGTATCCCCTCATGGTGATCTGTAACTATGCACTCTTTGGCCATTTCATCCCCCACTTTCTGGAGACCGCGGAAAAGCCCAGAAGACACCGGCCTGCTGATTCTTAAATACCTTTGTTATCAGAGATATCTCCATGGCCGTTCTGCCGAAAACATTCTACTCATGTATGTACTAGTACGGCTGTGAATTTTCCCTACCTGATTGATTGACACGTATCTGAGTACTCCCCGCCGACTTTCTACCTCTCTTTCACAGTCTAGCCTATTGAGGCAGTTCAGAACCACGCCAGTGGCCGGTTCCGTGATGCCTTCTACCTGATATCCTGGGAAGATGCAAGGACTTATACTTCGTCACTTGCCGTAGTCGGGGTAAAATTGTACAAGCGGGTCAATATATTAGCTCCGCTTTATCTCTTCGTTAAGCAACCAGTCTCAAAACCTGCTAGTGGTTGTAAAACACCCAATTTAACGGCAGTAGCCAGCCTAATAAGAAAGTCAAAACCTTTAACGAAAAGCATTTCCTCCATCCCATATCTTTGATGGCCGTGGATACCGGCCATTCAACGCCGAGGAACTGTGAGAGGAGAGGAGGAATCATATCTCCTGAATCTGACCGCCATGTTGCTTTTTTCGTCTCATAGAGAAACATCAAAGTGAGAAGCGGGTTTATGTGCACCATGACTCCACTTCCCATCATATGTGGCTCACAAACGGATGAGGGCAGCGATCATACTGTCCTTCAACTTGACATCTAATTACAACATTGCCGGTGGCGCGGAATGATGGGTTTTCTGGCGCCCCTCGCGCTTACATTATAATTATATGACCTGTGTCTGCCACTTGTCTGAAATTTGACATCATCAAACGATTCCTCCGATCGAGTTTAGCCTATCATATTCACAGCCTTCTCTCATACTCGGCTGAAAAATAAGAATCTTGGGCGTTCTGAATCATTGCACGTCTGTCATGTTGTTGAAGCAAGCACAGCATTAAAAGTAGTCCTTTCAAAAATACGGTGATCTAAGCTCTATTTTGTCAGAGGATTAGCGTGATTAGCATCGTTTTATCTTTCGATGTTTCTAATCACTTAGGCGGATTTGCCTCTAACATCAATCGGGGGTGTGCATTCAGGCTGCATCTGCTCTCGTCACCTCAAAAAGCAAAAGTAAACTGTAAAATATATAGGTAATTATTCGCCTAGCGGGTATTGCTCTTGGTGTAGTCTCTGTTGCCCACCACAGCTAAGGGAAAGTGAGGGAAGCAGTAGATGCCAACCCGGCGAATCATCGGCTGAGTCAATAGAAAAGGGGTCGCTAAAGCTAGGTTCCTTGAAAGATTGCATGCTGTGTTCAGGTCAACCATCGGGCACTCAATGCGATTTAGTCAGGAACTTTGAGCACGAGCCTTGAGCACTGTAGCGAACAAGAGTGCGCAACTTTCACATGATGTCCGGCGTTTCGGATGAACTCTCATTCTAATTTAGATGCTAGCGTCGGTCACTCGCCCAGAAGTGCCAGGTCATTCCTGATCTCGACAGACATCGTACCTTATGCTTACCTCGTATAGAAAGCATTTTTATATCGAACGTTGGAAGTGCTAGGGTGAAAAAAATCGGTTTACAGATTAGAAGAAGTGCGATCAAACTCCGTCGCACAAACCTATTAATAGATCGTCAGACTACTTTGCGTCACGAGTAGCCCTTCGAGTCAAGGAGGTAGGTTAGCTTATGAGACGGCACCTTGGCAAAACCAATGCGTGTGTATCATTAGCATTATTACGTGTGATTTAGTGGCTGATGAAAATTAATTGTTAATAGCTTTGGGCCTGAATGAAAGATACGTGTGCCTCGGACACCATCCTGGTCACGACAAACGGGAAATACACAGACAATGATGCGCTGCAGTAGATCAATCACCCTCCGCTATCGAGTGATGATCGTGGGATAGAATGTGGACCAGGCGCCCGAGCAGGGCGTCCGAATACCAATAAGAAACGTCTTACAATATAAATGTCTGGTTCTGAAGGCGATTCGTCTTAGAAATACTCATGTCACAAGCCGTGGAATCTGCGTTTATTTAAGCGACAAGGTTAGAAAAATAGAGGGGGATAGAGAGGGAGAAGACGGGCTTAGTTCCTCCCAGCTGGTGAACCATCACCTTGGAAAGGGGCCACTAGCGTCCAACGATATGAAAATGGTCATCACTTCCCGTAAAACAGTTCCTAGAGATCCGGGTCGAACTGATAACCCTTCTCCCGCTGTACCACATCAAACTCCAATTTCATGAGTTCCTTTCCCGAAGCGTCCTTTAGCTCACAAGACACTTTGTCTCCGGGCACGACTGCACCTACCCCCGAGGGTGTCCCGGTCAACAAGAGGTCGCCTTCCTGTCGAAAAATGAGATCGATTGCGAGAATAGAATTTGAAGGC
This sequence comes from Agaricus blazei, assembly GCA_029719445.1. Lineage (NCBI taxonomy): Eukaryota > Fungi > Basidiomycota > Agaricomycetes > Agaricales > Agaricaceae > Agaricus > Agaricus blazei. Next base: position 2,263,691 of record SSNC01000002.1, on the reverse strand, counting down.
TCAACCTCGAGGGTCATTATAGACGAAACATGTTCTAGAAGCTGAGGAATTTTGAAAATCATATCGCAAGTATTGCCGTCTTGTTTCATTTTTCCATTGATCTATTTGTTCGTGTGTCAGTGACAAGTTACTTGGCGGACGTAAAGAAACTTGCAGCAAGGCACAATTGTAAATTATGGGGGTCTAGAATATTTTCCTTGGGTATCCAACCTCTATATCATGCCATGATTAGGCTTGCTCTTGGGAAAAATGGTATGAGCATACCCAACAGGAGTAAATGTATCAAAGCCTTTTGCGGCAGACCAGGGTAGCCCAGCTTTCCGTACTTTGTCTTGGAGATTACGAGCGGTCATATCCACCGCCAAGGCTAAGAGGTCATTTCAGCAGACCGCCTAGATTCTGATAGCTAGGAAGACGTACTATATCCAGCTACAAACATGTCAGCCTGGGATGCTGGAATGTCACGAGCCTTCTTTCCAATGACAACGCCAAGTTCAACTACGGACGAAGGTTCAATTGAGTTGCTGCAGAGAAGCATGAAACGTGCCCTCATGATGAGATACAATTCCCCTTGGTATTTCGACGATTCCACCGGAGGCAAGGAAGCTTGATGTGGGTTTCAGAAAGAAGAAAGGTTCTTTCGGAGGTTTATTTCCCAACTCCTTGGCGTGAGCAACATAGTTCCTGCCTATAGCTACAATCTAGAATTTTTGATCCGAACGTCGACAAGTTGTTCAAGGACAAGTGAGAGAGATGCAATGCGGATGAGACGGGTGGTAAGTCCAGGCAAAGTCCATCAACAACCTCTACATGCGATATTCGTGAAGTATGGCCGTACTTTCTTTCCTGTGCGGATGAAGTTGGATGCCATTTGTGGCTAGACAGTTGGGGCGAGGTTGGGCCTAATGTATCGAAGCTAAAGCAGATGATCAGTCGCCTTGGCCTCGGTGGCGACTTAGGTGTGGTCAGGGAGCAAGTTTGGCAAGAACGCGGGATGATGCAGGAAATAGCCGACGGGCCGGCCGGGAAGCCGACAAAGCCGCGATCAGGCAGTAACAACCATTCAATCAGCGTTCACCGAGCCGGGCTCCACCAATCAGCCAAGGCTCGGCCAAGGCACTTGGAAGGTCGAAACGGCAACAATCATGAAAGGTTTACCTTTTCTCCGCACCACAATTTCAGCATATCTTCCAACATACCTTTTAATCCCGTTGTTTGGTCGTTTCATTCGATCATTATTGCCGATCAAATTTTCCTCAGGGCTGCGCAGAAAGAGCACGGCAAAGACAAGGACAAAAGGTTGTTTGATCGGGTCTGCGCCAAGCTACTTGGCTGCCGACCTCCTCCGTTGCAAATGCTCCCAACCCGACTGGCACTTCTACAATCAGATATGCCCTACAGGTCTCCGCAACGGAAGAAAACCATAGCCTGATGTCGTGGAAACCAGCCCAGTTATTTCTGTACGGTCCATCCGTCGTGCTTCACTCTTCGTTCTTGGCATCTTCCCAGCGGATAGACCGGGACATGTGTCTTTGGCTTGGCGAACTCCTCGCCCAGAGCCATTTGGAATGCTTGTGTCTTTGTCTTATAAACCCTTGCACTACATTAAGATCGTCGTTTCCGCCTCCTTCTCCCTTCTTCCCCGTTCCTGCCATCGAGCCCAACCCCCAGAATCACTCTTCCTATCCTAATTTCTCTGGGAGTCATTCTCCAATCTTTGCTGTTGCAGTGCACTTTGGACAGTCCGCCCTCCTACCAGTGATCACGACCGCGAGGCCTCTTCATCTTACCGAACACTCGCCTTTTGCCTCACTAGATGGAACCTGAACAGTGAGTGGCTCAATTTTAGGCGCCCCCAGGATGAGCTTTGCGTTGATTCTCATTATGGGCTGGTTACTCGCTATCGGGGTGTCAGTCAGCTGCAGCAAAGTGGCGAGCTATCACTTGTGGCGAGGCCCCGAGATTCTAGCCCATGGAAATGTGATGTCCGCAGCACCATTTTTAATTTCGGTTCCTACCGTGGCTTGACGCACGTTTCGCTGACAAACTTTGCTTACCAGGCCTACTAATGAGCATTTGGGTGCTGCATGGGAAATCGCAATCGTCGTTGTTATGGGTAAGTGTCTCTACTTGCCATCTCGGAATCTCATTTGACTCTTTTTCCCCAGTTGCGCTAGTGGTTGCTATTCTTGCGGCAACTGTTTTCCAGATTCGCCGAAGACGAAAACAGAAACAACGACGGGCGCTGGAGGCAGATGTCGAGAGTGGCAAGACGCCCAAGAGGACGATCCGTGCGCAGGACAAGAGGAGATCAGGTTCTGTAAATACTTTCGATGAGATTGTTGAGAAACATACCCATCCTGTTACGGTCAGGGACGATAGGCATACCGAAGAAATACGGAAGGTATCTATTCATAAAACTTCATCACCTACCTCAGACCAGCTTATTGGATTTTTGCAGCCGTCACCAACGCTTCAATCGAAGCACGCAAATGACTCATCCTACAGCGAATATCTCTCTAAGAAACCGCCGAATTATTATTGGGAACAACGCTTTCATTAAGAGACGACTGAAAATCACCTGGATACACATTTATGTTCGTGCCTAATATTGATACCATTGTCTTCGACAACCCGTTGCGTACGCTTTTACTTTTTGTTCATTTCGTTCTTTGGGTGAGATTTCTGTCTGTGCACTGTTTTTTTTTGCAATACCTGTAATTTTACCATCGGTTATACTTTGTTATATAACTAGCTACACCTTGTTGAATTTTGGGCCACTTAAGCTCAATGTATTTCGTCTTAGCTGGTCCGATGGTCAGCCTTTTATTTGCATGACAGAACGTACACTCCAAAAGCCCAGACAGCGTGAATCTCGTTCGTTGATTTTGAGGAACGCCTTGGATAATATTAGTGCCTCTGAAGATCCCACATCCTGCCACGGACACCACGCGAAGGATGATGATCTGATGGATGACGTTGCCTTTACGAGTGTGAAGCTCTCCGTCCGCGCGGCGAGATGAAAAGTGCGGACTCTTGGCTCCGTTATGTTACTTGATGGCTCAGCCATAGTTATCGACGAAAGGATAAATTTTCCGATCAACAGCATTGTTAGCAATGGAAGAAGGATAGTTTGATAGCGTGAGGGCTATATCCAGGCTTCAACTTGTCGTCTGGATGCATTGCTTTGTTTCTTATTATTCGAAGGAGGTCAAATTTTAGAAGGTACGAACATGCTGTGATCATGTCAAGCGGTGGCATAGCCCTGAAACGATGTGAACAAAGGTGCTTCGTCCCTGGACAGTCTTCACTTAGTTATCGTATCTGTAGTTACCCATCATCAGGGTCTAGGCCGCCCAGGGATCACCGCTGGGCTATGTAAACATCCAGCAATTGTTAAAAGCATCTATCGCCGTTTCTGGTACCTTGCCGAGTGGGAACCACAGATAGTCGATACTCCAAGCGTTCACACCGCAACGGTGACGCTTTCGGCTAAACCTTGCCCACCTGAAAAGAAGAATGCAGGATAAACAATCAAGAAACTTTAAATCCTGACCGAAATACCGGCGGCTCAACCTTGTCATTGTTACCCTTGTCCAGAAGTTACATATACGGAGGTAGATCATTGCGACATATCAAGCATCCAAGACCACCGTCAATATTTCAAACAAGGGATCAGTAGCGGTTATCAAAAATGGCCCCGAGATAAACATTTGGTCTGTGAGACCGTTGACGTACTAGTAATGTCAAACGTCAAGTTTATCGAAGCCTTGAGAAAAACTTTACCCACATGCTCGACGGGGGGCGAGCGCACCTATGTGAAGAGCATCAATCGTAAATGAAACTGATTCACAGACTGAATGACTGGAGCCTGTGAAGGTCCATCTCTGTAGAACGTTCGTACCTTGCACCAACAGTTGGTCCTAACGCAGAGATAGCCACTAAGCCTCTTGTTGCCGAGGCAGGACCGCATGCACATGTTTGGAAGAGGCTAGATGGAATTTAGGTTAACATTCAGTCGAGATATCTCCAACTGAGGTAGTCGTGCAAGAGCCTATTGATCTGCGGTTTTCAAAATCATAGTAATATTAAAAGTGGCATCAAATGGAATCGTCCAATCGATGATGTCAAAGGCCTGTCAGACAACGTGGAAAATGACCATGGATTTGGAACTTCCAGATATCAGACTCTGCGACAATACCGACAAGTCAATATATAATACACTATACAGTGCTCCCAAGCTTCTTACGCTCCTCCGGTGAAAGATATATCCACACTCGATAAGTCCACTCCGATACATCATCCTCCAGATCAACGAACCGAAGTTCTAGGCAGTTCTGTAGCGCTGAAGTTAACATGACCATGGCAACACAATCTGGATGCCGCTTAATCAAGATTTCCACTTGGCCTTTTAGCCTTTGAATGCAGAAAGTACAGTAGTCGCGACCTAAAACTGTGGCCCATTTCTGCTCCTCTCCTCGTTCCCATTGGCCCACTCGTTCATGCTGTACAGTGCAAACTTGTCAGCAGGTACTTACAAACACGAACATTTCACTCACCTTACAAGATGAATTCCATGGATCGGGTAGAGTCGTTGCAACAGGACGATGAAATTGCAACCTTACATCAAGATATCTCTTGATCTCAGAAATTGGAATATTCTTTGTGGGTATCTTCTTGAGCATGCCGTGCTTCATATATTCACGAACGCGAGACTTATCCTTACGTATGGTTTCAGTCACACAACTACTAAGGAACAAAATACGTGGCACTCACAAATATAAAGTTATGCAACTCCTGAAACGGAAAATTATCAAGACTATAGCTTTCGAATCGAGTGGTCAAGAGCGTAATGCAGGGCTCGCTTTGAAACACAGGATCACTTCGTTTCATCCCGGCCACGACCTCTCCAATAGCCAGTTTGTACATATTCAACCGCGTTGTGTTATTATCCCATTCGATTCCCTCATCAGCTCGCCAGGTAATCGAAATATTGTCACAAGTACCACGATTTCGAATCAGCAGGCCATAAGTAAATCGATAATCTACGTCACCGAAACCGATGGCACCGGGAGCTTGCTTTAGTACCCTGAATGCACATTGGGTTTTAATTTGTTGCGCTTCAAACTTGAAATCGGTGGAAAACCAGGACCGAGTCAGATAGTCGATGAATGATTTATGGAATGGTTTGAGCATTCTGTCTTGAGCTTCATGACGTTGGGGGAAATACAAAACGGACCGGAGGCGATTGAGGGCAGCATATGCTTCATTGGCGGTCATACCTAACCAATTGCACATGACAATAAGGTTCTTATCTTCGTAGAGCAGGGCCAGATCCCAATTGGATGCTAGTAACAATAAGAGTTTTCGAGCGTTCCTCATGATTTTGTGTGGTATATTGGACAGGATGCGAGCATACAATGCGTCGAGTAGAGCCATCGGATGCTGTTCCTGTGGTATGTCGGCCATTGGAAGCTCATCAATGACATTCAATACGTCAGAGAGCTGCGACACCGGATCTCCAAAGTTCGAGTCGCCGATGTAGCTAACGGCAGTATGAGCGTATGCAAATAGCCCCCCTGCAGCTTTTGCCAGTCTCCACAAATCTTGTTCGTCGGGCCATCGTGGATCGAGAAAATCTGACGCTTTCCCGATCTCCGTCAATTCGTGACGAAGGTATCTTTCAACGTCTGCACGAGCCTCGTCAGAATCTACGGGGATTTCCTCCTTCTCATATACTGGTACGACCTCAGGTCTAGCAAAGAATGCGACGATATGTGACTCGGGGCGGCTGGCGACAAGCCAAGCGATGGGTAAGGAAGGATATGAGATGCAGGAATTAGAGATAAGGCGGAGGAGCTCGACCTGGATGCGTGTGTCGTTGCATTCATCAAGTCCGTCAATAATGACCAGTACACGATCGCCGTAGCCTAGGTGTAGGTTGTGATGAAAGGCTTGTATGATAAATTTTTCGAATTGGACACTCATCGACGACTGAAGGACCTGCGGATCATCAGCGACTTGGTCCTCGATGACCTGACGATACACCTTGGATTTGGCAGCAAACTGGTAGGAAAGGGTCATTATGGCCTTGGTTCCGTCATTGCGCCCGTTGATAGAAAAGAAGACCGAAGCGTTGCAGGCCACTTTGAGCTCGCGAGACTCGGCAACATTCTGCATGACGGCAGACTTCCCTACTCCTGCCGCCCCAACTATCCAGCGCATTTTTTTTGACCCCGTTACAATGAGCGATAAAATATAGGCATCGTTCGAGGATGGCTAAACGTGTTCCAGGATGACATCGCGGGGGTGGATCGCGAGCAGAGGAATTAGCTGCGGCCCCAGGAATAGCTTGATTCAGAAGGTCTTTCATGACTGGAAGGCGGGCGATCAGTAATGATAAGCAAACGGGTATGTAACTTACAATTATTTGAATTGTTGAAATTGTTGGTCAATGTAACTGACGGAGATATTGTTCAGTGTTGGAAACCAATCACACCAAGTGAAATTTTCCTACCGGCGCCGACATTTCCATCGATGAAGTTCCCCGTTGCGGAAAGATTGTGGGCCTGATAGAACATGCCTTGGTTCGGGTGTTGCGGTGGTAGCAAGTCGTTACCTGAAGGCTGCTTTGAGTACTTCAGCGTCACTCATAGTGCATGAGATATACAAGAGACCCACCCCTTGTCGCCCCGGGACTGGAGACTGCTGAAAAAGCGTCACAAGTGAATCAGATGGACGTTTGCATTGTATTGCGTTCGTAGCATTGGGTATATGTGTAAGACTGATAGATGGCATGGTACCTGAATCCTGAGGGCTATGCTTATGTTTTGTATCGACGTTGATCGGCGTGATTGGTTGTGGAACCTCCGTAGGTTGATGACTGCAGCCCAGAGGCGATCTGCAACCGCAAAGACGGCTCGTAGACTTCTGAGGATGAGTTAGGTCACTCGGAGCTGACGAATGAGAGGTGCTAGCGACAGCATCTTGCATTGTCTGCTTTAAAGTATCGGATATAGAGGAAGGACGAGAGGATAAGACAAGAGATTGGCTAAGATATGGAGCATGAGAGGTGTCCGTATCGTAGCAAGGACTTGCCAAGGGAGCCTTTAGCGAGTGTGGGGATGGGTGGTGAAGGCGTAAAAGTTGATGAGTGTGACAACTGGATGCAGGCATCGCGAAGGTTGAGGGCTGAAACGAAGAGGTATGAGCCGCCCATGCTCATGATCAGAGAACTGTCGAAAGTAGGTTATTTTTATCTCTCGAGTGGATTTGATATAATATAGGTGCAACATCAACCTCGACATAAGGTTCTCTCAACAATGAGGGATTAGGCACGCGCAGTACGACATCATGGCGTGAAAATCCGTCCTACGCCGTGAATCGGCTTCACGACTGCGTAAAGAATGATCTTACGAACATGAAAACACGATGCACCATCAACTCCTGGCGGCCGGGATAGGAATACAGGATATGCTCTAGAAGACCACACATCCACGCCGCATTGCGGACCCTCGAGAGCTCATGAATGGTCCGGAAGTCTTGACAAAGCTCTGCGTGATAGAGGAGCCTCTGCGGGGTGGATCGCAAGCCGGAAACACGAATGTGGGTGTTATTCCTCTCACAATTACACTGCCGGGACTGGAAGAATAGCGGTCAATGGATATCATGGATTAGAAATAGCAGTGCTTACATTGGCTTGCGGGGTCGGTAATATATACGACTTTAGAGGTGCCGTCAATATAGACGAGGCAACGACAAACATAGTATCCTTAATCGTCACCCGTATTTCCTCAGTCAAGTTTCCTGTCGCATCAAAGCCATAGGCGTGAAGGAATGTGCCTTTGTTCTGATCCGGAGGTTGCGGTAAATAGGCCCTGAGTTGTTTCGGCCGCGTCAATGTGACCATTCACAGACAAAAATTACAAGGGAGACTCACAATTGGTTATTTTAGTACCGGCTGTCACTATGAGCGCGTCGCGAGGGAATGACACGAAGTGCTGTGATAGAATAACGGGCCGCTGAATGGGGCAGACATGTTCATCTTTTGCGAATGTTGATGTCAAGAGGCGAGAGTTCGACGTTCGACCCTAGGCGTGACAGTCTTTGCTTAGTGATCGTATAGGGTCCAGGCCATATAAACATCTTACAAATGTTTTGCGCATCTACAGCCGCTTCTAATGCTACACCGAGTCAAAACCGCTGATGTTTGACAATCCAATCTGAATAGTCTCTAGTCTGACACAACAGAGTCAGAGCCACCTTGGCTGGTGATCGTCAAGGTAATTCGTGTCATATTAGCTCAATCACAATCAGGTGTCTAATATCTTGATGGAACGTCTGGTGTCAGTCTCTTCTAGTTTTTCCCTCTTACGCTTGTGTGATTATTCATAACCAACCCTTGACTGTTGCAAGATTATTCTATACTTCCGTTCTCGTCGTAGGACAAACTCACAAGTTCGGTTCGAGGAGCACATGGCAGCTCAATACGATGGTTGTGCTTTTCTCAAATTTGTCTGCCGACAAGAGGTGAGCCAAGGATTTCATACTTATCAGTGGCAGTGAAATCGATAGACTGGGCTAGTTGTCCACTGCAGGCTCCAGCAGGAATTGCTAGTCTCTTGAACAATAGACTAAGCTCACAAAGCCAAATGCACAACCTCTGTGATAGTGATCAATTTTCGGAACGTCCAATCAGATATTTTCGCGGCCTTTCAGGCAATCACCTCCACTTATTAATCTCAACAAGGAACTTTATGACCTCCTCCGGATCGGGCTCGAACAATCTCGGCAGCCTTCTTGTTTGATATAGGTCTTGAGCGCCCGTTGCGGAGAACCTGGCCCATAGAATCCAGAATGATCGGTACAGTGTTTCATTCTCTCTACCATTAACGTCAGGATGCTCGTACAACGGGGCAAGTATCATGATGAATTTTGCGATCCATCGCGCTCTATGACACATTAAACTTTAGATCGTATTGGCAGTACGTGACAACAGGTTTACGTCCATAATAATATGCCCTGATTCAAAAAATAGACCGCATGAACCATATTTAATCCTACTCTTGGACCTTAACATTTCTGCTTTTGACTCCCCCACTTTCCAGCTTCCAAGAAGCCCGCGCCTTCCCCCTCCCGGAACCATGACCTACTGCCATCCTTCCACAATCCCTTATGATGTTCTGAGCATCATATTCGAAACATATCTCAACAGCGTCCACGCTCAACTCCCCTTTCGACCTCGTCGACCTTCTATACATGAAGGTCCTCTTCTATTATCACACGTATGCCAGTTCTGGCGAGACACTGCCTTCTCCATGCCAAAGCTCTGGTCCACATTCAGCGTTGACGAATCCATGCCACATCCCCTTGTTTCTCACTTCCTAACATTGGCCGGGGAGTCACCCCTGTCGCTTGATGTCTGCCTGTGGTACCGCGGAGAAACTCATGCAATGACAAACGTATGGGACCTCTTACTCTCGCGGATATCCAAATGGAGATGGGTTCAACTATGGATGGACGAAGACATGACAGAGATGCTTCTTTCAAAATTCGGTTTACTACTTGAAGGCGAACCAGGCACTCCTTGTCAATCCATGCCAGAACAATCACTCCTAGAGACAGCTGCTATCAAAGGCGGCTTCACAGTCCCCAAATCCTCCTCAAAAAAACTCTGGTCTTTCTTCCTTGACCGGAGATACTTCCCTCGCCTCCGCAATCTCGAATGGGCACTCGAGTTAGGCGACTGCGATTTCCTCTTTTCCGCATACTCCAACTCCAACATCCCACAATTTAACTGGGAAAACCTCATCAATCTAACACTGACTCGCCCTCCATCAGGGCTACAGCAAATACGAGGAGCCCGCGCGCGGACCAGTTTTTCCGCGTTCAGGCGCGTATTGCACGCGGAGTAAGCGCGGGATCACCAAATTTATGCACATAAAAAACCTAAGAAATACTAGGATCTGTTAGTAGTACACGGTAGATACCCAACGTGCGTATGCCTATACATGCGTTTTAGCGGGCATGAGGACTGTAATTACCCAGCGTAGGCGCCTCCAATATGTGAAACTTTCAACGCGGAAAGGCGAGTGAGCCACGCGGACAGACGCGGACCGGGCGCGGACAGTTGATGGCATTTGGATTTGCACGCGGACACGCGAGGGATTACACGCGGACACGCGAGTATTTCACACGGACTTAGGCGCGGGACCCCTTACAATAACTATGAACACAATATATAGCGGCAAGAGATACCAATACTAGCAGAGACGGGAACCGCAAGATTTAATACTACAAAGGATAAACGAAAATTAAGACAAACTCTCGACACGTCACCTTAGACGGGACGTTCGCTCAACAACTCTTTTGACCATACCTCCACTTTCGCCCATGCTCTTCTAGCGTCTGCTAGTCCTCTCAGTTTGGAACGCCAATCATTTACATTGAGAGGCACACGTAAATTGTTTTTCACGGTGTCGTTGAGAATAGCGTCTGTCCTTTTGTTCCAGATCGCCTCTGCGTGCTCCGACCACCGACCGACATCCAACCCACAGCCTTCAAAGATCCAGCATTGAGGATACCAACACAGCTTGACTAGCTTGTGAGCGTGGCCTGTTCGCTTTAAGAAACAGTGCAACAGTATATAAGCAGAAACTTACCTGTGTACTTATAATATAAACCAGCCAGCATATCGAACTCTGCATCTGAGAGTTCATCATCGACATACTCGACATCATTTGCATCCTTTGCTACAAACATGTGACTCCGTTGAACGTATAGACCACAGGGTCCTCGAAGTGCCTCCGATACCTTCATGTAACGAAGGGCAATTCGTCTCGCAAAGCCCCGCGCATCAACGCAGCACGAGCGTGAGGTGACGCCATTATCTCCTTGCATTGAAACATATAGAAATCATGATCCCTGCAATTGAACTCATGATCTGAAAGCCGCATTGGCAGGTAGGTTGACGTGGGTGGCTCAGGATCAGCCGGACCCAACGAATCTCGACGAACCACGGTATGAAATCTAACCCCCTCCAGGACCAGCTCTCGGGCTACAGCCGTTTCATCCAATCTATTCTTCGTCGGTTCATCAAGTTTGTCCATTAAGCGACATACCAGTAGCGCAGTAGCCGCTGTTGGCACAGCGAGGTTCCATGGGACAGTCTTCTGTGGACCCAAGTCGAACATATACCAAGTCGCATTGTCTCGTGTTACTCTTCGAATGAAGTTGAGCGACCGGCAATTGAGAACACTAAGGCGATTTTGTTGAGACAAATCCCATTCTGGCAGCGAAGGCCGCTGAACCTCTTTGGCAGCCAAAAGTTTGATGAAGGGAATAGCACTCTTAGCCAGTGGTGTGTCGAATAGAGGACTTGTGGTGCGCACGGTTTGAAGGCCGAGTACCGCTATTAAAGACTTACGGTCATCTTCAGACATGGATGAATTATTAGGTGGTGGCAGGGGTATAGGCGCCACCCAGCCATAATATTCGTACAACAGTCGACGCACTTCTGTCACCAGGCGGTCTGTCAACAAATCCTCGGCTGTTTTTGCTGGCAGGTCCTCCTCTTCTTCAGGGTCATCTCCCCACTCGCGACAACAATCCCACTCGTTGTCAAACGCGTTATACTTCAACTGGTTGGCACTGTAGCTGTTGAGTGTCTCCTCACGTTCATCATTTCTGACACGCGTTCTTACAAACGTGGGAGGCTCGTCATCGTTCCAATCCCAAACGTAAACAGGGCACGAAGTCCTGGGAGGCTGCCGGAGACGAGATTCGCGAGCTTGCTTCTGTTTCGTTGTTTCTTTGTCAAGTTTCCTGCGGTGCCTTTCCTGCTGCTTTCTGAAGAAATCCTCCCAAACTGACCGTCCCGATCCATAGTCAGTTTCTGGAAAGCCTTTGCTGTTGATGAATGTGCGTGGTTTGTTCGCGGTGGGTTCCGAAGAGCCAGCATTATTGAGAGGAGGTTGCTGTTGCGTTACAGCGATGGTAAAAGGTCCGCGTGACGGAGCTCCGAGTTCATTAAGGCCAGGAAGTTGAGGGGAAAGAAGTGTAGGGGAGAGGGGTGTGAACTCGTAGCCTGGGGCCTCTCCGGGTCCATCTTCCCTGTCGTCATCGGGAAAATAAGAGTTGGGGTTTGTAGTTGATAAACCCGGAGCGGGGGAAGTGTATAACCAAGTGGTCGCTGTTTGTAATTGTTCGGGGGTTGGACGGAGAAGGTTAAAATCACGTTGTGTGGAAGAGCGACCTTCTCTGTCGCCCCATCGATACCACATGGGCACGCTCTGATCTACGAACCACTGTGCCGAGGGCTGAGCAGGGGCGTCAGTGGGGTGGTGCAGAAACAAACCTACACGTTCTATCTGCCACCAGTTCTGCAGAAGTTGTGATGTACGGATGGCATCTACATAGGTTCCATTCAAATTCTGAGACCTCTTTAATACCACTGTTTTGAACCAATCGGGCGGTGTCATTCCTTCCGCAAAATCAGGACCGTTTGGTATCTTTCTCGTGGACCAATAGAGTAGCCCCAGCCACATCGCAAACCAATCGCGACCTTCCGTTATGTGTCGCATTGCCTCCCTCCATGATGAGAACATCTTGTGATAACCCCAGCGTCGGGGAGGGAATGGAAGGGCGTATGATAGATGGTACGAGTCACGAAGAACCTGGCAAGTCTCCCATAGCATTGAGTCGATCTCTAACCATTTTTTGCTATAAAAAGCCGGCAAGCCGTACTCCTTTTGGTTCTCGCAGAGTAACTTGTTGGGTATGATATTCAAGGGACCGAACCAGACACCTGTATAGGGTACGGGTTGTCTGGGCACAAAACCAAGCCACTCTGATCCTTCACTCCACCAACGTGCTTCTTGAAAATCAGTGGCGGTGGAAACCCTCTCTACAAACTTCCACGGTTGTGGCAGAGCTGGGATCGCTGAGACGGGCCTTCGGCTGTTGGGCGAAAAATAGAGGTCACCATTGATAACTGTGACCAGACCTTCTGGTTCCATCATAGACCACTGCAAGCACGACGAGGGCCACGACTTGGAAGATGACATGCCTTGAAGCCAGTGGGCGATGTTTGTGTATTGAAAGCAATTGATGATTGGAGGAGCTGAGACGAAGGAAGTACACGACTCAGGTGAAACCCTGTTGTCGCAACAAAAGATTTCACCACGGAGAAGCCCGGTAGTGGGGAAGGAAACACGGCTATGGTCAACCAAGAGAACTACTATAAGGCCATTCACAGTGAGTGACGCATAGACATGCTGCAATGTGCAATAAGCTTACCCTGGGGCGTGGCTTGGAAAACGGGGTTCGCGTCCCGTACGTCGATGCGGCTTTCTTGGGCGTAGGAAGTCGAAAAAAAAACCAGGAGACTGTTATTAATAGAAACCCCACCTCTTCATCGGGGTCGTCTTCAACTTTGATTAACTTTGCGGTCATGTGCCCACCGTAACACTGTCACAGTCCCATCCCGGCGATCTTTCTCTTCATCACCCACTGTATCGTCTTTCCGTTCATCACCCACTGTATCGCGGCCACATGTCGGTGAGTGTTCATATACATATGCGAGCAGAGGCTCTTGCAAACACCGGGAGACAACTGGGATTCTCCACTGTCATCCTCGTCACTGACCTCTTACAGCTCGATATTATTCGCGACAATTGGGTTTCTCCAGTGTCATAACCTCCCTTTTCCGACGATTGGGTTTCACCAGAGTCCTACTTTTACCTCTGCATACCACGGTCTCTAAATATACGCGATAAGCCATATCCAACGCGATCGTCTCGATTGTGATCGACAACATCAACACATATTTCATCTACGATCACAGTTTCACCTGTTGCTTCAAGTTCGTGGGCGTCCATTGTGGTCGACCTGCATTACATCTTACGGCAAGATGTTAGTGCGCGTCCGCGTCCTCGTCTTGGTCCGCGTGATCGTCCTCGTCTTTGTCCGCGTCCTCGTCCGCGCGCGGCATACAAGTAACACACAATAGTCTGGGGAAGTATAGGTATGTACTTTCCAAGTATGACACGTCTACAGTACTTACTTACGGTTGTAGATTTAAAGTCTAGTCTACTTACGGTGGCCACGGCCACGGTTACCTCTCCCTCGTCCTCGGCCTTGCCCGCCTGATTGGGTTTGGGTAGTGGAGGGCTGGCTGTATGGTTGTCCGCGTCCGCGTCCGCGTCCTCGTGTCGGTGCGGGCCTAGGCATACTCTCCCAAACCTCTGGATCCGACGACCTCTTGCGCTTTTTCCCCTCCCGGCGGTCCTCGTTTGTCTCTTTCTTGACTTCGATACTTTCCTTCACCATTTCCTCCTTGGCTTCGATACTTTGCTTCAATCTCCCCTCTTCTTCCTCTCCCTTAACCGTTTCCTCTTTTATTTGCCCCTCTTCGTTAAACGGTGTTAACTCTTTTATAGTTTCCTCTTCCTTCATAATATCATTGCTATCCTCCTCTTTCACCACGACCACCTCAAACTTAATCTGTAAAATCTCTTCCTTAACCTTACCAAACTTAGTACCATTTTCCACCTGAATATAGTCCCATCCGAGCTATGATGGCCGTGGTGAAATAGGCCGCACTCAGTACGTGAAAAAGACGTACCGTGTCATTCAGTGAATCTGGCTCATGGTCTCGAACGATCCAAGAGGAGGGCACAAGAGGGTAGGGATTCCAACCTCCTTGATGATCTCCCAAGTTCAAACCCCACATGTAATCACCTGCTGTGCCGGCATGGTTCGAAAACTCAAACATTAACCGTTCCAGTTTGCTTATAGCAATGCGGTTAACATCTTCCCAGATCACCCACCCTGTATTTGTCTGCAGTCGCCAAGCTTCTTCTACCCAAGTAATGCCATCGTTCTTTTGCCAACCCCCTCTCTCCAGCTTATACGCAATCCAAAGCGTGCACGCATGACACATAGTCGGTCCCATCTGCCATTGGTTACGTTGTGCATCAACTAGATGAACGTGTAACCAATTGGTTATTCCCGCTTGTTCACGTAGCGGTATCGCACCCCGAGCAGCGTCCTTCACTACGTGGTGAAAGCTATTGACTCGTATACCGCGTGTCCTTTCAAGTACAGGTATATCGGTGGCATCCATCGAGTCGCCCGGCGCCACCAGAGCTTGTAGGGTCATTATATGCGGGTGCAATGCATCGTCTATTGCCGCGGTGTATTCCATGTAGTCGACCTCCGTGAGATAATCCAATGTATCCTCTTCCAATTGCGACGCCAGCACCCATCGTCCTAGCTGTCGGAAATAAATAAGGTTGCTCGCACAGACAGCGTCCACTTACCCGAATATTACGTCGCGACATAGTCTGGCCCCAGAGGGCATCAGTGATATTCGCTTCAGGCTCGGAGGTTATATCATCCCGTTTCCGCGAAGGGCCATGAGGGAAGAAGTCACAACCGCGCCACCACTGGAGGTTCCAGGTGTGACTAGGGGTGTCATAGCCTAGCAACCGCACAGGGTAATGGAAGTCGCCTAATCGACAAAGAGCCCCCAGACCTGGTCGCAGGCGGTCTCGTAGGGAGTGAGACACGAGCCAAACATTGCTTAACATCCTAGTGCAACTGTCAGCGTCGGGCTTGTGTCCTCGCTATTTTTAACGTACCGCCGGTGAGTGACCTCCATCTTGGGTCCCGCGATATCAGGTCCTGAACATCAGTAACACAACCAGTTGCGGGAAACAGGCTGCCCATCTGGTTGACATGCACGATGACTCAACTGCTTGCAACCAGAGCACTCCTGTAGTTGACCCTCGTCGGGCGCCAAGGCGAGGATGTCCACGGGATCTCCTGTGAGTCCACAATGACATCGCAACCGAGGAGGGCCCGACTTCTCTGGTTCGGACTTTCCAGCGTCGGACATTGCGTCGGGGTCCGCCAGAGCGTCCACCTCTTCTATCAATTGAAGGATCTCTCTCCGTTCGAGGGCCTTTCTGTCTGGCTCAGGCTGCAGGGGTGATGGGCTGGGGAAGGGCGGAGGGCGAGGTTGGCAAATTTTACGAGGTTTCTTGTGCTGAGAGCGAGCTTTACGAGCCTTGGTTTTTTTGGGCGGACGCTTGGATTTCTTGGAAGGGGTTTTTTTAGTCGGACGCATGGATTTCTTGGATGGAATTTTCTCTGCCACTTGCCACGTGTCAGATGGAGTCCAATCGGCGGGGTTAGAAGGAAGGTCGTCGTCGTCTTGGGGAGTCTGCACTCGGGCGTACAGTTCTTCTATGGGGGGCGGTTTCGGTGGATTGTTCGTTCCAACTGCTGTATCCTCAGACTCGGCAGGGGGTGGAGTGGCCGCGGCGGCATCCAGCAATTTGGCCTCCTGTGTGACCTCTGCATATTCGTTTAAGTGGCAGCGATTCTTCGTACTCTTGATCCAATAACGACAGTGGGATGGTAGTAAGGCCAATTTTCCGGTATACGAGACAGAGGCTACATTGCAAGGGAACTCTGGTTCCACCGATATCTTAAATTTTTTCTTGAGCGCGGCCAGACGTGTTTGATAAAAAGCCTGCTGTGCCGCCAAGCCCCCTCTGAGGTAATAAACGGCGTGGTGAACAGCCTGTTGGGTGGGAAGAACCACAGGATAGCCCGCAACATGCTTGGACAAGACACCATCACGGAGGGACTGTGCCCAGCCACTGTAGAGCATGTCGTTGTACACGTAGACGGCCTTATCCTCGGAGTCATAGAAGCGAGCCGTGAAATGATTACTTGTGCTATTGTTGGCAACTATGCTCACCCCCACAAGATCATAAACGACGTTGTGTGTCTTGTTGAGCGCAGGCGGAGGAGGGTTCAACTTTGGTGGTATATACCACTCCCAGGGTTTCGGCAAATCATCTTGGACGAATTCCACTACAAAAACGACTGGCAATGAAACTATATAGCGTGGATAGTCAGTACGCTTCCCCGCACACAGCAGGCCGTCTTTGTCCGTGCTTCTCCAACAGTCGAGACGGGGATGCGCTCGAAGATCCATAAATTCCTTAAACCACGTGGTTAGACGACCATTGTACTTTTCATGTTAGGCTGGGCCCAGTTGAATTGTGTATAGTGGCTGAAGAGAAGGCGATATTTCCAGATGGGGCCCATCCGTACTTGCTCTGCCGGTGCAGTCATGAATATCGCAGTAGAGGGGCAGAAAATACGGAACCGAGCGCGCATGGTCACTTTCAGACTTCGCGGCGAGGACCTGACGAAGAAGAGACGGTAACCAAGCCTGAGAGATAGGGTAAGAGACATCGTAGACTGTACGCGATACTGGCCACTCACGAACACCATGTCTGGTGATTTCAGGTTCCTGATTATTTTCTCTTGCAACAAGTATTGGCGAATAAGATCGCGCTGTATACATGGGCGCCGTCGGTAACAATACCATTCAGTGAATCGTCCAGTGTCAAGTTGTGAACACTCAGCTCCTTCATCCACGGTGTTTGAAGAACGATGACACATTTAGGAAGGACTTGGATAGATTGATACAAGATGAACCCGGGGTATTGGCTGTCAAATTGCTGGAGTTGTTGGATGAAGTCATCGCCTCCCGATGGTTGCTTAAACTCGTTTATAATTTTCTTCCGCTGAACGGCCACCCTATCCGTGTTTATATACGCATCAGATATCTCAGAGACCGGTGGTGTTCGACCTGTCAAAGTTGAGACGCCCACACGGAGCTGCGCCGGAGTCGCGTCTGGATAAGCAACGACGTGTTCCTTGAAACGTTCTGCATCCCATGGGGTTGCCTTGTTGATGGGGGGACGGTCATGGTCGTGCTTGCCAAAATGTTGGTACAAGCACCCGGCGTGATAGCGCGTCAACTTGTCATACGCTTTGCATTCGATGTAGACGAACGGTTGACTGCACAATTCACAGCCCACCTTTGTCTTTTGCTCTTCAATGACTTTGGTATCAACATGAGGGCGAAGGCGATTGGTGCAACCTTTGCTCAAACAAACAAAGACACCCCGGCAAGTGCGCTTAGTCGTCACGCCCTCCCTCGGAAGTTCTGCCGTTCGAGTGCCTCGCCTGGAAGTGCCTGGCTTGTTGGCCCATTGGGACCTCAGCCGCCCCGTCTTGACATATTCTTCCCATGTAAACAGGTGAGTCCAATTGTTGTCGGGCCACCCATCCCAATTGGCTGGTGGCTTTCGAGTTTTAAGGTCGATAGGAAAGTCCGCAGCAGTGGGTGAATGCTTGCCATCAATTAGAGAAGGTCGGTTTTCCTTCTCGGCCTCGGGTATGGTCAGAGACAAGGCGATATTGGCTTGGGTGTTGGCCACAGGAGGGGCAGGTTGGGGGGTCTGAGGCACCACGAAGCCCTTGTCGTCGGCAAGAACTTTATATCCAATAATTTGGCCTGTAGCAGACCATACTGGTACAAGTTCCCCCAATGCTGGAGGTGCTGTCGCTTCGTTCTGCTGGCGTGCCGTCGCTTCGTTCTGCTGGGCTAATGAAGGAGGTGCCTTCGCTTCATTGTTCTGCTGGGCTAATGAAGGAGGTGCCGTCGCTTTATTCTGCTGGGTTAATGCCCGTGATGCTGACGCTTCATTCTGCTGGGCTAATGCTGGAGCTGGTATCCTTGCGTCCGGCTGGCTGGGTCCATCAGCCCCCGCATCGTTCTGCAGGGTTAATGCTGGAGGTGCCGCCGCTTCATTCTGCTGGGTTAATGCCCGTGGTGCTGTCGCTCCATCCTGCTGGGTTAATGCTGGAGCTGGTATCCTCGCGTCCGGCTGGCTTGGTCCGTCAGGCCGCTCGCGAGTCTCAGATTGTGTTCTGAAGTATTTAACAACGTGCCGGATGAAATCCTGTGCGGCCGTGTACAGTGAGTGATCGCACTTGTGAATCATCAGTGTTTAATACCATTTACCAGTGGGACAGATCTATCAAGTCCCTTAGGGTTGATACAGCGGCGGTGTCTTGAAAAAAAAAATTGAAACCCCTGAGTGTGTTGGGTCAAAGTATTTGGTAATATCTCTCCATTACTCACATCCCTTTTTTGGAGGTTGATTTGGCCGTCACACCGAAAACTTTGCTCTGCAATGTACACATTGGTAAATAATAAGTAATGTTTGCGAGGGTAAGACGCGGGCAGACGCGGGCAGATGCATACGATGCCTGTTTTACACATGGATAGGCGCAGAGTCGACGAGGGCTGCACGCGGGGTGCACGCGGACCCAAGAGAGCTCACTAGGACTCACGAGGACTCACGCGGACAGGCGCGGATACAACGAGGACTGCGCGCGGGCAGACGCGGACCGACGCGGACCAATGAGGATCGACGCGGACATGACGAGGACACACGCGGTAAGTACGAGTACTTCACGCGGGCTAACTGTCATATGAAGCCCTCGCGCGGGCTCGACGCGGAATCACATTGAAGGCGCGGGTTCGACGCGGACGTAACTCATATGTTCTTGTTATCCTATCAATCATTATATTAATAGGTATGTGATCTTCATTTGATTTGGTAACTAGCTTTCTTTTTTTAGGAGGTACATAGTTTGGGTGCGCAATGGTGCTATGTCCACATATGCGTAGGCCATATCTGAAGTCCAACGCTTGCTATACCTTGTTAAACCAATTGTACACTGATATTTTCCCGATTATCCATGTTCTTGTACGCTGGTATTTGTCCACTTAATATATCTCAAGGTGCGTACTTGTTTGTCTCCTTCCCGCCCTTTCCTCACTAACCATTGTTTCATACCACCCATGATATTCCTAGGTCGCTTTTTGTCCGCTATTGGACCTCCTCTCTGCTCGCTCCCCCACCTTAATCTTATCACACACCCACCCTGTCTCTACCTGTCCCACACAGCTAGCTCCACTCAAACCCATGTCCGGATCTATCGCCTCAGCAATGCGACTGGAAGCGGAACAGCCGCTTCTAATCGCGTCAAAGAAGTCAATGAAGCAGTTGAGCGGGCCATTATTATCCTTTGGCCGAAGGTGATCAAATATGCGGCAAAAAAAAAAAATCACCGGGCCACTTTGGGGTCAAATAAGGTACACACAGTTTTATTTATTATGATCCCCGGATTAATGGGGGTGGATAGATCGAATTTCCACTCTTCTGGCGCACCGGGCTCGTCATCGAGGGCTTTGCATGCGACGATCCGTGTTTTTGACGACATCGGTAGGCACGTAGGAGGAATCCATGCCCCGAAGGATCGTGTGATACCTCCATCGTTCCGCGGTGGCATCAACAAGCTGTTGTATCACGGACAGCGTAGGGTTGCAGATAAATTTGGTTTCTCAGTGCTGGTTGGTCCGTAGGGCCTTTTGGTTTGATTTCTTTCTTCTTTCTATGAGTTTTCATAGTCTAAATAAACCAATGGCCACTGCCTCGACTTCTCTGAGATTTTATTTGTATATTCACTAAAAACTACGTTTGTGCGCTAACTCGAGGGCGGGACATGGGCCAGGGACCAACGCAGACTGCACGCGGACTGGCCGCGTACTTCCTGGCTCATGCGGACAATACTGGTCAACGCGGACAATCACGCGTATAATACGCCAACGTGTACAATCACGCGTAAAATAGGCAACCCGCGGCCGCGCGCGGGCCCCTCGTATTTCTGGTAGCCCCCCTCCATCACTAGTCGAGTGCCTCATGCTCCTTCAACATTGCACCAACCTCGAGACACTGGACATTGCCATACCATCAGGCACCCCCTTAACCCCACATTACATGGAAATCGATATTCACGATGTCATGGTGGCTCCCCCAAAATCATTACGTCAGTTGACAATAGGAGTGGGTAATCTAGTTATGAGGAAGAGAATGTATCGCTTGATTAGCTCGTGCTTAAAATCTGACGACTACGTAATCGAAGTGTATTAGCTAGGACACTACCCTAGTTTACTTTTTTGACATTCAGTTGTAGGCTTATTCGCGCCAGCGGTGTCTAGAAATAGAAAATCATTGATAGAAATTCACAGATTGATGATCTGATCAACTGTTACTTATTGCTTCAGCACTTCCATTCTGGCAATCCACGCCCTTATTGTCTTCTCAGCCAGATGAGTTTGGACCTCACTCAAAATCACTGATTGCTCCGGAACTTGCTTCAGTGCACCTATCATATGCAACGATATATTCTCATGCCACCCAAAACATTCATCTCATCTCAGGTCCAGCACCAGCGGGGAATACTCGATTCATACAATGTATATAGAACATGATAAAAAAAAATACATAACACATTTTATGCTGTCACGGTATACATTTGCAATACACAAAACGAGAGGGGGCTCTGCTTGCACAAATGCAGAAAAAAAAAAAGGAACAAGATTTATGAAACAATTTGCGGGAAAGAAGAGGGAATCAAGCCCGTCTCTCAACTCTCCTAATCTCTTCAAATCCATCACTTCCACCCGCAATAGTCCAACTTCCACTCGTAGGCGTCAACAGCGAATTCTCATCATCATCAACACCTCTCCTATCTCCCTCTTCTCTCTTTTCACCATCACCACTAGCATCATCACCTCCACTCTTCTCCGTACTAGACGAAGCCGATGACGACGCAGCAAGCGTAGAACTCTCCGGAGCAAAATCACTCCCAAAAGAAGCCGTCGTACTACCACCACCTGCAACACCAGCACCAACACCCCCATCAACAGGTCCAAAATCAGTATCCCCATCCGCACTCTGGAAATCACCAAAATCTCCAAAACTCTCAAACGAAGAATCATCCATATCATCCGAGAAAGATGAAGAAAGTGGAGCACTAGGCGACGACGACGTGTTATTCGCTACCGCGGCTGAATCCGAAAACGGTCCAAACACATCCTATAGAAAAAGAAAAAGGATATACCCCAGGCGAAGAGAATCAACATCAGAATCAGAAGTGAGGGGTGAGAGAGAGGGGAAAGGGAGTTGTTGAACGTACATCATCATGTGAAACGAAATGTTCGCCACCGCCAGACGATGCAGGTGCGAACGAGTCCTAAGATTAGATATTAAAAGAAGAGCTCCTCCAAAAGATCAGAACATACATCGAAACCAGATGCATCCAAAGGTCGTCGTTCTGATATCATCCCAACAACAGGTCTTCTTGCCGAAAGCGGCGGACTGCCAAGATTGAAATTTGACTGAGATAACCAACCTCCTCCCTCTTCATCATCCGAAGAATCAGATGACTCTCCAAGATGATTTGATGATTGTAATTCTTGGGCAAGATATCTCGCAAACTGCAATGAAATGATACACATCAACTCAAGAATGGAAGAGTCAACAGCAAATACTCACATGAGTCGTTCTTGAATTCCCATACTTTTCTTCATCATCACTATCACTATCATCTTGTACCCCACCACCCGTAAGCGACCCAAAATCAGCAGTATTCCTCACTTCTCGTCCAGCACTACCTACCGAACCTACCCTCCTCAACTGACCCCTACCTCCCCCACCCGAACCCGAAGGCCCAACATCCTCAGGCACGTCCGCTCTCCTCCCCTCAATATCACCTTGCTCAATCTCAATAATCCCGTGCTGCTGTTGCCTTGACCGAAAGCTGTCCATAGCGTTCTCATCCAGCCTCAGTCCGGGGAACATAGCATTTCCACCAGCTTCCCCTTCATCGACAATCATCCTACCACCACCACCCTTATCACCCGTCATCAGACCACCCCTCTCAATCCCTCCTTCATCCACACTGATCCTAAGTGCACCACCGCCAGACATGTTATTACCACCACCAATAACACTGTTACCACCCGCATTCGGTTTTGGTCCACCCAGAGTACATCTATCCTTCTTCTTCGTCTCCGAATACCTCCCTTGCACATATTCATCCCATTCAGGTTGAGGTGCACAAGCCGTTATCGAGGATTGCAAATCCGCCGGATAACGTTCCAAAGCAGATATAACATCTTCCGCCAAAAGAGTCAAATGACCCATATACCCTATCCTAACGCTCTTCGATTTTGCACTATAAAATTTTTTTATGATACTGTTAGTCTTTTTTTCCCGTAAGAACAAAGAGGGGAATCACCTTTCGACATCATTCAATTTCTGTCCATCCACAATCCTCTGCATCAATTTCGCATCTTTGAACAAAGAAACGACCAACTCCCTATTCAACCCTCCTTCAACATTACCCGTCAAGATTTGATGAATAACATCATACACAGCGCTATGTAAAAAATTATTCCACTTGAATTCGAAAAACAAGTCCTGATAGGCGTGTCCCCAATCGTAGTCAATATATAATATAAAACACACAATAAGAACGAATGAGACATACCAAAAGTGTAGACAAGATCTCTAAATCCAGTAATCTCTGCTTCAATTGACTCCCAGGCGTTTGCGATAAATCAGGCGGCACTTCCGGCAACGTCGCCCGTCTCGAGCTTCTCCTCGAAACCGAACCTCTCGAAACCCTCGACAGTTGCGGCGTGAGCGCATTCTCGTCATATTCTGCTGCAGACGAAGAAAGTACCGCCATCTGGACATCCACATCCGGATTAGCCGGCCTCGGTATCTCTTCTTCCCGTTGAGGACTCGTTACATTAGTGGTGCCTTCACCTTCCGATTTCGCTTCATCCGCCACTATGCTAGTCGGCGATTCAACCAACGGTTGTGACTGTCGTTGGTGTTGGTGTTGTCGTTTCGAAATCGTAGCGGGTGTCGTATCAATCCTCAATCCTTTACTTCCACCACCGGCTTTAGGTTGCTGTTCATCATCGTCACCAACAGCAATTTCTACCATCTTGCCAACGTCATCATCATCTTCGTCATCTTCACTACTGCCTGGACTCCCAGTCATATCGGAGCTCCCAATACTAGCCGTCTCACCCTCCCTATCATCACTTCCAACTCCTTGCGACCTATACTTCTCAGCAGGGGCAGTAGACCCTCCTCCTCCCATACCCGTGATAGGTAAGGGTTCACTATCGCTCATCGTCATCATCATCCCGCTATCACCATCATCCACGTCATCTTCATCCTCAGTTGTCTCAACACCCCTCTCATCAAACTCAGAAGATCCATTCAACTGAATGACCTGAGCTAGATCCTCTAGCGCCGATAAACCACCTTGCAGCCGTCCTTTAGAGTCATACAGCCCATCGTGAATAGAAGCCCGATTAAGCAGTGCCATATTCGAGCAATGTAAAAGTTCCGCAAACAGTTCGCAAATTCGAAACCGTTCAAATGTCAGGGGTGTCACAGATCCAACTGTCGTTTGGATATCCCCGCCCTGACCATCACCGTTCAGAAACAACGACAAGGCAGTGAGATACAAAAAGGACATACCAACGACCTAGGACTCTTCAAGAACGTTTTCAGCTGTTCCATACTCTCGCTAACAACACCTAGCACTGGTCCAAGATTAACAACACCCATCCGATTAACCAACTCCTTCATAGCATGTTCCAGTATTTCTCTTGTCTCATCAGGATTATTCCCCGCCTCCTCTGTAAGATGTTGCTGAAGAGAAATAAGTCGGTTCCGGAGAGTATGAAATAGATACGGTTCAAAGTAATCCGAGTTGTTTTTGCGAATGAGTTCGATGATGATGGAGATGGAATTGGTGACCGAGGAGATGGATGAATCTAATGAGGGAAGTGTTTCCGTGTCTATCTCGGGTATGGGCTCTGAATGAGACGACGCATCACTGGGAGCGTCTGGGGGAGTTGTCTCGGGAACAGTGAAATCATGCACAATATACGATGTCATCTTCTCCACCATCTCTTGTGATGCCAGTTCTCTAGCGAACAGATTCGACGCAGGTGAGGGATCTAGAAGACCTGAGGCAGGTGTTGGCGTAGCCATCGAGATAATCCCCTTGATGAGATCTGCCACGGCATTGTGCATGTCGCTCGAATGTTGCGGAGATAGCATGTCTACGAGTCTCGGAATGAAGTTCTGGGAGGACAACCACTACACGACCAATGGTCATCAGAACGCCAAGATGGAAGAGCGGGAGCGACACGTACCTCAATGACCTCCCCACACCGTTGATGCTCATCCAACGATATAATCTGCACAATAAGATCAACAAACGAGGAACACTCGATGTGCCTCAACAGCCGTTCAACGATATTCGGCTGGGACTGTATAAACGCCAGCATCTAATCGGCCATGAGCAAACCAGCAAGGGGGGGCGACGAAAAAATCAACCTTTTCAGGCCATTTGAGAATGAAACCCAAGTTGATTTTGACGAAATGGGAAGCCATGACCATGCGTGTCTTCATGTCATCCGGCGACCGGTCGAGGACAAACTCCCAAAAGGGGGCAAGAACGACGTCGGCCTTGCCCACACAGGTGGCGGATATGGACCAAATGTCGCTGCAGAGGACTTCTGTGGCCACGTAGGGATACCTAGAGACGCGGTGAGTGGTAGCCGCGGCGCAGAGCGAACGGAGACGGCGCACTTGAATCTGTCCTTGCCCTCGATCTCTATCTCGCCGGTGACATATGCAAAGAGCCGGTGGAGGACGCCGACTCTGCCAAAGTACTCGGCGAGGCGCGAGTTCTGGGCCTTGCACTCCTGGAGGAGATCGTCCTGGTCGAGGATGGTTGCGAGGGAGGCCTCCTTGTCGATGAGGCTCTCGATGGCGGAGGCGTTGTGGAAGCCGAATCTGCAAAAGAGGGCTCTGAGCGCGGGGGCAGTCTGGGGCAGCTGGCGAATACCTCCAGAACATCGCAGTCGCAGGCAAGTCTATTTCTCCTTATATGGTAACTACCTATCTACTGCCTAGCTAGAACTGGACCCGCAATTCTCAGCACACGCGCGCCGCAGAGCCACAGCACTCACCCGGATCTGGTACGTCCCCTCCGCCTTCGTCAGGTACCGCACCCACTTGATGCTCTGGTAGTTGCTCCGCTCAAACACCTTCAGGAACCGCACAATCAGCCCCGACGCCGTGAACATCAGCACCTGGAAGTCCACGTCGATCGGCGGCCGCGCCCACACCTGCCGCGTCGTCGTGCTCGTCAGATACGCCGTCGCCGTGAACGTGCACTCCTGCCCCCCTGTACCCGCGGTATCCTGTACGGCATCAGCAAAAGTCGCGCCATCCGAGCCCACTCACTTCCACACGACCACATTCTCCGCCGGGGCATACTTGGCTTTCCCATTCGCCACCTTGCAGTCCACCGTCGTCGTGTTCAGCGGCGTCGGAATCCGCAACACAACACCCGTCGCCGACAGCTTGCTGTCAAAATTCGTCCTGACCACAATCGTATACTGAACCTGAGACGTCCCGATCTCGTTCACCGTCGGCACCACTCGCAAGGGAAGCTTGACATTGCTCGTAGATCGGTACCTTTGATCCAACAATGAGTCCCCTCCGCAAAAAGCCTAATTGACGACTTGCCGCATGAGTTCAAAATCCCCGTCGGGAGGAATGAAGCTGATCGTCCTCGTGCTGTTAAAATCATGCAACCGCACACACTGATGAAAACGACAATCATCCAGCTCTACAGCGTCACTCCCTCCACGATCGCTCTTGTCAATAACCAATTTATCGTTCAAACCAAACTTGCATTCAGGTGTGCCCGAGAGATACGCACGCATCTGGATATGCCCATCCACATCCGCTCTTAGAATAGTCCCTTGTACAAGCCTCAAAACGCGAGATACTCCTGAGTAAAAGAACTGCACCTTTTGCGCTCATGCTAAGATTGACCAGTTCCACTACATCAACGAAAGCCTCATTCTTCTTATACTTCACATCACCCCTCCTCCAATTCGTAGCTCCAGTAGCTTGGGACGTAATCTTCGATGATGCCTCCTATACTCTCACGTATAAAGAAGCTCCTAATCAAACATTCCAAGAAACAAACTCACGGCATTATCAGACGCGGTCGAAGACACAATACTCTCCGTCGTGATATACGTCTTCAACGTATCAATCTCACTATTCTGAGGGTATCCAAAATCACATATCTCTGTTCATCCAAAATAAGAGATAGAATTAACAGACAAAAGTAGAAAACACACCATCGATCAACTCATAAATCAACACAAAATTATTCTTCACACTCTCCTCATCCACCTTCCCAAAATACGACCTCGCAATATTGATAAACCGATAACAAAACTCAAACACCAGCGCCGCATTCGCATTCGTCCTTTTCCCCAGTCAAACAAAAAAACCGAAACGAACAAGAACAACTCACTTGGTAACAGCAACAACATAAAGATTATTCACCCGCACATGAAAGAAACTGGTAGATCCCAGCGTGATGATAGGCGACCTAACATCAGCATTCGAAACGACCTGTATCCGGAATACGTCCGCTATAGACCGCCTGTACAAACACCCACATCACAAAGACCACATTTCAACAACCAAAATCAAACATACTTGAAGTCTGTGCGGTACAATCGCGATATAAGCACCTTCAAAAGGCAAAAGCGCCAAACGTCGTGATTAGCATATTAACCTCCGAGATGATGCGCGTGGAGTGTTGCTTACTTCGCCCTTCTGATTGAAGATAAAGAACGCCTATAGAACGCATGATATATACATACATTAAGACTCGTATACGCCAGAGACAAAATAGAACCGGAATACGCACAGAAATCATAGGTGATGGACTGACGAGCGAGAGTTGGGTGAGTTGTTACATCACTCTGTGTGACAACTCGTCACTCTAGCTCAACGTTATTGATCTTCTTTTCTCTCGACATCCTCCAGAACCTTCCAAAGATAACACGAGGCATTCTCTTATATATACAATGCTCTTCGCCGTAAACCTTAACCTGCGCCCACCATGGCCTACAGATGTAACAACTGCAACTACCATTCCTCTTCCCCACAAATTGTCCTAGGTCACTGCAGGCGTACAGGTCATTCGCCGCAATACCAATGCGTACAGTGCAATAGTAGACTATTCGTTAACGCCGAAGCACTCCACGACGTAAAGCTACCATTCCACGCCTTCTTTAATGTGAACTCTAAGCGTTTCTTCTAGCATCTAGAAACAGCCATCGTCCACTGCGAATGTCCTTATTGCAACAAGCCAGCATTTGGCACCCGAACCGCGCTTGATCAGGTATGCGCTCTGACTTCTCCTCGAAAAAAAAAGTAGTATTGAAGTTAGACATAGCATATCAGAGATAAACACGAGATAGTAAGGATTATGGTGACGGATCAGCCCAACGAGCGCACCCCGCTATTCCGAGGGAATGCCAACGCAGAGGAGGACACGGAACGCTCTTTTTCTTGGCGCAAATTGTTCTGCGGTTGCTGCTGATACCTGAAATTAATACAGAGAATACGCAACCGAATGAAGTGTATTTTTACTTACCAAGTAAAACGATGGAGGGTAAGCGCTCCGAGGAGTTGCGTGGCAGCGCACCTCTAAGCCCGACACATATCATCGAAGCGAAAGAAAGCTATCGCTTATCAGGTTGAATTTCATCTTCCGAAACCAGTGACAACAACCCTTCCCCATCGTTCGAATGTCGGCCAAGCTGTACTGACCACCTTGTGATATTGAATGAGAAAGCAGATGTGGTTACGAATACATATGTATTCCACTCACTTTGTTGCTGTCATAGTCGCAGTGGAAAATGTTCTGCGCTCTGACGGTTTTAAACGAGTAACCGACCCGCCTAAACAGCCCCTCGAGAATTATTGATGAGTAGGGTCACAATCACTTATTTAATAAATTGGTCGAATGTGACCACCAGTGCTGAAAAGTGATAGATATCCCAGGTTAGAAAGATGACGACCTTGAGATGAGAAACATCCTAGAATCAACGTTTAGAGCTCATCGAGCGGGAAAGCTTGTTTGCGACGTCCATAGCAAAGACCCAATTGTTCGTTCAATAGCAATTATATAGATATTATGCAAGCAGGCGAAGTGGTAATGTTGCAATTAAGCAACCCTCTTGACCGCGTCTATAATGGATAGAAGGGTATCTAAATAAAGCTAACAATCTCATCAAAAAACTTGACCAACAGACACAGTTACACGAGACAAAACTGTACCTCATTGAGTCGACATAAAATTCCTATCTCTGATCCTCTGCTTATTCTCCCTCCTTCGTTTCACTCTCTCAGCTTTACTCCCCGGCCCATCATCTTCATAAACCCTAGGTTGCAAAATCGTCCAAAGCCATTCAGGGTATTGGTCATCAGGTAAGGCAAGCACCACCGCTTGGTTTTTGAGGTAGTTCACCCCTTCAAGTTTAGTGTTTTCGGTGCATGACGATACGGGTGTTGGCGGGGCGGCTATGTCATAATGGGTTTGGGTTGGGTTATGGTTGGGATGGGATACGGTTAGAGAGTATGCGTACTTGGTGCTTGTTTTTTGCGGGTTTCGTCGTTTGTTGCTGTGCTGGCTGGGGCTGTGGAGGTGTTGCGGCGGACGAGGAGAGAAAGTTGGTTTGGGCGTCGGTACAGGACGCGGAGCAAGGACATTTTGGTGTGACGTGACAAACGTAACGTGCTTTCAGATGATGTTGTCACGTCACCTCGTTCACTCTCATCCTTGAGGCTATCGAAGTGAATTTTCATGAGCTTACTCTGTTGCAATAATTTACCGCCTATAATGGATATTAAAGCTTGAAGTATTTTTACCTCATGTATAACTTTGTATCATGAAGCTTGTTGTAGGGTTTACTTAAACGTCAACGGACATATCATTTGAACCTTAGGAGAATGAAACCTGATGGAACAGCACGCCAGAGTAGAACAATGTTGATAAGTAGGTAGGTAGGGCATAGCTGGTCTCAGAACACTATGGATCTGGTCTAGAAAAATGTCGTGTCAACAACACTACACTCACTTGCGCATATGGCTAGCTGATATCCTTTTAATGTACAGTAAAACGAATACTGCATGATTATATCTATGGTCTCACTCCTTCAAATGTAGGCCAGATGTCTGTCAAGTTCCAATGCAGTACGGAGCTTATACTGGTTTAATTGACAGTATGGTCTGTTAGAAGAGCCTTTCGAACAGGTTTCAAACAGGTATGACGACATTAAAACGCTATTTTCTCTATCACACAGGCATCTGGCTTACTCGAATAAAATATCCTTGCTTGAAGGCAGGTAGCTGGGCTATTTCCATTAATTGGGTATACCAGTACCCAGGTCCCTTCCCTTTGGAAATTTCCTTTTTGAGAGAGACATGGGATGCCTAAAATTGGAATAGCGCATCGGGCATGTTTTCCAGACCTCAGGGTAGGATGCTCGAAATGTTTCATGTGGGTGCAGGTCAACCCCATTTTTGGGGGATTTCTGACCTTCACTTGACGTTCGCCTTGTGTAGGGGGAACTAATTCTAAGAAATTTGTAACGCAGACTGTGCTGCGCGATTCGGGGACAAAGTAAAACTTGGAAAATTAATGACCATCTGCGTTATACAAGGAAGCTACTGAGACCTCGCTTAGATGAATCAGGCATTAGCTTGGTTCGCCGCCTCGCGGGCGCGGGAAAGCTCCGAAAGCGTCTCGCGCCTTGTTTTGTTCCTGAATAGGCTATAGCCCCCTGCAACGCAGGCATGCGGCCAGCGTACATTTCGACGATTGAGGCGCTTCCATATGACTAAAGCAAACAAAACGCCTTTTGTCATGACATACCTGAGTCCTGGTTGCAGGAAATTGTCAGCGTCGGCCTGTCCCCTGGATAGAGATGAGAATTTTGTATATATTATGCTGGACCATCATACATCATCAATCGTCGGCCGCGTCATCCTACCATCACTTGAGAATCCTTCACATCCTGCATTCAGACACCTCTCTCTTCTCAATGTCGGCTCCCGTTACCGAATTTGCCTTCCTCGACCTTGTTCCACCTACCACTCTCCAAACCCCTGAATTAATTTCCGGAATTCTCGAGGCAACCAAAGCCCAATTTTCTTGGTCCAGCTACCCTCTCCACTTATTCTTCCATCAATCGCCGTCAGATGAGGCCAACGCATCAGAGAAGAAAACCTCGATGTATATTATATCAGGCTGGGAATCAGTCGAAGCACACCTCAAGTGGATCGCTAGCCCACAAAATCAAAAACTCATGGATTTCTTTCGGGATGCCAAGTTACTCCAATTTGCAGGGCTCGCGCATCTTGATATCGATTTTAGCAAATTAGATTTCAAGGAGTGTAGTCAGGTTATATGGAGGAAGAGAGGTGCCGATGACACTAGTAGCTGGGATGATGCTTCCAGCTGGGATAAGAGCCAGTCAGGATTGGAAGGGAGGAAGGAGGCTCGAGTTCTTTGGTCATATCGCGGTCGCGCTGTTGATAAAGATGTCGAGGCAGAGTATGAGCTTGTTGGATTATCGGACGGCGCGCTTCCTAAAATCAAAGAGGGCTATATTGTCCTTCAGAAGTGGAATATTGAAGCCTGAAGTGTCAAGTTGAACTATGTTGTGCATGTATGATCAATCCAAAATAGCACAAATATGATGACGGAAAATTGATGGAAAGATGCGGCAACCCTGCGACAACCCCTGCTTCCAACCTATACCCCCCCGGCATCCCGCATACCTATGGCCCACCCACCTAGTCTCCTCTCGAGACTTGATTTGCTACTCTCCGACTCTTCTGCTCCATCTACACGGGACAACAGTGATAATGAGAGGAAAAGGAAGAAGAAAAAGAAAAAGAACCCGCTGACGACATCAGTCTTGAACCTTCCACCCGCTGAGACGCCCGTACATGAGAAAACTAGTAGTGTCATCCCTCCAACCGAACCAAATCATCACAGGCAGGCAGAGGAAGTCGTGCCAGAAGCATCGACTTCCATCCATACTGCTACCACCTCTGCGGATTCAACTGTGATGCCAGCCACCAGAACTTCACCTCCTCCATCCCCGCCATCTCCAACACCCCTGTCAACCGTCTCCAATCGTCCTCCGATATCCAAGCCTCTCGACCCCACTGCAGAGTACATCTCACTAGTGGATTCAGATGACGAGCCTCAGGATACGAGGAATGAGGGTCATCAGGAAAAGAAGAGTGAAAAAGCGAGAGGAAAGGAGCCTATGCGCGAATCTTCCTCTAGATATGAACGAGACTGGGACCACGGAAAACCAGAGAGACGAGCGAGGAGTCGAGAGCGCAGTACGAAGAGGAAGCACGATGAGATAGATTATGATGACGGGTATGCGAATAAAAAACAAAGGATGGACGCTGCTTCGAGGAAAGCTCCTTGGATACTCGAGACCGACTGGGACAACTGCAGAAACGTTTCTGAGATGTGAGTGATCTACAAGGATGTTGCGAAGAACTGTGTTTTGCTGAAGGGTGGGCGCACTTATGCGTCTAGGTTGCATAAAGAAGTGGAGGCCTTCACAAAGTGGATGGCGCCTACACCTATCGAGGATGAAGTTCGCGATTTGACTGTTCAAATGATCTCGAAGGCCATTACGACCGCTTTTCCAGACTCGAAAGTCTTTCCGTTTGGCAGTTATGAAACCAAGCTGTATCTTCCTTCCGGGTACGCAAATATACCCGGCTCTTATCCAACTAACTCGATAGCTGACCTCGTATCTAGGGATATCGATCTGGTCGTCGTTTCCGATTTGATGGCGTGCAGCAACAAGAGTTCCGTATTACACTCCCTCGCCTCAGTTCTACGGCGAGGCGGAATCGCATCCAACGTCACTGTTATCGCCAAAGCAAAAGTACCCATAGTCAAATTCGTGACTCTACATGGTCGTTTCAACGTCGATATCAGCATAAATCAGACCAACGGCATCTTCGGTGGTCAGGTCGTCAAAGGTTTTCTACAACATTTGGTGACTGGCGGTTTGGCTCTTCGCAGTCTCGTATTCATCACGAAACAATTCCTTAGTCAGCGGAGTATGAATGAGGTTTTTACGGGTGGGTTGGGGAGCTATAGTATTGTTTGCCTGGCCATCAGTTTTCTGCAAATGCACCCGAAGATTCGAAGAGGGGAGATTGACCCGGAAAAGAACCTCGGTGTACTGGTCATGGAGTTCTTTGAGCTCTACGGGTGTCATTTTAACTATGATGAGGTGGGGATCTCAATACGAGATGGTGGCACCTATTTCAACAAGCGGATGAGGGGCTGGTACAATCCGGATAGGAGAGGGTCGTTGTCTATTGAAGATCCTATAGATTCTGGTATGTCTCTCAAATCTGGTTTGTCGAGGGGGGCTCTTATGACTGTTGTCAGGCAACGACATCTCCAGCGGTTCATTTGGCTTTCCTAAAGTTCGAACCTCGCTGGCTGGTGCTCATGGGATTCTGACTGCAACTGCATATCATCGTGCGGCTTCTATAGACGCAAAACGGCGAGGCCGATCCTTTTCATTAAGAAAAGAGTTTCATCCTGAAGACATGAGTATCTTATCGAGTGTTATGGGTGTCACGCAGGAGGTTCGTTCGTTTGCTTAGTCTCGGGTGCTTTTGGATTTACCTGGTCTTGGAATAGACAATCAATCACCGACGTTTGGTTCAAGAGGTGTATGATAAACGTACATTGCATACCATTTTGCAAGTTAAACCTAAAACCCAAATTATTGTGGACGGAGTGGAGCGGGAACGTCAGCAGAGAAGCAAGCGCGCCAGATCACCAGAACCCGCGCCGTCAAGGCGATATTCTCCTTGGCGAGATATAGAAAGCGGGGACGCAACTGTGTCTCATGATTCTCATCATGCTCAGCACGAAAACGACTACGATCGAGAGGAGAGTGGAAAGTATGATATTGGGAGACAGGTACCGAGGAAGAGAAGACGGAAGGATAGAGAAGAAGATCAGCAAACTGTGTTCATTGATGTGAGTTCGGGAAGTGAGGATGATGTAGTGGAAAAGAAAGGGCGTGAATCTAGTAGGGGTGTGAAGAATGATGGTGGGAGGCGTTTGTCGAGCGAGGCGAGGGATAAGAGGAGGAATTATTGGCTTTCGAAAGCTTCCGGAGTGGAAGAGGACGATAGTGATTAGAGTGTATTCTCTGTCATTACTGGTGTTCATGTACATGTGTTAATGCGGGTCTCATATAAATGTAAGTACATGAGCCTCGAGGCCGGTCCGAATGAATTGATCCGGGTCGGCAAGGTTTTGAAATTTCGTTTCTTTCCGACATTCACCACCAGTTGACCACGCGCTCCATCCACGCCTCACTCTTACGACCATGAGCGTTCTACGACCATTCAAAGCCACTGATATGTTCAAGTTCAACAACATGTAATGTTCTCTTGCGTTCGACCTGCTTATGCTAATTGACGCTTGACAGCAATTTGGACATTTGGACAGAAACAGTTAGTGTTCATAAAAGTCTCATTGAGAATTCTGATGGAAATCTTCGGTTTTTTTTTTTTTGTTGCGGTAGTATGGGATTGGGTTTTATTTGAGTTACCTTTCGAGGTGGCCGGATTTGTGTTGTGTACAAGAGTCGGCGGATGGGAGGATGATGGGTTACGGTATGTCTCTTTTTTTTGCATTTTACGCCTTCTCTAACTAAACGAAATCCCCCTCTCTTTGACTAATCTACTCGATCGGAAATATTCTTCTACTGCAATACGCCTATCCTCACCTCGTTCATCTATTCACCACGACCCAAATCCAACATCACACCCAAAAAACTGAAACCTGAAAATTAGTTCTTGGCAAAGCCGAAGGCGCAGGTCCAGAATGGCATGGTCACGTAACAGCCATAACCGTCGCTCCGGAATACCGAAGAACAGGACTAGCCCGTAAAATGATGAACCTCCTCGAACTCGTCTCTGACGAACTCTACAAAGGCTATTTCGTAGATCTCTACGTCAGATGTGCGAACAAAGTCGCGATTGAGATGTATGAAGGAATGGGGTATAGTGTTTACAGAAGAGTGAGGGAGTATTATGGGAGTTTGGGGAATGGAAGAGGGGGTAGGGATGATGAAGATGCTTTTGGTGAGTGCAAGTTTCTTTCTTTGGGTGTGGTAACTGATCGGCGCGCATGCTGACTTTCATGCTACTTGTCAGATATGAGAAAACCGCTTTCGAGAGACCCGAATAGACTCTCCGTTCGGCCAAATGGAAGAGACGTCGTAGTTAGTGCACATGATGTGTCGTAGTATTCCACCCTTCACTCTGTGGAACTGTTTGACTGATAGTATCCATCCGCTCCAATCGAGATATGCGGTGCAAAATCCATTCATGCTGGAAATGATGACAGCATTATGACACGAAGAATACAGTTTTAACTTGACAGCCTGATGGGAGGCGCGGCAGGTCGCGCAATCCGGCCTTTGGGTGGACTCGTCTATGACTTCATTTCCGGCCTATGATCTTGGCAACCGATTAGTATCACACCATGAAACACGCGTTCCAGTGTAAAATCTTCCAATAAGTCAGCTAAAACAAACAACAATGCAAATCTAGCGAGCGACTGAGAATGATCAAATACAATAAAAAAAACAAACAAAAGAGGAAGACAGCAAAGCAAAGCAAGAAGTGGCAAAAATTTCAGTTCGTTCTTCGACAAACATGTTTCTTTCCTTCATTTCCAACACGGCATGCCCGAGAACACCACATATCCCCACATCGACCACAACGAGGATATCCATGTCCAACTTTTCCGCATGTCGAACAGGCGACTTTGATAGCACAAAACTTAGATTCCCTTTCGAGCCTAGCAAGAATGGGATTCATAACGGTCTCTGAATTGGTTGCATAAGACGGAGAACGTAAAGGTCGGGTCTTGCGAGGAGAAACAGGAGAAGACGGAGGGGGAGTGATGATGATCCGGGGTGGACGTAAATGAGTACGTGAGGGTGTTGGCGAAGGGGAACGAGAAGATGACACAGAAAAGCTGCGGGTGAGAGAGGACATGAAACGCTCAACGGTAAGTGAAGCGTATCGTGGACGGCGACCCCTTATTGTCTCGCTATGATCTTCATCATCGGAGTCGGAGAGTTTTTCATTGTCAAGATCTGAAGGCATTTTCATCATGCCCTTCAGTCTGAGGGAGGCATTTTGGGGTTTGCCTCCCAACGACATGTCGCTACTACTGACGACAATGCTGGAGAGAGTCGTCGTAGGTTGCGTTTTTGGAGTAAGTCGGGTATAAAAGTCGAGGGTTGACAATGAGGAGAATGATGTGATGGAGGAAGACGAAGAGAGGATCGCTATAGGAGAAGTGGAACTGCATCTGCTATTGGCGTCGTACATGACCTCGTGGAGTGTGTCTGGGTAAGAGAGAGAATTAGCCGCTGATATACTTTCATGAAGGGGTACACAAGCGCAAATTTAAATCTTGACCGATCTAGATTTTGGCTATCGGCTTACCAATCAAGTGGCGTGGGTGGACTCCCGAGCTTCTTATACCGAAAAGCTTTGAAGGCTGGAAGGTATGTGTCGTGAAGGGAGTCTTGGTGGGAGCAAGTCGTGGGCGAGGTATTTAGCGGGCTCGCCTTTATCTATTCCAAAAGGGTCTCGGCCAGGTAACCCCTCGCGCTTGTACCATTGCCGGATGTAGACGTGGCTGTGTCATGATCTATGCAGGAACACAAGATACCCGAGATCCGGCACCGCCTGGAAGAGTTGATCCGTCGACAGTCCAGCGATAGCAAGTGGGTAGGTCCTCTGCTGTATGGCTTATGCATGGATCACAGAGTAATGCCGCATTCACAGACCAAGGTCTAGGTGCTCTCATACATGAACTACGGGTTCGATCAGTCGCCACATAGAACACGGAAAGTGTACTATCTTGCCTGCTATCGAATGCGTCGAGCGAATAGGACGCGGTGCAGGGTAGATCCTGGTAGTGAGGGGATCGGGTAGCTGGTTCTCTGCATGCCTTGTCAAAGTGCAAATATCATATGCGCAGTGGATGGCGAGAGTCAAGCGATAATTCACGCACTTCGGGTCGACGTGGCAGACGCTTCCACCTGTGACTGCGCTCTCGGTGGGCGTCACATCCACTAATCAGCTGATAAATCAAAGATATTTTAGGATCCACTCTTTGTCCCTGGTCTTCTCCCTGCTAGAACATCGTATGAGCCTGAACGGTGTATTGCTTTCAGGTTCGGAGGTTGTACATAGATAGTGGCGAGATCTGTGCTCCTATCAAAAAGATCTGAGATCGCTCTCCACCCTATACCTTACACTCTTCAAAAACTTTCTATTCAACAAATCGACAAGACCAGCATAGGGGCCAGATGTGATGCATATGATACACGTTCACCACTCATTGAACGTTGTTGAATTGTCACTATCTCACTTACTTCATGTTCTTCTCTCCTAGCTGCCACATGGTTTGAATGGGACTGATGATCTACACCGAAACGTTTGACGTATATACATGACGGCACAGTCAATACACAACGAATAGCCAATTACTCTCATAGTAAACCCGTAAAGAATAGCAAAATGACAACCGGCGTATATACGTCCTCGAGAGTCAAGAAGTCTGCTCCGACTCCTTGCATGATCGTCACCATGCAATAAATAGAAGTCCCCAAGGTATCACGTCGAGTCCACCGAGCAGTCAGGTTGAACAATCTCGACATTAAGTCAAAGATAGTCGTTAATGTGGTGTCGAGGAGCCACTGCTGTGGACATCGTCCAACCTATTAAGGGCTTCCTCTCGATCCCATGGCCCCACTCCCACTTGATCGTTCGTTCTTGAAAGGACACAGGCCTCAGGTACCCCCACATCAAGCGCATCAAACGTTCGTCAAAACTAGTCGAAACATAAGTTCCTGTCGTTCACCTCTTACGAAACAACCTAGATCCAACAGGGTATCCTTTGACCGTTGATCATTACCTTCTGGTTCTCAAGATTCCATACTCAAGAGTTCTTGACGAAGAAACCTTTGATATATTTTACTGCTTGGATACGGATAAAGCATGTAGAGTTGCTCGCCACCCCCAAAGCTACAGTTTAACAACAGGACGACTCGATCTGGATTTAATGTGGATCGTACCGCGGCATTATACATCATACTTGAGTGATGCGCTCTCCTGATGTGCCACTCAACGGAAATATAAGCGACGGTTTTAAGCTACATGACGTCTTGAACCTTTTAAAGGTATGTTGTCATATATATTTAAACGCGATGAGTTTATCACGAGTTGGTTCCCACTTTAAGACCTAAATTCGTCGTTCACGTAAAAATACCTTTATTAGGATTTCTCCCCTCGGAGTTCCCACATCCTGGCATACCTCGCAGTCCCCAGCCTTCAAACATGTTCTGCCGCCCTCATTTGTTCTGGAATTAACAATTGACATCACTATATTGTCTTGCCGACGCACGCGATCGTAGACAATATTATTCAATAAACTCTCATTCCCACACAAAAAGGCCCAATTAAACTGTGTCACAGTATCATCAACTCGAATAACAATATGTCTATTTCTCTATAACGACATCATCTTTTCGGATTTGATCATACCTTCCACATTATGTTGGTCAGGAGTCGGGGTGAGCGTCATCAATGATGTTTCTTGGTCCGTACTACAATATTCAAGAAATAGGGAAATGTCAAAACGTTAGTACGTTTAATTTGTTGAAGAACAAAATATTTAGATTTTAATTAGGATGAAAGCCTAGGAGGAAGGCCAAGTATTAGTAGAAGACTCCTACGTCGACTGTCGGGAAATACACGTAACATCGAGGAGCTTTCTCAGCCCAATCAACTGAACGGGGCAGATTACTCAGTCCATGCGGTATTGTCAAGTCAATTGGCGGTCATTAATGTACGTAAAGATGCATTTATCGAGCTGATCTACTTCCCGTCCGATGGCAATGGACAACACCATGCTTCGATGACTGCTGTTTCAAATGATTTATCCAAGTGGGACAGACCTAACCCAGTCGGGCGGGTTTATCTCGTAACAACAGCCCTACTCAATTTGTAGAGACGGGAACGATTGGCAGAGATAGTGAAGCTTCCGGTAGATTAATCTGTCAATCAAGAGTGAGTACACGTCGCAGGTTGATGACGATCAGTGTTCTCGTCTCAGGGAAGATAAAGTCGGCAATTGTTATCTCCCATTAACTTCGATCCCCCGTCCTGCTAGAAATATCTTGGAATAAAAATAGGATCGGTTTGTATGATTCAGCGGTCTGGTTAAATGCTATACTTAACTCCTGCCGTGCTTGTTCAAGCAAAGTATCAAGTTGTGATTGAGTGGCTCATACATCCGATCGCCGTACAATGTATATTGAAATACAAGGTAACTACCCCGGGTACATGCAAAGTTCGAAGAACAACGCGGGTGTCAGTGTCAGCGGTAGACGCAGAAGCTAGGTCGCCTTTAATGATATTCCTACCCAGTCATAGAATCTACCCCCATTGCTCTCCTATGCACAAACGATACAACCGTTCTGGCGGCGCTGTTGCTCAACCTGCGGCGGTCTTGACCACTATCATCAAGTACGTCATTGACTGAATGATACCTCGTTGTAGTACGATCATCAAAGTTTCTATCCCCAAACACGCTTTCTGCTTGGAGTTCATTTGCAAGATATGGGCCCGAGTGATACCATTGTGCAGGTTCTTCCTTTGGGGTTATTCTGCATTGTGACGGCTTCAAAGACAGACATTCTCCCTAGAGAATTCTACGAGGCTCACGGATTCTATAGATAGGAAATTCTAGACACTGTTGTTCGGTGTTCGGTGCATCGCACCGGTATACTACGAGGAATAATAATAATTGCTCCACTGTAGGAGTTCGAATGTCTCGATCATGATATGACATTCTTTTTTGCCAGTGGTTCGCTCTGGATTACTAGCCTCAACTCTCACTTATCACATAGATCAATCACATACAAGAATCGGCTTTAGATGGCCATATGTCTTTGATAGATTCGAAAGCTCGCACAGAAGGAAGCTTTTTTGGCCATGACTGAATGAAGCTTATGCAATTTGCCGATGCGGCAAATGGGAAGCCAAGGTTGAGCTAAAGACGTTCGTGGGTTTGAACGGAAGGAGAGCGAAGGAGAACGCAAAAGGCAAGAGGAGAGCTCCCCTGAGCTTCGGGTTGAATTCGCCGAGGGTACACGTCGGGTGTTTATGGAGGCGTTCAATTGGCACTAACCCTTGAATCATCAGTGTCTTGGTCGTTGAGGTATCTGACGTCGACTACGCTTGTTTCAAATGCAGGAAACTACCCTGGACACTTCAGTTTAAAGGGGCAGTACCTTTATCATGAACAGTAAGGCAATCATATCGAATTAGCTGCTGGACTTGGCGAGAGGACTTACGGGTTGGATGAGATTCCCACGGGATTGATGGGGGATAGTTGTGTTTGCTGTGACGGGAAACTCCAACACCTCCCGTCACTAACCGTCACGATATTGTCACTGGACGCCCGCTCAGCCGTTGTGCACGTCACGCCAGGCATCACCCCGTCGGGACACGCGGTCCCAGTCGACGACGACGAGATAAATATAATTTTCTAACCATTTTCTGGACAATAGCATGCAGGCATCCCCAAGTTCGTCTTCACGCAAACGGCCCCGCGAGGGCGAAACGGAGAGTCAGAGGATCAAACGCGAAAAGGCTGCAGAGCGACAACGACGTAAACGGGAGCGAGACAGAAATGCGGCTGTCGGTATGATTGCCTACAGCCCCGAAACGAACCAGCAACAGCATCCGCAGCACCCGCCACCCGCGCCCCACCATCCTCTGCAGCAGCCACAGCACATTCCACCACCGCCCCAGCCAGTCACGACGGAGATCCAGCAGCCAGAGCTTTCGCAGACCGAAATTGAGAGGCGAGACCGAGTACGCGCGGCTGCGCGGGAGAGACAGAGGAAGCATCGGCGGATGGTCAAGGAGCGGAAAATGCGCGAGCTGGGCTTGGACATGGGCAACGAGATGATGCAGCCCATGGAGGACGTCCACTACCGCAACCCGCCAGAGGCCCAGTACCCGCCCGTCATCCCCACGATCTGCCACAGATCCCCCCACCGCATGCCCCGATCCCGCACGAACCCCCTTTCCCTCAGGGCCCACCCATAGGTGGCCAGACGTTTGCGTCGACTCTCCTGCTCTCCTTCTCGTGTGCCCCGCTGCTGAAACAGCACCTGCTGCGCACCCTCAACATGACCAACGAGGAGCTGGCGTCCCTGGAGCCTGTTATCGCCGAGGCATGGGATCGTTGGGACCACCAGGTAACGATGGCCACACATGCGACACGCGTAACGCGCTGACTTTGTTTTCTGTTATTCTGTCACAGCGGCGCATACACTATGCTGAACAGGCTGCAAAGGGCGCTGCCCCTCCCCCGGGCGCCCCTCCCAACCTCGGCGCGCCCTCGTACATGCCCCTGACCCACGACGAGCACGGCAACCCCTCCCCGTTCGGTGCGCCGCCGCCCCCGGGCCCTCCGGCAGGCGATCCCAATGCAAACGAATTTCGTGCTCGCTTCCATCGCCCCCTGCTCGCTCAACCCCCGTTCAGAGCGTATACGACCGACGGCCAGCAACCGCCGGCGTCGGCTCCGCCCGCGACTCCTACCAATCAGGCCGCTAACCCCGCCGAGGCTATTGATCCCCATCTCAGTGGAGGGCAGCCCACGGCCTCTGGCGCTGCCAAGAGTGGGTACTTGAACTTCGCCATACCTCTAGCTGTATGATCTGACGCACTTGCAGGTGAGACCCGGAGCTGAGGCTTATCTCTCGGAAACCCGTTTATGAATTTCATGAGCTTTACGCGCATGCACCCACTTGTTTCTGGACATTTTCTCTCTCTCATCAACCCATCTCAGAGTCTGTGGCAATGATTTCCGTTGATTGTCCTCAATCGTACCTATATCATATTCTTTTACTGTCGACTATGTTCCCTTTATGTTTCTGTTTTTTTTTTTCTCGGTCTGCAAGCTGGCTCTGATGCTGTAGCTTTGTTCATTTGCCCCACCCGAGTTCTGTTTCTTTTTTGTCCCTACATCTCCAGCATTATCCCTGTCTCCGTAGTAGTTGCCAGTCTACAAGATGGCCTCCAGGTCTGCATATAACTTGTTTTAAAGCGCATACATCCATCGCGGTGTGCGTGTTTGGCAACGACGCCGTCGGAGTTCAAAATACCGAAAACCAGTCAACACGCATCACTCCTCCCCACTTTTCGGCTTCCCTCAGTTCCCTCATGGCTCTCACCTTTATTGGGTGCGTTTCTGGTGTATTCTGTTGTGCAAGCAGCTCATGACGACCACAGAAAACCTATTTCTCTCATTTCTCACTCAGATGTCCGCTACAGAGGCATCCTGGCGGGCATCGATCCCCAAGCCTCGACTATCCAATTATCCAATGGTACGTCGTGCTGAAACACAGTTCTTGAGCTACCTAACACTGATTCTATTCTTCAGTGTATTCAATGGGGACAGAGTCTCGTCGGTGCGGACGATCCCATTTCACCTTGCCTCAGCCTCGAGCTCAAGAACGTAAAATTCTAGGCCACCTCA
This sequence comes from Agaricus blazei, assembly GCA_029719445.1. Taxonomy (NCBI): domain Eukaryota; kingdom Fungi; phylum Basidiomycota; class Agaricomycetes; order Agaricales; family Agaricaceae; genus Agaricus; species Agaricus blazei. The sequence goes on along the minus strand of SSNC01000002.1, from coordinate 2,221,340 downwards.
TGAATTCATTCCACCCGTCCAAGAACCGTATCAATACATCATCTTCAGGGCTTCTGAAGTAAAAGACCTTGCAGTCGACGAACCCGTGCCTCAACGGAGTGTTCACGATGATCCCGCTGTACTAGGGGTGAGCCGCAGTTTTCTTCCAACCCCACTGCCCAACAAGGATGATCCCAATACGGATGTAATCATTAATTTTCCGAGATGCGCATACCAAACCTTGTGGAAATTTCCGTTGCCTTCCTTCTGATCTTTTCTACCACTTTCTTCTGTGTGCACAAAGAAATGATTTACTGATTGGTTTTTTTTTTCCCCTAGGCTTCTGCTCCCGGTGCGATCCCTAATGCCGGTTACTCCCCCTATCCTGCCCCTGCCACCGCTACGTCTGCTCCTGGTACTCAACCTCAACAAGCGGAGGTACCACCGGCCAACTTGGCGCGCCAGGGTCAACCACCTAAACCGACCGGTCCCGGACAGGCCCCGCGTTCCCAAGGACAGACACCACAACCCCAAGCTACAACTTCGCAGCAACCCCATCAACAGGCACGCAATAATGATGCCGGTTCTACCTCCCGCGGGAGCAATTCTGTCCAGAACGCCGCTGCATCCATGGAGACTGTTGAACGCGCTCTCGGTGATTTACGCGTCAGTCACACTCAAAATGGCGGAGCACGTGGTGGTAGACGCGGTGGCCATACTGGCGGAGGTCGGCAATCACATCAAAATACTGAACAAATCAAAGTTCCTACGACCGATTTCGACTTCGAAAGTATGAATGCACGATTTAATAAAGCTGCTCTCGCACAGCAACAACAAGCGGTTACTGCTGCTGTTGAAGGTGCCGCTACTGGCGCTGAAGGTAGTCCAGATAGTGAAGAAAAGGATAAAGTAAATGGGGATGGTACACCGGCATCATCGGATAAGAAACCTGAAGCGGCATACAATCCCCAGAAGTCATTCTTTGATTCACTGTCGTCATCTACCGCTACACCGGCCGCTGGTCCCGTTGCCGGAGGTGGTCGCGGTGCAAGACGCGGTGGAGGTGGAGGCGGAAGGAATAGGAGAGAAGAAGAAAGGGAGAGGAATGTTGCTACTTTTGGTGAACCTGGTGGTGTCGGTTTAATGGGGCCCGGTGCTTATGTCGGTGGGTGGGGTGGTTATGGTAGAAGAGGTGGACGACCCAGGAGAGGTGGTGGTGGGCCAGGACAAAGTGTCACAACGAGAGGATGATCATTGAATGGTCGTTTTTTTGCCTTTCTTTTCTTTGAGGCTTTGATATTGTTTCGCTTTTCATGCTTGTTTTTGTGAGAATTTGTCAGTTTGTGGGTTAATTGTATGTTATTGAGTACAATAGGATATCACGACTCCCTCTCAGGTCGCGCGATTGCGTTTAACCTAGCCTTGGGACGACTTATTGCCTAAAGCCCCTTTCTGTCCCAACTGATGACAGTTGGGAGAAACAGCTACCCTGTTCCCTCGAAGTCGAGAAGTTTCGGGTACCCGCCACATTATTCGCGTCAATCATCTAGATGCTCGCTTTTTACCCCGCATCATCTCAGCATGGACCAGCGCTGTGTTCTCATTCATTTCTTATTCGTCATGCATTGGGAAGTAGTGGAATTGAATAAGTTCTATCCTCAGCTAAGTTTTCCAGCTGTGCCACTATAAGTAAACTTTGGTGTAAGGAGGAATTCTGGAGATGGAGTACAAATTTCTATCTACCTCTTCTTGTTCTATCATTGATGGCTCAGGCCGATGCTACAACAAGCGACTCGGCAGGAGACAATTATTAGCCATATACCATGCGGCTATCATCGTCCGTGTTGGTCCCAGCTTCAAATTTGGTTATCCGTAAACGGATGGATGATTTTCTTCAATGCATTGTGTCTGATTGCACTGGTCATCTGGTGGTTGATTTACCACTCTTTCGGGTTAGGCAATTTGTAGGTGCGGGAGATGGAACCAACGGTTATAGGATCAGCAAGTCATAATTAGTTGTTTGAGTCTACGATTGGTTTGTGTTTTCGACGTTTATGGTTTGAGCGTGGCGGTTTGTTGAAGTTGGAAGAAGAGGAAATAGGAGTGGAGAGTGACCCACTTTTCGAAAGGAGCCTGTGATTTCGTCATAGCCGCCGGCCGGACTAAAGTAAGGGTCAGCACTACATATTGAGATCTTTCATCCTTACCTAATTCTAAAGTAGTTGTGTGTGTGTGTATGCTAGCTGCCAAATGGATTGGGCGAGCTGGGCGAAACTGGCCTCCTACTTATGGGCAGGGTCGGCCTCGAAGAATAACTTTGGATTGGAAGAATCTTCTCGTTGGAAAGTTATTTCCATATTGATGATCGTCGTTATTTCTTGGTACTAAGTTTCTTTGTATGACTCGAGCCTCCGATGGGTGCTACCAAACAGGCCCCACATGAACTGGCAGGTCCCCGGGATGGAAAGACGGAATCCGGGCACCGTATAGCCAAAACTTCGGAGGTGGAAATATGAGATTTCATCCCATGAGAACTCCGTTGAGGGTTAGGTCATGGTTCCGCCTCCTGTTATTATTTTCCCGGCAATCGCGCATGGCAAAGTCCTCGGAAGATGTGATCTCGGGACACACCAAAATATTTAGTCTTAAACTCGGGGTCTGTTCTTTACCCGACAAAAATCCCTCCCCCTCCCCCGGACATGACCCATACGTTTCCATCCTACTTTCCCGATACCCTTTACGAAGTCAGATACACATCGCTGAACGCAACTCGTCGACTCACGGAACTCACGATCATCTCATTATGCTTGTCTACGGCGATTATCACCCTCTCCATATTCGCCTCGCGTGATATGGAATGCTACTTTTTTGCTATACTTGCTTCCGCTTTCACCATGATTCATAACGTCGTCACTCTTTTCTTCCGTTCCACACGCATACGAAGACGAAAGGCTGTGGTATCAGGGATAGAAATACCGGAAACTCCATCACAATCCACGAATAAATTTATGGTCAATTCCATACTCCTGTTTATGATTCCGCTTTGGCTGGTCGCGATTGGGTGGATGATCGCGAGTTTGTATTTTATGGGATTGGAGATTTGGGAGAGGTGGCAATGGGGACCTTTGGTAATGGTTAGCTGGCCTTTGAAGTTCACATTGATTGGGATAGAGATTGCGGTGTTATGTTCGATGGGTAATTGGGGCTTGGAGGAAAGTAGGGAGGCGGAGGATAGCCTTGGAGGTCACGAGGTAGAGATCAAATGGTGTGACGGCAGTGATTTTCTGGTAATTGTATAATTGAGTTCCTCGTTGGATTTGTGGAGTTGAATGGGAGAAAAACGGGGAGATATGTAAAAAAATGTATAATTTTCGAGTTTTCGCTTTCGGTCTAGTCCGGTTACATGTATGGCATCTCTGACGACAGTTGTTCTCGCTTAAAATAAGCATTACTAAGTGGCTCCGACTTCTGACATTGTAAGCAGGCTACCCCAGTCGGCCAAGTAACCGTTACTCTAAAAGTGACATAACAGAACTTCCAACGATTTCCTGCCACCGATCGGTGGATGAATTGTAAGCACATGCTTACAGACGGGTTCGGGCAGAACATCGCCTTTGAACACAACCCATCATCATAATTAGTACAGTAACTGACAACTCCGTCGCACTTGTGAACATGTTGCCACTGACACACCGGGCAGTGCCGTCATGTGCCAGTAACATTGGAAATTACGATATACCAGGAACAATTAGATCAGTGGATACTGCTGGAGGTACTTCACCGGAATAGGCATTTCGGCCCTGGTCAGGCTGAGAATCTCTTGGATTTGTACCCCCGGTAGCGAGGCGGGCCCGCGTTGGTGATGGACAAACAAACCGAGCTTGGGACGCAGTGGTTGATGCGGAGAGCCCAAAGTAAGTGTTGAAATATTCCCTCCTCATGTTGTTCAGCACCCATGATTCGGTCAACGACTTCGGAGAAGTACTGGATCCCCTAAGACCCGGATCAAATTCCAGTATAGATGTCATGATGGCGAGACCGGACCTACATTGCCGCATAATCGAGAAAAATTCCGACGATATTATATAAATATCCTATGAGCAAACTAATTATATACTAATTACGGTCGGCCAAAACAAGTCTATGCTCCGAAATCATATTCCGCAGCACCACATGGGGTGCGATATAATGATGTTTCCGCCCAGCACACCTGTCTCGCGGTCAACTCCTTCCCTCTACCCTCACCCCCTCATGGAAACCGTCGATAGGTCTCACCGGGCTGGCTCCATCCATCGACAAATAACAACACTCACGCTCTTTTCCAATGTCACCGCGCTGACAGCATTCGCCTATTGCCTACCCCTCGGTGGCAGAAAAACGCTACTTCTCACACCATGCGTATCCCTCCTCACTTTGCTTCATCATTTCGTTCTCGTCCTCGAAAGAAGGAGATGCTGTGTTTGTACGGCCTTGTCACTGCTATCCCGCATCCAACCGCTCACGGCCTTTTATCTCCAGTACCGCCATCCTTCCGACCTTCAATATCTTGCCAATATTCTCTAACTTTATCTGCCTGGTTCCTTGGATTTACCTGGCTGGCACTATCAACAGTGCTAGCCTCATTACTAGGCATATCAGTACAACATGGAGCTAAGCACAAGGAGATCGCATTCATGGCTGTTGAAGTTGTGTTGTCCTTATTGGAGGCCATTCTACTATTTGCTTTGGCGCTACGGTGTTTACGAGAGCGTGACCTCAATCGTGGGGCTGAAAAGGTAAGAGGTCATTTGGTTAAAACAATAACGTGTAAGCTAAGCGAGATTCTTCATGAACAGGAGAATTTCGTTGAGCCCCAGGAATAACTATTATACGCGGACTTATTATTTTGACTCACCATCGGACTTGATTGTGGATACCATGGAATGTAAAAAAATTTGTATTTTAATAGATCCACATACAGCCACGCCTTGCAGGCAGGCTTTTTCGATCTTCTCTACTGTATCCTCCAAAAACCCAAGAGGTACACGTAGCGACCGCGAGTGGTCGGCTTTTGTAATAGAATTTTTGATAGCTATATCTGAGGATAAAGATCTCCTTTTCGGGGTTCCAACATACCCCTCAACCTCGTGTTAAGTTTTTGTTAAGCACCGCTCCCACCAGGTTCATATCAGGAAATATACACCTGACACAGTGGAAAATTGCCTTCTTCGAAGACGCACTTCCCCTCTCATACCCAGGTCGATATTTCCAGGAGTGACCTAAAATGAACCCACCCCAATGATGAGATAAACATAGGTCTGATGAGGTTGGAGTAAATGTCACAAGGCGTGCCACTGACCGCCCAGCTAAGCATTATAGGGACGTCATTGATCTTGCAAGCGCTGATATGTGGCTTCTCGAAGGCCGCAACGGATGTTTCCACCTCCGGGCCGTCACGAAGCGGGGACCTTCTATAAAATATCCATAGCGCTGTATTCCGATCTAATTCTGTAATCATCAGTTGTGTAGGGCTGTCTTCAGGAAAAAAACCTCCAAAAGCTTATCTTGTACACATGGATCGGTCGATAAGTATTTATATGAACGACATGCCAACCCTTTCCGAAGCTCAGAAGTCAAGTCTAGGGTCCTGATTCTAGTATTTGCAGGGTATCTTAGTGCTTAGAAACGAGCCGTCCGATTGGAATGTGTCAAATCATTTTTGCCAAGGTTAATGAAAAGAAGCTTTACGGCACATCGTGCGCATGACAGGGTCATGTCCAAGGACCAACACGGAGTAAAAACCGACGAGAACAAGATTGGAAAGATTTGGTGGCACGCCTAGAACATGTACTACTCCACGACAGTAGGGAGGCGCTTGAAGAAGTCGCTTTAGGAGAATAGATAGAACCGGTGTGAGCTGCGGAGGAAAATGATAAGCGTGGAAGGCGCACTCCACCATCGGTATCAATGGACTGCGATCACCTCGCCTCTTAGAACCGTCGCAGGCAGCAAGGGCAGAGTTCAGTAGATTGGCGGAATTTCTGTAGCAAGGACGATTATCATCTCCAGTCGTGGCAGATACGGGTAACTCCTTAATAACGAGCGCGACCGAGGAGCGGTTGCCCTGGTGGCTCAGGAACGGTCTTCAAAAAATCCTCTTCCTTCCTCGCAACGAGAGCAACCGCTAGTCCTGAAACTTTGTGATCTGTCTGAGGGCTCCCAAGGTTCAGACCGTAGTGTATCGAGAAATCGCACTTGTTGAGGACGGCTACATACCCGAAACAGGGGGAAGAACAAGGTATGATGAGGACGGGTGATATTGAATCGTTTGACACTTATGTACCCCTCACGCTCTCTTCGAGCATTCATCGACTTTGATGTCCCTGTTGGTCTGTGATTCCGGGAGTCTTTATATGATGTATTCTTCGAGGGATGATCGTTCGGGAACTCAGAAACACGGAGTTATGAATGCTAAACTTGATGGCGATCGTCTTTCTACGTCGAGGGACCGGTGGTCTATTTGTAGAGGAACCCTGAACGACATTTTTTCGCGACAAGATGCTTCAAGAATCGTTGAACGGTATCAGCTCAGCTATCGGCAATACATGCAAATATCTATCAATAATATTGACTCACCATTTGTTTCTTGTTTTGCTTCAACGGCCAACGTGGGGCAAGGGAGTCGTGTGACTGTAGGTTTTCTGAAGATATACTCAAAGGGTCCAAACAATTCGAAGGAGTTAAAGTAATATTATGATCATGTTGCACTAAAGAGAAAAATGTGATGTTCAATCGAACGAGGAAGAAGGAAGAAGGCTGGGATGACGAACCAATAGAGTCAATTCCGATCCGGAACAAAGAAAAATAGGCGGTGTAAATACAATTCAGCTCATTGTCCCATCACGATTGTATGATAGTTTGGAAATACAAGTTCTTCTTCCAGCGTCTTCCGCACCACATCCTGGATAAACCTCTCCACCCTCGTCACATTCTTCAACACATGTTTATCCGTCTGCCCAATTTCACTTTCAATATAGACCGAGGGTAATAACCTTTGGCCAACGGGTAAAACAGGCTTAGATGGCCTGGCGTGTGTAGTGGGATTATATCCAAAAGGCTTATTGGTAGGGGCGGAAGTCGTTAAGCCTGCAGATGAGGGACGGGTATCAAGTCCGTTATGTGTTGACAATGTAGCATTGCCCACGCCCAATGTATTTAGACTGCCAAGTCCAAGACCGGCAGCACCCATAATAATAGAATCGTCGAGCTCCAAAGCCGTAGGACCACTCCCTGTCTTCATCGCTTCGTGGGTCTCAGCATCACTGCTAGAATTCAACGAAGAATTCAAATCTGTATCAAGTCCCGACATTCTTCGCCCCCCAAGAGGTCCATACGGATCAAGGTCATCGAGAATGCATATATGGATTCGCTTCCTTTCGCCTTGATAGGCGACTACAACTTCCCCATTGAAGACTAACCCAGTAACGGAGAGTCGAATCGGGAGGGACATGAACATAGGCGAGGGGTAATTGATGAGCAAGGATGTTTGCAGCGATATTCGTAGATTTGAGTGCCAGTTGATATGGAGATGAAGTTGTAAATTAGGGTGAGGATTAGGCGGAGGTTTTTCTCGTTGTGGGGGCGGAGGAGTGGAAGAGGAGATGAAGGGGTCGTCAACGTCGATGCTCTTATTCGGTTTTGAAAGATGGCCTGGAGAAAGACTCGGTGTGGCCACGAATGGTGTAGCAGGCGATGGGCTTCTGTAAGTAGGAATATCTCTTCCAGCGTGCGTTCCATACGCACTGAGGCCTCCAGGATTCCAGGGGTCAAAATTCGGCATCATAGCAGAGGAAATGTAATCGCTTGACGCGCCAAATCCATTATGCCTAACGTGAGGAGGTAGATGGTGTAGGCCAGGAGTAGGCGAGCCGATCGAGTCTCGCATTGCTCCTGCTCTTCTCGACACCCACTCAAAGCCATCATCCTCATCTGGCCCTGTACCGTTCAGCCCTCCTTCAGTAACCTTCACTGGCCCGCGATCCTCATCGTCGTCGTCATCCTCCAAAAAATCCCGGTAAATATCCTTCATATCTACGAGTTCCACATCTGGTGCATTGGAGCCAAAATCTAGCGACGCGACATGCACAGGGCCAATGAAAGAAGGCCGTTCCACAGCTTCTAGTTGTCTATTTAGCAAGTCGACAACATGGTCAGCCAGCGACGTATCGAGTTTCAACCAGTCAAGGTCAATAGACATTGTAGTCAAAAAGTAAAGGTTTTGTTAGTCACATGATCTACTATTCTACTCATTAATTTAAGCGTAACCGTAAAGAGGTAGGGAATTCTACATGCAACAATGTAGGCATACATATATCTATATAGACTAGGATATGTTATTATTCGTTTCTGGTATCAAAGTTCTCTTCAGTTCGGGAGACTAGCCAGATATGCTTTGACTGCGCGACCGTGTCATCAGCAGTCGCGGGCCACCATCCACCGTCACTGTTCCAGGTCCAGGAGAAGAAACGCGTGAAATAGGATAACTCGTTGAACTGACAAGCGAGGCCGTTCCGCTTGAGTCAGGTGCATGAAGCGCTAAACCATTGGGTGGTGAGGATAGGGAAGAACTTCGTGACAGTGCGGATTTCAAAGGAGTAGAGGGGTGAAGATAAGGAGGAGGCGGCGAACAATGGACTTTTTCCGTCGGAGATCTAGATAAAACACGTCGTATCCATGACTTTGTGGGAGAAGGTAGCGCGTTGCCGTTTTTAGACCTGCCTTCCTCCAAAAGGTCCTCGAAAGCATTCCGTCTTCCGCGCATGAACCTCAAGCAGACAGAGCGGCACCGACGCCTGAGAGGGCTGATGACGAGGAAGAGAGCAAAGAAGATGATTATCCACAAGAACAACAATACCGGCGAGAATCCAAGTGATTCACGCCTGAGTGATGATGGTAGGTGTGGTGTGAGTCTGTCCTCTAAGGCGGTAAAGTAAGGCCGGATGGGTTTCAATGGAGAGTCATAGTTTTCGATATCATCGATGGGATCCACCAAAGGTTTGGCTCCTTTCGCCAGAGGTGGAACTTCTTTACTAGCCTCTAGCACCATCTTGCCCAAAGTCCAGCTTATGGCGACGTCGTCTACGGAATCCAGTGACTGGAATATTGGTGGTTTACCCAACCCTTTCTTCCCAGCTTGTTCCACCACCCGATCACCTGCCGACTTTCTGTTTCCATCAGAGCCCGCAATCCGCGGCATACCGATTCCTTCATGCAACACGTTGAGAATCCACGCTGCTTTGAAACACTGCATTTGCAAGCGAGGAATCTCGACTTGAGGTCCCCATACACCCAGCTCTACCACTTTTCCATCCTTCACCACTTCACCATCTCCTCCAACTCGATTTTTTCTGCTGGACTCTTCATGTTGTTTGACAATACCATCCCAATCACGCCCGCAGAATTCTGCAGCTGCGCGTTCGTACTGCGAGAAGTCATACACGCCACCGAGACCGAAAATATGTTCAGATGAATACCAATATTCCGAGACGCCGATAAAGTGTGAAGCAGAGAAATCGATAGGAGGCACATGAACACCATCCATTAGGCACGGCGCATTGAAGCAAGGCTTGTCCTTGTTAAGTAAAGGTGCAGTATTGCGCACGCACTCCCTGAAGGAGCCAGTTCCAACCAACTTATGGGATGTGTTTGAGCGCGGACTAGCACCGGACGGCTGCGCCAAGCTTTCCGTCAACTCTAGGCCTTTCGGTAAACAGGGATCTAGAACGACGCCAGCATCTACAGCGCTAGAATCATGTGCCCGAATAGTCTCGAAATCTTGAATCACTTGCCCAACATATCTCTCCCTCGCCTGGTTCGTCCCATATCCTAGCCACGTCGTGACAAAGACTTTGCGATGGATCTCCTCCCCGCTCAGTAACCTCAATCGCACATCCACTAGACCTTTCCCATCCACATCATCCTGATGAGCAGCACTAGGTTCAAACGCGATCTGCGTTGATGCGCCTCCCATATCCAGAAAGCCATAGGTCGTCCTTGGGTGTCCAGATTCATCAACCGCTTTTTCCTTCCCTTTTCCTCTGCTTGGCGAGAATCCGTCCATGAGATAGTTCACCGCAATCCAACCGAATAGCCCTTCCTCCTCTCCTGTTATGATCCTCACACTGCTACCACAGGGGCCCAGCGTCTCTGATGGAGCATCTATTTTGAAACGGGTATATGAGCGGAGGAATTGACATGAATGAGACAGCACGGCAGCTTGATCTTCGGGTGTTAATAACCTCATGCCTGCAGTGGCCAAAAGGAATATAGGCGTCGAAGGATGGAGCGAGGGTGGGATTCTGTCCATAGCATGTTGTATAAGTGGCTTAAGGTATGCACCGGCGGCGGTTGGGTCAGAACCCAATGTAGATATACCTGAGCAGCGTATACCCTTCAGGCCGGTTATGCCAAAAGCATCAAGGGTACGAACCTGGTTCAACCTTGAGAACCCAGCTTTCATCATCCTTCGTTCCCTTCTCAATCTTTGGTGGTGTATCTGCCAACTTGCTCTGTCTTACATTCTTCGGGTCCGGCCAACTATAGATCTGTAGGCGTGAACCTGAAGATCCAGCATCTATGACGATGCCAAAATGTCGTCCTGCCAACCACCGGTCGTTTGCGGTCGGCGGGGCCATTCAAAGTCTGGTATTGATAGTTTGGAGTGGGATATCCGTGGGTATTCAGCCTTCGGGGCTTTGCGTGAGTGAACCGTGGATGAATTGGAGGGTATTGAAGAAATAGCCAATGAGACCCGAGTACGACCCTGGTCAGCTCGGGTGCAAGGCGCGGCGATCAGAGAGCAGGACTGAGTGGTATAAGGCAGAAATTTGGCCAGTCGCCGTGCCGGGGAGTGTGCTCTGATAATAAGTGTAGTGGGTATTCTTGTCCGTGCAAATGTAAGTACTCTACGCGACATCAGCTGGCCACGTGGTCAATAAGTACAATACACAAATATCTCCTACAAATATACTAATTCCGCCAAGGTTCCAGGTATCTATTCCTTATAGCTTCCAACAATACTACCCACTCTCCCACTCCTCGTCTTCCTCAGACCCTTCCTCTTATTCTTCGCTCCGCCCTCAACAGCAGTATTGCCCCTTTTGTCTCTGGTTCCCTCAACAGCCCTTCTTATTCTCATGATATCCATCACCCAATCTGTTTCTTTTAGCAATTGCTCTCCGCGCTCGTGCAGCCTCTTCTCCTCGTCTACATCATCCCACATTACCTCCACTGACTTCCGCTCCCCTCTACGCCATAGTAGGACCTGGTTAAGAGTCTCAGGGAGCAGGACCTCCAGACAGTACTGAACTTTCTCGAGGGGCAAGAGATTTTCATAGGACGCGGCTCCATGTTGTCGTTGTCGCCTCTCCTTAGGTAAGACGGCTCGAGTCTCAAGTCGAGGAGTGTTTCGAGCAAATAATATAAATGGCGAAGGCGGCGGCGGAGTCCCGGACCTCATGTCAGTAATATTCTCCTCCAATGGATGTTCAAACTAAGCGTGTCCATCAATATTAAGTGCACCTGCGAGTCGCCGCTGCTTACTTTTGGCAACGATGGCTCTTGCGTTGTCGCAACTTCCACAGGGGTAGCCTCAGTACACAGTTAGTGTTTGCTTCTGTAGGCGAACGAGAAAATAAATGTACCTGCGACTCAGGTCCTCTATTGAGAGCATTGTTCTGAAAGGGTATTTCTGTCTGTACTGCTCCGGGTATAATCTCTACATGTTTCCGCGTGCCATCCGCCTCGTCGCTGTTCAAAGATGGAATATCAGGCCGTTGATTCTCGTTCCAATTTTCGTCTTCCTCAAAGTCCCGTCCTCGGCAGCCCAAACACCAAAGCTCCACTAATTTCAAAAAATCATCAACACTCCTCGCGTCCACTGCTCCTCTTAATCCTCCTTCATTTTTGAGTTTCAAGCGACTCGCCTCTCCATTGACATAGAGTTCATGTCGCCTCAACCCCCAGGTATACTCCTCATTCATGATGGCCTTAAGAACGGGCTTCACATATTCGAATTGTTGCCGAAGAGATAGGTTGAGATATTGGAGACCAGATAATGGTGGGGAAGGAATGACAGGGGACGGAGAACGAGGGGGTAGAATAGGCCTTTGGCGACGGGAATTATGAACGCCATCTTTCCGTGACTCTTCATCGAAATCGTTGATTACTTCTATATGGCTTGACTGGAACTTCCCGACCTAACATGCCAGATTCAAAGTCAGTAAAGGCGAATGACAATCCATAATTGGGAGATCTATTCACGGTACACGAGCCAAACTCATCTTGCGTATCAATATAAAACCAACTTCTTGGAATGTCCTTTTCCCTTCTATCCAAGTATAAAACCCGATAGATCTTCTGCTCAGATTTTCCCCTCCCAATTTTCCGTCTCTTCGTTTGAATGACTTTCGCCGGCCAATAGGTCGTGTCATTGGCCTTTGATTTCGCGAGACATAGTTCACCGACAGCGACGGAATTCATCTCCAAATCAGAGTCGCCGGAGAAATCCGATAGGTTCACATCGGTGGCAGTCTCGTCGTCCACCGGGCCTCCATTACGGGATGAAGGGGCAGATGATGACAGAAGGAATTTTGGTGACGCGATAGTCGAGGATGTAAAGGGGTAAGAGTTAACGTCGGATCGAGATCGAGGGCGAGAGGTATGTTGTCGGGGTGTGTGTTGTACTCGAAAACTTGACCCTCCTGACAAGGTGGTTGACTGCTGAGATAAAACCATTCCAATGTCTGGTAGATCATCACTGTCATCATCCAACTCTGGTATTGGCGGAGGAGAATAATCGGTTCGTATACCGGGTGCGCTGCTTGAGCTTGATGGGCTGAACTGTAGGGGAAACTTAGCCAAGGGGCGTATCAACGTTCTCTCTCGTTGATTTTGTTCATCTCCAGAAGAAAGAGGAGTCAAATCCGATATGTCGTCGTCGTTCCGCACACTTCCGTCCCGGTCACTACCACGTCGCCGTTTTTGAGGGGAGCCAGCGAGCATGGTTGAGATTTGCCTCTTCCTTTTTATCGTAGTGGATCCAGCAACATCCAGTTCTTCTGCACCGCTGATCGAATGTTTCCTATTTCTCGTACCCCTCCCTTTACCCCTCTTTGATCTTGACCCCTTGACGCGACGAGCCGCGGGAGTAACATGTTTGTCATCCTCGTCTGAAGATATATCAACAAGTTGTGTCGTTGCTTTTATCGCAGCCTGTCGTTTCGACGGTTTTACAACGTCCATAGACGCGAAAAGGGGTATGCGGCGTGGATTATCGTAGTCGGTGGTCTAGAAAGAATAAGGCGTAAATGTCACGGGAACGTGTCGAGATGATTGGATCAAGAAGGAAATCAATTTAAACAAATGATTAGACGCCCCTGTACCCTCAATTCGAGATCGACACAAAAAGCTCATGTCGATAATGATCTCACTATTTATAAGACGGGCGATAAATGTGCAAGGTTCCTTAAGAATAGCACCTGTATCTGGGAGGGTTCCCAGATAAGCCCTGATAGAGAAATTATAGATGCCATCTCTATCGACAATCAGTACGTTTTAGAACCTGTTGCGGTGCGTCTTGTTATCAACCGAGCTCATCCTGCTTCCTTTCATTGAGGCATAACGATGCCGGATATAAGCTTTCACTACCGAACAATTATTGAGCATCCAAACACACTTCCAAAAAGAGGACAAGAAATTTGGAACAAGAGTAAGTTCTCCGTAGCTTTTAGTCTAGGTAGATAATAGAGACCGTTGAATGACCGTTCCGGTACCTCTAAATCCGTCTACTGACCTTCCTCATATTTCAGGCGAACGTTGGCACGTGAACGCGTCCGTCCGCATACTATTGAATAGAGCTCTCTATGGCAGACTTGTCGCCGCAGTACCCGCAAATATTCAAGCTTATTGCCGACGCATTCTCGGTGATGAAATTTAGCACCGGCCGCTGAAGTCAGGAGGCTATTAACTGATTATTGGCGGGCATTGTGAGAGTTTGTACGTCCGCAGATAGATATGTCGGGGTACGGAGAGCGGAAATTTTTCAGAACCAGAAAAAAATAATCTTGCAGACGCCAGTGCTTAACTTACCGAAATAAAATATTGTCAGGGAAAATAGCTGAGTGATTGACGTACTGGTTCTGGTCGACACAGTGAGGAAAGTTGCCCAGGATGAGTGCGGTACCCGCCCTGCATTGCCTGAAAAAGATGCAACACTCCCTTGATGATGAATTGGCGACAATGATGCTTTCCTGACTGTAACTTGATGTTCTGTCTTGTCCTACGATTCTTCTTCGTTTCGTCCATGAAACATGATCACAATTTAGAAGAAAAGAACCATCTATAGTCCTCGGGGACGAGTTTAAGCGTTTCAAATGACCAAGACAAATCAGAGTAATATCCACTTCTTGACATTTGCGGTGACAAGTAGAAACTCGTGGTCAGTCATTTCCCTTATTGCTCCACTTAATGGTGGTCATGTCAACACCCCTCTCCAGAACGTCCCTGTGTACTTTTGACCACTCGTCTTTTAAACCCAAAAAAACACTCAAACACCGTGGCAATCGTAGTTTAATCATTATCGAGATCATCTAACGGCGTTAAAAGTACATCGGCTTATCATCAGATCGACTAAAGTACAAGACAAAAGATCAAAGAAGCATAGGCCATAGTTGTATGTATACGTGAGAGAATAACTAATCGTCTAATAGAACGGAGGATCACGGAGTAGATGAGCATATAAAAAGAAAAACTGATATGAAAGATGGTTATGTAGATAAGATGGAAGATTAGGAAATTTTGGTCCAAAAGTTGGTCACCGTCGTCAGGCGTGGTGGAACAACCCAGGCGACAGGGGGTATCGTTGACGGGCGAGATAATCTAGTGTGAGGCATATTTATTGTATAGTTATTGCATAAATCGATATTTGGCGTGCAGACCCTGTCGATTGGCGTTGTCAATCTTGAGTAGGTCGATCCGCCGGCAATTTTTAGGTATAATTTGATGTCATGACGCTTTTTTCTTCTTCCCCCTTCCTTCTGAACACTGATGCTACGTCGTCGACACTCGGGTTCGCCTCTCCAATGAAATGAAATGAAAACTGATTCAGGTTTTTCCATTTTAGGGTTCAGAATCCACAGAAAGAACAGACGGCCTTCCAGAATTACCAGTAGAGTGTCGCCTCTCAAGTTTCCTTCTATGTCTCGGGGCCAATTCCCCAGTCAATGTTCCTACCTTGGCGAAACCGAAAAGCCTCTGGAAAAAAGTTTTTCGAGGGCTTGGGCCTGGACTTTGAGTCGTGGAAGTGGCCGTATGGATCGACTCTTTTGTTCTTGGTGCCTGACAGGCGGTGTGCTCAGTATCAAACTAATCATGGAGAATGTAAACACATACGATAACATGGACCTTCTGTCCAGGAGACGGTATGACGTAGTAGGTACTTCCGGATCCAATGCTCCCATCGTCTGATTCTTCTCCGTCATCGGACCTCTGTACCGTATGCACGAGATGCGGGTGATCTAACGACCTTGTCCTATCTCTTCGTTCCCTCTCCCTGAAGTCATGTGCGATTCCAGGGGCGGGATAAGTACCGCCCTGCATAGGTACGGGAGCAGAGTGGCTGTATATAATACCATTAGGTCCCCTCTGTGGTTGATGATACAAGATTGGGGGAGGGGCATAATGCGCCGCGCGATTGTGATGTGATGGAGCATAGACGATAGCGGGCGGGATCTTGTGATGGCTCGAATGACCATGAGAGTACTTCGTGGAACTGCCAGAAGAATGACCACCGTGCCAAGAGCCCGAACTGGGCTGAGTGGGAAAATGATGAGAAGGCGGAGGTGGATAGGCAATAGGCGTTGATTGGGGTGGCATGGGATCAATCATTTCTGTCGTTGCCAGAGGGTCTACCGTAGGACGAGAGACAGACCTTGAGTGGTAGTGATGCGGATTCTGATGAAGGGAGGGCGATGCGGCGGGATGCGGCAAGCGGTTTGAGCCGACTTGTGCATTTGAAGGCAGCACACGAATTTCTTCTGGAGTACTGGTGTCGGCTCCGAGGGGTTCGGCATGTCGGGAATGAGATAGACTTGGCATGCCCGCATCACTTGGATGGTTTTGATGGCTTGAGTGGTGAGATGAGTGGGTACCATTTGAAGAGTGAGAGTTCTGTACCGACGTCACCGTATGAGAACGCTGGGTAGCGGGGTGTCCATGACGTTCCCTCTGGGTGCGCCTGTGCGGGGTTCCGCGTGAACCGGGACCAGGTATTGGAATGTCCGGACGGCCATCCCTATACTTGAGAACCATCTTCGGTGGTAAGGAATGTGAGCTCCCCGCATCGGAGGGAGGTGAGTAGGGAACAAAACCATCGAGCATTGTGGGCGGTTGTGAAGGGGAGTAGAAACCGTCTGGGTCGGAAGAGTGGACTTGCACCCAACGGTTGGTCCGCTCGCGAGCAGACATGTATTCTTCATAGCCTTCTGGAGGTGTCGTATACTCGGTCATTGTGCACTATCAAGCGTCGAGAGTTTAGTTGGGTCGGTACAGAATATGAGAGGGGAAGACCGAGGCAAACCGAGTCCTGGGGGTCAATGAGAATTTAAAGGCTACAAAGGCAGTGGTAACTGAGCAGGCAATGCCGGAGCTGCTACGGGAATTCTTCTTCTCTTGGGGAACGAACAGTTGAATTTAGAAGGCGCATGTTGCCGAAATCAGCAGAGCTTAAAGGGTCGTCTAGATTATCATCTTAAGTTATTGGGTAAGATCAGAACGTGTTCAGCCTCGAGGCTGTCATAGTCAATTGATTACAGGTAATCTCACCGAGCACCAAATATTCAAGCGGTATACCCTCTGCCCACACCTCCGGTTTTTCTCGATATGATCTTCTGCATCGCACAACACTGTCACCGATCCAGACGAACCTTGAAGATGAGCCAATATGGGAAGTGTGTTTAAATCGGGCGGAAAGGGTGCTGTCAGCTTTGGCATCTGTTCGCTTGAACGAGGATGAACAAGCACTTTCTAGGCTTTCTCCTCCACTGAAGCGAGGTGAAAGAAATGGGAGTGCGCCTTCACACATCGTGATGCAATGGTGGCAATTGGATGGGGCCTGTGCCGTAGATATTAAGCAATTCTGGACCGAGATGTTGGACATTACGACAGACGCTTCTAAGCATTTTGGGAAGCATAGGAAATGCGTGAACCTCAATTCGATTTTGAGTCAGTCAAGTTCCTGTGTGAGCGGTACTTAATGAGTTCACAGGGCGCGGAACAGTCAATGAAGCTATACGTCGGCCGCATTGTCATCTAACCGGCCGAATAATTTACGGGCAAGAAGGGCCCTAGCTTTGAATTAGGGACAAAGGGTAGATGCCAAATTAAATGTCTTCGATTTTCATCTTCGGCCCTTTCTACACGAATGCATACGTGGTCAGATAAAGGCTCCGTTAGTGGTTGACTGTTCCACTTACGCGTGTATACTATCCGTATGACTCGCTTGATCATCTGGTCGTTGGGAGTGTTTAAAAATGTTAATATGAACGCGGGAAAATCAATTATACTCCATTTATACGTTATAACGCCGAGATCACTCACAGGAGCCTGGAAGAAGACTGACTGTGCATCCAAAACAGCGAGGAGATCGAAGCCATTAACAAGAGACAGGAATGTGAACAACGCAACAACTATACTCCATGGGGCATTCGTTTCCCATCGTTGTAATGAAACTCACGACTCCGTTAGAGACCATTTTCCTTTCTTCTAAGCAACTTTCGACAAAGTATAAAGGAAGATTGTGATGTCCGCGGCTCCCAAAGATTGCATCAGACGCACCTTTTCCGACGGATTGTTCCAATCTCGCCTGAACGACAGTTTGCCGATGCCAATGGTCTATAAACAGAGTAACTTTAGAGCTGCCCTGATATGAAGAAGAACAGTAATAATAGTTGGCTCTGACATTCTATGAACCGTCTTGAAAGCGGGCATTGTGGGTATCAAATTTATATAAGTTAAGATTGAGGGCACCGAGGGAAAGGCCTGGACTCACCAATATGGTTCTGTTTTATCATGGTCATGGTCTGGGAGCTGATCGGCAGCTGGCCGTAGACGATTATTGATTCCAGAGACTAAGAAGTACAGAAATCAGATATTCTGGGAAGAAGGGTATCATGCCAAGCAGAGTATAAATCATAAATAGGACACAAAGATTCTGGTATGAGCCACACATAGACGAAGATGCCGTTGACGGGGCCAGCGAGAGCTCGCCTGTAGAATATCCGTTGGTTCATTTTCGCCTATGAGTTTCCGAAGTTCATGGCCGTGTCGTTATTCTTCCCGGCTGGGTTCGGGGGTACTTCGAGAGCAACTAGCAAAGAACTAGGAAAGAGGCGGGATGTGGCTGTGCAGCATCGAGCACATCTTATCTGATCATGATCGGATTGATGCTCTTCTCTCACTAATTTATCATCGCTTGCTCCGTCTCGCACACACCTGGCTTAAAAATTTCTTCGTCCATCCATATTCTTCGCGATGCTCATGGCTGTTACCCCTTCCCCAAGATGTAAGTTGTCACATTTATTCACAAGAATCCCCTCCCTGCCAATATCACACCCTGATTCAAACCGCAGCTGCACGTCTGGTAAAAATAGACAAAAGCAATAAGTTACGAGGGGGTTGTTCACAGTGAAAGAATGTCGGAGGACTCGGATTTAACGGCATTTCCCACTTAGAGCGATAAACGGTTCTATATCCACGGACATAAACACTCCAGGGTGGGTCATCGAGCTTCCAAGGTGTCACCAACGAGGTAGGCTTAAAGCTTGAAGCCGTATGTATATACATGATACTATGCTTCCGCGTTGACATCGAACTTTCCAGCCCCTTCGGTCCCCTCACTGTCTTCTCCCATCCCCCTTCGTCGGCCTACCCAGATATAAGGGATCGGACCCTGAAAAAAGGGGATTAACCATAAAAAAGGAAAAAATCTTTCCCATGATCAATGCCGTGGCAACATACACGAAGGTCCCAGAACCTCCCTGGACGTAACCTCAGCAACTCAAGCATGTGCCAGAAATGCCAAGCTTCCAAACAACGTAATTTCTTCTTCCTACATGAACCCCAAAAAATCGGAACTCATCCGATCTTCTCTGTCTTTCTTCTTTTTTCTTCTTGGGAGACCTTTCTATCAACGGTAACGGCGCTCATAAGAAGGTGACAAAGTATTGATCCTCCCAGGAAAACAATTCATAAATCGCCACGCACGAGGCCATTCAAGCCAAAGATTTGATATTCTCCGTACGTAAACGTACGATCAGGATCGCGGAGTATCACCGGAGCATCCCTGTAGATGAATGCGGTGCCGAATATGTTTTCGCCCTTCCTGCCTTTAGACTGCAAAAAGATAATAGGGCGTGGAAGGCCAATGTCGAAAATCGGGATGTCTCGCGAACCTGATGGGAACCTGTAAGCACGCGCTTACGGCACATGTGCTTGTCAGTGGCAGAATATCATAAGATAATCTGTTATGTCTGTCTTGGTGTAATAGTACTTGGCCGACTAGAGGAGCCTGCTCGCAGAAGCATTTTGGATGAACTTGTTTAGTTAGTGCTTGTCAAGATGGAATCGCCGTCCTCGTTGTCGGAATTTCCCTCCCTGTCTTGTGTCAACCTCTCCCGCCTACACTACTCTCTTATTCTCCCGGTACTTGCGGCTCTAATCACTCTTGTTGAGGAGACGTCGGTCCCCTTGGCAAACCTGGTTTTTGATAAGCTTTTATTCGGTAGGCGTTCGTCAGGGTGTTCGATGCTGCTCATGAGTCGAGTTGGTTTCCCCTTTGTTTCTGTATGCCGACAACTCACAATGAAAAGGTCTATAGGGTGCTCGAATTAAGAGAATGTGTACACTAAGCATGTTTCCAAGTACTCAACAAGACAGACAGAACCAGAGACAATTCTCTAAAACCCATACCTCCAACAAACCACACACTACTTACCCTGTTTTCTTTATGTCGACAATTCACAACGAAAAAGTCTATAGGAAGCTCGAATCAATAAAGTACGTACACTAAGCACGTTTCCAAGTACTCAATGAGACGGAGCCAGAACCAGAACCAGAAACAATTCTAAAACCTCATACTCATACATCCAATAAACCACACCCATAAACATTTACCTCCGATTTTCGAAACAAAAAAAAAAAAAAACTTTTTAACACACACAGAAAATGCGAAAGAGAGACATCGAGAATCGTTGATCATCATTTCAAAAGTCATTTTTATCATACTCGTCACAAAAGAGAAACACAAAGAAAAAAAAAAAAGTCAGTCAGTACGAGACGAAAATGGACAGAACAAAAAAAAAAAGAAAAAGCTAAGCTGAAATGAAAGAAAAAAAGAGACATTGCGTTGCGTTACGTTGCGTATTAATTACTTGATACAATGCACCAAAAAAAAAAAAAAACATAGAACCATAGGAAAGAAAGAAAAAAAACACAAGTCCTCTTTAGACAAAGGAAAGAAATCCGATCCTGTATACATATCTATCAGAAAGGAAACTAACTATCTGCGTTTAGAAAGTGAAGGTACACCACGTATCCTCGGTCTCGTAGGTGTATCCTGATACGAAGGTACAATAGGTAACGACCTCGAACTACTAGAAGCACTTGGCTGTTGTGTGAATAACGAATGATTGCTTGAAACATGTTCCGTTGATCTTTCTCGTTCCCGATCACCACCACGACCCCGTTCACGATGTTCTTTCCGTCGATGATGCTGCTGCTGCTGATGCAAAGAAGTCCCCGCTCCTGCCACCGCTCCTGCCACCGCCGCCGTCGAAGAAGTGGTGGCCAATCCCGATCGTGATGATGTCGACCTCGAATGTCGACTACTACTACTGATATTATGCCGCACAGCGGTGCCCGCATTTTCAGAATTGGCGATCGCCTCATCAAGAAATCTTGAACTAGCAGTTGCACTCCCCGCACGACTTCCAGGTCGTACAGCCTCCAAGATATAATCGTCATCCGAATCCAATGTATGTTGTTGTTGCCGTTTTGTCATCGCAATCCCTCTTGACCTTCTATGTCCACCACCACCATGTGTACTAGGACCAGCACGACTATCCGCGTCCGCCGTTATCCTTCCAACAACTTCCAGTTCCGAACAATCCGAATCAGAAGGCACAAGATCTTGATCCATAGCATCCACATCCGCCTGTTCCTGTTCCTCGTCATCATCACCATCATCTCCGCCGTTATCGCTAAAGTCAATATCCTCAACCTCTCCACCTTCACTTAAAGATACATTATCCACAACCTTCTTCATCTTCCCCGCTCTCTTTTCATACAACATACTCCTCTTCTCCCTCACAACATCCAAATTCACATCCTCATCTTCAACTTCTTCCAATTTCATATCCTCCTCCTCTTCCTCAAACTCCTCCTCACATCCACTAAACGTCTCATCATCATAAACCCCATTCGGCGGCTCCCCAATCCAATCATCATCCGCCTCCATCCCAAAGTCCCAAACATCCAAAACCGTAACATCATTCCTATTACTAGCGGCAACACACCACCTTCCCTCGAAAACCACCTGCCAAACCCCAGTAATCCCCGTCAACAGATCCCGAACAACACTCCCATCTCTGATATTCCACATCTTCAGATTACCATCCGATCCTGATAAGACTTTAAATTCGTCATGTTGGAAACAGGTTATAGCACCCGTATGAGCTGCTAATGTATGTCGCAGTTCACCAGTTTCAGGATCCCAGATCCGGAGTGTAGAATCCGCAGCGGCGGAGACGAGGTAAGAGGGAGAGAGACCCAAAAGACCGACGAGGGACGTATGACCCGTAAGGGTATGTTGACATTGCCCGTCAACCAAATTCCAAACTCGCACTGTGCCGTCCATGGAACCTGAACACGCTTGTTTACGATTAACATCCAATACAACGCTGTATACTGTTCGTTGCTATTAATAAAGGAATTCACCGATCAGGAGAAAAATAATAAGAACGAACCTTTTTGGGTATGTCCCATAAGCATCCATTTCTGTTCACCGGTGATGATATCCCAGATTCGTACGGAACAATCATAGCTTCCCGAAACGAGTGTTCTTCCTCGAGCGGCTAACGCCCGTACAGCATGATCATGTCCAGGGAGATGTAAACAATGATACGGGTTATCCTCAGGGTCCTAGAGCTAAATATTAGCGTTCCAATCTAGGGAATCAGCTATATTCCAAACTTACCGGATCCCCTTCCTCAGTTCCAAAGCATTTATATTCTTGTTCGCCAGGTTTAGGTAATTTCCACACCCTGAGCGAATGATCCCTACTCCCAGTCACGATCAGCGGCCTTTTCGGCCACGTCTCCTTGACAGTTTCCCCGTTCTCCTTCACGACCTCTACAAGCTCCGGCTTCACTATCGCCAAACATCTAACCGTACTCGTATGTCCGCCAAAAACATGCGTGCATTTCCCCGTAGACATATCCCAGATCCTCACTGTACGATCTGTAGATCCAGAGACCAGCGTATCTTTGCTGGCAGCCAAAGCCCAAACACCACCTTCATGGCCTTCCAGCGAACGTATGAGTTCCCCTGTGACAGGCGAATAGATGTGTATCGAGTGATCATCGGATGCGGAGATGATTCGGCCATGTGAAAATAATAGACAGGTTACGACAGAGGAGCCATGTGCTTGAAAACTAATATGCTTCGGGTTGTCATTCTCGACCCAGCGTGACCGGGTTAAATGACGAGATTTAAAGAGCATTTTGTAGGGATGAGGTAGAGGTAGAGATTTAGGAATGCTATTGTGGGTGTTGATATTTGTTGCTGTATTTTGTATTTGTTTACGTCGTGCAATGATAGAGTTGGCAAAAGCTATTTCGGAATTACCGCCGAACCAGATTTTAGTGCTCTTGAGGAGGTCACGCCATAAAACGATGTCCGAGTCAATTATAGTTCTCCATGCCTTGGACACACGAGACGCCCGAACAAGAGTGGGGAAGGGGAGGTAGCTGAGAACGTGAGAGGCAAGCTCTGGAGGAAGCAAGGTTAAGAAATCACGGGCCAAAGTGGGGGTGAGGACAGAGTGAAGTGTGCGGAGGACGGGAAGCGGCGAATGGCGTAAGAGGGTGAGAAGGAAATGTGACTGGAGTTGAGGCGGCAGATTGGAAAAGTGATTGAGGAGGGAGGGGAGGGTCAAGAGCGTGGTGAGAGATAGATCGGGCGTGAGAGGTGCTTGGTGCGGAGGGGGTGAGGCGGTCCCACTAGGAGGTGCTGATGGCCAGATGGTTTCGGGCGGTGGCGAACCGTGGGGAGAGGGCAAGGGGGAAGGCGGGGCAGCGGCATTCAGGGCAGCAGTAGAGAGTTGAGGAAGAGGTGTGTTGCGAGCCTTCTTTCTGGGAGGCGCGGCAGAACTGGTGCTGGATGTTGACTCGACGCCCTCCATCATGTTATCATCAGCAAGAGACCGTTTCTTGCCGAAACGCTCTACGGCGTCTGCAAGACCGACAACAGCTGGATTGTCTGTTGTCTCGTCACGCTTGAGCATTCTCCAGCCATGGCCACCGACAACTTCTTGCTCCTCCTGCATCTCTGTGCCGGCGGCTTCACCATCTTGAAAAGTCGCGCGTTGGCCGCCAGGAAATACGAGGGGGAAATTACGTAGACTGGGTGGTAGTGTAGCATGGAGCAGAGGATAGCTCTTTGGGTCTTTTGGGGAGGAAGGAGGAGGAAGAGACGGTAGCTGTATCGGCGCGTAAGTGGTTGTGGTGGTGGTGGTTGTGACGACTCTGTGTCGCGTAATCAGCAAAAAAAATCAGGGGGAAAAAACGAGATAGAAAACGCTACGTTGTTGTATTAACGGATGGTTGGAGGACAAGGAGGGGGCGCTGGGACGAGGACATGGAGGAGGATGCGATGCTATCAGGCTTGGTCACACTCGTGTCTTGGCGTCGGACCTCCAATTTACTCCAGACTCCGCTGGGCACATGGCCACTGCGGAGTTGCAAACCCACGCTCGCCGAGATGGCACCCAAGCACTTGTCCGACACAGCATCTGTGATTATCCCCTCTGCGCTCTATCTCGGGCCCCGCTCTGCAGCGTCCTCCGTCTCGTTCCTGACATTGAATTCCATTACTCATGTCCTCAGCATCGGGATCTACCCGTGTACCAAGGTTGAAGGAATAACCTACCACCGACTTGCCTTGAATGATGACTTTGATGCCCCAATCCTACCGACACTTGCCTCTGCAATTGATATCATCGACAGTGCACTGCATTCAAACAAGGGACGTGGAAGAATATTAGTCCACTGTTTTGCCGGGGTATCTCGTTCTCCTACTATCATAATCGGATACCTCATGAAACAGCGAGGGTTAACACTCAGAAACGCGCTGGGGCATATCATGCACGTTCGACCCCGAGTGTCGCCAAATTATGGCTTTCTGGACCAATTAAAGACGTTGGAAGTGGAACTTTATGGCGTCTCGACGCTGGATGTGGACGAGTTACCACGACTAGAAACTGCTCGCCTTGCTTTGTTCAGTGATGTCGAGCAGATCACTATAATTGCAGCGTAAGCTACTAAAACCGAATTCGCAGTCCATTGTCTCATTGAGGCACACAGTAATCTAGATAATATGTAGCCACAGTAGAACGAGATTTGCTGTATTGGTATATGGAAAGATTCTAAATATATAGACCCGTGCCTCAGTCCAGGTCAAAACTCATCTAACCCGCGCCATCGAATTGGGCCTCCGCTTTCGGTCTTTGATAATAGTTATTAGTTATTCCCGTTTGATGTCGCTTCGTACTATGAATAAGCGCGATTTTTTTTATGATCGATATTACTTGCCTTGTCAGGCCAATGAAAACTCGAGGAAAGCATGGACTGTCACCCATCGCTAAACTATTCGCCAAATGGGCGGCGTTTCCATGCCCGATGATTAATGCTTAAAGTAAACACGGCTTAGTGATAACGTGTTGATCACTCAGATAGTAGTGCGCAGAGGTATTCAAATGGCTGGCAATCAGCAACGTGCACAATTTCGGCAGGAGTTGAACGGCAAGGACGGCCCTTTTGCGTTTGCACTTACGTGTGATATGAGTAGCCACAGGTGGCTACGAGGCTGGAGTCTTCATTCGTGACTGGCGGTGCTTGTGAAGGGTGCCATCACGGTCGCGCAGTCCGGATCAGCCCATCTCCAGATACCTATTCTGCGACTGGCCACTGGGCGCGTAATCCGACTGCAGACTCATACGGGCTGACTGCGCCAACGTCAGCAGCTCGGCCGGCAGCGACGACGAGGACTGCCATATGGCGGTATCACATGGGGCAGCCAGCTTGCACAGACGGAGTAGCAGAATGACGCTGCTGAGTCAGCAACCCCACTCACGCCGTCTCTCTACCCACACCAGAGGCCATGCCCCCGCCCCAGTCCCCGCCGGTGCCCATCGACCCCGCGCTGACCCTCTACCCGCCCTACTACCAGAACTTCCCCGCCCCGCCCCCCGCCCCCCTCCCCCACCACCTCGCCCTCGCCCAGAACTACTCCTCTCCCTCCTCCCAGGGCTCCGACACCCTAGGCACCCCCCGACCGAGCACAACTATCCGTCGCCCAACAACACCAACGGCAAGCGCCCGGCTTCTGTCCTCTCATCTGCCCATGGCGACTCCCACAAAAAGCCGCGCAAGGAGGAGGACGAAGATGCCCCTAGTCCCAAGGACGAGCCCAAGGCAAAGTCCACCCGCGGATCCAGGTCACTAGCTTCCCCGGCCTCCGATCTTGCCCAGCTGACCCCCCTCTCTCCAGAGCGTGCACTGTTTGTAGGAGGCTCAAGATGAAGTGCGTCGGCGCAGAACAGGGCCCCCCGTGCAAGCGATGCATAGCCGGGGGCCACGAATGTATCTTCGAAGAATCCAACCGCGGAAAGCGGTCCTCAAAGTAGGCCTCTCTCTTTATTTCGTCCCCCTTGCCGGCCTCAACCGTCTGCGACGCAGAAAACACGAGCTCCTCACACGCTCCCTCCGCAAAATGGAAAAAACCCTCGACACCGTCCTCAGGTCCATCGGCAATCCAAGCATAGTCTCTGGAATGATTTCCCGTTCCCCGTCTCCCTCCACTCAAAACACCTCCACCCAGGCCCTCCTGGCCAGATCGCCCTCCCCAGCCCCTGCATCCACCGCCCCTTACTCTCAACCACCTCCTGGCTCCCCAAAGTTGCACTCCCTCCCCGATAATTCCCTCAACCCTCTCGGACTACTCGCCGAAGCCAGTCTCGCAAACCGGAGGGTATCAAGTAGCACAACCAAGCTAGGTTCTGCCAATGACGGACAAACCCTCGGAGTCGCTAGTGACAACTACTTTAAACCCGGCCCAATGACCATCTTGCCACTTCGAAGACTGTATATTGAACGCCAAATCCAGCCTGAAATGCTTACCTTTGTCACCACAGACGAAGTAGTGGCCCTCTTCAATATGTAAGTCCTGCGCCCACCGTTCGCCCCATCAAAATCTAACATGCAGATCAGCTATTTCGACCACATCAGTGTTGGTGATTCCTTCATGTCAACCTCGTGTCTTTTGGTGACATCCTACTTCACAGATGCATTGTAGCCTTTTGGATAGAAATTTCCATACCCCTTCACTGGTCTGTTCCCGATCCCCATTCCTCCTCACAACCAGTGCGTCCTCTCTTCACTTCAAAGTGATCTGCTTAACCCGTTTTTGTCGTAGTATGCTCTATTGCCAGCAAGTTTTATACCGCCAACCCAGACCTTCATCCCAAGCTTACCGAATTGGCCAAGAAGCTCGCATTTAGTGTCCCAGCAAAGGGCTACAAATCTGTCGAGATCGTTCAAGCCTACCTACTACTCAGCTTATGGGGATGCGGTGCCGTAGAGCGGTACGAACAAGATAAAACATGGTTCTTGTTGGGCATGGCCATCAGGTAGGTTGACTTAGAGCGTAATTATCCGATGCCCCATTATCACCGATCCTAGGATGGCCACCGACCTCAACCTACATCGTAAAACTGCTGTTACCAGTCAAGATACGGCAGAAGGAAAAGCACGCGATATCGAAGTGCACAATCGTGAACGAACATGGGTATTATGTTTCTGTCTCGATAGAAGTTTTAGTGCGCAGATGGGGAAACCACATTCGATCATCGAAGAGTACGTTTGTTCTATTCTTATAGCTGTCGCTCTTATCTACATCGTATATGCAGTTATATCATACGGCATGCTCCGCAGTGGGCCCGGTCGCCAACCGCAGCTCCGTCGGATTTATCAGTTTGTGCATATGCGGTACGTTTTACAAATCACTCTGCTTTGTGAAGACTCTAATTTTAGTTGCTGTAGCAATTGCAACGGATTCTTTCCCGCAGTTTAGATTTCCTGTATAGCTCAGCGGATTCATCCTCAGGATTACAAACACATTGCGATTATTTACTAATCATCAAGTCATTCGAAGCACAACTGACGGCATTCAGAGAAACATGGTATACAGCTCCCACGTGGGAAGGTATGCCTCGCTTATTCGTTTCCTAAAATCAAAAAGAAATTCTTATCGAAGAATAGGTGAAAAACCGGGTACGGCGGAGTATAAACAGCTCATAGCGTCGTTTTATTTCAATTATGCAAACTTGGTGATCAATTCGTTTGGATTGCAAGACGCGTTCGAACGTACTCCTGTGAATATTGGGCATTTCTTCGGGAGGGTGCATTCTTCGGCTATGGCTTGTGCATTACTTGTTCGGGATCATCTGGGGCCGAGTGGGTTCATGAAGTACTCGCCTGATTCACATTTCGTGCAGACTTCATATGCGGTTTTGAGTTTGCTCAAGGTCAGTATTATTCCTATATCATGAATGCGAGTAGATTTGACACTTTTGCAGCTTGTGCGACCTGACTTCCAGGCTTTTATGGAGGATGAACAAAAAACCCTGTCGTTGGTGAGAGATGTGGCGGATGTGTTACAGGATATCGCTGCCAGTCCGACGCATACACCCGCGTTGTATGCGACTTTCCTCAAAGCGCTTATATCGGCCAAGTTGGAACCCCAGTTGCGTCAACTGCCCAATACGACTGATGGATGTGGGGAGATGCATGACAATAAAAACGGAGAAGGTAACTTCTTTCCTGTCTTTTCCGGTCGTGTGACATGAACTCATTTCTGGTTCTAGTTGATAACTCTCCCAATGTTATGTCTTCACCGAATCAAGTTGATTCATCTTTGAATGGCAATTCGAATATGACGACGAATTCGACAATGGGAGGGAATTATTATCAAGATACGACTCCTTACTTTTTGAACGAATTTCAGTTTGAGGGGGAGATGGGGCCGGTGCAGGATATCTCTACTTTCCCGCCTACGATGGTGCCTCAGACGAGTTTGGATGATCCTTCGGCTTCGATTATTGGTGGTGGTGGAGGCGTTGGTGGTGCGAATGGATTGACGATGGAGAATATATTGAGTAGTGGATTTTGGGATAGTATGTTGGTTCCTGGTGAGTTCTTCTCCCCTTCGTGTGTGCCTCTCGAGAGTAACACCGTCTTTTCAGGGTACAACAGTATGGATGGGCTTAGTGGTGGATTTGTGTTTGGATTGGGTGGTAGTGGGTTGATCACGCCGAGGTTTGGGGTATCGCCTGCCAACTCTGGTATGAACACTCCTGGGAGGGGTGCCCAGCAACATCAACAACATCAGCAACAACAACATCAGCAGCAGCAACAGCAACAGAATCAACAGGTTACGCAGAGTACGATAAATGCGGCTTTTGATCAACATGGAAGAAGGATGGTTAAGTCGGATGCGTGAAGTGACTGGAATGTATGCGTGGGTTTTTTTTTTTGCTTTGCGCTTTCGGCCTTTTGGGGGGCGCGCGATAGATTTAGTTTTGCTTGGTGTGCTCCTTTTTGTTTCTGTGTTGGAAAACTTTTTTGTTGATTAGGATTTTTTTTTTGTTTAATGATTTTCTTTTCTCTTCTTTCGTATATTTTGTTTTTTTTTCTCTTTCTTTCTTCGTTCACATGCTTTGAGTTCTTTTTTTTTGTGTGTGTGTTTTTGGTTGATATAAATTGTACTTTTATTAATCTTTTGTTGGTTGCGTAGACCTGTTGAGAAGAGTATAAAAAATGATAGTCTTTTTTTCTGTGGTTTTTTTGCTTTGGGTGGTTGTGAGGATGGAAGTCGCCAACCTACTATTGTTAGCATGAAGTTTACAGCATATATACTAGTCGGTTGCAGAGTATCATAAAAGATTCTGTTACGTTCCTTTATTTTTGCTGTAACGGCTGCGTGGCCGACTAGGGTCACCTACTCACATTGTAGAGGGTAGAGAAATATGGAATGATCCGAAGATCATTCAACACTTCAACCATTTCAACCCGTAGGCAGGGTTTAGATGTAACTGCCTACGGCATCAAGAACTACGGGTCATGTACTCTAAGTTTGGTTTCGAAGGCAACCACTGACCCTGACTTCAAATTTTTGAACGGGGAGAGAAGAAATCGAAGCACTTGTATCTGACATGATCAATGTTCCCGCCCGGAACCCTAGGGCTTTTTTACATGTAGGTAAAGGATGAGCGGATCAATGTAAGAATACTGACCGGACTTTCGTGGAAGTTCGCTACATTCTCGGAGATTTATCTCTTCAGTCTCGGTCACATGAACAGGCTTTAAGATAGGAAAAAAAGGATAATCATATTGGCATAAATGCATACTCTTCATATAGGCATAATTGATTAGCTATTAGGTCTGAGCTATTTAGAATATAAAGAAAAGAGGAGAGGGCGAATGACAAAGGGCGAACGGTGAATGGTGAAGAGAAAAATACAGTTCTTGGAAGACGTTTGGAAGCGAATAACAATACATCAGTGCGGGAGCGGCGAAGATAAAGAAACAAAAAAAAAATAGTATACTCGTTCACGAGCAATTAGAAAAATGGATCATGTAGGGTAGGAGTGTGATCATTGAGGAAATTGAATAGTTGACGCGGTGAATGAAAGATTGGATCGTGTTGAGATTGGTTCGGGATGGGAGAAGGTGTACGAGTCTCTTTTTCTTGACTATCATACCGTGAGTACCAAAGTATCGATGGGTTTGGAAACTCCAGTGAAGAGATCTGGAAGGATAGGGATCAGTGTCAATGGAATGTTTTTTTTTTTTAGTATTTAACGTACCCCACAATCCAATCTTGAAGACCTTGAACATAGCCTTTGACCATGGCGTCGATTTCAGGACCCCATGAGGGTACACGACTTTTTGATCGTTCGAAATTGTTGATTGTGTCAGAACAGAGTTTACCGACGTGGTCTATGGCACTTTGAAGTGTGTGGCCGTGGTCTTTCATGAGAATGACGATCATGTTGTGTGTATCTCCGCGAGATTGTTCGACGTTGTAGGAGAAGATGTCCTGTGATTTATTTTCTTTGGTTAAACTCGGCTTAAATGTATAGAAAATAACAACTCACATTGGACCACGTTACTAAGTCGTTAGCGTATTGGTTGAGTGCTTCGATGACTGGGTCTTCGGCGACAAAATCGGGGAGGTCAATTCCGAGGGCATATCTGACCAAGAGGTAAGCCATCATAAAAGTAGGGATATAAATGCACACATACTCAATCAGTGCCCAGCACGGTTTGCAGCCTGTAGCACAATACAAATGTCAGTTCATGTGGGAACCCCGTTTTGAGTCCACGCACCAGATGTATCTCGCCGAACATCTATGTAAGAATCAAGGTCGGGAATGCTATCCTGATCACGGGCCTTTGCTTGGATATTCACTGCCTCAAAGAATAAAGCCATGGTCTCCTTAAAACGTGATTGGGCGCCCGGTCCACAGTCTTTGATGCAACGAGACCAAAAACTGTATAGCAGAGCGGATCAATATACTGATGATGTAAAGAACCACGGAGGAAATGACGTACTCTCTCGCGAGTTTCGCCGCGTTGAGTTCTTCCGGGCAATCCTCAGTGGGTGTAAAGGCTTCGGGATGCCAAAAGGCATTCATGACAGCATTAGCGAGAGTATTAGTCTCTCTTGTCATCATTCCATCACTAATATTGTCTCTGTTTGCAAAGAATCAGTCTGGTAAGACGGAACCGAATACTACCCGATACATACAAGTGGAAAAGATAATTCATAAAATCAGACACGATGCGAAGGCGTTCTTTCTCTGCCGTATTGTAGCAGAAAGCGGTGAGTTCTCCTGCTTGAAGTCCGTACAAAGCGCGCCGTTGTTTAGGGTTCAGACTAGGGCAGCCGGCGTCGAGCCATTTGACGGATTCCTTTGCGACTTCGTCCCCATTGACATGGTAAGTCAACGGGTAGTCACAATGAGAAACAAGGTCAGGAAGGATAAAGGAAGAAGGCCTTCTGCGGTGAGTACGACCCATGATACACAAGACACAGAAAAAGTAATACAAATGGCCGAGAGCGGGAAGGACAGCTGAGCGGTGGGGAAATATTCCGATTCCAACCTCAACCTTTATAGCTTGACGCTCGGGGGAAAACACGCGCTAGCCCGCGCAACAATAAGCAGACGCGCACCCTCATATCTCCTTCAGATTCGCCGCTCCCAGAAAACGTGAACAACGTTATCCGTTGATTGAAAGCCCAGGGTCGTAGATAAAAATGCCGCGTGCTCAGAGCCGCCGATATTAACTCTTCGTCCCGGAAGAGCCGTAAATATTATTGAATTGCCGCCGTCGTCCTCTTCAGAATGGTAAACTGTTTCCCTTTAATTCCTTCCGCCGGACAATGTGGAGTCATTATGTTTCACATTCTGTTGACATGAGAGTCGATGCCTTGAAAATAAAATAAGTGTGTCCAGTATCACGATCGTATTTCCGAGTGTATGGTAGGGTATAGCTGCGGGCGGTACGCGACCCTTATTCCATATGGCCGATCCACAAAAATAGGCATATACGTACAATGTTTACGACGGCGGACGGCCTCCCCAGTGGTGTCCAGAAAGACCTGAAGATTGAAAGACCAAGGAATGCATGTGTTTGTAGTTCACAAGACCTCGGCGCGCCTATGACTGAGGGTTGGAAAAGGTTGTCAGTTCGCCGAGATATTTCATGTTTTATGAAAGATCACCCGAGAGTAGATATGAATGCACACCCCGATCAATGAAGGGTCGGTACATTAGTTATTAAATAAATCGGGCGCTAGAACGGTTAAGGAAAAATTGTATAAGCATGACGCTTACACCATATATACTAGTCTGTTGCAAAGTATTCGGTCATGTTCCCTTCGGAGTAGCAGTTACTTCACATCCACAACCCTTCAAAGTTTGTGTCGCCGTGTGTGCATTTTGGTATGGATTGAGTTGGATGTAATGTTTGTGTTTCGTCGTCCCTTCGTGAGTCAGACATCACACGGTGGAACCGGGGAGAGATGCGAACAATATTCGCGTCCCTTCTTAACCTAAAAGAAGTCAAGGTTTTAGACTCAAATCGGTACTCCCAAAAGAAATAAGGTCATATATCTGAGCTGTGTTCACCTAGCGGCTGAAGATACTGCGAAAGGAGGTGTGGACAAAGAGATGGCCCTTGGATGCACAGAGAAGAATTTGACTATATTGCGCAATTGTAGGACTGATGGCTACACATTCCGAAGGGTAGCTCGCCTGTCTTGAAGAGGCAAGAGCCGTGCCCAGGCTATGATGGTGTGGATACGTTAATAGTCGGGCTTGGGGATCAATCCGACCGAAGCGCTATAATGGAGATTCATTTCTCGATGCCCTACAGTTAGATGGACCCCATCTCCAGATCTGACTCACCCAGATCCACCCGTAATTGATCTTTTTGTCCAACCAAATAAGCCATACAATATTCCATAAGCGATAGACAACCTATCCATTTCACCGTCACACTTTCTTTATCCCTCGGATTACCGGACCAGTGGCAGATACCTCCTAGGGGAAAGTAGGCCTGCTGATGAAAACGCATTCGAATATACACCAATCATTCAATGAAAAATGCAATTCGACAGGCTGGAATGGAGTGACAGGTTCTATCTCGCTTATTTTGAAAGGGGAACATTTGAGTCAGCCAGCATGCGATGCAAACGGATTATATTGTTTCAAACTTGGAGACTCTTCAGAAGATGGCAGGCTGGTGGCTCATCATAGGAGATTTAGCCGTAATAATCCAGTACATGAGTTGAAGTGCACATACTTGAACGATCACAACCACGATTCAGGATATCTGTGGCTTGAAAGTCGCTCATATGCGGTCAACCAGTACGAGTAACTAGACCTGTCCACTGGTTTCCGTATGAGTGGAACGTTACTCAATCTACTATTCACTCCACATCAGTTAGAGGGCATATAAGCATCCATCACCGCAAAAGTAATCCAAGAAAAGTTTCATTCCCGAAAAGTTTTTGCGTCTTCACGGGTAATTCTTAGTACTCATACGGTTCGTGCTCTATGTATTTTGACGTCTTCACGGGGCCTACAAACTCATGATTAGAAATAAATGAATGCAGAACCCGACATGGTACATACTTATCCTGCGCATCAGTGGCAACAGATCCTAACCTTTGTACCACTTGCATTCCCGAACTGACCCGACCAAAAATTGTGTGTTTGTTGTCAAGGTAAGGTGTCGGAGCTAAGGTTATAAAAAACTGAGATCCTGTAGACACATAAATCAGAGAAACTAGCATAAGGCGAATTTCAGATACCGTTTGTATTGGGACCTGAATTTGCCATGGCAAGAATTCCTGCACCAGTGAATCTCAGCTCGGGATGAATTTCATCTTCGCTTTGAGATCATTAATTCAAGTAGCTGTGGTGTCAGAGACTGAGGACTCACAATTTTTGCCCATATATGCTGGTTCCTCCCCTCCCTGTCCCAGTAGGATCCCCACCTTGGATCATAAAATCCTGGTATCAAGAATCAGACAATGCAAGACCTATGATCGTGCTCAGCCACTTACGGATATAATGCGATGAAATATGACACCATTATAATATCCCTTCTTTGCGAGGTCGGCGAAGTTTTTACACGTCTGGTGCCCATTATTTTAGTTCATCGGACAACCAATCGTTGACTCCAGAACGAAAGATACC
The DNA here is from genome assembly GCA_029719445.1 of Agaricus blazei. NCBI lineage: Eukaryota > Fungi > Basidiomycota > Agaricomycetes > Agaricales > Agaricaceae > Agaricus > Agaricus blazei. Next base: position 2,187,223 of record SSNC01000002.1, on the reverse strand, counting down.
TTTGGTGCATGTTTCCAATAGAGTTCGAACTGAATGTCACCCATACTCGTCTCGAGTACGACAGAATCTGCTGCAGCCATAGTAGTAATCGCAAATAAAGTGCTTGTCAATGATCCACTGGTCAGTTGGCTCATCACGTGAGCTATGTCGGCCGTTGATCCGTTGAAGTTCTGTGGTTCATCTCTGCCATCTCGATTGTCAGCCATGCGTGCGGTCATTCAGAGAGTAGCCTCAGCCTCTGTCACAGGTATACTGGATATCTCTAACTCGGATAATACTCAACAAGCTCTGCGCAGTTGATAATGAAGTTATCTCCAAGATTTCAAAGGGACTCATGGTTCTCGTGGGTATCGGCACCGGTCTGTTTTTCTGACATTTCCACTTTGAGCTATGAAAGTCTCATAGTCTCAAATCGAACAGAACAGATGATACAGAAGCCGACATAGCCACTATTACCAACAAAATGTAAGCTTAGAGCTATCGAGAGCCGAAAGTTTGCACTGACTAATGATCTTTTTTGCAAGTGTGAACCTCCGAGTCTTTGATGATCCAGCAGATTCGACTAAAATGTGGAAGTCAAGCGTAAAAGACATTGACGGCGAAGTTCTTTGCGTTTCCCAATTTACTTTACTAGGCAATACGACCAAGGGAAATAAACCAGATTTTCATAAGGCTATGGTATGTATTTCATTGATATCTCATTGATCGGGTTTTTCGGAACACCTGTTGCTGATCAATGACCAGTCCGCAGAACCGAGCCGCATCATGTATGCCACATTTCTCGAGAGGTTGGGCCAAGCGTACAAACCTGACAAGATAAAAGGTATATTGGCGGATTTTAATATGCCCGAGACGTGTCAACTAAACTAGCATATCTCATCCAGATGGAAGGTTCGGTGCCATGATGGATGTTAGCTTGACAAACGAGGTAAGGGATGCTCCGCCACCTTTGACGTGCTGTCGAATTTTTTTTCTGATTGTTTTCGGTCAGGGACCTGTGACATTCACGATCGATTCCCGGAAATTTGAATATGTGGAACCAACGGCAGCAAAACCTGTCAAGGGTACAAAGGGATCTGGCACCTATCAGAGCGGAGAGAAGTCCGCACGTCCAGTTAGCAGTTCATAGTGGGTATTTCACCGGACGATTGATTAACCCCCGATTTGGAAAGTACTTGCGAGGGCAGGAATGCGGAGTCTTAGTTGTTCTAGAATCAATCATTCAACACTCATTGTATACAAGATGCAATTTAGGAGCGGCTGCTACGCTCAGTTGGAATAAATCCCTTCGATATCCTTCTAAAAGTTGCGAAAAGCATCACCAAAAATATAACGTGAAAACCAACGAAAACAGAAAACACGACCCGAAAAGCGGAGGAGGCAGCGATATTATTCTCCGCTGCGCTCGGAGCATCTTGATCAGTGTAGGCCCTGAGGGCGAAAGTAACGATCGACAAGACAAAGAGAACCGTACACCTTGAAAAAAGTTCGGCCTTTTGAACATAAAACTGAATAAACTGTGAGACATACCATGCTGTCGAAATTGCAGGAATGGCCAACACAACAGAATCATCATTAAAACGCCGCGGCGAGGACACCGTACGAAGTGACTAGTGTTTCGTATAGCAATCAGTTACCAGCCTTTCGAGGAATTCAAGAAGGGTCCGTACGTTGATCCATGCCAAAGTATTCGGTGATGACTTTCCGCTCTGAAAATATAGATCCAGAACGGTTGCGTAAACGGCGGCCATCATACCACAAATCAGTGAGAGGTATATAGGGAACCCAATGACGAGATCTGATTCCACTCTTGAAATCTGCAGCAGCGCAAGGATAGAACTATTCGAGTAAACAGTTGTGACTACATTGGAACGAAAAGTGGCACCTAATACTCACGCAAAGAGAACAGTGGAGAAGATGCGAAGAGTCTTCCATTCCCTCAAAAAAGTCGTGAGGACCCGTCTACAGAATTCGAGATCACAGTTGGGCTCGTCGTCCAAGCTCCATAGACAACTATCGGCGCTGTTCCTAGACGGACAGGTCTGAGAAAGAGGTTCCACATTTTGTGACCATATATGCAGGCGCGAGGTATAGAACTTTGGAAGATTCAGAAGACACAGTAGGTAGATCCATAACAAAGTACTCCGAAGTGACATTCTGATCATGTTAATGGGTAACTTGTGCCGACCATAGGAAGACAAGTGGTTGTCGGTGCTAAGCGACCTTCGAGGGCTGCATGGCTGAATACTGGTAAGTTCTACTGTCAATGCATCCAAGGAACAAAGAGAATACCTGCGAGGCCTGAGGCGATTCAGGCAGTTGTATTATGTCGCTCGTAAGGTCCGCTTCAGTGTGTTCTTGGGCCTGAGTATGCGGAAGATTTGTCCGGAGTCTCCAAGTTCCGCTTTGTAAAGCCTGCAGAGCTTTTAGCTGAACAATGCGCTCGTCTGACATGGTAATACCTGTACGAAGGCAGCATCACACGATAAGAAGCGAGCGAGGCATGTATACGAGGCATTTCTGCCAATTTGAATTTGAAGTGTTGATGTTATCAGACAGGCCCCGAGTCTTGAAGGTCCTGTATGAGCGGTGCATGTTAATGTGGCGCACCACAGTGAGTCGAAGTGACTGTACTATTGGGGATGTAGATAAGGCGGACATCATACTGCGCATAGCGGGTCAAATTTGTAGCGTCGCAGCATTCAACTAGTATTGATATGGACACCCGGTGTGTTACCGACGAGAAGCTTACTGACGGTTCGGACCCGAAACCACTGAGCACTTGCTATTCTGTGATGGTTTTGGTGGAATCTATCTGCAGCGAGACATCAATTACAGCTTGATGCCGAAGTGGCCACAAAGACGTACATATTCCCAATTGGAGCCTGTTGTGTACCTCATGAATCGCCAGAGGCATCTTCTCGAGGAATCACATTGGCGGAAGCCCGGACTGTTCACCGACCCCGTCGCATCTAGGTATTTCTAATTATAGTTTTGGTACGGACCTCACCTTGTTCAGTCATGAATTTGACAATTGCAGTGCGTATCGTTCCCCGGATTTCTCGTTTTTCTGTCACTGTTTCAGACAAGGCGGTCGTCCTGACGAAATATTTGTGGCAATATCCGACAAGTATGAAGTTCCGCGCTGATCTGACGTATCTCAGGACACCCTACGTATCTGAAAGCTTTGAACTGTAAATTTCGGACAGTCCAGTCATAACGTAGACTGTACGTTATTTGCGGGATTTATTGAGCTCTTGGGCCTCAAAAAACTTCCACCGGCGGCGTTTGGTTTAGTCACCTTCGCGAAGAACCGGTCATCACTACAAAATTCGAGATCAAGCCATGGTGGCCTAGCTTATTTATCGTTAAAGTACGTTCAGCCCATTCGTTGTTTACCACACACCCACTTTTGTCAGCACTTTAGCTGAAAGCTTGAACAACACAATGAGGCCCCATGTCGTTTGGGACGCCACGCGCGCGGAGCGGCGCCAACTAGAAGTCCTGCGTTAACTCCTAAAAAGCAATATAACCGCTTTGATACTTAGTTGTAATCTATTGTCACCCGCCGCAATCAGTGAGAATATTTAGCGACTTATTCCTTGATTCCTAATTTTCCATCCATCTCAACCTTAGTACGGAAGCTACACCCTCTCGGACTCAAGCCTGCACCGAGGAGATTGTGCACCGATTTTAACTTTGCTAAACTTTGCTGGAATGTGCGCGAACGAGATGACTTGGATATGTGACTCCGCTGAGTCAGCATAAAGTGGACGCTACTTGTTTCTCTACTACGCTCACCATGGACTCTTTTGATAATTTCCAGTACGACTCTGCTTCGTCTTACGGCGGTATCGGTGTCGTGGACGATACCTCTTCAATTTACACAGCCAACACTCAGGACGGTGCTTCTGTCGATCTCTCAAGTCTCTCTCTATCTGAATACAATACCAATGCCTCGCCGAACGGAAAAGCTCCGGACGACTTGCCCCCTAATCCTGCGAGTCTTGATGAAGATTTCGATGCAGTTTTGGATGATTTGAAGGATGAAACTGCTGTAGATCTTCCTCCTCACGCTTGCAGGTCAGTCACATTGGCCTTGTTCGGCCCAAGTTCCAACTAATAATCACCAATAGTTACTGTGGTATCCACTCTCCTGCTTCAGTTGTGAAATGCTTGATTTGTTCCAAATGGTTCTGCAACTCGCGGGGCAATACTTCTGCATCACACATCGTCAATCATCTCGTCCGCGCCAAGCACAAGGAGGTCATCTTACATGCTGAGAGCCCCCTCGGAGAGACCACTCCTGAATGCTACAACTGTGGCAGCAAAAACGTTTTTATGCTTGGGTTTATTCCCGCCAAGAGTGATACTGTTGTCGTGCTGTTGTGCCGGTATGTACTGCTGTTCCGTAGTAACCCTTGCAGGCGTGGCTAACGTGCACCAATCAGACAACCTTGTGCTGCTATTTCCAAAGACATCTCCTGGAATGCTTCTTTGTGGGCTCCTCTTATCGATGATCGCTCTTTCTTATCTTGGTTGGTTAAGCCGCCCAGCGAAACCGAGCAACTGCGGTCCCGACAGATTTCATTCAACCAAATCAACCGTTTAGAGGACCTTTGGCGAGACAATGCCAATGCTACTCTCGAAGACCTAGAGAAGCCCGGAGTTGACGATGAACCCCAATCTATCCTCCTGCGCTACGAGGACGCTTATCAATACCAGAATATATTCGGTCCCCTTGTAAAAATTGAAGCCGACTACGACAAAAGATTGAAAGAGAGTCAAACTCAGACTGATATCACTGTACGCTGGGATTTAGGTCTCAATCAAAAACGCGTCGCGTGGTTTTGTCTCCCAAAGCTTGACAGTGGAGAGGTTAGGCTTGCTGTTGGTGACGAACTAAGACTGAGGTATCAGGGCGAGTTGCATAAGCCTTGGGAAGGAGTTGGTCATGTCATAAAGATACCTAACAGTGAGTCGAGGTCATTTTCCATTTTGCACTTCTTTCCTAAGTTAGTGTTATAGATGTCTCCGATGAAATTGGGCTCGAGCTGAGGAGGACAGAGGGTGTTCCATCCGAATGTACCCATAATTTCGCTGCCGATTTCGTATGGAAATCCACTAGCTTCGACAGAATGCAGCTCGCAATGAAGACCTTTGCAGTTGACGAAAAGAGTGTCAGCGGTTATATTGTAAGTACTTCGTGGGGCGCATACAACGAGTCTTTTTACTGATCCTGCCTCTTTAGTACCACAAATTGCTAGGGCATGAGCTGGAGCCTCAGACACTTAGAACGCAGATGCCCAAGCGATTCTCGGCACCAGGTTTACCTGAACTGAACCATTCACAAATGTATGCTGTTAAGAGCGTTTTGCAGAAACCCCTCAGTTTGATCCAGGGTCCTCCCGGAACAGGAAAGACCGTGACGTCGGCCTCGATTGTGTACCATCTAGCGAAGATGAATCCTGGACAAGTTCTCGTTTGTGCACCTTCAAATGTCGCGGTGGATCAGCTCACTGAGAAGATCCACGCTACTGGCCTGAAGGTTGTTCGTCTTACAGCCAAATCACGCGAAGCGTTGGATTCGAGTATTAGCTTCTTAACTTTACACCAACAAGTCGCGAACAGTACAACTCATGTGGAGCTACAGAAGTTGATTCAGCTCAAAAACGAGCAAGGAGAATTGAGCAGCAATGATGAAAGGAAATACAAAACATTGATCAGGCAATGCGAGAAGGAGATATTAGGTGTTGCTGATGTCATCTGCTGTACTTGCGTTGGTGCAGGAGATCCGAGATTGAACAAGCTGAAGTTTAGAACCGTGCTCATTGATGAAGCCACGCAAGCCGCTGAACCCGGTAAGCCTTCCTTCTTTCGACACAAGGCCCAAGCTAATATATGCATAGAATGTATGATTCCCCTCGTTCTCGGGTGCAAGCAGGTGGTTTTGGTTGGTGACCATCAGGCAAGAACAGTCATAATTTTTTGATGTCCAATTATATTCATGGCTTACCTGTAGCAACTCGGACCGGTCATTATGAACAAAAAAGCAGCGCGCGCAGGTCTAACACAGTCGCTTTTCGAGCGGCTTGTTGTACTTGGTAATAGGCCTATACGACTCCAAGTTCAATACCGCATGCACCCTTGCTTATCTGAGTTCCCATCCAATATGTTCTATGAAGGGACTTTGCAGAATGGTGTCACTGCGCCTGAACGTTTGCGGAAAAATGTTGATTTTCCTTGGCCTGTTCCTGACACTCCCATGTTCTTCTATCAGAACCTGGGGCAGGAAGAAATCTCGAGCAGTGGTACTTCATTCTTAAATCGGTATGTGGATCAATGCATCTCTTCCCAACTCCACCCCTCACATTGTGTTCACAGAACCGAAGCATCAAATGTTGAAAAGATTGTTACGAAGTTCTTCAAATCTGGCGTTGTCCCAAATCAGATCGGCATCGTCACACCTTATGAGGGCCAAAGATCCTATATCGTCAACTATATGCAGTTCAATGGATCTTTGAAGAAAGATCTGTACAAGGAAATCGAAGTGGCTAGTGTTGATGCTTTCCAGGGGCGGGAGAAAGATTATATCATCCTGAGCTGTGTCAGGAGTAATGAACATCAAGGAATCGGATTCTTGAATGACCCGAGACGTTTGAATGTCGCGCTGACTCGTGCTAAATATGGAGTTGTGATCCTTGGTAATCCCAAGGTTCTCAGCAAGGTACGTGTGGATGCTTCCGGTTATTTCATCAGCCTTATGATTTTTCCTAGCATCCTCTCTGGCATTACCTGTTGACGCACTACAAGGAGAAGAACTGTCTTGTCGAGGGTCCTTTGAACAATTTGCAGCCTAGTATGATCCAATTTAGCAAACCCAGGAAATCTCTTGCGAAGTCCATGGATCAGTTCCGCCGTCACGAAACCAACGCGCGTGACTACATGGCTATGACAAACAATGCAATGATGGATCGTAAGTGTCGCGGCAGATTTTTAGTCTCTCCTTGATGGCTGATAATGGATTAGCAACGACTCCGATGGCTCGGCGCTCGGGAACTCCCAGTCGCTTTGATGCGAGCTTTTATCGCACTCACGATGCGCTGGGTTACATTCCCTCCGACGTTCAATCTCTTCGATCGCAAGCGACATATTCTTCAGGATTGCCTGTGTTTGGAGCCCCTGGACCTTTTGGACCTGGTATGCCTCGTGCTCCCGGTGTTGGAAAGCGAAGCACGTACAGTTATGCTTCCTCTATTGTCTCTCAGGACGCTGGCCCCAGTGTTACAGACAGCGGTAGTGTCATTGGCGGGGGAAGTAATGTCAACATTGCTTATTCCCAAAGTGACCGTTTGAGAAGACGATCATCATTTGGATCGGCTTCTGTTACTGGACAAAGTGATCTCGGCAGTCTCTCTCAATTTGATTACAAAAGTCAGGATGATGGCGCTGACATGGATGACATGAAGTCGCAGTATGCTGGAACGCAGTCTGGGGTGACAGTCTTTTGATTAATGGGGATCTACGGATAGGCCTGATCCCGCTCCTCTGGCAGCGACATAGGTCTGTCGCAGGTGTTCAGCTACGAGGACTTGGGCTTGGACTGACCAGCCATTGCCTACTATCCTCGGCCCTGTAACATGCGGTTTGTTAAGCAGATTGTCTCAGCAGAGATTAATCTTCTTGGAAACGCTGGACTGTCATTTTGCCTGTTTCGTAGACTATTCTTGACGCAAGCCAATCAAGGGAAGTGTGTTGCTCCGACGTATGTTGATGCTCCGAGAAGGTTGATTGTTTTCTTGCAATAAGCGGATAGATATGAATAGATATGAATAAGAATGCTGTCGTGTATGTCGTATGGCCGCATAGAAATAGAAAATAGTGTAGCCAGGATACTCGGGCACTGTTGATGGTAGACTTGTACTACATTTGATGGCAGGGAGACCACATGGCAGCTGAGTCGGACAATCACTGCTGGCGTGGCACCTATCTCTCGTCTCGCTCTCATCTCCCTGCTGTCCGTCTTTCTTCGGTACGTCTTTGAGGCTGTGTCGCCTATAAAGCACCTCATCGAGCACAAGGCCAGCGCGCTTCTGCACTTAATTTTATACCCGTTAACTTAAACCACTACCCTGGTTGGACTTATTTAACCACCACCACACCAGCCACCCTACTTCCTCGGTCTATTTTTCACGGTCCCTTGTCTGCTCTCGCATTCTCGCACGACACTATTCTACCCTCCGTTTATATTGACCGAGTTCCAACCTATTTGTCTCACGGGAACCGTCGATCCTTAAAATTTTTTCCAGGCTCCCTACCCCTGTGTTTTTGACGATCGGCACCCGGCCTCGCCCAACATGTCGAACGCATGCTCGTTGACTGGGAATAATTCAGGAGTCGATTCTACAGTCACAGGAACGAGGGACAATGCGTTGGAGACGACGCCTTTCCATGAAGAGGGTTTTGGGCAACACGGTATGCCTCAACCCGACAGCGGTGAGACAAATCAGGGTTCGGAAGATAAAGAAAATCCGGAGCAGCAGTCACAATACGAGGTTGTCAGGAGCAGTGAAGAACTCAACGACACGATGCCTGTTCCACGTTCATCCAGTTCCTCTTCTGCGTCGTCAACGTCGTCCTCTGCATCATCTCCCCCCACCACCCCTTCCTCGATATCACCTTCCTCGTCCAAGTCATTGGGCATACCTGCCTCGTCCGATCGCCCCGGTGTCGTCGCCCAGGAGGCCGAAGACCCCACGTCTGCTGCTGAACGACCGAATGCTGTTACGACATCGCGTATGGCGAGTCCTGATCTCGCCGAAGATGCAGAGGCTAGCACTGCGCAGACATCTCCTTCATCTTCCACCTCTTCTCTTCCAAAAATGCCTTTCGGGGTTTCAACTTCCGCTACTGCACTCGATGTCCAAGATACGAACCCCGACCAAGAGTCATATGGGCTTCTATCACTTCTGCGCCCCCGCGCAAGCTCCAGTATTAATTTGAATGTTCGATTTGCCCCGTTACCTGAAATGGCGCCACGGAAACGAAAATCTTCGATACCACTCGGTATGGCCGCTCGATCACAGTTGACAAGGAAGAGACGAATATATCAAGGGGAGCATGAAGATCAGGACGCCTATCAACAGAGATTGAGCGCAGGTGCTGATGGCCATCCGCAAGGAAGGGGTCATGAAGTTGATAGTGCCGAGATGCGCATGCTCAAGAAAAGAGTGCTGGAAAAGTTACGGAAGCAACGAGAAGAAGAAGAAGCGGGGGGAAATGAGGAAGACTCCCTTGTTGTTTTGGCGAAGAAGATGGGTACAGCTGGGAAACACTTTTGGAAAAAGATGGTGACGCAAAAGGCTGGTGGGGAGGATACAAGTACACCCAACGAACCACCGACCGCCCCGTCTGGAGTGATTGTAATCGCAGAGAAACCTGCGCCTGGGGCCGTGGGTCCTGTTACTCTTCCAACGCTATTGGAAGAAACAGAAAAAGTAGGTTCCCTCGATGAAAAGCCCCCAGTTTGGATGAAGAGCAAACTCTCATCTCCCAAGCCACAGGTGCCTACGTTATTTACTACATGATGAATTGACGCTATACGCATACTCCTAGCGTCTTCGAGTTGATCATCGTCCGGTGGGCTTCCCTCCCTTCGTCAATTGATCTTCCTCGGTTCATCTCTTCCCCTGGTACTTTTCTCTCCGGCCACCATACATCCAAGGATACCTCAACCCCTACCCCCCAACTAAACCTTCCGTCCTCTCTGCATTCCTCGCCAACTGATGACAGAAAGCCAATTTTCTCTTTAGAACGCCTTCGTCATCCCGACCCTCTTTCTGGCCTTACCTGCACAGAATATTTAAACATCATCATTCCCCTTCTTTGGCTCTTCCTCGCATTTGCATGTTTCGGATGGTATCACATAGGTTAGATTCGGAATAAATCCTTCCCTACTGTCTTTCCTTCCTCTTCTCTTCTCTCTTTCTTTTCCTACGCTATCATAGAATCATGAATTATTTCGGCTAGTGTAGTTGATCGCGCTGTCATTCCACCGATTTACGGTTACAAGAAATTTGAATTACTAAGGTCTTCGAGTAATAAAGAACTGCCTTATTTGATTATTAGCCAGAATAATACTTATGTGCAAGGATGATGATTTATTGTTACTTTGTAGTGAGTATGATGATTTGTTGTTACTTTGTAGTGAGTATGATGGTTAGGGTACTTCCTCTTTGAGTCCGTGCCCACGCAGTTGTGAGCTTAAAAGTACTATATCAATACTCTTCTGTTTATGATTCGACCAAGAGGATTGAGTTTTGATGGATGAAAGGATGAAACCCGGCGAGGCTCAAGCCAAGACATGATCATAACTGTTTATAGAGAAGGGTTGGCTGTTGCAGGCATGTTTATGACTTCTTGCTATTAATCCTGGAACTCAAACTACTTCAGCCTCTTTGATTTGACACACTCTTCTGATGCGTCGAAAAGAGACATCACTTGGTTAGAGTAATGAAGCAATCTTAATTTCTGGAGTGTATTGATATGAATTACAATTTAACTCTGAGGCTTTTGAAGTCATTTAAGGTTGGTAGAGGCAATATCATTATCACCTGTACATTCATGCTATACATACACCCTTTACCCTGTCGAAAATAAGAGTCTGTATTTAAAAGTCAATGAGTAATGATGTCGATCTTTGATGATTATAAGTTGTTGGTGCTTTCTAATAATAAAATAACATGGAGGCGGTGGCTGCGGATAAGGAACCGGGGTTTCATCATGCTGGAGATTCATAAATGATGAAACCCTGAGTGGCGGGATGGATTCTTGGGGTCCAATTTTTAGAAACCTTGGTTCGAGAGGCTGGATAACCGCGATTATTCGGAAGATCGAGAAGGTTGTAAGTCGTTAGTGATGCAGAAAGCTGGAAGGCGTAAAGAGTTTCTGATATCGGTGTGATTTTTTGGCCGTCGCCACAATGTGCTAAATGAAACTAAAAATACGGTTTTCGGAGAGAATGAGATGGATTTCGGAGGCGAGCACTCTTGTGCGAGCTTGATTTGATGAGAATATCTTTTGTTCAATTTCTGATTCAAATCAATCTTGAATGTTTACATTCACTTGTGCGGTCGAAACAGGGGTAATTGAGGGCCTGAAACGGGAAACTCGAGAAGAATATGCTCCCTTTGGGTGGTGACGGCGTTATTCTCCAGGCATGTTTGCTCAATGGCTAGAAGCATTTCTATCGGTCAAGTGTGCACAGAAAGAGAATTGCAGGCACTAGCGGAGAGATGAAGCACAAAAATGTGATGTTCAAGACTCTTGGATCGCGGAACTTCTTGATTATACTATCGGCCATACCCATATAGTCTCGTCCATACGTGAGGGTTCCTGGAACATGGAGACCCCTAGACCAGGGATGAGGGCCTTGATCGGCCTTGGGCTCTGGGCATTCTTGCTGAGATGAATGAAGAATCCACTTGGCATTGTCGCGGCAGAGAGGAACAAGACTCTTCCTTTCCCTTTGCTCGCTCGCTGGTAAGAGAGGTGGGTTTCTTCTATAGGTACGGACAGGACCAAATGATGAGAGTAGACATATAGCGCATGTCTAGAAGGGCTGGACTGGAGATAGGGTGCTCGATATGAGCGCTATGATGCTATTTGATGATGCAGTGTATAATTGATATCGTGTTGTTATCCTGTCATTCAAACTGGCAACGCCTCAAGTCGACCAAAACCCGCACCTCAAGGCGGACAAAACAATCGGCTATGACGCTCCGGTGGCCGTCATTACGGAAACATCGCCGGTGAAAGGGCTGGAGTGAAGAGCCTGAGAGTACTGCCCCGGCTTGTCTCGCGATGAGAAGGTGGGTTTATGGTTGTAGAGCCCGTAGAATGACTTCTGTATGGAAGACGCGCAGTAAGAACATAGAAGATCAGAGACACATAGCGTTGCTTCGATGTGGAGGCAGTGTCCCAAAGTCGGTGTTATCAAAATTCTAGGCATGATTGAGTGATCGATTTTTAGTGAAGACAGTGTGATCGTCCGAATGTAGTAGACTCATGGAAAGAAGGACCTCGTAATATACCCAAGGATGTTTAGCAGAATCCTCTGTCAAGTAATAGCACGAAAAGGTACGCCCGGGACCACAGCGGCAGTATCAGGTAGCCTTATAGAGCCTCACAGGACCTTTTGCTTAAGACGCTGAGAGATTCGGGGATAAGTGGCCTTGTGAGAGATGCCAGCGCGAGGGTTTGTCACATTTTTTAACATACATGAGTTGTGCCAAAGAGGACAATGTCACCGCCACAGTGGTTCTGCCTCGTGACCACGATAGAAAGAAACACAGCCGGACACTCTGGTCAAGTACAGGCGCAGAAGACTATGCGGTGGCAGGGTAGAGCAGACTGATATTCGTCGCCCGCCCAGTACCAGGGAAGAGGGGCGTAGAACATAAGTTGAGAAAAGAGAACCTAGGATTACGTAAGGGTAGGGAGGACTGCCACAGGACACAATTAGCTCAACGCCAGTTCTCGTTTTTACCCTGCGGACCAACTCATTCCCCGACTTCTTTCCAGCGGCTGGTCACCGACTTTTTCTCTCTTTAACCTCTCCTTCACCAGCCCAGCTCTCTTCCTTACAGATCCTGACCTAATTGTGCGGCCTTCCAAGCCCGTGCCAACCTCCTACAGGACCTCGGTTGAACAGGCCTATTCTTCTTTCAGTTCGCGACGGCCCAGTCTTCGAGGTCGAACAAGATGTCATCATGTACTAGCTCTCCGACTCTAACGAGCACCGATACAGTGGTCACCAGTAGCGTTTCGACGTCCGTTACCACCCATGTTACGACTCTACCGCCTACTTCTACCACTATAACAATAACATCTGCATGCCCTTCATCACTCAGTGTATGTGTTCCTGTGCCTAGTGTGACAACATCGGAAATACCAGGTTTGTAGTTGCTACTTTGTTGAGGCTTCAATTGTCGCTCACGAACTAACTATACTAGGCGAAGTCTCGACTTCGGTGGAAACGGTCACTTTAACTGTCCCCGTTACCTCTTCGCTCGTAACAACACTCTTTGGTACTTCTTGCAAACCAACCAGCGAACCCGGTACCAGTGACACCAGTACTACTTCAACACCGCCAGTGACGTCTGACACTGCAACGGTTACGACCACCATCACGTCCTTTACCACCCCTCCCCCGACTGTAATCGTGAGCGAATCCTCATCTACCCAGCCAGATGGCGTCGTTACTCCGGTCATGCACACTGTGACCTCCACCTTGCCACCAGTAGCAATCCAGCCCTCCGCTACTCTCAATTCCAATCCTAATACAAACCATAACTCTGATTCGTCACAACACATCGGCCCTATCATCGGTGGTACAGTTGGTGGAGTCGTTGGGCTTGCTGTAATCGTCCTACTCGCGTGGCTATTTGTGTAAGTTACTCCTCTTGATCTAGTATGATACACCGATTCATGGATTTTAGTCGAAAGAAGCGGTGGGACGACATTTTCGATAATGATGACACGGTCCCAACTATTGCTGCCAGTTCTGATCGGGAGAAAGTGACAACGAGTGCGCCCAAACCATATCAATACGGCCTTGTCGGATACACAGAGAGCCAGTCCCTCACCTCTTCACCACCATCTCGTCGTCCTCTATCATTAGCTGATGAGTTCGATTCTCACCATCGAAATAGCTCAACTACTCCACTCCTCAGCAGACCGGTGACTGCAATTTCTACCGGCATCAGTTCAACTATCTCCGCACGTCCAGCTTCGGCGGGTTCAGCCCAGATATTCGACGCCAATGCTCAGACTGTATCATGGGATCCTAGTCGCTTATATGGCGAGCCAGCACCCCCAATTTCGCTACCCCCTCAACCCGCCCCACAGCCTATCGACGTGTCTGCTGGTGTAGCTGCAGTCAGAATGAACCTCGGCGATCAAGAGCATCGCGCTGGAAGTCCTGTCAGTTTCCAGGAGCGACGGGTTCTTCAAGTGATGAATGCCGATTCAGCTCCCCTCAGCCCTACAAGTCTCGCGGCTCATCCGACCTTGCCTGGTTGAACACCTTTTGTGACCCACGGAGAGGTCGGAGTAGGCTGACGACGGAAAAATAGCATCTATTATGCATTCTGGTAGAGGCTGTTATCTACGCGGTGCTGCTGCAGGTAGTTCCAATTCTGAAAATGCTACTACACCCTCATGTTCAGAGTAGAGGCGACACTCATCCCTTGTCCTGACGAAGACAATCATGAAAAAATTCCTTACTTCTAACCTGGCAGCCGCTCATACCGAGTGGCTGATAGACTTTTTATGGACAATTTTCATTGGATCTACACGCGGACAGTATAACGCGTATTTGCATCTTTCCCAACCTGATATATATTGATGCTGGATACACTTCCTGTCGTTACTTCTATCCCCCCACTGCATTATTATCCTCGTCATATATACCTTTCAACACTCTTTCTGATTGAGAGGGTATTACTTTTGCTATTAAAGTTATAATTATTCTTTGTAGTTCAACTTCGTAGTGAATACTTACAGCATACTTACAGCAAAAACGAAACAATAATCAAAAGAAACTGATCAGGATGATGCCGCACTCCGTTTCCCTAGTTACATTGTCAAGATACGCTGGAACACCACGTAAGAAGCGAAATCACGAACAGCCTCGCCATTACGTTAGTGGACAATGGGCACAATTGTCCTCGTATAATGCCCTGCATCCGCATTGTTTGCACGCTGTTACACGCGTGATGATCCGCCCCTATATGCTTTTCTTTTATATTGGGCCACCAACGCCCATTCCCCAACTCCCCCACTTCTACGCCCCGCGCTTATCTCCAGGTCTCGTTTTAATCGTCTTCTCCGGTGCTGGGTCACCTTTGATTATTTTTTTTCTTTACTTCTGCCTCTTGGAGACCGTCTTTTCTTCAATATGCCCTTCAATGCTGATGCAGGTAAGCTCATCACCATATATATTTTCGGTAGACGCAGGAGTTGATCATCCCTCGATTCCGTTTAGCTTCATTTATAGGCCTCAATGTTATCCGCATCTTGAGCATCGTCTCACTAATCCTCGTATTTGCGAGTACAATATTCGTCATGGTCAACAATGTCAAGGCTATGAACCAATTCGAAGCTGCCAAAGGCCTGGACGTTGATTTGACAAATTGCGATTACATCGAGTATGTGTGATTTTCTTATTATGTATAAAAATATATCCTCAACAACTATGATTTTTGTTGTATTTTTTTTTGATAGGAATAGTACCATTCCTAATCAACCGGCTGGTGCTTTTTGGGCTATTGTATCGAGTTTGTTGGTCTTATTCCAGACGGTCGTTCTATTTTGTGAGTGCTATCACCGCTTGTTCCAGGACTTCGGCGGTATTAATGATAATAATAGTTTCAGAGATAAGCTGGCCCATGAAGTTTTTCGACCGTTTCTTTCCCGTATTGGGCTCTGAATTCGGTCTAGGTGCTCTTGGCATCTTCCAAACCTTGTAAGTGTTTTTCCTTATCATCCTATCTCATTGTTTTAAAAAAACTTCCTCGTACTCTTCCACAATAGAATCGCCACACAAATTCTATCCCACTTCGTGGACGACTTTACACTAGTCGCCGCATTCTTCCTCTTCTCAATTGGCTGTCTCAATATCTTCATTGGCCTCATCTTCCGCGCATCCTCCAAACCCAAACGTTCAATCTCTTCGTGGAGAAACACCAAATCTCAAAATATCACTGCTGCCATTCTTCCTCCGCCCGTATACTCCCCTCAAAATTCTCAATCAACAGGAACAACACAATCCTACGTGGCAGTATATACAAAGAGTCTCCTCCTCTTCCCGATGAGAAATTCGGCTATGGGTTCAGCACTCGTGGGGAACAAGCCGCGAAGTTGAAGGGGTTCTTACTCAGGAAACCAGATGAAGCTTTACCGAAGGGTAGTGCGCCACCGTCGTCAAGGAGGAGCAGTACGAGAAGCTCGTCGAGTTTCGAAAGTCCTCGAACGAGTATCACTGGAACCCACTACTCGCACACACATTCTAGATCCTCCTCTCCACACACGCGTGAGGAATCAGATGTGTACAGGCCAGCCAAGATCAGCCATGGAAAACCAATCCCCTTCTAGGGCTATTCCATTCAATTTTTGATGTTGGACTAACAGGTTCAATGGTTGACCGTGTCTTTTTCATTTTACAATAGACTCAAGACTGGATTCTAGGTGAACGTGTACTGATGATGGACGATTTTTTTTTTAGATTGGACTTTTGAGATCATTAATTTTTATCTTCTCATCGTGACAACGAGTTTTATGATTTTGCTGATTCATTCCTTGTAACAATGACGGTGACGATACTCACGATCCCCGATCTCGGTGGACTTTTTTTTGTTTATTTTTTTTGTAGTACACAACTGTCAAGTATCGCTTACTTGTCAACTCTGTTCTGTCTATCAGAACATAGGTTATACCAACATGTGCATATGTAGTATACCCTTATCCAATTTAACGTTACATGTAAACATAACTTATAAAGAACAAGTTATATATATATCCTTATACATGCTTCATTATTTAATGGACCAATACCAAGAACCCTTTCACCTATGACATTCACTCTTCTTCGACTAAGTGAACGTTTCGTTGTTATGCATTCCCAGTCTCATTCATCTACACATCGAGATCATTTAAGAGAATTAATTTCGAGCATACTGCTCGGGAAGTGACCTGCTGCTAAAGAGGCAAGAGGCAAGGAAAATAGATTTTCTATTGCTATCGTCTGCTATATTTCGTGGCTAAGACACCGGGTGCCTTGGATCACCGGTAAGAGTATAGAGGTTCTGCTAAGGTTTGTTGAGCAGCAACATCCCGCGCTTGGGCATTATTGCCTGTAAAAGTTGAAAATAAACCAATGATCAAGTCCCGAAGTAATTGCTGTGCACCTTCCGTAGTCTTCAAAACCCGAGTCCTACCCCACCGAAACAACTTGAGACCAAGGAATTTATAGGATTTCTTTGGCGAAGACTCGGACTGGCGATTGGTTTCCACACCAAATACGCGGGCATGTTGTCCTTGCCCGATTAGAGTCATACCCCTACAACTTGTATCTAGTTGATTATCAGGTGATATGATACAGCATGCAGCGACTGAACCAAACTCACTAATGATCCTTTGGTCCAAAACAATGCCTATTTACATAGTAATTCACTCATCTTTACTTGTTAATGAGAGTAATCGTGTTTTGGCTTACCCTCTTTCAGTAAGCGAAACTCATGCTCACGTTGAGCTTCGGACGTATCAGGTGGCATTGCTGCTTGTTATACGGAGATAAAAAGATGCATGGCTAGATCGTAAAGAAATTTATGCTTACGGGTATTCTGTTCCCCACTACCCACGACGATTGCGTGCTGGCCTTGTCCGACTATAAAACTACCATCTAAACCATTATCTGCGAGGACATTAGTAGATGTATAGAGAAGTAGACAGCCTAGTGCGACGGACTAATAATTGCTTGGTTGAGGACACCGGGCATATCGGTAGATGTATCGTACGTCGTGTGGGTATAGTGTGTGAGATGCGGGTATATGATGGGGCCTGAAGGCTAGAGGGAGTCTTTGCTTTATTTATAATTATCTCATAAGAAAAGCATCGTACTATAATATGATTTGTAAGGCGCTCATCGGCAGAAACCCCGTATTTGTGCAGTACCATCACTGCCATCCCTATATTCAACTACTCACAGCCTCAGTTTATTCCCAGTACCGCCATCCTTTTCATCTTCGATATCATGGAAGTATTCCTATATTTTTTTATTTTGTTTGGTTCCTTGAATTCATTTGCTAGCGCTGTTCATCGTGTTAGCCATCCGTCCTAGGATATCAATAGTACAAGATGGAGCCAAGTATAAAGAGATCACAATGCATGAACAACGCCGGTGGCGGAGGGTACGGATAATATAAGCTTCTAGTGGGCATGTTTTTTTATATCCCATGGTCTTCGGGACTGAAGGCATGGAAAACAAAATACTTGTTACTATTTTTATACTTTTTTTTACTTGTAGATCATTGATCACAAAGTATGAAAAAGATTTTTTTTTGAATAAAGGGGACATACTTATGAAAAGTAGAATTGCGCATTGACCGAGTACCTTTTTCCCCTTTGACGTTTACTGATGTCGTTGCTTGTTCTTTCTTATCAACGTAGTGCAAAGCGTTTACTTCTCTAAAGCCATCAATCAGGGC
The DNA here is from genome assembly GCA_029719445.1 of Agaricus blazei. Taxonomy (NCBI): domain Eukaryota; kingdom Fungi; phylum Basidiomycota; class Agaricomycetes; order Agaricales; family Agaricaceae; genus Agaricus; species Agaricus blazei. Next base: position 2,168,957 of record SSNC01000002.1, on the reverse strand, counting down.
TACAGCAAACGTGCGGAATCCACGTGCGGACACGGACTGATGCGGGCCCGATGCGGACCCAATGCAGGCCCGACGCTGAAAAGCGTCCGCGTGGGTGCTCGCATTTTTCTGCGAGCCCCATCAAACAGTCTTTTGACGTTTTGCTGATGCATGTGGCTTCTTGAAGGCTGTGTCAAACGAGGAATGCGAGTGGAATGGGCGGCTATGTTGATCTTCTGCACATTGAGTAGTGATTATATCCCTGAGTTATATTCTACTTACCTGGCGATTGCAAAGTCATCATAATGGTAATTGAATCACATCAGTTTTGCAAGTCAATGACCGATGCCGCACGCTATCGAAAAGTGTGGCTTATATTGCATTTACCGCCTGCTCCGAGTCCAAGTTGTTAATCAAAGAATATTTTCTTATCCAGGATGTCACCTACAGCAGCAGTTTCAGCTGGAGATCATCAGTATCCAGGACGTAGATCAGAGGAGGTGGAAGAAACCTGTGGAAGTATTGACCCAAGTGTGGGGGGTAGGCTTGTCTTTGAGGAAGACAATTCCACTGCATCGGGCGTCTATCTCCTGTCAACTTGAAGAAGCTGCTGGAAACAATGCTTTCCGATAACCATGGGATGTAGGAAAAGCATGTTCACGAGAAGATTCCATTATCTGTACCCTCCGCCCCCGGCGCTTGTCATGCAGGTATGACCTCTTTATTATTCAACCCCATCTTGCATTGATATCCTAGGACGGAGGCCGGCACGGTAAACTGCACTAGCCAAACGAACCCAAGGACTACAATCGAAGACCGGAACGATGGTGGTACTGGAGATAAAGTAGGGACATGAGTGGTGGTTGAATATGGGGATGGCAGTGACGGAGCTGTATAATTACGGCATCTTCTGGAGTCAAGTAGATGCGCATGTAATCGCCATGAGAAGTAGCGTTTTTTTCTACCGCTGAGCGCTTACATTTCATTTAATCAAAATCCAAGTGACACTAGGGCTTAGAAATAATCATCGAACACAGAAAGCCTTCTGATGCGCATGCTTTTTTCCAATGCTGTTCAAGACCTTGCGGTGACCTCATGCTCCCGTCAACAGCAACACGATGTTTTTTTCGATTGCCCGCTCTATCTACGAAGAACTTCTTACTCACATGCATCAAAACACGGCTGTAGTAATTACAGCACAATACATCTCTTACGATATAAATAAAGCAAAGTGTCCCTTCAGTCTTCAGGCCTCATCACACACACACCCGACGTAGTACGATACATCTACCAATATGCCCGGCGTCCTCGATCAAGCAATCATTAGTTTGTCGTATTTTCTACTTATCTATACACCGGCTAATGTCTTCGCAGATGACGGTTTCGATGGTGGTGCTGTAGTCGGACAGGGTCAGCACGCAATCGTCGTGTGTAGTGGGGCGCAGAATACCCGTAAGAATGATTTTATTTACTACGATCAAGACATATATCTTATTTTCTTATAACAAGCAGCAATGCCCCCTGATACGTCCGAAGCTCAACTTGAGCACGAGCGTCGCTTACTTGATGAGGGTAAGCCAAGACACGATTACTCTTGTCAACAAGTAAAGATGAGTACCTTACTATGTGAACAGGCATTAATGTGGACAAAAGTATCATGAGTGAGTTTCGTTCCGTCGCTTCATGCTGTATGATATCACCTAACAATCAATTAGATAGAAATTTTAAGGATATAGATCTGACCGGGCAAGGACAACACGTCCGCGTAGTTGGTGTGGAAACCAATTGCCAGTTCGAGTCTTCGCCAAAGAAATCCTATAAATTCCTTGGTCTCAAGTTATTTCGGCGTGGTGGCACTCGGACTTTGGAGACTACTCAAGGTAGATAACAAATACTTCGGAGACCTGATCATTGATTTATTTTCAACCTTTGTAGACAATAGTACCCAAGCGCAGGATGGTCCTGCCCAACAGACATTAGAAGAAACTCTCTCTTACCGGTGATCTCCGTGACTCAGGCACCCGCTGTCTTATTAGTACCTCCCATGAAACTCTCTAGTGATGGAAAATCTAGTTTCCCCGCTTCTCCTCTCTTTAGCAGTAGATTACTTCCCGGGCCGTATGTTTAAAATGGAAAGATTGAGTCTTCCGTCCTAAACCAGACTGTTCAATGCCCTTCTCTCAAATGATTTCCCTGTGCGGACGAATGAGACTAGTGGAAACGCATGGCAGCAAAATGTTCACCCGGTCGAAGATCAATGAATGTCATTGCTGGAAGGATTAATGCTCGCTAAGTTGTTTGTGTCTGGACATAGATAAGCGAATGTTAATCAGAGGGGCATAAAACGCACCATGGATACTTTCGTCGACGGAGTGACCTATACATGTTATTTAGTCTCATCAGACAAGTTTTATAGCCCCGCAGGAGCCAACCTGGTAGGGGATACTGTATAGGATTACTAAGAGCGAGCCTGTTATCCTGTGCAGCCGTGATCAGAAGGCGTACAAATACTGGACTTGCCTAAGACACTTGAATCCCAACAGCCGTTGTCGCCGACGATAAGTAGCACCTGTTGAAACTACAGGAATGAGATGCCAGTGTTACTGCAACAGGGCTGAATTACATCCACCACAATTATACCAACATACGCATATATAGTATACCCATAGCCAATTTACTGTTACATGTAAACATATAAAGACCGAGTTACACATATATCCCTATACATGCACCATTATTCAAAATGAACGAATGTTCAACACCAACAAAACAAAACGGGAGAAAAACGAACAAACGACTAAATCCCAAATATCATCCTCAATACCCCGCCTCAATTTCACATTCTCCTCTCTCAACCTCTTATTCTCCTCCCTCAAATCATTCAAATCCCCAACATACTCCTCCATCAACGTCCTCAGCTCCTGCTTCCACCCCCTCCCCATCTTCACCAAATCTAAATGCAAACCCATCAACTCCGCCTTATTCTCCATCTGAAATTCATACATCACGTCCTTCATAATCGATCTCAACAACTCATGCGCATTCCCACCACTCGTAGGTGTTCCCGACATATGTGCAGGGTGATGTGGTTGACGGAAGAGTGGCGAGGCACTCCATGACGGCTTGGGCCCACCATGACTTTGAGCTTGTGAAGCAGACAATCGACGAGGTGTCACCTGCATCGAGAGAGTTCTCTCTCTCTCCCGTTCTTCATCCTTTTCAGTTTCACTTTCAGACGTGCCAGTTTCTTCATCTGCTCTTTCCCTTGATTCAATATTCTCCTTGAATCCAACTGATTTGATTCGACTAATATCCCGATTCTTCCCTTTACCAGCCTTCACTCGGTCTGCCACCTCGGGAATTCCGAGTCCAAGCGCTGCCATAGCTTTCTTCTTCTTCTGTAAGGGAACAGGGGTCGCAAGATTTGTCTCTATCCCGGTAAATCTGGAGATGGCGTTCGACCTTCTTCAGTCGTCTTCGTGATAGATGAACGGAGAACAGATGAACGGAGATCGGAAATGGCTATTGTCGGTACGGGAGGCATAGATGGTGGTAGCGGTGGTGAGGGCTGTTTTCGACTGGACGAGGACGAAGTAGATCGGGTGCTAGAACGTAAAGGTAATGAAGGTGCAGAATCTGAAACGACGTTCGACAGCTTGCTACGGGGACGTTCGACAGGACGAACAGCGGAGATGGGAGAAAAATCTAGCTGAGGCACGACAGAGAGTTCTGCACCCCCGCCGATGAAGCGAGAGACGATTTTCGAGACCTAGTAGGGTTAGATGTCACGCTTCGTCGAGCCGCTTGTGTTGCCAATGCGATCCTTGCTGCATTGCTCCTGGATTTCTTGGGCGACGGTGAAGATAAAAGGTTTAGCTTCTTAGCTTTAGTAGCGGCTGAGGTAATAGTCTCGTTAGGACCGATGCTCGCACTATTTCGGTGCGGATCTCTTGTAGGCGAGAGTACGTTTTTGGGAACCGTGGCTCTCGTCAATGAAACTTTTTTCGGTGTTGCCCTTTTCGCGGACACTTTTCGAGTAGGCGTCGTGGAAGCAGTATCGCTCGATCGAGCGGTACGAGACAAACGTAACGATGAGGACGTCGACTTGGACGCCGAGGTGTCAGCCAGCTTTTTGGCAAGAGTTCTGGGTGTTCCTTTCCCTTTGATATCACTGGGCAAACTTTTGATTTTTTTCTAGAGAAAAATGTGAGATGTCTGGTATCTTGAACGCATATAAACAGACCTGAACCGCCAAAGTGTCAATTGGGTTACCCAATTCGCTGACAATGATCGACTTGGGTGGTTTATCTAGAGCACGCAAGTCTTGAATTAAGAGTCTGCCGTCCTCAGTTCCGAGGTATACGGATGCCCCTTCCGGGGAGAACTCGACCGTTGTCAATGGGACTTGCAAATCCACCATGCGGAAGAGACTAGTCAAAAGTGCGCGAATAAGAACAAATCTATAATCAAAGTCAACTTTGGGTACGCACCCTTTCTCCTTGTCCATATCGACAAGACCAACAACACCACTGGACATGGCAACTGCCACCAATGTCTTACTGAAAGGACTACAAGCCAAAGCTGAAATGCGACCTCCTGCTTCGCTCATTGAGATGACTTTCAGAGGTGCAGAGGGGCGAGTGGTTTCATAGATAAACAGCTGATCGCGGAAGCCGACCAGAAGGCGAGTGCGTATATGGGAGTGAAATACACATAGAGTGGAGGCGGGACTTGAGGGTAGCCCTCGAAGTGTAGTCTGTGAACCAGTCGAAAAGTTGTGGACATGCACTGCATGAGAGAACCCGCATGCGAGAAGGGTGGAGTCGTTGGAGAGCGACAAGGTAAGGACATCGCGATGGAATGGACCCAGCGCTTGGACTATTTTCGGGGACGAGGCGCCACAGTCCAAGATGTAGACTTGGGCTCCTGCACCAAAAACCACCGTGGTTGAGTCACTGGTCGCTATACATCGAGCTATACAGCCATCATCGCGAGTATGGAGTGTTTGAAGTTGGTTGGACGATGGGTTATATCTGCAGATGGTGTGTGCAGAGGCAAGGTAGAGAGCCGAGTTGTCGGATGCCCATGTGCTGGCCAGGTATTCGTCTGTGGGATGAAGTCTTGATGGAAGATGCGAGGGCGAGGACTTGAGCGTCAGCGAGTCTGCAAACGCAAACGCGTCCGCTGCAATGACGGAAAACATTGTCCCCTATCAAACTCCTCCCGAACATGACATCAAATTCAGGCGCGTAAATACGACCACACAGCCTCATCGCGTCAGTCACGTGGCACAGAAGATATCTACGATTCTACGACGATTCTAAGTGCAGGTGTATTGTAAAGAAAATTGTACATCGGCCTTAGTCAGAATCTGATATATCCATATCATCATCATCCACAGCTGAAGCGGCATCTTGAATCAGGGTTCGTGTTAAGGTTGAAGTTGAGGGTGACAGAGTCGAGGGACGAGGCGGCGGCGGTCTGGGCGAAGAGGATGGCAGAGGTGGAGGGGGAGAGGGTGGCAGGGGCGGAGGGCATGATGATGGTGGCGGTGGTGGGAGCGGTGGAGGTGGCTCGTTAGGTGGCGGAGGTGGTAGCCCGCATAGCTGGGCATAATAATCATCACCATCGAAAGTCGAATTCCACTCGACAGATGACGAGGGCGGAGCTGGCTGTGGGGTATATGGAAATAATAGTTCCGACGAAAAATAGCTTGACGGGTATTCTGCCCAACGTCTAGGTTTAGCAGGCGTAGAACTAGTTGTAGACGCCGTTTCACTCTCCGAGGCGTCTGTCTCCTTTTCGCCAAGAGGGCCGATCTTTTCGCCTATGCGGGAGACATCCTCGATCTCGTCTTTTGCACTGCCGAAAATATAGAATGGTTCATCTGAACTGCCATGACCGTCATCCAGATGTTCATTCCATATTCTGGCAAGCACTTGCTTTCTAGGATCAGAGGTGCTGATCCAACCTGGAGGATACCCCAGGTCGCGATATTCCTGAGCCAATCACCGTCACCAGGTCCGATGGCTTCGCGTAATAGAGAGCCTCTGATCTTTCCAGGCTCGAAAAGTTCAAGCCATTCTAGTCGTTGTTGTCGCCAACCTTCAGCAAGATGTATCCGAGGGCGGTCCACGACTCCACGAAGATCCTTGTAAAAGTTGTAGTATTGCCGAGACAATGCTATTAAGTTATTATCCCGCTGGAAAGGACATGTGGATACGGCGTGATCTGGTGAACCGCAGTTGAAACACAAGGGTTGGGAAGATCCTTCCTCGCTTTCATCTAGATTTTCCTCACCAAGTACAACGTCGGTTTGGCGTTGATACAGACCGTAGATATATGGCTCATATGATGAGCTTGCAGTAGTCGAAATGTCAACGAAGAAGAGATGCTCGGAAGGTATAGAGCTTGCTATTGAGACGTGTTGGTGCCCTCCGTCTGTGATTGCTGTTCCTGCGGTTGACTTTGTTCCCATTTCTCCAACGCCTGAGTCACAGTCTGGGCGTCCCAACGACCCTTGGCAATTTCCTTGCCCTCGAGATGAAGTGCTGGGATCCAGTAAACATATTTCTTCTTCCACCTCTCCTGACCCACATCCTGGATATTGATGGTCTCCAGTTGAAACTGCCGCTGTAGATGACATGCTGGATAAAGAAATATTCATTCATCAGCAGGGATCCAGCTTACTTGTTGACGAACTTTGGCAAGCTCAGCTTTGGCAATCTGGATGCATACAATGAGCAGGCAGTAAATATTAGGTGAATTAATGTGCCCTACGTCGCATAGAGAGCAATTTGGTCCAGAGAACAGAGTCAGGCGAGGAATGCGAGTGAAACGGGCGGCCATGTTGGTCCTCTGCACAACTAGTGAAATTCACGTGATTGAACTCCCGAATCACATTGGCGTGTTTTTGCTGAATGACCATTGGTATACACCATTCACAGTCACACCGTCGAAGCTTATAGCTACAGGGGCCACTCTGAGGCTCTCTCTATCCTTGAAGTGTGGAAGAGCTGTATGTTGAAGATTTCCAGGAACAGCGTTTTTTTTTTGGCCAGTTCGGATAGAGACTACAATTCCGTCAAGTCCTTCCTGTAACTTTATTTGAGAGATTGAGGATCTGTAGCTCATCTGTAGATCAGATTTACCAACACGAACATCTGTTTTGTAAACGCCGGTGTTGCGAATCATTCCATCAGCAGTAGTGAGTCAGAATGACTATCATCTCATCATGTTCCGTCCTTCGGTGATATTGGCTTCACCACCGATGAGAACTTTTCTCAACTTCCTTATGTTTTTGACCAGGTTTTCTCAAAACATATCATCTGGCCGTTCGAGTATCTGATCATGGAACGGGGAACAGCTATTTGACGGATCAAATCCCTTTGACTCTGCCAGCACTTGATGGCATCCTTCACAGACATAGTAACAAGCTTTGACGTTGAGAATTGTCGACAAAAAGCGGAGATCCAGACTAGCTGTCTCTCAAGTTCACTTTCACTGCCCGGAGGAAACATGCGTTCGCGTTAAGTCGAAGCCCGGCCCTGCCTATTTTTAGACAATTCATAATCTTTTACACGATCGGCGTGATCCAAAATTAGAGCCGAAAGCTCGACGCGTCCCAACGCGTTGCGGCTACTCAGCGTCTAGCAGAAACAAGCGTTTAAGGGCAGAGCAAGGGCAGAGCTGAGCAGAGAGAGAAATGGGAGAGATCATTGTCATGGAGATGGGGCAAGGTGTCAGGGTCGATCTAATTAGTCGATGGCATATGATCAAATGGTTGAAAACGCCATGAGGCTTGTATCTTTGATTCTTGCTTGTAGCATCAGCGGGAGGAGGGATTTGTGTCTGGAGTTGTCCATCAAACAATGGAGGATGCCACTGTCATTGTTAGGCAACCAGGCGCCCTGCTCCATCTCCTGCGCCACGTGATCCCTCTCACGGACTTTACGCCAAAGAGTTTGTCCTTTCTCGCTTCGGCTTTGACTCTCTTTTAACGCTTGCCGCGTCTGCTCAAGGTCCATGCCCGGCGATGACCTTGCCAGAGCCCGCATGGCGAGTCAAATGTTCGTTTCTCTTTTTTATGTCCCTTCGACCTCGCTAACCTTTTGAATAGCAAGACCGTGTCCCTTCTACCAGCAAGGCTTTTGCTTCTTTGCTGACTCTTGTAATTTTCTGCACACGGCCCACCTCCAGGGCCACGGGGTGCTACTACGCCGCTGGAAACTCGGGAATCCAGTGTTCACCCCACCCCACCCCCGGCACCCCTCATTTCAGTTGAAACACCCAACTCTGCCTCTTCCAGTCGCTCTCCTCGCATTGCAGACCTCTTATTGGCATTAAAAGACGTTCTCGATGACCCGCAGGATCAAGCGGCTGATAATCACACCAACTCGAGCAATACTCCCCGGTTTGCCGCCTCAACGACCTTTGGCAGTGATGATTCTATTCCTAGTCCTGAACCGACATACTCTCAGCAAAATTCACCTAGCGCAATCATCCACGGTGATTGCACTGATTCAACCTTAAATGTTGAAATCCCGTTTGGTCACTATTCTGGGAACGACAACACAGATACCAGCTCTTCTCAGCAACCAGATACCATTTTAGAAAATACCCTGCGAATCGATCCGTCTCTTCCATACGAGCAGCCCTCAATACACACAACGAGTAGTTCTCCGGTCGCCGAGGATAGTGAAGAGGGACAATATGCCTACTTTCCACCTGGTGCCCGCGATGACCTTCTCTCTCCGGTGGAGATATCACCCCTTAATCTGTCCGGCTTCGGTACGAGATCTATGGACATGACAACAATCAATCGCGACGATACGCAGCGGCCGCCATCTGCGATAGCTCGTTCTCCACCTCGAAGCCCCTGCCCGACTTCTACATTCGACCTCCTGGCTTCACCTTTCGGGAGTCCCGGCGTTCGTGTATTGTCGCCACGGCTGAGCGCTTTTATCGGCAGGCGTTCCATTGTTTCCGACCCGGGAGTCAACAACTATGACGACCTCGACTCTGATCTCGACTCGCCTCGAGCTCACCGTCTGTCAGAGTTGGTAAAGTTTCTTGAGCCATCTCCGTCTGTTCCGAACGTCACTGTTGGTGTGCCTGACAGTTCAGCGCCCAACCAGGTCCCGGCGAGCTCACCCGAGGGGATTGACACTGCCGCTGCCGAAGGTCAATGTTCGGAGATAAAACAGGTGGATGGGAATGCAGGATTCGAGAATGATTTGATTGAAGACTGCGTGCGGACTCAAGCGAACTTGAAAGAAGACTTTGAGGTTGTTGAGGAAGATGAGGATTCTGAGCTTGTTGAGGAGGATGAGGAGGAGGAGGTTGTTGAGGAGGATGAGGATTCTGAGCTTGTTGAGGAGGATGAGGAGGAGGAGGTTGTTGAGAAGGATGAAAACTCTGAGGTTGTTGAGGAGGATGAAGACTCTGAGGTTATTGAGAAGGATGAAGACTCTGAGGTTGTTGAGAAGGATGAAGACTCTGAGGTTGTTGAGAAGGATGAAGACTCTGAGGTTGTTGAGGAGGATAAGTCTTTTTGGTCTGCACCTCAACCTCCGGTGGACAGTCATGAGACAGTCACCGGTGTTGGCAATCGCTGGTCTATTCAACAAGAGGCGCGACGCGATTCTGGCATTTCCCATCATGTCACCTCTCATTCTCTCCGATCTCATCAAACATACAGTTATGCAAATGAAGCGACTGTCAAGTTGTCAAACATACTTGATGTGGAACAGACCGGGAGCACACGTAACATACCCAGCTCTCCTGGTAACGGTCCCGTCGAGGTGTTTTCACCCGTCACCGACGCCCTTCAGGAACACTGTACATCAAATCTCGGGCTATCCCACTCCCCTGCGACCCAAGAGCTTACCTTCGGGTCCCAAGCAGGTGAAGAAAAGAAATCTCCAAAGGTCGAGCAGGATTGTGGTGGCAGTAGTAGCCCACAGATATCTTCTCTGGATTCCACAAATGATAACCAATCAGCTCCTTTTGTATCCTTATACGAAGCCTATTCTGAGCGTTCCCCTTCGCCTCCGCAAGAATCCTCATTGATCGAAGTTCGGCCGGTCGACCCGACGCTGGGAGAGTCCTCGAGTATTTCCACGCCTTTGAGCTCTGCACCTGATGGCGTATTCACGTCGCCATCGCCTGAGAGGCAGAGCCAAATGATTGGTGCGCCAATAGACTTGGGTTCGCCCAATCCTTCCCGCCCCTCTTTCTCGTCGAGACGGTCAAATAGGCTCAGTTCACCTTTCACTCTTCGGTCCGAGGATAGGAATATGGCACAAGAGGTGGATGATGTCAGTTCGCCTACGACCACAAATGGTTCAAGAAAAATACCTTTTGGCTGGCGGCGCTCCTCAACTTCGGTAAGGCAGAGCATATTTCACCTGCTTCATTTATTGAAATAAGCTTTTCTTTATAGACTCGTTCGAATAGGAGTATACGCACTTCGAGTACTTCACGGCCTATCCCTCGACAACCCTTGGAATCACCAAGGAGTCCACCCCCGGCAGACGATCCACCCTCATTAGTCTCCTCTCCTCTGAGCCCCGTCCCCTCTGTTGCCCCTCGACTTAGACCATTAAGGCTGGTATGTAATTTTTATTGCTTCGACGAGACAGGACTTTAATCTCACTCATGGTAGTCTGTCATTCTCAATTCTCAATCTCAAGCACCGCGTCCCCTAATTTCCCCTGTCAACACAAGTCATACTCAATATCCTTTCCGTGCGTCCTCCCTCAGTTGTATGTCTCTCAGTCGAGCTCACTCTAGCTTAGGTCATCACCGCGTATCTATATCCAACTCAAGTGTATCATCAAATCGGAGAACGTCACACAATCCTTTGGTACGTGGCAGCTACTGTTGCCGAGCACAATCCCGCTAAACGTTTGCTAGCTTTCATCTAATTGTTCAGCTATGTCTGATCGCATGCGTAACACTTTAATATCCTCAGATAACCGCACACCATCCCCCTTACCCTTGACAATCTTCACCAACTGCTGAATTTCGGCACTCCTCAATCAGCCCCTTGCCTCACTCTCAAATCTGGCGCAGGTCGTCTGTATCTTTTGTGACGCCGGACGAACATCCACGCGCTCCAAGCCAGCTCTCAGAACCTGCAATTCGTCCAATATATGAGGAGGAGGATGATAACGATACCTATGAAGTTTATGACCAATACCCCGAACATGACAACAATAATTCAGACAGCCATAATCAAACATACCGACAAACCATATGCTCTTCTAGTTTACCTACCCCCCCGCCTAGTGCCCCTAGTTCACAACCACCATCCCGACCGACTTACCATGCTGTTTCTGCTCCTGAGCCAACGCTTATGTTTGCTATTGCTAGTGATGACGTTGCAGAAGTTAGGAGGGTGCTTGAGACTGGTGATGCGGGACCTAATGACGTTGTCGGTCCGCAAACGGCTTTAGAGTTTGCATTGACGAACAATCAGTTGGCTAATAAGATGGATATTGTGAAGACGTTGCTAGCGTATGGTGCTGATCCTCGAGTGGTGAAGCAGTTCAACGGAGCTCAACGACGCGCATCTGTGATGATGGAAGACTTGATTTCTGGTAATGTGCCTGGTGATGTGCAAGAACCGTCGCCACACAACGCTGTAGCATCGTTAATGGATGAGATCGATCCAGCGCTCAAGTGAGTGATTCTCTTCCGGTTCTTTTTGTTCTTGCGGATCCCGTTGCTGACGAGGGATGAATTCCTAAATTAGATACTATGTTGAACGTGCCGATGCTCCGCATACGCGCCGTACATCGGCGTTGATACATCGCTCCTTCTTTAGGCCTCTTGCGAGAGTGCGGTATGAGCTTATCGGCCAAGATTGTGTACTCGAACAGCTATTCAGGGTGTTGAGTATGCAGTCTCGCGGACTTTCGGTAGCCCCCATTGTTGTGCTGCTTTGTGGTCCTAGTGGACATGGCAAGAGTCTTCTCGCACGAAAATGTGGGGTCATTTCGAAGTGTTTTTTTTTTAATTTGGGAATGCTGACGTATTGTGTTGCTATTGTAGTTGGATCGTTGCTTGACGTGCCAACTCACACCGTTAATATGACGACGCTGAGATCCACTCATGATCTCTGGCAATCCCACTCTATGAGCCCATATGAGGTTTGTAGTGACCATTAGCCTTCCAAGATGCTTTCTGAATGGAATATTAGACCCCGACCACATGCACACTTGCCGAATTCTTGATTAACAACGAGGGTAAACGTTGCGTTGTCGTTCTTGATGTGAGTTGTCATTCATTAGCAATTTTGATTGATTGGGGCCTTCGTATGCTCATGTTTCTGTTCTATAGGAAATCGAGAAAACTGATGAGAAGGACTTGTGGTCGTTACTCATGCCATGGGAACTTGGACGATGTTCTTTTGAAGCGGGGACTCGACACATTGATGTCCGCAATGTTGTCTGGTTGGGCACGTCCAATATTGGCCATGATCTTGTGTTCAAACATCAAGAATCACGAGCTAAACCTCATGATATGATGTCCCGCGAGGAATATGTGGAGTTGATGGGACTGCTTCGACCACGCGTTGCTGAGCGTCTAGGTGTAAGTCAAAACAAACGTGATTGATTGGTCGTACTAATTTCATCTCTTTTTTTGACAGGCGTCGGTGTTGTCAAGAGTCACGACGGTACTACCTTTCGTCCCCTTTACACTAGAAGAAAAGAAGGCCTTGTGCTCGGAAGCATTGTATTTATTGGGTGGAGAAGATGTGAGATCGCTGTCTGTACAAACAGTCGAAGATGTGATTCGGGATGCTCTGGAGAATTACTCCCCGATCGAGGGTGCAAGATCGTTGCACCGTGCCATCTCAAATCGATTAATAGAGATCATTTAGGCATATTTTTTTCTTTCTTTTCTCTTTTTCTAGATTCCTCGCCACTTTTTCTAGATACGAATACTCAAGACCCTGCATTCATCACAAAATTTTTTTATTCTTGATCATTGGTATTATTTAGTTGATGTATGATAACTTATTCGCGTTCAAATGTGCTTGTTCGTCTCTCGACCCATGACCCCCGAGTCGCGAGGATCTCGATCAATAAATAGGGTTTGGTGAGAAAGCGACGGGAGGGAAGTCGACAAGGCCTTCATGACTGGACAGGCAAGTTACTTGATGAGAATTTTGATCCCGTTGCTACTCCCCAATAATGTACATAGGAGCCTAATCTGAGACAGTTATCCCCCCATCCCCGGCTATACATTTTTCGTCCCCCACCGACGTCCCTCTTTTTCTTTTCTTTTTTCCGTAACCTTCCTTTCGACTCTTCTTCTCCCATCGGTTCTGGCCCTTTGCCGCCACACACCCTCTACCTACTCCTCCCCGAACTCGCATTCTTCACTCTTCCCTTTCGTAAAAACTGGTTGTTTTCTTTCAAAGTCTTATTTCAATCCAGAAAGGGGCTACAAAGGACGGAAAACCCTGACCCTCATTTGACGACTGACATTCTTTCATAAACTTTATATAGAACCCGAAAAGAAACGCGCGCGTTTCTTCTTTCATTTTTTCTATTGCCTATCGTTATTGTCTTCTGGGAGAGACAGAGAAGAAACTGATGAAGCATCCTCGTCGTGGTATTACGGTTGTTCGTCGTCTTCCGACTTTGGTGACGAGAGGGGATGAGAGTATTCCGAGTGGTGAAGCTGGTGTTACCCAGGAGTCGCCTGTGGCTTCTCATAAAATGCCAACTTCGACTATGGTTGCAGTAATCGTGGTGATGATTGTCGGCTTTCTAGCGATCGTGTGTGAGTGCTGATTCAATGAAATATGAATGAAAAAGACCGTGACTGATGAATCTATATCTGTTTCGCGTAGTGACATTGTATCTCGTGTGTCGCTCGCGGAAATCTAGGAGTCAGAAAGCGAAGAAGATAATTTCTTCACCTTTGAACGCCAAACACGTGAATCATGACACTATTTCCGATATCTCTGAGCCGGGAGGGACGCTCACACGAGTCACTACCGATGGAAGTTCCATTTGGCGACATGTTACTCATGATGACGACAAACGCACGGAATCTGTTGAACGACTCTCTGGGTGGGCATCACCTTCGGCAGAGGCGACGAACGATACTACCACCGCGAAGCCTTTGTTGAAGAAACCATCGAATTTGACGTCTAGTATTCAACGACGTTTGTCGAGACTTGGTGTACCTCCACCTCCTTCATATTCGCCTGCGTTTGCGGGTATTGGTGGTGTTGACGAGGAAATGATGGTGATGAAATATCCTACTCCATTGTCTATGCCTAGTCCTACCTCTGCGGCTCGCATGGAAGCAAGACCCCCTGTCGTCTCTGCGGCCTCCAAGTTGGAGGTTCCATCTTCAAGACCTTCCCGTACCTCGTCCATAATCAAATTAGTTTCAACCACGCTGGAGACCGTCCACGATTCACCTCAGACCCCTTTAACTCCTACTTCGGCACCAAAGTCGTCAGTAAAATTGATGACTGTTATCAATACCTTCACGCCTACACTTGATGATGAACTGCCTTTGACGATTGGTGATACCGTACGCATGTTGGAGGAGTTCAAGGATGGGTGGTGTAATGTCCAGTATTTGGGTAAGGAAAACGCGGCAAAAGGTGCTGTTCCGAGGTTTTGCTTGGAAGAGCGGCATACTGCTCCCTCGCACAAGATTTGCTGATATCCATGCCCCCTATGCATCATATTGGATTCCGACTTTGTTGGCCGTTGGAGGTAGTGGTACTCGTTGGGTATGTCGGGCCATGATAGTCTACGCAGGGTCGTTGGGCAATTATTCTGTCGTGGCCTTTGTCTGCTCACCTGATTGTTTAACTATTTATTTTTGGAAGTCGTTTGTTGTACTTTATCGCTTCAAACTTTCCAGAGCCTCGTGTTTGTCCGTATTCTTTTTTTTTTTCATTGTTCATTATACCTCGTCTTGGGCAATCACAGAGCTATGATATGTAATTTCTTTGAGTAGAAATTGCGCAGCTGCATCGCTTTTTTTTATTTTTAGCTGTAATTCTCTTTTGGGTCTGTTGTACAGATATATCTTGTGTTGATACCCCGTAGACCGGCAGAATGTAGATCGAAATTCGATGAGAAAAGAGTGCATTGTGAGACGATTGAGTAGAGTGCAAGCAATAACATACTGAATTACTGTAATACGAGTATCTATAAGCGTGTCTATTCTTCAGCTAGCACGACCTTTCGCCTATATTTGGCCTGATCCCTTAACCACTAGACAAAGGCACCAAAATGAGTGAAAGGGCGATGACGTTGGTGAGAATAGTACGTACGTGTCTGTAACCCTGTAAAGAGCCGATTTTTTCACCTAAAGAGCTGATGAGCGCGGCACATAGGTGAACTATCGTCTCAAATACCATAATAATCGGGAATTGGGCTCGTTGGGCTTTGCAGAGAGGCATCGACGCGGTTTTTGGCTATCCGTTTGTAGAATTCACGGTCTTTGGCGTCAATGAGGGAGAGCTTGTTGCGGTGAGTCATTCTCCATAGTGCAGTGCCAAGACTTGGCCCAACCAGAGCTCCAGCACCTACGCAGGGTATTAATACTAGGAATATGTAGAACATATCGGAGAAAACTTGCCAACGCAGCCAACGGTGCTGATGCCGTAGAAAAAGAAGGGGTCAATTCCCTGGCGAAAATGCAAGGTTGGTAAAAAGAAGTGTCACACTGGCAAAGCACAATACCATAATCATTTTTGTAGGGTCGGCGCCAATGTTGCCGAAATATGCCACGCCCCCAATAAAACCCAGGAGTGCACATGGAACTGTGGTAGCCTTGTGTATCAAAGTTAGACAGGCAAATGGAAGAAGTAAGATGCCATGGACTAACCACTTGCCACTTTCTCTTGCTCCCTCTAATCGCGAGGTATTCTCGCCATGAAAGACTCTCAGCGGGCTGCGCTGCGCTGGGAGTGGCGAATGTCCTACAAAGAGAGACCTTGTTCGGCTTTGCAAACTGGGGCTTGAACGCGAGGATAAGCGGGCGACAGACAGCTTCGCGCATGGCTAGCAGGAGGAAGAAGGTCGAGATCACGTGGCTGGGTCGACGGGCGCGGGAAATCTTTGCTGATCCTCATCATCCTAAATGCCCATGACGGGCCCCCGTTGTCGAGTCATCTACGCTGTGTTCCATGCCCTTCTGCCCTCCTTGCGCTGTATGCTGCACCGTATGCGCCGCGAATCTTCCCCAGACTCCGTTGAATTGTGTCTTTGGAAACCCAGATTCGGATAAAAGCCGCCCATTTGCCCTAGATAATCTTCTGGCCGTCGGCACCCTGTCTATAAAAAGAGCCCAGCCGGAAGAACCCTCTCTATGCGATCACGCTCACGAAGACGATGGCTGGCACCTCTATGATGGTTCTCGACACTCTACCTACCTACAGGAGGATGATGCCTCTCTATCCAAAATACTCTGGTTCTTGACAAAACATGAGTTCATCAAGATCACCTACAATATCACCGGTGAAGAGACGCTGACGCTGCGCATATACCTTGTTCCAGTCGACCTGAGCGGAGTCAAAGGAAGACTTCACCATAAAAATCGCCATGACAGAATACTGGGACCCGCCCGCCAGCATCTTCGGAAATTGTTACCCCACATTTCACTAAGTAAAGAAAGATGGTATGGCCATCCCGGTGCAGACAGTTCCACATCCGAAAACCTATTGGATGTGTCACCGGTGTGTGTTCACCGTTGAATGTATAGTATTCCACAGTTGTGACCCATCTCCAGGATAGTCGTACCCTCTCCGAAATATACGGTGATATTGCATCACCTGAAGTCGATCTCTCGAATCCCTGCTGTGATCCCGTGTCACGGCTACTTAACTTTGACGATGATTTGGAAGGTCTGGGATTCCGCAGTGTCTTATATCGATATCAACGTGAATCCATTGCGTCCATGATCACTCGGGAAATCGATCCTCATGCCGTTCGAGATCCACTCAGTCTCGCGTTGTCTACCATCAATGGCAAAGAATTTGACCTACTACCGGCAACAATGGAAGTCCGTAATGGTCGGAACTGCGTCGATCCGACCCGCGGTGGATTGCTGTGTGAAGAACTAGGTATTGTGCTTCCTGTTTCAACTTTCTTATTTCACCTGACGGTATCTTTCAGGTACGGGCAAGACAGTGATGATCTTGGGCTTGATCCTGTCTACACTCAAACAATTACCTTTACCTCCTGATACAATCGACGAACCTCCTGTCGTCCTCACGCCTCTCGCAGTCAAAACTTTCCCCTCCGGCCCCTATTCTTCCGCTCGACAAACCATCTTTCGTGGTCAAATAGAGCCAGATGGTTCCCGTTCACGTGTTCCATCGCTCACCGAACTCATGTGCCATATAGCACGAACTGATCCCCTTTGGGTTGTTCCCAACCCCTACTCCCCTCGTGGGCGCCGTCTCCATGAAAAATATCTCGAACTCGAGAACAAATTTGAAATGACAGAAATAAATGAGTTGTTGCAGCAGAACACACCATTTTACCTGCATCCTTTCGAGGCAAAGAGTGATAACTTTAATTTCAGGAGGAATAGTTCGACCCGCCCACGCATAGTATATCTTTCTGCGGCCACACTGGTTGTCGTCCCTCCAAACTTATTAAGTCAGTGGTATCGCGAGATTAGCAAACATTGTGAACGGGCCTTACGCGTGTTGGTCATCAGATCGGGAACGAAGATGCCTTCTGTTGTTGCTTTAGCTTCGGATTATGATGTTCGTATTCAGTTTGGTTCCGTATGGCAAACAACTCACGCTTAAGTCTTTCAGATAATTTTAATGACGTATAATCGTGAGTGACTCTTCATATATAAATCCCATGAAAGGCTTTCTGAATGCCGAATGCATAGGTTATACTGCTGAGGCAGCCCACAAGAATATTTCTGCATTGCACTCCTTACCTCCTTGTACATGCCCCGACATTCCCGGTTCTCGCATCCCAGCCTGTAGATGTCCTTCCCCCGCGAATGTCTCGCCACTACTCCGAGTGAGGTGGAAACGACTCGTTATTGATGAAGGCCACGTCTCAGCTAGTCTCTCCACGAATCTCGTTCCGTTCACCAAACTTCTCAGTGTGGAACGAAGATGGATCGTAACCGGTACACCTACCACAAACCTGTTAGGTCTCAGTTTGGGAAAGAACGCCATATCAGAGGTCGGTCCCCTTACTGGGTCAGGATCAGATTCAAGCGAAGAAGATTATTGGGCAAGCGAAACGGACGAGTATGTGCCAGGACAGCAGTCATACGCAAGCTCTCCCACTCGTTCATCCAAAGAAATCAGGCAAAGAATATGGAATAGTTATGATCGCGCCGATTTAGCCAAGCTTAACAACATGATTACACATTTCATCGCTGTTCCCCAATTTATCGCATTTCCAAAACTTCTTTCTCAACATATTCGCGAGCCGTTGTTAGACAAGAGTGGCCCTAGGCCAGGATCTATTCAGGTTTTGATGCAAGTAATGGAGATGATTATGATCCGACATAGAGTTGAAGACGTAGAGAGGGAGGTTGCTTTACCGCCTGTGGTTCATGAGTCGATTCTGTTGGATTTGGATCCTATGGTGATAAAATCATACAATGCCTTGCAAGCGACGATCGCAATCAATGCTATTGATTCGCAACGTACTGATCAAGTATGCTCTGCCCTTTCTTGAAAGTGTTCCATATTCTGACGTCGTAACAAACAGGATTATATGTTTCACCCTAGAGTAGGTTATTAGCTGATCTCGGTTACTATTCTGGCTAACCCTTTGCGACCCAGAATGCCGAATTTTTGCAAGTCACAGTCAAAAACATGTCGCAGTAAGAGTATCCACCTCGTACTTCCATCGCTTAGCTTATCCGTATCTTCAGGCTTATGTTCTGGTCTGTCAACGAGGAATTGTACAACGTTGACCAGCTCACGAGAGATGCACAAGCAACGATTGACTTAGCAATGAGTCGAAACATGTCAACTGAGGATATTCAACTTGTCCAAGAAGCGTTCAGGCACATGTGAGCCTGATAATTATCTTCTACAACATAATCCTAACTCGAATTTTGATCTTCTTGATTCCAGTCGGCTGGCTGCTGCAGACCCTGTGTGGAGATGCATTCAGCTTCACGAAGATGTTCCATACCGCGTTTATGATATGCCCCATAAGATATTCAATTCTTGGACGCGTGTCCCTGGATTCAAAGATATCAATAATCCCAGTCTGATCGGTCTCGTGCATGCCGATCGTCTACTCAAGCTTCAAAGCCTCACCTTTTCTCGACCCCTCATCAATGAAACTCTAATACTCCAACAAGGTTCAGAGGTAGTAAAAAGTGACAAGGAACACCGAGAAGCTTTTGAGGAATCGTACAGGCGGAGCAAAAATAAACATAGTCGAAAGTATTCGCATAGTAACGCGAAACCGGGTGCTGTTACAGCTGTTGCTGCTACGGACAGCGCGGATACTCATGCGGGTTTCAAGGTGGAGAATGCGGCCAAGAAGGCTATGGCACCGAACACGTTGAAGGAGATGAAGAAAGAATTGGATCAATCGCTTGCGAAGTTGGAAAGAGAGGAAGGGGAGGATGAGGATGAAAGCGTGTCAGCTAACACTGAGTTTAACACTATCAGTGGAAACGCGCCTTCGGTGCTTTTACGCTCTTCTTTTTTGGCTGGTGTGGCTGTTGGATCTTCAGCCTCGAGTAAGCTGAATTATATCATCAATGAAGTAGGCATCTACTACTGAGGGAATTATATTTTCGAGTTGCTCACACACCTGTCACAGGTTATGACACATTCGGCAAAGGAGAAGATACTTATTTTTTCAGATTCGGAATTAACATTAGCGCACGTAGCGGAAGCTCTGGAACTTATCCAAATCAAATTTTTACGATTCACAACTCAAATTCAACCTCAATTCCGTGAGCAACTTGTATTGACCTTTGAAACTTCCGAAACGTATCGAGTATTCTTGATGGAGCTTAAACATGGTGCTCGTGGATTGTAAGATTACTTCTTGGTTTTTGGCCCGGGCACTTTATTGATTCATCCAGGAATCTGATCTCGGCTTCTCGAGTCATTTTCTGTGAACCAGTGTGGCAAGCCGATGTCGAGAGTCAAGCGATCAAGGTATGACTTTGGGTCATGCTCACTATCAAACCGTCATTTAATGCGTCGTTCAGCGAGTACATCGTATTGGACAAACACGATCTATTACGGGTAAGTAGTCAAAATGATACTCCGCGATTATGTTCTAATCAAATTGATACATACTCTACTATCTTAGTTAAAACACTTGCCATACGGGGTACCGCTGAAGAGACTATGGTCGAACGACGGAATTTATTCAAAGGAAGCCACGATAAAGTCCCAAAGCTGTTAGAAGAATCTGGCATGCGGCATTTCATCGCGGTAAGTGTCGGAAATGAGAACGCGCTGGACCTCCTTTGATGTGAACGTTGCCTGACCCCTGTTTGTGTGATTCCGTTTTAGAATCCAAAATTCCTGGTACACGAACCGGATAGACTTCCGAAGGTCCAATTCCGCTTGATTCCGTCCCCTCGACAACCCTCTGTTTCTCCTTCTGAAGCTGTTAAGATCACCATACCGGGCGCCCATCCCTCTCCGTCTCCGTCGCGGAAAATCACGGACTCTTTGGTGAATGAACATTTTACTTCCACCAGTCGATCACTTGACGATCACAATATCCCTCCACAACGTGATACTGATATACCACCACCGCCTAAAAAACAACGGATTGTCCATTTTGGATGAATTGAATTGAAATGCGTGGCGGTTGGAGTTATTTTTAGTGTATTTGTTTCCTCATCTCCTTATAGAGATAGTGGTTAGATGAAGGCTCAATGCTGTTTCGTCACATACCTTTTATTTCTCTTTCTTAGGCCGCGATGGAAATGTGTTCCTTGCAAGTCACCGACAACGGAGCTTACATCCGGAGGATGCTTGGTGTTAGAAGGCGCGGAGCGGTCAAATTTGCTTACCCGAGGCTCGGAGCTGGTGATGCTCCAAAGGATGCTCCACCATCATACAGCTAGGGGTCAACCTGGCTTATTTCGCGCTCAGTACGGTCTACCTGCTTTCAGTGATACATACCACAGTAGTTGGTTTAATTGTCTTACGTATAGTCAATCCAGTACGTGATGAAGACGGCCAGGTTCAGCACCGAAAAAAGGAGAAGTTCATCCGAGCTGGGTGGAGTCTAACAACGATGTGAAAATCACAGCTCTTTCATCAAATTAGAACAGCCATTGTCAAGGTCACCATGCAATTCTCCACAACAGTCAAATGTATATTTATGTGGCATGAGTGTTACGGATGCTTGGTCAGTCATTTGATTGGCCGTCTACTGCGGCGTCTAACCTACCTTGTCCTCCGTGGTCCGTAATACCGCTCCGAAAATGAATAAAAGGCCCCTAGTCTATGCCGAGATGATTCTTACTTCTACCCCTCAACAGTACCTCATATCCTGCTGCCTTAAGGACCTGTCCGGTCCTCTCTACGATTGTTTTCTTCGGTCTTTCTTTTGAACACTCACTCTCTTTAAAGCATCCAGCTACCCCTCTAAAGACATTATCATGATTAACACTCGTCTCGTTTCTTTGACCACCTTACTGCAAGCCGTTGCTATCTTTTTCCTTGTTGTTACCCAAGTTCAAGCTGGGCCCCTCTCTATTCAAAAGAGAAAGACATTAGATGTTTGGAGCCCGAAAATCATTGTGCCCAATTCTTCTACGGTCTGGCAAGATGGTGCAAAAGAATTCGTCCAATGGTGAGCTCGTCGCCTTGAACTCTTATGGTTTCTCCAGTGGAATTGAGTTCGGGATAATTAATGATTTTATGTAGGGACACGAGCAATGCTCCGAAGTCAATTTCGAACAGAGGCTACGTTACGTTGAAGTTCAGTGAGTGTGAAATGCTTCTGCAACCTTCACTTAATCTGACATTACTCTCAAGCTCCGCCCAACGGAGATACGCCTCAAGTTAGGAAGCTTGCTGGTCCATTCAATTTAACGGATGGCAAGGTCACCTTCACTCTGCCAAATGATGTCGCTACCGGACAATTCAGCGTCATTCGTAAGTCTCCAGTATCCCAGGATAGACAAATATCAACTACATCTACTTCATTCAGTGTTCGGTGACTCCGGGAATGAAAGTAACCAGTTCCATATCAATGGTATTCCCCCTGCCGAAGGTCACACCATGGTTGGAGGAACGAACGCTTCCAACCCATTCCGTCGTTGAGCGCACCCCTCAACTGGCTTCGGTCCCTGAATAACAAGTACCAGCCGGGTGTTAACTCATGTGTTGCAATTTTAAATATGCATATTGGGTAGTGGATGTTATAGTACGGACTTTTGACATTTTTGTGATCATGAACATTCGTAGTTTTTTTTTTTTTTTTGTTTGGACATTATTTTTTATCACAAGTGTCGGACTTATTAGTGAGATTTTTTCTGCGCGAGGATTTGCGCCGGTGATAAAATTTTCTCTCCTGGGTGAGAACTCGTAAAGCTTTCCGTAGCAAGACGCATAAGGGGTGAGTAGACAAAGTAACCTCTTATGTAATGACTATATCAGATGGGTAAAAGTTACGGAAGAGGGGTTCGCAGTCGTTTCAAAGTCACTCCTGGTAAATAGGGCCCAGGTCATCACAAATTCATAATGGTGAAACTCAAATCACCTCCTAGTGCGTATGTCAAGCGTAGCCATCCGGGGAGCACTAACAACAAAGGAACAGTACAATCGATACAACGTGAGAGCCAGATTTATCGCACAAGGCACATACATGTATCTATGCGGGTTGTAACGATAATACATGAGACTAATAGTATTCGACAATTAAGATCTAACTAAAATTCAAGGCAAGAGAGGATAAACGAGTGGTGTCTACAGCCCGAAAAACAAGGACTATGAAATTGCAGAGAGTAATCATAACAAAGTCATGCATGGGTTAAGGTTGAGAGTAATATACAAAACAACATAGAAAAACCATTAAGTAGGGAGAGTTATAATCCACGGGTAGTCAGTGGTAAAGATAAATAATTTAACAAGGAGTGCAAGCGACTACTTCGACAACAAAGAACACAGAACACACACCGGAGAAAGCTACAGCGATTAGAAATACACGGTTCATGCACCTTCTCTAGACTGGTGATGCTTCTTTCTCGGGGATTTCCGCAGGATGCTTTTACCAGCCGCCAAAACGCTGTTTCTCTTCTTGGTTGGCGCCTCAGATTGCGAAGCGTTCGTATTTCTATGACTGGCATGTCGTTCCGAGAGATTACTCTGCAGGCGACGTAAAGCGACACCATTCTCTTCCATCGAGAAACCGAATCCTCGATCGGCCGAACGTGCACCGTTAGACATATCCGTCCGACTGCCCATACGTGCGTCCGTAGGTCGGTTCTGTGATGCGAGACTGGTTGTACGAGACAGGTTGTAGTGAGGGCGATGAGTAGGTTCCGAAGGTGGTGTGGGGGTAGAGGAGAATTTTGAAAGGTCAAAGTTAGGGTCTGATTTCAAAACACTACGGATAATGTCAAAGTCGCTCGGGAAATATACGAGCCTATACGCTTTGATGAGGTAACGGGGAGCGAGGGCAATAATCACGACGAGAGGGAATGAGCACCAATAATACGCGGACTGGAATAAGAAGTGGTTGTTTCCGTAAACCGGCGTACGGATTGATGCTGGCCTGATGGCATCGTAGATCGCCTGATCACGAAGTTATAAGGAACGGAATATGTCGAGTGGAGGCCAAATACTCACAGTATAAACCCAGACGAGAACGTTGCCAATGAAGACACAGAAGAACACCCAAGCCGTCCACGCACTAGTGTTAAGACCATTGTAAAGGTTGGCTGCGAAGACAGCACCGAACACCATCGCCTAAAGCAAAAATGTCTTAGCACAATAATCCCCATCCCAAATGTGGTTACACTTACTGTTGAAGCTTCATACAACGACACGGAATAGCCATCATTTCTGGCAGAGGGGGTAAAGTACGAATACCAAACCAGGAAGAAAATGGCAGCAGACTAGACAACAATCATCAGACGTGCTTGCCGATCGGTGGTCAATGTGAACCATACCTGGACGACACCATCGAACATAAAAAAGAGGAACCTTTTCATAGTGAACCAACTGCCCGTGCGACTATGCCGATATAGTTCGGGAAGTGCCATCAAAGCCTTATCATCTGTACCGCAAGTCAATGCCGATTGCAAATAATAGAAAAAGAGATTTGCTCACCGACAACCCGGTCAAACAAACCGATAGCAATGACAGGAGCAATCGTCCAGAACGCGTTCCAGAACAGGAGGTACGTATACTCGAATACACTGTTGCCAAAGTCAGTAAGAACACCTTGCTGTAAAAAAACAATGCACTTACTATTGGGCGCTCCAGCCATTATATATCTGGAACCACCATAGCACACCAACGCATACTATGTTCTTGTAGAAGAAGTTCAAGATCATGTTACCGTTCCTCGCATATGACCAGTGACCATGGACAAGTAACAACCGCTTTAGGAATCGGAACTATGAAAATTGGTCAGCACGCGGTAGAAACATCAATCGAAAGGATTTCACCTGAGCAATGGCATAATCCGCGGAGTTGACGGCTTGGAGTCCTTCTTCACCGGATATACCGACGCCCACGTCGGCCGCCTGAATCATACTAACATCATTCGCACCGTCGCCAATTGCTAGCGTCATGACACCCAGACCATTCTTCACCATATTTACGACAAGGGCTTTCTGCAGTGGCGACACACGGCAGCATATAACACCTTCACAGTGTGTCGCTAGACGAAGAAGCAGAGTCTTGTGTTGTTCATCTCCAAGAGCCTATTGCGAATTATGAATATATATGCGTCATGAAGATGGGATAGATGATACTTACGACTTCAAGGGCATTTCCGTCAATAACCAAAATGAATCCACCAGGTCTGTTTCCGTTGTCATGGCCCACAACGGATGATCTCCCAGAAGGAAGCCTTGCCCTATTAGTTCCAAATCCGTATGAAGTGGCGGGACCATGGGGTACCGCTGAAGAAGGCGGCGTGTACAAAGCCTCATCTACTAAATTCCCATGCTCATCCACAATCCCCGAATCTGGGAAGAACACCTGTGCAGCGTGTACAAACTGCGACCATAAAGGTCTCGCAACGTCTTCAGATCCTCCACGAATGACAATGAGATTTGACTCGTCGGAAATGAGATTGGTGCTACGACCGATGGCGATGGCGGTTTCCAATTTGTCACCAGTCGCGACCCAGACTTTGATACCAGCTTTCTTCAGATCTGCAATAGTCTCTGGAACACCATCTTGTAACTTGTCTTCAATGGCGGTTGCGCCAACCAAGCGAAGTTCCTGTTCTATTTCCGAGGCAACGTCGTCCATCTTCTCCTCAGGATCATCGAGGGCTACGGAAGCCGCGAGATACTCCGCACTCCAATTCTCGTATTCTTCCTCTGTTGATATTATATTGTCAGATATGCAAGGTAGAAAAAGAGAGAGCCGTAAAACGTACCCTCAATATATCTATAGGCCAAAGTAAGCGTCCTAAGTCCTTGGCTGGCGAAGTGATCCAGATGTCTCTCCGTAGTTTGCCTAAGCATATCAGCTTCAGGGGTAGCGTTTTTCTTCAGCCTCTCAAGGATCACATTATCAGCTCCCTTGGTCAACAAAAAGATCTTCCCCTCGCCCTTTTCGTCCATCTGCCTCACTATCACACTCATCCTCTTCCTCGCACTGGAGAATTCGAGAATGTTCAATAGCTCGTATTTCTCCACGACCTCTTGGCCAAACTGGTTGACCGAGAACGATTTTTGAAGCGTCAAGACTTCGTGGTCGCGTCCACGGAAGATGTAACCCATATCAGCTGCCGCCTGAACAAGAGCCGCTTCATCGGGTGATTGAGCCTTGTATTCAATCTCGTGCGTTTCTGGATTGACAGAGGCGATGACGGTGTGACAGAGTGCCAAAATCGTCAGGAAAGCATTCAGTCTACGAGCGTGAGCAGCTTCGGGGGAACCAGGTTCTACATTAGCGGCATCGACCAGCTCTCTTGCAAGATTGGCGTCATAGAAGTGCCTTCCATCCTGCTCAGCCTCAACCCCCAGTAAATCCAGATGTGCTCCGCGGAAATCGGGTGAAGAATGTGGTACAGCTGTTGATCCGGAATCGGTGCGTGAATGTGAAGAGTATCCTCCGACCGGAACCGGAGCTCGTGGAGGGGTGTTCATCATCGTGTCAGTCTCTTTATACGCGGGAGGCAGCTCTTTGCTTTCTTTTCCGGGTTTACGTTCGTTTGATCCGTCGTATACTTTGCCACCAATTGTGCATTGTCGGAAAAACATGGCATTCTAAATGTAACACTTGAGTTTCTGAGAATTTGCAAAGCAAAAAATACGGACCTGAGTTAAAGTACCGGTCTTGTCGGAAAAGATGTACTGGATTTGCCCTAAGTCATCTGACAAGTTCCAACTTCTCGCGATAGTGGGCTGGTTCGTCCGGGGGCAGTACATTTCTGTATCATAGTAAATGAAAGCTGCCTGGACGGTCCGCACGAATTCGATGGAGATATACAAAGAGATGGGAACGATGTTCTGAAATCTGCGTGGATATTAGCACCCCAAGTTAAGAGTCTAACCATATGACGACCTACGTGATCAGAGCAAAAACGAATGTAATTAAACCGTTGACTGAAGGCCTGTCGCCGTCGGAATCATCGCCCCATAACCACAATGCATTCCTTGGATAATATCGATGTTCCAACACGGAGTCGGCTATACCGCAGGCCGTGGCCATAAGAGCCAACAGTAAAAGATTTAGAAGTCTGTCACGCGAGTAAGTGAATAAGCGAGAACGTGGTAGAGGATAAAATTGCATACACTTGTGTATCCATCTGCCTTTCTACCTTGCTCCGCTTCGAAGGCGTGTTACCAGCATTCATGACAATGCGGGTGTCCTCGCCAGTGAAAAGGACAACACCAATCGCCCATCTTGTGTTTCTGAGTACGGTTCCACGTAAGAGCACCATTGACATGTCGACCGGGAATACATCTTTGCCTTTGCGTACAGCGGCACTGAGTTTGTACAAATTCGTGTTTGGTTTGTCGCACTCGATTTGAAGAGAGTTATGCGGCCCGACACAAGAAGACGCGTTGCGGATATAGGAGAGAGCGGGTAAACCATGACGGGACTTGAGATTGGTCTCTCCGTCAAGGCTCTTGGTTTCGATGTATGCGACGTTTTCTTCCTCGGAGGTTGTGCAGATGAGAATGTCGGCCGGAATAGGTTCATTTTCCACGATCTTGACGAAATCACCGACAGCGACGTCTTCCCAGCGTTTTTTGACCCAGTGAGGACGATTTGAATGCGCTCCATCTTGATGATGGCTGTGCTGAACGCCTTGCATATCTGAGTCGTCATACTCCACTTCAGCATGGTTGGGATCCTTCGCCTCTTCCCCTATCGCCTTGCCTTTGACATGTTTGCGCTTAGCGGATTTTGGCACGATGCCCCGGACGAAAGTTTTGCTCTTCGGAGTCATGGCATTGGCATTGACCCAGTTGCCCCCACTAATGACCCGCACCATCGAATGGTTCACCTGACGATCTGAGTGGTGGCGCTTGATATCTTCGTAGCCATCCTTAGCAGCTGTGATTGCCAATACAACGACCAAAGGAAGGATGACGAGGCCGGGGTTGATCGTCGAGAATTTATTTGAAAACTGGAGAATGGCGATTGCAAGGAAAAAGCTAGAGAGGGGTCAGGGACGGACCGGAAGGGGAAAAAGGGGGGACGGACACATTGGCAACACGCCTGAACTGCTCGAGGATATTCCGGGGGACGAACGTGACCACCGTGTACTTTGAGGTGATCACTTGATTCGTGTCATAGACGTAGTCCTTCAGCACCCTGCCCTTCGGGTCAAGATACTCTGCAGGCAGATTCTCGTTGACGAAGATCGTGCGCCGTGGGGCGGAGGGTCTCTTGCGCGAGAAAAAGGTCTCGACGTTGAAGGCGGCGGCCTTTTCGTACCACCGGCCGACCGCGCGGAATGGCCGCAGGTACGAGGAGCGCATGAGGGAGGGAGTGAGGAAAGGGTGTTTGGGATGTGTCAGCTAGGTATATGTTTTATGGTGCTCACATCCTGCTCGCCGTTTACTCTGTTCCCCATTTCCAACTAGCCGGAAAGAGTCAGTACCGCGTACCAGGAGCATGTACTAAATTCATCGGTATTACTCAATATCAAGAAACAAGCGTAGCCTAAGCGAAGTGTCACAAGAAACAAAGGGTCCAGAGAGACATAAATGGGTATCCGTTGCGCATCGCATTATGAACCGGTCCAGGTACAATATGCATCTACTGAGCTTGCTGCGGGGGCGCTGCTGCACTCCGTCCTTGAGCGCCAACAGCTGTTTCGAGCGGAAGGCCTCGTAGTGAATTTGCGCAGTTGTCTCAATCAGATCCTGCAGGTGGGTGCGGGTAAGGAAGTTGCGCAAGTTCACAAACTCGCAGTGCGTAGGGTCCTCGACGTTGACCACCCCCCAGCGATTCCTGCGACCCCGGACAGACTTGCCGTCAATCACCACGTTATTTTCAGAGCCGACTACGGCAAATGGAATGATCTCCTAATTGGGACATGAGTAAGCTGCTATGCACTAAGACTCCGGAGCACTCACTCTGATTGACTCATTGAGATGGACCTCCTCCTCATCATCCTCATCAGTATCGAAGGGGTAAAGCCGGATATTATGGTACAAAACCTCCTCGCGAATCTTTCGGCCCTCCCATCAATACCCGAAGAAGACATGCCAAAAAAAAGGATCTACGCACCTTGGCTTTAAAGCGGTCACGCTCCTCCAAAGTCAAGCTGTCACTCTTGGCAATAACAGGCACGACGTTGACAACATCACTCAATTTCTTCATCACGATAACATCAACAGGACGGAGGCTGTGGCCGGTAGGGTTTACGAAGTAGAGACAGCAATGAATGCGGGTGTCTTGAATGTAACGCTCACGCTGAGCAGTTAGCTCCTTACGCAAGTACGCCGAGTGTTGATCTTTGATGTATTTGATGATGGGGTCCCAGCTAGTCGAACCGCTTGAATCAGCCACTCATTTTTTAATTACGATCCGCACGTACCATCCTTCGTTATTGATCTGATCTCCATATCCAGGAGTATCTACAATATTCAAGCGAAGTCTGACGCCATTCTCAACAATAACTGTGTAGTGGGGCCAAAAGTTAGCATCATACTCCGAAAGAATATGAAGAAGAGATGAAAAAGAAGCAGGTGAGGGGTCGACACGTCACAATCCTTAAAGCATAGGATGCGTAAACCGCCAGGAAATGATTACAACCAGCGCGAATACAGCGTTATTACGCCGAAAAACGCGGCCGCCATAGAGGGGAAACTCGACTGGTCCACACCAGATTCCCCAAGCTAGTGACAGATTGTAGTACGACACTCACCATGAGATGCAGCTTGGATCTCGGTTGT
This sequence comes from Agaricus blazei, assembly GCA_029719445.1. Lineage (NCBI taxonomy): Eukaryota > Fungi > Basidiomycota > Agaricomycetes > Agaricales > Agaricaceae > Agaricus > Agaricus blazei. The sequence goes on along the minus strand of SSNC01000002.1, from coordinate 2,139,413 downwards.
CTGTCTGACAGGCTCATCAGACTGAAGGCGACCCTTCGAGTCAATGAGGTGCGACGCGAAGATGGTGTTTATAAGGGTCGATTTGCCCAACCCAGTCTGGCCTATAAAGCGAAAAAAGATGGAAATATCAGTATATGCTCCCCAGTTGTACATATCTATACGTGATCCACGCGTCTAGGGCCCACAAAATGATCCCTGAGGCGCCGTGAGCCTCCGAAAAGGCTCGTTGCTACGCCCCACCCAAGCCTTAACTCGTTGCACATATCGCTCCCGCAACCTTCCACACATGCTTGCCCAACAACCCCTCCCCAAGCCTCACACACCCCCAAAACCAAAACACGAAAACAAAAAAATGCCGCTCACCGACGACGATAACATTGAACTGGAATCCACGCTTCAAGAGCTTGTGCTCAATCTGCTGAGTGATAGAATCGAACCCAACATACGACTGAGCGCGAATTTCTTCATTAGTAGCCATATTCGCAAGTATCAGAAGGAGGGAAGGAGTGTTTGGGGTGGAAGGAAGGTGCTTGGCTGGCGTGTGCCCTAACAAAAGTTTCGAACGACTTCGTGGCACAAATTTAGACGGTACAAACAAACGTAAATACTTTTAATTAGCCCCTCTTTCCAGAAGAACGTTCCCGTTGATGGTTTACTATTTGGCTTATGCGGTAGTCTCGCTTTCAAATAAGATTCGCACTAAGCCATATTGTTATCATAAGTCTGAAGCGAAATCTGCAGGTTTGGGTGTTTTTTTGACCTCCTAGCAGCAGAAACTCCTGAATCGACCAGAAATTAGTATCTCTCCTTACTGCCAAGCCTATGAGAAAACGACCGCTTCATAGGCGGGTCAAATACCAAGGTGTCGTAATTTAAATTATGACACATGTCGTCTAACTATTATCATCTTACATGAGACCATTGGCATCATGAACATTGCACTGCGGCGTTAACATCCTAACTTCATCCTGTAATAAATCGACTTATCGATGCACTAGCTTTCTTTCAGATTACAGCAGAAATATGAGCATATATGGTCCAAAACCCAACAGCAAGTATCATGATCCCGATCAACGCTATTCATTCATCTGTCAATATCAAGTGTCATCTCAAAATTTTTCATGCACTACAATCTGATAGCGCCATGGGTAACAACAAAAGGTATCAAGCGCACCGACAACCAGTACAGGCTATTCACACATTCATAAAACATAGGAAAGACAAAGTGATACAACATATACACTAGCAGACACAACCCAAAAAAAAAAAGAACGTCCCAACAGTTAATGAAAATCAACTCTGAGCCATCCTCCCTACTCTGTTAGCCCTTAAGCAAGTAGTAGGCACCATCCCTTTTCCTCCAGAACCATTTTTACAGAATGACCAGCCATCATTGTACATTGTTAAAACCTTCAAATAATCACCAGGGTGAACCGAGAGCTCATCCCGCTTGCGCGGCTCAAACCTAATCTTAGCCACCGCACCATGAGGAAACATAGATGATACAAGATCATCTTGTACAGGGTTGCGAGCGGAAGGTCTTGGGTATGCAGGCGGTGTAGGTGTCGGGTCGGCTTCAAGGTCCCTCGAAAAGCTTGCTCCTTTATTTCCCCTACCTCCCCTATTCCCCCGCGAATTACGTAGCCGCTGCCAGCGCTCCGCAATAAACTCCATCCTCTTCTGCTGTCTCTGAGTCACAGACTCCCGCACAACCGATTTTTCCCCGATAAAAGGTGTGATCCAAGCACGGCAGCTAATCCGCTTTCTCTTCAAACGCCACCGTACAAAAACAATTACAAGAAAGAGGCACAACACTAGGCATAATAAAACGATGCCAATGATTCCTCCAGCAGGTAATCCCTTTTTGCCACTCGGAGGAGAGTCAGAGGCTGAAGCAGTCGAGGAAGGACTAGCCGATACATTTGAGGAGGTGGCAGTGGTCGCTGCCGAGACATCGGGAGGCGATAGATCTGACATGAGTGGAGTTGGGGAAGTAAACGGTGTGGTGGTAGTTGGCAAGGAATCCGTAGAAACCGGGCTCGAGCTATCAGGCGTGGGTGAGACTATTTGGTTTCTGTCCGTCGAAGGCTGAAAGGTAGCTGCTGATACAACAGCTATAGTGCGCACAACAGCCACCGTGGCAGTTACTGTCGATGTCTGCATGACCGTCACACTGACAGTGGTGGGTATCTCTTGAAAAACAGTCGTCGTAGAAACTTGAGGTGGTGGAAAAGAGTCCGGGTCATTAAGTAAATTCCTGATACGTTGAACAGTATCATCATCGACATAAGTCGAGTTAATGACGAGCGTAACGCGGGACCCATCAAGTGTAAGCGACATCTCTATGAAGCGTCCTTTAATTGCATCTGCGGAGTAATATGAAAGGATACTCACTGAAATTAAACTCCCAAGTTCACAGCAAACTAAAAAAAAACGACCTGCGCACTCGAAGTAAGAAAGGAATGACAGAAACAAACTAGCTTTTCCAGAGCTGTCCAAAAACGAGCGGGGGGTATCGGTGTGTTTGACTAGCAAACACACCAGGTCCGAGATGACGGAAAAAGTGGAGCGACCTGGGAACAGATGAAGTTGAGTACAAAAGGTGTACACAAACCCGCACTAGGCTTGTCATCGGAGCAGATGTCTCCTTAATGATGACTCTCATGCACTCACTGATCACCGTGAATACCTCCCAACATCACATTCGTTGCATCAATTTGTGATGAACCCCACTTCGTCCTTCATGTTTCCGCTATATCAATGTTGCACCCGGTCTCATATGAATCCTGTCTGCTTTGCGGGTGAGTCACGTAACCGCCTTCGAGCACTTTCGCGTTCCAGGTCCATTGACTGCCCAGCTGAGCTGTCGCTTCTTGAAAGGACATGACATCAAAATGTCCGACGGCATGTATCAGGGCGGTTGCTTGACACTGAATGCTGTGATTGCTCCAAGAATAAACTGTCGACTGACTAGGTAGCCGGAAATGGATTGTTTGTGTTCCGTGCCCACGATCAACCATCAATTGAGTCTAGCTCGGACTACTTTGATGCACCTCATTTTATTAAATTTCACCAGTCAACTCACCAGCAATCCAGGTAGCAAATCCTCCGGTTGCCATAAACTCGGAATACTGAGACCGGCTCTGCGAGAATTCATCATGTTCGTGATGTCGATCAACAACAGGTAATGAATGATGATGGTTCACTGATGATAAATCACGCTATGCTGTGTATTGAATTCGCTATAGTACAAATAGTACAAAGATAGAAAAAAGAACTCCATTGATCATGAGTGGCTCCGACATTCAACATTCAGTATTAGCCTACTCTTGTTGCTCATGCTTGCGTTTACGAACCACAGTATAGCGTTCGGCCTCCTCATCCGCGGGAATAGCCTCAAATTCCCCGGACACGACACCTTGCCTCTCGGGCAGGTATTTCTTGCGTTCCTCCCGCAGAAGGTCGAGATCATGAGCGAGTAAACCATGCCCCGCAACTGGCCCCCAATAAGAACAGCCAGCCAATGAACCAATGATGCTGTAAAAAAAATGAGTTTAGCGAAGTGGAACGCAGAGATCTGATGCTACATACCAGGTTCCCACAAGAATTGACAGGTAGAAACGATATTGCGAATACCATTTCGGGGCTGAATGTCTGATCAGCGCTCAAGTTTCGAAAGTATGATGTGATACTTACTCCATCCTGCAATTGTCGCTTTTGAATCCGCGTACCAAAGGATCGTAAACCCAGCCCATTGAACTATCAGAGCCATGGTTGGCTGCATTCCACCGAGGGTAGTCCATGCGAGAAGCATTGGCGCAGTTCCGAGTGCAAGGCGAGTATAGCCTTTTTGTCCCCCATATGCCGCCATCTCCATGCCCCAATGCAATGCACCTTTATTCCGGTTTGAGCCAGTAGATGAGCACCATTTTCGGAATAGCCTGCTCCTTGTCGGACTCACCAAGAAAAGAGAGCATAACTGCTCCGTACGTTACTTGGAGATTGAGGGCTTGGTCGAGTACTGTCAATGCAACTCCAGGGTCTATGCCAACAGCGACGCCATGAATAGCCAAGCTCGCTTCCCTAGCTAACCAAATGGTCGTGAGTGACGAGCCAACGTAAGGAAGGCCCCCTATATTCAGTCAGTCAATAGCCGACCCACGAGTTCGCTAAGGCACCACATACCAATCAATCCAAGCATAAGGACCGGTTCGGGAACGGCCCTCAAATTTTTGGTCGTGATACCCAGCTTACACAGGAGTTAGCTCCTCCAGTGGCGCGGCGTTATATGCGCGAGATCCGCAACTCACAAAAGATTCGACTGCTTTGGTATCAGAAACCGCATCAGTCGTGACATTGGCACCGGCGATAATCTTAGCGACGTCCGAAGCAGTACCACCAAGTTCTTCCTTCACGTTGGTAGCTGCATGTTCGAAAGTTTGACTTGCAGGTTTATTGGATACCGAGCTCGCCACCAGTCGTTTTTGGATCACCAGTGATGGGGTGAGAACCCTTACAGGCCTAGTTATGGACAAAGGACGACGAAGCGCTGGTAAAGTAGTCCTCCCAGCGACAGGTGGGAAGCGATAGGTGCTCCTGCGCAGCGATTGGCGAAAGAGCGGATTCATTGTGGGATTCGAATGAGATGTTGGCATGTACTTATATCAGAGGTCGAGCTATGACGTCACTCATTATGCTTCTTCCTCGCAGGCAGTTTGTCAACTTCGAATTACCCCGCCCAACACCAGCTCTAACCCTCGTGTTACCAAATAAATTACTATGGATTGTGCTCAAGCAATCGACGTGCAGCAGTGCCTTATAGGAGAATCAAAAAGGCATTATGAGACTACTTAACGGATTAGGGGTTCGATGAAAGAGCGTGACTCTTCAAGTCTCGCTTTGGCCTGCAAAGCCGACCGGCCTTCTAGTTGGTACACCTCGCGATAAGTGGTCTTGATGCATCAAAGAAAATGATTATCGTGTTTGTCACCTCGGAAACAGTGTAATGTTGTAGGGAGAAATATTTTCAGTTTCAGGTCCATCAACCTCCTTCAACGTTGCTATAGTCATGCATTAGACCGCGCCACTGATTCGTTAGCGTTGGGAATAATTCGGTAGCCTTTCTACCCATGCATCTGTTGGGAAGGGTTGATGACTCTTGATTCAGCCTTCCCGCCATTTGTAAGGTATTGGGTAGGTCAGTAATTGCATTCAGGAACCCGTGGTGACTTTTGCTGCGAGGCAACCCGTATTCCGATTTGAAGTGATGATAAATTGTTCATGGCCGATCCAGTGGCAAAGGCAACTGGATAGTAGAAGTGTTAACAGTAAGATAAAATTAGGAAAAGGGCAACCAATGGAATCGGGTATGATGCTAGGGCACTCATCTGTCGCGGAGTTGTATCCAGACTAAGTGAAATAGCCGTATCGAGGCATATATCAAATGGTATGCCTCATTATACAGAATGTGTCCATCTTTTGCCTTTTGCTTTTGATGCTGCCGTCAAGTACATTGACAACGCCGTCAGTTCGCAAAATGGTCTGGAGAAGTTATTTGAAACGTTCGAAACGGATTGCTTTCACTGGCCCCGATGGACAAGGATGTTCTAAACGTTTAAACCACTTCATTTCTGGCGCGTTCAAAGGGAACAATATTTCTCCAAGACTATAGGTTTTCTAAATTAGCACACGCATATTTGATGGTATTCACCAGGCAACGATGATGTTCTAATATCGGTTCTATCAAACCTTTGAGATAACGATGGTTATGTAGCGCAGAATATTGCTCAAGCTGAACGATAGTGCCTGCGAGAGGGTGAGAAGGAGAGAGCCGAAAATAGAACAAGTAGCAACGGTGTGATGGCCCTGGCGACTCCTCACTTAACTAGCGTCACTCTCTTGTCGACTCGTATTGTCTATTGCGTTCTTGTTCATTTCCATCCTCTTCTTATAAGTCTAACGTCTCGCGTTGACTCCATCCTCTCTTTTGAACCCCTTCACGAATCACCACCACCACGCTAGTCCTGGCGACTAGGACATTATCGTTTCTATCGTTCAGCAGACTATATACTCCTCCTGATGCATAGCAAGTTCAGCAAAAGAAGAGTCCATCGGAGGGCACCAAGCGTTGGGCTGGGAAACGAGATACAGAAAAGGGATTTCACGAGTCCAATCACCCTCACCGTGATTATTCCTCATGATTCAGATAATAATACACCCACCCCGATATCACAACCACCACCGACTGTATTACCACCAGAGGATCCTACTTCTACTTCATCACCTGTGCCAACCGCCTATCCATCTCCTCCGCCCCCTTCACCTCCCTCAAGTATTGTCCCGCCCCTGGCGGACACTTCCTCGCCCTCATTTTCCACCAGTGCATCGACATCATCGACACCAACCTTGTCGGCCACAACAGCTAGTGTAACCATGTCGAATATTCCCGCCGGCGTCATTTCAGCCGGAAACGAGCCTCAAGACGTTGACCACACTCCCAAACTCTCATCCGGCGCAATCGCAGGAATTGTTATTGGTTGTCTTGCAGTCCTCATCATTGCCGTCGTCTTGGGACTCCGTAAACGAACGGTCAACAACCGATTAAAACTGCGTGGGGTCTGGGCTGGTTCTAAATCACTCAAACTGCGAAATGAAGGCGGTCAATCAAGATATGAGGCCATGCCCGATTTGGCTGCCAATGGACAGAGCTCGGGAGAAACAATGGGGTTTGTAGGGATGCAAGGTGCCTCGTTTGGACCGCCGACATCACCGAGGGCGTTGCCCTCTGCTTACGGCTCTGAGGGGGTGAGCAGCGGCGAATTGGCAAGTCCGAAGATACCTGTGTTGTACGAGACAGTGGTGGCGCGGTCGTACGTGCCGACGTTGCCGGACGAGCTGACGATAAAGACTGGGGAGAGGCTGAAGGTGCTGCAGGAGTTTGACGACGGGTGGTCCGAGTGTATGAATGCAGCTGGGGAGGTCGGCATGGTGCCGCTGGAGTGTTTTGGCAGGCAGGGCGGGTTCGGGCGGCAGACGAGCCTGGGACGCTGAGTTGATAGATGTTGATACCCATATACCTACCTCTCTTGTACTTACATCTTCTATGCCACGCCCCTCCAGGCTCTCTCACTCTGCCAGCGATGGCCTCGTCCTCAACGGCAAGTCCAGCATGAGCAGCCTCATCAGCCAGCTGGGCAGCCTCCAGGAGAGCGAAGGTAGGCCCGTATCTCCGTCTGCAGGGCATTGTTGACGGCTGCGGTTCAGAATTCATGTACCAGCTCTTATCTTCGATGCCTCGGTCGCAGCTCTCGTCGCTTCAGCGCCGTATAGCACCTCTGCTGCAGTTCGACGTCGTCGGCGTATGTCTACCCACGGTTTCTCTCCGTCCCATGTATGCTTATTCCGTCACCAGTCTCTACCGATCGAGGTTGCTCTCCAGATATTCTCCCATGTCCCACCCTTTACTCTCCTCACATGCGCCGCTGTGAGTAGAAGATGGAACGTGCTCGCCAATGACCAGAGTCTATGGAAGGCTCTGTGCTTCGCCAGAGGTTGGGAATGGCGTCAACACATCGGACCAACTGTCCTCGACTCTCACAGAGGATTCTCTAACGGGCAACGAACAGGAGTTCCAATGATTGATGGCGATAACGACGAAGGTATGGGCGATTCCGACGACGAGGGTGCCGCAGGAAACGCCGTCGAGGATTCTGGGTTCGCCTCATTCTCCGCGGCCGGTTCTCCTCCGTCTGCCTCTTCCTCGCTGCATACAACAACGGGTTCCACCTCAAGACAGAGGCGGAAGACCACCTCTTTTTATCGCTCGGTCCCAGTTTCTCAAATCCGACGCTCTCATTCCGCAAACGACCGCCATTCGGCACCGCCCTCTCTTGCTACTACCCTGTATGACCTTCGGCCGGACTACAAACTCCTATTCCGCACGCATATACACCTACGTAATCGTTTTCTCACATCATCCTATCGTCTTAGTGTTATCCAGACACGAGGAAGCCCATCAAACGGTCATGATAACATGATATACTGCGTTCAACTTTACACTTATCCTCAAACGAACAAACAAGTTATATTCACTGGGTCTAGGGATAAAACGATCAGAGAATGGAATATGAAGACGGGTGAAGTGGAGAGAGTGTTCGAGGGGGAGCATACAGAGAGTGTCCTGAGTCTCTGTGTCAAGGATGGTTGGATGGTCAGTGCTGGAAGCGATTGGAGAGTCGTCGTTTGGAATCTGGAAGGGGGCAACGCGGTCAAAGTATTGAGAGATCATTCGGATAGTGTTCTTTGTGTCAGGCTTGACGACCAAAGACTCGTTTCCTGTTCTAAAGGTGCGCACGCCTATGTAAGGCGCATATATTCATGAGTCGAATACTAAATTCAAAGTTTTTGATAGACCGAACCGTGAGGGTATATACCTTCCCTGGACTAGACTTATTACACGTGCTTGGAGGACATCGTGCAGCTGTTAATGCTATATCACTCAATAAGGATCTCGTGGTTTCAGGGTCCGGTGACAGGTCGATGAATGTATGGGATGTCAAGACCGGAAAACTTTTGCGGACTTTTGAGGATCATCATACCCGAGGGTAAGTCTTACGCGCTCTTATCTTTACGCGACGCGTATCTCTAAACACTATTCTTATATTTACAGAATTGCGTCAATCGATTTTAAATCACCGTACATCGTCTCTGGATCTTCAGATAGACACATCCGTCTTATAGACATGAACACATCTCGAGGGTGGTCAACATCTCCGGAGTATGATACCCCACCCGTCGCACCTGGACCAGGGGGTCCATCGCTTCCTCCTGCTGGTCGTTCTGCCGGCGGAGTGGGGCCCTCGTCTCCCGAACCATATTCAAATGGAAGAGGGGGAGGTCTGGTAACGCATATGTGCCAATCATGCGGGAGTATCGAAATGCAGCCCGTTAGATGCACATCTTCCTCAAATTCAAACACTACGTCTACTTCCACTTCGGCTCTTGCCAACCCTTCCTTTGGACTGACTCCATCATTCTACACTTCTCCTAATCGGCATTTTCAACCATCGTCAATGTTGGCATCATCATATCATCATCATAATTTCCACCTTAATCATCGCTATCTCTCCACATACAACAACCACTTCACTACCACTCACACCAACCTTGTCCGTTCCGTAATTTTAGGCCCCGAATTCGTAATCACAGGTTCTTATGATCTTTCCATTAAAATCTGGTGTCGTCAAACAGGAATGTTGATAACTGATTTGACTGGCGGCCATATTGGAAAGATATTTTGTGTTGCTGCGGATAAGACCAAGGTTGTTTCTTGTGGTGAAGATATGAGGATATGTGTTTGGGATTTTGGTGTTGGGATTGAGACTGGGTATGTTAAAACTGAGTGGTGAGGTTGTGAGTGGGGATAGGTTAAAAACTCTTTTCTCTTTCATTATTTGTTGGATGGAATACGCATTCTTTGTAGTTTTGTCAGATTAAAAAAGTGGCTCTGGTTTTTCGTCGACTGGAAATGCTGGCAGGTTCAGTAGACGGTATTATTAAATGGTTACAATACACGAACGGCTATGCAGTGTGTTGACCTTCAAGCACGTCCCAGAGAAGTAAAATTATATGCAATAAAAGAATGACTGCTACTCGGAACGAAATACTAAAGTTCAACATTTTAAATATTGGTTGGGCGAGAAGTCCGCTCGTCATCCCGGTAATCCGTGGTATAATCAGGCGGCGGTTCAAGATTCAGGTTTCGTATCCAAGGAGACGATTGCTGGGCTTGTAGCAATGATACTTCTTCAGTCAGCATTCGGATCTGGTCTTGCAATGCCCGAACGTTGACAGTTGAGGGTGTTCCACCCGACGACGGCGACAATGCCGTTCCCTCTACTCCCTCCGAAGCCGTAGTCGAACCTGTTTGGGTTGTTAAATCTGCTTTTAGATTTTTTATTTTCCCTTTCATCAATGTCACTCGTCTTTGAAGTTCTGCTTGTCGTGTTGTTGGTAATTTTGGGTGATCGGGATTGGAGACGATGAAGGATGTGTTTGTGCTTGGAAGTGCGCTGGGTGAGTGACCGGGTGGTAGGTTGGGGGGTCTTGGGGTCTCGTATGTTTGCGTTAACAAGACGCTAGGACTGGAGGGAGCCCCTGTTTCTGAATATCCGCCCATTGGATGCGATTGAGATAGAAGGGAGAGAAGGGTCTTGGTCGACTAGTAGTAGTATGGGATGTATCGCTGTCAGAATCACCAAGGAGGTTGATGCGTTTGATGTTTCGGCGGCGTTGATGGCGGGCGAAGTATAAACAAACACCTATTGCCGCGAGACAGACTACACCTCCGATAACACTGCCGACTATTACGCCAACGGGGGCTTTGGAGCTGTTGGACGGGGGCGAAGAGGTAGATATAGTAGTGGGTGTTGGCTGGGAAATTGTGCTACCGCTTGATCCCGTTGAAGTGGTGGTATCTTCATGACTATTGATTTTTAGCTTGCTGGAAATACGCCAAGAAAGAATTCGGGACTCACGTATAAATTGCGTAGTCAAAGTTAAGATACGAATTTGTTGTGAGCCCCTCGGTAACAATCGCGAAGTGGTGATTACCGGGAGGAATGTCCGTCTTTGAAAACGCAAGAACGTCATATAGGATATCTGTGCTCGTGGAAGGAACGTGATTGAAGGCGCCGACCGCTTTTCCATCTAACTTGAAGATACAGTTCGTCTCGGTGGTGATACCAGGACCTGCGTTGTTCGCCAAAATTAAAAAGACGTAGATTGCGATTCCTGAAGGAAGAAGAGTTCAGGAATGATTCCCGACAAAGATTGTATGGATTGCACTCACCGTCAAAGTTCATTGTAACATTTACTGACTTGAGGTCAGGATTATATGTCGCAGAATGGTACGTGTTGTCTCTTGCGAGCGATTTGTCTGGGTTGATTGAACAGTCACCACAAGTCTGGTCTTTCCATACACCCAAGCTTTCTGGTAGAAAAACGGGTAGATGTCGCGTTTCCGAGTCGCCGAAAACGTCATCAATGGTCCTGTTCGAGACTCCAGCCAAGCACTGGTTAAATAAAAGAGTGAGCCATAGAAAAGAAAGACGGGCACCCGGCCGGCGAAAAAGGGTGAACATGGTTGTTGGAGTCAGTGCAGCATAGAAGAGCTGTGGCCCCAAAAATGCTCGAGCCCATGATTGAGAGGCTGATACACATCGCCTTCGCTGGGGTTTCACGGCCTTGGATACATACAGCGCCCGAGCACGGTTTTGATCAAGACTTGGTAGGGCCGACTGTCGTTCTCACGATATCGGGACCCTTGTAACTATAAATATAACTCTTTTTCTTTGGGCAACCTCGCCCCAGGCATGAGTCCAAATCCCAGGTAAGCTGCCACTACTCACACCTGTTCTTTAGGACGTCATTAAATCGACACCTGTCTACCATTCCAATGTGACGCACGCAGCAAGACGAACTTAGGGACTGGTTCGTAAAAACTCCTGTCCTGAGGGCGTCATGACCTGCGTAAAATTCTTCCAGTATCAATGCACCTTTATGGCTTGGTTAAGTTTGAAGCTGAAGAAGACTTCTTTCTATGTTGCCTCTCTATTCATCTAGTTTCTCAAAAACGGTTGTCCCGTAGGGTGAGTTACACTTGGCGCACGTTTATCTTTCGGCTGTAGTCCCATCGTTCTATCTTTATCTCTCCAAGTCTAGAACAATTCGGGGGCTATCATAACTCAAATTTTCTTCGTCATACTCTCTAGCTGGTTATCCGCTATTCTATTTTGTAACACTCATACGTACGTCATCTCCAACTTCCAGCATCACTGAACGCTGACAGACTCGAAAGGTGTCAAAGGCACCGGCGGGATAGCTTGTTAAAGTAAACTTGGTTGCCACCACCACTGCCGCTTCCTACCGGGAATACTTCCAACGCCCTACCCTGTGATGCAATCTCACCCAAATATACCAGTTTACTTTTTCGCACCCGGAAGATCTAGAGGTACGGAAATACCCGAAGCTTATCAGACATGGTATATGGGTGGCCGAACTATCTGGTTGGTTCATCCGCTACTCGCGCATAATGATCGGTTGTCCCTCGAGTAGGGACAGGATCGTCGCCGCCGACCCCGCCGAGAGTAGTTCATGGTAAGCCTTAATAAACCAGGTATTGGCAAGCTTTCCTCATACCTCAGCTCCTCCTACTCCTCCCTTTACAATGCGAACAGTGACGAAAACCACAAATATTGACGCAAGTCTTACCTCCAGAATAGGTGGTGTTCATGATTCCCAGGATTCCGAGCTCGGAACGCTGGTTCCAGATGAACCGCCGGAAGGAGGGTGGCGAGCCTGGGGTTGTGTTGCCGGAGCGTACGTGTTTTTTTAGCACTTGCCTGAGATATGTCGACGAATCTCTGGATACCTTTTTGCTCACCCTTGCTCTAGGTTCTGTATCCAAATGGTTAGCTTAGGGTATGTCCCATCTCACAGGGCTAAACTTTTGAAGGATTCCTAATGCGCGCATAGGCTAACGAATTCGTTTGGTGTCTATCAAAGTAGGACATCGAGGCTTACGGTCATTTCTCAGACATTCAATTTTCTTTAGATTATTACAGCAGATTTTACTTGACAGAAGAAAACCCCTCAGCGATAGCGTGAGTTACCAACTGTGACCAATAAAGTTGTTTTCATTCATTGTAATTTCTAATTTTTTAGGTGGATTGGAAGTGCAAACGCCTTTTTTATAACTGCAGCAGGAGTAATCTCCGGACGATTGTATGATAAGGGTTACTTGTAAGTAAGTTTGATTATAATTAAAATGCACAGGCTGAGTTTTGCAAAGTTATCACCTCCTCTATGGCGGATCTACCTTGATGATTTTCTCTCTCTTTATGCTATCTTTAAGCCAGCCGAACCATCTTTATCAGGTGAGGTTCTACCCATCATCCATCATCATATATCCTCACGAGAGTAGAATATCCTCGCCCAAGGTGTAGGTCATGGCCTTGGAGCTGGCCTAATATTTGTGCCAAGTATAGCCATTACATCTCAATACTTCCTCAAAAAGCGAACCCTTGCAATGTCGATAGTTGCTGCAGGGTCCTCGTTTGGTTCAATAATTCATAACATCATGTTAAATAACTTGTTCCCGAGGCTTGGATTTGGTAATACTGTCAGAGCAAACGCGGGTATGATTGGTGGCTTGCTCATACTCGCTTGTCTCCTATTACGGACGCGGCAGCCTCCACCTACAACTGTTGCACCCGTCTGGAAGTCTGTCAGGAAGTTTTCAACAGACTGGCCATACGTAATTTGCGTCCTAGGGTAATCACTGGTCTTTCTAACCATAACTTTGAGCTTTTTCTGACGAAGACCTTTAGGTTTATGTCACTGACGATCGGTATATATTTTCCATCGTTTTATCTCCAGTTGGACGCCGTGAAGCGGAGCTTAGGCCAAGATTTTGCATTTTATGCTGTAGGTTAAACTTTTTCTGATCGAAACAAAGCTGATATGACCTGCCAGCTGGTGATCTTGAATGCCGCTAACTTTGTTGGCCGTGTTTCTCCCGGACTTTTTTCGAGATTTATTTCTGTGCCTATCATGGTGGTGGTGTGTACCCTTGCGTGTTCGGTACTGATGTACGCTGTAATTGGTATAGCTACCATGCCTACCTTCATTGTTTTTGGAATATTGTTTGGCTACTTTTCTGGAGCGAGTAAGTGCTAAATTTTTACGCTCCACTTTGGTGACTGATTGAGGATTAAGTCTTCTCGCTTTTAGGGCCATTAATTCCCGTATTATCTGATGATACGGATGAGATAGGGTAAGTCAGTCCTACGCTGTTGTGAATTGTGGTAGGTTCAATTGTGGTCTTCGTAGGTTACGAATGAGCATTAGCTATGCTATGTTTGGTAAGTAGAGAAGTCTACCTGGATGAACCGTTACAATTCTGACCCTATGTGTAGGACTCGGCGCCCTTGTGGGTAAGCTTAATTTGTTTTGCCTACATCTGCTCAGACGGATTGACCTCGTCTATCAGGTTCACCGGTGCAAGGTGCTCTATTGGGCGAGGCATTTGTGTGGTTGAGACCTGCCGCTTTTTCGGCGTCATTTTGCTTGTTTGCCGCTATCTTGTTTGGAGTGATGACAGTGCTTTTACGACGGAAAAATAAATTTGCAGCTGAGAGTAACGCTCAAATCCCGTACATACATAATCCTTCAAAGTAAAATGACTCTTGTACATCGATAGATTTCAGAGTCTCGATGGCTGTAAAGCTACCATGGACATTTTAGGCCGCACATTGCGAGCTACAGTATAATTGCTGACTAGAATTACGTTATGTCAAAATATGGCACACACCCAACCATGTTACCAATAGTTTTTGAAATCCAGTCCACAATGACTATATTTTACGTTCTTCTCCACTGTATATGTGTGGTTTTTGGGATTATAATTAACAAAGACAAACCTATAGAAACTTTTTCTAAGTTCTGCTTTTGCTCACACTCTGGGTCGAATGAAGCTTCAATAAGCATAAAATTGTCTGGATGTTCAGGCGCCATGCAGGGAGACAGATTAGGGCTCGAGCAAGTTCCATAGAACTGACGCAGGGGTGCGCTCAAAATAATTATGACGATCTAAGCGACACGTAGTTAAGTGCGACTAGTCCGTATCTGCCAATACAAATTGAACTAAAAATATCGATTGTGCCTACTTTTCATACTTGGTTTGCGTCATTGCATCTGCATTACTACACACCTGCAATGATTCGTTGTTCGAGACTATTGACTACGAACCCTATTGTCGCCGGGCCCTAGGTAGGCCCAGCAGTCGCTGTGTTGACACACTGGTCAACAAGAAGCTTCTCATTTACATTTACCGCGACGAAGTGTCAAAAAAAAGTTACCATCTGCCGTAGAAAGCAAAGTCACTGCTCACTTCTTAACTGCATCCCGCCAGAACTTTGCTCGGCGGTAAACCCGAAACTAGATCACTCGACCCTACTTCAGCGATAGGGTGTTCAAACCTGGTGAGCTTGGCAACGTACGTAACCTGATTATGACACCATTTCTGATTAGTGTGTTCCCATGTGTAACCCTCTCCTACCTCGATCAACAAACTAACGCCTTCGAGACCAACACCATATCGATCGAGGTCACTCCTGCCAAAGAAACCGCTTCTCCCCTACCATCCCCCAGATAACTTGAAGGACACACATTTTTCAGCTCAGGCTTACGAATATTTATACATCATTTACGCTGCCATCTAAATCCAATCAGAAAGGTTGGTATCCTGAAAAGCTCTTCCAGTACTACCCAGTGCCCGGCCAAAGGGATAAGTGGAATACATGTCAAGATTATGACAGGGATTTACGTGTCATGGATTGATGAGCTGACAAAGTATTGCCAACGGTTTTCGTAGGTTTATTTTTGCTCTTGAAACAGCTGATAGCAGTACGTGGCTACAGGTTCGTCTCGGCTACTCCATTCTTGATAGCATCCTACCAATGGATTGGACTCGCTACCGATACGACCGATCAATCACTCGGCCAAGTTTAAGTTGAGAAGCAACGACCCATCAGTGGCAGAACAATCTTCCCTTCTGGGTCCTCGAATCTCAAGGATACCGCCGTTATCTGCGGGGACGACCAACACTTATTTTCCGGCCGTATTCCTCAGTTAAACGATTATACCCATTGGTTTCCTATGCGATCGGCCCGAGTCTATCAGCACACTACAGCTCGGTTTCGAGCTTATTTTCTATACCCCCGACAAAGTACTTCGATAGTTTCACCAAGTGGAAGGTGTCGGAAATACTGTCCTTGCTTTTCCAAATCGGTCAAGTCTTGTTCCCAACCTCATATCAAACCATCAAGCCGGTATCCCTGTCGCCATTACCACGGGTCTGCTTCTTGTCTTCATGCTCACAATGACGCTACCTCCGACTTTTGAAATTTTCCTGGGAGCAGTTAGTGCCCCTGAGCCCCTCAGTACACATATCAATCTCTGCAGGCATGAATATTCTATCACACTTTACTTGTGGTTACCCAGTGCTTCACCTCGGTATCCGGATCACTCATAGGTCGAACCCTTCTTTAAGTCCCCAGCTCTTTATCCTGAGGTTTAGTCCTCACTTCCTTGTATTGTCGTCATTATACCAATTACCAAACCAAGGCCAGTCTTGCTTTACCCTTCTTCGCGCTTAATCACAGGGCTCAGGAAAAGTAATATTTCTACACGAGTTGGGACTTCGAGCTTCCAGAACGTCATTCGTGATCTTTCTTGAGGTTTGAGTGGTTGCTACCGTTTCACTGGTCTGTAGCATATAGAAATCGGCATACAGAGACTTTTATTTCCTTAGACCGGTATGATAGTGATAAGACGACTTCAAAACCTCCACCGGAAAATTATTCTAGTGCGAGACTATCAATAGAAAGTTATTCAATTGGTGGAACTCACTCTGTTCTACTATCAATGTTATGACTGCCAGACACCTCCTATTCCCGAGATTCAAAGACTGCAGCCTATTCGTACACCGTGACGTGTAGAGTTCCATTTGGATTTGCGAACACCGACTACTATTCACCTCTGTCCACTTGGCGGACCAGCAGCACTGACGACTTCAAGCTCAGATAAATGGCCACTCACACGTGATCATCGACTTCGAGCCTCAGTTTGAGGGTCGGATAAATTCTCTTCACCGCCAAACTTGACTGTTACATTTATTGTCGGGATTAGACGTTACCGAATTGTGAGTATCACATTGCGTGCGAGCCTCTTGTCCGGATTGATTGAGCAGTTGCCACCACTCCAGTCTTTCCATACACCCATGTTTTTGGAATTGGTAGGAAAACCAATAGTCATAGGGTCGCCGAAACTGTCGTCTATAGTCCTGTTCAAAAACACGGCCAAGTACTAATACAGCAAGAGAGCAATTCAATCCCCTGTTAATGCGAAGCTTCCATGTAAGCTTATCGTGGCGGAGTGTCAAAAATTGCCATGGAACGGAAGGCTATTCACTGCTTGGTTGCGACCCGCGATGACCCTCCATGAAACATCGCCCAGCCCTTCTCCAACGACAGGAAGTTCAACCCTGGTGAGCTCAGCATACCTAGCCATGACAGTTTCTAATGCGTTTTCGTTTCCTCATAATCAGACTTCTCCAAGTTCTACCAGCGCACCAACGCCCTCGTCCGGCAAGACACCAACCCAGGCGTATCCTGATGAAAACGTATTCCATACTACCATCCCCAAAATAAGAACATATTCCTCTAACCCGGTAAATCTTCTAATTCTTGGATATTTAATAACACATCATTTACGCGGGCAATCAGGACGTTTGGTATCCTGGAAAGCCGTGCCAGTACCCAGTGCCTGGCCAAGGGGATCACTGGAATACATGTCACGGTTTGATGCAAGATTATGACAAGAATTTATGTGGCATGTGGACGGATGAAGTTGACAAACTTTTGGTTTTTGTGAGTCCCTTTTTTTTTTTTTTTGAAGAGGTTGCAACTTCCAAACATACATGTCTCCAGGCAGGTCTTTTCTCTGCTACAGTTACGCCATTCATCATCGAATCCTATACTTGGCTGGGTTCAGATCCTATGGATACGACCAATCTGCTACTCAGCCAAATATATAACGAACTGAGAAGCAACGGATCTACTGGGAGAGAACAATTATCATCTTCTGGAACCTCAAGAATACCACAGCTGTCGGCGGAGAGGATCAACACATGTTGGTTTCTGAGTCTCACCCTCAGTTTAGCAACTGTACTCATTGGCATCTTATGCATGCAATGGGTCCGAGAATATCGCCGCGATATAGCTTTGCCTCAAGCTGACTTGATGTCTCTTCGACAAATGCGTTTTAATGGTCTCATCAAGTGGAAGGTGCCAGAAATTTTGTCGTCCCTACCCTTACTCCTCCAAATCGCTCTCATTTTGTTCTTCGTCGGTGTTCTTGACCTTTTATGGATACTAAATCACCGAGTCGCTATCCCTCTCGCCATTGCCATCGGTCTACTTCTCGCCTTCATGTTTACAACGACACTGCTTCCCACGTTACAGATTTTTTGGGGCGGTCGCTGTCCCTGTGCCCCTCAGTGTGCCTATAAATCACCCCAGGCATGGATATGCTATCGCATTTTTCTAGTGGCGATACAGTGCTTCAACACCATATCCCGGATCACTCGTATTTTGGAATCCTTTTTAAGGCCTCTTCGACTTTTTTCTCGTTGTCGCGATTGGAATCAATATGATTCCGCGTGGCAAAAATTAACAAAGCGAGAACATCATCACAATTCACAAGATACCGACGGAGAATCGGGAGGAGAGGACGATCTTTCGAGTGCCCTTGTTTGGATGACTCAAAACTTCAAAGAGAATGCGAATGCTATTCAGGCTATTCACCATTGCCTTCAAGATGTACCTCTGTCTACGGCAGCGCACGTCGTCAGCACCCTCGATCACCGGGTATATGAACGGTTGAGTTTCATGTTCAAGGCCCAGTCGCTCAGGTCTTACACGGGAGAAACTCGATTCTTACAACCACACAGCGAGCTCAGACGAGATTTGATTATGGCATACTTTCATGAAATACATCGACCACTCCATCCCGCGTCAGCCGTTCACCAACTCGAGTATGTTGTGCGGCTTATCAATAGTTCCGAGCATTGGAGGCTACGTCCTTATATTGAATGGCCCGTGCAAGATATAAGTGCTTACCCCGAAGGTACGTTGCTCGTCTCCCGGATTGTAATAGCTATATCACTTATTGAACAAAAACCAGATTTGCTTGACAAATTTTTACGCTTGATTGCAGGGCTTAGGAACAGTAGTACCTTTACACGATTCGAGACTTTGGGCATTTGGAAGGTCATCCATGACCTTTCTCGAGGTTTAAGTGAACGCGACCATTCATCTGGCAAAGTCAAAGTTCAGCTTATATCTATGTTGATTCGTCGACTCAACCAATGGTTGGTCAGCCCCTCATCCCACGTTAGTCTCAATCGTTCGGAACGTGTCAAGATGTGCGTACAGGGACTCATCGACCTTTTCTTCCCTTGGCCCGGTATGATGATGAACAGACTCCAAGATTTCGACCAGGAAATTACCGTAATATATACGATGATGGGGTCTGTCAATAGACTATTGATGGACATGGTACTGGCGGGAATGGATGGGACGGTATTGGATTCATCTCACCAGGATGGTTGGTTATCGTTGAATCGTCAATTGGATCAGTCGTGGAGTGAGCACGAGACGCAGGAGTTGGATAGTCCCTGGTGACATTTCGGTTCTATTCTTGACGAAGCGTGTTTGAAGGAGTTGCATTCCAGTCACTTCGGATATAACATTTTGTTTCTATTGTTCTTGGTCCATCCTTCCATCAATCTCGTCACCTGTCGTGTGTGTTTCGGATTCTTGAAAGTCAAAGATGAGACACTCGAAGGGTTGCAACCTGTAGAGTTGGATGTGTGGCCACTGGTTGTTTTTCTGGTCGTCACCCTTGTTCATCTGACGGATTAGCATATATAAAACCTCGGATTTTTGTAGCTGTGTGTCCATCAAACAGAATTCGGTCTGGCAGCAGCAGGTGATCTAAAACCGTTAGTGAAGGGACCTTTCAAGTTACCACGTAGCATCGTCACGTAGATCGTGTTGTGCTGAATGGGGTCGAGTTATACCGGGTGGATTCCAGCTGCCAGGACGCATGGCCGATGCTGTTATCGTGTATCGGAGAGGCTAGCCCGACGGCGAGCACTCGCCGCTGCAATTGAGTTTTACGTGGTGGTATAAGTTCCTGCAATGACATGTCGCCTGTAGGATCTTGTCATCTTGGATTTTCGAAGCCATTTTGATGTATCCCATTCTTCAAGAGTGAGTTGAGAGAGGGCCAATGCGGCTGTTCGGAACGATGCTGGTTGAAGTGATAGACGACCGGCAATCCCTATCCAATACAGCAATAACTATGCCGAAGATGATTGGAAAAAATTCAGAAAGATAGAGAGAGAAGGAAAAAAATGGAATACCCCGACGATAGTTTTTTTTGGTCATTCATCATGCTGTGGAGATGGGTTAAGTGGCGACCTCTGCGATTAATTTAATTTCCGAGTTTCTTTCTTGAGCCTTTCAATCTCTTTGGACAATTCGTTTGTCGATCTCGATCACCTCATGTTAAGTTTAATCGACCGTGGAGACATAAAGGCCACTTCAGCGGTCATATTCGACACATGTTTTTTTGGCAGGGCAACGGGTAGCTGTCGCGTTACGAGATCATCAGAAACGCTATCAAGAATCCTGTTTGAGATTTTAACCAAGCACTGAAAACAGACAGCGAGCCATAGAAAAGAAAGAAGGGCATCCAGCCGGTAAAAGAAAGTACACATGGTGGTCGAAAGTCAGCAGAGCACAGATGAGCTACAACTCTGAAGAGGCATGAGTCCATGGATGTAAGGCCGGTACACATCGGGCTCACCGGGTTTCACCAGTGGTTGGAAACAGTGCCCGCAAACGACCTGATACATAATTGGTAATTGTAGTCTATTATTCTCACGATAGCGGACCTCTCGGATCAACCAATAATACAAACATGACCTTGTCTCTCTTTTCTTGGACAACAACCTCACTTTCCCGCCTCAGTCACCCAAATCCCAGGTAAGCTTCCACGCTTCGCATCCTTTCTCTAAAACATCAATGTCCCTTTTCGAATCAACACATGTCTCCCGTTTCAGCGTGATTTACTTAACAAGACAAATTTAGCTGGTCCGTAAAACTCCTGTGTTGTAGGATATCATGACCTATATAATCTCCGATCTCAATGCATCTTTACGGCTTGGACTGTGATGCCGACAAGAACAGCCTTGTATTTTCCAGCTCTGACCGTTCCATGGAGTGACTTGTATCCATCACTTCCTGGCGCACGTTTGCCTATTTGCCGTAGCCTCATTGTCCGGTTTTTTTCTTGCCAGATCTCCAATCATTCGAAGTCTATCAAACATCAAAAGCTGTTCATCATATCCTCAGGCTATTTGTTTTCTACTCTACTCCAAGATGCCCGTAGTATGTGATCTCAAAACTCCTTGCATCACTGAAAACTGACAAATTCAAAAGACGTCACTAGCTAGGTCCACACCCTTGATCCAACCATATGCACCGACGTCACCTCCTACCGAGAATCCTCCTATTTCTCAGTCCTGTGGTGTTATCCCTAATGTACCAATTCACTTTTTGCTGAACCGGGAAACTTTATTGGTACGAAAATACCTCACGGTCGTTCGTTAGTCACGATGTCAGGATGACACAGATTATCTGGTCGATTCACCCGCTACCTGTGTGTGGGGATCGGTCAAGCCCGAACAGGGACTAGGGCGCAACCCACCCAACTGAGGGTAATCCATGGTAGGTTTGAATAAATAAGCATGAGCCAAATTTCTTCCTCCCTCAGCTCCTTCTACATCCCGCTTCTTCACGGACAATGACAGAAATTTCAAGCTTTGATGCAAGCCTTACTCCCAAAACTGGTAGTATTCATGATGACCAGGAGTGCAAGCTTGGTATGCCAGGCCTCGATGAAAGTCCCAGTCTCGATGAAGTGCCGGAAGGAGGATGGCAAGCCTGGTGTTGTGTTGCGGGGGCGTACGTATAATTCAGCACTCTTCTGTTGAACGTGTATGTTGAATTCTTTATTTCTTTGTTCGCCCTTATACTAGTTTCTGTATCCAAATGGTTGGCTTTGGGTACGTCTTATCCCACTGGATCATATATTTGAAGTAGTCCTAATGCATGCTAGATTAACTGCGTCATTTGGCGTCTATCAAGGTAGAACATTCAGGCTTATCGTCAATTTCAAGGCACCCAATTTCTTTAGATTATTATACCAGGTTTTACATGACAGAAGAAGATCCCTCAGTGATATCGTGAGCCGTCTGTTATCGCGATTCAAGTCGAGTTCATTTACCGTGGTTTCTAATTTTAAAGCTGGATTGGGAGCACGAACGCCTTTTTGGTAATTGCATCAGGAATATTCGCCGGAAGATTGTATGATAAGGGTTACTTGTAAGTTCAACAACGGTTTAAATTCACTGGCTGAATTTCGCAAAGTTACTACCTCCTTTATGGTGGATCGACCTTGATGATTTTCTCTCTTTTTATGTTATCTCTAAGCCAACCAAATCATCTTTATCAGGTTGGGTCTTAGTTCTCATCAATTATCATATGTCCTCACGAGAGTAGAATTTCCTTACCCAAGGTGTAGGACATGGCCTCGGAGCTGGCCTGTTGTATGTGCCAAGCCTGGCCATTACATCTCAATACTTCCTCAAAAAGCGAACTCTTGCAATGTCGATCGTTGCTGCAGGATCTCCATTTGGTGCAATAATCAATCCTATCATGTTAAACAACTTGTTTCTACGGCTTGGGTTCGGTAATACTGTCCGAGTAAATGCAGGTATAAACAGCAGCTTGCTATTACTTGCTTGCCTCCTACTGCGGATGCGGCAGCCTCCATCTACAAATGTCGTATCCATCTGGAAGTCGGTTAGGAAATTTTCAACAGATTGGCCATATGTTTTTTGCGTCCTTGGGTAATCGCT
Organism: Agaricus blazei; assembly: GCA_029719445.1. Classification (NCBI taxonomy): domain Eukaryota; kingdom Fungi; phylum Basidiomycota; class Agaricomycetes; order Agaricales; family Agaricaceae; genus Agaricus; species Agaricus blazei. The sequence goes on along the minus strand of SSNC01000002.1, from coordinate 2,116,804 downwards.
CTTCTGTTCAACCTTGTCATTCCACTTTTTCTGATGAATGTTTTAAGGTTTGTGTCGCTACTGATTGGTGTATATTTTCCATCGTTTTATCTCCAGTTGGATGCCATGAAGCAGGGCTTGAGCGAAAATTTCGCATTTTACACTGTAGGTTGAACGTTTTTGATTGAAACGAAGCTGATGTATCTTGACAGCTGGTGATATTGAATGCTGCTAACTTCCTTGGTCGTATTTCTCCCGGATTTCTTTTGAGATTTATTCCTGTACCCATTTTGGCCGTGATTTGTTCTTTCGCCTGTTCGACATTGTTATATGCTGTAATCGGCATCACTACGGTGCCTGCATTCATTGTCTTTGGGATATTGTTTGGCTACTTTTCTGGAGTAGGTAAGTGTTGTGGGTCTTTCTACAATCCACCTCGGTGACTGATTCTGAGGATCAAGTTCTAGCACTTATAGGGCCATTAATCTCCGCATCATCTGATGATGTAAGTGAGATAGGGTAAGTCATTCCTATCCCTTATCGATTATAAGAAGTTCATTTGTGGTCATCGTAGGTTACGATTGGGCGTCGGATTAGCTATTCTCGGTAAGTAGAGAAGGATACTTGGTTGTACCATTACACTTCTGATCTTATGTGTAGGAGTCGGTATCCTTGTGGGTAAGTGCGGGTTACTTTGCTTATATTTGCCATGAGGGGTTTATCACGTCTGTTAGGCTCACCAGCGCAAGGTGCCCTATTGGGCAAGGCATTCGTATGGTTGAGACCTGCTGTTTTTTCGGCGTCGGTTTGTTTGCTCGCCACAATTATGTTTGGGATAATGACAGTATTCTTACGACGGAAAAGACTTTCTGCAGTTCAGAGTGACGCTTAGGACTCAGTGTAGATAGATAGTGCTTCGAACTGATTAAACCTTGGATGTTGATATAAATAATTAGGGCCCTAATAGCTGTAGGAATTACTGGTTATATTGCAGATTCTGTATTACGGGACACAGTGTAACGGTATATAAGAATTGCACTACGTTCATATAGCGGACACTAAAGATAGTCACCGGTGACATTTTTATTCTATTCTTGAACCAGCGTGTTTGAAGGAGTTACATTCTAGTCACCTCGGATATTATATTTTACTTTCATTGTTCTAGGTCCGTCCTTCCATCAACCTCATCACTTGTCGTGTGGAAAGCCAAAGATGAGAGATCTGAAGGGATGCAACTAGTAAATTCGGACGTGTGTCCACTGGTTCTGATGATCTTCATCACATTGTTCATTTGACGGACCGGCAAATATAATATTTTGTGTTGTTGTAGCTGAGCGCTGAGCATTCAGCAAGCAGAAGCCAGTGGACTTAGACCTTTCAAGTTGCCACGTAGCACCGTCACGTAGACCTTGTTGCGCTGAATGGTGTCAAGTCATACCGGGTGGATTTGTCTTGTATGGAGGCACTGTAGGGATGAGTAATCGGCTATGCCCGATTCGGCCGACCACCATCCCTCACTACAACCACCATCGTCCCAAATGCCTGCACTTGCTTCCCCCCAACCAGCACCCTCATGTAAGCGGCCTACACTCAAGACGGCTCGCAAAATTCAAGACAATGTTAATTTCCGAGTTTCGAGTCATCGCGGGGACGAAACTCAATAGAAAACGGCCACTCTTGGCCTTTGGATTCGCCTCTCTGATGTACGACAACAACATCGGCCGTGTACTTTGGCCGCTAGGGACTGGAGTAGAGAATGGCTCTCTCCTCTTCAAGGAGGAGGACGAGGAAATTATTCGTGTCTATTCAGTTAGACATTGGGTACGAATTTTCATTTCTTTTTTTTCATCGTCAGTGGCTTTCGCCACTCGACCATCTACACTAAAGAGATCTGTATTTAAAGGGCCTTGCTGTAGTATGGTACCCGTCAAATAATCATCCGTTTTCCTCCCTCGTTGTTCGATCAAAGATCCGTTTCTATCACAAATATCTACACGTCAAGATGAGCCCGCCCTCCAAGCTTTTGTTTCTATCTCTCCCTGTCCTCTCGTCGCCTTGCTCCCTGTTGGCCTCTTTTCTCGTCGTCTCGGCACTCTTAAAACTTCGCTCCTGGTTCTGAAGCCTCGAGGTTGTTTCGCCGACCTCACACCGTTGAGCATGTCTCTGACTTTTGTTCACATTTCGAATGTACAGGGGCGGTGATCTAGTCAATCATAATTAATCCATCAAGTGCGCTATGATTAAATTTGCACTGGTCACCGCATGTTTGACCCTTCTTGGTGTTGCAGTCGGACAACAAACACTCACTTCAACGATTCAGTCAAGCCAGGCCTCTTTTTCTCAACACAGCTAGTGTATTCCGCCTGCCTAAGCCGACTTCAAACCTTCAATACCGACAAGAACCTGTGCACACATTCTCAAAGAGAGAAAACATCTTTCATTGTTGGCCTAGTATGATCCAAGAATACAGACTGATTAATTCCGTCAGCAATTTTTGATTGACTTGGCACCTGTGTGGCATTGACAGGTGCGCAGGATAGAACAACTGTATTCAGTTCATGAGAAGTGCGTGTTGATGTCACTGAAAAGTATGTGTGTTCTCCAACAATATGACATCGACAGAACGATCTCAAGGCTTAGAACACTGGGGCGAAGACCTAGCTGCCAACAGCAAGAGTATCAGGGAGTACGATGAGCAAGGCCAGTACAGCAGCCAGGAAAAAAGGGATAGGGACGAGATAGACAGAGGACCGCACTCGGAATTGTCAAGCGGAGGTCGAGATGAGAGAAAATATGGGGGGCGTAGGTCAATTGAATGAGCAGAAAAACGGGATGATGATTCGACACATATCCTACTACAAGTGTAGCTCTTATGTACAAGAATATTAGTGTAGAAAGTCGACAACGAAAAAAAGATATTAGATTTCGCGCCCTTGCGTTCAAATGAATAGAAGTGAAGATTGTATCTCGTCCTTCTCCTTAGAGGGGCAAGGTCCGTTCTTTCCTCCATTCTCCAGCTGCCTGGCAGAATGCATGGCCGACGCTGTTCACATGCATCCGGGAAGCTAGTCCAAAGGCGAGCAGCCGCCGTCGCAACTGAACTTTTCATGGTGGTAGTTCCCGCGATGACATGTCGCCTGTAAATCCTTGTCATCTTGGATTTTCGGAACCATTTTGAAGTATTCTGTCCTTTGAGAGTGTGAGTTGAGAGAGAGTCAATGCGAGTGCTCGGGACAATAGTGGTTGAAGTGACAGCCGATCAGCTATCCCTACACTGTACAGTGACAACGATGTCAAAGATGATTGAGTAAGATCCAGAACGGTAGAGAGAGAAAGAAAGAAATAGAATATACCAATGATAATTTCTTTGCCATTCATCGTGCTGTGGGGTGGGTCAAGTGGTGACCTATGTGATTGATTTAATGCCCGAGTTTCTTGTTTGAGCCTTCCAATCTCTTCCGACAACTCCTTTGTCAATCTCGATGACCTCGTCCTAGATTTACTTGACCGTGTAGACGTAGAAACCATCTCAGCAGTCAAATGCTGCATATGTTTTCTGGTGAGAGGAGAACAGGTAGCTGTCACATTACAGAGTCACCAGAGAAGTCATCAATGGTCCCGTCTGAGATTCCAGCCAAGCACTGATAAAAAAAAAGACAGCAAGCCATAGAAAATAAAGCAGGGCACCCGGCCGGTAAAGGATAATGTGAATAACAAACTCAGTGACCGCGTATAGCGTGATGATCACTATATTTAAGTACCTAATGTGAATAACAAACTACCCTATAGTTAGCACAGCGTGGACATAAGTAGTATGATCTACTCACCTCAGTGACCGCGTATAGCGTGATGATCACTGAGGTGCTTGGGTGGCTTGTACCGCCTTTTATACCCGGTCAGTTCGGCATCTAGAACTGTATAGTTATGGCAAATAAAAGGGATGAGAGGAAAAAACAAATATTGGAAATAGAAAATGGGGTAAGGGTAACTGCGGAGAAATACAAGTCACAATCTATAATTAAGAAGAAGAAGATAAAAGGGGGTAGAAACATGAAAGGGTCATTTTAACCCAGAAGGAAGAGAGATGTCGGTAGGGTGAGACGTCGAAGTACTTACAACAAAAGAAAATACACATGGTGGTTGAGAGCCAGCACAGCACAGAAGAGCTATAAGGTTGAAAATGGCTACAACAAATACGAGGAGCCTGCGCGTGGACAAGGGTTACATGCAGGCTACTCTGCTCAATGCACATCAGATGCGTAGAAAGAAGCCAACATGGACTCAACGCGGAGAAGAAGCCTGCCGTGGGGCTCCTCGTATTTCTGGTAGCCCGGCTGAAAAGGCATGAGTCCGTGATCATAAAGCCGATATACATCGGGTTCATTGGGTTTCGCTGGTTGGAGATAGCACTTGCAAACGATCTAGACACCATACATACTTTGTTGTAAACTATTCTCACGCCATCCAACCCCTCGGATCTACAAATAATACAAATATAATTGTCTCTCAGCTTTTCTTAGACAACAACCTCACTTTCCTGCCTCAGACATCTAAATCCTAGGCAAGCTTCCATCTTTCGTATCAACAACGTCCGTTTCCGAATTTACGCCGGTCTGCTATTTCAATGCGACCTCCTGAGCAAGACAAATTTAATTTGTCCATGAGACTCCTGCACTGTAGGATATCGTGACCTGCGTAATCACCAATAGCAATGCACCTTTACGGCTTGGACTATGTGATGCCGACAAGAAACACTTTCTACTTTCCCGCTCTGTCCGACCCATGGAGTGACTTGTATTTACCACTTCCTGGTGTACGTTCGTCTATTTGCTGTAACCTCATTGTCTGGTCTTTTTCTTGCCAGATCATTGATCATTCAAGGGCTATCAGAAATAAAAAGCCGTTCATCAGATGCTCGGGCTATTTATTAGCATACTCCAAAATGCCCATGTAGTGATCTCAAAAATTTCTGCATCAGTAAAAACTGTCAGATTCAAAAAACATCACTAGCTAGGTCCACACCCTTGATCCCACCAAAGGCATCAACGATATGACTGACTGAAGGTGATTTAGCTGCAATCACCCGTTACTGTACCAATGTTACCTCCTACCGAGAATCCTTCTATTGCCCGGTCCTGTGATATTATCCCTAATTTATCACTTTTTTCCGAACCGGAACATTTAATGGTATGAAAATACCTCAAAATTATCAGTCACGATGTATCGATGGTTTGGGCTACCTAATTGACTAACCTGCTACCCTTGTGTGAGGGTTGTTTAAACCTCAAATGAGGCTGGAGCGCAGCCCACTCAACCGGGGGTAATCCATGGTAGGCCTTAAAAAATCAACGATAAGCTAGATTTCCTCCATCCTCAGCTCCTACAGCTCCCTTCTTCACCAATAATGACGGAAATTTCAAGCCTTGATGCAAGCCTTACTCCCAAGACTGGTAGTATTCATGATGACCAGGAGTGCAAGCTTGGTATGCCAGGCCTCGATGAAAGTCCCAGTCCCGATAAAGTGCCGGAAGGGGGATGGCAAGCCTGGTGTTGTGTTGCGGGATCGTACGTATAATTCAGCACTCTTCTGTTGAACGTGTATGTTTAATTCTTTATTTCTTTGTTCGCCCTTATACTAGGTTCTGTATCCAAATGGTTGGCTTTGGGTATGTCTCTTCCCACTACATCATATCTTTGTTGAAGTAGTCCTAATGCATGCTAGATTAACTGCATCATTTGGCGTCTATCAAGGTAGAACATTCAGGCTTATTGTCAACTTCAGGCCACCCAACGTTTGTAGATTATTACACCAGGTTTTATATGACAGGGGAAAATCCCTCAGTGATATCGTGAGCCGTCTGTTATCACGATTCAAGTCGAGTTCATTTACCGTGGTTTCTAATTTTAAAGCTGGATTGGGAGCACGAACGCCTTTTTGGTAATTGCATCAGGAATATTCGCCGGAAGATTGTATGATAAGGGTTACTTGTAAGTTCAACAACGGTTCAAATGCACTGGCTGAATTTCGCAAAGTTACTACCTCCTTTATGGTGGATCAGCCTTGATGATTTTCTCTCTTTTTATGTTATCTCTAAGCCAACCGAATCATCTTTATCAGGTGGGCTCTTAGTTCTCATCAAGTATCATATGTCCTCACGAGAAATTAGAATTTCCTTACCCAAGGTGTAGGACATGGCCTCGGAGCTGGCCTGATGTTTGTGCCAAGCCTGGCCATTACATCTCAATACTTCCTCAAAAAGCGAACTCTTGCAATGTCGATCGTTGCTGCAGGATCCCCATTTGGTGCAATAATCAACCCTATCATGTTAAACAACTTGTTTCTACGGCTTGGGTTCGGTAATGCTGTCCGAGTAAATGCAGGTATAAACAGCAGCTTGCTATTACTTGCTTGCTTCCTATTGCGGATGCGGCAGCCTCCATCTACAACTGTCGCACCCATCTGGAGGTCGGTTAGGAAATTTTCAACAGATTGGCCATATGTTTTTTGCGTCCTTGGGTAATCGCTCTTCTGTTCACCCTTGTCATTCCACTTTTTCTGATGAATACTTCAAGGTTTGTGTCGCTGATGATTGGTGTCTATCTTCCATCGTTTTATCTCCAGTTGGATGCCATGAAGCGGGGCTTGAGCGAAAATTTCGCATTTTACACTGTAGGTTGAACGTTTTTGATTGAAACGAAGCTGATGTATCTCGCCAGCTGGTGATATTGAATGCTGCTAACTTCCTTGGTCGTATTTCTCCCGGATTTCTTTTGAGATTTATTCCTGTACCCATTTTGGCCGTGATTTGTTCTTTCGCCTGTTCGACATTGTTATATGCTGTAATTGGCATCACTACGGTGCCTGCATTCATTGTCTTTGGGATATTGTTTGGCTACTTTTCTGGAGTAGGTAAGTGTTGTAGGTTTTTCTACAATCCACCTCGGTGACTGATCCTAAGGATCAAGTTCTAGCACTTTTAGGGCCATTAATCTCCGCATCATCTGATGATGTAAGTGAGATAGGGTAAGTCATTCCTATCCCTTATCGATTATAAGAAGTTCATTTGTGGTCATCGTAGGTTACGATTGGGCGTCGGATTAGCTGTTCTCGGTAAGTAGAGAAGGATACTTGGTTGTACCATTACACTTCTGATCTTATGTGTAGGAGTCGGTATCCTTGTGGGTAAGTGCGGGTTACTTTGCTTATATTTGCCATGAGGGGTTTATCACGTCTATTAGGCTCACCGGTGCAAGGCGCCCTGTTGGGCAAGGCATTCGTATGGTTAAGACCTGCTTTTTTTTCGGCGTCGGTTTGTTTGCTTGCCACAATTATGTTTGGAACAATGACAGTGTTCTTACGACGAAAAGAACGCTCTGCACTTGAGAGTGATGCTTAGGACTTGTACGTCGATAATCTTTTGAACCGATTAAACCTTGGATGTTGATATAAACAATTAGGGCCCTAATGACTGTAGAAACTACTGGGTATATTGTAGATTCTGTATTACGAGACACAGTGTAACAGTAGATATGAATTGCACTACCTTCATATTGCGGACGCTAGGGATAGTCCCTGGTGTCTATTCTTGACCTAGCGTGTTTGAAGGAGTTGCATTCTAGTGATTTCGGATATCAGATTTTGCCTTTATTGTTCCTGGTCCGTCCTTCCATCAATCTCATCACTTGTCGTATGTGTTTTAGGTTCCTGAAAGTCAAGAGAGATTCGAAGTAAGTGGAACCAGTAGATTCGGATGTGCGGCCACCGATTCTGCTGATCATCTTCATATTGTTCTTTTGACGGACCGGCAGATATATCTTGTGTTTTTGTAGCTGAGCATTCGGCAAGCAGAATCCAGTCTGGTGGATGATCGGAAACCGTTAGACGTCAGTGAACTTAGATCTTTCAAGTTGCCACGTAGCATCGTCACGTAGACCTTGTTGCATTGAACGGTGTCAAGTCATACCAAGGGGAATTTTTCATGTACGCGGGCACATTTCTGATTTTTGTCCATGTTTCAAATGCACAGGGATAGTGATCTAGTCAATCAGAATCAATCCATCAAGTGCGCTGTGATCAAATTTCGCAGTCACCATATGTCTGGCCCTCACTGATGCTTCAGTTGGGCAACAAGCACTCGCTTCAATGATTCATCTGAGGTCAAACCGTCAAGCCAGGCCCCTTTTTTCCAACAGAGCTGGTGTATTCCGTCCCTTGCCTCAGATGACTTCAACCCTTCGATACCGATAAAAACCTGTACATACGTTCTACAAGAGAAAAACGCCTTCCATCATTGGCCTAGTATGATCCGAGAATACAAACTGATTCATTCCGTCAGCAGCTGTTGATTGACGTGGCATTGACAGGTGCGCGGGATAGAATAGAATAACTGTATTAGATTCATCTCACTGTCGTAGCAACCCTGGCATTTGTGGGGGTGAGATTGAAAAAAGAAATCAGTTAGCCCCATGATTTATACTGGCCTACCGCCCGAAAGATATATATATATTTGTAATTCCTGTCAATGAAAAATGAACAACTTGAGAAGTGTGTGTTAATGCTACAGTGACAACGATGCCAAAGATGATTGAATAAAAACAAGGAATAGAGGGAGAAGAAGAAAAAGAGATAAGAAATATCCCGATGATGAATTCTTTGTCATTCATCGTACTGCGGGGGTGGGTCAAGTGGTGACCTCTGCGTTTGCTTTAATTGCTGAATTTCTTCCTTGAGCCTCTTAATCTCTTCCCGCAACTCATTCGTCGATCTCGATGACCTCGTCCTAGATTTACTAGACCGTGAAGACGTAGAGGCCATTTCAGCAGTCAAATTTTGCACACGTTTATTCGCATCTCGTATTCGATGCTCAACAGAAGATCCTCGAGTATTTGATCCCGAAGAGGTCGAAGAAAATGGTTGAGGTGAGGGTCTACTGGCTCTCGTAGCAGTATTCATGTTTCGTAATGGTGCCGAACTTAGGGTCCTAATTGAAGGAGACCCAGTTGCCCCTGCTGTTGACGGTATAGATGATCGTCCTACGTCTCTAGTCCGTGGGATGGACGGTGTAACGGTGTTTCTCATCGGTGCTAACACAAATGGTCGAGGAACGGCCGGGTCGGGTGAATGGGGCCTTTGTTGACGATTAGAGTCGCGGCGGTAGAGCAAGAGGAGGCTAATGAAGCCAGCCAGGACCGCTAGACCACCTAAGACACCTCCAACTATAATACCAACAGCGGGCTTGGATTCTTTGGACGTCGAAGTCGGAGACGGCGATAAGGAAGAGAGTACAAGAGACTGGGACGATATCAAGGTTTGCACAGAAGCTGTCGTTTGACTAGTAGAAAGACTTGTAGAAAGACTTGTCGGGGTATCAAATGAATCGTCAATGCTGCGGAAATGATCTAGTTTGAACTGAGAAGCACAGTGCCGTTTTTATAAGAACTCACGTATATAGAGCATAATCAAAGCTCAAGAAAATATGATAAGGCACATCCGACATCGAGATTTGCAGGTGATGGAGTTTGTATTCGAGCCCTGCCTGGTTAAACACCAGCACCTGATAATCCCGCTTCGTGAAGGGAGGTAATGTCGGATCACCAGAGTGGTTGAAGAATACGGGGGTCCCGTTGTCAAGTGTAAAATTACACTCCGTGTTTACGGTGACTCCCTTTCCTTCGTTATAGAAGAGAGTGAAGAACACATAAACTGCAGTGCCTATGACATAAATCAAATGAGACACACAACAAATCAACTTGACTGTACACGTCAAATATATAGATGATATATCATACCATTAAAGTCAAAGTCCAATGTGTTGGAAGTCACGTCCTTGCTAGGCATAAAAGTAGCAGCCATGGACGTATTGTCAAATAATAGGCTTGTGTCAGGTTTGATCGCGCATCCTGTACATGCTTGGTTTGCCCAAGCGAATGACGGAGCATATATTGGCGTGACTCCAGTCCGAGTATCCCCCTTCTGGTCATCAATACTAATGTTCTTCGGCACAGCCCCCACCAGTCGGACGAGAATGCACAAATAGAGAAGGATTAGAGTAAAGAACTTCAAGGAGGGCAAAGGTCCATGAAGGGAGATGTTGCCAGAGGGCATTGGTAGGTAGGAGGGAAAAAGTTTCAACACACAAGGACAGGCAGTTCCATCATAGACGGGTGGATACCTGTAGGCTGTTCTCACATCACATTTGATGATGTACTATGTAACGTTAATGGGCAGCTGGCTTCTGAGATCTGATGGCCAAGGCGCTGATTTGACTCCGGTTGTTAGCAGAAGTCAACGAAAGATGAAAACAATAAGATGTCTCCTGCGATTTAGAGAGGATACTTACTGACTTTTAGAACACTGTCACCTATACTGATGACCTCGCCGACGGAACAGCCGCACAAACGGACGTATATAGAAAATTTGACATTCCCACAAATCAACATCAATAACTGTGATTACGGCAGCCATCAAATCCAAAGCTCGTCGGTACGCATGTACCATTGCATCGAGCCAATCGCAGTGGTGTATGCTGTGGAAGACTCCATGGCACTAATTGGCTCACCTGCGACAGACAGCTTGCTCGCAGAACATCCAGGTGGTGACTTCCATCCGTGTAGGTATGGGTTTATTATGTACTCAGACCTGGAAAGAACTATCCAGATTCATTATCTGTTGCGAGGGCTAGAGTTGTCGTGTATGAGTGTATGATGACCCACTACATCATATATATTGGTCGTTCAACAACAGTAACTCCCCTAGGTTACTTTTATCGGAGCATTTTCGTTTCCGCAGTCGACTTGTCTTGGCTAACATCCAGGATAGCATCGAATTATGGAAAGTGGAATCGTATACACAACGTCCAATGCTGAACACGGTCACTCATACTTCAAAAACGCCCCTCTGTAGTAGACGCCGATCCAGACGGAAATAATACAAGATTATTAACAATCCAACCCGAAGCTGTTTACATGGCTGCAACGGTCACTTATCACATCAAAGTATAGAGACCAAATCGATTAGTTTCATGATTTCTGTGAAAACGAGAAAGAAACTCCAAAATAAGAAAAATCTTTAATTATTCGTCGTACTCTGGGGGAAGGTCAAGACCCGGCCCTCGCGATTGTTCCAATACCTGAATCTCTCGCCTAAGCCCCCCAATCTCTTCCATCAGCTCGTCCGTCGTCCTCGGAGATGTCGCTCTGGATTGAGTCATTCGTGATGGTGAAAGGGCACTCTCAGCTGTCATACTCTGCACACATTGATGCGCATCCTGTAAACGATGCTTGACAGAGAGTGTTCGACTGTTTGGGCTCGGAGATGTCAGAGGTGAAGATGGAAGACCACTTGTATCTCGTGCTTGTGGCGAACCGGGGGTTTTGAATGAAGGAGAACCAATCGCGCCTGTTGATGATCGTGCAAAGGTTCCCTCTAATTCTGCAGTTTGTGGCGCGGAAGACACGCTGTGGAGATGCACAAATGGTCGAGGGGTAGCCGGGTCGGGCGAGCTGGGCCCATCGTGATTCCTTCCACGACGATAGAACCAGAGGAGGCCAATGAAAACAATCAGAACCGCTAGGCCACCCGAAATGCCCCCAACAATAGCGCCGACAGCTGGCTTAGACGCATTGGACGTCTCTGTCGACGAAGGGATCGATGAAGACTGTGAGGGCTTCACGGAGGTGGCCGCCTGACTAGTAGTGGGAGTTGGCAGGTCATCAATTGCATCAATACTACAAAAAGAATCCAGCTGAGGATCAAAAAGAGATAAAATTACTTTTATGAAAACTTACGTATATAATGCATAGTCAAAGCTCAGGAAGACATGATACGGCAAATCCGACATCGAAATCCGCATATGATGCGGTTTGTATTCAAGTCCGGCCTTGTTGAACACCAACGCATGATAATCCCGTTTCGTTCCAATAGGTACTGTCGGATCGCCAGAGTGGTTGAAAAATACAGGTGCCTCGTTATCAAGTGTAAAGTTACACTCTGTCTGAACGGCAGTTCCATTCCCTTCATTGTAGAAGAGAGTAAAGAAAATATAAATGGCGGTGCCTGTAACAGTTATCAAACAGAACACAAAGTAAGTCAGATTGATCGAACACGTCAAGTATGTGTTGATGTTATCATACCATTAAAGTCAAAATCAGCAGTGACGAGACTAGGATTACGCTCCTGCATATAAGTGGAAGCCATTGCTGTATGATCAAACAGCTGGTCCGTGTCAGGTTTGACTGCACATCCAGCACATAGTTCATTAGCCCAAGCACCGTCTCCCGGAGCATATGTCGGTATTTGCCCCGTAAGCCAGTCCCCTTTCTGGTCGTCGATACTAACGTTCCTCAACACAGCTCCCACCGGTCGAGTGAACAGGTGAAAGTAAAGAAGGATAAAAGTGAGAACGGTCGAGGAAAACGGCCGTTCGTGAAAGAGGGTGGTTGCAGAAAGCATAGGTAGGCAAGAGGGCAAGAGCCCCAGGACACAAGGTTAAGTATTTCATCATTCTTGGGTGGATACTAGTGCGCTGTTCTTACACCACAATCAATCATGTACTAATACACATGAAGTTAAGTGGACAGCTGCATTCTCATGGTCGAATTCTCTTCGGAACCAACTAGCTGCGAACTTGACGCAAAGAAAAGTAGTGATCAAGCAAAAGAATTCCCAACTTGTGAGTGACCATGAACCAAATGACGAGCGTTAGTATATGTAACTTATCCAGCCACGCAAACGCACCTACATTCACTGGCTTTCCAGAAATAGACTCGCTATCGGGCCCCAATGTGATCATTCCTTTTGATATCAAAACCTGTGTTGCGAAGGGTGGTGAATGCTATCAGTATGTGTCAAGTGGGGCTGCAATAGTCTATTTTTCTCTAGAATCCACCGATTGCAAATTTGACGCATAGAAAAGCAGCCCGAAAGAGGACAAAAGGGCGATTCCTTCCATTCGGACAGAGGCATCATGATTTTGCCATTATATGTTCCCGTCGACGGACTAGGGACAGTGAACGTTATTTTTAGAAATTCAATTTTCCCATCAATCAACATGTGAAAAACGGAAGCGAAAGCATCGGCACATACAAATCTACTCATCCAACCACTCAAACGTCCCTACAATCGCTGTTTTTCCCGAGATAGATCCTCTATTGGGTTTTAATACAGTCATCCTCTTCGCTACAAGATCAAATCCCGTCCTGGAAAAAGGGAGGTTACGATACCAACTCCAAAAAAGATGAACAAATTTGACATACACAACTACCAGGCCCTCGACTGTCAAGTCTAGGATTTCTTCATCGTATCTCTCGCTCTCGTCAGGGTGGAATGGAGCCATAATCGCGAGAACTTTATTCAGTAGGCCCGACCCAGGTATACTGGGGTCGACTGAAATCGGCTGCATCTCGGATACGACGCGCTTCGCACCGATTGGAAGGGCGGAAGCGGGCGCCATGGCCTCTATGAACCGGGTAACAAGGGTCAACAGCTAGTCGAGAAGGCAAGCGCCTATCTTGGAGAAACTCACCTGTTCCAATTCGGAATATCGATAGCTCATTTAAACTCATAGTGGTAGATGCCGGAGAAAGTATCATATCACTAATTGGCTCACCAGCCACCGACACATTGTTCGTAGAGATCCCTGATGGCGGGCGAATGCTTGTTCCATACATGTAGGTGTGTATTTGTTGACTGTGTACTCGTTCCCGAAAGGAAGTATCCAGATCCACGACCTGCTCCGCGGATTAGAAGTTGAGTGTGTGAATGCACGGTGACTTACACCACCGGATTTTGGTACTTTGATCACAGTAAGTTGTTTACCGTAGAGCTTCTTCATCTCGGCGTTCAACTTTTCTTGACCGACGACAAGGATAGTGTTGACTATGTGAAAGTATGAGACCTTTTGGGTATATACTAGTGATTGTGGCATATAATTACTTTTGAACGCGTCTACACAAGCTTTGATGAGGCGTTGCCGCATTTCTGTAGTAGACGCAGGTCCAGATGAAAATAGGGCAGGAGTATCAACGATACAACCCGAGGCCTTGCCTGGCTAAAACGATCAATTGTCGTGAAAATTTTGCATGTCAAATTCGTTACCTTCATTATTTTTGTCGAAACGTTCATCCAGGTTCTCACCAATGTTACGAATCAGGCGTTCCATCAGTTGGGGGTTGCGTTTGGGATCTGCATGGCCATACCAATAGACGAGAGGGAAAAGGGTGTTGGAACCTAGTGACATAGGCGCGGTGGTGGCAGCGGAGCCTAGAGGCGTGGCGGCAGAGTATGTATGGATTGGATCGGGTACAGCAGCTGCAGATAACGTGCCGGGAACTGTCCAACCTCCCTTTTTGAATATTCGCATCAGTTGCAAGCACTAATTGCAAAGATGTAACACGTACGTCTCCAGGATCAATATTTGCAAGTATAGGGGACCATCCCTGACCAGCACGGACGCAATAGTTCACGAGTATTTTGCATAGAGTCGTCTTTCCGGAATTTGCAGGGCCTATCACCAGTACTCTGGGTGCCTCCGAAGGGCGAGCATTGCTTGTTGGTTCACCAGGAGTCAAGGAGGATCCTGTAAGAGTGAACAGCGATCGAACGCGCATCTTTTCGAGTGCAACGTGGAGGTTGCCGTAGGCTTTCATTGGTGTTTCCTGGGACACATATTCCGTGGACGGCTGGCCTGTGACGTGTAGTGGATGCGATAAGGGGTGGGCTCATTGGGTATATGCGGCACAACTTATCTCAATGGTGCACCCTCGCCAGGTGAAGACGGCAGCTTTGCATTCGTGGCCAAAGAGATAATATTTGCCCGTGACTAGTTCGGCGCCAAAAATCTCCGCCTTGCCTCTCAGGAGCTGGATGCGTCAGGAACGCGAAAGGAGGGCCAAGCCGGTAACCATACCTTGATTGCTAGTGATGCTCCTAGGTCGAGTTCGAAGCGGTATTCGGACTCGGGGTCGAGCACCCATTCCTGGGTGTCGGATGGCGGCTGGTGTGTGCTCATGGCGAGGGAAGCGGCCGCGATAGGGGCCACACAATCCGCGGCTGATGGACAGAGGGCTCGGGATGACGTAAGGCGTCCCCGAGCTGGCTGGTCGAGCTTGCGCTGGATGGATGGTCTCGAGTCTCTCTGGCCGGTGTCCGCTGTCCAGCCAAGAAGCCCACGCGGACGGAGACGGGAAAGGAGGCTTGTTACCCGAAGCCCGGGAAGGTCGGCTGCATCTTCTGTTGGCCATGGCGAATCCTCCCCATTTTCCGGTTGCCACAAAAATAGCTGCAGCACGGAATTACATACACTTCCTGTGAACGAGCTACATAAACTACGCCTCTGATCGTGATGGTCCTGCCCCTGTCTCTTCCCTCCCCCCTCCCCGTCGCTACTGCAGCCACCAGGTCTCATGGGCTCCGATACCGAGTCTTCCGCCAAGGCAGAGTTGCAACAGATCGACTCCAAACACCCTGCCCACGTCGCCGACCAGGACGAGATCGATGTCGCTGCAAAGCTCGCCGTCGCTGCAGATGGGACCTTGGATTCAGCGACCAGCCGACGTCTTCGGTTAGCAGGCCCCGCCCCAGCGTCATATCAAGTTGACACTGCTGACCCACTCCCGCAGACTAAAGATCGATTTGCACCTCATGCCTCTAATGTGTAGTACGTCCAACTTTTTCGTCCACGACTCCTCAAGTGTTGATCAGACATCGGTACTCTCAGTCCTCTACCTGTGAGCGAGCAACTGTTCTCCTTATGGAGACTTTTCTAATCGTCCTCAGAATGACGTTTGCCGACAAAACTACACTCGGTCAATCAGCTGTCTTGGGACTGATGTTAGTGTGCCAGTCTTCTCACTGTCTATAATTGCTTCCCCCCGCTTGACAGCCCGGGCGCCCACCTCAATCAGGATCAGTTTAACTGGCTTGGAACCATATTTTACCTTAGCTATTTGGCTTTCCAGGTGCGTTTCCACTCCATATAGCCCCGCTTCAATACTAACTTAATTCATCCTGCAGTATCCCCAGAACCTCGCCCTACAAAAGTTTCCAGTCGGCAAATGGATGAGGTACGAAGCTTTGCTTTGACATGTCCAACTGTGTGAACGTCTTAAATCTGTCTTGCAGCATCAACATCTTTATCTGGTCTGTCGCTTTGATGTCACACGCAGCGTGCAAATCTTTCGGAAGTCTGTTTGCTGTGCGCTTTATCCTTGGTCTATGTGAAGGTATGGAGATGAAGCATCTGTCATCATCATCTTTTCACGCCTCTTAGGTGCCATTACTCCTGGCTTTTTGATTGTCACATCCATGTTTTATACGCGCGAGGAGCAGACTAGGAGGGTTGGATATTGGTGTACGTCCATGTCATTCTGCTTCGAACCACCGTCATTCATGCGATGGATTACAGTCCTTATGAACGGCATAGCAGTCATCGTCCTGGGCTTTATTGCCTTTGGGGTGCTGCATATCAAGGTTTGAGACTTACTTCTTCCCCGAAAATAAAACCCACCCTGATATTTGTAGACATCAAATTTCATGCCATGGCAATGGTATGTCTTGTTTACTTTCTGATTGCCAGAATCAATACAACATGTGTTCCACAGGCTTATGATTATTTTCGGCCTATTAACTTTCATCACTTCGATCTTATTTTGGTGGGCGCTCCTCAAATTAATCCTTGCTTCTTTGAAATTTTTCTGATGAAACCTACATAGGTTCTTCTTCCCCGATAGTCCGGCAAATGCCCGTTTCTTAACTCCCACTGAGCGTGCACAAGCCGTCCAACGCATCAAACAAAACCAGACAGGGGTGGAAAATAAGAAGTGGAAGCGTGATCAGTTGAGTATTCTCCCAGGGGGTTGCTATCGAAAGCTTGTTCACCCGGTATCTTTTGGCCATCTTAGATTCATCGAAGCATTCACCGATCCCAAAACATGGATGTTCGCATTTTTCGCCGCCCTTGCGTAAGTCACGGCGTTGGAGAGTCTTTTCAAATTCATTTAATCATATGCCCTTGCAGGAACGTTTTCAACTCCGTATGTCAGCATCGTCTCACCATCTGCCTTCCTAATTTATATGGATTCATATCAGATCACAAATCAACGTCAAATCATTGTTTCCATGTTCGGATTTACACCCATCCAGACCACCCTGATAGGCTGTGTTGATGGTGTAGCTGAAAGTGTGTGCAACTGCTTCCTTCACTGATGGAAATTTTCTGATTGACCATGTAGTTTTCTGGATTTTCCTGGCCGTCACTGCTGCCTCAAAGTTGAAATTTGGCAGGGCCTATGCGGGAGCTTTTATGTTTGGTCTTGCGCTCATCGGAGCCATACTAGTCAATACAATCTCCTTGCACAAAAAAGTTGGATTATTGTTCTGTTATTGGCTCACAAGTACGTTTTTTTTCTTGGAACTGGTACATGAACAGAACTCATACCTATCCTTATAGTCTCTGCCATCTCACCTTTTACACTAGCCTTGGGATGGATCACTGCTATCACTGCCGGCCATACAAAGAGTAAGCATATGCTCATCGTTTTTGCGCGAGTCTCTCTTACATGGATACACGGTGATAGGGACAACTGTCAATGCAATTTTATTCGTCGCATATGGTATCGGTAACGCTGCCGGACCATTCATGTGGAAAAAAGTATATCAACCAAGGTGCGCAACATATGTCATTCCATCTGAAATTCTATCTACATCATTACTCATACACATTCCAAAAAAGAAACCGTGTTCCATGGATCATCAATGCCGTCGTCTTCGGCGTCTGTGCTCTCACCCTTCTCCTCATTCGCACATACCTCGTTTGGGAGAACAGGCGAAGGGATAAAGACATTTCCGAGAAGGGCGATTTCTACGATGATGTATACCTTACTCATATGGATGAAAAAGGAAACCCTGTTCACAAGAAGGTCGATAGAGTACGTGACTTTTCTCTTTCTTCTTCTATGCAAGTTTTGACGTTCTGACCCACATTGTTTCTATTTTTTTCTTCTTCTTTCTAGTCCTTCCTTGATCTTACGGATATTCAAAACCGTGAATTCCGTTATGTGCTGTAAATAGCAGGCGGTGTTCCTTTTTATCTGTCGTATCTAGTTTTATGCTGTATTTAGGCTTTGTGTTTATTTTTTTTTCTCTTTACCATCTTGTACCTTTCGAATATTGTTTTGTTGTTACTCCCGTTTTGTCAAATTAGCTCAATCCGTTCTTGTACCAATCAGTTTTCTTGCGACTTTTTTCGGGGGTTCCTTGATATTCCACTTTTATGAAAAAGAGAATGGAATTATGACATACTCCATAATGTATCCCCGCACCACTTGATATACAAACGATACCTCATCCGTGGGCTCTTCAGGTTGGTTGCGGTATGGACATGATTAAAGGATCCGGTTACTACTTCCGGCCCTGGTACTTATTTCGAGCAATTATGCCCTAATTTAGTATTTAGGGGCTCAACTGTCAGTGGCGGATCATCGATCATCGATCAACCGCTGGTTATCTTGGCTCCCAAGAAGCAATAGAAAAAAACACGCATATATCCAGCCCATATAATTCAGAGCTCCCCCGAGTGCACGTACCGAAAAAATTAAATGCAAATGAAACCACAACGGCGGGACGACGCAAAAACAGGCATGCATTGAAACATACAGTCATAAGTCCATCACACACGAGCAAGAAAAAACAGGCACTACGAGAATAAACCCCGACAACAAAATCAAAAAAAAAAAAAACTGTTCTTGTCAAATGCCGAGATGTAAAACTCGAGGCAAGGGTGAAAACGATCAGCCTCCCTTAGAGATTGACATTGATAGGGGCACAGTCAAGAGCATTGACCAACCCAGTCTGAAGAGGGAAAAAAAAAAAAAAAGAGAGAAAGAAACGAAAATGGTTAGATTGTATAAAGTTGCTAGGCCAAGAACTCTACTTACGAATTGGTTTTGTTCACAGCAAACAGGTTGAGCAGCACAGTTGTTGCCACCGGCACCAAGAACAGAAATGGGGTTACAGTTGAAACCGAGTAAAGCACCAAGGTTGAGAGGGACACCAAGCAAACCAGCTGCGGTGGCGGCAGCATTGCCGGGGGTCTGCTGAGTGTTGCCTAACAGAACCACTGAGAATACAAAGCGCGTCGATGTCGATGGGGACTTACAACAGTGAAGTTCACCGACGTTGCATTGACCGCCGGAACTGCCAGGCCTTCCGGGAGCAGCCTGTGGAAGAGGATGAGCAGGCAAGTCCGCTCGAAAGTGCGCATATAATCACTCACAGAAACGAGAGCAGGGAGAGCGACGAGAGCAGCGACGACGATGCGAGAGAACATATTGTAATGAAAGCTTGGAGACAGTTGTAAGAACTAAGAGTGCGAGTGGAAACGAAGGACAAGAGCGAGCTGAAGAGGCTGAAAGTGCCTAAAGAGTCTTATATACCAATGTCGTTGCCCCAATTCAGATTAATCCACTCCAGGGACCGCATAGGAGGCGGGCCGTGGAGCGGTTGGAAAGACGATAAAAAGAAGCACGGATGGAAAAGAAAGGATCGGGCTCCAGAAGGTTTGGCCTCCCACGGACTTCCTTACGTCTGACAGCATTTGGAAGTTCATCTTCTCTCTTAGCTCGCGCGACCGAGGCCTTCGCCTTCAATCACATCCGCCCTAACAAATACCGTCAATCCAGACGCGCCGAGAGCTCTTTCGATCGAGTCACATCTCTTCTTGTTCTCTTCCACGCGTTGGCAGTCGGTGTGTCGGGTAAATCAGCCCCCGAGAAGGCAGAAAATCCATGGACCCAGCAAGTGGCCTCTCCAGAGAGCGCCGACCAAAGTGAACTAGCGAGATCCAAAAATATCGTCTGATCCTGCGGGTCGCGTGGACTGGACCTCGTTTTGGATGAAAGCTATCAAGCTCAGATCTCGCTTTTTTCGGAGACAAGATAGCAACGAAAAAAATCCATATGCAGCACAGAAATAAATACAGTTAACCTTAAGAAAGCCGGGTATAGGCGTAATATCTATTGTGTCAGAGAAAACTGTCCAATTTAACAGGTTTGCGGACGGCTGCTGAATTGCCTTCGTTGAACTTATACGACACACGGTTACTGCCTGTTGTTTGTTTTCGGCCCGCGGATTTTGGCTTGGCAGCTGCATTAACCGTAATTGCACGCCCAAAGAAATCAGTCGGTGTCTATCGCGGCTGGGTGAGAAAAGTCTATGATCCTTGAAGCTAGGGGTACCCACCTTGTCCTCAAGATCCAGCGGCGCCGTTTTCTGTCGCTTTGAGTCCCTCTCAGAAGGTTCCACCTCAATATGGCCGCTGTTGGTGTTTGTTAGTTCTAATCCTGCACGAGCACCAATACAAACCTCGGAAGCTTCCCATTCGCATGCCGCCTTCCCCCTTTGTCTAGTTCGACGACGTTGATATCCCTGGCCGCCAGCTTGGTGTCCACCTAGAATACACCTTTTAGCTAGAGAGTAGCGTCAGACCGCATGTACGCACTTCGTTGGCCACTAGATGTCGTATCGCGTATCGCGATGGCGCGATATCGTTCGCTCTCTTAGCGTCATAGGTAACAAACACATCGATCGGCCTACGTAAAAGATGAGGATCATGTGGTAGTCACGATTACTTTCATTCCATTGAGTTCGGACTCACGGATCCAATCGGTAAGACAATTGCCCATCCTCTGCCCTATCTTGAACGAAGCGCAACTCCAGTGCAACCATTATCTCGACTAAGCGCTCTAGCAATAGCCGTTCCTCGGGACGGATAACTTGACTATTCACCTGTATTGACACATGAGTGGCGTGTAATTTGGCATGACGAAGACTATGACTGACAGGCCTCAAAGGTGGCGAAATTATCCTGTTGATGAGTGGCGTAAATTCGAGCTGCAATGTGGGGCTCGTGACAAGGTGCCTGTAGGCTCCTCCACAACGGAGACTGGCGCTTCGGAGACATCGTGCAAAGGACTCATAAATTTCCTCATTTGATTTCGTAACTTGGTGATGCTAAATACAAGAAAAGTGAAAGGTTTTCCTTGCTCGAAATGATGCTCACATACCTCCCAATCAGAGTAGTTACGCTCAATTCGCTCGGAACTCCGAGCTTGAAACAAAGGGTAAAATGGAACGAGCGCAAAAGGTAGGTATGGAAGTAGGGCAAAGTCACCATCTGCAAACATTGACGAAGATAATAAATCATAAGTGATCAGCCACTCGTTGCCGCTTTCATAACGCGAAAAATTGGCATCGTGCTGTCGAAGAGTGGCGTAATGCTCAAAGCAACCTAATTTCGATTATGATATGGACTTTTTCAAAAGCCGGAGAACCTACCATTTGCAATGGCCGCATCTTTTCCACTACCTTCAATTTCAAAACTGAGCCGGGTGATGTATCTCGACTCCTGTTCTTCTGACATGGCAAGATCTTTGACTCGCTTTTTTGTCAAAGGGCTGAAGATATCATTCAATATTGAAAGGACGGATGTTTCTGCTTCCTTCATGCCCGCGGTAGCTTTACGAATGACCAATTCAGTCACATCTTCTTTCCGTGATTTGATGAACTAGATTATATCAGCTTTATCGTTCGAAAGCGTGTCTGTTGACACACTTACCTGTAATGTATTAATGCAACCACGAAAGTCACCTCTCGCCACAGCCACGAGAACCCCTAATGCCCGCACGTCTGCTTTGAGTTTTTCATTGCTGCATATTTCTTGTAGGCGCCGGACAGTATGGAAGTCTGCTGGACGCATAAACCGTACTTGATAGGCATGAGGTCTGAGTTTAACCAGTGATGAGGCATTGATGTCGTTGCAGATGCAAATGATAGGGCGGAGAAGAGGTCTCTGAGCGTTGGCTTGTTTTTTACCTAGACGTTCTGAATAATTATACATTAGGGACGTCGCACACTGACTTGTTTGAAACACGCACTTTTTCTTCCTCGGGTATTCTGGGTTAACTGGACAAGGTTATGGACGAAGGAACTCGTCTTAAATGATTTAAGCAGCTTGCTAAAGAGAGTATAAAGTATTATCTTACATTGTCACCGGCCCCAGTCGCTCCATCAATCTCATCAATAATGACAAGGACAGGTTTGGTGCCGTTTACTGATGAGCCAGATTCAAGGGTAGGCCGGATACGATCATTGATGACGTTCCCACCACGAGCGTCACTGGATATATGCGGTACAATTCAGATAACATCAAGTGTTCAGACGTGTTGCGCACCTAGCATTGATTTCCATAACATCGTAGCCTGCATGGCGGGCGACGATGTGAGCCAACGTCGTCTTTCCCAGTCCAGGAGGGCCAGATAGAAGTAGAATCTAATGCAACTCAGTATAAGCGATCCGCCCCATATATCTGGAAGGACTCCACCTTTTCCTGGGGTCTGTGATATTCATCCTCAGCATTGAAATTCTCATCGCCGTCACGTTGTCGTTTCTTCCCTTTCTTCTTTCCAAAGACACAGTAGTCCCACTGCTTTACCCATGCCATTGTCTCCCGGGCGACGCGGTCATTGCCTATAAGGTCCGTGAAACAAGTTGGCCGGTAACGATCCACCCAAAGAAGATCCTCTGAACATTTATTAGCCTGTTCTCTTGATTGTTCGACCGCTGTTCTGGAGAAATGGTAAAGACACTAGAGTATCCCGAAGTCCTGAATGCCTTACTGTTGTAAATTCTGGGCCAAGTCTGCAGAGAGGTTGTCCATCAAACGGTGAATTGGCATGTCTAAGAGACTGGAATATGATGAAGTGGTCGAGCTCGATGGCTGAAATATGGCATTGAGTGTTTCTCACTCCGGTAATGTAGGTAACATACGGTAATAGGTTGAGTACGCTTTCGCCTTTTCAGAAACACTGTTCTTCCGCTAAACGACGTTGCTTGAATGGAGCCTGGGGAGGGCAGATCCGGCGTGCATTGAGATTCTTGAAGAAGAGACGATTGACCAAATGTGAGGGCTTTAGTCGGTAGAGAGACTTGATTAGTTACCAACCTAAGCAGATCTTACTGAAGGAGATTACCTGAGTCAGTCATAGTCGAGATACCACTTTGGGGTCGCGAAGTTGACGCAAAAGTCGTAGACGTAGCCACAGAGCCTGCATTTGTCAAGGTTGGACTGTCGATCTGTGACTGTGGCATCTTTGCTTTTGATAATAAGCTTGTCAGGGTGAACGAGGTAGCATCTAACGACATTATGAAAGATCGCGGAGCGCTCGGATTCAACACTTACTTTTTGTTGGTAATGCTTCGCTTGTACCCAAGTCTATGTCTCCTTCAGGATTCGCATTTGCCAACAATCCGTTCTTTTTGAAAGATATTCCATTCGATTCTTGAGCTTCGATGTTGACAGGTGGAGCGGAAGCCGAGCCAAGTAGTCCATTGGCAGCAAAAAGTGTCATTCCGCAGCACAAGACCAGACAAATGTGAACTAGCTTTGTAGATGAAGGACGGTTCGCGTGGAATGCAAGCAAGATGAGGGAGACGCGACGGGCTAATGATCGACGTCACATCCCGTGATGGCGTTATTTGCCACCAGCCCTTGAGATAAACAGAATTAGCTTGTCCAACGTTAAAGATCTAGCTCTACCTTGAAGGTAATGTCCTGTTATAAGACAATTTCTAGTCGTCTCTGACAATTTCTATTATATTTAGTACCTCAATTTCGAGGTTCTCGCGCATGGCACGATAAAATAGAGACCCGTTATCAACATCGATGAACCGTTACACGGAGATGACACCAAAGTGTCGAGGCATTCTCGGTCATCAAGGGTGTTCCATCTATCCGTCTCTCTTTTCTACGCTCTGCAGCCGGAGAAAGCTGTATCTCCAATCCGATCTCATTCTTTATGATGTAGGGTAACAAATAACAAGAAAAGAAAAACAACGAAAATCCAGGTAAGAAAGCGTTAATGACAAAAGACGGCTACAGAAAGCCAAGGAACTCGATAAGCAAGCAGGGAAAGCCCTTATACAACGATGGAAGTTCTCCACAGAAAGAAGCTGAATGGGAACAGGAAAGGAAGCAAGTTTTCCAATAGATGAGACCTCGGAAAGGCCAAAGAGACGGTGTCTTTTGCTGCAACTGACGGCTCTAGTTCCGACGCTAGAAAGTTTAGCTGGAGCGATGTAACTGCGGCAAGGTTACTTCCAGGGCACCGACCTAGTCTCCTTCAAGCATTCCGCACCTGTAACCCACCCAAAATAAACGTAGTCGAACGTAAACCCGCGAGTCGCCACTCTCACGCCAGGATCTCCTGGCCCAGAACAGCAAAGACTCTGGTGACGAGTCCGCGCCAGACGATAATTTATTCTACTCTACGCCGGGTGACCACGACGACGACGCTGGCTTTATGGAAGAACCAAAACGACAGTGAAGACACCGGAGAGGTTGAGTTTGAGGATGAGCATGGCCTAGGCTATGCGCAACGGCAGCGAGAAACGGCTCTAGAATATCACTGGAAGCATAGTGCTGTGGGCCTAGGCGTCGAAAAAAAAAACACGGTAACTAGCACTTTCAACGAAGAGGCAGGTCGCGATCTACTAGTTGATTTATTGGAGCTGGACTAACCGAGTTCTACCTAGGGCTCGGCGGCTGGCACGCCAACCAAAACCAACCAACTTAAACCTTCCGTCTCACGTTTCAAAGCCTATGTACTCCATTGTATGGTACAGTATCAACCTCACGACCCACCTTACTACCAGCCCACTTCCAGAATTTACAACTCTGATGATTCAGCAGGTTGCCGAGTCTGGGTCAACCGGTGACAATAACCGTTAAATAAGGGCAGGGGACAGCAGTGATAGTGAAGCTGAATCCGAGGGATTACGAGAAGCTTTGGACTTGCTCAGGAAGGACCAGCTTTATAACCTTGAATCGAAAGGACATATTGTGCTACTCTCATGGAACACAACGATGCCACGAGTCCCGCAATGATACTAACGAGAGATCTATTACATTATCCGGCAGCTCAGCAGAAAAACCCTCCAAGCTTGGTACGCATCGTATTTTGCATTCTGATGGCCATCATTTCAATTTTGCGACGAAATTCTAATTTATTCTATACAGTTTATATGACTACTGACTACCACACACGAGACGTACTCTCCCAACACTTGCTACTATTACAATGACTTAGTCATTGTGAACGTCTCTCGAACTACCCAGACAGGTTGCGGTACAGCAACCAAGACAAACGACTTGACCTCCCTTCTTGACACCATCGCTGCCGCGCTGACCACCGGCAGTTGCGGAGCTATTTGCGGAGCAGTATTCAACAAGCATCAGCATTTCAACCTCGCCCTAACGAATCACAACTCTACAGCACCAGCCACAGCAAAGGAGCCCA
The DNA here is from genome assembly GCA_029719445.1 of Agaricus blazei. NCBI lineage: Eukaryota > Fungi > Basidiomycota > Agaricomycetes > Agaricales > Agaricaceae > Agaricus > Agaricus blazei. The sequence goes on along the minus strand of SSNC01000002.1, from coordinate 2,091,475 downwards.
GTTCTCCCGTTCGTTCAGGACCCGGACATTAATTCCTGATAAAACGGTTTCACCAGATAGGGATGCTTGCCGCCTCTGTGACTCAAGCGCTCTCTCGGGATTTCAAAGAGGTACTGGTTACGTATGCACTTGATGTGGACGTTCAATATGAGTTTCTTGATAATGTGTTGGTTCCATATCAAAATTAAATCTCCACATTTTACACAATTATATTCAGAGTACTGTTTCAAAATACAACATTCAACAGATTCACCGCTTTATATCTATTGTCATAGGATGATCTACAGAATAAAACCCATACTATAAGACAATGAATCAGATGCCGAAAAATAAAATTAAGCCAACAATGGCATTTTTTCCCCTCCATTCCCTCCCAATACCGCAAGCACATGATTAAGATCGAAAGGGTACCTCTTCTGCGATAAGCCTGACTCACAAAGTACCAACAACAGAAGTGTAGCCACTGCAACAAGCGCGGCAGTCACGATAAACAAGGGTTTGGAAGTCGTCAATGCTAATATTTGTTCCTTTCCCATTGCGGGAACTGTTTCCAAATTAAATTCTGCAGTGGCACTTGATTCATTCTTTGTATATCCATCGATATACGCCTTTGCTGCCGAAAGCATAAATCTATCCATGTTATGATTGATAGATGGGAGGTCTAAGGGACGGACGTTCTCCACAGAATTCCACTCGGTTTCGGATGAGTTCTCCATAAACAACATCGCTGCGACGTTATTCACATTATTGGTCACTTCGAGAACTTCAGCTCGGGATAAAGCTATCTGCAAAGCGTTTCCAAAGATCGAATTTGCTGCGTTTCGTGGGATGTTACCGATAGGCGTCTTCCCAGATGCGATGACGGTGAGGGTACCATCATTCGTGATCCTAATTCGCCCACCGGTAATTTGTGGGTGAGGATTGCAGACGAGGATGGAAGAGAGAGGTGCAAACACAGATTGAGAACCCAAGTCGAAGCCAGCTCCCGACTTAAACAACGTAGTGGGTAACGATCCAAGATCAATAGCGAATGGTACAGCGGAGTCTGTCTGTTGCTTGAAGACTGAGCTATTCCCCCCCGAAAAAATGAAGGCAGAAGTTCCGATTTCCTCCATGGGTATACCACTGTTGAGACGCAATGGGCCAATGCTGGAGCCTTGATAGTATAAGTCACTGAGGTTTGTTTCTTTGACGCGGCCTGTCCCAACCGTGGCCCCAACCCACTGATGGCCGGCAGACGCTACCACAATCGTTCCAGAGATGTTGAAGAACTGCGGTGCTTCCCAATGACAATTATGATGAAACTCAATGACGTCCGAGTCATATTCGATTGTCCCATTAAAACTCGCCAAATTCACCTTTGGAACAGCAGTCAACATGTTGGGCTGTAGTTTGAACCCAAAGGGTAGATTCTCGATCTCTTCGAGTCGAACAATGAGGTTTGCACGACTTTGTGTGGCGACGACTTCTGGAGAAGTAGGTTGTTGAACGTGGCTGAGTAATCGGCCAATTTGAATTGTGGTTGGGGCATCAACGAGCGTGTTACCCGCACTTATCGTTCCAGATCCCAACGAAGTGAGCGCTAAAAGCAATAAAGAAGCAAGGAAGGAAATTTTGAATGTTCCACTTGATCCCTCGACAAACAGATGAAGTGTGCGATCCAGGAAACCAGAATTTATAGTAGAGACCCTGTCGATCGTTGCGGGCACACCCGCAGACGATCTTTCTGTCATTTCAGGAGTGATGCGTGCCAACTGGACAGACCATTCTCGGCTGAACGCGTCAGTCACTATGCAGTTCCCCATGAGTACCGCAAGGCTTTGCCATAAGACGAAAATGACAGTGAAGCCACCCTTCACTTCGGAATCAGTAAGATCGAGGTTAGATTTGAGTGGAATAGGTTTGGCAAGGCAGATTGCTCCAAAGATGATATATCCCATTTCAATAATGAAGAATGCAAGGAGGCGAAGGTAAAGTTGTGCTTTTATACCGAGAGTAAGGCAAAGTCTGGACGGCGAGGACGATAGAGGGCGACTGGAAGAAGAGTGCGTTAATATTATTTCGCCGTCCCGTTTTCCTCCAGTGGAGCTGGATTCCGAGGCGGTGTACACTGTGCGTGATGAGCCCATTCTGGAGTGGTAATATGGACAATGGGCCGATGTATCCTCAAATTCTGAGTTTTGTGTAGCCACCAACGACACTTTCCCCCCTCCATGCTCTCTCAGTACTGCAAGCACATGACTGAGATCGAAGGGGTACCTCCTCTGCGCCAAGCCTGACTCACAAAATACCAGCAAAAGAAGCGTGGCTGCCGAGACAAACGCGGCAGTGACGATGAACAACGGTTTCGAAATCGTCAAAGCTAAGTTTCGCTCCGTTCTTATTGCAGAAGTAGCAATGGAATTGAATGCCACACTGGTACTTGATCCATTCTTGATCTGTCCATCCATATAAGCTTTTGCTGCTGAAAGCATAAATGTGTCCATGTTACGGTTGATAGAGGGGAGGTCTAATGGACGAATGTTATGTGCTTGATTCCAGTCGACTGTGGATGAGTCCGCCATGAACATGGTTGATGCGACGTTATTAACATTATTCGCCATTGGGGGGGTCTCTATTTCGGAGAGGGCTATCTGGAAAGCGTTCGTGAAGATCAAGTTCGCTGCACTTGGTGGGATGTTACCGATAGGAGTTGTCCCGGATGTGACAACGGTAAGGACACCACCATTAGTGATCTTGATTCGTCCGCCAGTGATTTGTAGCTGGGGATCACAGACGAGGATAGAAGAAAGGGGTGCATAGAGGGTGTCCAAGGCTATGTCAAGGCCAGCACCTTCAGCAATAAAAGTAGTGGGGAGGGACTCAAGATTGATAGCGAACGGTGCATTGAATCGGTGATCAATGAGTGAGCTGTTTCCCCCAGAGAAAATAAAGGCAGAAATTCCGACTTCTTCCATTGCAATGAAACTCGTAAGGGACAACGAACCAACACTAGAGCCTGTGTAGTACAAGTCATTATAATATTCCTTTGTGTGCTTCGCGAATGGAGCATCTTACCGACGTTGCCATGACCTGTCCCAATGTTGCACCGATCCACTGTTGACCAGCAGATGTTACCACTGAGGTTCCTGAGATATTGGAGAACTGTGGCGCTTCCCAGTGACAATCATGGTGGAACTCGATGACGTCTGAGTCATACTCAATCGTCCCATTGAAACGCGACAAGTACACATTCGGAACAGGGGTCAACATGTTGGGTTGTAGCTTGAGCCCAAATGGTAAATGTTCAGTCTCCTCGAATCGAAGGATGAGGTTTGCACGATCCTCAATGGTGAAAAACTCATCGATCTGATTTTCTTGAGGGTGGCTAGATAAATAGCCGATTCGGACGATGGTGGGTTTATCAACGAGAGTAGTAGCGACATTGATTGTTCCAGGCCCCAACGAACCAAGCGCTAGGAGCAATAAAGAGGCGAGAAAGGAAAGTTTAAACGTTCCGCTTGACCTCCCAGCGACTAGATGCAGTATACGATCGAGAAAACCGGAAACTATGGTAGAGACCCTGTCGATCGTCGCAGGCATGATGGCAGGCGGTCCATTAGTCATTCCAGGAGTGACACGCGCTAGTTGGATAGACCACTCTCTACTGAACGCGTCAGTCACTATGTAGCTCCCCATGAGCACAGCAAGGCTTTGCCAGATGACGAAAACAACAGTGAACCCAGCCTTGATTTCGGGGTCAGTGAGATCGAGGCTAATTTTGAGTGGAATAGGTTTGGCGAGGCAGATTGCGGCCAAGATGATATATCCCATTTCGATGGTGAAGAATGCAAGGAGGCGGAGGTAAAGTTGTGCTTTGATACCGAGGGTCGATTGAGGTATGGACGGTATATACGATAGAGAGTGATTGGAAGAAAAGTGTGTTAATCTCGTGCCACCGTTCTTCGTGGGTTCGGACACCAAGGTGGTGTGCGCTGCAGGTCCTATGTTAGGTAGGCTCGTTCTCGATTGACGACGTGTACGGGGAACCAGGGACATTATGGGAGGAGAACAAACACACAAGGTTGGGCGCCTTGTACCAATGTTGTGCAATGATGAAACTGCCATCGAGAACCGCCGAACACAGCAACCTTAATTTTTGACGAGAAGCCTAGATTACATTTGGAAGCAGGAACCTCGGAATCAAGGGTAGCAACGCGCTCACACAGCAATTCCGAGCGGTGAGCGCCTTTTTCGGGCTGGAGCTACACAAAGTAGATCACCACCAACCTGCAAAAATCACGCCGCAGAGGGTCAAAGGGCCACCGGTCAATGCAACAACGATTAACCAACACAGCGAGTATGAGTTTTCTAGCGTTCGAGATCATATGCAGAAGTCGAGTCACAGCTATTAATGTGTTGATTGAGCGACTATCGAATGACTTGATGAAACGGAGGAATGATGAGAACAAATGCTAAGCGTGAGGACACGGTAAGTCGACTATATAGTCTAGTGCAATGATCAATATGATGGCGTGATTTACCATCAGGCGTCGTAATGATCTCTTCTTGAGCCTCAACTATCATGTCCGACATCAAAGATCTGGCTCAAGACACTCAAGAAGGCAACACACTCCTATAATCTATCAAATACAACTCTGATACCTTATTTCAGCATTCAGAGCACTCATAAATTCAATCGCACCAGAAATTGCATCAGAGAGAGGCGGAAATTTCGAGCCTGAAGCTCTCGAAAAATTGTCCGAAAAGCTTAGAGAACTGGTAGGCGATGATGCAATGAAAGATTTCAATCAGCAAAGGAATGAAAGGGGTGAGGTGCGTCTTATTCGAAGTATTTGTACTTGGTACTATAAGCCTCCTTTTAGCTTGTGAATGAGGAGGGACTTCCTATCATCGACATCGAAGAACCGTTACCTGCAGCCAGCGCGAACGAGCCTGAGACGGATTCGGTCATTCAGGATGTTCCTCTCATCCGTCTGTCCTCTTTGCCATCTACAGCCCGAGAAAAGTTGCGACTGCAACGCGATCGAATTCTTGATGGTCTAGAAGAGGAAGAGCGAGAAGAAGACGAGCGGCATCGACAAGCCGAGAGAGAAGAGAGGGAAGAAATGCGACGAAAGCGCAGGCAAGAGAGCGTTGACGAAAAGGCAAGACTACAGAGGGCGAAAGAGCTCCAGAAGAAAATGGGCAAAGCTCTCTGGAACATGGAACCCTCAGAAAACAATGACGGTTCCTTACCAAAAGCGATTGATCAAGCAAAGGAAGCAAGCACTTCAAAGAATGAGACCTCAGAGGGACGCAAAAAGGCGGTATCGTTTGTCGAACCCGGCGGTTCTGGTTCCAACGCTAGGAAGTCTGACTGGGGCGATGTGACAGCTGCTAAGCTACGCCCTGGGGAACGACCTAGTCTCCTTCAAGCATTCCGCACCAATAACCCACTCAGAACAAATGTAGTCGAGCGTAAATCCGCGGGCCATCACTCTCCTAGCCAATATTCCCTAGTCCAGAACGCCAAAGACTCTGATGATGAGTCTGAGCCCGATGGCAATGAATTGCATGCCACGCCTGTCGACGACGGCAACGACGACTTAATGGAAGAACCTCCCGACAGTGAAGAAGACGCGAGAGAGCTTGAGCTTGAGAACGAATATGACTTAGACTATGCACAACAACAGCGAGAAATAGCTCTGGAGTATTACCAGAAGCGTGGTCTTATTGCCCAGGATGTCGCAAAAAGCATGACAAACGACACATACAAAGAAGAGGCAAGTGTGACCCACTAGTTGATTTATTGGGGCAGGACTAACCCAGCTTTGCCTAGAACGCGGCAGCTGACGCGCCAACCAACCAACCTAAATCTTCCGTTTCACGTTTCAAAGCCAACCGCATAGCTTCTGCCTACGGCCCGTCAATTCATGATACACCGTCAGGGCCTCCACCCCCTTCTTTCCTTCCAGGATCTACGGCCCGGACGATACAACAGGCCATCAAATCTGGGAGAATTGACGACAATGACCATTTAATTGGGGGAGGGAATGAGAGCGATAGTGAGGCTGAAGCCGAGGGATTACAAGAAGTATTGGAATCACTCAGAAAGGGCGAGCTTTATAACCTTGGACCGAACGGACACGTTTTGTACAAACCTTCGGTGGACAACGATACATCGACTCCCGCGACGTTGCCAACGAACTTGCCTACTAAATTACCACCTGAGAAGCAGACACAAAAAGCCTCCTTACCACCCCTTAATCGACCCAAAGTTTCTAAATTCAAAGTTGACCGCTCCCAAGCTGGGCGGCCTCCTTCAAGCTCTTCCTCTGCTGTATCTATCAAACCCACATCTTTGCCAAGCCCTCGGCCTTCGTCGGCTAAATCCCAAAATACTCTCTCCGAGACTATCGTCGAAAGGAACAAATTCCAGAGTGGGAAGGCATTAGAAGTCTCGCGCCCTGCTCAAACATCGCAGACATCATATTCTTCTTCCCCTATGATTGTGGAGTCTCCGTCCTTCTCAGCTCCAATTCCCGCACAGCCAAACGTGAAGCTGTCCGGGACTCCAGTTATTTCGAGCGTTGTAGAATCGCCGTCCTTGAACGATCAAACTCGATTACAGTTTGACGGCGGTTCCACTCTTTTTCCGATGGTCATCGAATCACCTTCTTTTCCCCCACCTGGTCGACGGGCGAATCGACCTGAACGCCCACCCACTGTTATAGCATCACAAACTGTTGCTCGTGATACCCTAGCAGGCAAACCACAACCCATTCAAAATCCAACCCCATCGTAACATCTACCGTACAAGAGCGCGCTACTCCTATATCAAGATCATCGCCACATGATGGCCAGGGAAATACTTCTGCCCCTGCCGCAATCAAAGTTTCACGATTTAAACAAAGCAGGGGGGGTCACACATAATGTGATAATGATTTCGATAATGATATTCATTGGATGGTCGTACAATTATACTACATATCGCGTGATGGAAGAAAAAAATCCGACCGCCCATAATGTACATTATGTTAAGTCAATCACTTCGTGTTTGATTCGCCTACGGAAACTGGGGAGAACGAGACGGTCTCGTCGTTTTGCCCTAATTTCCTTTGTTCGCCTCTGTAAATTGATGGAATTATATGGGAATAGCAACACCACAGAAGCGATGACATACATCTGGACCCGAGGGTTCCCCGGATTTTCGGTCCTCTTCCAGTAATGCAGGAGTGGGAGTTGGAGAAAGGATCTCTAGTGCCCTTGGGGCTATATTGTCAGCAACTAGAAGTTCTACGCAACCGTCAGTGCGCCATCTAACACAAGCAATGGTATACACAAACCTAATGGTTTATACTTGAACTCGAAAGTGAGGTACGGTTTGCTATCGATATCTTTATATTGTACCATGTCAATCACCGGTGCGGGCGATGCATATTCCTTTCCGAACCTATTATATTTTCATAGGCTCAAAGAGATGCCGCAGTTTCATGCAAAATTAGACGCACTGGACATGGTGGGAGCCAGCCTTTTTTGACCGTTCATGCACGACTTGTGCTTCAAGCATTTGTTTCCCGGATCTATGTTCCAACACTCGAGATTCGACCCTGTCAACCTTGATCCTATACAAGTGTATTTTGATGATACCTAGGTCGAGTGTACTGTCGATGCCGTCGAGAAGCCTGTCATCATCTCCAACGAACCTGTGAGTCTTATTTTTTGCTCGATTGTTGAGACGCAGATACCTGACACCTTCAACGCAGCAAACATGAAATCCCTTCGAGTATAGTCAGACGTCCTCGCCGCAGACACGCCCACACTATGGGGTTTATTTGGAAAGCCGGCTGCATCTAGCATAATATGCGTATCGCAGAGCAAACCATCGATGCAGACTGAGGCCCTCATCCCGACTTCCCTTGTGAGGCTTTCCCAGTTCACAGCGAATTTCTGGTATTATTTAAATTGTGTGGTACAAATCCACGACTCTTAGCGTATACTCACTTTTCCAGCCTCCGAAGCTATCCAGCAAGTGACGAGATTACCAGAAGTGCGGACGTCGTATACCTCGGCGGCATCACCTTCGATAGTGACCCAGGCTCTGTACGGATAATGCTGGAGCGTATGCATTATTGCGCACTTTAGCGCTCAGGAGTGCAGTGTGGTAAAGGAAAGGCCGTCCGTAGATTCGAAGGCAAGTCTATCTACGCTTATATAGCGAGGTTCCACGTGAGGACTGCGTGTGGGCTCTAATGTTACCCATAAAAGTAGGGCTCCGAGTATGACAATTACACCCCACGGTAATATAAAAGCCCATAAAGATAGCGTCTATCACCAGAAAGGCCTTGTGTTCACGGTTAGTCTACAGCGTGGGATCCGCTGCCGAGCTATTTCCAAGGAGAAATACGATCATTTCAAGGCGCAGCTGCGTGACCCTTAATTAGCCTGTCACAGACCACGTGCATATGGCGATGCGTGACAGCCCATAGATCCACTTCTCCCAAATTCCTCGACCACAGCCAGTATGAATTCGCCCGACCCAGGAACGCCCACCGACTCTGCTTCCACAAGCGGCACCCCGCCTCCAGAGGAGATCCACTCGGGAAGCGCTCAAGCAGATTCTCGTTCTTCAGGACTCGGTCTCTTCCAACTCGCCAACCAGATCACTGCATCTCTCTCGGGTTCCGCTAAAAGACGCAATCCGTCTGGTGGATCAACTGGTGCGACGACATCCACTCGTGAAACCAAACAACGCAGACGGGGTGGAGAGAGCTCACGATACACTATGGAGACTCGTGGAGATGCTGTAACTTCCAGGAAAGAGAAGGAGGATCTTGCCGATGCCAATATCGTCGATTATCTGCGAAAAGGTATGTTTTCCGGCGCACTAGCCTTTGCGTGTATTCCTAACCCTCTGTCATAGAAATAGGCGATCCCTTTACTGAAATAATGGGCCCTTCATAAACACCCGCTTTATCGTGTGTATCGTTATGATCAGCGAGTGCCAACCCTAGCCTTAAAAACCACTGCAGTTTGTCTAAATCATATTGAGTGGATAAGAGTATTAGGATGGTTAAAATACAAATGAAGCAGCTATACATGTTCATAATCATAAATACAGCCAGAGTCCCGACTATTCGCGCGATGGTGGCTTTTTCTTCATCCTCTTCAGCGACAGTACATGCGAAAGTGCCTCCTTCCCCTTCATTATCGAACTCTTCCTCCCTCTCAACTTCTCCCGTCTTTCCGATAAGTTGGTCTGTATTCTCTGAACCGTCACACCACCACCCTCCTCCGTAGCAAAATCAAAGCCGCGGTCCATAGACGTCGTACCAGTAGCCATATCCACCCTACTCGCAGATCTAATTCCGGGGTAGGTTTTATTCAACCTGGGCTCGATACTTATTACGCTTGACCTCCGCGACTCAGATCGTGATGCAATAGAACCTATTGATTGACGATGATCTCGAGCCTCCAACATTCCTTTAAGTGCCGATCCAACAGCAGTCTCCGTTGGCGCAACATCGTTCAAATCCCGGTGTGGCTCCTTCAGACTAATCCATCGTATGATATCGATGTCTGACGGCCGGGAAATGAATTGCCAGCCCTTCAACATATATTTAGGGGCCATCGCCAGCAGGAAAGTCAGAGGCAGGCAAAGCCAGAAATAGGCTGAGTGGAAAAGGAGATAGTCGTTTCCATAGACCGCGACTTCTCCAACTTTGGGTAAAAACGTTGAATAAATGGCCTACAATCAACATTAGATCAGGCGACAAAGCATGGAACTTCTAGATACTTACGGTGAAAACCCAAACAATAACAATCCCCAAAAAGACAGCGAAGAAAATCCAGCCCGACCACGCCGTGGCGCTGAACCCAGTGTACATATTGGCAACCATAACTGCCGAAATAGCCATTGTCTACATCACGGTCAGTTTTTCGCAAACTCAAGAAAAACAAGATGCCGCTCACAGTAGAAAACTCCACTTGGTCAATATCAAATCCATCAGCTCGAGAGCTAATGGTAGTATAGGAATAGAGAGTAAAGAAGAAGATTATAACAGACTAGCGAATTTGTCATTCAGCATGTTGTAGGTCACTCATCATCACGACAACTCACCTGCACAAGACCATCGAACATATAAACAAAGAATAAACGCATTCCGAACCACGTATGTTTTCGGCCATAATGGTATAACTCAGGAACTTGCATAAGCTGCTCCGAACCTGTGCAACGAAATATATGGTTCAGTGACTCTTCAAAAATTCGAAGTTGTTGAAGGACACACCTAAGAACCTATCAAACAATCCGACTCCGATAACAGGCGCAATTGTCCAAATCGAATTCCAAAACAGAATATAAACATAACCGAAAACGCTATATATCGTTTAGTATCATAGACGGCACTCACAATGTCACAACTTACAAAGAGCCACTCCAACCGCAATATATCTGGAACCACCACAATACACCGGTTGGCACCATGTTTTTGTAGAAGAAATTCAGAATCCTAGTGCATGCGTGATTAGGCAGAGAATCTGTTAGTTATGAAATTCCTGCTTACATTAATCCGTTCCGCGCATAAGACCAGTGACCATGGACCAACAACAACCTTTTAAGGAAGCGGAACTAACGAAGATAGTCAACACAACGGATAGATAGCACGAATCAAACACAAACCTGGGCAATGGCGTAATCAGAAGAGTTGACCGCTTGCAGTCCTTCCTCGCCGGAGATACCGACTCCAACGTCAGCGGCCTTTGATCGGTTGAGTTCCAAATATACTTGAAATTAGTAAACAACCTACTTGAATCATGCTAACGTCGTTGGCTCCATCTCCAATTGCCAATGTCATGGAACTAAGCCCATCTTTGACTAGGTGAACAATTAAGGCCTTTTGTAAAGGTGAAACACGACAACAGATCACGCCTTCACAGAGAGTAGCCAAGCGCAGTAACAAAGCTTTGCTATCCTCATTCGCAAATACCTATAATCATTTTGATCAAGTCAACAATCATACCAAAGTAGCTGAAACAGATCACAAACCTCAAGCAATGCAGCACCGTCCACGACAAGGACAAAGCCTCCAGGTCTATCACCGTTACCGTCACCGACAATGGATGCCCCTGTGACTATCCTTTGCAGCGGGATATCACCTCCCTCAGCCTTGGCTCTGATCTTTTCCAGTGAAGGCGAACGATTATATTCGGCTATGGGCGAAAAGACATTCACATCCGGGAAAAAGTGAGATGTCGCGGCAACGATTTGTTCTCGAGCAGGTTTAGGACCTCCGCGGACAACGATGATATTGGAATCAGGACTGATCAAGTTTGTGCTTCTTCCAATCGCTATGATATCAAAGTTAGATCATGATGTTCTATATGGCAACAACAGCATACCAATGGCTGTTTCCAATTTATCACCCGTTGCGACCCATATCTTGATTCCAGCCCTCTTCAAGTCCGCGATCGTTTCTGGTACACCATCTTGCAACTTGTCTTCGATAGCGGTAGCACCTAACAACCTGAGATCTTGTTCGATTTCATTCGACACAGCCTCAATTTGCTCCTCTCGCTTTTCCATTGCAATCGTAGCATCATGGTAACGTTTACTCCAGAGCTCATAATCGTTTTCTACACCATCAATGAGTCGAAAAAAAGATGAACATAGAAAGAACTTATGCGTACCGTTGATAATTTTATATGCCAGCGTCAGCGTTCTCAGCCCCTCATTCGCAAACTGGCTCAGATGCTTTTCTGTTTCCTCTCTGATATCTTGGTCCACGCCTTCTTTGAGCCTCTCAAATATAACGTTGTCAGCCCCCTTCGTTAATAGGAACAGCCGATGATCATCTCCATCAATCCTCCGCAGGACCACACTCATCCTCTTCCTTGCGCTCGTGAACTCTAAAATATTCAAAAGCTCATACTTCTCCACGTCCTCAGACGATGGTGTACGTAAGCTGAGAATATCGCGTTCGCGCCCAAGGAATTGGAACCCTACATCTGCTGCAGCCTGGACCAGAGCAGCCTCATCAGGGGACTGCGCCTTGTATATTATTCGTCCGGTTTCAGGATCCTGCGCAGTGAGAACGGTGTGACACAATGACAACACGCTGAAAAATCCATTAAGGTTTCGTGCATGACGCCGATCGGGGTCCTCTGAGAGTGCTGCTTCTAGGTCGTGTTCTAGGTCGCGGTCATAGAATTGATGGACAGCAGTATCCTGCGAGCTCCTCGTGGCACTGTTGGATGAACCAGAGGCCTCATTTTCTGCCAGCTCTGCGACGCTATTCGCAAGGGCTCGTTTTTCGTCGAGGTTGACCGTCTCTTCCTTTCTGTCGTTTCCTTTGTAAACAACACTGCCGATAGAACATTGGCGGAATACCATGAGATTCTGCAGCAGCATTTTAGACAAGTATATCAACAGCATATTTGACACTAAACCTACCTGGGTTAAAGTCCCTGTCTTGTCAGAGAAAATATATTCGATTTGACCCAAATCATCGGATAAATTCCAACTCCTGGCAATTGTAGCCTGACCCGTTTTCTCGTAACAGATTTCTGAATCAAAGTAAATCCATGCCGCCTGACAGGTCTTGACGAATTCGATGGAAATATACAGTGATATTGGAACAAGGTCTTGGAATCTGTTTGTGATGTTAACAATTTGATAAATTGGTACCGCATATAGGAGAATCTTACGTGAGGAGGGAATAGGCCCAGGTAACCAGCCCATTTATTCTTGGATTATCCCCGCTCCTATCGTCCCCGTAGAGCCAGGGCGCCCCAAGCGGGAAGTAATGAACCTCAAGGAGGGAATCGGCTATCGCACAAACGACAGCCATTCCAGCCATAAGGAGGAGATTAAAGAAACTATATGACAGCTGTTAGAATTTAGACACAAATAGGGGGTAGGGCACTGACACCTGTGGATTCATCTGCCTCTCTACCCTGCTACGTTTACTGGGTGTCCCTCCGGAATTCAGAACAATTTTGGTGTCCAGCCCAGTAAAAAGCACGACACCGATAACCCATTTTGTGTTCCGTAGGACCGTGCCGCGCAAGAGTGTCATTGACAAATCAACAGGAGAAGTGTAGTCGCCAAGTTTCACATTTGCATTGAGTCGATACATGTCGGTATCTGGGCGGTCACAATTGATTTGGAATTTGTTCTTCTCGTTCGCGCACTCCTTGGCATTGTTCAAACTGGTGAGAGAAGGGACAGCGTTGCGAGATTTGAGGTTAGTTTCGCCGTCGAGGTTCTTCGTCTCAATGAATGCAACGTCCTCCTCTTCTGACGTGGCACAAATCAAAATGTCAGCCGGGATAGGTTCGTTGTCTAGGATCTTGACCATATCTCCAACACGGATATCCTCCCACAGGGTTTCCTTCCAATGCGGTGGATCATGTAACTTGGGGTCGGCGTCATAATCGTAGGCGATAGCGCTTTCCTGAGGAGTCATCTCTTGGATTTTGGGTTCACGTTTAGGAATAATGCCTCGTATGAAGGTCTTGGACTTGGATGCTGTTGCATTCTCGTTTGACCAATTGCCGCCGGTCAAGACACGGACTTTGCTGTAATTAACTTTTTTGTCTGATTGGTGCCTTTTGAAGTCTTCGTAGCCGTCCTTCGCTGCCGTTATCGCCAAGATAATCAGCAATGGCAGAATAGCGACGCCACCGCTAATGTTGGAGAACTTGGGAAAGAATTGTAGGATAGCGACTCCGAGAAAGAATCTGGGGGTATGTCATTATGAGAAAGGTGGGGTGCAAAAGGCCGGGATAGTTTGCCTCACATATTGGCTACTCGGCGAAATTGTTCCAGAATGTTCCGAGGGACGAACGTAAAGATGGTGTATTTGGAAGTAATGACCTGGTTGGAGACATAGACAGCATCCTTCTTGACTTTACGTTTCTTGCTGTAGTATGACTGGGGTAGACCTTGATTGACGAAGACGGTGCGGGGCGGGCCCGGCTGCCGCTTCCGGTTGAAAAGATCCTCAACATTGAAAGCAGCGGCCCGGGCATACCACTGCGATATGGCCGAGGTCCGCTTGGCAGAGGAGGGCGACATGGGGAGCGGAGGACAGAGTCCTGGGGACGACCGAAACCGAGGGTGTAGTAACTGGCAGAGGGAAAGGGCAGCTCGTAAACATTCTCATTGCCACATATTCGGATCGCTTATCCCACCCATTTTCGCCGAGGCTCGCGTCATCACTGATCGCGGGCGAAACAATCAACAGGATCAAACTACCCTCAGGGCCGCCTGGGCTGTGCTACGCACCAGCGCTGACACACATCCCCTGCGGGCTCCAAGTAGCTGTTAGGAGTACTCATCAGTCTCTTAGGGGGCTGGCCGTAGACCGTCTCACCTCCCAAGCCACGCCCAAGCCCGATCACTATATATAGCGCACACACCAGTGCGAGGCAGTCCCGTTCGTATACTCGCAGTCGCACGCCAGCTGGACGTGGGACCAGCACAAACTCTCCCACACGATCGTGAACTACATTACAGGGTGCGTATTACCGAACGGCTACATGAGTAAACAACAATGACTCATGCAGGCCCAAGGGTATAAGGCAACAAAGTTGACTAACGCCTGGCCGATAAGCAAGGACTCGTGAACAATGGCACGCTTCGAGCTCGCAGACTCGATGACGGCGTGCGAGGCAGAGCTCTAAATCTCTTCCGCGTGGGCGTGTTCGCCCCACCCAGACTTAGCCCATCATCATCATCATCACGATGCCGTCGTCGTTTTAGCATGGGAGATGGCAAACAATCACCATCATCATCAGAGTCCTGTTGATGCAACAGAGCAGCATCCTCCTCTTCCTTTCCTTTCCCAACATGTTTTGATTTAGAACTTGGTGTCTTCCGTTTTCGCTTCTGCGGTTCAGGCGCATCCTGATCTATCACACGGCATATTTCGACATGCGCGCCAGCTCTGAGTAATGCATCAAACCATAGCTTGTGCAAATAAGTCTAGGTATGTATAATGCAGTTATTTATAAAAACACTTACCTTCTGATTCGGCCGGGCGGTGTCCCCCGGGCCCTTTACCTCCACAAATTTACAAATACCTTCGTTTGCTTTCCATATGATCAGATCTGGCACACCACTTGACCGCCCAGCATAATCTTCACAGAATAATCGGCATATCATCGCCAACGTCTTCGCACTGAGGCACTGCAGCCACCTCCGATCAGTATCTATACAAACCAGGTATACAGTCGCGAGAGGCACCTCAACAATCTCGAGCAGTTGCTTTTGCTCAAATGCATCCCACCGTAAACCGATGCACCACGTACGTTCCGGCCGGTATCGGTCATCATACCGCTTCAAGTATTCCTTGGCCTTTCCTTCTTCAATCTCCTTCAGTCGATGTTCAAACAACGTCTTCCGAGCGCGATAAAAAGAATCCTCGAACATGTCTAAAGGACAGGCCTGGAATTTAGTTTCAAATGCTCCTGGAACACGACTGAAGATTATGTCCCAAAAGATCAGGGCAAAAATCGTGGTCAAAACTCGAGTCTCTGCATGTTGACTTTAGAAGGGAATGGTGAGTGACAACTGTGATATAACTGCACACGGAATAACTTGCCCGACGAATCCTTCCATCTCATACTGTTGCAAAGCATACGTCTCGACGTTGACCACCTCGTTATTGAGCCCTACCCATAGTGATTTCCCGGTCCGCTTTTGTGTGGCTGGATCGACCTTAGATCTGTTAATCTACAACAGTTGCCTATCCCATAAGTAAAACACTTACCACTGGAATGACAATAATCTTGACGTCTTCCGTGCCCTCTTGTTTATTTTCTTCATCCTCCGGTACTATCAATTTCGGAAAGTAGTCAGATAGGGGTACAGGTGCATTGTCCCTCGTCGGCCGCAAGTTTTGATCAAGCCTCATCCCAAGTGGCTCTTCGCTCCTCTTCCCTCTGATAAAAGTAGTCTCTGGTTGCTTGAGGATGGTATCATAGACGACACGTTCTTCAGGAGGTAGATTTAACTTCCTTTGCATACGTTCCAAACGCCGAACCAAGCTCGGACGAAGGACTGATAGCATTTGAACGTCACTAACGCCCGAGTACTGAAAAATAAGACGGACGTACTAATTCCTGTATGCTCATCCGCAAGAGCTTGTATGACTCCTTTTCTCGCTTTCTCGATGTCGTAAGGTTCAATATGCTTCTCGAGGATCAGCGCCCTGCGCTCATACCACGAGGCTTGTTTCCCTTTCAACCAGTATACCTGCAGTAACAATTCCTCCAAGATACCCAACTCGGTGTGCCACTCGTGCAGCAAAGCGAAAGCCTTTGTAGCTTTATGCACCATTCTCGTATAAACATGCCCTGAAGTGAAAGTCATTCTTAGTACTGAGTGAAAGCGGTATCAGAAGATCCAACTCACCTGCCTCAAACCGTTCCAATCCAGGCGATCTCTCAGCTGCTTTACCTTTTCCCTCGTCCTTTCGTGCCAAAAGCATTTTCCACTTCGGTTCAACTTTGGCCTGGTATACATTTTTCATATGTCGAGCGTGTTGGATACTCGCAGACACCTTGATCCCGGGATCTTCTGTACTCTGACGAGCAGGCGGAGCGGATCCGTCCTTCTCTGTCTTCGCCATAAGTTTATCAGCCGTTTGACCTGCATCCTGTGGTATATCAGAAGATGCTCTAAGAATTCCCGAGACTGACAACTAACCTCAGGCACCACGCTTGCCGACCTCGATGCCTCCTCGGGCCGGTTGTCCATTTCTACTTCTAGGTACAACGCTTCTTCATATTCCATGAAATCCTCTCGAGTTGGCCAAATTGTGCCTGTACGTTCGTAATCATAGTCGGGGAATTTCCATTTCTTGAAGCCGGCCAGTAACGCCGGTAGGCAATATTTGGTAGGTTTCTCAATACCGCGGTAAGAGATTATGTGTAACCGGCCAATGAGCCAGGAAAGGTTTGGGTTGATCTTGACACAAGGACCTGTAAAAGATTAATAAATTCCTCCACATAGAAAGAACGGCACAAACCAAGTCGCTCCATAGCCATCTCGCGAAGTCTCTTCAATTGAGATACAGGTTTTGGCTTTTGTCCAAACGACAACTGCGTCTGAACCATTCCATCATTTCTCGGGGCCTGCTTCTTTTTCCCCTTACCCTTCGCCAATGACGGTAGTGTGTGCTGACCCATGGCATGGTCTATCATAGCATCTATGAGCACATCTTTCTGTTCAGAGGATTAAAAGATTAACAAATAACTAAGTCTTCATCCACGCACCCGCATTGTATGCGATCCGACTTTCATAGACTTCGAAATTTCTCGAAGTTCTGGAAGAGGTAATCGATTGAGAGCCTCTCGCACAGTCATACTTGATTGATCTCTAAAAAAATAGTCGAATTTGAGATTACGAGGGTCGACAACGGGCTCCTCAATCTCGTAGTCAGATGTTTTGGTCGAAGGTTTGGAGACCTGGGTCAGTTTAGGATGGAGTGTAGGTTTCGGCGGTTCTTCACTATCTGAAAAAGAGAGACTAGGAGGTGCATCCTCTTCTTTCTTCACCTTCTCTTGTCTTCTGAGAGCAAGTGTAGGAGAAGGTGGAGGTGTAGGTTGATACTCCAAATCTTTAATAGGGACGCAGAGTAACTTGAGGGCCTGTTCCAGTCCCTTCTGGCCTATCTCCGACGCGTACTTATCAAGAGAAAAGAGGGCTTGCCATTGAGGCTGCCTGAAGGCGAGACGAACGAGTAGATACCGCGCACAATCTACATCATCACATAAGACTGAAAGCACGACGCAAGACAGCGATCTCTTACAGTCAAGACCACTATAGATCCTTAACACGTCCCATTCTTCATCACTAAGCAGGTGCTCTTCCCTTTCCATAACCGCATTTACCATATCTGCATTGGGTAATTAATATTATAGCTTAGTCAAAAAAAGCCACAATATCGCCCCCACCTTCGAAGACTTGGACATAAAGTGAAGCCCTCTTAAACTTCCCCCCTTCGCGCCGTTCTTCTAACGATTTTTGGTCGAGACTTTCGACTTGTTCCTCGAACTGTTCGGTTGCCCCTGGCTTTCCAAACAAAGCCAACCAAACATCATGCTCTTGAGCAGCCCGCGGCATGTATAGTACTGCACAATAGTCTGTATCAGGGGAAGAACACCAAATAATCAAAATGTATGATAGGCAGAAGCGGTATTGGGTGTGAGATAGTCGACTGCAACAAAGGTGAGCGCGCTAGTCACACCATGCGTGGGTGCAGCGTGGGTGTGACAATCGCGCAGCACTCACGCATTTATAAATATCACATTAACCTTAAACTCTTAATTTCCTGAACGCAATGCGGTTTATAAGTGTATGCTAACTAAATTACAATGCTTGTGGTTATGTGACACAGAGTGAAAAAGCAAATATGTATACAAACATGGCGATGACGGGGTACCAGAGAAACAGAGGAAGCATGTTGCAAGAATTAGGGGTCTAGTGAGAAAGCAAGGGAAACGTTGCCAATAGGGGTGTTAAAACCCATCTCCTAACATAACTGTCGGGAGAAGTGGTTAGAATAGGATGTAGAAGGGAGGGTAACTACAATCAAACGAAGAGATCAAATGCGTGAAGTCCTTATGGTAATATGATTTCCAAGTCCTTAATATCGGGCGAGTAGTTCTTGGAGTTCTTGCACGACCTCTGTCATTGTTGGTCGATCTTGATGCTCATGGGCCCACATACGCTCCATGAGGTCTACAGCTTCTGGACACCATTGCTTACGGAGGCCAGAAACGCTCGGTCTATAAGTGAACCACTTCAGCAAGCTATTTCTTCGCACTAGACAAGGGAACCTACCGCTGTCTTTTGGCTCCGACAATGTCATAGATAGCATGTTCGTTCATCCCCTCCCACGGATGTTTCCTTACAGGTAGATGCCACTGTAACATTTCCCAGAATACCAAGGCGCAAGAAAAGACGTCAACTTTATGGTTATACTTTGGGTGCGCAGTCCAAAGTTCCGGAGCTTGCCAGTTTACAGTCCCAACGAGGCTTTTGACCATGGAGCGTGTTGACTGTTTGACCTTGGCGAGTCCAAAATCAGCTATCTTGGCAGTTCCTCGGGCAGTTATCAGGATATTGGATGATTTGCAGTCTCGATGAATGATAGAGGGCTTCCGAGTATGTAAATATTCGAGACCACGAGCAATATCCAGCATCATGCTCAGCTATGAAACCGATGAGATCATCAATCAAAGCCCAAAACGGAGAGCAACTTACAACTTTGTGCAAAGAAGGTGTATTGATGTTCCGGATATAGTCATACAAATCTCCGTTGGAGCACAGCTCGCTGACGATCATAACTGGCGTCTCCTTAGTATTCTCAGGTATGCTGACTCCGAGCTGATGTAGTTTTAGAAGGTGGTCATATGCCGTTGATGTGGAATTTACTTACGAAGCGGACGATGTTCGGATGATCGAAGCCACCTAGAAGCTTGAGTTCTTTGATGTCCACTACAATCAACCTATTTCAGCACCAGCTCGCAAGAAAAGAAACAACTACACGCACTCGAGCTCAGGGTACCTCTAAACTCTGAGATTGCGACCCGTCTTCCCTTGAACTTGCCAATAAAAACGTCCTTGAAACCGCCACTGCCTATTTTTTCTAATTTAGCCAATTTTTCTGGTGGAATCTCACGGTCTTCTAAACCCAAGCTTTCGAGATCCAGCTCGAGGTCTTGATCCACTTCCTTCTCATGGTCCGGTACAGGGGTCCGAGGCTCGTCTGTGTGATCATGCTGAGAGCGTAGCAACACGGGTACAGTTGAGGAGCTGGAAGTGGCCCTTTTACGTCCTCTTCTAGTGGATGGTGGTCGAATGGTCCCGGTCGATGAAGGTGATGAACCATCACCAGCGTTACGATCTCGCCACTGTAATAGCGCTTCAGCGAGCTGTGGCTTCGTGCCTACAGGCTCCAGGTCTCTTGTCTCACACAAACGCACAAGGTCGTCACGACGGAGACGAACAAGGGTCTTCGCCGTGGCTACAGTCAGATCAACTAGGGTAGACATCAGCGCATGTACAAACATGAGGTACGTTTCATCAAACACACCTTCCTCCTCCATAACCTGTTCGTCGTCTGTTTCACCCTCAGCATCTACCTCTATGTCCGAAGCAGTGTTAACTTCAACATCTTCCTCATCTCCTCTATCTTCCTCTCCCTCTCCGTCGCCTTCTTCTTCCTCTTCTTCCTCGTCTCCTTCTCCTTCCTCACCTGTCTCACTATCTTCCTCGCCTATATCCTCCTCAGCTGTTTCCATCTCAACATCCTCGCCCTCGCCCTCACCTACAACTTTACCACTTCTTAGTTTACGAGGTCTAACGGAACCCGTGGCCTCATCCTCATGTTCACTAGCATCATTGTCACCGTCTGCCTCGTTTTCGCCTTCACTGTCTTGTCCCTCCTCTTCTTGTGAGCCTTCATTATCCTCTTCCTCTTTACCCCCCTCTCCTTCCCCTTCATCTTCATCATCATCTCCCTCGTCCTCAATATCACCATCATCCGGGGCCGCACTTCCATTTCTGACCCTAGGCCGCAGCCGTTTTTTGAGGGGCGTACGACGACCTAAAGACCTAGGCGGAGTGGCTGAAGTAGAAGACACGAGCTCATCGACTTCTGCCTCCTCGTGCTCATCCTCGTCAAATTCTTCGCCGTCTTCGCTTTCTTCCTTATCCTCTTCCCCATCTTCGCCTTCCAGGTCCTCGTTATCTGATAATTGATCCCGCTCTTCCTCATCATCCCCCTCTTGCCCACTTTTCTTCGAGGTCTCGGACTTCCGCTTCAACTTCGACCGCTGTGCATGTATCGGTGCTTTCTGGCGCTTCGCGGAACTAGACTCTTTTTTCCCTACAGACACAGGCCGAGCACTCTTCCCCCGGATACCCTATCTTTACTACGGAGTCGTCGAGGACTTAACTGAGGCTGGCCGGAGCCACCTTGTGCCAATCTTATCGATTGCTCAATCTCGTCCACGTCTGTGAGATCGCTTTCCTTGTCTGAAAGCTTGGTGCTTGCGCCCCGTTCACGTCCGCGTTCGCGTTGATTTGCCCTTCCCCTGAGCCACCGTTTGGAGGGTGTTTGATGCTTGATATCAACCTTGTCATTGAACTCGACCTGCTTAGCTTTTCCCTTCGCCCTCCCACTTTTACTTGGCGTCGAGGAAGAATCGGCACTGGGTAATGATGTCGAAGTTGAAACTTTGCGGGTGCGAAGGCGAGTAACAGGAGGGGAGACGTTGGTACTCGTAGATGGTACAGTTGACGATGACCGGGTCGAGGAATGCCTTGAAAAAATTAGATTGAGGGGTAGACCGAAGGAATGGACAGCACTTACTTGGATGACACTTTCCTCTCCTTGGTGTCGTTGGAATTTTTCTTAGATTGTCTATGTCCGAGATTCACGGCATCATGATTCGCAAGGTTGCCCATTGACATACTTCGACCCTTGGGAAGTCGTCCATTGAGTTTGCTAAGATCCTGCATGGTGACCCGTCGTCTTGTCATGTTGGCACCGCATGCAAATTGTGAAGGAACAGCATCCGTTTCCTCACCACCGGCGACATTGCCGTCATCACTTAATGAACCAGACGAACTGGCGTCACCGCGAGGGATAGGAGACGAAGGTGGAAGTGATGCTTGATCTTCGCGGGCACCGATCAAGCAGTCAATGATCTCATGTTTCGTTAGAAGCTCCGCTTCATCCGGAAGTCCGGCGAGATCATATAAACGAACAAGGTCAGGTTTTCTAAGTCGAGCGAGTGTTTTAGTTGAAGCAAAACGAAGGAGGTAGTCATCGGCTGTATCACAATAAGACATTAATGATAGTGTGGTCTAATAAAGAAGGTGCCACCCACTAGACGACTCATCTTCATCCTCTTCCTGATCACTTTCATCATCCGTCCCAGAATCCTCTTCCGTCTCCTCTCTCGATTCAGCCGTCCCGGACGACAGGTCGGAAGCCGCGTCCATTTCTACATCAGTCTCATCAGAGGAGTATCCTACAAAACGATTCGTCATCAAAACAGTTCTCATTCGCTTCCGTCTAGAGGAGCCCCGTGTTTGGCGCGCATTAGCCAACGCGTTCTCATTAGTGCCCGCGACGCGTTTCCGCTTGACTCCAACCTGGATCACCTGATCGGAGCCCCGCATGACCAGGTCCTTGTCAGAAGCCTTGCAAGCAGAGTGCCTGGATGGTAGACGGCGGAGATTTGGGTGTAGGGGTACAAGGACTGGTCGGTGGTCCAAAGGAGGCGACGTCGAGGGCCGAAAAGCGTGGGAAGAAGTTCGAGTACTTGGGCGTCTAAGTGAATACTTTTTCCGAGTAGCGGGCGACGAGCTTAATGGCGATGATGGGGACCTTCGTTGTGGAGAGCGTCGCGTATGTGCCATTACCAGCGATGGATGTCCAGGCAAGGAATACCGGCTCTAAATAACCCCTCCGGACCAGGTTTGGCACGAAAAGAAGATATCTAGGCTGAGCTTTGGCCCTAGGATGAGGTTGAAAACCGTCCAAACCGGATTCTGCAGGAACCAACGGCTCGAATGGCAGCGGTCGTCGTGATGGGCAGCGAGCTTGGCGTCGTTGTGCCTGTCCAAGGTTCACTTTCGGCTTTGTTTATCACGCCGCAGACAAACACCAACCTACAGTCACATGACTGCGAATTATCTAATGCGGCTGCACATGGCGATCAATTGATCGATCACTATCACCTTACACGGGCTATTTTTATCTGCTCACCACCACAATAACTGTTGAACATTACACTGCAATTCGGGATACAATGCTGCTTTCTTCGCCACATATCCAAGCGAATGATCTCCCTCAGTCCAGAATGGTGACAAGCAGGTCTACTTGCCTCAAGGGCCCTGCCGAGCAGGCCCGCTCAGGAGCCATCACCGTAGAAGGGCAGCAGACAAACGAAATGCCCAACTAGGAAATCATAAACCGACCTCCAAATCCGACAAGAGGATGGGCGCATAAATACATCCCGGCTTCATTCTGCTCATTCGCCCACTTTTCGCCCACCATGCTGCTCAAATTCACTTCGACCGATATGTTCAACACCTCCCTCGTCAATGTCGCCACCGGCAAGTGTGCTTACGAAATCACCACCGTCTCTACTCCCTGCCAGCCAGAGAGACTCCCCCCTCCCCCTCTATTTTCATCCTCAAACACCGCCTCTGCTTCGGACAACTCTGATGCCGCCAAGCGGTATCCTGCCGCCCGAGAAAAGCCAAAGAGGGATGTCCCCCATCGCCGAACCCAAATCAGAGACGGATCAGGGCACCTTGCCGCCGACATCCAATGGGAAGGTCGTCATCCTCATATCACGATTGACGGCGAGGAAATTGGTGGCCTCAATGACTTGTTCGGGTCATCAACCGTCCGTTTCGTGTGAGTACCATGGTATGCTGTCTAGGCATTCCTTACTCATGTCGAAGCAGACCTAAAATACTTGCCATTCCAACGAAGTATGATGCAGACTATGTATGGACAGCAACAGCGGAATCCCTGACAGTAAGCACTATATCTCTTATCCTCGCTTACCATTATCTGATCGGCATGTTTAGTTAGTGGACTACAGCACGGATGAAATAAAGGGAACATTCCACCAGAATGTCATCCGTTTGCCCACTCTCAAATCCAAGCCAAAACTTTCTGTGCAAACACAACTTACACCCCCTTCGAGCCCACTACCCTCCCCTACTTCCCCGAGATCTATCTTCAGGTCGCGCTCCCGAATTTTCTCGGCGGACAAGTCTTCATTATCACTGTCCTCAACAGAGGAACAGTCTCCTTGCGATACACCAAAAAGCACATTCATCCCCACACATGTCCCTGGCTTCGGCTCAAACTACCTCGAATTCGTTACTCATCCCTCAACGAACGATGTCGAAGTAATCCGTAAGCGGGCTCTCACCTTCATACGAGCATTCATCTGATCAGTCATTACAGTTTCCTTCCTACTAATGGAAATATTAAGAAGAGGTCGTTTCAACCTCACTCCTTATACATTCGAAAACCCTTCTATCTGGCAACTTAAAGAAGCTCGCGATGTTGTCATACGCACGTTCCGAAGGAACACTATTTAAAACTTTTACCGGCTCTTCGGCCCAATTTGGGCACCCTTTTCGACCTTCTATAACAGTCGTTTCTGCTTCTTGTTTATAACGGAATAATAACCGTGCCACATTCGTTACTTCTATTTATTTTCTTTTACACCCCTGCCGATATCCTCTGTAGCCATGGCTCTACCCCAGCTTAATCGCCTGTACATCTACATGCTGTATTATTCGTTATTTATACCCTGTGTATCTCTTATACATGATACTCGCCGTTTGTGAAGTCAGGATGAAGAGCTCACATAGAGCGTGACTGTGACGACTGCTAATTTTCACCTTTCCGCCTGTCTTATCTCCCAACCCAGAAATGGTCGTAGCCCATCCAGCCATAGATCCATCGTCCCAATCTTCACCCACAAAACGCAAGAACAGGCGTAAACTCCATAAAAATCCCGCTGCCCCACTGGGAAAAGCCTCCCGAAACCAGACCACTTCTGCATCCCCCAACGAAGAACCACTCGCAGACATCACCGAGAAACCCTCCTCCCCCATCGACACCTCCTCCCTATTCCCCATCCCAAAAACCACCACCCAAACCGACGACGATGACGAACTCATGATCGATGCCTCCACACCCTCCCTAATCGCACCCACCTCAACAGTACCCATCTTCCCTCCCGCAGCTCCCTCAAAGAAAACTGCACTCCTCGCACCCGAAAATCGTAGAGTGCCTATACCCCCTCACCGAATGACGCCAATCAAAAAAGACTGGATCAATATCTTCGGTCCACTCACAGAGATCCTAGGTCTTCAAGTACGAATGAACGTTCAAAGGAGATGCGTCGAAATCAGGGTAACAACTATCTCAATCGTCCTTCACTCAAGAATTCTAAACCTACTTTACAGACTTCAAAATTCACAAAAGACATTGGCGCAATCCAAAAAGGTGCCGACTTCGTCAAAGCCTACGCATTGGGCTTCGACGTGAATGTACGAGACACCCCACTCTTCTCTCTTACCATGTACGAGCTTATACTTCGCAGGACGCTATCGCACTTCTACGAATGGACGACCTCTACTTAGATTCCTTCGAGATCAAAGACGTCAAAACACTCCAGGGAGATCACCTCTCCCGTGCCATTGGCCGTATAGCGGGACAGGACGGCAAAACTAAATTCACCATCGAAAATGCAAGCCGGACACGGATCGTCCTAGCTGATACGTGAGTTCTATCACTTCATATCTGTCGAGTGATGTAACTAATCACCCCATTAGCAAAATTCACATCATGGGATCATTCCAGAATATCAAGGTTGCCCGGGATGCGATCGTTTCGTTGATTCTGGGTTCACCACCAGGGAAGGTATATGCAGGACTACGGACAGTGAGCAGTCGCATGCGCCAGCGCGCTCTGTGAGATAATGTATTGATACGTCTGGTGATGATACAAATGTTTGTATTTAGTTTTAGATGTGAAAATTAGCAAATAAGGATAGGAACGAATGTTGAGTATAAGATAGTTAGATGTCCAAGCCCTTTCTCTTCAAGTACAACAGAAATCTATAGTTTTCGTCAGCTTAGCACGGCTTCGACAGGCCAAGGAACTGACCACACCACTGTTGCCTAATTCGCAGCAGGCTCTCTCCCTCCCCCAATCATAATCTGTGCTCCCTCGCTCGGTATTCCATCCACAACCAAGAAAAGCCACCCCGGCCCGGGAGGGTATATTTGACCATTCGGAGGAGCTGTGACGCTCAATCTTGCTCCGTTAATCCCCACCTCATGACGAAGCCAAACCAGCCTCGAGTTCGCGTGAACGCCATGAGTTGCATAACCAAGCTCCATAACCGCCACTATGGCATTGTCAGTCCTCAAACATACACGATAAGCGGATAACTTGCCTCTAATCTCCTTCCCGAGCGTTCCACTCCACTGCACTTCAAAAATCTCATTGAAGTCTACAACACGAGGTGACATCTTGATGACTGGCCTCTCCTGGAACATATAAGGCGGGTCCAGTACCTCTACCCTATACTCAGTCGCGTACTTGTTGTCGCTCCTATCAAAATTAGGATTACTCCCCATGATCAGAATGTTTCCTCTCGATGTCAAAGTAGCACTGCTGTGATACATCCTGGCAATTGAGCTGGTCGGCATACTACTGTCCCTGTAAAATCTCTGTCCCACCGGAGCTTCAGGATCATACATGACAGGGGTGAACGCTGGATTATCGGCATTCGATTGTCCAATCTGATCTTTGGCGTTACCGTATCCCCCAACACCAGTCTGGGCGCCGTTAAGAATCAGAATTTGACCGGTAGGCAGCAACATAGCATCGGGCATGATTCGCGCTTCCGGCATCTCCTCTACTTGCCACCCAAGTGTTATACCTAGTTCTGTTAGAACCATCCTAGAACATTGCTTCGAAGCAGGCTCCTGGGAAGAGTAAGCCTCAGGGTCTCGTCGGTCATCTACATCCGAGCCGCCGCAGATCAGGATTTCCGGACTATAGTCGTTCTCATATGACAACGGTAGTAACAGTCCAACACCAGACATAGGATATGTGACACGGACACCATTTGGAATCGAGGGTAGCCGAAGTTCAGTATTCCTCTGCCAGTTGTAAATCATGGCATCGTTGTTTGCAGCCATAAAGACGTCGCCGCTTGGTAATAAGAAAGCGATCGGAAAAAGATTGGATTTGAGAGTATCTTCCAGGAATTGCAAATGGATGGATGAGCCGCCGGAGCCGTGGATTGATTTGCGTGGAAAGTACTCCAGGGTGGGATTGTTCTTGCTCTGATCGTTGATAAAGCCGCCTGTTCGAGATCCACCTATTATCATGACGCTTCCATCTTGAATTCTGAGTGCCGTCGTGTACCATCTTGGACTATCCAATTTCATCTGCTGGGGATTTTCATAGATCTCGCAACCCTTGCCGTCCTGAGAGTCACAAGGATCGAACAAACGAATACCCTGCGAACCATCGATATCACCAAAGCCAGGTTGTACAACGGGATTCCCTCCCACGTTTACCAAAGTTCCATTAGATAAGAAAGCACCGCCAGCGCAGAAAGAGTTTGAAACTGTTCGAAGGGGTGTAAGAGCCTGCGTGTCCAGGTTGTACAATGTCGCCCAAGCAGGATGCCCATCGATAGTCAAAGGGTTGTGTTCCACTTTGTCGATTATGATTGCGAGTGTTGGGGAGACGATGGACAGTTGCATGCCGGCGACACCACTTGTTCCGCGTTGCGTCAACTTCCAACCAGGGCTTGAGTCCTGCCGAGAGTTTAAGCGATCCAGACGTTGAATGGATGAGGCACGTTGGGCGTCGACCATAGAAAAGTCCAACATTTTCCCAGGGACAACAACGAGAGTGTCAATGTCCATGATGCCTCTGTTTTCCCGCATCCTCGAACCAAGAGAACCGAGATTGACAATTTTGATTGTATGCGGTCCGTTTTTGAGGCCAGAAGTCTCGAAAAGCTTCCGTCGATTCAACGGATAGGTAACATTACAGAATAGGTCGACAGTCCCAATTGTCTTGCCGTCCAGGAAAACTTGGGCGTATCCATGAAACTTGTCACAATTCCCGAGCCAGACAATACCGGAGCCACGGAAGTCGAAGAAGAAAGCCGCGTCGCGTTCACGGGTGACATGAAGAGAACCCGAGTCATATTGCCTTGACCGCACATTAAACCATTTTCCCTCATACTTGATCAAAGGAGAGTCAGAGGAGAATGTTTCGTATCCTTTTCCTGGATAGTAGGAATTGCCCGGTCGCAGCTGGGTGTATTTAAAAAATGCAGACCTCTTTGATTCGATTCTCTGTGCATAGACGCCCTCGACGACGAGAAAAAGAAGAGACAACGAGAGGAAGAGAGTGGGTAAAAGCGCCATCAAGGCGTGCGTGTTGTAAAGAAGAAAGTTCAACACGTCACTCAGCAGCACACAGGCAAGCAAACACAACACAACATAAATTACATGTCATACGGTAGATAATGATACATGATACCAATAAAGTACTTTCATTGGGATTGCGTGTCTAGGTTCAAAAAGACGCAAGAAATAATTCAGAGGCAGGATATATCTATGTGTGACTCCGGGGGAGCCAACTAATTGGATTTCCAGGTGTTGTGCAGTCCAACTGTATCATCCAAACCAGCGGTGCTAGATGGTGGGTTGCTCTCCGCAACTTGTCCGTTGGGATATCCATTGACAGCTTCACTTTGAAGCACATTGGTATCAAGGTTGAGCTTTACTCGATTGTTGTCCGAGCG
Source organism: Agaricus blazei (assembly GCA_029719445.1). Taxonomy (NCBI): domain Eukaryota; kingdom Fungi; phylum Basidiomycota; class Agaricomycetes; order Agaricales; family Agaricaceae; genus Agaricus; species Agaricus blazei. The sequence continues at coordinate 2,063,098 of SSNC01000002.1, read as the reverse complement.
TAATCCCTCGATGAACCGGAGGTACTCTTCACTCACTCCACCAGTGATATAGTCACCGGTGAAGACGGAGCAGTCGAATGTGCTGATGCTAGTGTTGAGATGTCGGACAGATTCAACAAGATCAGGGAGACTTTGGAAGATGACGAGGTCGGCACCAATCGTCTTGGCAATCTCTGCCTCGTTACGGCCATGGGCAACAAGCTCATTTCGAGACGGCATGTCGATACCGTAGACATTCGGGTAACTGAACGGCGGAGTGAGCTAAGTCTAAGCCACAGCTCAATACGAGGGTGCTACGAACCGGATGGGTGGCGCACAGCTGGCGACAATAACCTTCTTCGCACCGACATCCTTTGCCATCTGGATGATCTCCTTGGAGGTCGTACCTCTGACAATAGAATCTGCTCTATATCAGCATATATGCTAGCAAACAGTAAAATCGCGCTCACCGTCGACAAGTAAGACATTCTTGCCGGCAAATTCCAACGCCATAGCATTGAGTTTCTTGCGGACATTCTTCTTCCTCATTTGTTGCCCAGGCATGATAAAGGTCCGACCAACATAACGATTCTTGATGAACCCCTCACGGTAAGGCAACGCGAGTCTCTGAGCAAGGTTAAGAGCTGCAACACGCGAAGTATCTGGGACCTGCTTTGGTTAAGTAACGAAGATAGGGTGCAGGTCTGAAATCACTTGCAGGAATCACGACATCCACCATTAAATTATTTTCCGCCAGGACTTGTTTCACTTTTTCAGCCAGAACGTCCCCCATAGCCATCCGACTTCTGTAGACGCTCACTCCATCGATAACCGAATCGGGTCTTGCGAAATACACAAATTCGAAGATATCTGGGGCGAAAGTTGAAGGTGGTACAACCTGCCGACGAGAGACACCGTTACGGGTAATAATGACAGCTTCACCTATGCACCAAGCGTAAATTTTACAATAAGAGTGCCGAACGGTACTGAACTTACCGGGTTTGACATCCTCCCAGTCGGTAAATCCACAAGCGTCAGCCACTACACTCTCGCTGGCAAAGAGATAATCCGATCCTTCACCGGTTGGCGCTTTGCGCGAAGCCATTCCAACAGGCCTGATGCCATTCTGATCGCGAAAGGCAATGATACCAAAGCCGGCGAGCATAGCAACACAGGCATATGCGCCCTTGCATTGCGATACAACGCCCCCAATCGCGGTAAAAATGTCCTCTTCATTGATACGGAATTTTCCCGTCTTCTGAAGATTGTCGGCAAAGATATTAAGAAGAAGCTCGGAATCCGACGCAGTGTTGATATGTCGATGAGCAACCTGGTCCATAAATTGCATCAAGGACGAGGTGTTGATAAGATTGCCATTCTACAGGGCACGGTGAGCTCCAGGACATAGCGAGGAAGGGCAATTAGACTCTACATGGGCAAAGACAATTCCATAGGGCGAGTTGACATAGAAGGGTTGAGCTTCGGCATTGTTAAAGCTTCCGGCGGTGGGATATCGGACTACAAATGATTGAATATGATTTGGTGTCTGATTTGATAAAAGGCACGCACCGTGTCCGACTCCCATGCCACCTATCAATCTCGAGATAGAGGCGTCGTCAAAGATATCTCGTACCATCCCATTGGCCTTGCACTGGTATAGACGGCCCTTGGCTCCGCAAGTGATGATTCCGCACGCATCTTGGCCACGATGCTGAAGGAGGGAGAGGCCCTCTGCAATTTCTGCGGCGACATTGAGGGTAGGGTCGTGCAGAAGAAGACCGAGGATGCCACACACTGTCCAGATGGTGAGCGAAGTGTCAGTATATGAAACGAGGCTCTTACTGGTCGGGAGCTGGACACGCTTAGTGTTTATCGTTGGTGGAGAAACATTTAGGCACCCGGCCGAACGTGCAAAAAGTTATCAGCGGAGCCCACCACACGTGCGCACTCGAAAATTTTCCAATTCCAGATAATTTCCCGCCTTATCGATCTAATAATTCAGCGGTTGAACGCAGTCTATTCATCAGATTACAAACTAAGTAGCAGATACTCTACATTCCACAAAGAGGTAGCAAGATAAGTATAGGGATAACGGGCGTGAGTGGTATCAGGGAATCAACACAATGCAATGATGATGGTGGAAGGATGAACTTCCTATGCAAAACAACAATCGAAAATGAAGATGTATATCAGAGGTCTAGTCCAGCATATCATAGCTGGAGCTGCTTAGGTTTTTCCCAAGTGTAGTCAGGGTTACCAAAGTGACCGTATGATGCAGTCCTTAGGTATTGTGGTTTTTGGAGATCGAGCTCTCGCACTAGGAGATGACATCAGTTTGAATCTATACAGATGGACATATATTTCTCACCGATAACACCAGGTCGGAGATCCCAATTCTTACGGATGATGCGGACGAGTTCTTCATCACTCTTCTTTCCAGTGCCGTAAGTATCAACATAGATCGATAGGGGCTCTGCTACACCAATGGCATAGGAGAGCTGAACAAGGGCACGACGGGCAAGGCCAGCAGTAACGAGAGACTTGGCTGTGAACGCGGTATCAGAGATCCCTGAATTTTAAGGCAGGCAAAGTCAAACATACCGATCCAGCGTGCGGTATAGGCAGCAGAACGATCAACCTTGGAGAAATCCTTTCCGGAGAAAGCACCTCCACCGTGAGCGCCCCAACCACCATAGGTATCAACGATGATCTTGCGGCCAGTGAGACCAGCGTCACCTTGAGGACCACCAATCACGAAACGGCCCGAAGGTTGGATCTGGCAAGATAGTGAGTTTCAATATCAAGCTAAATACAAACATAATAAGACACGTACATGATAGATAGTACGTTCATCGAGAAGGTTGGCAGGGATAACCTTGTTAACAATTTTTTCCCTGATCTCGCGACGAAGGTCTTCCGTGGAGATCTCCTCGGCGTGTTGGGTAGAAATGACAATGGTATCAACACGTAGAGGGATCATGGCACCACCCTCCTTCTTGTACTCAACAGTGACCTGGGTTTTGGAGTCGGGGCGGAGCCAAGGGAGCAAACCGTTTCGGCGGGCCGTAGCCATAGAAGCATTCAGCTTGTGCGCCAACAGAATGGTCAATGGCATACACTCCGGAGTTTCGTCGGTCGCATAACCGAACATGATACCCTGATCACCGGCACCGTGGTTCTCGAGCGATCCATGGTCTAGACCCTGGGCAATGTCAGGGGACTGTTGCTCAATAGCAACGAGAATGTTGCAGGTCTTGTAGTCGAAGCCCTTGGAAGAGTCATCGTAGCCAATTTTCTTGATAGTCTCACGGATGACTTTTTGATAATCGACCTTGGCCTTGGTGGTGATCTCTCCAAAGACCATGATCATTCCGGTCTTCGCGGCAGTCTCGCAAGCGACCTTGGAGTGAGGATCCTCGCTCAAACACGCATCGAGCTATTTCAAAAAAAAGTAAGCAGAGCACTACAAGAAATGAAAGTTGTCACTGACAATGGCATCAGAGACCTGGTCACAAATTTTATCTGAAATTTAATCAGTTGCTGCGGTACGCATCACAGAGCGAACAACGCACCAGGGTGTCCTTCACCAACGGATTCTGAGGTGAACAGGAAGTGTCCTGGGGCTAGGGAAGCATGAGTGGCAAATCCGTTAACAGTCATGGTGTGGTGTGGGTGGGAAGCGTGGGTCGGGGAGGGAAAGCTAGCGGTCCATTTCGGGGGAGAATTTTTGAAGTATATAGGCTGCTTAGTCAGCAACTAATATCACGCCATTTAAGTCCATCATCGCCATCCAGCCGTTTGATGCGTTGGTACCGCCAGCGGAAACTTTACCCAAGCTTTACCTTAGATGAAGCACTTACGTAGCCAAGTGTTCAAACAGTGTTCAAACCGCGTAAAAATATAGGAATCCTCCCAGGTACATCAACCTTCATTACATCATGCTATTATTACACGACCAATTACAGTGGTCCAACGCCTAGAGGATCTGTCCCTCCCCGGTTCTCGGGAGGGTCTTTGATAGGTTGAACTATGTCTGTCCTTTGAACCGTCGAGGATGCTGTCATTCTACGTAGGGGTGTAGGGATAGTGGGATCAAGCGGAAGCGAACTAGTCAATTCGGTTGATGGTACGGGAAATTTTTGCTGTGACGTGGAATCATTCCATGGGTTTTCATCCCGTAATGGCATCGAAGAACCTGCATTCTGTTGCTCGGGCGACCACGGATTACCGCCGATAGACATAGTCGAGAAAGAAGATGTGACTTTCGAAGTCGACGGTATTGACGATGCTTCCCCCCATGTACTGAGCATTTCCCGAGAGTGCATTTCTGCTGTCTTGACTGACGCTTCGTCTTCATTGCCACCAACACGTCTTCCTAAATCTTTGGCCACTCCGGCATATGCCCCCTGAACCGCAGAAAAAGCCGTCGACGCATTAGATGACAGCCTTCCCCATACTGATCTGACTCCCACTCCTGCTCCAGACAGGAAGTCCGGCCTTCCACGCTGATAGGAGCTTGAAGACGGTGAGGACCAATCAGAGACCGCAGATGGCGAAGAGGACGGGGCCGCCAAAGAATACGTATTTACACTCGTTGGCGACACAGGTAACGGAGCTGATGGCTCTATAAACCTGCCACTGCCCGCAGGGGAGGGCGCTCGTATAGTTCGAGGAGTGCCGAGTGATTGTGCACTCGGCACTGGAATAGGGGCAGAGGTAACCTTGGGCGACGGTGGCGAAGACACATTCGAGGGCGTCGCTATACGAGGGATACCAACTTCGTCCTCGAGGTTCTCCGTTAACTCCCCAGGCTTTGAAGCCGCCATTATGATCCTCCCGTTCATTTCTTCGTCTGTGCGCCCATACAGCTCGTTCCAAAAACGTATATCCTTGGGATTAGGGAACAGCACGCCCATATCCGCGCCTGATGCTCGGTTCGTCGGATCATCGAGTGAAGGATCATAATCCGTGTTTCGGTTTTTCTCCATTTCGGCAGGAGAATTGAAGAAATCCCAGACGCTACACGTTCTCTCGCAAGGCGGCGGGTCAGGGCCACTTGCCGTCTTCCTCTCCTTCTCGTTATTGAATAGGAATGTACCAAACTGGCACGAATACAAGTGATAATAGAGTTGTCGAAGGAAGCGTTCGTTGAACTCGAACCTTGTGGGAAACTGTCTCTGGACTTGTCGGACAGATTCTAAGAATTGATGAAAGACAGGACTCGTTTCCTTGATATGATGTTGCGAAGCGAAGCGATTCTGAACTGAAGCCAGAAAAGCTTGAGCGGCGTCTGTTCCGCTCCCAGACCCAGGAGTTTCTGTTGGAGAAAGGAAGAATTTTTCGGAGGAAAGGTGCCCACACCTATCGAGGAACTTGTGGCCAAACGAAAGCCAGTCTTTTTCAACCAGAATTTCAAAGCCTTTGATTGTGCGGTAATAGGGATCGAGACATATTTGAGATAAAGAGGACAACTGAGATGTTCTATCCCAACCATCGGAGCAATGAATGAGGACGTGTGACGAATTCACATGGACATTTCGAGATATTAAGACTGTGCCCTCGATAATCGCTCGTATATGTCGCAGCCAGCCGGATCGTCGTAAAGCCTGCCTGTCCAACACAGAGATTCCTGAAATTTGACCAGACAAATCGCTATTGATGCTGGTAAGCATAGCATCAGCCTCACGTAGCGCCTCGACTACTTTGGCCAGCGACTCTCGCATCGCGTGGATATGATCTATTCCGAGGTAGGCCTTTTTCGCGTCCTTATAATTGTCCATGTTTTCCGTTCCCGCACCCTTAGCTGTGTTGGCCATAGCATTCGCTGTAGGTCGCGCGTCGATGATGAGGTTAGTTGTAGTTGCTCCATATACTGGTCCACTAGATACACGTGTATCGGGAGATACATGTGTTTGAAAGATGGCCTCAATCAGTTTCTCGTCTTGGATGGACCGATTCTGCGTGATCCCAACCATTGGTTGACTCGAGCGTGTTATGCTTCCCTACATGTCTTCATTAGTACGAACACCCATACAATACTCAATACGGACATAATTCGCCCAGTGCAGATAAGTTAACACCGGTATCCGGCATTTACTCCGGTACTTTGAGGCATATTGCAAGGTAGTATCACTGATCCTCGTCGGCACAACAAGCTTCGCTGGATATGTAGGGCAAAACTGGGCTAAATCAGACGCTGACATAGGTTCATGTAGAGCGGATAGACGTACTGCATAGTCCTTGTTGACTTCCGTAAACCTCCATGTTTTAACCCTGGTGCCTAATCCCATCCTCCCGAACTCTTCTCGAGGAGAATATATCGACCAACCATCATCGGTGGGGAACGGAGGATTTGGTCTATATATGAAGGCGTAGAGCTGAGTGGCCGAAACTCAACAAACGATTCAATCAGGTTCGGCTACTGTCACCAAAAGATAACGTACTTGTGACAGTTAGCTCTTTAACGCTCTCAAAGACATCCGAAGCATTATCTTCCCTCTGAAATGACAAAGTAAAAGTTTCGAATGTGCGAGTATGAATGTTCAACGGCGACTGCCCACTCAGAGTTTGTGGGAGTCGATTGACCAACGAGATTAATGGGTAGGGTACCTGCACGAGGGAAAGATAAATTAACATTTGATAAGAACCCGGGAGAATAAGCTCGGCTCTACTCACCCACATCTCCTCGAGCTTCTCATCGTCATAGTGAAATATGAGGTGGTGCGCCGTCAGATGTAAAGTGCCTCTCGAGCTAGTCCCAGATTTGGTTATTGTAACGTGTTCAACCTAAGCGAGACTTGGTTATCAGTCATCGTCGTAGGGCTCGAGAATGAGATCGCATAGCATGTTACACACTTTGGGTATCCTTATCGCATCCATGTTGGCATCTGGCGAGGTCAAGTTGATAGGAATGTAACAGAAGGAGATAGCTGAACCTAAGTCCAGGACTGTGCTTGTTACTGTTTGTGACTGCGCATTACCAGTCACGATCAAACAGAACTCCGGATTGACTTATTCTTAATATAAAATAATGAATACTCGGCTAGGTATGCTTGGCGATACTCAGAGGTCCAGAAGCAATGCAAGTTTCGCAAAATGATTCTATTGTAGAGTATGAACAGAAAGACATGATACTCAGGTGCGTGCTCCAGTTGCTCCTGGCCTCGTGCTTGACCTCAGAAACCTACCTTTAAGTGTCAGGCCTCTTCTCTTGGGCACCAAGTGCTCATATTTTTTTTCTCTGTCATGAGATCCACCCATCTGTTGAGTCGGAAAAACAAGGTCGAAATCCCTGGGATCAGTCAGATACCTCTCGCATCCGAGTTACGGCTCAGTTTACTTCCTATACCTCGTCATGAAGTCAAAATATTGCTACGCGAATGGGACGACATACGCGGCGACTCTTCAATATCTTCGGCATGTTGAGAACTATTTACGAACTCTCTGAGGTTCGAATCCGGCTTGCCCGAGCGGAAGGCATGTTATCGCATTACGACCATTCCGATGTGTATCGCTGACTTACGCTCGAACCTCCCACCGTCAGATTGCCAGCCAGACTTTCTCATATCACTCGCTCGTAGCTCATGGCTAAACCCCGGAAGTCAGAAGGGTACCTCCGAAAACCTGTTTCATGGGCCATCAATACGTTGAAACATAATTTATAGCTTCATCCGCCGATATTCCCCTAACCTGTATCCTTCCGAGTTCGGGCCTGCTATATAAAAGCTTGTCACCAGCCCGCCTCGGCCACTGAGAGAATGTCTCAAGTCTCTCAGGTCGCACGTTCCTCGGTCACTCCATACCGTCAATCTTCTAAATGCAATCGTGGCTGAAGAAGGAGAACAAAGCAATATAAACTCTATAGGCAACAATCCATTCGCGACCGCAACGCCAGCCCTGCTTTAGCTTGAAACCATCGTCGCCATAAACAAGCTAAGCCTACTCTGGGTTGATATCACTAGGCTCGAAAAGTGTATTTTCCCGAAAATCCAGGTTGCCCATCTCCCGGGTATCCAACTCCAGTCGATAAACACGAGACAGTAAAGACATTTGACAGAATATTTTCGGATTATGTATAGCCTGAACTCTTAGTACCTTTTTCTATCAATGATGTAGGTAGCGCCGCTCAAGCAGATCGGCAAAATGCCATCATCATCCAATTTTAGGACATCAGCCTACCTCAAAAAATAACTTTTAGTCCATCAGTCAAAAAAGATTTCATTTCTTCTCTCCTCTCAAAAAACGACATCAAGCCACTATCACAGTGAAATCAAGAACCTGATTTTGATAGTTCACCCACACCGCTATTTTATAACACGAAGTGAAAACATATCCACAGTAGTACTATAGATTACACAAACAACGCCCTCAAAAAGTTGGTTTCATCACACACTCCCTACAAGAAGCACACCATAAAACACTTCTGTAGACCACATGACCCCGGAGAAACAGTACTAAAACATGAACCTATTGACAGCCGTAATCAAGGAAACGACGCCAACGACACCAGCTATATTCAAACCGCGAGAACCAATAGCACTGTTAGGACTTTTGTCGGTAGAGCCTTGTCCTGTAGCAGTTGGTTGAGCGATGGCTACGGCACTGATAGGCCCAACGGAGATAGGCGACCCTGGTCCTCCAGGCGATTTTGCCTCAGTGGCACCTGGAATAGGAGCAGCGTCTTGGGTACCAGTGAGAGAATCAATCGAAGTTTTCTTGGCGGCAGCCTAAGAAAGAAAATTTGGATCAGTAAAACTCTCATCCTAGTCTTTAAAAATAGAAAAAACTCACTTGGAAGGAACTGAATGGTTGTTCTTCGTTATCGTTGATGGCGAAGACCATGCCTTCTACACAATGATGTTCAGGAGCGACCTGGGCGCAGAAGAACCACAAAGGTGCGCTATCATTAAGTATAGTGAAGCTCCATGTCGGGCGGGTGTTAGGATCAAGAGGGACGAGAAGACCAGAGTCTACACCGTTGGGAGCGAGTTTGCATGGGTCGTTGAATGTGGATTGGGATACAGAAAGGTTACTCGAAAAGCTATACCAGAAAAAAAAAAACACAAAAAGCCCAGCGTTCAGCGAACGGGATCATTTATCCTCCGAAAAAACTTACAATTCGAATTGAACAACGTCCCCAGCATGAGCTTTGACAGAAAGCGGGCTGAATACCAGTAGATCGTCAGCACCCACTATCACATTGATAGTATTCGCAGAGACAATGACTGCCAGCATAAAAGCGAATCCGATCGCGTAGATCATAGTGCCTCCTGAGTGTTCTGCCTTGGAGTATGAAGGAGAAACAAGGAGGGCGGAGGGGACACGCGGGGGAGCAAGGGTGAAAGCTGAAACACTAAGCCGGGGGGCGCCCTCGCCATTTACATATCCACCAGTTTGAGGGCACCCTGAGTGTACATTGTCTCGGCACGGACCGTATCTCACTGTCAGATGCTGTCAAATGAGTGACCCTGTGATGGGCGCGGCGATACGAGCATTTGGTATACACAGCCTGGGTACACAGCAGATCAGATCTCTTTTGATATTCTCTGTCTTGATGTCTGTTTGTCACGTTCGCATTGAGTTCCGTCGATGTGGTCTGTACTTGATTTCACTGAAACGCTTCTTGGTCTTCTCAAAATTACTTTCTTTTTTCTTGGCTAGTTCTACCAATACGTGCAAACCTGGTCGCCTCTGTCATGCCGTAGAGAAAAATTTCTGAACGTGTCGTATATCACGGAATAACGATCACGCGTTTAACTATTTGTCTTCTCATCCCTAATCGTCCCGGCGGCGGTGCCTGGAGTGACAATATTAACAAACTATACACATAAACTAACTCGCGCTTTCCTTGCAGCACAAGGTTCCGAGTCCGCGACTCGCACATCTCCATCAGGCCTTTGAGTCACTGATGCAAAAATCAAACCTAAAAATAACGCTTCATTTGATTGTGAAAGAATTCATCATCGTCAGCTGTACGAGTCCGAAGCAGCGTCCACGCATCTCCAGCGATATAATTATAGTTTTTTTTCGGTGGTTTATCAGATATCAGAGGATGACCTCTCCTCATGATACGAAAAAGATATACTTAGAGTTCTTTGCCACATGAAAGATAAGAGTATAGTCCTTCTTTATGATATGGTATATCAAAGTATCAACGAAGTTTGAGGAACGTCATCAAATCTGAAGGCAGGGCACACTCATGACCATTTAGCCGTTTAAAGCCCAGCGAATTTGTCGATATATCAAAGTATCAACGAACTTCAAGGAACAACATCAACCGTCAGGTTTGAAGGCGGAGCTCACTCATGACCATTTAGCCGTTCAAAGCCCAGCGAATTTGTCATAAAACAAATTCGCTTATCGTGTTTCCCTAAGTAACAACAAAGGCTATAGCACATTACAATTGGCACAGCCAATACATGAATTCCAAAGAAAAAAATTTTCGAAAAAAAGAAAACGAACATATCCCTGTAGATGCCCCCATCTTCACTACTACCAGAGAAAAAGAGAAGATCGAAATTCGTTTCGCAACGATCAACGCAAGTAACTACAGCATCAATCCAGCCACAGCCGCAATCAAGCTAACAAAGCTGACAGCACCAGCGGAGCTCAAACCGCGGGAGGCAATGGCACCATTAGGGGCACCAGTAGAATCAGATGGCGGACTGCCAGCTGTAGTAGACGCACCAGAGTCGGCACCACCCGTCGTTTGTCCAGCTCCAGCTCCAGTAGTAGTAGCTGGTGAAGCACCACCGGCGGTGGGAGAAGTACCACCAGAGGCGGGAGGAGCAGATGCACCACCATCAGTACTGCTCTTTGCAGCGGCCTTGAAAGAAAAAAAGAGATTAATATTCACAGGTATTCCTTTGCCGTAGGAGGTAAAGACTTACCTGGAAAGCTGCGAAGGACTTGTCAGCAGTAGGATTTACGGCAAAAACCATGCCAGCGTGACAGTGATTCGCGGGGGTCTTCTGAGCGCAGTGGAACCACAAGGGTGTATTGGGATCATTGACCGTGATACTCCACGCCGGAACACTGGATGAGCCAGCAGTGACAGCTTGGAACCCAGAATCAACGCCCCCATTCATAGGAACACAAGGGGAAGCAAAAGTAGATTGAGTGACAGAGTGGTTTTTGGATGAGCTATACGAAGCGGAGGGAAAGACTTAGTCGGACGAAAGGTGTAGAGGGAAAAGGTACGTTACAATTGGAAGCTGATGGTATCGTTGAGCTGGGCAACGACACTGGTAGGGCTGAAGACCAGGCCGTTTTGGTCGCCTACGATGACATTGATGTTGGCGGCAGATGCGACGAGCGCAGAAGCGAGAACAAAGGTAGAAGCAAAGATCATCTTGAATATAAGGTAAAGGGGATACGAAGAAGTGGTTTAATGAGCCTGCTCGGGCGAATGGGGAAGAAAAAATGAGTTCAAAGCCGGGGAAAGAAAGACGATACGTGGACTGACCCTGCTCGTCGTCGAAAGATCAAGGAAGGAAGAAGAGAAGAGAGAAGCGGTGCAATTTCCATCGCAGCGGCTGATTTGTATTTAACAGAGAATTATGATCGGGGTATCCATACCAACCCCTTATGACATATTTTTATCGACTGCTGGGATTGGCTGCATTTTTTTGTGCCGCACCGATCACAACTGTGGACGTTTCGGGGGTGGACCAGGCATTATTGACGCGTTGATAGTGGGGCCGAGCCTAGCGAACAGGAACCCGCATGCGAGGGACCAGGGGCACGTCCGACTGGCGCGCCAAGACGACAGACCCAGGTCGTCTATAGGAGTAGTGGCAACAGTCACTTTGCCGAAAGACTTGGATCAGTCAGCCGGCTCCAGGCAAGCTTGCCGACCACGATGACTCTCCTCGGTGCTGCCTCTCGTTCCCTCAAATCCGCCGCTCGACCCATCGCACGGTCGACTGCAGGACCCCGCAGGTCGTTCCATTCGTCTCTCCGCACCCACGCCGTCTTCTCCCAGGCAAACGCAAAGGTCCGTCCAAAAACCTCACTTCATTCCTGCCCCTGTCAATGTCTTCCGCTCCCGTTCAATAGACCGTCGCCAAAGTCATCAAAGCATCACAAGGTCGTGTCGTCTTGGTCGATTTCTACGCCGAGTTGGGCCTTTATATTCATTGGTCCATACGCCTGCTTATGTGTCTTCGGTAGTTGGTGTCAGCCATGTCGCTTGTTCTCTCCCATCCTCGAGAAATTGGCGGCTGAACCTAATACTTCTGCCAATGGCCTGCCAGTCGACCTTGTCAAAGTCGACACTGAATCAGACGAGGGCCAGTCACTGGCTCAGAAACACCAGGCAAGTTTCCTTTTCGCTGCCATCTGGTCAATAGATTCTCATGCACGACCTCGTGGCTCCACTCTCATTCTTGACAACTGGGACCACCCGGCAATTGCTATGCGATCTTATCCGTGTGTTTCAGGTCCGCGCTTTGCCTACCGTATACATATACAAGGACGGCGAGGCTGTGATGCACTTCCAGGGAGCGCTGCCTGCACCTCGCCTCCAGCAACTACTAGACAGTCTGTAAACACGCCGTCGCTTAGAAATGTAGAGATTATTCGATCGTTGTGGGAAACACACGAATATTTTACATTGAAGGAAAACAGACAAGGTTTAAAAATGGATATAGCTTATCATCCGAACTCCAGACGCCCAACAACCTCAAGGGATTCGAAGTGTATGTACAATGTGAAAAAAGGGGGAGAAACGGCATTAGGTACACGGAGTCGATGTGCGTGTCGCCAATCAAACAATATTGGCGCTGACAGCCCCAAAAACTATTGACAAGTGCAAAGAAAGAGAGAAAGTTCCAGGAAAGGAGCCAAACGCAGATCGATAGCATCAAGAGCAAGAAAAGAACGGTAGCATATGTGTAACTTGGATTGAATGAGAGTTGGTGCCGTTGGTATTAGGGCAGGGGGGGGGGGGCGTAGAAACGCGGAACCGACGAGATGTATGAGATACCCGGCTGGGAACGATGGGTATCGAAGTGCGGGGGACGGTCGGGTGCCTATGCGACGGGGTGGTTCCTTTTAGTGTCGGGTGTCGGATGAGGGAGGGTGAGGGAGGGTGACGACATGACGCGGGGAGGGGAGTGCGGACGGAGAGATCGCAGGGGTACGATCATTGCACCGTACAACACTTGAGGCCGCCTGCGCCCTGGTTGTTGTATGGATCGTCGGCCCGTCCCACGGGGCCCCAGACGGACGGTACCTGAGGGTGAATGTGAGCGGAGAGCGGCGCAACAGGGGGGGCGACGCACGAGATGGTCTTTTGTGGTTTTGCAGAACTGGATGAGACTGCGGGGGCGGCGGTGAGCGGGCGGCTGGCGGGGCGGATGCGAGGATGCGCTGGGGCGGGGACGCAGCTTACCTGGCACTGGCCTCGGAAACCTTGAGCCGGGGCCGGGCGAGGTCTTCCTTGAGCCGCTGGTTGTGCTCGAGAAGACGGCGGAGCTTGAGCTCGGACATGGACTGTCTGCCTCCACCGCGGGTGCTCATGGCGGGAGATGTGTAGCTGGTGACGGGGGGTGAGAGAAATCGCGCGGGGGCACGGGGGGCCTGGGACCGGCCTGCCGCATTCGGACGGCGTTCTCACGGGTCAGCATGTGGTATTATTATGTGGTATATTGGCTACATTATCGCGCAGTTGCACCCCTGCGTCGGCGGGGCGTACGGGTCGTCGCCCTTCTTCACGCTCCCCCACACAGACGGAACCTGCCCCAGTCAGTCGGCCGTCTCCGCGCACCCGCAGCGCAACACTCACAAGCTGGTCCCTCGTCTGCCTGCAGTACCGGATCAGGCTGCGCATCATCGTCAGTGGCGGCCCACTCCCGCGGCTCCGATACTGCCCACCTTGCACTGGCCTCGCTCACCCGCATCCGCGGCCTCGTCAGGTCCTCCTTGAGCCGCTGGTTGTGCTCGTTCAGGCGCCGCAGCTTCAGTTCCGACATAGAGAGCTGTCGTCCAGGTAACATTCATTCTCAGCGGACATCAGCGCACGGATTATGCAGATTACCTTGTGCGGCCTGGCGGTGTTCATCCCGGGCGTGGTGTCGGCGGAAATGAAGGAAAGTGGAAAATATGAAAGCGAATGGACGGTAGAAGTGAACGCGTCGAGCGACGGACGAGGCGAAAAGAATTTACACAAGTAACAGCGGATAAATGCATCAGGAGTATAAGGAACCTACCCCTGGACCACTCGGCGGACTTTGAAATCCGCTGATCCAGCTTTTTCTCTCCTCAGATACAACGAACATGCATTCCCGAAAATCTCACGTAAAGCAACCCCTCTCGCTCCGCAACCGCCGCTCTGTAGGACGCCCGCGAAGGCCTCTGCGCACCACAAAGGCCCCTGGTCGACTCTCGTCGCAAGGCTCCAGCCAAAACGACGGCTCACTCATGCTCATTGATAACGATCTGACACTCATCAATCAAAATGATAGCGACGCCGCTAGGTGGACTGATGAACAGCCCGATAATGATGATGATGATGGCGACGTCTATTTCCACTGGGACGAAGAAGACACCTTGTTCTCTGATCTCCTAGAGGAAGCGTATGCTTCGGGACTATGATTTTTCCGCTGTTGCATGTCTAAGCATTCCATCATCAGGGCTCCTGAATCCAGCAACTCCGATCTTGTTGCCTTGGCAGAATCATTGCAAAAACCCTTTGATGATGAGTCACGCCAAATGAAGAAAGAGATCGCTGCGACATTTGTTCCGCTCGTAAACAAGGTCAAGAGGATATATGCTACTATTGACCACACAGTCGACCTTCCCTTTGGTGCTGGCCTCCTCTTGTTCAACGATGCCTGCAAGGATCTCGAGAAATCCACTACCTCAAATATAGTTCTCTTGCAAAAGCTCCAGGATGAACATCGCGTACGTCCCTTTCCTACCTCATCAACCACTATTCTTCGAACGAAACCAGACGCGTGTCGGAGGACTTTTCGACCAGCTAGAAGAGGAATACGGCCGACGCGACCGACTCTGGATCGATTTTCAAAAATCTGTGGACGCTCTTGGTACATCCCTGCTTTCTGCGCCTCTGACACTTTCTGCCATTTGCTCACTGGCCGTGATGGGTCCGCAGTGAACCCTGTAATCGAATTGCTCAATGAAACGCCAAGCAGATTGGAACGGACCATTGGCTCGATGGAGAAGCAGGCACGAGTTCTCGAGAAGGAAGGGGCGGCTGCGCTCGCTTCTGCAACTGAGATGACGCTGCAGGAGATCATTAGCAAACTGAAATAGACTTGTAGCTATTATAATCACAGCCACTAACCGAGTACTGGTCTCATTTGGGCGCACCCTGTTTGAGCTTGTTTGGATCTTCCCTTGTCGATATCACCTCATTAATAACCGTGCCCTTGTCGACGCCGACATCGACATCGGCGCATTGAGAGAGCAAAAGACCTTCATTCTTTGCTACTTTCCTTTGGTTAACGACTTTGTAACGAATTTGCACGACCTTGACGAGGTTTCTTCATGAAGATGTTTTCCCACCCACGGCCTGACTCTCCTCCGCCCTCTTGGGGCCTTCCCCTCCATCGACCACGCCCGTGGTCTCGAAACGAAAATTATGAACATTCCATACCTCAAGCAGCCAATTCTGCTGAACATTCTAATGATGTCTTTGATGCTTCCTTGGGTCTGCAGAGGAGAGAAGCCTCCGACGCATCTGTTGAAGCTCTTGATCTTGCAGATTATGCCCAGGTTCTTCGCACCAGGCAAAGTGACGACCCTTACCCTGCAATTCCGAAGCGGTCCCTGGACCATATTCCTCCAGCTTCCCATATCTCAGCAGGATGGACCTCAAGGGATACCCTTTCACCTCCATCTTTGGTTTCTCGCGGTCCCACACTATCTTCTACGACCACATCTACCAGTAACCGAAGACTACCTTCTCTCCCATCACACAGCGCGCCCCAACGCGTCTCTAACTACCACCCCAAACCTCGTATCAAACATTCTCAAAGTCACATCCCATCCAGCGAAATTGATATATCTCAATTTCCAGCATGGTCTCGCTCCTGGTACCGGCCTAGCAACCACGCTAATATCCGTTCGTCATCATCCATCGATAATTTATATACAGCCATTCCGCCTTCGAATCTCGATCCTTACAAGAAAAAGAACGTTTTTGATCCGGGATATATTCATCATGATCAAGACTATTATCCCGGAACTGATCCTTCTTCATCTTTATCTGATCCCTTACTTGCCCCGCATTCATCACTCGCGCATGAATCCACGCGAGAGTTGTTACCATGGGGTCAGGGTGACGGATCAGCCGTTGATCCTTTGACAAAGGAGGAAAGAATGAGAATGCTTGAGAGGGAGTTTGGTCCGAATAGTAGAAAGGTAAAGGCGAGGGGAGTGGGGATTTCACAGATGATGATGGGAAACCGCTGATTGGGACTGTTGATGCTCAAGGGTATCTCGTTACGCAAGGTCCGAAGAAACGAACTGCTACAAGGATCCTACAGATGTTATTCGCTCTGGGTGCAGGTATTCCAGCGATATACGCTGCTATTGTGAGTATTTGTGTTCGTATAGAATTCTCGGGTCATTTATCTGAAAAATAGGTTATCAAACCCGATCCTCCCCGCCACCCGCAGGCAAACCCCAAGCATTCGTCCTTTACATCTTATCTCCAATCACCTATCTCTTACTCTTCTATCTCTTCTTTTTACGTCCCTGTTGTTGCAGCCCACGCCGAAAGACTGGGAACGCTATGGATAATCCTCTTTCTGGAGGCATGATGGTTCTTCCAGTACCAAATGCTGCTGGAGACAAGAAGAAGCAGCAACGCAAGAAACAGAAGAAAGGTGGTGGTGGTTTGATGGCTGGAGACGGTGATGTCCAGGTCAACCTCATCGTCGATCCACACGTGTTTTCTGGCGGACATGATGACGATGACGAGAGTGATGACACCGACGGTGGTATGCCAGGTGGTTACTACGGTGTAGGGCAAAATGCATCCAACACCAGAACGAAAAGGCAGAAGAGAGGAAATCGAAGGAGGAGTGTGTTTGCGGGATTGGCTATGGAGGAAGAATGGAAACGAGCGAGGGGGTGGGCTAAGAAGATCGCTTTTGTGGATGGTGTTGGGGTAGCGGTTTGGGGAGCTGTATTTATTTTTGTGATGATAGGACAGCGATGTCCAGCTGGTGGCTTTGACGGATGGTGAGTCCTTTCCTTCGGTTTTCTCTTTCTGTTTTTTTATGATAACACCTTCCTTTCATTTGTTTTCTTTGTAGGTGTAACGCGTATAATATATCTACGGCGTGTGCTTGTTTGTTGTTGATTGCTTTTATGGTAAGTGCATTTTTCGACGTGAAAGATTTGCATGCGAGCAGAGCTTCACCACGGACTCGGATTTAACTGGTGTGGTATTGTTGTGTAACTGTGTATTGCGTCTGTGTATTCCTTATTATGACTTTGTATGATTTTTGTTATATATTAGCCTTTGAGTACGAAACGAGCTACAGAGCGATTATCGAGTGACAGGCCAGAGATGGGACAGCATATTGTTAGAAGGGAAAATAAAAGAAGACAACCCTATGTTCCATCACCATGTTAAGACTACGACCGCAGAGTCGGAACTAGGGGGTTCTGATTTGGGGATAGGCGTTGGCCTCAGCGATGCGAAGGCGCACTGTGCCCTCCAGCGGGTTCCGGATGCCTAGAGAGTGATAGCAGGATAGAATGCGAGTTGCGGAACGCTTAGTGGAAGGATAGGAATCGAGAGGGAATAGAATCTAAGTCGATTTCAGACTGAGGAATAGATACAGGAATGCGGAACTTATATACGAAGGTATACAGGAGTAAATTACGGAAAAGGAATAGTTCCGGAAAATAGAAATAGGAATCGGAATAGAGATATGGCAATCACATCGCAATAGGAATGAGTACCGATCCAGATACAGTTGCATTGGCTGTTGGAAAGTTACGGCCTGCATTGCGTTGGTCGTAGAGTGACCGTGGGAGCGCAACCGTAGTCCCAGAAAGGAACTACGGCATAACCGGCCAACCACTACCAGTTCCGGGAAGCAGACTTACCAATTAAAGGAACCCGAAAGACAACGGTCCCGAGCAGATCCCATTGAAAGGAAACTTGACAGTGGGATTCCATGGAACATACCAGAAATGGAAATGGAACATTCTAGATGGAAAAGGAAACGTTGGGAATGATCGGAAAGTTCTGGAAACGGGATATAACAGTATCCTCCCCTTAAGGCTGAGCCTTGAGGCCGCATCAATAAGGGAATGTGCCCAGATAAAAATAGAACTTTGTCAGGAGCGAAAATAGAAGCTGAGGATCCCAACCTTAAGGGAAGCGTGGCACGGAATGAGGCAATGGAAATTAAAAGTGCGTTGCAATGATGAGCGGTAGATCCGGAATTGAAACGTGTCGGGACACTTATAAGAAGGGACTTGGAATGATTTGAGTTCCCCCATCCTTTCCGCAATGTCCCAGCCAACTGCCAACATCACCCCCGACTTCTCAAAAATGACCGCAGCTGAGTTTACCGCATGGGCCACGAAGCGGGACGCTGATGCCGCAAAGGAAAAGACAACTGCAGGGATGCTATGGATGTCGATGCTGAAGGAGAGGATGTGGAAGTCGAGAGATTGGGTTCCAACGAGGGCAGAAAGGGTGCCGAGGAAAGCATGGAGGTTCCGAAGGTGAAAGCGAAGGCAAAGGACATGACTGCAATCGTGAAGACAACCCAAGTATCGAAGCGAGGTAGCGAAAAAGCAGATGAGGGAGAGCAGGCGAGCATCAAGGTACCCCCAGTGCGCAAACTGATCCCGATCGTTGAGATCGACTCACAAACAATTCCACAGGCTGGCGCCCACGTTTACTCGACCAAATGCAAGTCATGCGCCCATCAAAGCCTTGTCTGCTGGACCCATACTGCTGGGACCGCATGCGTGGAATGTTCAAAGCAGAGGAAGGGGTGCACACACTCCTCGCAAGGTTCCGCCACTAAGAAGAGGAAGGAAAAGGAAACTGCCGCGCCTGTTCCAGTACCCGACAGGCACATATACCATCCCATCACTGGCCAGCTGCTGACAAGCGGAACTTCACCTAGCAGTTCCGTTCCGGTCCCCACTCCTGCCCCCCTTACCACCACTGTCCCTTTCAACAAGAAGCCTCCTATGGCTCCAAGGCCAACTCCTAAAACATGACTATTCCTTTCAGAGTCATCACTGTCGCCCACCCCCAATCCCGAAAAGGATCTCCCTCATCCCTCACCTGCCCACCCCCGTTCCATGTCTTACCTGCAACCCAACGTCGAAGTTCCGCAGTATTCCGTGGATGGGGTTGCATCGGAACTGAAGAGGTTATGGATTGAAACAGCATGGAGTGCAGATGAGAGCGCGAGATCTCGGAAAGTGGTTGAGGAAGCAAATGCCTTGAAGAGGCAAAGCTTGGAGTCGTGGTGGGAAAACTTGGAGGCATTGGAGCACAATATGGAGGCACAGGAAAGAGCAAGGAGGGCAGTGGAGGAGCAGACACGAGAGATGAGGGGACTTGTGGATGCGATGAGGTTAAACACGGATGTGCGTCATGAGGGTGAAAGTCGCCAGGGTCGGTATGGGACGGAAAGGTCGGAGAGGTGGATGGACTATGGAGATAGGGCCAGGGAGTCGGGATCAAGGTATGGTGGAAGCCCTGGGGGATCAGGAGGGCAGATGTGAAGGGTTCTGGCGCCTCCCAAATGTATATTTGTTTCTTGAACAATGAACTTTAGGATATCTGTAGTTGAAGTTTATTGGTGTTCCGGAATATACGCGATGGATTAGCTTGAAGGAAATCGGAGTGATAAGATAAAATGAGATGATATGAACTTGAGGAAGTTGGAAGGAAATAAGAGAATTGGAAAGGGATTAGCGGAAAACTAAAGTGGAAGAGGGCCAGGCTTAGCGGGATAAGCAGTGTGAAAATCGGAAACCAATTCCATAGCATGACTGAGTTCTGTTGCAGGAAGCCAGGAGAATTCCTCATCAGTATCCTCATAGCCCATCCACAATACCTTATACAATAACTTGCACGCCCTCCGATGATCGATCTTGGAGTTGACGATGCGAGATATTTCGTATTCCGGTTCGCCTTCGATGTCAACGGGATCTGGAGGAGGTTGGATGCAATCCGGAATTTGATTGGTAGTTGTGGGTTTGAGCATGGAAACATGGAATACTGGATGGATGGTGTGCATAGAATCTGGAAGTTGGATAGTGAAGGAATGGGTTCTGGCCTGAGCAATAATTTTGTAGGGACCAAGATACCTTCCGGAAAGCTTCTTCGACAGTCAGGTAGTGCGGAAATACTTTGCCTTGACGAATACTCTTTGACCAATTCCGAAATTGGGTGCCGGTAACTGATGAGCGTTGGTGGACACCTGGTAGCATTGTTGAGTGGATGTGATTTTGGATTTGAGAGTAGCGTGAAGTTTGTCGAGATCAATAGCAAATTCCTGAGCTTGTGAGGATGCAAGGTCACGTTTGGGATGGATAGCGAGGGATGGGTGATAGCCTTTATTTGCGAAGAAAGGTGAGATACCAGTAGTAGCGCTGGGAGCATTATTGAATGCAAATTCCGCAAGTGGGAGGAGTTCCGACCAGTTGTCTTGCTGATAGTTACAGTAGATGCGGAGATACTGTTCCAGAGTTTGATTTGTCCATTCCGTTTGACTGTCGCCTTTGGGATGATATCTGGAAGTGAAATGGAGTTTCATGTCGAGTGCTTGGCCAAGAGAGCGGAAGAAATGAGATACAAACTCGGAACTGCGATGGAAGTAACATGGGACGGAATACTGTGCTTGGAGAATACATGAATAATGAAGAGTTGAGCGAGTTCAGCGGAATTAATGGTATCGTATGTCGGAATGAAAATGGCTTGTTTCGTGAGGCAATCCACGGTAACTAGAATGCTATCGAATCCAGAGGATTGCGGAAGTTTCTCGATAAAATCCATAGAGATAGAATGCCAGGGACGTTCCAGAATCGGAAGCTGCTTGAGAGTCCTGTAGGGCCGATGACATTGAGGTTTGGATTGCATGCAGGTAACGCAACTCTTGCAGAAGTGCTTGACAAAGTCGCAGATTCCGGGCCATGTATAACTCCTTTGGATTAATTCCAGAGTCTTATTCTGACCAAAATGGCCAGCCAGGATATGGTCGTGGTGGTATTGCGTGATGCGAAGTCGTAAAGTGTTAGCGTTGGGAACATAGATCTGGTCATTGAGCCTAAGGAAGCCATTGGAAGTGAGAGACCATCTCCCCTGGGGCGACGCAAGGTGCTGTGCAGCAATGGGATCTTTGGGAAGTGTGGAAAGGATGTCGGAATGGAGTTGCAAAAGATCTATGATAGTAGCGGCACAGAACACAGGGGTCGTGAGGAATGAGGTGCGGAGAGATGAAGCGAGTTGTTCTTGAGTGAATACTGGATGGAAGTTGTGCGGGTTGACCGAAGCATAGCCCTTATCCTCCCCTTTTAGGTAGACATCCCAGTGTCTCGTCAAAGCATCTGGCTTTGTTCCTAGTTTACCGGGTCGGAAACAGATGACCAAGTTAAACTGCGAGAGGTATTCCGACCATCATGCCTGCTGATGGGTAAGGAGCTTGGTAGTTGCGAAATATTCCAAGTTCTTGTGGTCGGTAACAACATCGATTGAAAGGGAAGCCCCCTCTAGGTAATGACGCCAGATGCAGAACACCTCAAAGATAGCAAGAAGCTCTTTATCATGAGTGTCATAATTGAGTTCCAGAGACGAGAAAGTGCGGGAATGGAATGCGATAGGATGAATGTCACTGTCAGGGGATACGATGGAAAGGATAGTGGCTAAAGCATAGTTGGAAGCATCGGTCTCAACGATGATTTGCGAGTCCGGAATCCAGTGAGTGAGGACGGGAGCGGAAGTGAAGGCCTTCTTGAGGGTTTCGAAGGCATTCCAGGCATCAGAACCAAAGTTCCAAGGGATCCCTTTGCGAGTAAGGCAAGTTAAGGGAACCACGATGTCAGAATAGCTGTAGATGAAGCAACGATAAAAGTTTGCAAACCCTAAGAAGGATTGGATGTCCTTTACTTTCCAAGGTTCTGGCCAGTCCTGGATAGTCTTGACCTTGTCGTTGGACATAGTGAGACCGTCAGTTGAAAGGATATACCTGAGATATTCCACCATGTCAGAATTGAATTCGCATTTGTCGGCTTGCGCATAGAGGCCATGTTCACGAAGTCTCTTCAGCACCTCTCTGACATGTTTCCAGTGTTGAGTCGGATTGTTGGAATAGATGAGGATGTTGTCGAGGTAGATGGTAACGCATACATCTAGCAAGTCCTGGAAAATGTCGTTCATGAACTGCTGGAATGCGGCGGGAGCATTGCTAAGACCGAAAGGCATGACAAGCCATTCAAAAGACCCATAACAAGTCCAGAAGGCCATTTTCCACTCGTCACCTTCTGCTATACAGACAAGGTGATATGCGTGCCGAAGATCAATCTTTGTATAGATGCAAGCTTTGCGAGGAGAGTCAAGGAGATCCGAAATGAGGGGCAGTGGGTAGCAATCTTTCCGAGTAATCCGATTGAGACCATGGAAATCGACGCAAAGACGAAGGGAACCATCCTTCTTCTTCACAAAAAGAACAGGAGCGCCATGGGGAGAGGTTGCGGGTCGGATGAAACCGATGGAGAGGTCAATGAATTTGCAAAGAGCTTGAAGTTCTGTTTGCGACAGGGAATAGATTGGACCTATAGGAGGTGCGGTACTGTCCTCTAAGTCGATCTTGAGATTGTAGTGTCGATGTGTCGGTAGCGTATCTGCACAAGACTTGCTGAACACATCCGCAAAATCATGGTATTCTGCTGGAATAGCAGAAAGGTCGACAGGAGATTCCTTGACAGAGGATGCTGCAGCGATAACTGAGCGAAGGTTGAGGGCGAAGTGATGAGAGCCAGGAAGTTGGGATGCTTGCGCAAAGGCAGCAGCATTGACTAGACAAATGTCTATTCTGGCAGGTGAATCGGAAGTTGCTTCCATGATGGAATCTGATACTGACATTTGTGGCACAGTGTCATCGGAAGGCAGCGCGCAAAGAGTAGGCGGAATCTTGACAGGAGTGGAATGGAAAGTGATGCGACCAGTAACCCAGTCAATCAACGGATTGTAGCAGGACAGCCAGTCGTGCCCAAGAACCACTAGAGTCTGCGGATCCAGCAAAGTGACATAGAGGGAAAGTGTCATAGATTCACCGGTAGGAAAAGATACAGGGAATTTCACAACCTCGGAAATAAAAGAGCTAGAAGTCCCATCGAAGAGATGAAGCTTAACAGGAGGAATCGGAACTGTCGGGATACCATGTTTACGAACAAAGGAATTCAAAATAAAACAATGAGTCAAACCACTGTCCACCAGCACAGGAATGTCAGAAATAGAAGATGTGTCCGTAGGAGAAAGAAAAACATGAAGGGAATTTGGATCGGAAAGAGCGGAAGCATTGAGACGAACTCTCTCTGAAGCACAGAGGGTGTCAACACGATTCCCTGCCTGTGCAGAGTCAAGGGGACCGCGGATTAGTTTCCCAAGCTCGCAGGAGCAGAACTCGTGGAAGTACCTTCAGCTACAGCTGATCAGCCCTTTGGCTTGTTAGAGTTGTTGGATTTGCCAGTATTCTTCTTCGGGCAATTCTCGGTGGTATGGCTGCCTCCTCCGCAGAACATACACAAGTTCTTGTCCTTCCAACGCTGGCGTTCCTGAGGAGTGAGTTTGCTGTTGCAACCGAGGATGTTTGCGAGAAGATTCGAGGACGAGGAAGAGGAACTGGATTGCGAATTTGCGTTTGCAGGTTTTCCAGGTTTAGTGTTGTTGTTGGATTGGTTACCGGAAGACGATGATTGCGATTGCGAATTGTTGTTGCCAGAATTTGTGGGTTTGTTCTTCTGCTTTTGTTGCAGGTTGGAGTCCTTCGAAGTGGATTGCTTGTTGTCACGGTTCCGTTTGTGATGGTGTTCCCAGTGGTGGTTGTCAATGTGCATGGCCAGGTCCCATAATTCCTGAAGAGTGGAGGGTTTGTCGGTTGGAAGTGAGGAAAGGACGTCCTGGATGCGATTGGGAAGACCGCGATAATAGTGATGGACCAAAATGGAATCCAGCCAGTGAAGACACGATGTGAGATGAGCAAATGAGACATTATACTTGTTGACGTGGTCGTTAGCGGACATGGTAAGATGCTCAATCTCTTCTGCAGCCTCGTTTACCGGATCCAAGGAACCAAAATTGGAGACGAGTTCATCGACGAACAAGTCCCAGTCGTTATACCAGGGAACTAATTCCCATATCGGATTCTCCTTGAGAGTTGTTTGAAACCAAGTTTGAGTGGAACCGGAAAGATAAGAGAGGGCAAAGGAAATCTTTGTGTGTTGCGACAGAAATTGATTCAGATTAGCCTCGAAGTAGAGGCGGCACTGAAAGATGAATTTGTTGAGCTTGTGAGGTTCCTTGCTGTTGAATGAAGTCGGTTCCTTGATTGCGACTTTAGGGGTTTTTGCGGGAGGTTGTGAAGAATTCCGAGTGAGTGTATCCAAGATAGTTGATAGGAGGTTGGCTAGAATGCAATTTGGAACATGTTGACTGTCTTCATTGTCATCTACATCCTCTTCTCCATCTCCATCTCCATCTCCCGATCTCCTCCTCCATCTCCACCTCTGTCGTCACCACCACCACCACCATCTCTTCCCTTACCCTTTTCCCTTCCACCCGATCCATCATAAGTTCTGGGGTTCCAGTGAGTACCAGGAACATCAGAAACAGGAGTACCCTCCTGGGAGTGACCAGGGGGTACTGATTGAGAACCTTCCCAGTCTTGAGGGGTGCAAGAACCCGAACCGGAAACTTGGTGAGACATGTCAGGGGTTTCAGAAACAGGGGTATGAGAATCCGAAGTTTTTGTGGAACTACAAGGTTTAGGTTGATGAGCAGGGGGAAGTGGAATGTCACCAGGAGGAGTACCAGATGCAAAAGTAACACTGCGAGTGCGACTCATACAAAAGTGAAGTGTGGAACCAGCTGGAGCGGGAGTCTGAAATACTGTTAAGACTATGACTGCAGAGTCGGAACTAGGGGGTTCTGATTTGGGGATAGGCATTGGCCTCAGCGATGCGAAGGCGCACTGTGCCCTCCAGCGGGTTCCGGATGCCTAGAGAGCAATAGCAGAATAGAACGCAAGTTGTGGAACACTTAGTAGGAAGATAGGAATCGAGAGGAAATAGAATCTAAGTCAATTTCAGACTGAGGAATAGATACAGGAATGCAGAACTTATATACAAAGGTGTACAGGAGTAAAGTACGGAAAAGGTATAGTTCCAGATAATAGAAATAGGAATTGGAATAGAGATATGGCAATTGCATTGCAATAGGAATGAGTACCAATCTGGATACAGTCGCGTTGGCTGTTGGAAAGTTACGACCCACATTGTGTTGGTCGTAGAGTGACTGGGAGTGCAACCATAGTCCCGGAAAGGGACTACAGCATAACCAGCCAACCACTACCAGTTCTGGGAAGCGGACTTACCAATTAAAGGAAACTGAAAGACAATGGTCCCGAGCGGATCCCATCGAAAGGAACTTGACAGTGGGATTCCTTGGAACATACCAGAAATGGAATGGAACATTCTAGATAGAAAAGGAAATGACAGGAATGATCAGAAAGTTCTGGAAACGGAATATAACAGAGAGTTCCACTGGTCAGTAGCTGGCTGGTGACAGGGTGATATACATGCCTATCAGGTATTGGGGCAACACCTTCCTTTTCCTTTCTCTTCTTTGCAGCGGGACCTTGTGACGAATGTGCACATCCTTTCTGCTGCCTTGAGCATTCAACGCAGGCAGTTCCAGCAGTGTGTGTCCAGCACACAAGGCTCCAGTGAGCACATGAGTCACACTTTGTCAAGTATACATGCGCCCCAGCCTGCAGGATTGTTCATGAATTGATCTCCACAACCAGAATTAATTTATGCACTGGTGGAACCTTGATACTTGCCTTCTCAGCCTTGTCCACCTTGCCACCAGTTTTCTTGGACCCTCTAGTCATCCTCACACCCAGATTCGCTTCCTTTGACTTTGCTTGGGTTTTCGGAACCTCTGTGACCTTGGTCACCTTGCCATCAGATTCCCGCCTTTCAATATCAACCTCTCCTTCTGCATCGACCTCCATTGGATCTCCTGTGGCATTCTTCTCCTTTGCAGCCTCGGCATCCTGCTTTGCGGCCCACATGGTGAACTCAGCAGCAATCATCTTGGTGAAATTGGGGACAGTAGTGGTGGCGGGCTGAGACATGGCAGGAAGGATGGGGGAACTCAAATCATTCCAAGTCCCTTCTTATAATAAGCGTCCCGACACATTCCAATTCCGGATCTACTGCTCATCATTGCAATGCACTTTTAGTTTCCATCGCCTCATTCCGTGCCATGCTGCCCTTAAGGTTGGGATTTGCAGCTTCTATTTTCACTCCTGACAAAGTTCTATTTTTATCTGGGCACATTCCCTTATCAATGCAGCCTCGAGGCTCGGCCTTAAGGGGAGGATACTGTTATATTCCGTTTCCAGAACTTTTGGATCATTCCCAACATTTCCTTTTCTATCTAGAACATTCCATTTCCATTTCTGGTATGTTCCAAGGAATCCTGCTGTCAAGTTTCCTTTTGATGGGATCTGCTTGGGACCATTGTCTTTCAGTTTCCTTTAATTGGTAAGTCCGCTTCCCAGAACTGGTAGTGGTTGGCCAGTTATGCTGTAGTTCCTTTCCGGGACTATGGTTGCACTCCTGCGGTTGCTCTACAACCAATGCAATGCGGGCCATAAACTTTCCAACAGCCAACACAACTATATCCAGATCAGTACTCATTCCTATTGCAATGCGATTGCTATATCTCTATTCTGATTCCTAATTCTATTATCCAGAACTATTCCTTTTCCATATCTTACTCCTGTACACCTTTGTATATAAGTTCTGCATTCCTGTATCTATTCCTTAGTCTGAAATTGACTTAGATTCTATTCCCTCATGATTCCTATCTTTCCACTAAGCATTCCACAACTTGCATTCTATTCCGCTATCACTCTCTAGGCATCCAGAACCCGCTGGAGGGCACAGTGCACCTTTGCATCGCTGAGGCCAATGCCTATCCCCAAATCAGAACCACCTAGTTCCAACTCTGCAGTTGTAGTCTTAACAACAATATATCTACAGTGTGTGCTTGCTTGTTATGGATTACTTTCATGGTAAGTGTATCTTTTGATGTGAAGGATTTGCATGCAAACAGAGCTTCACCACAGACTTGGATTTAACTAGTATGCTATTGTTGTGTAACTGTGTATTGCGTCTGTGGATTCTTTATTATGACTTTGTACAACCTTTGTTATATATTAGGCTTTGAGTACAAAACAAGCTACAGAGCAATTATTGAGTGACGGGCCAGAGACAGGACAGCATATTGTTAAAAGGGAAAAGAAAAGAAGACAACCCTATGTTCCATCACCATGCCTCAGCCTATTAAACTTGGGTAGAGTTTCCTTCAAATAATCCACATGTTTCTTCCATAAGTCTGCCTCCTGGACTTTCCCTCTTCCACTCCACACACATCTCTCAGCAGAGGGCCCATAAACAAAAGTATAGTCTGGGAGGACCTCATCCTCAGTGGGGGCAAGCAAGACTCCTGCATTATGAGCCCATACTGACAGTATGGTGCAAGTGTGTATAGTACAAGTGGAGAGGGTATTTGAGTTGCTGATGAAAGGACATTTGACTCCTAAGATGTGTGTTAATGCAGGGGTATAATTATTATAACATACGACTCACAAGAAACAATTTCAAAGAGATTGTTGTCACCAATATGCAGGATTTTGTTCTTACTATAAGATAAATTTCAATAATTGGAATAAATTGTGAAATGGCTGATGTGGCTCACCGATTGACAATGATGGCACTCTTTTCAATAACACATCCCAGGCCAATAATGATAGGTCCTGCGGTAGCAAATACAGTCACTTTAGGGTGGATCATGGTACTTAATAGTTGCTCAAGATGAATATGGTTCCACAAATGTAACAAGGATTTGGCAAACTGACCAGAACCGATTGTGATGCCTCCTTTGAGTTCAACATCCTGGCAGACAACAGGTTTTGAGTGGATCATGAATTTGTTGTGTCTGTTTGACAGTGTCAGTACCTGTCAGCAAAGAGCAGAGAGAGACTCAACACATTGGTGGCATTTGTGAAAAGAAAGGAGGCAAGAGACTTTGTTTATTATTTGGCATCAACCCCCTGAAAAGTGAGCAGGAGAATGGATATCTTGTGGACTCTCTGTTGAAATTGACCATGGATAAGTCTGCACTGTGGACCATCAGTGCCAAAGGCACTTTTACAATATGCAAGTCAATTTCCCTTTGTCTGTCATTGGATTAGGTCTATGTGAATTTGTTGTCAACCCTTTGTTTGTCTACACTCTACCCTTCAACCAGTATGAACAAAGCCAATGCAACTTGGGTATCAAGAAATTGATTTTTTCAGCACAGCCCATAACTCTCAGTGACATGAATGTCTCATTGGCTTGGAGTGACAAACTGCTACACAGTGCTGTGAGTGGAGCAATAATGGGAGGAATCCTACAAGGAAAAAAATGTCACATTTTGATTGCCTGTATGAAGTGGAGTGTTGATGTGTATGAGTAGGTGGTTCAGTTTTGGTTGGCACTGTTTGTATGCTTCTGCAGCTCAGTTACAATGAACTTGGCATCCAACAGCAAAGGTACCTATCCTGAACTAGGTCTATAACAACATCAACATTACCTATGACTGCAGAACCACTATCAACCACTCTTATAGATGGCTCTCAATCTTGGAATGAGAAAGTGCTTTGGCTGTTAGGTGTAATGTATTTGTCAGATGAAGAATATGTCAAACAAATGAAGCTGAAGAGGAAACAATATATAAGTCAGATACAAGGGCTTGAGGAAAAGAATGGAGAGGCAAAGAATGTGCCTGAAACTACCTAATACTAGATATCTGCCTTTGTTTAGCATAACTAGGTTGCTGTATCTATCAAGATATTTAGGGTGTTGGTGCACAAGAACATGGCCCATGCCAATGACAGTCTGTCAATCATCTCTGTTAGAGTTTTGAAGCAGATTTGGATACACACAGCAAATGATTACTGTAGTTCCAGTATACCAACTAGACTATCTAAGTATAGTTGTAGATGCATTAACCATAAGGAATCCATGAGGTAAAAATGAGAGTAATATAAGGAAATTATCTACTGTAGCTTGTTTGTATAAGAAGTATGGAGGAAATGTGATGGATGACATAAGGGGAAGGTAAGGCAAACATAATGTTATGATCTTGTTATACATATGTACATATGATTCTGTTATACATATGTTTCACCTATTCTTGTGCCTACCTATCTTGTTTATTTGTTCCCATGACTACTCAGATACTTTGGCCATACTTACTTAGCCTGACTCCATCAATAGTTATGCAGGGGTGACTATAGTAGTATAAATAGTGCAGTAATACCCCTATACTCCTTATGTTATACCAGCTTGCTCTTTTCCCTTTTCATTTTCAAGTCTTTGCCTTCAGTTGCAACCTGAGTTAATAATTTAGGATTGTAACACATAAGGTGAACTTGTGGAAGATAGGGATAAATTTGTAACAATTATGCTGACAATTTGGATTGTCCTCTCTGTCAACTGGAAAACTGATCATTTGTAA
Organism: Agaricus blazei; assembly: GCA_029719445.1. Lineage (NCBI taxonomy): Eukaryota > Fungi > Basidiomycota > Agaricomycetes > Agaricales > Agaricaceae > Agaricus > Agaricus blazei. The sequence continues at coordinate 2,033,313 of SSNC01000002.1, read as the reverse complement.
ACTACTGTTTAATTTCCCACATGGTCATATTCTTTTTTCTCTCTTCTACAAAAAAAAATCTCTTGTATCTCCCTCAAGTCTGATTTTTCAGCTTAAATAAGTGTTACGATCTATTTCCGTTAGCGTCCCCTGACCCAGGTCCACATGCTACTGCTCCACACCCATATGCTCGCCTTACCTATTTCGTGTACTTGTTCTCATCGTTAGTCAGACACCTCGGGCATACTTACTCAGCCCGCTTTCTATTTCTGTTATTAGGTAGTCGACTCCTCTATAAGTAGCGTAGTAATACTCTGTATTCCTTACGCTTTACCAACTCGCTATATTCCCTTATCGCTCTCAAGTCTTTGCCTTAAGTTGCAACCTGAGCTAATTGCTATAAGGTCGTAACATTTGGTAAAGCGTCGTAAAGCTCACCTTGCAGAAAGACCTCTAGTCATTGGAGCAGGAAACCGCGACAAGCTCAGTATATGAGCACAGACGACACAGAACTATTTGGAATCGATTTCGAAACACTTTTCTTCGAAGGACACAGAAACGGAAACAGATTTGAAGCCCTCAGACACGAGGAAGACCAGGAAACCGAAACCCCGTCAGAAAACGACGAACAGGAATCAGAAGAACCAGACCCAGTACAAGTACCGAAGAACACGCCGCTCGACGAAGACCTAAACCGACTAGCAAAGGAACTCGAAGAACTAGAACTGAAAGAAATGGCGACTAACAACACCGAAACCAAGTCTACCAACGCAATCAACCACAAGGATGTCATGGAACCAGGATTCTTCCATGGAGACAGAAACAAGTTTAACGACTGGTGGAGAGGAATGGAGATTTTCCTCAAATTCAGCAAATACGAAGACGCAGATTCAAAGATACTCCTTGTCACCAACCGCCTGAGAGGAGAAATCCCAGGATGGTTCGCCAAACAATGGGAAGACAAGATCATCAAAGGAGATGATACCGCAGACTGGAAAATTTTCACCGAAGAAATCGTGGATGCCTTTTCCCCCGGAAACGAACAACAAATCGCTAAAGATAAAATCGAATCTTTCAAACAAGGAAACCTTCACACCAACGACTTCCTTGTCAAATTCGCTGCCCTAGTCCATCAATCCAAATCTAGCGAGGATCATGCGCTCTACCTCCTGAAACAACACACCAGATCGGATGTAATCCATACTATTTTGGGTTACCCCCCAAGCGCCATTCCCACCACCCTCAAAGGATGGATCGCCGCCATCGGATCCGTCGGGAAAGGATGGGAAGACACCGAAAGACGACGAAACGACCACCGCACCGCTACCGGAGTCACCTACGGAGGGAGCGGACAACCCATGGAAATAGGAGCCAGGAAGTTGGAATGGGATGCCAACGGCAAACCCAAATGCCTCAAATGCGGCAAATTCGGCCACATAAAGAAAGAATGCCGAAATCAAGGATTTAGATCCAACATCGAATGCTATAATTGTGGCAAACCAGGCCACATCGCCAAAGTCTGCCGAAGTCCCAAGAAACAAACCAAGATTCGTGCCATTACCACCGGAGAAGAAGGAACAGCCGAAGAAACTCAGCAGGATTTTCCCAAAGGTTCGGAGTAGGCACGAACTCGCGAACCGATGTATCTAGTCGTATGAGAAATCGATATGTTTGCCCTCAGAAACGACTAGGAGTGCAAGAGTTAATACTCAAACCGGAAATCACCAAACCTAATGGAGAAATTTTCCAAGCCAAAACCATGCTCGACTCGGGATGCACCCACACTTGCATCGACAAACGAACCGTCTATAAACAGAAAATCCCCACTCATAAACTCGACCACCCCATCCAAGCAACCAACGCCGACGGCACCCCGAGCGGAAAAGAACCCATCACCAAATTCGTCAGCCTGGATCTAAACATAGAAGGACACCAAGAAACTATCGACGCAGTTGTAGCCGAACTGGATTCAGCAGACATCTTCATCGGACATGATTGGTTAACCAAACACAACCCGGAAATCGACTGGAACCGAGGAACTGTAACCTTCTCAAGATGTCCACCCGAATGCTCAATCAAACACACCAACTTCTTACTACCAGAACACCTACGACGCCTCCAGACCAAATGGGAAGACTTCGAAGAAGAAAAGGAACCCGACCCGACCAATCCCCTTGATCTACCCGAATACATGAGACCATACACCCATCTTTTCAACAAAAAGAACTTCGACAAACTACCGAAACGAACACAATGGGACCACGAGGTCAACCTACTCCCGGACGCCCCAAACGAAATCGACGCAAAGGTATACGAAATGACTCCGAAGGAGGAAATCGAGCTCAATAAATTTCTGGACGAAAACCTCGCCACCAAGTGCATCAGACCGTCTAAAAGCCCTTACGCAGCCCCCTGCTTCTTCGTCCCCAAAAAAGACGGCTCACTAAGGTTATGCCAGGATTATCGCAAACTCAACTCGGTTACCATAAAGGACAAGACCCCCCTACCACTAATCAGCGAAGTCATCGGGAAATTAAAACACGCTAAATATTTCAACAAACTCGACATCATCTGGGGTTATAACAATGTACGAATCAAGGAAGGAGACGAATGGAAAGGAGCTATCCTCACCAACAGAGGACTTTTCGAACCAACGGTCATGTTTTTCGGAATGTGCAACTCGCCAGCCACCTTCTCTCGCTGGATGACGACCATCTTCAGAGAAATGATCCAAGACGGCTCACTAGTCAACTACATAGACGATTTCGCCATTCCTGCCGACTCACTCCCTGAACTGGAAGAACGGACATTGCGTTTCCTAAAAATTGCGGACGAAAACAACCTATGCTTCAAACGAACCAAATGCGAATTTAACGCCACCAGGATCTCGATGCTCGGAACGGTTATAGGAGACGGTCAAGCAAGCATGGAAACTGAAAAAGTCGAATCGGTCCGGAACTGGAAAACACCAACCTGCGTAAAGGACGTCGAACGGTTTATCGGTTTTGCAAATTTCTACCGACGTTTTATTCAAGACTTTAGCACTCTCGCTGCACCGCTCAATGCCTTGAAGGGAGGTAAGACCCCAAAACCCTGGAAATGGACCGCCGAGGAACAAAACGCTTTCGAAGCCATCAAAACCGCCATCACCAGTGAACCCGTCCTAGCCCTGCCAGACAACGAAGGAAAATTCAGACTCGAAACCGACGCATCCAATGTAGGAATCGGAGCAGTCCTATCCCAAGAACAAGAAGGAAAATGGCACCCAGTCGCCTTCATGTCCAAAGCCCTCACCGACGCTGAAAAGAACTATGAAATCTACGACAAAGAACTCCTAGCTATAGTCAAGGCGATCAAGAACTGGAGACACTATCTACTAGACGCCAAACATCAGTTCGAAATCTGGACCGACCACGAAAATCTCAAGCACTTCCGCGAACCACAAAAACTAAATGCCCGTCAGGCCCGATGGTATCTCATGCTCCAAGAATATGATTACTTGCTCCGACACATCCCTGGCAAAACCAACGTTAAAGCCGATATCCTATCCAGACTCTTCCGACACGAAAACCCCGAGGAAGAAACCCAAATTGAGATGTTCAAAGACCGCATTATCCTACGAACCTTATCCGAAATTCCCACCTCTCTAGAAACCACCATGCTCCTAAATCAAAATTTCTCGATCTCCGCGGATCCCGACATTCTAAAACAAATTAGAAATTCCAAACACCAAGAGAACCGTGTCATCCAAGAAATGAACAAGAGACCCGACCAATTCTGGGAAGAAAATGATATAATCTACCGAAACGGGAAGATCTATGTACCTGAGGAACCCAAACTTCGAGAATCCATTCTTTCGGACCACCACGACCCACCTGATATCGGACACCCCGGCTCTTACCGCATGCTCGAACTAGTAAAACGAACCTTCTGGTGGCCCACGATTAAAACGGACGTCAAGAGATTCGTAAAAGGATGTACCGAATGCCAGAAAAACAAGATCAACCGACAACCCGGTCACACACCCCTCAAACCCCTACCCATCCCCGAAGCCCCATGGCAAGAAATATCCATCGATATGATCGGCCCCCTACCCAAATCCGAGGACCACGACGCCATACTCGTTATTGTTGACCGCTTCTCCAAAATGATCCACCTCATCCCCACCGAAACTTCTCTCACGTCAAGACAACTAGCCGAAATTTACAAGAAGGACATCTGGCGCATACACGGGATACCCAAACGCATTATTAGCGACAGAGGCCCCCAGTTCGCCTCTAAATTCATGAAAGAATTATGCTCCGCCCTGGGAATCGAAAGAAATCTATCCACCGCTTACCACCCACAAACCGATGGCCAAACGGAGAGGATCAACCAAGAAGTTGAAGCCTATTTGCGAAACTTCGTCAACTACAAACAAAATGACTGGGCAAAATGGCTTCCCACCGCTGAATTCCAATACAATGACAAAACCCACGCCGCAACCAAGCAGACCCCATTCTTCCTCACTTATGGTATTCACCCTTGGAAAGGAAACCTAACCGTTAACTCGGATAACCCCCTGGCCAACGACTTCACCGCGGAATTAGAAAAAACGCGAAACGAAGCACGAGCAGCTTTAGAAGAATACAATTCCATCATGTCCGAACGTGGTAATCTGAAACGGCAGAAGAACCCTCTATCAAAAGGAGATTTAGTTTTCTTAGAAGCCACCAACATACGATCTAACCGCCCTTCTGGAAAATTCGACAACAAACGCTACGGACCCTTCGAAATTTTGGAACCCATTGGAGAAACCTCGTTCCGCCTAAAATTACCTGAAACCTGGGCTATACACGACGTCTTCCATTCTTCTCTCCTCACTAAATTCAACGAACCCGAGTTCAACTGTCAAAAGACTCCACCTCCACCTCCCCCAGATATTATTAACAACGAAGAAGAATACGAAGTAGAGGAAATCCGTGGACATAGGAAGAAAGGCCGAGGAACTCAATACCTGGTACACTGGAAAGGCTACGACAACTCCGAGGATACGTGGCAATCCGCAGCAGACCTTGCGAACGCACAAGAACTCCTATCCGAATATAGGAAACACAATAAACTCCTGTGAATATAAAAGGAAACCCACCACACAACCACCGGTATAGCATCGTCTATTGGTTCGAAGAAGACATCATGAGCTCCCAAAGCACCGCCGAAACCCTCACCACCACCGAACAAGAGGCATACCATAACCTCATCATCGATTCCTTCCGGAGCTCCGCCAAACGAGAGCTCATCGAAATCTACAGCGCAGTAACGGACGTGGACAACCGTTACGCCCACACCTACGTCCCCCTCATCTACGACCGCCCAAAAGGAGTAAACCCGGCGAGCGAAACGGAAAAGGACCACATGGTAAAGGTCATGAGGAAGGAGAGGCAGATGATCAAGAAGATCATCAAGAAGTTGCAGATGATGGAAGAAGAGTTGAGAGATCTAACCGAGGAGATAAACCCGAACGCCCATGGATGGGCCGCAAACGGAACATGGGGAGATGGTTGGGATGCACAGGCAGAAGAAAACAACCAGCAACAGTAGAAGTTGCCTAATAGGGAGGAAGGGATAATATAAAATCAAACCGTTTCTCGTTTTCTTTCTCTCATCCCAATCTGCCCAACATTGCGCTCACAGCTAAATACGCCCCTCTGCTCGAACTCTTAGCCAGCATGAACCCTAACACCAACCCGACTTTCCGCACCATCGCCATCCCCGTCGACCAAGCCATGCACAAAGATTATATCCAGCGCAGGCACTCCACCATAGCCCGACGCCGCTATCTCCTCAGGGTTCTGCACGCCATGGCGCAACTTCGTGAAATAGGAGCCTCCATCATACAACTAAACAACAATGCCCAGAACATCGCAGGATCGGTAATCGCCCCCATCAGACTCTGCGGAGGAGACGAAGGAATCGTAGCTGAACATTTCAACAAAATCCTCGCCGAACTGCACAAAATAACTAACACCCACATCGAATTCAATGCCCACTCAATCGCCTGTCACTCAGTCAGAATGCTCGACGTCTTGGATCGAGTAGGACCTGCCGAAGAACTAGCCGCCGCAGATACAATCTGCAAACCCTATCGATTGGAACCCGAAACCAGACCCAACACCCCGCCAAACGAACCTGTACCCATCCCTGACCCCTCGCCCTTGCCTATCCCAAAGCGGGAAAACGACCTCATGGACGAAGACTCCGACAAAGAAAACATAAGCCCGGCCGCGAGTCGTGTCTCCAACATTCACTCCCCCGACCTAGCCGAAGAAGCCGACACCCTTTATACCTATCTGAACTTCTTCCCAAACGCCACTGTCCCCACCGAACTCAAAATGCCCACCACCTATTGCTTCGCCTACAACAACCGCTATAAATCCCCCGAAGAAAGGCTTGCATACTGGAATGTCATCCTCACCGTCTTATTGATGAAAAAGGGAAAGGACGAAACCTTCAAAGGACTGCCGATTCGCATTATCGTGGGCGGACGAGACAACGCCCCTCACTTCATCGGCTTCAATGAGAAGACCGACCAATGGATTGTGGCTGACACCAAGAGGAAGCTCTTAAACAACCTCCTCGCACATATCTAATGTCGCTTCAATTGGAATCTGAAGCCTGAACGGAGGGTGATGTTACGATCTATTTCCGTTAGCGTCCCCTGACCCAGGTCCACATGCTACTGCTCCACACCCATATGCTCGCCTTACCTATTTCGTGTACTTGTTCTCATCGTTAGTCAGACACCTCGGGCATACTTACTCAGCCCGCTTTCTATTTCTGTTATTAGGTAGTCGACTCCTCTATAAGTAGCGTAGTAATACTCTGTATTCCTTACGCTTTACCAACTCGCTATATTCCCTTATCGCTCTCAAGTCTTTGCCTTAAGTTGCAACCTGAGCTAATTGCTATAAGGTCGTAACAATAAGCTTTGAAATATGCCTTGTTTTAATGTTAGTGATAAGGGAAAAAAACTATACTTGTTTACTGACCCTTAAATTTGTCCCTTTTCCTTTCAGTAGGGCAGTAAGGAAGAATACAAAGTTTCTTTTCCTTTGCATCTCCAGGAAAAAGCATAACTTGACCATTGGAAACCACTCCACAGATAAGCACTTGTAGCTTTGGTGATTTCTGGAGGAACTGCTTTGTTTGATGATCAATAGCCTTGTGGAATTGAAATAAGGTAAGCATTTATAAACTGCAGTCTACTAGTTGATATACTTACAATCTAAGGCAAAGTAAAGATTTGAAGGGAAAATGGATCAGTGACACCCATAAGTTATGAAGCAATAAACTTGCAAGCTAATTGAAGGCAATTACACAAATAAAAATGATGAGTTTTAGAGAATAGGTTACTAAATGACAGACTTACATGCTAATAGAAAAGAATTATAAAAGAGAAGGTGATTAGCCACAAACTATAGGCCATGAACTCATAGACTTACAAACTAATCCACACCAATTATAGAAGAGACAATGGTTAGTCAGACACAACAGATCACCAACTCATAGACATACCCACTGATCCACACCAATTGTAGAAGAGAAAATGATGAGTCAGATACCACAGGTCACCAATAAATGGACTTACATCCTGATCCACACCAATTGTAGAAGAGAAAATGATGAGTCAGATACCACAGGTCACCAATGAATGGACTTACATCCTGATCAACACCAATTGTAGAAGAAAAAATGATGAGTCAGACACCACAGGTCACCAATGAATGGACTTACCGGCTGATCCACACCAATTGTAGAAGAGAAAATGATGAGTCAGATACCACAGGTCACCAATGAATGGACTTACATCCTGATCAACACCAATTGTAGAAGAGAAAATGATGAGTCAGACACCACAGGTCACCAATGAATGGACTTACATCCTGATCAACACCAATTGTAGAAGAGAAAATGATGAGTCAGACACCACAGGTCACCAATGAATGGACTTACCTCCTGATCCACACCAATTGTAGAAGAGAAAATGATGAGTCAGACACCACAGGTCACCAATGAATGGACTTACCGGCTGATCCACACCAATTGTAGAAGAGAAAATGATGAGTCAGACACCACAGGTCACCAATGAATGGACTTACCAGCTGATCAACACCAATTGTAGAAGAGAAAATGATGAGTCAGACACCACAGGTCACCAATGAATGGACTTACCAGCTGATCCACACCAATTGTAGAAGAGAAAATGATGAGTCAAACACCACAGGTCACCAATGAATGGACTTACTAAAGATAAACAAAGTTCTCAGTGAAACGAAGACGTAGTCGTCCACTATATATTCACCTAAAGATAAACAAAGTTCTAACTAAACGTAAGACAAGGTATAGAGCCAGACATAATAAAGGGAAAACTCACCTCAGTGAAACGAAGACGTAGTCGTCCACTGAGGTGTTAATACATGGTGGCTATCGCTTTAAACTCTCGGCAGTAGTCAGCACAAGTAAACTATATAGGAGAAAGATAAGAACTGTAAAGTTATTTGATCATGAAGAAATGTAGAATGGTCGTAAACGGAAAGATGGAAGTATAAATAGAAACAATATAGACAAAGAAATGAAGTTCACCGAATGTGTGTTTCGTGTCCGAAGCACTTCCAACACTCCCCCTGCTTCGGTACTAACTCGACCAAAGGTTATCCACTCAAACCCATACCATCACAACATCGGGTTACAGCGTCCCTGGGCAACGGTTTCGTAAGGATGTCGGCCAAGTTGTCGAAAGAGCTAACATGGTTGTATTGTACCAGGCGCATAGCCGCCTTCTCCTTAATGAAATGATGTTTAACGTCAATGTGTTTAGTACGGCGGTGGTTCTTATCGTTTTGTGTGTTGGCAATTGCTCCAGTGTTGTCGCCAAAAATATTGACCGGATTTTCCTGTCCCAAACCAATCTCCTGTAGAAATTTGCTCAACCAGAGTGCCTGTTGAGTACCTCGTGTGAACGCCATATACTCCGCCTCAACAGTAGATAGCGCCACTGTTTCTTGACGTTTGCTTGCCCATGATACCGGTCCGCCTCCCACAAAGAAGACATGTCCCTCTGTCGACCGTCTTTTGTCAACGTCCCCAGCATAATCAGAGTCAACGTATCCGAATGGGTGAAGGTCGGAATTGCGAAAGTAGGTCACGCCATAGTCGAGGGTCCCTTTGATGTATGCGAGGGCATGTTTCATTGCTTCCCAGTGAGCTCGGCCAGGGTTGTGAGCAAACCGCGACAGCAAATTCACGGTGTAGGATAAGTCCGGACGGGTAGCAACTTGTAACCACATTAAAGATCCGAGTGCCTCGCGATATGGCACTCCTTTCATGTCCTGTATGTCCTCTTCAGTCTCCGGTGAGTCTTTTATAGAAAGGGTAATGCCAGCAGGCAGTGGTGTCTTGCGGGGGCTCGCTTCTCCCATACCGAAACGTTCAAGTACCCGTTCAGAATAAGCTCGTTGCGATAATTTGATGCGTCCGTCGTTTTTCTGGTCGATTTTCATGCCGAGTATGTACTTCGCAGCTCCCAAATCTTTAACCTCATAGCTACTCCCTAGTTCTCTCTTAGCCTTAAGCTCCCCAGCTTCCGTTGTCGACGCTCCTAAAACATCATCCGTCCACGTAGATGTGAGTGTAAATTCATCCTCTACCGTCCTCGATCGAATCTGTGAGTCTGCTCTGGATGTGTAGTATCCATGTCCCTTGTATGTGCGATCGAGTGTGATTGCCCAATCATGTGCACCTTGCATGGTACCGTATAGGGTTTTGAGGAGCAGCCACACCTGGTCTCCCCCTTCCTCAAATCCCGGGGGTTGTTCCATGTAAATCTCGAAACTATTTTCGCTGTTGAGAAAGGCAGAAACAAAGTCCAGTTGCCACAACCTAAGTCCCAGTGATGCGGCGGTAGCACAGACCATGCGCACAGATTCCAACCGGGCCACAGACGCGTAAGTCTCGTCATAATCTTCTCCCAGCACCTGTGTGAACCCCTTCGCAACCAACCTCGCTTTCCTATCAACAATCCGCCCCTCATCATCAAACTTGTTGGCAAACACCCATCTAGACTTGACAACGTTCCTATCGGCAGGCCGAGGTACCAAACGGTACACCTTTTTCTCCCCATCATCGCCAACTCTTTAAGCATTGGCGGCATCCAAATATCCGGTCTTTTCATCGCTTGGTTGAAAGTGCCGGGAACGACGGAGTCATCGACAGAAATGTCGGCAATAGAGGCTAAGCTTGCAGTGGGGCGTGCGAGGTATTCGAGAGAGTCTTTCATCCTAGCAGATGGCTTCGTTAGCCTCTCCGACCTTCGAGGAGCGACAGGTGTTTCGTCAGGGAATAGGACAGTGTCCGAGACCTCCTCCTCGCTGTCGGCAGCAGTTTGCGGGATTGTTTGAGGAACAGCCGGCGGTTTAACGGGAGTAGGTGGTTTTACGGGAGTAGGAGTTGTGGTCGGGGTAGATGTAGAGGCAGGAGCGTTTGTGGTAGGGACCGGATGCAAACCAGAAATTTGCTTCGGGCGTGGTGCTATCGGCAGATTCTGACCGTGCGTCGCGCCGTCATCGAAGGGAAAGTTTACGATGGGATCTGTAGTGAAATGAGGACGGGATTCCTCAAAAATAACGTCCCTCGATTTAAAAGCGGCACCAGTAGTACGGTCGAGTAATTTGTACCCAGTCCGGTCATAGTATCCAATCAAGGTCAACTTCACAGAACGAGGAGCCAGTTTGGATGGGCTGACTTCGTGTGGGATGTGAGCGTAAGCCGTGGATCCAAACGGCCGAAGGTGAGCAATATCTTGGCGCTGTCCTGTCCATAGCGTAGCAGGCACGACTGTCGGTAAGCGGGATGTAGGGATAAAATTACGTGTGTAGGCCGCAGTTTGAACAGCATCCGCCCAGTATTTCTGCGGTAGCCCTGAATCCGCGAGCATGGTGCGAGCTGTGTCGAGTAGCGTACGCATCGAACGCTCAGCCTTTCCATTCTGTTGGTGAGCGTATGGAGTGGTGAAGTCGAGAGTAATGCCATGCTCTTTTACGTATTGATCCCACGCCGCGTTCGCCCACTCTCTCCCCATGTCAACTCGAACCCGCTTGAGGGTTTTGCCTGTCTGCCGCTCCGCCTGTTTGTGGAACTCCTTGAATACCTTCAATGTGACGTCCGCTGACTTGGATGCTAGGAAATATACCACGCGGTATGATGTGGCGCCGTCAACAATCAACATAAAATATTGTGCGCCACCAGCCGATTTCGTCGATGACGGCCCCCAAATGTCAATATACACGCGTTCAAGGGGGATGCTTTCACTTGTGGTAGAGTCAGGGAAGGGATGTGTTGTATGGCTGCCGTATATGCAGTCTTCACAGCGGGCTTTCATCTCGGTAGGTCCTGTTACCTCCATACCGTCCACCACCTTCCCATTGATCATTTTGTTGATCGCGTCTGTGCCAGCGTGTCCCAGCCTCCGGTGCCAAATATCAAACTCCACCCCCTTCCTCTTCGACTGGAATGTATGCGCCTCCGTGCATGTCGTATCCGAGGCTGCCACGACATACAAGCCGCTTTTCCTCATCGCAGTGAGCACGGTTACGCCATCAGGTCGTTTCACCCTCGCCGTTTCACCCTCGAAGTTTACGCTGAAACCTTTTGCCACAAGTTTCGAGACGGAAATCAAATTTGAACGAAGGTTTGGGGTGTGTAGTGCCCCAGACATCATAATCTTTGACGAGACGCCATCTATCATGGTCGCGAAGGTCGCAGTTCCAGTTCCATCAATAGAGAAAGTAGAGTCTTTGCCGGCGGAGTTGCCCATTCGGGGGGGCGATATGGGCTGGTATTCTGAGAACCAATCCCTGGAGATGAAGCAATGATCGCTCGCTCCCGAATCAAGGAGCGTGGAGATGCTGTCAACAGACGAGACGACATTGTAGCATTGAGGTATATACGAGGTATGTCCATACTGTTTCTCTTCCAACACATCTCTAATGTCAGCCGTCCCAAACACCAGGTTGTTGTTAAGCGGTCTGACGATGGATTGTGTGGGATTAGATAAGGATAGGGAATGGTGGGAGATTTGGGCTGGTACCTCGGAAGAAAAGTGAGCCGCTAGCGCAAAGACTTGTTCCGAATTCTCAGACGCTGTGTTCGCAGATGTTTGCTGCGCATTTGTGGTGGTATTGTTTGCTGTTCCTCGTGTCGCTCTACGTTTTCCGAAACCAGGCGGGAATTGTCCAGCTTTTCCCCCACCCGGCCAATAACAGCTCTCGATGGTGTGTCCACGCCTATTGCAATTTGGGTTACTGCAAGTGGGACGATTCTGATTAGCATTTGCAGTATTGCCCCCTGGGGAACCTCCGCTGCCAGGATTGTTGCTAGAAGCACGAAGGGCAGCAGTAGAATTGCGTGGATCCCCGATGCGGTCTCAACTGATTCTGGCCCAATGGGTCATGAGATGGTTGATCGCATCGCGAGAGCTCGTAGTCATATAGAGCGTGGCAACGATTGAGTCCCAGGATCTGGGTAGAGCGTTAAGGATAATCATCCTAAATGCAGAATCGTCGATCTTGGCACCAAGAGCCGTGGCAGTTGACCACTTGGTGCGAAGTTTAGATATGAAGTCGACGAAGTCCTGACCATCACTGTAGTTCATGTTGCGGAGATCCTGTTCAGCGTTGGCTAGAGCGACCTCTGAGGCCACCTGATATCCATCAGTATATGACCTCCAGGCATCCGCGGCAGTACTCTGGATGTTGATGCCGAGACCCAGTGGATCCGTGGTGTTATAAATAAGTAGGCCCATTGCCCAAGCGTTACGGACCTTCCATTCGGCAGGGGTAGGGGTTGTAGATTCCCAGGGTGTCTCACCCGGAGGGGCTGTGGTAGTTGTAGCCGGGCCAGTCTGTCCAGGCGGTCCTGGGAGTGTAGTAGGGGCAGTAGGCTGTGGTTGAGGTGTAGGGTCCGGAATCGTCCCATCGAGGTATCCAGAAACGCCCCGTAGGTCGGCGGCTATTTGGATCAATCCCTTCCAGGTAACCCAGTTCATGCCATTGAACTTTGCAGTTTCGGCGAATATAGGTGGTGCGTTTCCACCGGTGTTAGACATTTGAAGTAAGTAAGTGGATCCTAGTTTAAAATGTTCTTCGTTCTTTGTTGATGTAAGTTTACAGACCGGGGCCCATAACCTAAAGATAAACAAAGTTCTCAGTGAAACGAAGACGTAGTCGTCCACTATATATTCACCTAAAGATAAACAAAGTTCTAACTAAACGTAAGACAAGGTATAGAGCCAGACATAATAAAGGGAAAACTCACCTCAGTGAAACGAAGACGTAGTCGTCCACTGAGGTGTTAATACATGGTGGCTATCGCTTTAAACTCTCGGCAGTAGTCGGCACAAGTAAACTATATAGGAGAAAGATAAGAACTGTAAAGTTATTCGATCATGAAGAAATGTAGAATGGTCGTAAACGGAAAGATGGAAGTATAAATAGAAACAATATAGACAAAGAAATGAAGTTCACCGAATGTGTGTTTCGTGTCCGAAGCACTTCCAACACTTACCCCCTGATCCACACCAATTGTAGAAGAGAAAATGATGAGTCAGACACCACAGGTCACCAATGAATGGACTTACCCCCTGATCCACACCAATTGTAGAAGAGAAAATGATGAGTCAGACACCACAGGTCACCAATGAATGGACTTACCAGCTGATCCACACCAATTGTAGAAGAGAAAATGATGAGTCAGACACCACAGGTCACCAATGAATGGACTTACCGGCTGATCAACACCAATTGTAGAAGAGAAAATGATGAGTCAGACACCACAGGTCACCAATGTTAGAATAATAATAGTATTAGATGCTTGTATAAGCTCGTACTTTATTTAGATAGATATACTTGTATCTCTCCGAGCATTGAGCGACTCATAGCTCTGCCTAATCGTATATGTGGATACATGTAGCTCATGCTCTTCTAAGCTGAGCAATTATGCTTATAATATGCGACCCACAGTAAAGGATTTACCTGTGGATGGACTAGTAGTTTAGTATATAAACCCCATGTATTCACTGTAATCTATATCGTCGAAGATACATCTTCTACATCTCTACTACTCTCGTCATATACTTCAACTCCTCAGAACTATCTCCTACTACTTCTAGTAAGTACTACTCAACCTGCCACTACGCTAGTTAGCTGCTAGCATGATGAATCCCTGGAGGATATCATTATTATCTTAACAGGTTATGGGCCCCGATCGCCAGCTCACTATGTGCAAGGGCACTTGCACTGGCAGAGTAGGTTGATCATGTAACCTGGAATCAAGTGGTAGTGAGATAGACATATCTCCCAACTACAGTTGACCGCTATTCCGAGTCACCCATATAGGTGTACAGACCTATGACATCAGACTGCTAGCAGCATCGGCTGATTACCCCTGCGCTATAAATTGCTGATTTCTATTATTAGAATCAAGCAAACATGTCTCACGTCATCGCTCTGCTCAATTCTGTCGAACAACTTACCGGAGCCGAAAATTACGGCACCTGGAAGGATGAAATGGCCGATATTCTTATCCTCCAAATCGCTAATGGGTTCTCATACAATGCCTTCGACGTCTGCCTTAACAGGTGGACGATCCCGGCTAAACACAAAACCTCCATTATGTTCGATCCCGCATCATTAAAAATGATATATATAACGTCAATAGAATAAGTGTCAACGAGATCACTTATGAAGTCTGGCATCAAAGATTCGGACATTGTTCAGACTTCGCTCTGAGTAAAGTCCCTGAATGCTCCAGTGAGCATATCAAAATCCCGAAAGCTTCTGATCATGTATGCAAAGGCTGCGCGCTAGGCAAACAAAATCAGAAACCCTTTCAACCAAATCCAAAACGAGCTAAAGCAATCGGCGAGATGACACATTCTGATCTTCTCGAAATGCCGATCAAATCGTACTCCAAATATAAATGGGTACTGACATTTTTGGATGACTATTCATCCGCTTGCACTGTCGTCCTAATAAGGAATAAAGCTGACGTACCAAGGTACATAGAAGCTTACGTACATAAAATGTGGCAATCGCAACAAGTACGTTGTTTCCAATTCCGGACAGACAATGGCGGAGAATATATCTCCCAAGGACTCAAGGACTTCTTCCTTGATAGCGCGATAGACCATCAAACAACGGTCCCTTATGCACATCAACAGAATGGTCGTGCAGAAAGGTTAAATCGCACCTTGCTCGAAAAAGAACAGGCAATGCGGCTACACGCCTGCTTACCTGATTCATTTTGGGAATTTGCTATCCAAGCAGCCGCTCACGTTTATAATAATACACCAGTGCGTCGCCTAAATTGGCAGACTCCACATCAATACTTCGGATATCCAAAGATAGATTTAAACCATCTCCGAGTATTTGGTTGCGGTGCATATGCATTCATACCAGAAGAAAAGCGAATCAATAAGCTTTCACCTCGTTCTGAATTCATGACCTTCATTGGATACGCCCCAGCTGGGAGCTATATATTTTACAGACATAAATCCAATAAAACAGTATTCAGATCGAGATCTGCAATCTTTGATGAACGAATCTTTCCGTTCTGTCCAGATTACAAACCTGGTGAACTAGAGAAAAGAATGCTTCAAGATGATGGGACTGACGACTCATCATCCTCTGAAGAAGATCCTCTAAGACCCTTAGAGTATGATCCTAATTTCTCAGATTCTTTCACTCCAAAACCGATGAATGATTTTCGGCATAGCCGATATCATCACCCTTCTTCCTCCAATCAGGAGAGACCATCAAATCCTTCTCCACCCCGTGATGAAAGTCCACCACCTGATGATGACCATGAATCATTCGATTTTGACATCAGAACTTCAAGGGGACATCGTCAACCTATAGACTATCACGATGAAAATAGATTTGATCCGCAACCGCCGCCGTCTACTCCTTCTGACTTAGGTCCAGGAGAAGTTCAGCCTCCTCCGAGTACGCCTCCCCGTCTCTCTCCTCAAGAGAAAGGAAAAATGAGAGCACCGAGTCCGAGTTCGAGTTCCTCTCCGAGCCCGAGACCTACTCCTAGAGAGCGACCCCCAGTCATCAGAAGAGAAAGGTCATTACCTAATAGACCTCCCTTCATTCTTCCGGAAGGATTCCCTCCGAGAAGATCGACTAGACAGCGACAACCCCCTGTAAGACCGGGAAATGTCTATGGTGAAAGATCAAATCCCGTAGACATTGAAAGACAAAGTAGCGAAGACTGGCCTGGCTCAATCGCTTCGAAAGAGCAAACAGATCCTTCTGCTCCTCCGTCAACCAAAATAAGCCGACCACGTTGGCATTTTGATGGAGAAGATGTCGATGATCCGATGGGAATGGTGATGGGTAAAAATAAACCCTTACCTAAAATTCCAGGAACAGAAAGACTGGATTGCAGCATGCCTGGAGGAGCTCCAAGCCTTAAAAAAGCGAGGAGTTTATGAAATAGTTAAACTTCCGGAAGGAAGAAAAGCTATTAAAAATAGATGGGTCTTTAACGTAAAGTCTGATGGCCGGAAACGTGCTCGACTTGTCGCTAAAGGATTCTCTCAAATCGAAGGAATCGACTTCGATGAGTTATTTTCCCCTGTTGTACGATATGAAACTGCTCGCCTCATCTTCAGTGTTGCAGCACTAGAAGATTGGGAAATCGAGAGCGTCGATGTCAAAGCAGCATACTTATATGGAAAACTCGAAGAAGAGATCTACATGGAAGAACCGGAAGGTTTCCATGATCATCGAGGAAAAGTCTGGAAATTAAACCGTGCATTATATGGCCTGAAGCAATCTGGCTTAGCCTGGTGGCGTGAACTAACCACCTCTATGAAAGAACTAGGCTTTAAGCGATGTGCATCAGATGCAGGGGTATATTATTACGTTGACAAAGAAACGAAGCAACTCATCATTGCATTAGTTTACGTTGATGACGTAGCCATAATAGGAAAACGAACTGCAGTCTATATAGACCTAAAACGCAGATTCATGCTAAAATGGGAATGCCGAGATTTAGGTGAAACCAAAGAATTCTTAGGAATGAGAATTCAAAGGGATCGAGAAAATCGACGACTATTCATAGACCAAGTTGATTATCTCAATAAAATCCTTGAAAGATTCGAGATTTCGTCTAAACCTACCAAGACGCCTCTCTCTTCCGGATTCACCTTTAACAAATTCGAAGGCATTGCAACGCCCATTTTTAAACAGAAGTACCAACAATTAGTTGGATCACTTATGTACCTTATGATCGGTTCTAGGCCTGACATAGCCTATGCAACGGTCAAATTGAGCCAGCAATGTGCTAATCCGGCACAAGAACATTATGATCAAGGTCTACATGTTCTTCGCTATCTATATGCTACAAGCAAATATAGACTCAATTATAACGGTACTTCTAACGAAGCTATTGTTGCCTATTCTGATTCAGATTGGGCACAAGATCCAATTGACCGGAAATCTGTCACCGGTAATTATGTCACTTTAGCCCAAGGCTGTATAAGCTGGCTAAGTCGCAAACAAAAAACCGTTGCTTCCTCCTCTACAGAAGCAGAATATATGGCAATTTCTGATTGCTCTAAACAACTTGTTTGGATGCATCAATTGCTAAAAGAAATCGGTTTTAAAGTCCAAATTCCACATTTGAATGCGGACAATGAAGGAGCTATCTTCTGGGGATCTAATCCCGTTCAAGAAAGACGCTCTAAACATATCGACATCCGGTATCATGTAATCCGTGAATATGTCGAGGACAAAAAGGTTGCTTTGTTATATGTCCCTGGTAACAAAAACCCAGCTGATATATTTACAAAAAATCTTGACACTCGAAAATTTGAATTCATTCGTTCTTTATTAGGAATTGAATTTTTCTAAATAATCCGTAGCTTATTTAGCATGGAGGAGTGTTAGAATAATAATAGTATTAGATGCTTGTATAAGCTCGTACTTTATTTAGATAGATATACTTGTATCTCTCCGAGCATTGAGCGACTCATAGCTCTGCCTAATCGTATATGTGGATACATGTAGCTCATGCTCTTCTAAGCTGAGCAATTATGCTTATAATATGCGACCCACAGTAAAGGATTTACCTGTGGATGGACTAGTAGTTTAGTATATAAACCCCATGTATTCACTGTAATCTATATCGTCGAAGATACATCTTCTACATCTCTACTACTCTCGTCATATACTTCAACTCCTCAGAACTATCTCCTACTACTTCTAGTAAGTACTACTCAACCTGCCACTACGCTAGTTAGCTGCTAGCATGATGAATCCCTGGAGGATATCATTATTATCTTAACAACCAATGAATGGACTTACCTCCTGATCCACACCAATTGTAGAAGAGAAAACGATGAGTCAGACACCACAGGTCACCAATGAATGGACTTACCAGCTGATCAACACCAATTGTAGAAGAGAAAATGATGAGTCAGACACCACAGGTCACCAATGAATGGACTTACATCCTGATCCACACCAATTGTAGAAGAGAAAATGATGAGCCAGACACCACAGGTCACCAATGAATGGACTTACATCCTGATCAACACCAATTGTAGAAGAGAAAATGATGAGCCAGACACCACAGGTCACCAATGAATGGACTTACATCCTGATCCACACCAATTGTAGAAGATAAAATGATCAATCACAGACTAAAGGTCTCCAAGTCATAGACTTACCCATTGAGCTATATACTTTCCATCATAATTATAGTCAACATGTATATCTTTGAAAACAGCCTCCCGAAACATCCCACTCTTAGTAAACTCATGTCCATATTCCTGTAATAACAATAATGAGAGTAGGAAATATCTGATCGTATGTATGATGTAACCTTCCATGCTCTGAATGCCAGATGAACGAATTGGAATATCATTTTAGGAGCATTATCTTCAGTCAAGTGACCATGTGCAGAGTTGCAAAGATCGACCATGTTGATCCTTCGTAAAGAGTTTAAACACTCAACGTGCTGTGGTCCTGATGAGAGCTCCCTGTGAGGCTTTTCCCTCCCAATCATCCCGCGCAGCAGAGTTTGACTCATATCCCTGAACATGCCCGTGGTAAATTCTGGCGTTCCCCACATCTCGTTACGGGATAAATTGGCACCCGGGACTGAAAGCCAGTGTAAGCACTCCACCAATACGACTAAAATGTACTCAGAACATACCAGCATTCTCCCCAAAGTGTTCAAACCACATCGCAAGATATCCCGATAGCACATTGTCCTCCATACCCCGAACGTCAATATGAAATTCTCCTGATCTCTCCGCATCCATCAAAAAGTCGGGGAAAGAAGCATGTAAGAACGTCAATGGTTTCTCATCTGCTTCTTCCCAAGGCGGTACCTTGATTGTCGATATGCATTTGATCAGAGCCGAATAAACTCGGTCAGGCTCTAGCTGGAGAACGATGGACATTCCTTTGAGGGTTCGGGTTTTCGACCCAGCACCAAGTTTTAGAAAGTCGGCACTGCGGAATGACAATGCCAGCCCGAGCAAGAGTTTTGTTGTGGGCAACACCTCTGGTGAAATCTGAGAGAGAATCTCCGCATACAAGTTGTCGAGTATCCTGAAGGGCCGCCCTCTACTAGGCACACCCCCCGAGCGATCAATGACAGATAAGACGATGGCAAGGCGTGATACAGGGCTAGAGACACTAGGATCTCCGATGAATCGAGCTAGAGTCTGGGCGAAGATGAAGAGGCCAGAAGATGCGTCTGCGAGCTTCACAAACTCAGCTTCCGATGGCCAATTATGTGGGAGAGGGACAAATGATTGTTTTCGTATGGTTTCGAAGGTGTGAGCCAGGAAGCGTCGAACATCATCGCGAGCACCCGGGGCGTCGATCAAGATAGAGTGTGATTCAAACTGGCCTTGTATCAAGGTCTCTCTGAACGTGCTGGTTATATGGGCCTCCGGACGACTCGCAATGATCCATGCGAGGGGCGTGTCACGATGCTCCTGTGTAAACCCGCTGACGATTCGGATAATGTCTTGTTGGGGCTTCTCACCGTCGACCTCGTCAAGCCCATCCAGCAATATAGCCATGCGCGGTCCACCAGCTCCAATCTTCTCCACTACGAATGGGTCGGTAATGAAGGCCTGGAATTGAGTCTCCATGTTTGTGTTGAGAATGTCGGGCTTGATAGTAATCAGGTTCACGATATAGTCACGGTAAGGTTTGATACGTTCAGCGAGCTGATACGTGATGGTGGTGAAGATACGGGTTGGGTCGTTACGATCGTTTGGTCGCGAAACAAACACAGAAATGACGCGATCCTTGATAGATTCCGCGAAGGATTGCATGATGGCAGATTTACCGACCCCAGCTGGTCCACTAATCAAGTAAAGGGAATTCGGGCGGATAATGTCGTTGAACCAGGTAAAGAGTAGCTCGAGAATTGCTTCACGTGTACCAGGATGACACCTGGGAGGATACTGACGCGACGAAGCATTGAATGCCACACCAATAAGGGTATACTTCAGAAGCAATTGCATGACTAGGGATAGGTGAATGAGCCTGAATCTCGAATGGATGACAAAATGATTCTTACTCTGGTAGACTTTATCATCCTTGTGTATTTCTGTCACGTTCTTGTGTATTTCGGTCACGTTCCCGTGTATTTCTGTCGCGTTCAAAGTGCCAATATTGAGGTTGTGTGCTCCGGGTAAGACACTAGTCGAACCAGATTGAACTGCGATGACCATAAATTCCCGATTATCATAATGCATACAGAAAACGTACCTTGGATGTCTAGAGAAGCCATGGCAGGACCTGCAGAACCAGATAGATTGACCATGCTGGTGGTAGACGTCGGGTGGGAGGCTTGAGGGGGGCCTGAGGCAACGATGAATTATGACTGTAGTTTCACGCGAAAATGCGCATAAACATACCAGAGGTGGCCGGTACTGGCCTAGCAGAGCCCGGCCTTCGAGACCCGGGATCAGCTACCGGATTGTTAACAGGCATCGGTTGAGACGACTTGAAGATTAACACAGTGAAGAGCGCTACAGTGATACCCGAGGGCACAGAGATCCAAGAGATCGTGTTCAGAACACAGCTACAAGAATCGTATAGGTGAAGCGTTCGTGGCACACACCTTTGAGTGGAGGTTTTGTGAGCGGGAATCTGTACGAGCGGGGTTGGGTGCAAAGACAAAGCTGTGCAAAGACGAAGCTGTGCTGGCTTCGTGCCTACAACGAGTATGAGAAATCTCACGAATTTCTACACGGCCAGAGCTTCAATTAAAATGAACTCAAGTTGGTCCGCTGTGAATTTAACACAAACCGAGATTTCAAGCTGAACTCACAATGAGATAAAAACGGAATAGGGTCTAATTCATGAGGGGAAATCGACTCGAGTTGATTCCAAGTCCAAGAACACAGTATGCTGACATACCACATAATTTGCTAGAATTGACTTAGGGGAGAGCAACGCTTGTGTGCCTCAGTTCAGCATTCAATATTCAATAACATTGCCTTTTCGACGTAATTTTGGATTCTGCTGCTCACTTTTCCTCGCCCTCGTAAACCGTCTGGGTGTTATAAGCTATGGTCACTCTGTTACACCTCTGCTTGCTCCCAATGGTTTGATATGCTAACAATACCGTTAAGGTAAACTCGGGGGCATGTCAACTCCTCGCGGGCCGCCTTCTGCGTCATAACCTCCACTAACAAGTGCTCTCAGAGATCCATTCCACCGAGCCACACACCTATGACACAAGCGAAAAAAAAAAACCCAACAAGGATTAAACGAAGAAAGAAAAGAACTAAATTCAACACGCACAATATCATGTTTAGTCTTATCTTCACGACAGTCTTCAAAGACAAATCAACGATCCCCGCCGCTCCAGAATCCATCCCAAAAGCCAAATGCGTCTTCTCCCAATTCAGCGCAAACTATCCCAAGTTCGCTTCAGTCTTGTTCGCCCCCCGATCCATTCAAATAATAAAAAGGACGTACACGTTGTATTTCATCTTCATCTGGTATAGCGATAGTAGTTTCCAGTGCAGCAGTATAACTTTGCACGAGTTTCGTCGTGTCCAATGTAAATCTGAGAATCTACCAAAATTGTAATCGACTATTGAGAAAAAATGTTTTTGTTGCATGATCCGCACGCGTACACACCTGTTTTCCAGAAGCGGTCTATGCGTCTCTAAACTCAGTCACTATTGCAGACAACAGCAAATATCATTTCTGCGGCGCCTTTGACCGCCCTGAGGACCTTGAACGGAAAGAGATCATACACACGTAGATCACCATTATCTATCCCCCCAAGAAAAGATTTTTTCGGTCAGTTGCGCACATAAAACAAAAAAGAGTCATTAATACCTGAACAGGCGTGCAAATGGCCAGCATGTCCAAAGGCAAAGGATACATCTTTAATGTCCTCCTCCGTGATTCGCTGGAAAGAAACCTCCGCATACTGCGCATGATTCGCCCTAACATCATCTTGTTAGAACGTTGTGCACGTCATTTCTTTTCCTTGCTACGAGCACGTACCACAGATAGACACCGGCACTATCAACATGAGCAGTCGCCAGCAAATCGCCAGTAGGAGAAAACGAGATACTGGTCGCAATACTCGATGTCTTGACAGCATCAATCGGGAGGCCAGCGGGTAGATCGAAAGTCCTAATTATGGAATCCAGCGACGCTGTCACCAATCACCAAACATCAGCTGAAAAAGCCTGATCTCTGTCAGATTGAAGTATGTTGAGGATCTGAAACGTGTGAACCGACCATATCCAACATTCTTCCTCTAATATCATTCAACCCGTTTACAATCTTCCGCGTTTCTATACCCACCACCCGGATGACCATATCATCACATGTAATGGCCAACAAACCGCTATTGCGGTGTATTTCCATCGAGACTGCAGCCAACGGCAGCACCAGTATGTGCCCTAGTGTTGCCGTCTTCAAATCAGAGAACTGAAATGAAACAAAGGTCAGACGAAATACTGCGCAAAGCACGAAAAACTAACGTTGAGTGTTCCATCAAGGGAACAAGCAATTACGATCCGATCCAAGGGGCCTATTGCGAGACCAGCGATAGCTCTATCTCGTTTTTGGGTGTCATTTCGCAACCTTGCCAATGCTTCCGGTGGACAAGGGCCAACATCATAAGATTTACGCTTGATCCCCCGATTGCACATTCCACATTTGTATCAGTCCTGCTGAGGAGCCAGCCAGGCCAAAGATACCGCGAGCAGTAACACACACATCCTGCAAAACTATCAGAGAAGGGGCTACGATTTTTTTTTGCATATTTACCTTGATAGATCCGAGCGCATTGCACTCGTTACTTTTGCCCTTTGCTGAGTCAGCAAAGCCGACGGTATGCTTGCCGAGTTGCTTGTTCAACCTCGTCCATCAGCGAGCAAATGTCTCGTCTCGTCAGTGTGTGCAGTATGTGTATCACTCCAGTCTTTTGATCGTATGGTCGAGTAAGAGAGGGAATAAATCGGGGGAAATTTCGGAGTTAATGGTATTGGGAGAGAAATCGGGTTTTTCGCTAAAGAACTTCAAGACAACGTCAATGGGCGGGCGAGCGGGATGAAATGACTGGAGGTTTACCTTGCGAGAGCTCGAGTGATCTTCAATCCCCCATGACAGAAGTACAACTTGTGAACACCATCAAAAATCGCTTCCCGTCATCACCGCAGTAACGGATGAGATGAGGTGGAGTGTGGCGACCTGAACGAAACTTGAGGAACTTCGGGGGAGAATCAGATGACCAATGCTATAGGTAATTTAGCAAGCGAGGACAACAATACTGGAGAAGACTCGCCTTCACACTGTCGTTTCGCTCGGTGTCACCGGGAATCCATTTGACGGCAGTGATAGCACCATCGTGCGCTCAGCGAACTATGAGTAGCAGCTGACCATCACTGTTGAGAAACCATAGTACTCTGTGCCTGGCAGGCGAAGCAGAACAAGAGTAGGGTGGCCGTCTAAAAAGTTTTTGAGCAAGAATGTAAGTCCAAGCACCGATGGAACGCACCACTCCTGAAGGCTAGGGCGCAGACACCACCTTCCATAGACATTCTCATTGAACATGCGTTGAGTCGGACATCGTGTACTAAAATCTCTCCAAACGTGAACCCAATGCTGACGACGTCAATAGCAAGTGACTGTACGGGAGTCGTCACGATACAACCAAGAGCCTGAATCGTGTCAGACAACTCACGCATCGATGTGAGATTTGCGAAGAAAAAATTTTGCACAAGAACTGTAAGCACAAAAGGGGTGAGTGTTACGGAGTGTTATGCGAATGATTCTGGAGACGCACTGTGTTTTGATATTCCATAATTACAGAGCGCCTTGACTTTTGTCAACAAGGTGAGATATAGAATGGAGGTTGCAGTTAATCCACAATCGATTTGAATGGCTGTTTTGAGTTCTGGATGAGAATGTCGGAACGAGTATCAATGGTGTAAAACAAGATGCACACCATCGTCAGTCGTTTCTGTTACCAACGTGTGCTCTCCATCTTCAGTCAATGTAAGGAGGGCGGAACCGAAGATTTAGAAGTGTCGAGTGGATTCGTCAATGTAGAAACCTAATGTCGATGAGTGGGCAAGCAAACGACGGGAGCTGGCAAGGCTGACGGGTTTCCCTCGCGGATACTTGATTGCGTGAGGCCTGTTGCAGGGTGTCGCTGTCGAGAGTCATGTGTTTCGTTGTATCTGGCCGGTGCTAGGTGTTTGCGAGACATCAGGCAGGCAGTCATTTTCCCACCTGCCAGAGAACGCGTCGGTTTCGTCTGGAGCACGAGACCTGACTCGCCTCCACCCTCTTGGGGCCTTTCCCGTGGCCTCCGGACCGACATCATGCACTTTGCATATGCCAGGCACACAATTCCGCTGAACATCCTAATGATGTCTTTGACCAGGCTCCTTCCCATCCCCTCTGCTGAGCCGCTCGAGGTCACGTGGGTTCCCACAAACTTTGTTTGCGAGCGTCAGCGAGGGGCTGGCGACATACGGGTCGGCAATCACCGAGGCTCACAGCCACCCTCTTATGTGCCGAACTTGCTCAGACACAAAATGTCGTTTTTGGTAGTAGACTAATTAATCTATTTATACATACGTCACACATATCTACTCTCATGTCTGCATCCCTGGCCCTGCAACTCGAAGAACTCACCTCGCCGTGGACATCTGAGCGCATCAGAGACTTAGTCCAATCAAAATTTCATAAGCGGGCATGTTGGTATCAAATAGAAGCCGCTAGAGCCTTCTATTCCGGCCACGATGTGATCGGTTGCGCTCCTACTGGTGCCGGCAAAACACTGTCGTTTTGGATTCCTTTGCTCATGGCCAATGAGGATGGGATTTCCAAAATCCTCTTTGTGATCAGTCCTCTCAACGTACTTGCTAAGGATCAGGCCAAGGAGCTGAAGAAGGCCGGCATTTCGGCCATTGCTGTTGCTGCCGAAAATGCAACAGTAAATACATTCAAGGTACATATCTCATTTTGTAGCTCAAATCTCCGCTCACTATGGCCAGAATATTGCCTCTGGAAAGTATCAGGTTGTTATCACCAACCCGGAAATCATGGTGACGAATGACCGGCTCAAAAAACTGTGGACTACATCAACATTCACTCAACGTATCCTTGGTTTTGTTTTCGACGAGGCCCACTGTATAACTCAGTGGGGGAAGTTCAGAAAAGCATATCTCGCTGTTGGAATTATCAGATATTTGATATCTGATCCTGTACCATTTTACCTCGCTTCGGCAACTCTTCCCCCACCACTACTCGCCGAAACACGAAAGCTCCTTCATATGAACCGTGCACACACTGTCGATCTATTATGCAGTAATGAGCGGCCAGATATAGCGCTCATGGTGCGTCAAATGGCCTACCCTGGATCTTCCTATCGCGACCTCGAGTTTCTTGTGCCATACAACTGGCAAGACGGCATGTTACAACCACGGAAGTTCATAGTTTTCTTTGATAATATCAAAGAATGCGAAGGAGCCAAAGATTTTTTCGACGGACGATTACTTCAAGAGCATCATGACAAGATCATGTATTTTCATTCAACA
Organism: Agaricus blazei; assembly: GCA_029719445.1. Lineage (NCBI taxonomy): Eukaryota > Fungi > Basidiomycota > Agaricomycetes > Agaricales > Agaricaceae > Agaricus > Agaricus blazei. The sequence continues at coordinate 2,007,185 of SSNC01000002.1, read as the reverse complement.
ATGAGCTCACAGTATCGTGATAAGATGCTTGACGCATTTCGAAGAGGGGACCTTTGGGGACTTCTCTGCACTGATGCGTTTGGTTTGGTAAGTTGTACATATCTAAATAATTGAATTGTTTACTTACAAAGAAAAATCAAGGGAATGGATGTTGGCGACATCGAGGTGGTTGTCCAATACAAAGCTACATGCGAATTCTCGACGCTGTGGCAGCGGTTTGGTCGTGCGGCGCGGCGTGAAGGCGTACAGGGAGTCGGAGTGTTGCTTGTGGAGAAAAAAGATGTGACGGCTAGCAGGAGGACAAAAAAGGCATTCGCATCGACGGGCAAACGATCAAGAGACGACTCACAGGGGGGAAGAAAAAAAAGGCAACGACGAACATATGAGATGGCGGCATCAGTCATTGTCAAAGAAGAGGAGAAGCCCGGGAATGTCGCAACTGCGGACCCTATCACAGACCCTGCCAAGGAATGGACGTGTGAACGAAGGAAGAGATATTTAAAGCCGGAAATAGCACCAAACGATCCGACTAACACAAAAAAAGGGAAAAACCCGGGTGTAATCCCTGGGTCTGCAATCGACGACTACATTAATCTCCCCCCCTTTATCCCATGTCGTCGTCTAGTCCCTCAGTTATATTTTGCAAACGATACCAGAGGTAAGTACTATTCTTTGTTTCCGGCTGTTCGATTGCTTATACTTTTAATAGTAATTGATGGGCATCTCCAGTGTGACCCTGTAACGAACGGCGGCTGCCAGCGTTGCAGACCCCGCACTTGCACCATGTGTTGCGACAAATGCAACCCAGGCTATTTTGTGGACTTCTTTGTCTGCCCAACAAAACGACCATCTGCGCCCCGACGTTCAAATATCAATCAAGACTATATTCGGCTGCCTCAGCACAAGACGTTTGAGCAGGCATTATTTGACTGGCGTGGTACTCAAGCACTCCAACAATTAGGGGAGGATGTTATTTCAGACTTAGGGCCGGAACTCCTCATGTCCGGAGAGGTTATGTCCCGCATAGTTGATTGTTGGACTTTTGGGAAGATAGCTAACCTTTCTGACTTGCGTAGGGAAACAAGCTGGGCAGACGAATGGATAGACTTGTGTGGTCAATCGCTGATTGACCTTGTCATCACTCATTCCAACTTCGTAGCTCAAGAGGCTGCTAACGATCTCACTTCCGCCACCATGACCTCGGAACCACTGATCCTCCTATCGGGAACTTCGACGGATACTGTCACTAGCAATACCAATATGGTATCGTCAACATCGTCGACTCTACCTGCCTCAGCACTGCCTCAAATATGTTCCGAAACTGTACACCTTCCATCATCAACGCCACTGTCCCCTCCCCCCTCCACACCATTAATGCTGGCCCCTTTAGTCCCGCAAAAGCGTGTGCTAAGATGCAAGTTGTGTCAAAGAACGGGCCATAATCGTATGTATCATTTTCACATCCCTCTTAATAGAGAACTCAACAAGACACGAACATGTAGAAAGAACATGCCCACTTCGTGATACATCACATATATCGAGAGAGGTAAAAATTGAACTAATTGATCACATAGAACAAGAAAATCTCCATCGCATGACCCTGACTCCCGTTGCCACGACTTCGCTCCCCACAGCCTCCACTCCAACTGCTTCAGTGGCTCGACCTCCACTCCGCTCCCGTGGACAACAACAAGAAAAATACATATTCGAAAGTTATGACTGGCTGAGCTATGATCGACTTTCTCAAGTTGCAAATTTGCAGGCAACTCAATCATCAACGAATAATGTTCCATCATCGAAGATATCTTGATCATCCTCGAGGTCCGGTTCTTCTCTGGTGTCTTCTCTCATCCTGTCGTCAATTTCGCTCTCTCTCTCGGCTAGGCTGCTTGTGCTCGAGTTGTGCTGATTCTCTATTTGCGCTCTCATGCTCTCTTGCTTCGCTGCTTTCAAGACTTGTGCCCTCCTGGTTTCCTCAACATTAGCTGTCAGCTTGCTCATTCCAATTTCCATCGTGTTCGGTATTTTGTATCCTGCATCCCGCCCTGCAATAAAACTGTTTACCCGATGCTCTATCATATAGTTGGCTAGCCTCGTGAACGTATGCTTCATTTTGGGCGGTGAGTGATGAGTTGTTTTGTGAGATAAACAAAACATCGATTCGAATTGAGATCGAACGTCTTTATAAACTTCAATCAGCGGGGAGGCTTCGAGCATTCGATGTACAGTATGATTCGAACCCGATCCGCCAAATATTCTTTTGATATATAAATTATTGTGCTCGATAACCCAATCAATTGCGCGGAAGTGATCGGGTTTACCGGTGGGATTGACAAGAGAGTTATATCGAATTGCACGACTGTCATGAAGGTGAGTGTCAAACTTACTAATGAATGAATGATGCAACATACGCTAATGATTTTGGATATAGGATATACATGTTTTCTAGGTATTGACGGAGTTCTCTGGCGTATTTTACCTTTCCGCACCCCATAAAGAAGTACATCCAGGTAGGTAAGCATCGATCAAGTCGCCCAATGTCGCCATGGTTCATAGCGTAAGTCGTTTCTTCATATAGAAGAAAATCCTTGCTTAGAGTCCTGGTCAGCTCAAATACTTTATCTCGTTCACTGTCATCCTTCTGAGCCTCGCAGAGCAGGCTTGCAGGTGCGACATAATTTTTGACAAGTGTCTCTGCGATCTGACATATGTCCTCCCAACTAGGTTCCGAGTTGGCCCATTCACTGAGGGATGAAAACCCATATCGACGTTGCACCTCTTCACGCCATCCTTCAAGACGAAGTACTATGCCTACGTGTTGGATCACTTCGTGCATTTGACGGAAACCAGGGTTTGCCTGAATTTTGCGCGTTTCCATTGGTCGAAGTTTGGCAACATAATTGATTAGTGCTGCAGGCACCTTTTCCGCATCTGGTCCGCTATTAATATGTCGCCTCCAAATAGCGTCAGCGCAAGCCATACGAACGTGGAACCATCCAGGACAATAAATGACTGGTTGGAATCGTTGAAATGATGTCACGTCCACACAACGAGATGCTTGAAGACTCCGTATGTTTCTTCCTGTTCCTAGGTCACCAAAAACTAGGATATTGTGATTGCCAATTTCAACAGGGATTTTCTTTTTCTTTGTTGATGCGGAGCCTACTGGCTCTGGTTCCCGAAATTCCATATCTGATCCAGAATTTGTACCCTCCTCCACTTCCTCTCCAACATTCGCTTGTTGGAAGAACTCTTGCATTACGGTTGCGTTTTTAGCGGGAGTATCAGGCCCTGTTTCTGAAGCACGAAGTGGAACTTGCGTTGTTTTTATGACAGGTATGCACTCAATCTCTTCAGGACGCTTGAGCTGCTTGTTGAATTGTGCGAAGGAGGGTGGACCGTGTTGAATCAAATCATCGAGGAACTTCCATCGATTGAAACGATCACGATAGGTGAGATTGTTCTCGTCTCGTTTGTCTGACGGTAGAGCTGACAGGAGTTCTTTTGTGCTTGCTGGAGGAGGTGGATTAAGCGTAAGTTCACGGAGAGTATCAGAGAAAGCTAGGTCCTCCTTTGTAACGCCGTGATTCAATGGAAACATAGATGCTGTAGTCAGATGTACGAGGGTGTCCGACATAGAATGCTCCTCAGTAGGTCTAGAGTGAGGGAGATCGACATCCAGGTTATCATAAGCGTATGAAGTTAGAAGCGTTGCACCGAGATCCCGCATTTGAGTAGTTGCCTCAGCAGACAAATGCCTCATTGCCCGATCTATTGTTTTGACGGCGACTGACACTCCAATATGTGCCAGAAATTGCCGAACTTGCTCCGCGACATTGCAGGACTGCAGAAAGACACCAACGAGTGCCTGCAGCATGTTGGCTCGTTGGTTTGTTGCTTGCATCATAATGCTGATGCAAGTAATCTTTTTCTATAAGCTGTTATGAATAAAAATTTCTTGAACGACGGACAAATACTCACAACTTTTATCAGTGTATTCCACCGATTTTCCAGTTGGTCTTCAACATCCTCTGGCTCATCTTCATCTTGACCAATAAACCAATTTAGTTCTTCAACGTTTTTCTTTCGCTTTGATGCTGGTTTTTTCCCATCCTTATTGTTTAACCGTTGTTTCTCCCTAATCTCCCGTTCAATTCTTCGCCGTTCAGCCAATTTCGGATCAGCTTGTAACAACTCCCCTACAAGCTCCCATAAATCTGGTGCATGTTGAATGATACCCTCCTCAATCCGTTTGATAGAACACTCTTGCATGCGTTCTGCGGTCATTGACGTGGCAGTAAAATGGAAGCCATGTTGGACTTTTGTGAGTTCGTGGACTTGAGATTTCAAATTTTCCAAATATGCTTCTCGCATCCAGATGTTCACAGTGGACTGTGTTTGTGGATGTACAGATAGGTGGTGAAGCAGGGATGGCAACGTGTATGTAAAGCTGGAGGTGTACAATGGGTTCACCGCTCCTGGTTCGCTCAAGATACGTTGGACAAAGCTTTCCAGGGGGATGTCGTTACACTGGAGTAGGTTCACTGCATGTTGAAATGCAGATTCTTTTGCACTAGGGGAATACATGGGTAGGGAAAGAAAGAGTAGTATTGCTCTACTAATATTACAACACGTATGCGAAGAGACTGTGCTTCTCGGTGCGTCGCTGGTAGGCAAGGCAGCCATTGAGTTTGCTTGACTGCCTTCTCTGCCTCGATGCTCGAAATAGCTCAGTGTTACGGCTGTCACGCCCGCCATTTATATTCAAGATGTATTATGCAAGCTGTGGGAAAAGATCAGTGATGCCGATTTCCCGTATGTCGCCAGCCCCTCACTGACGTTCGCTGACCCCTTTGGGTCAAAAGTATCGAAGATCACGTGCGAAATGAGTCAGTGAGAGGGATGGGTAGGAGCCTGGTCTTTGACCCTCCCTTGGGTACTGAACGCTATCCACCCACCAGATTTTCCGCAACACGTGACTGCCGAAAGTCAGATCGGTGCCGAGATCTACAAATTGCAAATACCTGGTACATTGAGTATGCAAAGAAGGGAGAATATCTGGGGAATATATACACGCTGTGAAATATGAAGTGCAACAACACCTCGCATACCATTTCCCACGCTAGTCAATCAACAAGAAGACGTGCCCAACGCCAGTTATAGAAACCGAAGATTCACGAGCATGTACTTACAACATGCAAGCGGACAGTGAGCCGAGGCATTGGGAGCGATGTGGAGAAGTTGGTGCTAGATGTGAGAGGGGCTCAGGGATTAGCACAGAGACGTGATACAACTTGGGGAAAGAAATTAGCTCCAAACAACAAAGAACTTTAATCAATGAGAGACCAGACGTGGTGGTAGATTGTGCAAGTGAACGACGAGCAACCAGCTCTTATATCTTGAGCTGTAATCACTACTTCTTTCCCAGGCCGTGAAACAATGTTATCGTGTCTCTTTCCTTCTAACGATGTACTACAGAACACTACAAGTTCAGTTTCCCCTATCTTATACTTGTTTTCGTCTTGCCAGAATTGCACACTCAGGTATTTGCAATTTGTAGATCTCGGCACCGATCTGACTTTCGGCAGTCACGTGTTGCGGAAAATCTGGTGGGTGGATACCCTTGGGTTTAGCCTCCGACGCGTCCGTTGGAGCTCTTCATCTCGCAGGTTATGCCCAGGCCCTCTGCACCAGGCAAGGTGACGGCTCTTGTCGTACGATTCCGAAGCGACCTCTAGACCACTTTCCTCCAGCTTCTCAGATCTCAGCATGCTGAACGTCCAGGGATACACTTTCACCTCCGTCTTGGATTTCTCGCAGTTCTACACTATCTTCTACGACCACACCAGTAACCAACGGCTATTTCTTCTCCCACCACACAGTGTGCTTCCCAACACGTCTCTAACTACCACTCTGAACCTCGTATCACACATTCTCAAAGTTATATCCCATCTCCTGGTACTGGCCTAGTAACCACGCCAATGTCCGTTCGCCGTCATCCATCTATAATTCCATACGGTCATTCCGCCTTCGAGTCTCGATCCTTAGAGGAAACAAAACGTGTTCGATCCGGGATATCATTATCATGACCAAGGACCATCATCCCGGAACTGATCTCATATTCGCCCCGGATTGGAACTGTATATTGCAGCCGTGGATCCCTTATTACGACTTTGTACAACTTTCTTATATATTAGGCTTTTGAGTACGAAACGAACTACAGAACGATCATCAAGTGGCAGGCCAGAGACAAAAAAAATATATTGCTGAAAGCGAAGATGAAAGACAACCCTATGTTCCATCGCCACGCCTCAGCCTGTTAAACTTGGGTAAAGTTTCCTTCAAATAATCCGCATGTTTCTTCCGTAAGTCTGCCTCCTGGACTTTCCCTCTTCCACTCCACGTACGTCTCTCAGCAGAGGGCCCATAAACGACAGTATAGTCTGGGAGGACCTCATCTTCCGTTGGGGCGAGCAAGACCCCTGGGCTTATAACACAGTACGAGCCCATGCTGACGGTGTGGTGTACGCGTGTACGAGTGGAGAGCGTATTTGAATTACCGATGAAAGGACATTCGACTCCTAGCATGTGTGTTAATATGGCCCTAATATGCATAATATTATCGTGTACGACTCACGAGAACCAATTTCAAAGAGATTGTCGTCACCAATACGCATGATTTCTTTCTTGCTGTAACATAAATTTTCAATAATCGGAATGACTTGTGAAAATGGCTGATGTGGACCCACCGGTTTACGATGATGGCGCTTTCCTCGATGATGCATCCCGAACCAATGATGATAGGTCCCGCAATAGCGAATATAGTCGCTTTAGGGTGGATTATGGTACCTATCATTGTTTAAGATGAATACAGTTCTCGATATATGACAAATTGGCAAACTGACCGGAACCGATTGTGATGTCTCCTTTCAGTTCAACATCCTGGCAGACAACAGCTTTCGAGTGGATCGTAAATTTGTCGCGTCTGTTCGACAGTGTCAGTACCAGTCAACGAAGAGCAGAGAGAGACTCAACACATTGGTGGCATTTGTGAAAAGAAAAGAGGCAAGAGAGGTTGTTTGTTGTTTGGCATCAGCCCCCGAAAAGCGAGCAGGAGAATGGGCGTTTCGCGGACTCTTCGTTGAAATCGACCATGGACAAATCTGCGCCATGGACCATCGCCAAAGGCACCTTTACTATATGCAAGTCCGTTTTCCCTTGTCTGTCACTCGATACAGTCAAAATTAACTCTCAACAGCTGGGGTTAGCGCGACCGCGACTGGTATTTCAAGTATCATCCGGGGACAAGAACGTCTCGGTGTTCATGTAGCCACATCTGCATTGAACAGCGCTATCACTGCTACTACCTTCTTCAGTGAGTTTCAACAGTTCTTCACCTTTGTGTCTCTCTGCATCTGCTAAACGTTAAATTAGGTCTACGTGAATTTGTTGTCAGCCCTTTGTTTGTCTACACTCTACCCTTCAACCAGTATGAACAAAGGCGACGCGACTTGGGTATCGAAAATTCGATTTTTTCCACCCAACCCATGGCTCTCAGTGACACGAATGTCTCATCGGCTCGGAGTAACAAACTGTTAGACAGCGCCGTGAGCGGAGCAATTACAGGAGGAATCTTACAAGTAATCAAAAGTCAGTTTCCCTTTTTTTATCGCTTGTGTAAAGTAAGTGTTGACACGTATGAATAGCTGGTACCAAGGGCATGTTATCAAGTTCAGTTTCAGTTGGCACCGTTTGTATGCTTCTGCAGCTCGGTTACAATGAACTTGGCATCCAACGGCGAAGGTACCTATCCCGAACTAGTTCCATACCAACATCGACATTGCCCACGACTGTGGAACCACTATCAACCACGCTTACCGATGACTCTCAATCTTGGAACGAGAAGGCCCTTTGGCTGTTGGGTGTAAGGCATTTGTCCGATGAAGAATATCTCAAGCGAATGAAGCTGCAGAGGGAACAATATATAAGGCGGATACAGGAGCTTGAAGGAAAGAATGGAGAGGAGAAGAATGCGCCTGAAACTACCTCATATTAGATATCTGTCTTTGTTTAACATAAATTTATAACATCTGTCAAGATATTTAGGGTGTTGGTGCACTTTGGGGTAGTAATGTCATCGTTATAAGTTCACTGTTCTATAGGTTTTGAAGGTTCTTTCGGCTTATTACGTTGTTGTATGACTTCGAGGTTCAGAAGTGTTTGCCACTTTGTTCGGGGTAGTAATGTCATCGTTATAAGTTCACCATCCACCTGCGGTGGCGTAGAAAAGACATCCGCTGGGGTATCGTGCGCAGTAAGGACCCCCAAGGCCTCCAGGGCTGTCGGAGCTAATAAGCGTTGGTATTTAGGATATTCCTAAATCAAGCTCACCATCATCGTCAGCGGTACCTTGCATGGATGGTAAGGATACATCTTGAATGTCCTCTGTGATTCCCTGGAAACGAACCTCCGCATACTGCGCAGGGTTTTCCCCAGCATCATCTTGTTAGAACGTCTTTCTTCCTTGTTACAAACATATGCCATAGATAGGCACCGACACTATCAACATAAGCAGTCGCAAAGAAGTCTCCTGTCCGAGAAAACGAGATGCTAGTCGCAACACTGAACGTCTTAAAAGCATCAATCAGGCGGCCAGTGGGTAAATCGAACGTCCTAATGATCGAATCCAGCAATGTTGTTACCAACCACCGAGTATCAGCTGAAAAAGCCTAATCTCAGTCAGATTGAAGTATGCCCAACATCTGAAACGCGTGAACCAACCATTTCCAACACTCTTCTTCGAAATCTACTCAGTTCCTTTACGATTCTCCGCGTTTCTATATCCACCACTCGAATGACCATATCATCACACGTAATGGCCAACTAACCGTTATCACGGCGTATTTCCATCGAGACTATGGTCGACGGCAGCACCGGTATGTGGTCTGCTTTTGCTGTCTTGAAATTAAAGAACTGAGATGAAACAAACGTCAGGGGAGATTTTGGGCAAGGCATGGGAGACTAACATTGAGTAATCCATCAAAGGTACTGGCAATTACCATTCGATTCAGAGGGTCTGTTGCGAGACCAGTGATAACTCTATCTCGTTTTGGACTCCATTTCGCAACATTGTCAATGCTTCCGACGAACAAGCGCCAACATCATAAGATTTACGTTTGATACCCAATTGCGTGTTCCGCAAGTGTATCGATCCTATTGAGGAGCCAGCCAGGCCAAAGTTACCGCAAGCGGTGATGCACGTATCCTGCAAAACTATCAGAGAAACTACTGTTTTTTTGTATGATTTACCTTGATAGATTTAAGTACATTACGCTGTTCATTTTGCCCTTTGCTAACTCAACAAAGCCGAGCGCATGCTTGCCGATCCGCTTGTTCAACATAGTCCATGAGCGAGCATGATTGCGTAGCCGAGTAAGAGATGCAATTGATCGTGAGGAATTTGAAAGAAGTTACAGGCATTGAGAGCGCAGTCGCCTTTTTTCTTAAAGAACCTAAAAACATCGTCAATATGACGGGAGTACGGAATAAAGCAGCTAGAGGTTCACCTTGTGAGAACTCGAATGATCTTGAGTCCCTCCCGACAGAAATACATCCCAGGCTACGCTCCCTCGACCCCGTCAATAATTCTTTTCTGTCGTCACCATAGTAGCAAATAAGATGAGATGAAGCACGATGATGTGCACGGAGCTTGAGGAGCCTCAGAGCAGACGTTGGTGAGTCAGTCAGCCATTGCTATAGGTAATTTAGTAAGCGGGTTCAGCAGCGCTTGGAGAGACTCGCCTTTACGCTGTTGTCTTTGCCCGATGTCACGAGTACGGGCTGGCCGAGAATCCATTCTACAGCAGTGATAGAAGTGTCATGAGCTCCACGAACCATATATAACAGTTGATCGTTGTTGTTGACATCCCATAGTGCTATATGACCTGCGGGCGAGGCAGAAGCAAGAATAAGGTGACCATCTAAAAAGTTTTTAAGCAGGATTCTAAGTGCAAGTACTGATTGAACGCACCATTCCTGGAGCCTAGGATGCAGACACCACCTTCCATAGACATTCTTATTAAACAAGCGTCGGGTCACACATCATATACTGAAATCTCCCAGAAGTAAACCTAATGTAGACAACGTCAGTAGCAGGTGACTGTACAAGGGCCGTTACAGTACAACCAAGAGCCTGAGCCGTATCAGACAACTCACGCATCGATGTGAGTTTTGCGAAGGAAATTTTTTGGACAAGAGCTGTAAACACAAGAGTGAGTGATGCGAAGTAGTTAGCTAATGATTCTGGAGACGCACTTTGTCTTGATATGCCACAACTGTAGAGCTCCTTGACTACAAGTAACAAGAAATTTGTTAACATAAGTCGCGGGATGTGAATGGAGGCTACAGTGAATCCATAATCCGTCGAACGAGTATTTTGAGTTCTGGATGAGAATGTCGGAACGAGTATCAAAGGTGTAAGGCAAAATGCATACCAACATCGGGTGTGCCCAATATTGACATGTGCTCTCCATCTTCAGTCAATGTAAGAAGGGTGGAACCAAAAATTAGGATGGAGATTGAAGTGCTGAGGGGGTTCGTCAATGTAGGAATCTACTTAATGTCGATGAGTGTGTAAGCAGACGACAGGAGTTGGTATGGCTCACAGGTTTCCCTCGAGGGCACTTGATTGCGTGAGGCCCTGTTGCAGCCCATACAGCGTCGCCGTCGAGGTCCAGAGGGGTCATGTTCTTTCATTCCATCTGGGCCGGTACTGTTAAGTGTTTGTGAGAGAGAGATCAGGGAGGTCAATTTCCAACCCTGCCAAGGACGCGTTGGTTACCCTTGTACACACCCGTTCCAAATTCAGGTGGCCTAAACGTAACAGCGTCACCCTGGTGACTATCTACATCAGCATTGAATCAACCTGGTGTCACATTAGTACTACATAAAATTGCACTAATAGGATGCTGGCACCAGGTTACCTAATATCCAGAGAATCATTCCATGTGGAAGCCAGCTGAGTTAGTCATATCAGAGACCATATTGAATGTGACAGCATCATCAACACTGAGGTTGACACTGGACCTGAAACATCTCTGAGCAATGTAAACTTCAAGGATATTGACAGAAGTTCCGATATGCAGCTTATGCATGAATATGAGTGTGAGGGCAGCATGGTTACCAACATCAACACCATGCTCAATCAGCTATCCACAGGGTTGTTCCCAGCACATGAACAGTAGATTTACAGGATGCACCAATAAAGAAAGATACAAATGCTCAGCGTCAACGAAGGTGATGCTGACTGCTGAGGTGTTACAACTGTGGCTGAATCTATATGTAAAGAACAATAGCTCAGCGATAACAATAACTTGTTTATCACTATAAGTAAATACCTAAAGAACAATAGCTAATGTGACATGAGTACTGGGATATACTAGAAACTTGTATGCTACTCACCTCAGCGATAATGATAACCTGTTTATCACTGAGGTGTAAGTTTTAAGGTTCAGGGAATATAAGTGCTTGGTAAGCCACGAATAAAAACTGTACAGTACTTTGATAGGAGGAAAGTAGTAAATGGCAATATGTGAAATATGAAGTTTTTAAAATAGATCATGAAGTTGTTACCATTGGTGATGGAGTATTTCAACACTCCCCCTGCTTTGTCACCATAGGTAATAATCCCATACCTCTACAACATTTAAGAACAGCATCTCTCGGAAGCAGTTTGGTGAGGATATCAGCAATGTTGCATGCAGATGGAACATAGGTGAAAATGACCTCCCCTGTTTCAAAATTCTCCTTCACAAAATGGTGTTTGACATCAATGTGTTTTGTACAGTGGTGATTCTTATTGTTCTGAATATTTGCGATAGCGCTGCTATTGTTGGCAAAGATATTAATCAGCTTCACTTGCTCCAATCCTACTTCCTGCATGAATTTACTGAGCCAGACCACTTGTTGTATAGCCTGAGTAAAGGCCATATATTTGACCTTGACAGTAGAGAGAGCAACAGTCTCTTGTTGCTTACTTGCCCATGAGACAGGTCCTCCCACAACAAAGAACACATGTCCTTCAGTGGATCAGCGTCCATCAATATCTCCAGCATAGTTGGCATCAACATAACCAAAAGGTTTGAGAGAGAAATCCTGATAATACGTGATGCTGTAGTCAAGTGTGCCTTTAAGGTAAGCGATAGTGTGTTTTAAAGCATTCCAATGAGTGTGTCCAGGGTTGTTGGCAAACCTGGACAATAAGTTGACAGCGTATGATAAGTCAGGGCATGTGGCAACTTGAAGCCACATCAGCAAACCCAAAGCTTCACAGTATGGTGTTATGGCCCCAGCTGTTTTACACGTGAAAATATATGTTTAATGTGGCTAGGTGTACATATTAAGTTCGAGAATGAACAATCGGTCACCCAGTTAGAGATAAGTTCAGTCAAGGACATGTGTGAAGAGAGGTTGACCTAGGGAACAGTCGAGATTGCATCCGCAATTCCTAACAGGAAAACTGTACTGTCAGGGGAAATATAATCATGTTCGAGGACTTTAAAACGAGAGTCTCGAGACTGAGTCTAGGGAAACTGTATTGGGAAACCTCATCGAGACTGGTTATGGGATGGCTCGAGGACTTAGCAGAGTGCAGTTCCTTTAGCAGACCTTATGCTAGGCTGGATCAATAACTACTACCTGCCTAATGGAGAAGGGCTAGGCAATAAGTGAATCACACATGTCGAGACTCTGGATCAGGCAGTAATAATGATAATCTCGAAGCAACTAAAGGCGAGATAGAAGCTTAGTCTAATCGAGGACATCTTATCGATGGGATAATCAGTGGGGGATGCACCTCGAGGGTTTCTAGACTAGGGTCTAGGGTTAGAAGCTCATTAGCCAATGAGGAGCAGGAGATTAGACAAGTGCAATGTTCAGTCGAGGAGACTGAATAGTCGAGACTGTTGATTGGTGGAAAAAGAAGAGTCGAGGAGGCTATACCCATTCAGTGCTGGATATGGACTTGGTTATTTGTTTCATATTTGTTTATTTTGTCTCAGTTTTTTATTGTGTATCGTATATAGTTGCCAGTTGAGGACGAGGTTCAGAATCAAATCTTTGCCCAAGCACTGTGCGAGTGAAATTGAGTTTGGTTAAACTTCACAGTGTTCTAAGCATTTCTTAAGTTCTTTCTCGACTCGGAAGGTCTTGTGTTCTGCTTGAGAGAGTATCTTCACTGGTCTAATAGGATTGCGATAGCATTTGGTGCTAGCTTGACTTGTCTTGCAGTCTGTCTCGAAGCGCAAAGGCAGGTCAAGGCTCTCTGAGTTTGTTGAGGCATCACTAGGGTGGACTCGCTACCCCTCCTAGATAGGTGTCTAACCCATTCTATTGAGGACAGTCGTCGCGAGCTTAGCCACTCATCACGAAGGTTCTAATCAAAACAGCATAGGTCTGGAAGAGGTTTCTATTCAGTTGAGACTTGTTTCACATTTCTATTCTACCCCTATTTTCATTTAATACCTAATTGAGACGCTTACTTTCACTTTCTTTCTGATTTATTCTCCCCATGAACCACACTCGAGACTCGGTGTAATTCAAAGGGTTGCATTCACATTCGATTTATATTTTTATATTTTATTTTCCACATTCACACCAATCTAGTCTCTTCAACGGGATTTCCTTCATGTCTTGAAGGTCCTCTTGGGATTTTGGAGTGTTGTCAGTGGATAGTGTGATACCAGAGGGTAATGGCATAGATCTTGGTTTCACGTCAGCCATATTGAAACAAGAAATTATCCATTCACAGTAGGCGTGTTGAGAGAGGGTGATAGCTCCATTTGATTCATCTCTACTGATCTTCATCCCCAGGATAAAAGTTGCTGTGCTGAGGTCTTTCAATTCATAGCTGCTTTTGAGTTCATCTTTTGCCTTGTGTTCCCCAGTCTCAGTAGACTAAGCACCAAGGATGTCATCCATCCATGTAGATGTGAGAGTAAGTTCTTTGCCAATAATATGTGTGCATATTTGAGAGTCAGCTTTTGAGGTGTAGTAGCCATGGTGCTGGTAAGTTCACTCAAGATTTTGGGCCCAGTCATGGGTGCCTTGCATTGTTCCATATAGTGTTTTGAGGAGCAGCCAGATGTTATCTCCCCCTTCCTCAAAACCAGGAGGTTGCTCCATATAGACTTCATAGATGTTCTTGCTGTTGAGGAAAGCCAAGACGAAATCCACTTGCCAGAGATGCAAATCCATCGAGGCAGCAAGTGCGCAGACCATACAGACAGACTCCAGCCTAGCAACAGATGCATACATTTTGTCATAGTCTTCTCCAATGACTTGTGTAAATCCTTTTGCTACCAGACATGCCTTCCGCTTCACAATCTCCCCTGTATCATTGTACTTATTAGCATATACCCAATGCGACTGTACAACATTCCTACCAGCCAGTCTTGGTATGAGATGGTACATCCCCTTCTCTTTCATCACTTCCAATTCCCTGACCATAGGCTCTAACCACAAATTGGGGCGTCTCATTGCATTGGGGTAGTTCTTGGGTAACATCAAATCTTCCACATCACTACCAACATCAGCCAAGTTTGCCTTTGTTTGAGTTAAGTATTTGAGATGTTCACACATCTTAACAGATGCCTTAGTGGATCGGCTAGACCTGCGCAAGGGGACAGGTTTGTCATCAGCAGAAGCCAACTATAGAAGTGAATCCACTTCTGTTTCACTGTCTTCAGCAGGTGGCTGAGCATCAGGCGACCACGGTTGAGTGTCAGGTGTTATGGCAGTCTTCCCTTTGTTATTGGGTGAAGTTGGAGGGGGGTGCAGAGTTGATATTGCTTGTGGTTGGGGAGCTATGATCCCTATCAATGGTGTGGTGCCACTTTCAAACAGATACATAATAATTGGATCTGTTGAAAAATGTGGCCTTGACTTCTCAAACACAATGTCCCTAGACTTATAAACAGCACCTGTCATACGGCTAAGGAGTTTATAGCCACTCCTCCCATAGTACCTGATCAAGGTGAGTTTTGCTGACTGAGGTTCCAGCTTGGACTGACTGATCTCACTTGGTATGTGTGCATATGTGGTCAAACCAAATGGGCGAAGGTGCGATATATCCTGATGTTGGCCATACCAGCAGTGCGTTGAAGAGACTAGATCGGTGTGAATGTGGAAAATAAAATAAAAAAATATAAAATCGAATGCGAATGCAACCCTTTGAATTACACCGAGTCTCGAGTGCAGTTCGTGGGGAGAATAAATCAGAAAGAAAGTGAAAGTAAGAGTCTCGATTAAGTATTAAATAAAAATAGGGGTAGAATAGAAATATGAAACAAGTCTTGACTGAATAGAGACCTCTTCCAGACCTATGCCGTTTCGATTAGAACCTTCGCAATGAGTGGCTAAGCTTGCGACAACTGTCCTCAATAGAATGGGTTAGACACCTATCTAGGAGGGGTAGCGAGTCTGCCCTAGTGATGCCTCAACAAACTCGGAGAGCCTTGACCTGCCTTCACGCTTCAAGACAGACTGCAAGACAAGTTGAGCTAGCACCAAATGCTATTGCAATCCTATTAGACCAGTGAAGATACCCTCTTGAGCAGAACACAAGTCCTTCTGAGTTGAGAAAGAACTTTAAGAAATGCTTAGAACACTGCAAAGTTTAACCAAACTTGATTTCACTCACACAGTGCTTGGGCAAAGATTTGATGCCGAACCTTGTCCTCGACTGGCGACTATATACAATACACAATAAAAAACTGAGACAAAATAAACAAATATGAAACAGATAACCAAGCCCATATCCAGCACTGAATGGGTATAGTCTCCTCGACTCATCTTTCTCCACCAATCAACAGTCTCGACTATTCAGTCTCCTCGACCAGACATCGGACTTGTCTAATCTCCCACTCCTCATTGGCTAATGAGCTTCCAACCCTAAACCCTAGTCTAGAAACTCTCGAGGCGCATCCCCCACTGATTATCCCATTGATAAGATGTCCTCGATTAGACTAAGCTTCTATCCCGCCTTTAGTTGCTTCGAGATCATCACTATTACCGCCTGAGCCAGAGTCTTGACCAACAATTCCAACAGTCTCGCTTCAGGTTAATTCAGTCTCGACATGTGTAAGTCGTCTACTTCCTAGCCCTTTCCTTATTAGGCAGGTAGTAGTTATAGATTCAGTTTAGCATAAGGTCCGCTGAAGGAACCATGTTCCGCTAAGTCCTTGAGCCATCCCATAGCCAGTCTCGATGATAATTCCCAAAAAAGTCTCCCTAGACTCAGCCTCGAGACTTCCGTTTTAAAGTCCTCAAACGCAATTATATTTCCCCTAGCAGTACAGTTTTCCTGCTAGGAATCATGGATGCAATCTCGACTGTCCCCTAGGTCAACCTCTCTTTACACATGTCCTCAACTGAGATTATCTCTAACTGGGTGATTGATTGTTCATTCCCGAACTTAATACATACACCTAACTGCATTAAACGTATATTTTCACATGTAAAATGGCTGGGGCTGTAACAGCGTGGGGATGGTATTGGGGTTGCGACTCAGTGGGATTAAGTTGCATGTGTACACAGCAGTTTGAACTGTGTCTGCCCAGTATTTCTGTGGTAGACCAGAGTCGGCGAGTAGAGTGCGGGAGATATCCAAAATGGTGCACATCAATCTTTCTGCCTTGCCATTTTGCTGATGTGCATAAGGTGTAGTGAAATCCAATATGATCCCATTTGCTTTCGCATATTCATCCCAGATTGCATTGTGCCATTCATGTCCCATGTCCAGTCTGACTTGCTTCAGTCGCTTCCCTGTTTGTCTCTCCACTTCTCTATGAAACTCTTTGAAGACATTAAGCATTGCATCCGAAGATTTTGTGGATAAGAAGTAGACCATCCTGTAAGAACTCGCCCCATCCATCAATAGCATGAAGTATTTTGCCTTTCCTGCAGACTCAGTGGATGCTGGACCCCACATGTCAATGTATATAGAGTCAAGGAGATCTTTCTCTGGGGGAATGACAACTTTGAATGGGTGCAATGTATGTTTTCCATAAATGCAGTCTTCACAGAGTGCATCTAACTTCAGTTCTCTGCTAGTGTTCAGTCCTTCAATGAGATTCTCTTTTGTCATGCAAACTATCAAGTCAATTGGTGCGTGACTTAGCCTCCTGTGCCAGATTTGGAAGGGAACTGCGCTTCTTTTCAACTGGGTAAGATTTGCAGTTGTCTGATTTACTGCTCTGCTTGAAATGACATACAGTGGGCAACAAAACCTTTCCAATGTTTTGTACATTTGTAAAGAACATGCTATAGCAGTCCAAATAAATTGTGTAAAATCATGAAAATATACAGGAAGGTACATCAGCATCTTGTTTACATGTATGTACAATCCTGTGGCTGTGCTTTGGATTTAAGTTTAGTTTCAAGAGGGTTTAAGATTGAGGACCATTGGAAAGGTTTTGTTGCTGCTCATTTCAAAGACAGAAAAGGCTAATTGCTGGAGCTTGCAATGATGTTTGTCAGCTAAGAATGTTACATAATGATATTCTCATGTTGCTTTCACTATCCTGTGACATGTCACACCTGTTATGTCACACCAAACCCCCTGTAATTTGGAAAATAGTCTAAGTCTCCTATTGCTTGAAACTTTGAAGCCTTCTCATCTTGTACCTAGGTTAAAGTTGCTTACTTGTGTGCAAATGGGCTATTTATTATTCAAAAGTATGTGCATGACATCTTGGGGCTATTCTCTTGATCATTTCCAGTGTATTTGTACCATTTTTCACTAGAAAACACAATTTTTTCTTTTTTTATGTCAAATTTTGAAAGCTGCTTGGATGTTAGTATCTCAAATTCACTTTAAAAACATGAGCATTTACTCTATATATAATATCCATAGCAATTTCAATTCAGTTACTGAGTGTACAGTTGCAGATAACTGTATTACCTCGTGTAAATTACTTTATCTCTATATGCCATTTTGATTTAGCCTTTTTCTTCTTATTCTTACTATTGAACTATATTGACTTTATTACAAGGTACTTATTCTAGTATATTGGGCCTATGACATGATTATTTAGTCCATCAAAACTTGTTTTTCATAAGTCCACATGTGTACCCCTGATTCTATCATGTTATGCTAACATTGCAAGCTGTTTCCAGGTAAATTAAAACATTTGACTACACTTTAGGGATAACAGAATTAAAGATTAGAATACTAGAGACTCCTATAGTAAATTTTAGAATGAGAACCACCTAGGAATCCAGAGATTTGTGACCAAAAAGTAGATAATATAATATTTTAATAAGACTATACATTGAAAAACATCTACAAAAACAGCTGAAACTGGTATAATCACATCATATAAGTGTGATTATGTTCCAAGCTAACTTTTTCTGAGACCAGATACAAAATTATCACTAAAAACATTTAACTAAATAACAATTTCTTATATAATAATCAAGTAAATGTTTTTCAAATATTGGAAGTGGTTTGGTGTGACATAACAGGTGTGACATGTCACAGGATAGTGAAAGCAACATAAGAATATTATTATGTAACACTTTCAACTGACAAACATCATTACATAGCCCCAGCACTTAGCCTTTTCCATCTTTGAAATGAGCAGCAACAAAACCTTTCCAATGGTCCTCAATCTTAAACCCTCTTGAAACTGAGCTTAAATCCAAAGCACAGCCACAGGATTGTACATACATGTAAACAAGATGCTGATGTACCTTCCTGTATATTCTCATGATTTTACATAATTTATTTGGACTGCTATAGCATGTTCTTTACAAATATACAAAACATTGGAAAGGTTTTGTTGCCCACTGTACAGCTGGATTAGATTGGGATAGTGGCTGGATTGGAGGGTGAGAGGGTACCTCAGAAGTGATGTTGTCAGCAGGAATGTGAGTGACCAGAGCAAAGACCTGTCCATTGGTCCCTTTGTTGACAGCATTTGCAGATGTTTGTTGCAAATTGGACTGCCTATTATTTGGGGACCTTCTGTTATTGTGCCTGCCAAAGCCAGGTGGGAACTGCCTGGCCTTTCCTCCCCTGGGCCAGTAACAATTCTCGATGGTATGACCATGTCTGTTACAGTTGGAGTTGGTGCAAACATGGGTCTGGTTGTTGTTGTTGCTATCAGCGCAAAGTGCTGCAGTGGTGGACTGGGGGTTTACAACTCAGTCTCAGCTAATCCTAGCCCAGTGAGTCATAAGCTGGTTTATAGCGTCACGGGAGGAGGTCATTGTGTATAAAGTGGCAACAATCGGGTCCCATGATCGAGGCAGGGCATTTATGATAATCATCCTAAATGCAGAATCATTGATTTTTGCTCTGAGTGCAGTAACGTTGGACCATTTGGTCCAAAGTTTGGATATGAATTCAATAAAGTTGTTTTGATTGCTGTAAGTCATGTTCTGCAGGTCCTGTTTAGCATTGGCTAATGCAACTTCTGACACAACCTGGTATCTGTCCATGTAGGATTTCCATGTGTTGGCAGCAGTGCCCAGAATGTTGATACCCAGGCTGAGTGGATCACTGGTGTTGTATATGAGCAATCCCATCGCCCAGGCATTGCGGACTTTCCATTCAGTGGCTGTAGGGGAAGTCAATTCCCAGGGGGTTTCAAGTGTCTGGGCAAGTGTAGCAGTTGCCACTGTGGGGGCAGTAGGGGCCACAGGTGCAGTAGGGGCAACTGGTGCTGTAGTAGTGGTGTTTTGTTGAGGAGAGGGATTGGGTATAGTTCCATCTAGGTAACCAGATATGTGTTACGATCTATTTCTGTTATCGGTCCCCTGACCCAGGCCCACATGTTACCGCTCCACAACCATATGCTACCATTACCGTATCTGCGTATATGTTCCCATGTTTACTCAGCCATGTTCTCACCGTTAGTCAGACACCTCGGGTATACTTACTCAGCCCGACTTCTCCTTCTATTATTAGGTAGTCGACTCTTCTATAAGTAGCGTAGTTATACTCTGTATTCCTTACGCTTTACCAACTCGCTATATTCCCTTATCGCTCTCAAGTCTTTGCCTTAAGTTGCAACCTGAGCTAATCGCTATAAGGTCGTAACATTTGGTAAAGCGTCGTAAAGCTCACCTTGCAGGAAGACCTCTAGTCATTGAGGCAGGAAACCACGAAGGCTCTATAGTATATGAGCACGGACGACACCGACCAGCTAGGAATCGATTTTGAAACCCTATTCTACGAAGGGCACCGAACCGGAAACAGATTTGAACCCCTCAGACAAGAGGAAGAACAGGACCAGTCATCAGAAAACGAGGAACCAGAAGAACACGAACCCGAAGGACCAGAACCAGTAGCCGTAGCGCCAAACACACCACTTGACGAAGAACTCAACCGACTAGCTAAGGAACTCGAAGAACTCGAAATCAAAGAAATGGCGACCAGCACCACCGAACCCAGAACCAAGATCGACCACAAAGCCCTCATCGACCCCGGATACTTCGAGGGAGACAGAAAGAAATTCAACGACTGGTGGAGAGGAATAGAAGTATACCTTACCTTCCACCAATATCAAGATTTGAACTCCAAGATCCTCATCGCCACCAACCGTCTCCGCGGAGAAATCCCGGGATGGTTCGCTAAACACTGGGAGGACAAGGTTATCAAATCCGACGACACCGCAGACTGGAACACCTTTTCTCAGGAAATAGTAGACGCTTTCTCACCCGGAAACGAAAAGGAGATCGCCAAAGAAAAGATAGAAACGTACAAACAAGGAAACACCCACACCAATGACTTCCTGGTCAAATTCACCGCTCTCATTAGTCAATCTGGAACCAACGAGGACCACGTGCTTTATCTTTTAAAGAACCATACCAGACCCGACATCATTCACACCATATTGGGATACCCACCGTCCTCTATTCCCACCACTCTCAAAGGATGGATCGCTGCCATAGGATCCGTCGGAAAAGGTTGGGAATCTACCGAAAAACGAAGAAACGATCATCGCACCGCCACGGGCGTCACTTATGGAGGAAGTGGACAACCCATGGAAATAGGAGCCAGAAAGCTGGAATGGGATGCAAACGGGAGGCCTAAGTGCCTCAAATGCGGAAAGTTCGGACACATTAAGAAGGAATGCCGAGGAGGATCGGGAAGATCCAACATCGAATGCTATAATTGTGGCAAACCCGGCCACATCGCCAAAGTATGCCGAAGTCCCAAGAAGCAAGCCAAGATTCGCGCTATTACCACCGGAGAAGAAGGAACAGCCGAAGAAACTCAACAGGTTTTTCCCAAAGGTTCGGAGTAGGCACGAACTCACGAACCAATGTATCTAGTCGTATGAGAAATCGATATGTTTGCCCTCAGAAACGACTAGGAGTGCAGGAGTTAATACTCAAACCGGAAATCACCAAACCTAATGGAGAAACGTTCCAAGCCAAAACCATGCTCGACTCGGGATGCACCCACACCTGTATCGACAAACGAACCGTCTATAAACAGAAAATCCCCACCCATAAACTCGATCATCCCATCCAAGCGACCAACGCCGACGGTACCCCAAGCGGAAAAGAACCCATCACCAAATTCGTCAATCTGGATCTAAACATAGAAGGACACCAAGAAACTATCGACGCAGTCGTAGCCGAACTGGACTCGGCGGACATCTTCATTGGACATGACTGGTTAACCAAACACAACCCGGAAATCGACTGGAACCGAGGAACTGTAACCTTCTCAAGATGCCCACCCGAATGCTCAATCAAGCACACCAACTTCTCACTACCGGAACACCTACGACGACTTCAAACCAAATGGGAAGACTTCGAAGAAGAAAAGGAACCCGATCCGACCAATCCCCTCGACCTACCTGAATACATGAGACCTTATACCCACCTCTTCAACAAAAAGAACTTCGACAAACTACCAAAACGAACCCAATGGGACCACGAGGTCAACCTACTCCCGGACGCCCCAAATGAAATCGACGCAAAGGTCTACGAAATGACTCCGAAGGAGGAAATCGAGCTCAACAAATTCCTGGATGAAAATCTGGCCTCTAACCGAATCCGACCATCCAAAAGCCCTTACGCCGCCCCGTGTTTCTTCGTACCCAAAAAAGATGGATCTCTACGATTATGTCAAGACTATCGGAAGCTCAACGAAGTTACTATCAAGGACAAGACCCCCCTACCACTCATTAGCGAAGTCATCGGAAAACTTAAACACGCCAAATACTTCAACAAGCTTGACATCATCTGGGGATACAACAACGTGAGGATTAAAGAAGGAGACGAATGGAAAGGCGCAATCTTAACCAACAGAGGACTATTCGAACCTACGGTAATGTTTTTCGGAATGTGCAACTCTCCTGCAACCTTCTCTCGGTGGATGACCACCATATTCCGCGAAATGATCCAAGACGGTTCCCTGGTCAACTACATCGACGATTTCGCCATTCCTGCCGACTCACTTCCCGAACTAGAAGAACGGACATTGCGATTCCTAAAAATAGCGGACGAAAACAACCTATGCTTCAAACGAACCAAGTGCGAGTTTAATGCAACCAAGATCTCGATGCTAGGAACGGTTATAGGAGACGGTCAAGCAAGCATGGAAACTGAAAAAGTCGATTCAGTCCGAAACTGGAAAACTCCAACCTGCGTAAAGGATGTCGAACGGTTTATCGGTTTTGCAAACTTCTACCGACGCTTTATTCAAGACTTTAGCACTCTCGCTGCACCGCTCAATGCCTTGAAGGGAGGTAAGACCCCAAAACCCTGGAAATGGACCGCCGAGGAACAAAACGCCTTCGAAGCCATCAAAACTGCCATTACCAACGAACCCGTCCTAGCTCTACCAGACAACGAAGGAAGGTTCAGACTCGAGACCGACGCATCCAACGTAGGAATCGGAGCAGTCTTATCCCAGGAACAAGAAGGAAAATGGCATCCAGTCGCTTTCATGTCCAAAGCCCTCACCGACGCGGAAAAGAACTACGAAATCTACGACAAAGAACTCCTCGCCATAGTCAAAGCCATTAAAAACTGGAGACACTACCTACTGGACGCCAAACATCAATTCGAAATCTGGACCGACCACGAAAACCTAAAATACTTCCGTGAACCCCAGAAACTCAACGCCCGACAAGCCCGATGGTACCTCATGCTACAAGAATATGACTACTTACTCCGACATATCCCCGGAAAAACCAACGTCAAAGCAGACATCCTCTCAAGACTCTTCAGGCATGAAACCGAAGAAGACACCCCCAAAATCGAGATGTTCAAAGACCGCATGATAATCAGAACCTTATCCGAATTACCCACGTCGCTAGAAATAACCCTCCTCCAGAACCGAAACTTCAGTATCTCCACGGACTCCCACATCTTAAACGCAATTCGAAACTCCCCGAAACCCGAACACCGCGTAACTCAGGAGAAAAACAAACGACCTGAACTATTCTGGGAAGAAAATGGAATCACCTATCGAAATGGAAAAATCTACGTCCCAGACGAACCGAAACTTCGAGAAACTATTCTACTCGACCACCATAATCCACCCGACATCGGACACCCCGGAACTTACCGCATGCTCGAACTTCTAAAACGAACCTTCTGGTGGCCCACCATCAAGACTGACGTCAGACGATTCGTGAAAGGATGCACGGAATGCCAAAAGAACAAGATCATTCGTCAACCAGGTCACATCGCACTCAATCCACTACCGATCCCCGAACTCCCCTGGCAAGAAATCTCCATTGACATGATCGGACCCCTGCCTAAATCCGAGGAACACGACGCCATACTAGTCATAGTCGATCGATTTTCCAAAATGATTCACCTTATCCCCACCGAAACCTCTCTTACGTCAAAACAGCTAGCTGAAATCTACAAGAAAGAAGTCTGGCGCATTCATGGAATTCCCAAGCGCATTATTAGCGACCGAGGACCCCAGTTCGCATCAAAATTCATGAAAGAACTCTGCACTGCGCTAGGTATCGAAAGAAACCTATCCACCGCATACCACCCGCAAACCGATGGACAAACGGAAAGGATTAACCAAGAAGTGGAATCATACCTACGCAACTTCGTCAACTACAAACAAAACGACTGGGCAAAATGGCTTCCCACCGCCGAATTCCAGTACAACGACAAAACCCACGCTGCCACCAAACAAACCCCGTTCTTCTTGACATATGGAACTCACCCTTGGAAAGGAAACCTCACTGTTAACTCGGCAAACCCACTCGCCAGCGAATTCGCCTCGGAACTAGCGAAAACCCGAGAAGAAGCCCGAAATGCTCTGGAAGACTACAACCAAACCATGTCTGAAAGAGGAAACCTGAAACGGCAGAAACCTTCCCTATCCAAAGGAGATCTCGTCTTCCTAGAAGCAAGTAACATACGATCAAACCGCCCTTCCGGAAAAATGGACAACAAAAGATACGGCCCCTTCGAAATTCTAGAACCAGTTGGAAACACCTCGTTCCGCCTAAAATTACCTGAAACATGGGCAATCCACGACGTCTTCCATTCTTCACTCCTCACCAAATTCATTCCACCCGAATTCGAATGTCAGAAAACTGCCCCACCGCCGCCACCGGACATTATTAACAACGAAGAAGAATACGAAGTTGAGGAAATCCGAGGACACCGAAAGAAAGGCCGAGGCATACAATACCTGGTACACTGGAAAGGATACGACAACTCCGAGGATACATGGCAATCCGCAGCAGATCTTGAGAACGCCAAGGATATCCTGGACAAGTACCGAACCGACAACAACCTATAAAAGGAATATCAATTCTCTGCCAACGGTATAGCATTCGTCTATTGGTCCGAAGAAGACATCATGAGCACTCAACAAAACACCGCCGACGCCTCCACCGCCAACTCCACCGACCGCGAGGCCTACCACAGCCTCATTATCGATTCCTTCCGCAGCTCCGCCAAACGTGAGCTACTGGAGATCCTCGCGGCGGTAACCGACGTAGACAACCGCTACGCGCACACCTACTTCCCCCTCGTCCTCGACCGGCCCACCGGAGTAAACGCTCCGACCATCGAGGAGAGAGACCATATGACCAAGGTCATGAGAACGGAGAGGATGCTGATTAAGAAAATCAGAGCGAAGTTGGAAGCGATGGAAAACGATCTGGTAGATCTCACCAAGGAGATAAACCCGAATGCCCTCGGATGGGCCGCTAATGGAGGAACATGGGAGAATGGATGGGTACCGCAAGATGTAGCACAACCCGATGAAGATAACCAGCAACAGTGATCAGTTGCCTAATCGGGAGGAGAAAAGTAGTATAAAATCCAATCCGTTTGTCGCCTTTTTCACCCAACCTGCCCAACATTTCTCTCTCAAAGTACATCCCTCTTCTCGAAGCTCTAGTTATGAACTCCTCCGCCCAACCCTCTGTTTCCACTGCCCAACCCTCCATTCCCCCTCACGTCCACCCCTCTTTGATCAACGCCCTCACGAAGAATACCTCTCCTCCGTCTACAACATCAACGAACGCCGCACCCACCTCCTCAGACTCCTCCACGCCCTGGGATACACCCGCAACCTAGGAAAAACCCTGCACGAAACTGCCACCAACATACACACCACTTGCCTCACCGCCGTACAACCGATCCGTACCGTCATCGGACATGATGACGACTTCCACACTGAATTCGGAGCCGTCATGAAGAGTCTCGCCCACATCATTCCCATGAACATCGAATATCGTTCCCACAAAATGTGCTGCGCCATTATCGACCACCTCCGTGCCCTCCCTGACGTAGGAAATGAAGAAACCCGAAACGCCGCCAAACGAATGATCGATACCTATCAGAAGTTCGCCCCCACCAGACCCGCTTCCCCAGAGCCCGAACAGGAACCCGAAGAACCTCTCCCAGTCCCCAACTACACCACCGTCATGCGCGATCGGATGGATGAAGATTCCGATAAGGAAAATATTCCCCCCGCACCGACCAAGCAAGTCAAAGTTTGCAACATCGCCGACCCCGACATTCTCGATGAAATGATCAAATTGAAAACCTATCTCCGACACATTCCCCCATTCGCCAACCCTACCGAATTTGCCATTCCCTTCAACTACACCTTTGCTCACGGTGGAGAAATAGAATACCGCCCCGCATACTGGACCGTCATACTCTCCGCATTGTTGAAAAACTACGGTACCGAAGACCGATACAAAGGAGAACAAGTCCGCTACGTCAAATCCGGCAACGACAATGCCCCCCACTTTATCGGTTGGAGCGAAAAGACCAACAAGTGGATAATCGCCGATAAGAAGGCCAAGTTACTCCTCGCGCTCACCGATTGATGCTTCTCGGTGCTCGAAGCCTGAACGGAGGGTGATGTTACGATCTATTTCTGTTATCGGTCCCCTGACCCAGGCCCACATGTTACCGCTCCACAACCATATGCTACCATTACCGTATCTGCGTATATGTTCCCATGTTTACTCAGCCATGTTCTCACCGTTAGTCAGACACCTCGGGTATACTTACTCAGCCCGACTTCTCCTTCTATTATTAGGTAGTCGACTCTTCTATAAGTAGCGTAGTTATACTCTGTATTCCTTACGCTTTACCAACTCGCTATATTCCCTTATCGCTCTCAAGTCTTTGCCTTAAGTTGCAACCTGAGCTAATCGCTATAAGGTCGTAACAATATGCTGCACAGGTTGGCCACTATCTGAATTAATCCCCTCCACATCACCCAGTTCATACCATTGAACTTGGTGCTGTCAGTGAAGATGGGGGAAGTGCTCCCACCAGTGTTGGACATTTTCCAAAGTTAAGTAAGCAGTTGTGCAATTGCAAGTTTCCCTTTTTTTTGTTGATATAGGTTCACAAACTGGGGCCCATAACCTAAAGAAAGATACAAATGCTAACTACAAGTCAGATCTCAGTAAGCGAAGATACAAGAAATATAAACTCACCTCAGTGTCAATAAAGGTGATGCTGACCACTGAGGTGTTACAACTGTGGCTGAATCTATATGTACTTGGCACAAAAACAGCATTTAAAGCTGTACAGTAGGTAAGGAAAAAACTGTATAGTCAAAGGGGTGAACTTGGAAATGTAGATGATCAATGTCCAGGTGAAGAAATGTAAAGAATGTTAAAAATAGAATAATAAATAAAAATAGAAATGTAGTTGGGCAATTTACTGCGAATGCTGAAGCATATCCAATAACCAAGGCACCTTACAGGATAGTGTATGCAGGTGGATGTCTGGTCATAGCATCATCACAGCCAGTGTGGTAATTTTGGCAAGTAGTATTTGCTCATAATCCCAACATGAGTCTGACTCAAGAGACCATGACTACTAAAACTGTGTCTCTGGTTGACACACATGTGTAGTTGTTTCTAGAGAGATGATTCTTACCTTGAGGCAATGCAACTTTTCCCTCAAACATAGCTATATTCTCCTCTGGGTCCATGTTTCCCCTAGAGAGCCATGGAGACTTAGCTCAATTGTAATACAGTGATCACTCTCTTAACCCATATCCCTTGGGACATGCCCAGAGCTATGGGTTATGAGGGGGTATGGGTTTTGAGAAATGAGTGAAAAATAGGCTCCAAACAACAGCAAAAATCCCGAAAAATCAGGAAAAATTTGTTAGAGGTTTATTGGGATATTAGGAACTAATACGATGAAAGTAATCTGTAACTAGTGTAGGTTCCAAAGATTTTGAGTGTTCTCCATGCAGATCATATTTAAGTGAGTCTAACATGGAATCCAATTTTTGTGCACAAGGATCAGAATCTAAGTCCATGTGCTTCTGTACAGTCAAAATAGCCACAAGAACCTCTTTATAGGTGGGGCAAGGCTCTGATACACAATCATTATCAGCATCGTCATCCCCACCATTAATTAATATATCTTCCTGAGCATTATGTGAGGCCATGATTGCCTCATATATCTCCTGATCTGTAGCGTTGTCAATGATCAGTGATTCTTTGGCTGGATTGAGAAGACCCTCTATATCCATCTGATTTGCATGTTGAAGGCACCCAGTACTTTCTAAGTCATCAAGCACAGCTTGAAGTTGATTTTCTACCTGTGAAAGTGGGTCTGTTTGAGGATTGGGAGTGTGAACAAGTAATGAGATAGGGAGTGATGGACAGATATTATCTGTGGCATTAATTATCAATGATGGGAGAATGCCAGCCTTGATCCAACAGTGCTGAATTGTTGTTGTGTCAACCTCTTTCCAGGCTGCATCAGCAAACTGCATAGCCTCAAGTTGGTTGATGCTGTAAATGTCACCTGGAGTTATTCCAGAATCATAGCGTGAAATTGCTCTCTTGATGTATTGTGATCAGTAATAGGCTTTAAAGCAACAAATAATGCCTTGATCTGCTGGTTATACATGCAAGGTCAGGTTTGGTTCAAAATGAATAACTTCAATATTTTTGAGGCCATGGGGAGTTGTATGGCCAGAAAAATTATCAACAATCAAAAGAATTTTGCAACCATTGATGGCCAGTTTCTAGTTCCAGTCATTTAGCCATTGCTGGTATATATCTGTCGTCATCCATGCTTTTGGATTGTTCCAGTAATAAAAACCAAGTTGAGCAGCCGACTTGTTTTTAAAGGCACATGGCTTTCAAGCTTTTCCAATTACAAGTGGCTGCAGCTTTTCTGAGCCATCCGCATTCATTGTAAATGCATATGTCAGCCAAACTTTCCTTCCTTTAACCCCAGGATTTTTTTGTCAGCCAGTCCACAGTCAGGAGGCATTCTGATGTATGTAGATTATAAGACAAAGATAGGTACTGAATGGGATGAAATGTGCGCATGCATAGAATAAACCAGTTTCATCCATATTAAAAATATCCTTCAACTTGTAACCCCTTGCTTCAATTAATGCCTTTAACTGCTCATGTTCTGCTTCCACCATTTGTTCATCAACTGATCCAGCCTTGCCATACTGCTTAATGTCCTTTAACCCATGCATTTTCTTGACTCTACACAACCAACCCTCACTCAACTCTAGCCTATCATCCTCCAGTATGCCACACAAGTCCGCAAACTGTATCCACTTTGCTTGAAGAACATCTCCAGTAATAATAACATTGTCATTCATTGCTTTGAGAATCCATAAATCAAGCATATCAGTTATTTCTGGATGCTGAGTTTGTTGGACATGCTTTGCCTTGCATGCAACTTGCCCACTAGCTGCTTCCCAATCAGCCCTCCACTTTTCTTCATTTTTTAACCAATCTGAGATAAGAGGTTGTCCAAGCCTCATATTGGGGTACTTTCTCTTGAACTTGTTGTTACAGCCCCAGCTCTTTTATGCATGAAAATGTATGTTTAATGCAGCTAGGTGTACATATTAGGCTCGAGAATGAGTAATCAATCACCCCATTAGAAATAAGATTGGTTGAGGGCATGTGTGAAGACAGGTCAAACTAGGGATCAGTCAAGATTGCATCTGCAATTCCTAACAAGAAAACCATACTGTTAGGGGAAATATAATCACGTTTGAGGACTTTAAAATGGAAGTCTCAAGACTGAGTCTAGGGAAACTTTATTGGGAATTATCATCAAGACTGGCTATGGGATGGCTCGAGGACTTAGTGGAGTGCGGTTCCTTTGGTGGACCTTATGCTAGACTGAATCTATAACTACTACCTGCCTAATGGAGAAGGGCTAGGAAGTAGGTGAATTGCACATGTTGAGACTGAATAAACTGAAGTGAGACTGTCAGAATTATCAGTCGAGACTCTGGATCAGGCAGCAATAGTGATAATCTTGAAGCAACTAAAGGCAAGGTAGAAACTTAGTCTAATTGAGGACCTCTTATTGATGGATTGATCAGTGGGGGATGAGTCTCGGGAGTTTCTAGACTAGGGTCTAGGGTTGGAACCTTCTTAGCCAATGAGGAGTGGGAGATTAGACAAGTGCAATGTTTGGTTGAGGAGACTGAATAGTCAAGACTGTTGGTTGGTGGAGAAAGAAGAGTCAAGGAGACTATACCCACTCAGCACTGGATATGGACTTGGTTA
Organism: Agaricus blazei; assembly: GCA_029719445.1. Lineage (NCBI taxonomy): Eukaryota > Fungi > Basidiomycota > Agaricomycetes > Agaricales > Agaricaceae > Agaricus > Agaricus blazei. The sequence continues at coordinate 1,977,144 of SSNC01000002.1, read as the reverse complement.
TTTGTTTCATATTTGTTTATTTTGTCTCAGTTTTTTATTGTGTATCATATATAGTCGCCAGTTGAGGATGAGGTTCAGAATCAAATCTTTGCCCAAGCACTGTGCAAGTGAAATCAAGTTTGGTTAAACTTCACAGTGTTCTAAGCATTTCTTAAGTTCTTTCTCGACTCGGAAGGTCTTGTGGTCTGCTCAAGAGAGTATCTTCACTGGTCTAATAGGATTGCAATAGCATTTGGTGCTAGCTCGACTTGTCTTGCAGTCTGTCTCGAAGTGTGAAGGCAGGTCAAGGCTCTCTGAGTTTGTTGAGGCATCACTAGGGCAGACTTGCTACCCCTCCTAGATAGTTGTCTAACCCATCCTATTGAGGACAGTCATTGCGAGCTTAGTCCCTCATTGCAAAGGTTCTAATCAAAACAGCATAGGTCTGGAAGAGGTTTCTATTCAGTTGAGACTTGTTTCACATTTCTATTCTACCCCTATTTGCATTTAATACCTAATTGAGACTCTTACTTTCACTTTCTTGCTGACTTATTCTCCCCACAAACAACACTTGAGACTCAGTGTATTTCAAAGGGTTGCATTTGTATTCAATTTTATATTTTTATATTTTATCTTTCCACATTCACACCAATCTAGTCTCTTCATTGTGTGCAGTTTTTGATTGATTTTTGCCATTTTTGTGATGCCAATCAAGGATTTCAATTCTTTGCTTGAGTGATGCATTCTTCTTTTTTGTGAAAATTGGGAGGGGACTTTCTGGTTTCTTGGTATCACTATGCTTTGCTGGCTTTGACAGATTTTTGGGTCCTAGTAAATTTAAGTTCAGAAAATGATAGCCTTGGAAGCAAAAAAAAATATCTGTACATTTTCTTTTGTTACCAATAACTTTAACATGATCTCCAGCCAATTCACAAAGATGCTGAACAATTCCTTTGCCACTTTCATCAAGTCCTTCATATTCTCACTCATAATCAGATGCTGCTTCCAAAATCTTGACAACACATTGCTCCTGAATAATATTTCCATCATTGTCCAGCCATTTCTCATCAACATCTGCCAATCTTTCCTCCCTTTGAAGCCTGGCCTCAAGATCAGCCTTGCAGATCTGAATCTTCTGTTTTAACTGTTCTAGACCCTTTTTGAGAATGGTAATGGGGGCTTTGGAGTATTTAGTCATGACTGAAGATGAAATTTGGGCACTGCCCCAACCCTCTACATGTTCAAAATTATTGTATTTTGGGTTTTTTTGGCTGCTAGCTTCCTTAGTACATAAGGATTTAAAATTTAAAAGCTTAGTAAATGACATGTCATGCTATTAACCAGGGTCAAATGTATAGGTTTTTTCTCCAGATGGGTATGGGTTATCAGGTATTAGAAGGTATGGGTTTTGAGTCAAAATTAAGTGGTAACCAACTTGGGAACTCCAAAAAGCTATGGGTTATGAGGGGTTATGGGTTATGAGGCATATGGGTTAAGAGAGTGATCACTGTACTCCCTATTGAAGGGTGCTTTGCTACACCTTTATTCTATTTTTATTTCTTATCCTATTTTTGTCTGAACTTCATTTCTTCATTTGTGTCTCTCAATTTTACTCCTAATGCTACAGTACAGTTCTACCTTCACTTCTATACAGTTTCTATATGCCATGCTCTGCTGAGTACTTATATTTCCAGCCACCAGAATTTTCACCTCAGTGGTTAACCTTGACTTTGTTGACACTGAGGTGAGCTCTAACTTCCTTACAATATTTTACTTGTTCTGACCTGTAACTAGTTTACTGTTCTTCTTTACTCCCTTTCAACTAAACAGATCCTCTTGGAGACCTATTACACACAAGAGCCCTTTCAATTGGTACACTTGGGATCATAAAACTGCCCATATATGCATTCATATATATATATTTTCACACACAAAACAGCTAGGGCCATAACACTATGACAAGCTGTTCCCTCATAAAAGCAAACTGTGGTTGCTGCACAATGGAAAGCATCCATGATACAAATAGTTCCTTGACCAGCACTATGAGACTGAGACATTAGTATTTTACTGTGATGACTACAGTTTTCTCTGAAATACTATGCTAAAGGGAGTTTTTTGGAGGCCATTCAATTTGAGGATTTTTGGAATACTATGATATTATCAGTAATTTACAGGCATAGTATTATATCTAGTTTTTTATGAGTCTACAAGAGGATTTCTAAGCTAGTAATATACTGAGTATGTTTCAATTCAACCTGGTAGTTAGACTTAGACTGAAAATTTTGGGCTGACACACTGGGAATTGAACCAAGGCCTTCAGGACTGGTGCCAAAATCAATTTAGCAGTATTACCATTAAGCCATAAGACTAAATTAAGTGTGCTGTACATTTTGCATTGATAAGGCACACTGGTCCGAGCTTATGAGGTATATAGTAATTTTAGTAACTACAGTATTAGTTTAGACCAATGGTGTAATGGTAACTATGCTAAGTTGATCTTAAGTCATAAGCCAAGAGGCCCTAAGTTCAATCCCCAATGGTGCCACTTTCTAACCTTAGTGTAAGGCAAGTTTCGGTGTGAGTCTGACTACTTAAGTAATATATGATTATAGAACTAATGATAAGGTTGATTGTAAAACAGTATGTAGAACTTAAATAGGGGAAAGTATATATGCAATCGAAAATCCACGTAGCTGATTTATGCATACTGTACATAAGGCATACAGCCGGCTGTACAACCTACATACAGCCCCTTGTACATTTTTGGAGTGTTACATAAGGCTCTGACTACCACAGCCATACATCCCAGAGTAGGATCCTACCATTCAGGCTGCACATTGTTCTTAATAGAATCCTATTGACTTCTGGATATCAAGCCTGGTAAGATCCTACTGACATGATATCTAACTAAGGGATAGAATCCTACTGCACTGGGAGGATTGGGAGCAGTAGGTTTCTACTGTAGTAGGAATATTGTGAACAGTAGAATTCTAATCTAGCAGGGATATTGTGAGCAGTAGAATTCTAATTTGTGGGTATATTGTGAGCAGTAGAATTCTACTGCAGTGGGAATGTTGTGAGCAGTAGAATTCTACTGCAGTGGGGATGTTGTGAGCAGTAGAATTCTACTGCAGTGGGTATGTTGTGAGCAGTAGAATTCTACTGCACTAGGGATATTGTGAGCAGTAGAATTCTACTGTAGTGGATATGTTGTAGGCGGTAGAATTCTACTGCACTAGGGATATTGTGAGCAGTAGAATTCTACTACACTAGGGATATTGTGAGCAGTAGAGTTCTACTGCACTAGGGATATTGTGAGCAGTAGAATTCTACTGCACTAGGGATATTGTGAGCAGTATAATTCTACTGCAGTGGGTATGTTGTGAGCAGTAGAATTCTACTGCAGTGGGTATGTTGTGAGCAGTAGAATTCTACTGCACTAGGGATATTGTGAGCAGTAGAATTCTACTGCAGTGGGTATATTGTGAGCAGTAGAATTCTACTGCAGTGGGTATGTTGTGGGCAGTAGAATTCTACTGCAGTGGGGATGTTGTGAGCAGTAGAATTCTACTGCAGTGGGTATGTTGTGAGCAGTAGAATTCTACTGCACTAGGGATATTGTGAGCAGTAGAATTCTACTGCAGTGGATATGTTGTAGGCGGTAGAATTCTACTGCACTAGGGATATTGTGAGTGGTATAATTCTACTGCACTAGGGATATTGTGAGCAGTAGAGTTCTACTGCACTAGGGATATTGTGAGCGGTATAATTCTACTGCAGTAGGGATATTGTGAGCAGTAGAATTCTACTGCAGTGGGTATGTTGTGAGCAGTAGAATTCTACTGCAGTGGGTATATTGTGAGCAGTAGAATTCTACTGCAGTGGGTATGTTGTGAGCAGTAGAATTCTACTGCAGTGGGTATGTTGTGGGCAGTAGAATTCTACTGCAGTGGGTATGTTGTGAGCAGTAGAATTCTACTGCAGTGGGTATGTTGTGAGCAGTAGAATTCTAATGCAGTGGGTATGTTGTGGGCAGTAGAATTCTACTGCAGTGGGTATGTTGTGGGCAGTAGAATTCTACTGCACTAGGGATATTGTGGGCAGTAGAATTCTACTGCAGTGGGGATATTGTGAGCAGTAGAATTCTACTGCAGTGGGCATATTGTGAGCAGTAGAATTCTACTGCAGTGGGTATATTGTGAGCAGTAGAATTCTACTGCAGTGGGTATGTTGTGAGCAGTAGAATTCTACTGCAGTGGGGATGTTGTGAGCAGTAGAATTCTACTGCAGTGGGCATGTTGTGAGCAGTAGAATTCTACTGCAGTGGGGATGTTGTGAGCAGTAGAATTCTACTGCAGTGGGGATATTGTGAGCAGTAGAATTCTACTGCAGTGGGCATATTGTGAGCAGTAGAATTCTACTGCAGTGGGTATATTGTGAGCAGTAGAATTCTACTGCAGTGGGCACATTGTGAGCAGTAGAATTCTACTGCACTAGGGATATTGTGAGCAGTAGAATTCTACTGCAGTGGGCATATTGTGAACAGTAGAATTCTATTGCACTGGGTAAATTGTTGACAGTACAATTCTACTGTAGTGGGTGAAATATTGATAGTACAATTCTACTGCAGTGGAACCACTGTGGATAGTAGAATTCTGCTGCAGTAGGGACATTGTTCATAGTAGTATTCTCCTGCAATGCAAAAATTAAGGTCAGTAGAATTCTACTGCAGTAAGGATATTGTGAGTGGTAGAATTCTATTGTAGTATGGATATTATAGGCAGTACAATTCTACTACAGTCAGGCTATTGTGTGCAGCAGAATTCTATTGCATTGGGAAAGTTTTGATCAGTAGAATCCATTGTAGAGCTACATTTATCAATAGTAGAATTTTACTGCAGTAGAGAAATAGTAGTCAATAGGAAAATAATAGGGAGTGGAATTCTACCACAGTACATACATTGTGGCCAATTGGATTCTACTATAATATAAGCAGTAGAATCCTACTATATTGGGAAAACTTCCATCAATTATGTTAAAAGCAGTTGAATAGTTCAAGTATCTTTTGTCTCAGAAATTAACATTAAATAACTATTTACAGTATCATATTCTTTGTCTACTTTACTCTTCTCTTTGTGCTTGCAATTCCTCCATTTGAGCTTGTAATTTTTGTAGCAAAATACTCTGGGCCTCTAATTGTGTCTCTTGTGCCTTTATTTTTTCTTCTGCCTGTCTTGTTCTCTCTTGTGCTTCTTGTGCTTCTTTTTCAGCTATTTCTTTCTCTTTGATAGCAACTAATGCATCTTGTCTCCGAGACAACAATAATTTGTTCATCAAAGATTGATAGTTTTGAATAATTTCCACAGTGTCTTGCTTGGCTTCTTTTCTGAGCCTAGGAGAGGTATAGTGCACAGCAGCTGAAGAGCCACTGGCTTGCTGACACACTAACATCATGTAGACATCACACTGTACAGCCAACCGTTCACACTGGCAATAATATGAATAAAGTCAATCACAGATTCAAAAATAATAGTTTACTTGCCCTTGCAATAATGTCTGGTAGTTCTCTTCTATATCTAGAGGTTGACTTTCCTAGCATATTAATTTTATCAGGTAGTTCACGAGTTCTTGCAACATCTTATCTTTGTTAAAATTCAACAGAAAAGCATTTTATAATCAAAACATACCATAAACTGCACTTCCTTTTTTGACTCCCTCTACCAAGCCATAAACTGGATTCCTCACTGAAGGGACTGTTTTTGCATTTTTTTTAGGTGATAATTCTTGGACATTTTCAGAAGTGCCAATTTCAGGATCTAGATCCTGATTATCTTGATCAAGCAGTTGTGGATCAATCTATATATATTAGTTCTCATCAATTTTTGTAAAATAGTAACTTACCATAAGATCAGATGAATTTGACATCATATTGTTGATCTGAGAGTCATTCTAAAGTTTAAGTTACATTGGTATTTTATAAGAAAAATTGAACTTACAATTTCTCCATTTGATGAATTTTCTGGAGTATCCAAGGTATCTGGAAAATTGAACAAAGGTATTGGTGTAGATACAAAATTATTGTTGGGTGTAGGAGATGAATGTGGCAGTGACACTGTGGGTGAGTTAATTTCAGGAGAATTTATATTTATAGAAAAAGTCTGGGAAATGGCTGGAGTTGCAGAAGAATCTAAAAAGATACTGTGAGAAAAAAGATCTGTACTTGTAGATAAGGTATTTGAAATACTTGAGGAAGAGGCTGTTTGTTGTTGCTGTTTTCTACAGCTACAAATAGCTTTAAGAGGAAAACCTGGGCAAATATGGCATTTAGCAGGCTGTCTTTTCTTCTTTTGAATAGCATTGCCACTATCCAAGAGTTTTTGACTGGGACGACGAGTACGTGGAGTACGAGGGGAATGCATCAGAGGATGGCTAAAATGCAGGGATAATTAAAATGCTAGTAATACTAGACTCTTATATATTCTTGGATCAAAATTTTTGATATTGGGGAAATTGTTGACTATTGTTTATTTGATTCTAGAACTTTCTATACAATTTATTTCTAATATTAGATTTAGACTCAGCAAATTTTGGGGCAACTATTTGTGTTTGTTTAGATTAATTAATAAAACTTGCTAAATATAGCAATCAATTTTCACTGTCTACATATATATTAAACTCTAAGTGACTATTGTTCCTCACCCCTCTCTTTATTCCTTTATCTCAATGTCTAAAAAAGGCCAATCACAAAAGCGTCACAACAAAAACCCTCCCAATCCTATCCAAATAACATTGGATACACCACCCAACTCTCCACCTACTTTAACTCTTGATAACTTTGATAAATCTCCAGATTTATCTTTATCTTTTACACCTCAAAAAAAACAAAAAACAGGACATTCAACAAGATCTAAAGAAGCATTGTTTATCAAAGATCCTGCTCCAGCTATAAATTCTATCCCTTTTGAATTTTCTTCAACAGATACTTTTTTTTCTGAGCCATTAAACAGTGGCTCTCCACTAACTACTGCTGTAGTAGAAGAGTCTACTGAATTTTCAGAAGTTTCTTCCAGTGGATTTTTGGATCCATTTTTAGATTGTTCTTCCATATCACTGGCAACAGACTTTTATCATGAATTTGTTGAAGCTGTGCTTGTTAATGCAATGCCATTTTATCCTATAAGTAAGGATGTTTTTGTAATACAAGGATGGGATACAAAAAATGGATCATCTACAGTAAGATTTATACTGTAACTAATTTATAAAATCCAGTTAACTAATACAATTAATGCAGGGCAAATGGCATCATTTACAAATTGATAGAGCATCATTAACTTCAGAACCTGTTTGTTACTGCACTGCAGCAACAACAAATTTCAAATGTGTTCATCAAAGGTTTTTAAAAGAATATGGTGAAGGCATATTTGAAAACAGCCCAGGTAAATGATAGTCTTATTAATGTTCTTATTATCTAACTATTTTACTATAGAAAAGCTTGAACTTGTTTCAATTTTTTCAAAGGAATTGATTGATGCAGAACACACAACATTGTTCTCTGTTGGATCTAGTCAACTTCCTTCACTTGTGAAAGCTAGAGCAGTAATCACATTAGTTGGCTCAGACATCCACTCCAGTTCGTGGCAATGTTCCAAAGATGGAACAAATAATCCTTTCTGCCCTCATATTAAAACAGTCAAGAAATACTTGGGAGAATCTTCTGAAAACTTGGCACTAGATATGAATCATGGATTATCAGGTAAACTTAATTATGTTATAAAAACTCAAAGCTAATAATACTTATAGTTTCAATTTCTATGCCTAATATCAAGATTATGCATTCTGTATCCTATATCTCAATACCCCCACCAACCTGGGCAAGAATTTCTACAGACAAGATTTACAAGATTGTTCCACCAGTTCTAGCCTTTGATGGACCACTTTTATTATCTCCATCATCTCAGTGTTCTTGTGGACAGCAATTCCAGCCAAACTACAACATTTACACCAAACCTTGCATTATCTATACTCTTACCAAGTCAATCCACACCCAAATTCAACTGCAACATTGCACACATTGTCAATCATCCCGGTACAAAGCCATTGGTCCTGACTGCAGTGATTTGGGAATATTCAATCTCAATAACCATGCCTTGTTCACCCATGATCTCTTAGAAGAGTACACTGCAGCATATGTATCTTCTGAAACTCCATTTACTGCCTGGATCAAGACAGTATCAATTAGATATCAGAGATACCACTCTGATTCTCCTTTTGTGGATGAAAAAATTTTCAGAGCAGCCTGGTTTAGCTATGCTGGCCTACTTACTCTTGAAAATGACTTTCAATGTCCTGAATGTGGAATAGCTCCAGAAACAGTCATATGGGATGGTGTTACTGTGGGTTTCAACCAGAAACATTTACATTCATCACTTTACCCCCCAACCACTATCCACCAAAACTCTATCATCAGAAGCTGTTCTTACTACCGCCATCAAACTGTTATTTCATCACCAGAAATCCGGAAACTAATGGCAAACATCTTCTCTGGACCACTTAATAGTGGATCAGTCACTACTTCAAAAGGAAAATCAAAAGAATGGGAGGGAGAGTCTACAGATGATGAAGATATACAAGACCAAACCAAACAGACACAAGATATGATAGCTAGAATCAAGCAAATACCTCTGTTACAAGAAATGCTTGAAATACAAGAACCAATTCTGCATTCTTTTTTTGAGAAATACTGCTCTCCATCAGCTTTATTACTCAAGAAAAAATGCCCCTCTGAAGTTATAGCATTTTTTAAACAAGTAAGTTGCATATATAATTGTTTAATACTAGACTTAAAAAAGATTAGATTAGTAGCTCAGATTCTATTCTTCAAGTCATCAACAGACCTGCACTACACCAACTCAAAGCATTTGTGGCATCTCCATCACCAACTACACTCAATTATCTTGCTTGCATTCCATGTCTATATTGGTTATTGAAAATGGAACAACAAGCTAATTTACCTTTCTGGGATTCATCAACATTGGCACTTTGTACACAATTAATCAAGAAAACAGAAGATGTCACAAAGCAAATGATTACATATGAAAGCCCTGCTTGTGACCCAGCTGCACCCAATGCTGATGGTGGGTGGAAAAAGGTAGATATCAAATACCTGTTCAATAAATTAATATACTAAGACTATTTTTAGAGTGGAACAAAATATAGTATGCCCCAGATCAGGCATAGGCCTACATATCCTGGACTCAGGTATGAAAATATCAAGGAACCCAAGAAAAGAGGAGGGCAGTGTAACAAATACTACCATGAATATGGTCAAAACCAACTAACAGGTGGGCTTATGTGTGCATGGTGTCCACATAGTATATGCTATGGATATCATTGCATTCCTTCAAGTGAAGGAAGAAATGATGTTTTCTCAGCTATGGTCACTAGATGGCCTAAAGCTCCAAAATATGTCATTTATGATTTTGCTTGTCAACTTGGTCCATATTGTAGGACCAGGGAACCAGAGTTTTTCTCTGATACAGTTTTTCTCATTGATAATTTTCATTCACAAGGTCATAGCAAATGTAGCAAGGCCTTTTTCATGTCTACATATGCTGAAAGTCAACCTTTATTAGCTAGGGTTAACTCTAGTGCAGCTGAATGTGGAAATGGTGGACTGGCAAAAATTAGAAAGTCTATCAGATATATGGGGCAGGAAAGGGCTATATTATATACTAGTGTTTTTCTTTCATTATGGAACCGCAGTAAAATTCAAAAAATGGTAAAATAGTACTTTGATTGGTTTATATGTATCTATTGTTTAATAGTTGACAAAACCTTGAACATTTTGAATTGAGAGTACCACAGAGTAAAAATTAGCTACATAACATCATCAAAAGACAAATTAAAAGTTTGATCTGTATCAGAAGGCTCCATCCAACATCCAACCCAATATCCCCAAACCCTGCCAGCAATAGTATGAGGTGGGGGATAACTATTTGTAACCAAAAAAGAAGATGAGGGATGTTTCCGATGAAGTGCCAAAGCACAACTTGGATTTTTGCAATATAAAGACATTGGTTGCAGATCTGTAAAATATTTGAGTACAGACATAGATGACTAATAATATTGAATATACCTTTATGTACACCTGGTATCTTTTCTGAAGGATTTTGAGCAGGGAAAACTTCCTTGACAGACCAGGGTAAAAATGCTCCACAATTAGGACAACAAGTTGGAGCAGGAGCACCACAAGGGCTATAAAGGGCATTGACCCAACGTAATAAGCAAAACCCATTGTCACCCCTCCTAGACATCATAATTCCATCAATACTTGCACCTAACTCATATTGTGCTTCTAAAAGATTGGGGAAGACTGATGGCTTTTGGTTGATATAAACTGTGGTCACAAAATTCATCAGAAATGTGTGAACAGATGTTGGATGAAAGTCTTTTTTGACAAAGGCAGTTGTAAGCCAAAATTTGCTTCAAAATCAAAGTTAGACAGGAGAATAACAAATTAAAAAATACTCACTCCTTTGTAAAACTGTGAATACGTGCAAGAAGCTCTCTTTGTACAAAAGGACCTTCACAGCACAAAAGAAAGAGACTAGCTCTAAGATCAGTTGTTATGATTTCAATGAATCTCTTGGGAAAGAGAAAAGTGAAAAACTGAGACAAATTATTAGTATATCAGAATTTTACTTTGAATTAGATTATACTTCACATTTTCAATATCAAAAGCAGATCGGTCTTCATTTTCATCTCTTCCTGTGCCTTTAACCCAGAGGTCACCATCAGGTGTTGAATGAGTAGTTATGAAAATCAAAAAACGATCAAATCTAATTTTGATTAGAGTTAGATTTATACTAGGAATAAATCTACTCACTGTTCAAAATCTGGAAGAAGCTTTTTCATATTTTTCCAATGAATTAACTGTCCCTTTTTATCTGTGTCATCATCAAATTCAACAATAAAATGTTGAACTTTGCTAGTAGGGGTATTGAGGAAATAATGTTTGAGATGGAGATAGATGAGGGATGCCACAGTAGACTCTGTGTCAAAACCTTTGAGCACAAAGCTTATCAAACAAAGGGTGCCAGGACATATTTCTGGTAGTCTGCTTCTAGAAACTAGAGAGGACTTTATGAATACTACTTCAGCAGAGTTTGTGAAAGGCTAAAATTATAGTTAGATCAATTTCAAAGTAATAGTTCTGTGTGTACTGACAACATAGGGAGTGACTGTTCCCATTCTTGTATCATTCTCTTTCCAACAATATGGACAGGTAAATTTGCCAAGATTAGGCTGTGTTGCAATGTCACCAAGGCATTTGTAACAAACAGCCCGGTGACATTGGCAGAGATATAAGTCTCCTCCATTAAGACAACATGAACACCACTAAGAAATCATTAGACAGATATAAATTGAACATGGAAATAATAATCACAGAACTAGCTTGAGACTCATCAATTTCCTGGCAGACCATCAGAAAAGAGTGCTAGTATATTCAAGAAATTACTCATTTACATCATCTTCATGCTCTGAGCTATCAATGTCCATCAAGTCATCATCCCCTCCCAAACCAAGATCAGCAAGAGAAGACTTGCTAGCTTCACCACCTGCCACATAGCTAACACCAGCCCTATGATGCAACCTACGTTTTCTAGCCCCATATGATTTCTTCTTCAAGCCCTTATCTCTAACATCATGCTCCTTTTCTTTTACAGCTTTCTTCCACTCAACCCTAACTGTAGCATCCCACTTGAACTGACCACGACGATTAAGAAGTTTAGGAGGAAGATTGGGAATAGTAGATTGCCCTTACAAAAATATAAGTATAAGAATGTGTTATATAGATTTGAACTTACTGATTACCCTTCCACCAGGAACTTGACCACCACTAGATGCTGATAAAAGTATAAGAAAGTGTTACACAAAAATGAAACTTTTACTTACTATCTTGAACTTCAGTAGTAGTGGTACTAGTAGTACCACCAGAAACCTGACCACTAACAGAAGCTTATAATATTATAAGAAGATGTTATACAACAAATAGAAATTGTACTTACCATCTTGAACTTGAGTACTAATGGCACTAGTAGTACCACTAGAAACCTGGCCACTGACAGGAGCTTATAATATTATAAGAAGATGCTATACAACAAAAGGAAATCATACTTACAATCTTGAACCTGAGTAGTAGTGGTACTAGTAGTACCACTAGAAACCTGACCACTAATAGGAGCTTATGATGTTATAAGAAAATGTTATACAACAAATGGAAATCATACTTACTATCTTGAACTGGGGTAGTAGTGGTACTAGTAGTACCAGGTTCTTATAAGAATATCAAGATAAGCTATACTTGTTATTATGAAATACTCACCAACTTCACTAACACTTTCTTGTTGCTCCATTCTACCCTCTATAATACTGGTAAAAATAGAGAACTAAGATATGAAAAATTACTTACTAGACTTGCGACGTGGTTTGCGACCTCTACCCTTACCCTTACCTCCATGGTTATGAGTTGCAGCAGCCTGCTGACCATCAATGGCAGTGGCTAAGGAGTTAGTGAAAGTTTGGTTCCTAGCCAGATTTCCCCTAACCCTAGAGGAGTGAGTAGGGGCAGGAGAGACAGCAGAGGCAGGAGCAGGAGTAGCAGGGGGGACAGAGAGCCTCTGAGGGGTAGAGGAGGTGTGGACAGGAATGGTGACAGAGGAAGGTTGAGACATGGTGGGCAGAAGCAAGAAAGAATGATGGGTGTTCAAAAGTTTTTCATCTTATATATGGTCAGATCTGTAAAATCACATGAGCAAACATGTTTGGATTACCTGGGTCCTCATAAAATGAAATTGACTAAGTTTTTACCCTTATAAAATCAAACTGACAGAGTTTTAAAAATCAAACTGACAGAGTTTCCCCTTATAAAATCAGACTGACAGGGTTTCCCCTCTATTCATGATAATATATATGCATTGTTACATGAGGATTGCAAGTTAAAAATTGAAAACACTACACTAAAAAAAAGTTACATGGCATGAAACAGGCGGGCCCTCCTGTCTCAGGTCATATAACTACATATAAGAAGAATACAATGTAAGTAACAAACAAGTACATATGATATACAAATGACTGAGTAACAATAAATAGTAAGTACAACTTAATACATTCACAGAGAGGATACTTACAAAGTAAGACAAAACATAGCAGATCATCTTGCAGTAAAATACGCCCACCTACAAGCATATTGAGTATGGGTCAAAAGTAAATCAGACATGTACCTTATATAGCCGTGACACAATAATGACAGAGAATGACATAGTCTAGCATAGAAGGTTGGGCATTACTAAGTATATCATACAAGAGGTAGCACTCACCGAAAAGATGCAGCATACAAATGATACAGATGGTGGGAAAAGTAGAGTGGCACATGCGAGGAATAAGATCTGTCAAGTATACATCATGAGTAAAGCAATAGAATCAACCTGGATCACAGAAGGCAGACTCACACAGTGTAGAGGTACAACAAGGCATAAGTAATGCTGAGTGAGTCAAATGCTACGAAGATACTTTATGACACATGGTCAGTAATGGAGTTCACAAATGTAAGGGGTGCCACTGACAACACCAGTTCACTGAGCAAGGCAGTATATAATCCCAAGAGCATAGCAAAGGGAGACAAGAACCTGTAACGCGTGAGTAAGACAAACACATGTAGATCAATGACAAACCTCAAAAGATAGAGGGACACCAAAACGTTGGTGTAGAGTGTGTCCATGATGACACCAGATGCTTTATATGAGGATGAGATGAGATCCACACACACAAATAATAGAATGAGTACCGACATGAACACAAGGACATGGTATTCTATCAGTGGCGGATATCTCCATGAACACAAAGGAGAATGCCAAATAGATGAACAAAATCAAACACTGAACAAACACTAAAAAACTACAAATGAGTGAGAGATGCAAGTAAGGCGCACACAGTAGCATAAAGGATAGCCTACCAAAGTCGCAACACATCATGGCAATATGGGGTAAGAGAGTGAGGGGAGGAGGGTGTGTGACGGATAAGACGAAAGCAGAGACCGAACAAACACTAAAAAACTACAATGAGTGAGAGAGATGCAAGTATAGTGCACGTGGTAGTGTTAAGAATGGCCTACCAAAGTCCCAACATGTTCCTTCAACACACTGCAATACTGGAGCAAGAGAGTGAAGAGAGGGCATGTGATGGATAGGCGGGGAGGATATCAATACCTACAGGAAAAAAGGAAGTCTACAACCGGGTAGACCATGACAGACCAGTAAATTTCTGAGAGATTGAGTGGGGATACAGGATAGCATCAATGAAAACGCACAGGTAAAGCAATAACAAACACAGAAAAAGCGATAGCGCACACAGGTAAACTGACAGCGCACACAGGTAAAGTGATAGCGCACACAGGTAAACTGACAGCGCACACATGAAAAGCGATAGCGCACACGTGAAAAGTGATAGCGCACACAGGTAAAGCGATAGACATTAAAAGACTATGTCTGTGTTAGATAGTTGCAATAAACGGTGTGGGATAGAACAAACGATGGCGCACCAAGTCTCCAAGAAGTTCCTCCATCGCGAGAGCATGACAAAGCAGAAATGGTGGGAGACTCGAGAATCGTAAGCGCTTCTGCGAACTCCTCACGATCCCTCCGCCAAAGCGAGAGGCACGGTCAGCGCACGTTGACGCAGCCCATGGTGAGGACATCCCCACGCTCACACCACAGCTGGCACAGAGGTCAAGCGGGTCTGTGAGCAGTCGGAGAGGCTGAAGAACCTCGGCCAAACAGGCCAAGGGTGTTCCAATCGCACCCAATCTACGAAGTCGACATGCCTTTTCCAAGCCTCATTGCGGGGGCGCCTAACCGCAACTCGACCGTACTCAGTCGAAACGACGACAAGAAGGGGGATAGAACTGCGAACGATCTGAGGGAAGAGGAATGAAAGGCGAGGAAAAGGCCTACTCGACGATGCACTGTTCTATTTATTGCGTGCGGGGAGCGCCATTGATAACAGCACGGATCATTTCATTGCCCTGCAATCGCTGTAAAGTTGAGGCAGGGTCGTGGCAGGGACCCATTGCAGCTGTCAGCGTCCCGCACGCCAAGCCAGGGAAGTGAGCGCGATATGGACGACAACACAAAATCATAACACTCACTCTGTTCGCAACTTTCTTCACTCGCAGAGCATCATCCATGTGGTCCTCGAACACTCGAAACCACCCAGGTATCAACCGTCCCAGCATGCGATAAGCGAACGCTGTGAACGGATAGTCGCCAGACACCATCAAGGCTTTAGTACCCAAAAAGGCTAGCGGTGTTCGGCAGCAGTTGCCTTGCCGGCAGACTGTCCCGAACTCCATTGACAGTTCAGGGTAGGGCCTGCGTGTGCTCGCGCAAAAACAATAACATCGACAGGATGCATTTCGATTTGAATTCAAAGCGACACTTATGAAGAACTAAAGCAGTAACAAACATATGAGCGGCCCGCATGAAGTTAAATCTCCCTCAAAGGCCACCATTATGAAGATTAGAGCGGTGACAACCTACTAACATTTTCATTGAAAGAATGGAAGGCAGCCGAAGAAAATGCCTTTGTACCCGAATCAATGTGTCATTGTACCTTGTTACCCGGTGTGACAATCAATGATGCTAAGCTTTGACCTATACCAAAACAGTCGCCTACGTTTCGTTTCCCTTGCCCCTGATTGCGGCCATCGCAGCTCACGATGCCACGCCATCGTCAAGCCGTCACTGGACTTGGTCCGTGCACAGGCCAAACGCAACATCGCGGCCATGCGCACGGCTATCGCAGACAACATGCCATTATCATGTCATCATTTTGCCATTGATCAGGGCCATTGCATCCTGGACGTCAAACCGATCCCGAAATGAAAGTCGTAAATGTACGTATTCATTGGTTTTTGCACTGAGCGCACACCCATCTTGAGACGCGATGCACGACAAAGTCGCGCCGTGATCAGCGAGCATCTGATCACAGCAAGACCACGCCCATCGATCCACTCGGTCCATGCGCAGGCCAAAAGCAAGATCGTAGCCACGCGCACGGCTATCGCAGACACAATGCCATTATCACCTCACTTTGCCATCGATCAGGGCCGTTGCATCCCGAATGTCAAACCGATCCCGAAATGAAAGTCGTAAATGTACGTACTCATTTCTTGATTTTTGCACTGAGCGCACACCCATCTTGAGACGCGATGCACGACAAAGTCGCGCCGTGATCAGCGAGCATCTGATCACAGCAAGACCACGCCCATCGATCCACTCGGTCCATGCGCAGGCCAAAAGCAAGATCGTAGCCACGCGCACGGCTATCGCAGACACAATGCCATTATCATCTTATTTTGCCATCGATCAGGGCCGTTGCATCCCGAATGTCAAACCAATCCTGAAATGAAAGTCGTAAATGTACGTACTCATTTCTTGATTTTTGCACCGAGCGCACACCCATCTTGAGACGCGATGCACGACAAAGTCGTGCCGTGATCAGCGAGCATGTGATCACAGCAAGACCACGCCCATCGATCCACTCGGTCCATGCGCAGGCCAAAAGCAAGATCGTAGCCACGCGCACGGCTATCGCAGACACAATGCCATTATCACCTCACTTTGCCATCGATCAGGGCCGTTGCATCCCGAATGTCAAACCAATCCCGAAATGAAAGTCGTAAATGTACGTACTCATTTCTTGATTTTTGCACTGAGCGCACACCCATCTTGAGACGCGATGCACGACAAAGTCGTGCCGTGATCAGCGAGCATCTAATCACAGCAAGACCACGCCCATCGACGTACTTGGTCCATGCGCGGGCCAAAAGCAAGACCGTAGCCATGCGCACGGCTATCGCAGACACAATGCCATTATCATCTCATTTTGCCATCTATCAGGGCCGTTGCATCCCGAATGTCAACCAAATCCCGAGATGAAATTCGTAAGTGTACGTGATCATTTCTTGATTTTCGCACCTCACTGACACGCATCTCGAGACACAATGCACGACAAGGTTGTTGCCGTGATCAGTGGGCATCTGATCACGGCAGGACCACGCCCATTGACGTACTTGGTCCATGAGCGGGCCAAAGCAAGATCGCGGCCATGCGCTGATTATAGGAGAAAAAAAAATCACGGCCATGCGTTGATTATAGGAAAAAAAAGATCGCGGACATGTGCAAGCTAAAATACAAGGCCGCTGCCACAACGGCCACGCCATTATTCTGCCATCATGCCATTAATCAGGGCTATTGCCTCCTGACTGTCAAAGCAATCCCGCAATGAAGAGTGTAAGTGTTTGCACTTCATTGACAGTCGTCTTGATGCACTACACATGACAAAACTGTGCCATGATCAGTAGGCATCTGATCACAGCCATTGCACCTCGCAATGTCAAGGCACTGTCATACCGTTACTGCACTCAGTCCATGTACAGGCTAAAATACAAGGTCATGGCTATACCATTGATCAGGGCTGCGTCCCGAACATCAAAGTAATCCCATAATGAAGGCATTAAGTGTACATATCTATTTCTATTTCTTGATCCTCACACCTTGCTGACATGATACACAACAAAGTCATGTTGTAATCAGTGTACACAAAATCATAAAATACTTGAATATGATGCTTTTGTCAAAGTAGAACCCTTCAATGTTAATTTAAGCCATATGGTTTCTGTAGAATAGTTTTACCACTGTCACACCACCATCCCTGCATGTCACAATCATGCTGTCAATCTTGTAGACATGCTGTAAGTCCTACTGTATATACCAAATTCCTGGGACTGCTAGCTTGCTTCTCTGGCTAAATTAATTTCCCAAGCACAGCTACTGATGCCATCCACAGTTTGCTCACATAGGGTATAATGAAATTGCTTAAATACCTGTTAGTCAGTAGAATTCAACTAACCCCTCAGTGCTATTTTACTTGCTCTTGGAAAAAAGCCTTGTCTACTCAACATGTCTTCAACCCTGACTCAATACAGTCAGTATCAAATGATTATATCTAATCATGATTACTGACAGTGATTGTTAGCCTTTTTACAATTGAAGGAAGAAGAAAAGACTTTACTTGCCATTATCAAATACCAACAAGATCAGTTGAAACTTGCTCAGGCAAGGAAAAAGACTGCCAAGAGTCGAAGTATGTTATTTTTTATGGTTATCTAGATATTTATTGAAACAATGAATGAATATCTTTAGAAAATATAAAGTCTATAACTATGACTATTGCAAACAGGAAAAAGCACCTGGATAATATTCAAGAGCTACTGCAAAGCCTGTATGAAGATGAGGCTACAACTGATGCAGCCTCAGTGTCTGCTGTAACTGATGAGGTCTCAACTTCAGCTTTTACCCAATCTCAGCATAATTCCCCTACTCCAATTGAAGAGAATATACCAGCCACTACTACACCACCTACCTCTAAAAATGCTTCAACTTCCATGGCTCCTGTTCTAGCATCTGCTCAGCCTCCCCAATCTACTACCCCTCTTAACACTCTACCTGGTCCAGCTATTTGTGATTTTTCCTCTGATGAGGATGTTGATGAATATCAACCATATGCTGGAACTGCCAAATATGTGGAGATTGATAGTCCTGATGAAATTATGAAAATTTTGACTCCTGAAAATAAAGAATCCTGTGAGTTTCAATTGTTCTAGCAAATTTGACATTATTTTGACTATTTCCAGTATTCAAAAATTTGAAAAGACAAGCTGATGATGACTCTGCAAGCTCAGAAGTAACTATACCAGGTAATTCTTCTAAGCTCTATTGGCTTTTTTAATAATGGCATTGTAGAACTGAAAAAAGGAAAAGAAAAGGCAAGACCTAACAAAAAGGCCAAGTCTGAACCAAAGCAACACAGCCACAGTATGTATTCTATATTATTCAATATCTACTGATTAATCACATTTGAAACAGCTGAAGGAATTAAAATTTTAACTGATTGGCTCACTGCTCAAGTCTTTGAAAAACCATACATTCCAACTTCTCTCAAGAACCAAGTCAGGAAAAATCATGGATTTCTGCCAGAGGCATATACCACTACCCAGGCTCTTACATTGGAAATGCTTACCAATGAATCTGGTAATACTATCTGCATTCACCATGACTTGAAAGACAGGGTGACATCACATGTTGATGGTTTTCAGTCTATGGCAGATATCCAGATTCATGGTGTACCAGTTCCTAGAATGATGAAGACTAGAAAAAATGCTAGGAAACAGGTTGATGGGCATTTTTCTTGTGGGTGTGCTGTTGAAACTGCTGTTGTAGGTGCTGCTCTCTGGAAGAGCTGGGAGATTTCTTCTTTCATCAAAGATAGTAGAGTAACTGAGGGTTTTGGCTCACAACCCCTCAATCCAAGAAATACTCTTTTCATTATTCAAAATCTGGATAGACTTTGGGGTATCAAGAGTACAGATTTATTCAGTGGATCTATAGGAGACAAGGAAGCAGCTGAGAAGATGATGATGAAGAAAGCTATAGGACATATTAGCAATGCTTACTATGAGAAGTTTGGAGTCAGTCTAAATGTAGAGGAGTTGTTGTAGATATGATGAATTTTGATGTTTTGCATTATCATATAACAAAATGTGAGGATTGTTTAGACTACAACTGCAGAGTCAGAACTAAATGGGTTCTGACAAGGGATAGGCATTGACCTCAGTGACATGACAGCACACTGTGCTCTCCAGCAGATTCTGGGATGCCTGAAGAGCAAAAGTGGATAGAAATACAAAGAGTGGAAAGCTTAGCAGATTGATAGGTATTGAGAGGGAAATAATCTAGGTCAATTTCAAACTGAGGCACTAGGTACAGGAATTATAAACTTATATACAAGGACATATAGGAGTAGGATACAGAATAGGAATAGTCCCAGATAAAAAGAATAGGAAATTCCCACATCAGTAGAATTCTGCCATGCACAATTATGCCACATCAGTAGAGTTTTACTGTGCACAGTTATCCCACATTAGTAGAATTCTACTGTGCACAGCTATCCTCTATCAGTAGAATTCTACTGTGCACAGTTATCTTACATCAGTAGAATTCTACTGTGCACAGTTATCTTACATCAGTAGAATTCTACTGTGCACAGCTATCCTCTATCAGTAGAAATCTACTGTGCACAGTTATCCCACATCAGTAGAATTCTACTGTGCACAGTTATCCCACATCAGTAGAATTCTACTGTGCACAGTTATCTTACATCAGTAGAAATCTACTGGACACAGCTTTCCTCAATCAGTAGAAATCTACTGGACACAGCTATCCTCTATCAGTAGAATTCTACTGTGCACAGTTATCCCACATCAGTAGAATTCTACTGCATACAGTTATCCTCTATCAGTAGAATTCTACTGCACACAGCTATCCTCTATCAGTAGAATTCTACTGTGCACAGTTATCCCATATCAGTAGAATTCTACTGCATACAGTTATCCTCTATCAGTACAATTCTACTGTGCACAGTTATCTTACATCAGTAGAATTCTACTGGACACAGCTATCCTCTATCAGTAGAATTCTACTGTGCACAGTTATCCCACATCAGTAGAATTCTACTGCATCCAGTTATCCTCTATCAGTAGAATTCTACTGTGCACAGTTATCTCACATCAGTAGAATTCTACTGTGCACAGTTATCCCATATCAGTAGAATTCTACTGCAAACAGTCATCCTCTATCAGTAGAATTCTACTGTGCACAGTTATCTTACATCAGTAGAAATCTACTGGACACAGCTTTCCTCAATCAGTAGAAATCTACTGGACACAGCTATCCTCTATCAGTAGAATTCTACTGTGCACAGTTATCCCACATCAGTAGAATTCTACTGCATACAGTTATCCTCTATCAGTAGAATTCTACTGCACACAGCTATCCTCTATCAGTAGAATTCTACTGTGCACAGTTATCCCACATCAGTAGAATTCTACTGCACACAGCTATCCTCTATCAGTAGAATTCTACTGTGCACAGTTATCCCACATCAGTAGAATTCTACTGCACACAGCTATCCTCTATCAGTAGAATTCTACTGTGCACAGTTATCCTACATCAGTAGAATTCTCCTGCATACAGTTATCCTCTATCAGTAGAAATCTACTGTGCACAGTTACCCCACATCAGTAGAATTCTACTGCACACAGCTATCCTCTATCAGTAGAATTCTACTGTGCACAGTTATCCCATATCAGTAGAATTCTACTGCATACAGTTATCCTCTATCAGTACAATTCTACTGTGCACAGTTATCCCATATCAGTAGAATTCTACTGCATACAGTTATCCTCTATCAGTACAATTCTACTGTACACAATGAGTGGAATCCTACTCCACACAGTTTTTACACACTAGTAGAATCCTACCATTCATGTTTCCCCCATCCCAGTAGGATTCTATTATATTTCACATCCCATGCTAGTAAGATTCTACTCCCACTAGTAGCAGGCTGCTGTATGACTACTATAGTTATACAGGTTGCCTAAAATGTACTGGTGGCTGTATGTGGTTTGTACAGCCGGCTGTATGTGTTATGTACAGTATACATCAGTCCCCTGCCCCCGAAAATCTGACAGTTAGCTATAATAGCAATAAAGTAGAAGTATGATAAGTAAAATTCTCATTTATTTTTGACTTTAGAAATACATAGATAATCATAGTTTTTAACTTCTTAGAAACTATGAAAAACCCTGTTATGTTGACTTTCAAGTGCATTAAAAACCATGAATATGAGAGTATATTTCAATAGTTAATTACAATTAAATTTATAGTTAAAAACAATTATGTAAGCAGTACTTCACCGGGAATCAATTAATTATATACTTTTGTTTTTGCCATTTATCAGGTTAGTAATTAACCTATCCTCTGGGCTCATAGTGCAGCTGCAATTTTTTACAGCAACAATGTTGCTGGCCATTTCTTGTGCCCAGGCAGGGCTACTGAATTAGCCAAAATGGGTGTGAGCTTGGATATTATCCAGGCTATGGGGAGGTGGTCAAGTGATATGTTTTACTCATATATTTGTCTTTATCCTCTGTTGCTACACTATGCAATTGAACAGCACCAAAAACATATTCTCAATCAATAAATCTGCTACATCATAATCTTTCATCAAAATATCTTTCATCAAATTTGGGGGTATAGCCTGTCATGCATATTTTGAGTTAATATTTAAATATTTTCCCAAAAATTATGTATATTACTAGTGAATAGAGCATGAATAGGAAAAGATGAGAGGTAACAATCTCTGTGAGACCAAACAAGCAGTAAATTGTCATACAGTAAGTTACTATGACAATTAGAGTAAATAGTAAAATACTACCAAATAACTGTTTGTTACGACCTTATAGCGATTAGCTCAGGTTGCAACTCAGGGCAAAGACTTGAGAGCGATAAGGGAATATAGCGAGTTGGTAAAGCGTAAGGAGATACAGGGTATAACTACGCTACTTATAGAGGAGTCGACTACCTAATAATAGAAGTAGAAAGCGGGCTGAGTAAGTATGCCCGAGGTGTCTGACTAACAATGAGAACAAGTACACGAGATAGGTAAGGCAAACATATGGACATGGAGCAATAGCATGTGGACCTGGGTCAGGGGACAATAGCGGAAATAGATCGTAACATCACCCTCCGTTCAGGCTTCAGATTCCGATTGAAGCAAAGTTAGACGTGTGCAAAGAGGTTGTTCAAGAGTTTCCTTTTGGTATCAGCCATAATCCATTGATCGGTCTTCTCGTTGAAACCGATGAAGTGGGGGGCATTGTCTCTTCCTCCTACGATGATACGCGCAGGTAATCCTTTGAAGGTTTCGTCCTTTCCTTTCTTCATCAGCAAGATGGTGAGGATGACATTCCAGTATGCGATTCTTTCTCCAGCGGACTTGTAGCGGTTATTGTTAT
The DNA here is from genome assembly GCA_029719445.1 of Agaricus blazei. Lineage (NCBI taxonomy): Eukaryota > Fungi > Basidiomycota > Agaricomycetes > Agaricales > Agaricaceae > Agaricus > Agaricus blazei. The sequence continues at coordinate 1,954,190 of SSNC01000002.1, read as the reverse complement.
GGGCGAATGCGTAAGTGGTGGGAGGTTTGATTTCGGTGGGCATGGCAGCGGGTGGGATGAAATTCAGATAGCAGAAAAGACAGTCAGCTTCTTCAGCAAATTCAGTTGGATAATAGAGGCTCCTATTTCTCGGAGTTGTGCCATGGCATGCAGGATTCTGAGGAGGTAGCAACGTCGGGAGAGGGTGGAGTGTCTGTGTTGGATATATTTGGCGTGCATAGCTTCGTCGACGGGGATGGCGATGGTACGGGTGGTTGGGTTGGAGCTGGGATTCATGCTGGCTAGGAGTTTGAGCAGAGGGGCGTGTTTAGTGGTGAGCGCAATGTTGGGCAGATTGGAATGAGAAAGAAAGAGGAGAACGGTCTGGTTTTATATTATTCCTTCCTCCCTATTAGGCAACTTCTACTGTTGCTGGTTGTTTTCTTCTGCCAGTGCTTCCCATCCATCTCCCCATGTTCCATTTGCGGCCCATCCATGGGCATTCGGGTTTATCTCCTCGGTGAGATCTTTCAACTCGTCCTCCATCATCTGCAACTTCCTGATGATCCTCTTGATCAATTGCCTTTCCTTCCTCATGACTTTCACCATGTGGTCCTTTTCTTCGTCGTTTGCGGGGTTTACCCCCTTTGGTCGGTCATAGATGAGGGGGATGTAGGTGTGGGCGTAGCGGTTATCTATGTCCATTACTGCGCTGTAAATTTCAATGAGCTCTCGCTTGGCGGAGCTCCGGAAAGAGTCGATGATGAGGTTATGGTAGGCCTCTTGTTCGGGGGTGGTGAGGGTTTTGGCGGTGTTCTGGGTGCTCATGATGTCTTCTTCGAACCAATAGACAATGCTATACCGGTAGTAGTGTGGTGGGTTTCTTTTTATATCACAGAAGGTTGTAGTGTTTCCTATATTCGGATAGAAGTTCCTGTGCGTTCTCAAGGTCGGCTGCGGATTGCCATGTATCCTCGGAGTTGTCATAGCCTTTCCAATGTACCAGGTATTGAGTTCCTCGGCCTTTTTTCCTATGTCCACGGATTTCCTCTACTTCATATTCTTCTTCATTATTAATAATATCCGGAGGGGTGGAGGTGGAGTTTTTTGACAGTTAAATTCGGGTTTGTTGAATTTCGTGAGAAGCGATGAATGGAAGACGTCGTGTATGGCCCAAGTTTCTGGTAATTTTAGATGGAAAGAGGTTTCTCCGATAGGTTCTAGAATTTTGAAAGGTCCGTATCGTTTGTTGTCGAATTTTCCCGAGGGGCGGTTTGATCGAACATTTGTTGCTTCTAGGAAAATGAAGTCTCCTTTGGACAGGGGGATTTTCTGCCGTTTCAGGTTTCCACGATTGGACATGACGGAGTTGTATTCTTTTAGTGCTGCTCGTGCTTCGCTTTGGGTTTTTTCTAGTTCCGCGGTGAAGTCATTGGCCAGGGGGTTATCCGAGTTAACGGTTAGGTTTCCTTTCCACGGGTGGATACTGTATGTGAGGAAGAACGGGGTTTGCTTGGTTGCGGCGTGGGTTTTGTCATTATATTGGAATTCCACAGTGGGAAGCCATTTTGCCCAGTCATCTTGCTTGTAATTGACAAAATTTCGTAGGTAGGATTCGACTTCTTGGTTAATCCTTTCTGTTTGACCATCGGTTTGGGGGTGGTAGGCGGTGGACAAGTTTCTTTTGATCCCTAGAGCAGAGCATAGTTCCTTCATGAATTTAGAGGCGAATTGAGGGCCTCTGTCGCTAATAATGCGTTTGGGTATTCTGTGTATGCGCCAGATGTCTTTCTTGTAGATCTCTGCCAGTTGTCTTGACGTGAGAGAGGTCTCGGTGGGAATGAGGTGGATCATTTTGGAGAATCGGTCGACTATTACGAGTATAGCGTCGTGGTCCTTGGATTTGGATAAAGGGCCGATCATATCTATGGATATTTCTTGCCATGGTGCTTTGGGGACGGGTAGCAGTTTGAGGGGTGTGTGACCGGGTTGTCGATTAATTTTGTTTTTCTGGCATTCGGTGCATCCTTTCACAAATCTTTTGACGTCCGTTTTGATCGTGGGCCACCAGAAGGTTTGTTTCACAAGTTCAAGCATGCGGTAGGATCCATGGTGTCCGATGTTGGGTGGGTCGTGGTGGTCCGAAAGTATGGATTCTTGAAGTTTGGGTTCGTCTGGCACATAGATTTTTCCGTTTCGGTAGGTTATGCCGTTTTCTTCCCAGAGTTGATCAGGTCTTTTGCTTTTTTCCTGTGTGACACGGTGTTCTTGTTGGTTGGAGTTGCGGATTTGTTTCAGAATGTCAGGATTTGCGGAGATGGAGAAGTTTCTATTCAGGAGCATGGTGGTTTCTAGTGAGGTGGGGATCTCGGATAGGGTTTGTAGGATAATGCGGTCTTTGAACATCTCGATTCGGGCTTCTTCTTCGGGGGTTTCGTGTCGGAAAAGTCTGGATAGGATGTCCGCCTTGACATTTGTTTTACCGGGGATGTGCCGAAGTAGATAATCATATTCTTGGAGCATGAGGTACCATCGGGCTTGACAGGCGTTTAGTTTTTGTGGTTTGCAGAAGTATTTGAGATTTTCGTGGTCAGTCCAGATTTCAAATTGATGTTTGGCGTCTAGCAGGTAGTGTCTCCAGTTCTTGATTGCCTTGACTATGGCGAGGAGTTCTTTGTCGTAGATTTCGTAGTTCTTTTCTGCGTCGGTGAGGGCCTTGGACATGAAGGCAACTGGGTGCCATTTTCCTTCTTGTTCTTGGGATAAGACTGCTCCGATTCCTACGTTGGATGCATCAGTTTCGAGTCTGAATTTTCCTTCGTTGTCTGGTAGGGCTAGGACGGGTTTGTTGGTGATGGCAGTTTTGATGGCTTCGAAGGCGTTTTGTTCCTTGGTAGTCCATTTCCAGGGTTTTGGAGTCTTACCTCCCTTCAAGGCATTGAGCGGCACAGCGAGAGTGCTAAAGTCCTGAATGAATTGTCTATAGAAGTTCGCAAAGCCAATGAATCGTTCAATGTCTTTTACGCAGGTCGGCGTTTTCCAGTTTCGAACCAATTCAATCTTTTCAGTTTCCATGCTTGCTTGGCCATCGCCAATGACCGTTCCAAGCATCGAGATCTTGGTTGCGTTGAACTCGCATTTGGTTTGTTTGAAACACAGGTTGTCTTCGTCCGCTATTTTTAGAAATTGTAGGGTCCATTCCTCCAGCTCGGGTAAGGAGTCAGCGGGAATGGCAAAGTCGTCGATGTAGTTGACTAGTGAACCGTCTTGGATCATTTCTCGGAAGATGGAGGTCATCCAGCAAGAGAAGGTGGCTGGTGAGTTACACATTCCAAAGAACATTACCGTTGGTTCGAAAAGTCCACGATTAGTGAGGATGGCACCTTTCCATTCGTCTCCTTCTCTGATCCGTACATTATTGTATCCCCAAATGATGTCGAGTTTGTTGAAGTACTTGGCGTGTTTCAGTTTTCTGATGACTTCGCTGATTAGTGGTAAGGGGGTCTTGTCTTTTATGGTGACCGTGTTGAGTTTGCAATAATCCTGACATAGCCTTAGCGATCCGTCTTTCTTGGGTACAAAGAAGCAAGGGGCGGCGTAGGGGCTTTTAGAAGGTCGGATGCGTTTGGTAGCGAGGTTCTCGTCCAAGAATTTGTTGAGTTCGATTTCTTCCTTTGGGGTCATTTCATAGACCTTTGCGTCAATTTTGTTAGGGACATCCAGTAGTAGGTTGACTTCGTGGTCCCATTGAGTTCGTTCCAGTAGTTTATCGAAATTCTTTTTGTTGAAGAGATGGGTGTATGGTCTCATGTAATCGGGTAAGTCAAGGGGGTTGGTCAGGTCAGGTTCTTTTTCTTCTTCGAAGTCTTCCCATTTGGTCTGTAGTTGTCGTAGATGTTCCGGGAGTGAGAAATTGGTATGTTTGATTGAGCATTCAGGTGGGCATCTTGAGAAGGTTACAGTTCCTCGGTTCCAGTCGATTTCCGGGTTGTGTTTGGTTAACCAGTCGTGTCCAATAAAGATATCCGCTGAGTCTAGTTCGGCTACTACTACGTCGATGGTCTCTTGGTGTCCTGCTATGTTTAGATCCAGGTTGACGAATTTAGTGATAGGTTCTTTTCCACTCGGGGTTCCGTCGGCATTGGTTGCTAGAATGGGGTGGTCGAGTTTGTGGGTAGGGATCTTCTGTTTATGGACTGTTTGTTTGTCGATGCAGGTGTGTGTGCATCCGGAGTCGAGCATGGTTTTAGCTTTGAACGTTTCTCCATTGGGTTTGGTGATTTCGGGTTTGAGTATCAACTCCTGCACTCCTAGTCGTTTCTGAGGGCAAACATATCGATTTCTCATACGACTAGATACATTGGTTCGTGAGTTCGTGCCTACTCCGAACCTTTGGGAAAATCCTGTTGGGTTTCTTCGGCAGTTCCTTCTTCTCCAGTGGTGATGGCGCGGATCTTGGTTTGCTTCTTGGGGCTTCGGCAGACTTTGGTGATGTGGCCCGGTTTGCCACAATTATAGCATTCGATGTTGGATCTAAATCCTTGGTTTTGGCACTCCTTCTTTATGTGGCCAAATTTGCTGCATTTGAGACATTTGGGTTTGCTGTTGGCGTCCCATTCTAACTTCCTGGCTCCAATTTCCATAGGTTGCCCGTTTCCTCCATAGGTGACTCCTGTAGCAGTGCGGTGGTCGTTTCGTCGTCTTTCGGTGTCTTCCCATCCCTTCCCTACGGATCCTATGGCGGAGACCCATCCTTTGAGGGAGGTGGGAATGGCATTTGGGGGGTAGCCCAAGATGGTGTGGATTACATCTGATCTGGTGTGTTGTTTCAGGAGGTAGAGCACGTGGTCTTTGCTAGATCGGGATTGGCTGACAAGGGCGACAAATTTGACAAGGAAGTCATTGGTGTGGAGGTTTCCCTGTTTGAAGGATTCGATTTTGTCTTTAGCAATCTGTTGTTCGTTTCTGGGAGAGAAGGCATCCACGATTTCTTCGGCAAAAACTTTCCAGTCTGCGGTATCATCTCCTTTGATGATCTTATCTTCCCATTTCTTGGCGAACCATCCTGGGATTTCTCCTCTCAGGCGGTTGGTGATGAGGAGTATTTTTGAATCTGCGTCTTCATATTTGCTAAATCTGAGGAAAATCTCCATTCCTCTCCACCAGTCATTAAGCTTGTTCCTATCTCCATGGAAAAATCCCGGTTCCATGACATCCTTGTGGTTGATTGTGTTGGTAGATTTGGTTTCGGTGTTGTTGGTCGCCATTTCTCTTAGTTCTAGTTCTTCGAGTTCTTTTGCTAGTCAGTTTAGGTCTTCGTCAAGTGGTGTGTTCTTTGGTATTTGTTCCGGGTCTGGTTCTTCTGGTTCCTGTTCGTCGTTCTCGGATGGGGGTTCTGTTTCCTGGTCTTCCTCTTGTCTGAGGGCTTCAAATCTGTTTCCGTTTCGGTGTCCTTCGAAGAAAACTGTTTCAAAATTGATTCCGAAAAGTTCTGTGTCGTCTGTGCTCATATACTGAGCTTATCGTGGATTCCTGCCTCAATGACTAGAGGTCTTTCTGCAAGGTGAGCTTTATGACGCTTTACCAAATGTTACGACCTTATAGCGATTAGCTCAGGTTGCAACTCAGGGCAAAGACTTGAGAGCAATAAGGGAATATAGCGAGTTGGTAAAGCGTAAGGAGATACAGGGTATAACTATGCTACTTATAGAGGAGTCAACTACCTAATAATAGAAGTAGAAAGCGGGCTGAGTAAGTATGCCCGAGGTGTCTGACTAACAATGAGAACAAGTACACGAGATAGGTAAGGCAAACATATGGACGTGGAGCAATAGCATGTGGACCTGGGTCAGGGGACAATAGTGGAAATAGATTGTAACACTGTTGTTTTAAGCACAAATTAGATGATTTTAGATTTTGACATTTTTAAGAATTATAAAAAATGCTGTATTGTTGACCTTGAAGTGTGTTATTTACTATGAGAAAACTGGTAAATAACCAGTGTTTTGGGCTCATAGAGGCAAGACATTGTATCACACAAGTATAACAGTTTTAGAGCAACCTACTAGCAATATATTTACATAAATTCTCAAAGATTATGTGAATATATTGCTAGTAACCATGGGAGTGCAGGTTGACTAGTTATGTGAAAAAGACTTACTGGCTATAATGCATTCTGAGTCAGAGGAAGTTGAGGGAAGGATGTGGAGCATTGAAGAAGATCCTGGAAACTAGATATAATATAACTGCAAAACTAATCATTTGTATTTTACTCTTTAATTTCCCACATTGTAATATGAATTCTCTCTCTTTTGCAAAAAAAATTCTCTTGTACCTCTTCAAGTCTTACCTTTCAACTTGAATAGGCTTTCAAATATACCTTGTGCTTAACATTAGTAATAAATCAAAATGCTATATTTGTTTGCTTACTATTAAACTTGTCTCTTTTTCTTTCAGTAGGGCAGTAAGGAACAAGACAAAATTTTGTTCCCTGTTCATCTCCAGGAAAAAGCACAAGTTGACCATTGGGAACTGCCCACAGATAAGCACTTGTAGTTTTGGTGATTTCTTCAAGAACTGCTTTGTTTTATCATCAATAGCCTAGTAGAGTTAGTATAAAATTAGCATTTACAAACTATGCTTTAGTAATTGATATACTTACAATCTAATCCAAAGTAACCATAGGAAAGAAAAAATCAATTAGTGACAACTATAAGAGTTATTAAGTGATGGACTTACAAGCTAATTCAAAGCAGTTGGAAAGTGAAAAAATCAGTTATATAGTATAGATTACTAACTGATAGACATACTTCCTAATCCCAGATAATCATGAAGGAGAAGATGGTCAGTCACAAACCATAAGCCATCAATTCATGGACTTACATGCTAATCCACACCAATTGTAGAAGAGAAAATGATCAGTCACAAACCACAGGTCACCAACTTGTGCACTTACCAGCTGATTCACACCAATTGTAGAAGAGAAAATGATTAGTCACATATGTACTACAGATTACCAACTCATGGACTTACATGCTGATCCACACCAATTGTAGAAAATGATCAGTTACACATCATAGATCACCAACTCATGAACTTACATCCTGATCCATACCAATTTTAGAAGAGAAAATGGTCAGTCATACACATGGGTCACCAATTCACAAACTTACCAGCTGATCCAGACCAATTGTAAAAGAGACAATGGTCAGTCACACACCACAGGTTATCAACTTATGGACTTACATACTGATCCACAGCATTGTAGAAAAAAGATGATTAGTTGCACATGACAAGTTACCAACTCATAAGCTTACCCACTGATCCCCACCAATGGTAGAAGTGAAAATGATGTGAACAACCATACACTATAGGTCACCAACTCATGGACTTACTGGCTGATCCATGCCAATTGTAAAGGAAAAAATAATCAGTCACACATTCCAGGTCACCAACTCATGGACTTACATCCTGATTTACAACAGTTGTGAGAGAACAAATGATCAATTGCACATTGCAGATTACCAACTCATTAACTTACATCCTAATCCACACCAATTGTAGAAGAGAAGATGATCAGTCAGATACCACAGGCAACCAACTCATTGACTTACATCCTGATCCACACCAATTAAAGAAGAGAAAAAGATCAGTCAGACACCACAGGTCACCAACTCATACACTTACCCACTGATCCACACCAATTGTAGAAGATAAAATGATCAGCCACACTCTATAGGCCACCAACTCATGCACTTACTGGCTGGTTCACACCAAGTGTAGAAGCAAAAATGATCAGTTAGACACCACAGGTCACCAACTCATATACTTACCCACTGATCCACACCAATGGTAAAAGAGAAAATGATTAGTCACATACCACAGATTACAAACCCATGGACTTACATACTGATCCACACCAATTGTAAAAGACAAAATGATTAGTTGTACACCCTAGGCCACTAGCTCATGGACTTACCCGCTAATCCACATGAATTATAGAAGAGAAAACAATCAGTCACACACCATAGGCCACCAACTCATGGACTTACTGGCTAATTCACACCAATTGTAGAAAAGAAAATGATCAGTCACATACCACAGGTCACCAACTCAGGGACTTACCACCTAATTCACACCAATTGTAGAAGAGGAGGATATTAGTCACACACCACAGGTTACCAAGCCATAGACTTACATGCTAATCCACACCAATTGTAGATAACAGAATGATAAGTTACACACTACAGATCACTCACTCAAGAACTTACCACCTGATCCACACCAATTGTAGAAGAGAAAATGATCAGTTGCATACTATGGGTCTATAGGTCATAGACCTACCAATTTAGCTATATAATTTCCATTCCTATTGTAGTCAATGTGTATATCTTTGAAGAGTGCCTTCTGAAACATCCCACTCTTAGTAAACTCGTGTTGATATTTCTGTGACAATAGTGAGAGTAGGAAGTATTTGATGATATGTGTGATGTTACCTTTGAGGCTTTAAATGCTAGACGAACAAATCGGAACAATATTGCAGCAACATTATCTTCAGTGAAGTGACCGTGTGCAGAGTTGCAAAGATCAATCATGTTGATCTTTTGTAAAGAGCCCAAACACTGAATGCGCTGTGATTCTGACGGCAACGTCCTATGAAGCTCGTGCTTCTCAACTATCTGATTCAGCAGTGTTTGACTCATATCCCTGAGCATGCCCGTGGTAAATTCTGTGGTTCCCCACATGTTGTTACGGGATGAATTGGAAACTGGGACTGAACGCCAATATAAGCACTCCTCGAATATGATGAAAGCATACTCAATCATACCAGCATTTTCCCCAAAGTGGTGAAACCACATCGCTAGATATCCCGATAGTACAATGTCCTCTATACTACTCACGTCAATATAAAATCCCCCTGATCTCTCTGCATCTGTCAAAAAGTCGGGGAAAGAAGCATGTAAGAACGTCAACGGTTCTTCTTCTGCTGCTTCCCGAGCAGGTATCCTGAGCGCTGATATACATTTGACGAGAGCTGAGTAGACTTGATGAAGCTCTAGCTGGAGAACCATGGACATCCCCTTGAGAGTTCGGGTTTTCGACCAGGCACCAAGCTTTAAAAAATTGTCACTGCGGTATGACAATGCAAGTCCGAGTAAGAGTTTCGTTGTGGGTAACAACGCCTGTGAAATTCGTGAGAGAATCTCCAGGTACAAGTTGTCGAGATTCCTGAAGGGCTGCTCTGCACTGGGCACACCCTTCGAACGATTAATAACAGATAAGACGATGGTAAGGCGTGAGATAGGATCGGAGTGATCAGGATCCTTGATAAATCGAGCTGCAGTTTCGGCGAAAATGAAGAGGCCAGAAGATGCGGCTGCAAGCTTCGCAATCACCGCTTCCCCAGGCCAATCCTCTGGGGTAGAGCCAAAAGATTCATCTCGTATGGTCGTGAAGGTGTCAACCAGGAAGCGTCGAACATCGTCGCGAGCATCCGGGGAGTCAATAAAGATAGAGTGTGATTCAAACCGGCCTTGTATTGAGGTCTCTTTGAATGTGTTGGTTATATGGACCTCCGGACGACTCGCAATGATCCATGCGAGAGGCGTGTCACAATGCTCCTGTGTAAACTCGCTGATGATCCGGATAATGTCCTGTTGGGGCTTCACACCGTCGACCTCGTCAAGTCCATCCAGCAATATAGCCATGGGTGGTCCACCCGCTCCAATCTTCCTCACTACGAATGGCTCGACGATGAAGGCTCTGAATTGAGTCTCCATGTTTTTGTTGAGAATGTGGGGCTTGGTAGCAATCAGGTCCACGATATAGTCCCTGTAAGGCTCGATACGTTCAGCGAGCTGATATGTGATAGTGGTGAAGATACGGCTTGGGTCGTTACAGTCGTTCGGTCGTGAAACAAATACAGAAACGACACGATCGCCTATAGATTCTGCAAAGGATTGCATGATGGCAGATTTACCGACCCCAGCTGGTCCACTAATCAGGAAAAGGGAATTCGTGCGGAAAATGTCGTTGAACCAGGCAAGGAGTAATTCGAGAATTGCTTCACGTGTACCAGGATGACACCTGGGAGCATATTGGCGCGAAGAATCATCATGGGCTGCACCAATAAGGATATACTTCAGAAGCAATCCCATAACTATGAACAAGACGAATCAGCGGGATTCTCGAATGGATGACATGGTGGCTCCTACTTCGGGGTATTTGACCTTCTCCGTTTATTTCCGTCGCGGTGAGATTGTTGATAATAAAGTGGTGAGCTCCGGATAAGAGGCTGCTTGAACCAGAAGAAGCTGCGACGACCGTGAGTTCCCTACCATCATGGAAGCGTGCATTGAAACACACCTTGAATGTCCGGAGAAGTCATGGCGGGACCTTCGGAATCAGATTGATAGACCATAATGGTAGTAGACGTAGAGTGAGAGGCTTGAACGGGGCCTGTGTTGACGATGAATCATAACTGTAGTTTGGAGCAAGAATGTGCATACGTATACCAGCGGTGGCCAGTACTGGCCTAGTGCCCAGGCTTCCAGACCTGTGATCAGCTACCGGATTGTCAACAGGCATCGGTTGAGACGACTTGAAGATTAACACAGTGAAGAAGAGCGCTACAGTGATACCCGAGGGCACAGATATTCAAGATCGCGTTCAGAAGACAGCTACAAGAATTGTACAGGTGAAGCGTTCGTGGGACACACCTTTGAGTGAAGGTTTTGTGTGCGGGAATTTGCGCGAGTGAGGTTGGGCTGCAAAGACGAAGCTGTGCTGGCCTCGTCCCTACAACGGGTATGAGAAATCTCACGAATTTGTAGAGATCAAACATTCTGTAATTTCTCATAGTATAGGTCCACTTCGGACTACAGTCTCTCACTCGAGCCGATACCTGCGCTATACGTACTCCGCAGCATCATGTCCGCTGACGGGACTAATAATTTTTTTTGTCACTCATCATAGCATACCGCGCGGCTTAGATACTTTGGAATACGTTGGCTAGGCCTACCCAAAATACAGGAATATACTCCCTTCGTATCTTCATGACACCTCGCCACATTTCTTTATCCCTTGAACGCCAATATCACACCGCTTTGACCAATATCCTAATTCACAATATCCCAAATAATATATCTATGCAACACACTACTACATCTGATTGAAACAAACTGACCGTTATCCGTATCTACTCCATTCTCCAGATATCAATCACACCTTTCCCGTTTTCATCAAACCCTCCCACAACAATCCGTTTTTCATCGACGATCAACGAATTGACTTTAATCATATTCTCGCATTGATGGTGCCACACCGCTTGATAAAGGACTTGACCAGCATTGTTACCATATATGAGATTATAATGCGTGATTGCACCTTTCAATGTCGAAACTGTCAGTCGCGTAGGACTGTGAAAAGCACTATATCGCACGTTATGATCCACGATAATAAGACAATCTGACAATTAGATAAAAAAATTCACTTACACAGCGACTATAGGTGCTTCAGCAACCGAAACGACCGATGCCTGTTCTAAATCCAAACCACCCCACTTTGATTTCTTCCTGCTTTTAGACGCAGAAGCCAGTTTTTCACCCCCGAAACCGAGCCAGAGTTTGCCATCTGCCGTACCTGCCGCAATGATCCCATTCGAGGCAATACATAACGACATGATAAAAGGTGGTGACATCGATACTTGTCCTTCTTGCGCAGACAAACTAGCTAGAAGTTTTATGAGGTGATTAATTGATATCACCGAAATTGAAAGACCATACTCAGATTCTGTCTTGATACAACTTCATCGCGTGCGACGTCTGTATGCAATAATGTAGCATCACAACCTCCACTAACAAGCTCTCTCGGACGTTCGGGGATCCATTCCACCGAACCACACATCTATTCCACATCAAAACAAACCAATAAGGATCAAAAAAAAAAGAAAGGAAGAAAAACAGATTCAACACGCACAATATCATGTTTAGTCTTCATCCTCACAACAGTCTTCAAAGACAAATCAACAACCCCAACCGATCCAGAATCCATCCCAAAAGCCAAATGCGTCTTCTCCCAATTCAACGCAAGCTATCCTAAGTCCGCTTCAGTCTTTTTCGCACCCAATTCCATTCTCGAAAACAAATAAAAAAGGACGTACATCTTGTATTTCATCATCTTCATCTGGTATCGCCATAATAGTCTCGAGCGCATCAGTATAACTTTGCACGAGTTTCGTTGTGTCCAATCTGAATCTGAGAATCTACGGAAATTGTAATTGACTATTGAGAGGATTTTTTTTTTTTTTCGCATGATCCGCACGCGCACACACCTGTTTTCCAGAAGCGATCCACGCGTCTCTAAATTCAGTCCCTGGTCTTTTCACGCAGACAATGGCAGATATCATTTCCCAGAGCCTTTAACCGCTCTGAGAACCTTGAACGAAGAGAGATCATACACACGCAGATCACCATTATCTATCCCCAAAGAAAGATTGTTTTGGTCAGTTGCGCACATAAAACAAAAAAAGAGTCATCAATACCTGAGCCGGCGTACAAATGGCCAGCATGTCCAAAAGCGAGTGCAGTAATTTGCCAATTATTCGGTGTTGTTAATGACTGAAAGAGAAAGAACGAAACTCCAGGATGCGAGAGTGGATTCGCGTCAGACATGATTGGACGTAAGTATCAACAACACCACCCAATAAATGATCAGTCATTACAAATGTGCACAAATGTACATATAAAGCAACTATAAAGTATCCCGAACAAAACCCAACGTCCCCAACGACGACGTTATCAACTCTAGTACTCTCCGACTCTCCTTCTTCTGCACCTCCTCCAACTCCTCCAGCCCCTCTCTAAGTTCCTCATTCGTAATCAATATATCTGCGTGAATATGTAAAAAGACATTCATCATCGTCTCAACAGCTTCAAAATCCCTATGCGTTGCAAGTCGTCTTCGAAGAGCACACATAAATGTTTTTAAACTCTGTATCGAGTTCAATGACCGTATCTCGAGATCTAGCGCCGCTGGTTGCAGCATTTTTGCGTGACTGAAGAATCTCTCATCTGAAAAACACATATTAATATCCCGTATTGGCACAACAGATTGAGATGCAACTGACAATCTCCTTCAGGCTCCGCCTCCGATAACAACGTATAAAATACACTTTCGGCACCGCCTGACACCTTATCCAACCTTTTGGTCGGCTTTTTCTCCTTTTGCGTATCCTTCTCTGTGGGTGCAAACCGCGTCTCGACTCCAGGTAGTGTTGGCAAGAAAAATGGTGCCTGTTCTATAGGTTTTGGAGGTTCTTTCGGCTTATTACGTTGTTGTATGACTTCGAGGTTCAGAAGTGTTTGCCACTTTGTTCGGGGTAGTAATGTCATCGTAATGAGTTCACCATCCAGCTGCGGTGGCGTAGAAAAAACGTCAGCTGGGGTATCATGCGCAGTAAGGGCTTCCAAAGCCTCCAGGGCTGTCGGAGCTAATAAGCATTATTATTTAGGATGTTCCGAAATCAAGCTCACCATCATCTTCAGCGGTGCCCTGCATAGATGGCAGGGATACATCTTGAATGTCCTCCTCTGCGATTCCCTGGAAAGAAACTTCCGCATACTGCGCACGATTCGCCCTAGCATGATCTTGTTAGAACGTTGTGCGCGGCTTTCTTTTCCTTGCTACAAACACGTACCATAGATAGACACCGACACTATCAACATGAGCAGTCGCCAAGAAATCGCCTGTAGGAGAAAACGAGATGCTGGTCGCAATACTCGACGTCTTGAAAGCATCAATCAGACGGCCAGTGGGTAGATCGAACGTCCTAATGATGGAGTCCAGCGATGTTGTTACCAACCACCGAGCATCAGCCGAAAAGGCCTGATCTCTGTCAGATTCAAGTATGCCCAGGATCTGAAACGTATGAACTGACCTTATCCAACACTCTTCCTCGAAAACCACTCAATTCCCTTACAACTCTCCGCGTTTCTATGTCCACCACCCGAATGACCATATCATCACATGTAATGGCTAACAAACCGCTGTCGCGATGTATTTCCATCGAGACTGCAGTCGACGGCAGCACCAGTATGTGCTCTAGTTTTGCCGTCTTGAAATCAAAGAACTGAGATGAAACAAACGTCAGAGAAAATATTGAGCAAGGCACGGGGGACTAACGTTGAGTGTCCCATCGAGGGTACTAGCAATCACGATCCGGTTCAAAGGGTCTGTTGCGAGACCAGTGATAACTCTATCTCGTTTTTGGGCTCCGTTTCGCAACCTCGCCAAAGCTTCCGGTGGACAAGGGCCAACATCATAAGATTTACGTTTGATCCCCGATTGCATATTCCACATGTGTATTAGTCCTGTTGAGGAGCCAGCCAGGCCAAAGTTACCGCAAGCGGTAACGCACACATCCTGCAAAGATATTAGAGAAGAAGCTACTATTTTTTTTGTATGATGCACCTTAATAGATCCAAGTGCATTACGCTCTTTACTTTTGCCCTTTGCTGACTCAGCAAAGCCAAGAGTATGCTTCCCGAGCCTCTTGTTCAACATCGTCCATGAGCGAGCAAATGTCTCGTCAGTGTGTGCAGTAAGTATATCATCCCAGTCCTTTGATCGCGTAGTCGAATAAGAGATGGAATTGATCGGGGGAAATTTGAGAGAAGCTATAGGTATTGAGAGAGAAGTCGCCTTTTTTGCTAAAGAACCTAAAGACATCGTCAATATGGCGGGCATACGGAATAGAGCAGCTAGAGGTTCACCTTGTGAGAGCTCGAATGATCTTGAATCCCTCACGACAGAAGTACATCTCAGGCTACGGTCCCTCGACGCCGTCAATAGTTGCTTTCCGTCATCGCTGTAGTAACGAATAAGATGAGGTGGAGCATGGTGACCTGAACGGAACTTGAGGAGCCTTGGAGCAGACGTTGGTGAGTCAAATAGCCATTGCTAGAGGTAATTTAGTAAGCGGATTCAGTAATGCTGGGGAAGACTCGCCTTTACGCTGTTGTCTTCGCCCGATGTCACCAGTACAGGCTGACCGGGAATCCATTCTACAGCAGTGATAGCACCGTCATGCGCTCCGCGAACCATATGTAACAGCCGACCGCCATTGTTGAGATCCCATAGTGCTATGTGCCCGGCGGACGAGGCAGAAGCAAGAATAGGGTGACCATCTAAAAAGTTTCTGAGCAGGGGTGTAGGCGCATGCACCGATTAAACGCACCACTTCTGAAGCCTAGGGCGCGGACACCACCTTCCATAAACATTCTCATTAAACGTGCGTCGAGTCGCACATCGTATACTGAAATTTCCCCGGAAGTAAACCCAATGCCGACAACATCAATAGCAGGTGACTGTACGAGGGCCGTTACAGCACTACCAAGAGCCAGAGCAGTGTCAGACGACTCGGGCATCGATGTAAGACTTTCCAAAGAAAATTTTTGGACGAGAGTTCTAAGCACAAGAGGGGTGAGTGTTGTGAAGGAGTATACTAACGATTCTGGAGACGCACTTTGTTTTGATATTCCACAATTGCATAGTACCTTGACTACTGGCAACCAGAACCTTGTTAACATAAGTTGCGGGATGTAGGATGGAGGTCGCAGTGAATCCACGATCGAAGTGAATGGATGTTTCGAGTTCTGGATGAGGATGTTGGAACGAGTATCAAGAATGAAGGACTGCACACATACCACCGTCGGCTGTGTCCCATACCAACATGTGTTCTCCATCTTCAGTCAATGCAAGGAGGGCGGAACCGAAAATTTGGATGAAGGAGATTGGAGTGTCGAGCGGGTTTGTCAATGTAGAAACCTAACGTCGATGAGTGGATTAGCAAGCTACAGTGGTTTGTATGACTGACTGGTTTCCCTCGAAGGTACTTGATTGCGTGGGGCCCAGTCGCGGCCCATACAGCGTCACCATCAAGAGCCAAGTTGGTTATTTGCTCCGGTGTATCTGGGCCTGTGGAAAAATCTTAGGCGTTTACGAGATATCAATGAAGTAGATACTGGCCTACGAAGAGCAAGGTCATTTTCCCGCCCTCCCAGAGAGCCCATGCCTTGCCCAGACAGGTGAGGATATGGACGCGAGGACCGTCGGTTGCGCCCTTGTAGGATCTCGTCTGGAGCACGAACGGCACATGGTTTGTGATGAGTCCGAGGGCGCGAAAGGGGGCGAAAAGGCGGGGCTTTGGTGCTGCAGAGAGGGCGTCCGTGCGCAGACGTTTGCGCGGCGGCGGGCTCGCAGCGTCGACCTCCATCGCAAAAATTCAGAAAAAGCGGCGACACTTATCGCGGCGATGATCACGTGAGCAGACAGGTGCACCCGAGTCTGTGCTTGCTGGACCCGCTGCCCATGGACTCTGCATTCACGACTCAGACCCTCCTCTGGGCGTCGCTGCTCGTGGCGCTGCTCTGTGTGGCAGGTACGTCTTCTTCGCCGCTCTCCTTTGTGCCCCGACTCAGGCCTCGCATCAGTCGCATTCTTCGTCAACAGAAGAACTTCCCGCTCGAAGGGAACTGACCTCATCCTGGTCGGTGCACCCGATGCCGGCAAAACAGCCCTCTTGACCGCCGTACGTTTAGCAGCTTTATGCGGGACTCGTTACCTGATATCTATTGCAGCTTGTCTACAACCAAAGTCTGCCGTCCCTGACATCAATGCAGACCAACTCTTCAGTCTACTCCCTCTCGCCTAACAAAGCCTTTCGGGTGATTGATATTCCTGGCCATCCTCGTATCAGAACACAAGTTCAAGAGCATTTCCCGAGCGCAAAAGCCATCGCATTCGTGGTCGATGCGAGTACCATTTCGCGGAATGGAGCGGCGGTCGCAGAGTGTGTTCCTCTCATCTCAGTAAATTCTTATGATGTATTCATTTTGTTTCTAGACACCTTCACACTATCCTCCATGCAATTACATCGCTCCCGCCTTCGCAGCCCCTTCCCTCCCTGCTAATAGTAGCGCACAAGGCCGACTTGTTAAAGGCCGGCTCTTCAGTCAACCCGAACGAATCGCTCGCTATCACTCGAGTAAAAACTATTCTCGAACGTGAACTCGAGAAGCGAAGAGCATCCCAAAGCGGAGGTGTCGGCATCGAGGGACTGGGAGCGGAAGATGAGAAAACTGAGATGGGTGGTTTGGACTGCGGAAACGGAACAAACGCCTTCAAGTTCGACGATTGGGAAGGTGGCGAGATTACTTTCGTCAGCAGCTTTGTTCGCCCCGCAAAATTCAATAGCGATGACGAAAAGTTGGATGTGGATGACGGCCTATCGGACCTGCGCAATTGGCTGGCAGACAACATGTAATTCATTTGACCCTGTGGGGACACTTCGTACTCCCTCTGCTCCATCGTTGAACACGCCTTGCTTCTGATAACATGGCTACCAAACCTGGGCGATGTCTATAACCGCTATACGCATGTATAATTTAATCTACTTATCTTCAGTGTCTCTCCCCAACTATTGTGGTCCATACTGAACTGTATCTCTACGAGTTATTCGTTCTACACTCGTCTTCTACGGTGCCTAAGGTGTTTTCACCTCTACTAACGTCGGTTTGAATGCATGAATATATTCACCTTCCAGTCAGTTGACTTTGACGATGTAGATAAATAAAGAATCAAATTGATAAAAGTCAGATTCGAGTAGATACATGGAAACAGTCCCGGTAAGCAAGACACAGACAGCAATCAAGATACGTTAAAATAGAATAACGATAACAAGTGGTCCAAATTCCACAGTCCATCCTCACCACCTACAAAATGCGTATAGGCTTCCTTTGCAACTTCCGAATCAACTGATCCATAGATTCGACATTCAAACTAATCTTCCTATCCTGCCGTTTCGCCTTTGCTTCTTCAGCCTTCAACAACCTCTTTCGACGAGCAAGAACAAAAGGACAATCAACCTCAACTATATCCCTCACATAGTCATCCTCCATCATCGATTTAACCGCCGCCTCAAGTTCAAGAGAGATATACGGCCTGATAGCAACGACTATCTCCATGATCTCCCTCTGACAAATTCCGAAAATCAAATGTAACTTGTTCCAACAGGGTAATTGTTTTCCGTGTGCGTTGATGAGGATGTTTTTGTAAGTTGCGAGTGCGAGATAAAATGCGCCGACGAAAATGTGACGGTCGCTCCAACGGGATTTAGAGAATGGGGTACGGGTGACTGCTCGGGAGAGGATATGTGAGAATCTGGATGGGGAGGAAAGAGTATCTTCGGAGTGATCATCGTCATGAGGGGTTCTGCATTGACACGGTTGGGAGATGGAGATGAGGAGGTAGCTGGCGGCGTAGGGTACGATTTCTGGGACTTCGCAGTAATGGATCGAATGGGCGATGTAGATGTCGAGAGGTTCTGGTGGAGGAAGTGAAGGGACTGGATAACGGAAAGGGTAGCAGTGGAGGCTTGGACTGAGAGAGATGTATCTTGCGAATGCCTCTGCTACGAGTTTGTGGCCCAAGTATTCGTCGCCACTTACACAATCTACAAAATGCGTTTCAGCCATTGAATTGCTAGAGAAGACGACTCGTACGGAATTTGTCACTTGGTGGGCACATGTTGGGCTCCGGACGAAAATTTTAATGATATGGTGATAAAGTACAACCGTGGTGGTGGTTCTACTTTAAGAGAGGTTCCACTTTTTGAAGTGTTTTTATGTTGAGAGTAAAAAAAGGGGAAGTTGGTTTCACTTCAGCATCAAAGAAGCTGTATATTGACGACATTTTATGCTGAAGTCTCTCAGGTTATTGAGCTATAGTAGGTTCCGCGAAGCGTGGTATGGTGGAAGGGGTAAAAAGAACCGATGATCCATTTCTAAGTTCTGGTTTCAGTTGGGCCACCAAAAAGAGGTCTACGTACGTGGGTATATAACGTACATTTATTCAAAAATATTAAGTTTAAAAGTACGTGCGTTAGGGTGGAAGCGCACGTAATGTGGAAGTGGAAGTGGTTGAGGCTATGATTCTATTAATAGATATACAAGCAAAAGCTAAATATAACCATTAAGCTGCTAATGACGTAAATCATTATAAGTGATTCACATTTTGACGGGTCAAAGGCTGAGACACAAAGTCTTCAGTTACTCTATGCATGTGTGTTTCAGTAGCGGCCATCAAGTGACAACTTATTACCACTGTATCTAGTCCATCGAGCATTGCATCTGTCCTAACCTTCTGACGGTAGACGAGAGCGACCTACCAACGTATCTTCTCACTCTCGAATTCTCTTATATTAGTCCACAACTCAATATAGTGATGTTGATGATTTCCTGCGCTTTGATAGGCGACGTGCGACGTCTCCCCTACATCACCATTCTACTCCGATAATGATCTTCGAGCGATAATAACACTTATTAACTACTATAAACAATCATACTCAGACTTTGATACTTCTCAAGCTTGAATTTTGCCTAACTAAACATACTTCATTGATAGTACCGCTAAAAACCTGATTATTGCGGGTAGAATATAGTGTCCATATTGTGTAGATAAAACAAAACAAGTCCAAGTCCAGTAAGTAGCATAGACGAAGATAAAAACAAATCAAGGATAATAGTACGAGTCTGCAGATCCAGTATTAGGCCCACAATCTACCGACCATTGTGACTCTGGGCTCTCAACGGGCGTAGCCTTTTCTCTCGGCTTCCAAAACGAACTGATAGATCTTTTCAAACCTACACCTTTTTTCCGACTCTTCTCACTCTCGTGCTCAGTCCCCGACAACCGCCTTTGACGAGCCAGAGCAAAAGGACAATCAAATTCGGATACATTGATCACGAATTTGTTGTACAACATAGAATTGATTGCCATTCGAAGCTCGTAGCTGACGCAATGCTTGAATGCTGTTGATACCTCTCCAATTTCTTCTTCCTCGACATCGCATACCAAAATCATGTTCCCGTAAGGCAGCTCTTTATGGTGCTCCTCGTAAAAAACGGGCCTGTACGCCAAAATTGCGAGGTAGAACGCGCCGATGAAGATGTGTCTCTCGGTCCAGTGAGATTTTGCTACGCGAGAGAAGGGGGTACGGGTTACGGCCCGGGAGAAGATGTGTGACAGTTTGGATGGGGAGGAAGAATCGTAATTTAATTTATTCTCGTCGTGAGGGACTTTGCATTGGCAGGTTTGGGAGATGGAGGCGAGAAGGTAGAGGGCAGCGTAGGGTACAATATCTGGGACCTTGGCAGCGTGAATAATGCGAGCGATGTACAAGTCGAGCGGGACCTTTGGTTTAGGAGAAAGGCTTGCATGGTGGGACGATTGGCGGTGAAGAACAGGGCTATTGACGATGTAGTTTGCGAATGTCTGGGAGACGAGTCGATGGCCTGAATATTTGTCGGAACGCTTGGGGCCTAGAAGCATTCTGAGTGCTCGGAACGTCAGGGAAGGGGGCACTTACGAAAGGTATCATATGGGCAGCACATTTTGCAATTCCAGATAAGCTATTCGAGATGGTGGTAGACTTTCAGAACGGCTCCACGGCATTGAATGTTTACATTCAATGAACGGAAAGGAGATTTGGGTGTTTTGTTTCGTTTCAAATGAGAGACACCTAGCGTGTACTTGCAAATTGACGGTACTTCAAGCTCGAAGGTGCAGCACAGTACTTTGACACAAGTATTGTCAGACGTACATAGCGGCAAACAGTCTGGAGGCCGGTGGTGCTGGTCTGATCGAGAATCTGGTTGCCGCTTGCGATTATTAAACAAGAGTGAAGTACGGAGGTAGAGAGAGAAAATCAGTCCACCACTTCAAACAGTAATGCTAGTCTGAGGATGCTTCGGGAGCGGCAGGTCCATCTCGAAAGGAGAAACAGTTGCTCTAGAGGTCTTGACAGAAGCACCTGTATTTTCGCTCAAAGTACCAGTGGTCCAGTAGAAGACTTGTCGCCGCTGATAGAAGAAGGTAAGGCCAGGCCAAAGTGTGAGATGCTTGATGACTTTAAGTGTAGGGGATGACTGACCAACATCAACTCAGCGGGATGCAATTGCAGGCCAATGGCCATAGTCGTTTGTAGTCACGTGCGATCAAACATTTTCTGCAGATCTGGGATCTCGTTGCGAAATTCGAATCGACATGGCGCCTCGCTCACTCCCTCCCGCGAAAAAACGCAAGGTCGAGCATGACCCTGCGGCAGAGGAACGGGTAAAATCTTTAGAGGCCGCTCTACTTGATTCTCTCAGCAAAAACCAATCTCTCAACACCCTCGCTGACCTCCTGGATATTGTCCAATCGATTCGGGATGCACAATCAACTTCCAAGGCTGTATATGCCGCCTACCGCGTCTTCGTCGTGACAATAATGAACGGGAAACTCAGTCTAGGAGGAGATGAAAGCGCACGATTAGTCAAGTCCTGGCTTTTGACACAGCTGAATACATATGTTGAGTTCCTTACCGGCCTTTTGAAGGACGAAGAGAAGACGCTCAGGGTTAGTAGATTATCCCTATCTCTCGTACTTGCATCTCACACGAATTATTCCCGGCCAGATTTCTGCCCTTCAAATCTTATTTTCTCTCCAGAAGCATCTCTCTACGGCGTACTCAACATCGTCTACATCTTCTAATCCCCACCCTCAATTCCACCTATCACATTTCCGCAAGATTGTTTCCGCTCTTTTGACATGCCCGCCATCCCCACGCTCCGGTTCTAATGCAGCTAGCGACCAATTACTCGATTTCGATGTCGCGAATCTTTTTTATGAAACTTGGTTTAGCGTACATGATGATATTCGTTGGTATTTCCTTCGCGAGTCTGCGTAGGTCCATTCCAGTTTGGTGGCGAATCCTGTCTGATAGTGTCAATCGATACAGGACCCTCCTCAACAAACATTCGAATCACCCAACACTTCATCTCAATCTCCTTTCCATCCTCGAACGTCTCACGACGTTTCCTACTGAACCAGCCGAGCTCAATGCGTGGTGGGTTGAGGAAATGGGTAGCCCTCCACCAAAGCGTAACAAATCAAAATCTAACGGAGATGCTCACGATGTGGAGGTTGAAGAGTCAAAGAAGCAAGATAAAAAAGACGGGGATAGGGACAGCGATGAGGACGATGACGATGATTGGCGGAAATTTTTCGAGGAAGAACCTGCAGCACCTGAGACTCTGAAAGCTAAGACCCCTAGCATACGTTTGCATCAAATGACAATACATCAATCACTACACTCCCTCGCTTCACATCGCGCCGTGTTTACTAGGACGTGGTTGCTTCTCCTATCATACTTACCCAAGTCCAAAGGTGCGGAAAAGCTGGCTGTTCGCGTCCTCAATATCATGCATCGTGGTATATTACCGCATCTTACTCGCCCAGTCCTGGTCATGGATTGGGTGAGCGCATGCGTTGACTATGGTATGTAGATATCACCAGTCATCTGATATATGATACTGAGTTCTGTAAAGGAGGCGCCGTTGGCTTATTAGCTTTGAATGCGCTTTTTATTTTGATGAAGGATTATAATCTGTAGGTGGATTGCTTCGCTATATAACCCTATTTAACACTTTCGCCCTTGTGCCCAGGGATTATCCGTCCTTCTATACGCGACTTTATGCATTCTTGGACAGTGACGTCCTCCACCTCAAGCATCGTGCACGCTTCTTCCGACTAACTGAATTGTTCCTCAGCTCAACGTACGTTATCTATCAGGCATTTTTCGTTTCTAACATCACGTTTTATCTCTAGACATCTTCCTGCAACCCTCCTCGCCTCGTTCATCAAACGTCTTTCGCGGTTGTCGCTGAATGCTCCCCCTGCTGCCATAGTGATGATTATCCCATTTACCTATAACATTCTCAAAAAACACCCAGCCTTGATGGTTATGGTCCACAATAACAATGTGGAGGATGAATATACTGGTGAGTTATCAAGATATGTTGATCCTCTATAACTTAATACTTGTTTACTGTTCGATAGACCCGTATTTACCAGCTGAACCTAACCCGACACAAACGCGTGCCTTGGATAGTTCTTTGTGGGAACTCGTATCCCACAGATCACATTATCATGCCACTGTGTCTACCCTATGTAAAATCTTCGCGGAACCCTTTACTAAACCGAATTACCCTCTGGAAGATTTTTTGGACCACACCTATGCAACGGTGAGCATGCTTCAACGTTGCATACTTCCTAGTATTCATTATACCAATTTGCCGCGCGCGTTTAGCTCTTTGATACTGATGCCAATAGGAAAATCAAAAAAGAACCCGCATTTGCGATGGATTTGCCGAAAGGTTTTATTCCATTTCCTGCAAGTAATTCATCAATATCTCTGGAAGAGGGGGCCGATGAAGAAGAAATTGAGTTCCAACAACGGCTTGACGTTGTTGGTCAATTATGGAGCTTCTCGTAAAGTATCTGTATCGATGCGGGGACCTCCTTCCAGATGCATCTACAAAAAGCATGGTGTAAAAACAATTACTTAATTTTAAAAGGATAGATGTTAAGTGGGCACGAGCTCGATATAATGCTTATCTTTCCAATTTCTCAGTATTCGAAAAAAACCTTGTTTTGAAAGCCATATCAGCGAACGAACATGGATGTTTGCCTTTCGATGTCATTATGTATATATCATGCAAATTAATACAACCTTTATGAGGTCATAATTAGCCCCTGTGTGTGTGTCGGCATGTTGTATTGACTACTTGTGTAGCAACTGTGCATCGATCGCTGTCTTCGTCAAGGCTTCTGGTCCATCTCGAATTTCGATGACTTTAGATACATCAGACTGGAGGTAATAGGGTATCCGATCATTAACTTGTGGAGGGGAGGACCGAGCAAAACATACTATTTTCTGAAAGTCAAGAAGGGCACTAGCATGTAATGTCAGTAGGCCGGTCTCTGAGGATGTGGGCGACCAATTGAGGAGGACGAGTGGATAGGATTTCCGTCCATCGGGATGGTCGAGTTCATGAGAGATGACCACATATCGAGGAGAATTTTCGGGTAATTCTATTCAAAAGATTAGCTGATTTACCGCTCTGTCATGCACGACAGACTTGATACCTTCGGCAAGCTCTTCAATTGAAATGTCGTCAAATTGTTCAACCTCTTCCATGATAAGCTTGGCCTTGTTGATCTTGATAACAATTGCAGCGCTCCCTTTGCTACGTTTCGCGAACCTAAACTTGCGGAGGGAGTCTTTGATGTCCTGTGGTATGTCTACGGTGTGTGACTGTCGCGTGGTGCATTGGCAGGAGCGGCTGGGAGTAGGCTGAGAGCGGACTGACCATTGTGATAATGATGTGATAATGAAAAGGATAAGATAAGCGTGTTGACTAACTGAATGCGTAATGAGTAATCCAAATTCGTATAGAACACACACCCATGTCCCTGAACTGTCAGCTATCATAATCCTCCCTCTCACTTACAACAACCCAGGCGTTTTTAATGCCTGCATCGTCTAGTTCGTCCCGTGAGCCCATTTCTAGGCATCACAACTCGGACAGCACCATGGTCGATCGCGCGAACGCGGACGAAGCCGAGGAACCCATATACGAGGAAACTGCTGAGCTGCACCACCAGCGCGGCCATTCTGGGCGGAGAGCATCAGACGATACCATTGTAGGAGATGAGACCGATGAAGAGGAAGCGGCTAAATTGAGGAGGCTCCCCTGGTGGAAGCGGCCTTCTCCTTGGTGGTAGGTACTAGCCTTTCTCGTTGCCGAAGACTTTCACGCGCTTGCCTTCTAGGTTATTATGTGCGCTGCCATTCACGGCTATGGCCATGACGTCGTTACTTGCACCTCGTATCGAAGTATATACAATTCTCATATGCCGACAAATGAGACCCGATATTTACTATGAGGAATCATCAACTAGTCCCGCCCTTCTACCGCCCCCAGGATCAACGCCAACACGCTCCCAGCTGTGTGCCTCCGACCCGGTCATACAGGCTGGGGTTTCTAAACTTGCAGCTCGTATGTCTTCTCTTCGCACTGTCATCATCCTGCTAACAACTTTGCCCAGTGATGACTACATCCATGGGTATCCTCAGCTGCCTATCCACGGGCTGGTGGGGTGCTGTGAGAGTACTTCCTGCTGCCTCATTGCTGTGGTTAATTTGGGAGCTAGTTCTCGGACCGCTACGGCCGCTGTCGTGTGATGGGGATTTCTGTCATCGGCTTGTTGTTGACGGATCTCAACTTTATTTTTATCGTTTCCCTTACGGATGCATTCCCAAGAGCCTATTGGTTTCTCCTACTGGGTCCCATCGTGGAAGGTTCCCTCGGAGGTAATTCTCAACCAGCCACCATCAGGATGTGTGTATTTACGGTCTTGCAGGCTACACGAGTGGAGTCGCTGCCATTCATGCATATCAAGCTGACGTTGTTGACGAACACAGCAGGTATGTTTCGGGAGATTTTTACGCTATCTACTTCTAACACCTGTTCAGATCACGCTTTTTCTCCCTCGGCCTTGGCTTAATGTTCGTCGGGATGGCTGTAGGACCAACTCTAGCCTCCTTCGTGATTCGATCCACTGGACAGTTGATGCTCATTTTCTACATTGCTACAGGACTGCACTTCCTATATGCGTTCCTTGTTTGGTTCATTTTACCAGAATCACTGAGCTTGTCTCACCGACTGCGAGCTAGAGAAAAGTACGCGCAGGAACTACGCACAGGTACATCTGAGGGTAGCGGCCCTTCCAGTATTCGAACCCTCAAGATGATCAAAAGACTGTTCGCCTTCCTCGCCCCGCTCAACATCTTCATACCCGAGACGAGGGAGATCAACAATAACCCTCTCAAAAGAAGGAGGGACTGGAACTTGACCTTCTTGGGCATTGCATATTTCTTGATGACCTCCATGATAGTTCGTTATTCCGCGTTTTATCCCAGTGCTATTATAATGACACCGCTATACCAGGGCATTTCAACGTATATATTTCAATATGCCGCTTTGACGTTTGGGTGGACCTCGGAGAATGTAAGTTCTTGTTATCGAGCCCTTGTGTGCCCTTCAACGTGAACAAAGCTAGGATACTGGTTGAGCTTGGTCAGTGGCACAAGGGCCGCCGTCTTGACTGTTGTTATACCTCGTGAGTATATGATATAGGTTTCCTGGACCAGACAATGATAAGAGGATACAGTGGCAATTAAAATTTTCAAGCCAAAGCCAAAAGTTATAGAAATACCCACAGAAACCGTGCCTCTGTTGTTATCAAATCAGAATCCTTCCAAAAAGAAAGAAATCCATTCTCCCGCTTTTGACCTTGGTTTGGCCAGGATCTCGCTCGTCATTGAAGTGGTTGGTTTCACATGCGTAGGGTTGGCACTAACTCCCTTCGCGTTCACCGTAGCTGGAATGTTAGGGTCTATGGGTGTCGGTTTTTCCCCAGCGAACCAAGCCGTGGCATTAGCTCTATATACCAAGCGCGGAGGTCTGGAAACGGGAAGACTTTTTGGAGCCCTTAGTGTCTTGCAATCTCTTGGGTGAGTTACGAGCGAATCAATCAAATCTTTCTTGATCTGTTGATATATGTTTTCACAGCTCGCAAATACTGGGGCCTTCCATTTATGCCTTCATTTACGTGAATACTGTCGCGACATACCCGAGAGCCATATTCTTCGCAGCCGTCAGCGTGGTAGCCGCGTCGGCGGTACTTCTTGCCTTTGTTCGTCTGCCGAAAGAAAGCCATTTTGCGCATACCACCGTGATCACTGAGGAGCCTGACAGATCAACTGGGCGCGGTACTAGAAACGTTCTAGCTGGCGCTGATGAAGCGGCTTGATGTTCCTCGTGGTTCGCCGTGTTTCATATTTTTGTAAATTTATTGCCCAATGGGGGTCGGATGGAACCGTCTGATTCTTCAAGACTATGAGACAGTATCATTTGATTTTTTTTGTTTCCTGTCGCGCCTTCGTAATGGCCGAAAAAATAGCACCTAGAAGCACAGGTATCTGTCAGGAAATTAATGCTACTCCAGTTTCTCGGTTTCCCTAATGCATGTTCAGTTGCCGATGCCGAGTCCCCCAAAAGGTAATCTCTGATGAACCCTTCCTAGCATTTAAATTGCCCGCCTACTGAAGCCGAGAAGCTCATGGTTATTTATATCGTCTATAGGCCAGAAATCAAGAAGGGAGGTGACGTCTGGTGCAAGTGTTACTTTGGAGCGTATTTGGAGCACAGGCGGAACATCAAATTCTCCTACTAAAACTCCAGGCGGTGAGATCGGAGCTAGGAAACGTCGTACGCGGACGCGCCGTGCTCCACAAAATTCGTCTTTTTTGATGCTCCGTCTCTAATAGTCCACACTTTAGTCTCGAACTAATAATATGTTCGCTGCTAAGATATCGGCCGCGATGAAACATCCCTACCAACGCGAACAGGTATAAGAGGTGGACCTCATATTCACATTCTATATCGTTCTTTCCCTCATTTGAACGAGAAGGATACATCGCCTGCTTTTGTGTTTCGCGTCGCAACCAAGATGATTCTGACAGCCAATATCATTTTCTCTCTTGCTTTTCTCTCTTTTGCCTTTGCGGCCAACAATTTCGCGGGCATAACAGCCTCTAATTCAATTGGGGGAAAGGCTCCATACACCTGCCGTACTCAAGCTGATGTGGGTGGTTTTCGGTACACCATTTCTTCAAACCGTTCACTGATAAACGATCCATTACATGTATAGTGGAACAATCTTGCCAACAAGGCAAAGTCCGCCGGATTTAAGGAAATCAGGATCCTTGACTTTGACTGTTCGGCGTTGACCTTTGCTTCCAAAGCTGCTGCTTCAGCGGGTATGCAAGTACTTGCCGGAATTTACTTCGATGTGAATATTCTATTTTCCAATTATTTCTCCAGTGTATACTTAACCGTGTTTCCCTTAGGGCGCCGTTTCTGCTGCAAACGGCAAGATCGAGTGAGTCGCACTGCTCATTCTTTGTTTGTGATTGGTTTAATGTATGATCAATAGTGACGAGGTTCGCCAATTCCAGAGCGCTGTCAAACAATTCGGTGCCAATCGTTATGTCGGGCTTTCTATTGGCAATGAGGTAGCATTTTCGTTGCTCTGAACACGTTGGCCTCTGACTGATCTTGAACCTAGAACACGGACGATCCTAACAACATCATAAACAAAGTCAATCAAGTTAGAAGTAGGTGGAATTCTTACCTCAATCTGGTCTAGAGATTAATCATCTCCTGCTCCTAGATACTCTGAGATCTGCAGGGATCAATACTCCAGTGTCGACTGTTCACACATGGGTGAAGATTCGTGACGCCAAGGTACTCTGCAATGGAGATTTCGTAGGTGCTAATGCACAGTAAGTACTCCTTTAACTCGTAGTTGTTCCGCATTCACATGATGGGTGATGAATAGCGCGTTCTACGATGGTAACACCGCTGCGGCGAACGCTGGCAACTTCTTGACCCAAACTGTAATTCCTGCCCTTCGAACTGCATGCGGTAACAAGAAAATCATGATCACCGAGTACGTAAATCTATTTCAAGTACATTTTGCACGATCAAACTCCCTGCGCCATAGAACTGGTTGGCCTTCTCGCGGAAACTCTAACGGTGCCGCTGTCGCCTCGGTGGCCAATGAGCGTACTGCACTCGCTAAATTGAATTGCGCGAGTGCCAAGAGTCCCGCGGTCTCGGTCTTCGCTTTCGAGTATGATGACCAAACTTGGAAGAGCAATGGTAATGAACAGAGTTTCGGTATCTTCCCCAAGTTCAACAATGGAGATATATTCCCAGCTTGTTGAAGCGCTTGTACTTCTACCGTAGCTACTGATAGAATGTGCTGGGTAGTGCATTATATTAGTATCGTCTTAATACCGGAATTGCACTGGTCGAGTTGAAACTGCATCGAGTCCAGAGCTTTACAACTCTATCATTTGACTATCACCCTACTTTGAGCCCAGTGCTATTTCGGTGGATTTTTGTGTTCACCTGATCTGGCCTAAAGAGCTGCCTGACTCTCCGGGTTTTCCGGTCTGAACCTACCATTACGAGGACCAGATATTGATCATACCGCCGGCTCCTTGCGACCCTCTCTTTTTTCAGGGTATGCCATTTGTCTTGGCATACAATTCGTATACCAGAAAAACGTAAAGCCCAGGGAGCTGAATTATAGTGCTCGCCGGACTTATATACTATTTATAGTTTCATGTTATTAATAAGTGGCTTTGAAATTTGAATTTAACCTTTACCTCAAATTGAGTCCACTATTTCCTTCGCAATAATCATTCTATCTTCCAACCCTGATATCACTGGAGCAAAAACTCGTTTCCTCTCTACTCCAGTTATACCTGTGGCATCATTCCCCCGTATTGAACGATGCAACTCACGGGCATTTTCCGCCTTCCCGCAAACTGCGAATTCATCTTAGTTCATTGTCACCAACTGCGACATAGCTCACATCAAAGTTATTTTGATTTGACCTGGGGCCGATAACAAATGTTGGACATCTTAGGTTGCTTTGATCAAACTATACTATGCCCATGTGGACGACACCCTGAACAATGATCCAAGAAATCAAGAGACCCTTTGCCTGCCGAGCTTTATCCTCTCAGCTAAATCATACAATCGGTGTCAAGCACTACATCAAACACTTTTCAGCTCATTTATAGCGTGATTGTGGCTAGATTTTGGTATGTGTGGGAAGGTTTCCTTGACAATAACCACGAGTGGAAGATATCCTCTTTTCTCAGCCATACTCGCGCTTTAGACGATTACTTAAAGGTATTCTAGCCTCGTTCCAGGCTTGGATTTTCCAAAAGGGAGACGGTATGAGTTCGCTATTTTAACTCACATCGCCAACAATCTATAAAAGCTGTCGAGACGTAAGTCTTCTTTTGTTCTGATATTCATTTGTTTCCCTTGATACGCGCTTCTTCGTACCATATGATTCTGTTGGGAATAGTCCTTCGTTTGCTGATGGTAAGTCTCTCTTTTTGTGAGCCTCTGGACTTTCTTTCGTCTTCGCGATGATATCGGAACTGCCAGGAAAGGTTGCACGCGGACGGACCGAGTCCTTCACACAAAATTTTATTCGATGCTTCTTCTTTAATGTTCATTCCTTAGCCTCGAGCTAATAATAAGCTCGTTGCTTTAACATCGGACCGTGATGAAACTTCTTCCACGACATGAAAGGTATAAGAAGGGGGTTTCATATTCATGTTCTATATCCCTCTCTCCCTCTTTTGTGTGAGAAGGATAAATCACCACCTGCTTTCGTGTTTTTACGTCGTGTCAAACATGATCCTGGCAACCAATATCATTTTCTCTCTTGCTTTTCTCTCTTTTGCCTTTGCAGCCAACAGTTTCACGGGCATAACAGCCTCTAATGCAATTGGGGGAAAGGCTCCATATACATGCCGTACTCAGGCTGATGTTAGTGGTTCCTTGGTCTATAATTTCTTCGAGGTGCTTGCTGATAAACGATTGTTCCCGTCGCAATAGTGGAACAGCCTTGCCAACAATGCGAAGGCCGCTGGATTCAAGGCCATCAGAATCCTTGGTTTTGATTGTTCAGCACTGACTTTTGCTTCCAATGCTGCGGCTTCAGCAGGTTTGCAAGTACTTGCCGGGATTTTTTTCGATGTGATTACTTTATATTAACTCGGAAGTCCTTATATGCGATACTCAACTGCATTTCTTAGGGCACCGTCGCTGCTGCAAATAGTCAGATCGAGTGAGTTGCTTTGATAAGTTTCTGAAATGTGATGGGTTTACTGAACGATTGATAGCAATGATGTTAACACTTTCCAGAGTGCTGTCAGACAATTCGGCGCTGGTCGTTATATGGGGCTTTCAATTGGCAACGAGGTAAGTCTTTTGATTTGGACGGGTGCAATTGGTTCACACATCGTTTTCAATACAGAATACGGATAACCCTAACAATATCATGAATAAAGTCAGCCAAGTTAGAAGTAGGTCGCCTTCTTGGTTCGATCAGGTATATGAAATAACGAACTTCTGCACTTAGATACTCTGAGATCTGCAGGGATCAATACCCCGGTTTCGACTGTCCATACTTGGGTGGCAATTCGTAGCGCTCCAGTATTCTGTAACGGCGATTTCGTAGGCGCTAATGCTCAGTAAGTAATTATGAGCTCGAAGCCCAGTTGTTCTGCATCATATGTACTAATCTGTCGAACAGTGCCTTCTATGATGGTAACACAGTTGCGGCGAACGCTGGCAACTTTTTGACCCAGACTGTAATCCCTGCTCTTCGAAGTGCATGTGGCAGTTCCAAGAAAATTATGATCACAGAGTGCGTAAATATAGCTCATACCCATTTTTGTACACGATCAAACTTTCTGCACGATAGAACTGGCTGGCCTTCTCGTGGGGGTTCCATTGGTGCTGCTGTTGCCTCGTTAGACAATGAGCGTACGGCGATCGCGAGATTGAACTGCGCCAGTGCCAGTAGTCCTGCGGTCTCG
The DNA here is from genome assembly GCA_029719445.1 of Agaricus blazei. NCBI lineage: Eukaryota > Fungi > Basidiomycota > Agaricomycetes > Agaricales > Agaricaceae > Agaricus > Agaricus blazei. The sequence goes on along the minus strand of SSNC01000002.1, from coordinate 1,922,791 downwards.
GTCTTTGCTTTCGAATATGATGACCAAACCTGGAAGAGTAATGGTAACGAACAAAGTTTCGGTATCTTCCCTAAATTCAACAATGGAGATATATTCCCTGCTTGTTAAAGTGCTCGTATTGTCGACTGTAGTTACTGGTAGAAATGTGCCGGGTAGTGCATTATATTAGTACCGTTTTAGTACCGGAATGAGTTGTACTAGTAGGCCCAAAACTGCATCGAGTCAGTAGCTTTACAATTCTATCATTTGCTTACCAATCCATTTCATGGCGCAAGAAAGGATGTGAGGCCAGCCCTCGAGGACTCATATTATAGTTGCCTAGTGGCTTTCCTCTCTATGACGCGTCTCTTATGCAAAGGTCGTTTGTTGTCTACGTCGAAACTTGTACTTTCTATCTCGCTCGCCTCCGCACCGCTATGAAAGTAGTTTTTGTGTTGATTACCTTTAGACGTTGTTTGGTGGAAGTTTGGGCGAGTAGAGGAGGCGTGGCAAGTGTCGATGCTCTCCTCTGGTTCTTTTCCTTCATTATCATATCAATCGTGGTGTACTCGAGCGGCGGAAGAGTCAAGGGTTAGGTAGCTTATCAGGTAAAAGCCATCCGTCCGAGTCGCGCTAAGTCACTTACACGTGATCCTTTGGTACTGTTAGGTGTATCTATTTATAGTCTTATGGTTACTCTCCATCTCGAAGTCATTTACATTGTTTCCTTCGCATTTGCCGATTCAATCCTCAAGCTCCGGGGACGAACCACTGTCAAGATGTTGCATTTCCCGGAAGGCTTTGTCTACCACCGACTTTTATTCTACCCCTGGAGTCCTTGACATTCAACGTCGAGTGCTGCCCGGGCCATCTACTTAAGTCGAACAAAAATGGCTCTTCGATCACGCGAGCACCACCTGTCTTCTAACTATTTACCGTCTCTTTTGAAGTACTATGTGAAGCCCCTTCATGGTCGAGCATCGTCGATTTACGAAGTTCAGTGATGTCTCATTCATATGAAGCAAGACATTGAAATCTCCTTTCCAATGGCCAAAAAAACTTGTAGTATTTGTGGAGTAATCTTCCAAAATCCAACCACCATCTCGAATATACTTAAAAATCTGAAATTTCAAAAATGTGCTGTCCTTGGGAAAATTATCGTAAGTAGTTCTTATCCTCCAACTCTTTCAATCACTCAAAAAACCACCAACGAGACTACGCACGCTCCGACAAATACTTAGGCCATCGACCCGTATCTCAAGCATTCGCAAACTACATCACCCGCAGTCCTATCCTGCACCACCACTCCTCCCGCCATCCAAGAATTTCACCTCTCCCAACAAAGCCTCTCGATTTATACATCGCCCACGTAATCCACGCCTCCAAAGTTCCAGATATCGTACCCTACACCGCACTCTACCTCCTCGCCTCCCTCTCTCAACCCTGCTCCTGCAGAACACCCAACACCAACACCAAATCCACATACACCCTCCACCCCCCATCCAAACTCTCCCACACCCTTTCCCGACTAACAACCCGCACCCCCTTCACCCACATATCTAAATCCCACTGGGACGAACGCCATTTCTTCATGGGAGCATTCTACCTCACAATCTTGGCTTTCAAACCTGTGTTTTACCGAGACCACCGTAAAGAGTTGCCACCATATCAAAAAATGATGAGTGTTTGTGAGATTTCGGATGAAGACGTTGGGGAGGTATCCACGGCTTTCAAGAAATGCATCAATTCCGAACTTCAAAACACGATCAACGCGATGTTATGGGATAAATTCGTGATCAGTGTATCGGAATTTGATTGTCCTTTCGCTCTTGCTCGTCAAAAGCGGTTAGCCAAGGCCGACGAGGATGGAAATGAAACTCGTCAGAAAAGGAGGTTAAGTTTGAAAGAATCTATCGGGTCGTTTTGGAAATCTGGGGAAAAAGCCAGCTCTGTCCTATCGGACTCGAAACCACAAGGTTCAGTAGATTGTGGACCAAACTCCGTATCTGACGAATCATGGTGCTGGTAAACGTTTACATTGCTGTTGTTTCAGTATATCTCCTTTTTACTTACCGGACTTGTATTCTCTTCAATATCTTTTATAGAAGGTGTTTTGGAGAATATTCGAAACCAATCTCTTACGAATCACAACACTAATGTCAAAAGCGCGGTGGTGACAAATTGCGATTAAGTATGAGTTATTATTACATGCTGGAGAAAATGTCGGAGTGAAAAGTGCTTAGTCAATTGTACATGCATACAAAAACAAAAACAAAAAAAAAGGAAAAGAAAATCAAGGGATAAAAATTCTCGAGTAACCATCAATCCTAAAAAGAAGGGCAACAAGAGTCAATATAGGCTACAACCAGAGTGCAGGTTAGATAAGACTCACGGCTGACGGCAACAAGGGCAGCCATGTTTGCTCGGAGATCCTTTGGCGGCCAGTACTTCTCTGCACTGATCACACATCGCCAAGCACCTGCATCCACGTCATTCAGTGAGAAAAATATGAAAATTCAGAAGAAAAAAAAAGCTTACCGGCAAGGCCAGCTGACGATTTCCCTCGGCTTACCCGTACAGATAACACACATAGCCCTGTTCAGCACGTCCATATCCACTTCTTCACTCCCACCATCAAAGTCGCTGCTCGTAGGCGTAGACGTGGTGAAATCCCAAACATCTCCAGTATCATCCTCATTATCCCTAATCTCGAACCCCCACATTTTCCCCATCTGGCCCCACCTCCGCCTAGTCAATGGCGGGGCTGGTTCCCTCCCAGTCGTGCGGGCAGAGCCATTCACAATATGGCTCAGAACGAGTTTGCTACTTTCGTCGACTCCCTGATTTCTTACGAAATCAGCGAACAGAGATACTGCTTCTGCTTCTCTTTCTTGTTGTTCGTCCATGAGAGCTACTGAGGTCGAACGTTCGCCTCTTGTCGAGGAGGCGTCTTCGGGTAAATCATCGTCTTCATACGCACTAGAGGCATCATCATCATCGTCGTCCTCATAATCTCCATCTTCTTCAATCACAGCATCCTCCTCATCATCGCTAATCTCTTCTCCCCTCAAAAACCTCTCATATACTTCTCTCTCTCTCCTCTGCTTCTCCAACTCAGTCAAACCAGACGCTCTCACACTCTCAGCACAATCTACACCATGCTCCCTCCTGCACGGTCTCTCATCCCGTTCCGCACTCTCAAATCCTTTCCTACTCCTCGTCCAGCTCCACCCAAATCTCAACAACCCCAAAAACACTCCACCCATCGACTTTACGAATCTCACAAGCTCATGGAACCACATCCAACCTCTCCTCCCGACCTCGTCGACGTCCCGCTCGAATTGGACTCTACAGTCCTCACTTCATTATTCCACCCCACCGTTTGTACATGTCCACCAGGGCGATTCCCTGGCCCAGGCTCGATACTTTTATGCCATAAAACACTTTTCCAACGCCCGATCGTCCCATTGTCACAGCTCCAAACGTAACGGAAGGTTCCGGCGGAGGAGGCGGACGAGTAAGTTTTCTTCGCCTCACAAGCTGCGAGACCGAGCGGTGCAGTAGAGGGGCAGATATGGGTGCAACTTCATTTCCCCATCCTTTCAACCCTGTCGCTTCCAGACTAGCAGTTCCGATTCTCATCAAGACCACACCCCATTCTTCCTCAAAAGGCAGGTTCGCCCATGAGAATCTCGCAACATCAGAGTCAGGGTTATCCGTAAGGCCGCCGGCAGCGGCGATACCAAGTGTTGTGAGTAGCCGATCCACGCGGCCGTTAACGAGGAGTTGAACAATGGCGTTAAGGATTATGGTCACGAGGATGATGCAAATTAGAATGGATTCAACGACGCAGGAGAAATAGTTCATAAGAGGATAACTGGACTTGAATCCCGTACCCGAAAAAACATTGTTTTCGAGACTCTTGCCTCGGCTCGATAGGAGCGGAAGGAGAATGGCGAGATAACCTCGCCTGAAGAGTGTTGTGTGAAAGTGGAGGAGGCCGAGGAAAGATGTAACAGCAGTAGGAATCAGCCGATGGTTGGAAAGCTTCTTTGAAATACAAAGCATGTGGACCATCGTGGATTGGAGGAGCGGAATTCCTAGTGTGATGAGGGCATGCGAGTCCGGTCGGGCAGGGAGTCCCTCAGGTTTGTAAACGTGAGACGCGGGAAGTGAGAAGAGGTACAAGACGAAGGAATGGGCAACCTATCAAGGTAAGCTTATTAGAAAGGGGGATATTTTTTTACAGCATGGCACATACGAGGTTATATGGAGACATTTGTCGAGCAAAAGGCGAATCGTCCAGAGTCCCATTCGCCAGTTCATCCAGTTTTCGCACAAAACTTTCCACAAAATACGCAAATCCCAACGAACAAAAACTGATCCAGCAAACTTCCTCCATAGGTTTATGCGAAGCCCACTCGCCCAATTTCTGGACGGCAGAGACTATATGTTGAGGGGTCCACGCAGGAAATGATTCTGGGAATGTCCCAGACGTCTGTAGGATGATCAAACACCACAACAAACACATTCGCAGCAAGCAGTAGACGGTCGGAAACTGGATCATGAATCGAGTATGTGTGCGTGAGAGGTCGATGGGAAATATAGAATTGTAGATTCGGATGAACACAATGGCGCGGCCCGAATGCAACCTTCCACGCCTGATAGCATGTCTGCGAGACAACCTAGAAGGAATTACGATGTTGTGTAGCCTATGTAGAATAAAGGCCTATACCGTGTGAGACACGAGAGGAAGAATGAGCGAAGCAGGACTTGCCATAAGAAAGAGCCCGAGCATGTAACCCGAGGTGAAGAAGCCAAGCGGCCCAAACAACAAGGAGCGTTCGCCAGCACCGGGAAGCTTCGGCTTCGCTGAGGCCTGGGGGGTCGAGACGAGAGGAAGAGGAGTGGTCCACTCGGGGGTGGCCATGAGATCAGAAATAGTGGATGGAGAAAGGGAGTCCAGATCAAGGGTCGTGGGGCTTGCAGGGGGTGTGGACGACCTGAGAGAGACAAACCTGGCGAGGAACTTGTTGGGGAGGTAGTCGAGGAGCTGGGTGAAGTTGAGGCTGAAGGTTATGTTTTGCACGGACGGGAAGTCGTCCATGGCGGGGCTGCTCAAGCTCTCGGCCCCTCCCCGTCATATTGGCCCCCCTGCTGACTAAGCACCATGCTAATCTACCCTTCCCTTGTTCTCGCATCCGTTTCCCTGGCTACATGCTCTTTTCTTGCGCCGAATGGGGCTCAAGGGGCTCGAGGGAGAGGCAGATTTACGTAGCAGCCAAGCACGGCCTGTGCTGTATCGACCACAGTGCCCGGCGCGCATGTTGTTGAAGCTGGGCTGCTACAGTCGGCTATAACACACCAAATCCTCCCGCGGTGACATCGGCGAGGAGAAAATACCCATGGTCTGGGCGTGCACAAGTATAGTTCCTCGCGTCCCAATTATTAAACACGCTCGCCACAACCCACCAATGAGTGCCACTGCCTTCAGCATGAAAACCCTCACGCCCATGCATCGACAGTTACGCGCCACAATCCCACGAGCCGCTGGTCATAACCACGCGCACTCCCACTAGCGTACCACGTCCCAACTGCTCAAGATCAGATAGAGCAGGAGGATATTTATAATTATGCTAAATCACTAAGTTCTTGCCAAGAAAGGAAACACAGCGCATCAGTACTCCGACGCGGGTCCGAAAGCATAAAAATGAGAGCAATATATTGCATTACCAAGTACCAGAGTAGCTAGGCGAATGTACACTACCGTCCAATTCTGATACGCTGCGAGCGGGTAGCCTGAAAAAAAACACAAAGGGAGAAAAATCAGTCATCGTCAAAATACCGCGGTTTAACAACTCACCCTCCGACGCTTCTTCAGTCTAACAGGGCACAAAACATCAATGATTGATCGACAACTATAGAACGGGCACATAAACTCACTTGTGTTTCTTCATCTTCTTTTTCCTCTTCCTCTTCACACTATCCATCATAACATCCTCCCACTCCTTATCCATTTGTTCTCTCAACTGAACCCTCTCAACATCCTGACTCACATCAAGGCCCATATTCTTCAACGTCTCCTCCCACGACGCAACCGACGCAACTCGATGCATCGTCATAGCATAATGCAACTGCCTAGCAGTCTCCGCATCCTCATCCACATTCACATTATACCCATACGTCCCATCCAAATTCAACACCCCCGACGGAGCCGGCGGTAACACATTACCATCCATCTTCTCAGCACCAACAGAATCAAGTATCGATGAACGTAATAGCGGGGCACTGTTCGGCGGCGGCGTAAACATTGAATGTGGGTTCGAAATAAGTAAAAGCGGGCGATGCAATGAGAAAAATTGATGAATTTTGAAATCCTTTGCGTTGACATTGGGATGAGGGCCAAGATAATTGTGATATGGATCGGTTGAAGAATGAGTTCCTAGGTACGCCGACGGGGATATGCTAGGTTTTCGGAACCCCTGATCATTAGAAGGTTCTGGCGACGTGGCAGACGTAGCGGCTTTGGCATTATTTGAGGGTGAATTAGGGTTACTGCTATTCGCAGCTTGAGCTGTAGAGGGTGTTTTCGTCGCAGCATCCTTGGAAGGACCCTCCGAAGTGTCAGACTTGTTCTTTGCTGCGACAACTGGGGTCTTGGGCGGTTTAGAAGAGTTAAAGAAGCGGCCACCGCCAAAGGAGGAGTAGGAGCGGCGGGTGACCGACGAACGGCTGATCAAACGGCCGAGGGCAGACATGGACGCCCGGCTGCCCAGGGAAAACGAGGACTACAGTGCAACAGACGCAGTGCCCAACCCAGGACAGGAAAATTACATCATCCCACACCGTGCACGTGACATCCACCGACAAGAGTACTCAGTACATTACACACAGCTCTACAGTAAGTGGTACAGTACATACAATATCACCGTTATAATCATGTAACAGTCACTATGTCCCCCTTTCCATCTCTCAGTATAACGACCTCACACTCAATCTTCTCCCCAGTGTCCAAGCACACCACCTCTGTCGGATCAATGGAACTCGTCTGTATCTGTCTCTTGTCAAAGAACGACCGTCCAAGCACGACATCGAAATGAGGTTCCTCGCATAGATAAACCTGGACATTCGTCACAGTCGGCTTCCTCTCACCCCCCTTTTTCTGTTGTGAAACCAATTGTTGATGCAGAGACGAATGTCGTTTCGACTGTTTACGTTGAGGAGTGGAAGTAACCACACCCGGTGAACGGGATGACGAAAGCACAACCGTGCTCGAAGAATGAGACGGGTTAGGCGACGGCATTCCACTAGGCCATCCATGGCCAACTTCCAAACTTTCCCGTCCAGTCTTCGTAGGTGTCTTCAACGACTCTCTGCCGGCATGGTCTTGATTAGACGAGCTCGAAGTCACCAGTGTGATCGGCCACGTGCCGATATTGACTAGACCACCGTATCCGTAGTGTCCTGGGGTAGCATCGCGGGGTATGAAACCATGACTCTGTGCGAATTTTCTTGAAATATAAACATGGCGGTAGCCGACCTTCAAAAGCATCCTGACTGTGAAACGACTATCAACCAAACCGCCCGCACATATATCGAGCAAATAAACCCACCATTCTTAACAGAACCTATACTTCCCATTACAGTCCTTACCCCGTTCTCATTATGGAATTTCTGAAATTGTTTCATCAACCTCGGTACACCATCTTGCGCTTTTTCCTCTTTCTCTTTTTTATGACTACTCCGTCGGCTCGATTTTTCAACAGAAGAGGAAACAGAGGGTGTTTTTTCAACAATACTTGTAGGACGGAACGCATAATAGGATGGATTCCTGTACGCCGGGGGAACAGGTAACGGTTGATTTGGATTGTGCAAATATAGCGTAGGCGATGAAGACACTGTCGATGCCACTGATTGTTGACTCCGATAGCCCTCGCCAATTTCTCTATTAGGAGCAGCGGGGGACGCGTCGTTCATATTAGGGCTCAATAAGCCATTCACGTATGACTGCTGTCGCCATGAAAAGATTGTATAATCCGAATCTGAGATAAAAAGTATTAGTTAGATAATTCTCAAATGAACACAAAGCTCCTACCGTCGTTTAAATCCCATACGGAGTCGCCAAAATCATATTTGAGCCACCCTGGTCCAACATGTTGACCATGATATTCTTTCTGAGTCTTCAGGCTGAGCTTGTCAAACAATAAGTTTAGGGACTCTTGATTCACTACATGACGCACCACCGTTAGTTGATTTGAAGGGCTCTGATGCGAAAACGTAGACGTACGTGAGTGAATGACTGCGAAGGATGATGTAGGTGTGTGTATATTCAGAACTGTCCCATGGGAAGTCGAAGCTTCTGCCATATCCCGTATGCAGGTGCGTTAACAACGATAGACCGAGTAAGAGCGTAAACCCAACTCGTCCGTTACAACGAGACAAGTGAGAGGCGTATAGGAAATATCTTCTTAACAAGCAAGTAGTAAACCCTTTTCCACACCAACAATGACGAGTAAGATGATGTCGATGGGTATAGTTGATCCGGGACCAGGTTTTTATGATGGGTCTTCAAAAGGGTAACAAAAATCCAATCAAGACGACGGTTAGTAGGGTACACACGATACAAGATGGTCTGACGCCAAGGATGGGGTGGGTATAGGGTTTAGCGAAGCGAAAGAAAGGGTAGGGGTGTTGCGGATTCAAGCTCTTGCCGATGGAGCAAACGGTAATAAATGAGCAGTTGGGAGTACTTGACCGGATTACGTCAGCCGTATGCCAAGATAGGGGTCCGAATAAATAGGATGGTACCCCTGTTCATTTCCTCCGCCTGCGGAAAATTGAATGCAACAGTGTTCGTCCGTCCTACCCTTGTAGTACTTGTTCGAAGACTAGACACGACCTCTGTTCGTGCAGATGCTAAAGTAATTATATACGCTTAGTATACTCTGCGCAGCATCTAGTTACTAATCTCCTCATTGGAGGCACGAGTTCCGTCGGAGGTGGGTAACGAAGACATGAGACAACGACCGTTTACCTTGAGAATCTTTCTGTGTATCTAGTTCCTCGCCTACGTTGTAGGTCATTACCAGGGTTGAGAATAGATTGCCCCGTAAACCTCGATCAGTAAATAGAAATATTCAGGCACATTCTTGCATAGTCAGTTCCCTGAATATAGCCCGAAAACCATTGCCTCACAGGAAGAGTACTTGAACAACATTCCAGGCCACAACGCTCAGACCATGTCGCTTCGCGGGCTATGTTAAAATGTTGCTCAGATGTTGTCCAGACATTGTTTTTATATCATTCATGCGCTGTTCTGAAGCTGGATTCGCTCTTCAAGCGTTATTCAGTGTTATTCAGGCTGTACTCAGATGAGATTGTTCAGTCGAATTCTGCCTCGTTTCCAATGGTCACTGTGGTTGACATTCGTAGAAAACCAGGTTGTTCAACAATTCTGATCATACTAATGATATATCAACGAGACTATACAGCACTTCTGAGAATCATACGTATCCTTCCATCCGTAGTAACTTCGCATTGTATATGCCACTCAGCCGTCTAATTTTCTGATCCAATAGTTCAATTGTCCAGCAGCAGTACTGTACGGGTGCTAAAGCAATCAGCACATCTCTCATCGCAGTGAAACTGCTTGCGTACATGAAAAGGTCTATCTATTACCTCTAATTTCCAATAAGTATACACTCAATCTCTTGGCCTGCGTCTGGAGCGAGGTTCGGTACTTCAGGCGATATTTATAGCCCTTTTGCAATACTGCAAATATGTTATTTTTAGCACATATCACAGTAGTCTCTGGAAGGCCAGGGAAACAAACAGGTGGGCGAGAAGGATTATCTTCCAGATAAGAATGAGTAATTAGACACAAAGTCAAGACGTTACGAGTTGTTGTGCCAGTCAAGGAGTATCATACCAATGGACATGAGCCGAGTTGGTCATTAAAAAGCGGATAGTTCATTAAGTTCGAAGATGAGAATAAGCAGAAAAATCTAGAAGGGAACAATGAGCTCTATGATAATGTTCCCATGGTAATGCTAGTGTACCTACGTCTATGAAGTAATTTGTTTTTCTAATGACCGACATTAAAAATGGTGTAAGTAAAGTAGGCGAATTGAAATCCGAGCCCTGAGAAAGCGCATGTAACCGTTCTATAAAGTCTAAATATTTTCTGCTGAAGTTACTGAGAGGCCACTAGGAGTGCTGCATGATCTTTGAGATGATAGCGCTGGCAAGCAACTAAGGCGAAACACCCTGAACAGCAACCTCAGTGTTCTTGACTAGACCGACGGAATCTTCGCTAGTATTGCGCATACTTATAGACCCCCTTGACGTTTGCGCTTATGCAGTCTCCCAGACAATGGGAACGATGGTTGCCGTTTAGTAGATTTAGCATGATTGCCGGTGGGTTTGGGTGCAGCGCAGATGTTCTCGTATTCCTACATCATAGGGCAAGGAGGCCGGGAGTATTTTTGGAATGTTTGGGTGGCATACCACACCCAGGTCAAGTTGGAGCGGGAGCCATGAGTGTTCGAGTGAGGGTTGAGCAAAGGGTAATGTAGCAAGTGGACAAATGCGCAAGTAGATGCGATTGAATGCACGGAAATGTGTGAGCAGTGGGTGTTTCATTGTCAGGACGGGTACTTACCAAAACGAGTTTTAGTTGCGAATGGCGAATCTCTCTCTCTATCTCCTCGAGGCGGTGATTGTTGATGACAGATAAGTCGAATGTCTGATTATCCTTGCTGATGGCGAGAGTTCGGTGCCACTCCAGTCTGGCCTCAGCCTGGTACTTTACGAGAACCTGGCCGCCCCCAGGCTTGCTTCTGATGGGGTGCGTGGTGAGGCATCGGAAAAAATGCATGAACATGTTGATGAGGTTTTGGGGCCAGTCACATTTCGCCATATAAGATACCAAAGTCATCTGGGCGACTGACATCTCTTCGTACGCGATATCTTTGTCTGGGACAAACTCTGCCTTCAAAGCGGCAAAGGAACGGGTTGGTATGGGCATGAGTGAGGAGCCAGTCCAGAAGACGGTAGTGCCAGCTTCCTCGATGGACAAGTCGTGGGCAGCAGCTATTTCGCAGCCTTTCGGCGTGAAGTACCAGAGCGCTACGTATTCAAAGTTCTTCAGCTTGCAGATGACGTGTTCGAAGGGATATGGGTCTCTTCTGGTGAGTAGGCATCTACCTTGGATGATTTTGGGGATGCTTCTCTGCTTTTCTGGTGTAGGAAGAGTATGCGGGGTAAGGACAAGAGCCTGGCTATGAGAAGGGGTTTGATGAGACTTTGTTGCTGCGACTCCTGCGTCTCTCTGCCTCCAGATGGACGCGAGTTGGTCTATCGCCTCTTGCTCTGACATGCCGAAGACTTGCACCAGGTTCTGCCTGGCTAAAGCAAAACGTTGCGCAGAATAGTCAGGGAGATTCATGTGTGGAGGGTAGAGGAGCCACGTAGCACGGTATAGCACCAAGGATCAACGAAGTAGAGTGGGATGCGTTGGATAGCGGGACTGCAAAGGAAGAAGTTGAATTTGTGACCCTGGCTGCATATAGGTAATATTGATCGTGAATCGCGCCTATTACGTACTGCCTCTGCCTTGTCCTTTCCTTGTTCATTCCGATGACTTCAAAGGGTTCGTTCTCGTCGGCGGCCTCTGACATGAAAATTGGTCACTCCTTGGAAGATTGATCCGACAAGATGTCAGGTTAGCCTTCCCCGCACTTCTGACAGAATACTTAAAATAGTTGTCGCAGAGTTCGGAATGGGTCAACTCTTTCCCGCATAGAGATCAGAGATGCAAGATAAAAACACTGAAAGCACCCACTAGCATCATCACTCCGACCATTCCTATTAGCATGCTCTTCCCGCAGGAACTCATCAACATCTTCATCGAGTTCTCCGAGGGCGATTTACCATCCTTGGTCAGTCTCTGCCTCGTCTCGAGAGCATGCTATCGCGTCGCCAGGCCTCTCCTCTATAGGAAGGTCATCGCTGCATCATCTTTCAACCGCCAGGTCATCGTTGGGAAGAAGCTTTTCGGCGCTATCACATCCAACCGTCAATTTGCGTCCTACGTGCATGAATTCACTCTCCATCCTGATTGTTTTTGTCGAGAGCTATCAATGTCGATGCCCCGCCTTTTAGAAGTCCTACATGAGACTCTCGCTTCCATGACAAGACTCAGGAAGCTACGCCTGGTCTTCCAAGATGGATGTGACGATGAATTCCCCATTGATGCCGTCCTCGTCGGCCATGATTTCAAACTGACCGAATTTTTCTGGAGGGACTTCCGTTGGTATGTCCAGCAACAGGCGCAACTTGGCGAATTCCTCGCTTCCCAACCCCACATCAGAACCATGGAGATAGTATCAGGTCCTGATGCAACACCCTCATCTTTTGATGTACCCTCCACGGCATGCCCTAATCTCGAAACTTTCTCCGGCAACTTTCTCTATTTCAAAGCATTAGCCCCCACACGCTCAGTTACCAACTTCATTTGGAATGGCGTTTCACACGTGCCACCAAGTGTTATTGATGAAATGTCCCCTTCGCTCTCCAAGTTGCGAGTCCTCATTTTCCATGAGGGCTTCCCCAACGACCTTGACTTACGCCTTCTAACGTCCCACTTAAACTCCTTGGAGGTACTACATCTTTCGCTTGAAGACACGAGGACGACGTTCCAAATTCATCAGCAGGTATTTTCGTTTCCATTTCGGGATTTCAAAGTGGATTCATAACGTTCAAAGATACAGAATGGCCAGAAAATCGTTGTTCACATTCCTAAATTAACAAATCTTCGAGTGTTCGTTTTGACAGTGTATCCCTCGCGACTGCAAATCCATGAAGAATCCCAACGAATGTTGACTCACGAGTGGTTTAGCACGCTCCCACATCTACAGCGCGCATATTTCAATGGATCTTCGATGGACACCGATGAAGTGCTGTGTTGGGTTCGCGGGGAAACGTTAGTACCGAGAAGAACGCAGATAGAGGAGATTTATGAGATGTATCGGACCGAATACGCGCTAGAGACGGCGTTGCTAAAACCTTTCTCTGATGTTTCTCGGTTTAAGCATGAAGAATATTCGATTGACGGACAAGGAAAGGTGGGAGATAGGACGACTTTTAACCCTTCTCTCAGAGCTACACAGGCACAGTGGTGGAAGAGGTTGTTGAACTGGGATACCCTATCATTCGTGAGTTTCATGTTCATTGAGTTTGCTGTGCATGTATTCAAGCTGACACTTGAAACAGTTTGCAGCCCATTAACGGTCAGGCTTGGTACTCATTTTTTGAGATGAATTTCCTCTGGAAATTCATCTCGCCACCATAATTAAAAATGTCATGAGTAAATAGAAGATATCAATGCACAGCAATATTATTAGTATCCACTGCGCCATATTAGATACACACTAGCATAACAATCACGCCAATCGACTGCTGGCTTGGGATCCATTTCTTATTATCAATCTGACCCCAACTTACCGCAAATTGACCTCACCAGGAACCTATCCGGTCATCCACACGACTATCCGAGGGGCGGGCTCGGATGACTCAGATTATCAGCCACCGCTTGTTCACTTTTGATTGTGACTTTTTCTAATAATCGACGCGTAGAAATTTATAATCGGATTTTTCGATGAAACGATAAACGCGAACTCTCATACAATTTAGTTCCGGATGCTTATCTATTGGATAGAAGTAGATTAAGGAATTTAAGAACCAAGGTGGACCTGGTGCTAGAATATAAGAAACGTATATTTTCACGAGAGTAGGAGTATCAGTCCAAGCGTATCTTCTCTTCTTTCCGAAAATTTCGCCGCAAATGTTATTCTTCTTTTTCCATTTGTCCAGCGATGAGATATATTTAGCACGTCAATTGTTCGTGTGAAGTTGTAAGCCTGCTGACTCAGCATTCAATTACTGCACGAGGAAGGGCTCATTTAACTTTGGTTTCTAGACAACTCTTTTGTTCGCCTCGAGTCCTCTTAACGATGTCTGGAATATGTCGGATGCGACTTGCTGAAGAACGCAAGCAGTGGCGGAAGGATCACCCCTTTGTGAGTTAACGTCAAACTTACCTTGTCCTCAGAGGAAGATCGTGTTGCATGCGACCAAACAACTCCCAGTTGCACGAAATTGGTCCCACATTGACGGAACCATGATCCTCTACATACTCTACACCGGACTTTGTAACAGTTTCCCCTTGTTCTTGGCCGAGTTTTCCTGACTATCCTGTCGAACGGCTGTGATTGACTTCTGACTTGTCTCAGGGGTTTTTTGCGAAACCAGCCAAGGCTCAAGATGGATCGATGAACTTGATGGAATGGGAGGTCGGTATTCCAGGAAAAGCAAATGTGAGTTGGCTCGTTTTATCAGCGCGTTTTACACGTTCCTTGAGCGCGCCTTTGGGAAGCTCCGTGATAAATAATATATGCTCATTCTGTGGACTTTCAACAGACCCCTTGGGAAAACGGACTATATAAACTTACCATGACCTTTCCCGAAGGTATGTTCTGTTTACCCTAAGCCGCTTATATATCTCTGATTGAAGATGGTACTCATGTTTAGATTACCCATCCAAACCACCAAAGTGTAAATATGTGCACGTTCAATGAGCTATCATCAGACCGTGTTGACCCGGGCCCAGGCAAATTCACTCCACCTCTATTCCATCCCAACGTATACCCCTCGGGCACAGTTTGTCTGTCCATTCTAGACGAGGAAAAGTCATGGAAACCTGCAATTACTATCAAACAGGTAAGCGCCGAGTGACCTCGAGTGTGGCGCATACTGATCGAAATGGTAGATTTTACTAGGTATCCAGGATCTTCTCGATGACCCCAATGTCGGCGACCCGGCTCAAAGTGATGCATATACGATGTTCAAGTAAGTCCAGAGGTTCTCATGCTATTCAATGTGGCAATTTTGTTGATGTTTTTTCAGGAATGACAAAACTGCTTATGAGTGCGTACAAGTCTTTCATGTTAGTTCCTGGTTCTCAACCCCTCACAGAAGAAGAGTTCGTCAACAAGCTAGAGAAAATATACCCAAATGACGTCCTATTTGTTGTCCTGGGCCTTATGTTAGTTGGTTAATCTGTTCACTATTATATCATGATAGTAAGGATAAACTCATTCGTCTGTTGTATTGATAAGATTACGACATCGACTAGTGATACATGGTGAGATAGAGGTATCAGAAAAGACTCTTCTCGATCGCATTCTTGACTGTAGTGATCTGGCTGGACAATTGGGAGTCGCCAGAGGTGATGCTAACCGCAATGACAGGTCGACTGACATTGCAAGCACGGCCCAGAGCGGCTTTCGAGGGAACAAAGATGTAAGGAACGTTCTATAGTATGATAGTAAATGAAAAGGTCTGAAAAAAAGACCATAAAATGTGGACCAACCTTTTCCTCACAGAGGAGAGGAAGATGAAGCAGAATTTCGAGAGGTTCAGTGTCGGCCGTCAATATGATTACTTCCGCAATACCACGATTCAAGGTTTTGGTAGCTGAAGAATTAGCGTCAGAGATATCTCTGATTTACGAATGAGTTGTAATGAATCATACCCTCATTGGCACCCTTTTTGATTTGCTTGTATGCAGTAGCTTGCTGCACGAGGTCGAGAATCTAGTGGTAATAACAGCGTCAACCCACTACAACCCACAAAGAGGTGAAAAAAAAAAATTCCGCACACCGTTCGTCAACGTTTCGTCGGCAAGCGGCCACGCTTTCTTGTCACCTTTGTCATCCATGTCCGGAATTGATGATATGAGTTGGAGACCTCACGAATGTTGATCCTTGGTCGTTGGAAAGTTCGGAGCCGGTGACTATTTTTTTCCTCTCTCTTAGTCGATTACGTAATATACGCACACGAACACTCCTACATGCACGACAGCTCTCATGGAATAAATAGCCTATTTGTACTTGTAATCGATTGAGCATGGAAGGACCTTCTTTCTACTTATACCCGTCGTCACCTTTCGGACCATGGTCCTAAGCAGGCCGTCTTCGTTCTACTTTGGCTATGGCAGTAATATGTGGAAGGACCAGATGATCCGCCGATGTCGTGAAAGTAAATATCTTGGCATCGCTCGCCTCGCAGATTGGTCAGTCATTTGAATGTGTGCGCACTGACGAAAATTCATCCATTCATTCATGTACAGGAAGTGGATTATTTGCGGGAAGGGTTATGCTAATATCGTTCAATCACCCGGAGATGAGGTCTGGGGCCTCATGTATGACATCACCGAGGCTGATGAACAGAAACTTGACGGCTACGAGAACGTACCAGAGTATTATCACAAGGAATACCACACCGTGACTTTTCTTGGCACGAAAGACAAGCCGGTGAACACTTTGATGAAGGATCTCATTTATGTCGATGTCGAAAGGAAGAAGGAATCTGAGCCAAAGACAGAGTATATCTATCGCATGAATATGGCAATTGCCGATGCCATTAAAGAGGGGGTACCAGAGACATACATCGATAAAAACTTGCGTCGATTCATTCCAGAGTAGATACAAAGGCCAGGAACACGGTCGCACGCCAAGACGATGCATTGTAGAGAAGCTATAAATGTCAGAGTATTGGAAGCTTGTGAGCGGGTGCAATTGGGCGTGATTAGGTGCAATAGATGCGTCCAGGTCGCAGGACGAACATCATTCTTCCTGTTTTACAAGATCATACGTCAACCTATTTTTGTCACGAAGGCGTCAATGGCCAATCGTCGAATATCCAGGGAAATGGGAACCTTGTTGCGAGCTGCTGCCGTTTCTAAAACTTGTGGTAAATGGTCAACTGACAGTGATTGAAAGCACCCGAGCAGACAGGCCAAGACTCCGGTGTGAACACCCCCTGCTCTTCCTGGTGTTGCATTGGACACTTCTACGGCAAGTAACAATAGAAATAACGCAAACCAATGGGATCAGAGCCAAGAGGGTCGGCTCCGGAATGAGAATAGGAGTGAACCGTCGCAAAAGCTCTCAAGAAACTGGAAAAGAGGGCCAAAGCATCGTCGTATCAGCTGAAACTGCACCCGTCTTTCGGAGAATTTACGGGATCGGTAGCTATTCTTTTATGCGACACATATCGCTTGCTCATGGATATTATCATATCTTGGAGCAATAAAAGGCGGTTCAGTAAAGCCTTCTCAACTTCAGAAAGAATTTACCTTTCACAACAATAGCCATGTTCAAAGCCAGCCTCCTCGCTCTCGTTCTTTCTACACTCGCATACGCCACTCCATTGGCACCTCGTCAATCCTGTGCTGATGTCACGGTTGTCTTTGCTAGAGGCACTACTGAGGTTCCACTCATTGGTACAGTCGTCGGACCACCCTTCGCGGCTGCTCTCCGAGCGGTACTTGGGGGGAGATCTCTGAACTTTGTCGGAGTGGATTATGCTGCCAACATTCCCGGATTTTTGGTTGGCGGCGATCCAGCGGGTGCCCGTACCATGGCCAACGATGTGACCTCCTTTGCAAATGCGTGCCCGAACACAGCAATTGTCATGTCTGGCTATAGGTATGTCCTCGATATTTCACTCGGAACTGGTCCAATAAGCAACGGATTATAGTCAAGGTGCCCAAGTTACGCACCTGGCCGCGAGACAGCTTTCGTCCTCCGTTCAACAAAGGGTTAATGCTGTCGTTGTTTTCGGTGATCCAGACAATGGTGACGGTTTCCCTGGCGTATTGAATGGCCGCTCGATTACTTTTTGCGCAATTGGTGACAATATTTGTGATGGAGGCGTCCTTGTTCTTCCACCTCATTTGAGCTACGGTGCGGTAAGTTATCAATTTCGAATACGATACTGACATCCGGTACTGACTTGAGATATTAGAATGTTGGACAGGCCGCAGCTTTCGTGGCCTCTCGACTCTGAATGTTATCAGAAAATTACAATGTGTCAGATGTATATAAACCTATGAAATATACATACCTGCTTAGGCTTTGGCGACCTGTAGATGACAGATGTATTAGTGTATGACCAAAGAGAGGTCTACAAAGTAGGACATATGAGAAGGACGGAGCTTGTACAGCCCCTCTCGTTTAAAGAATTTTGAAGACGTCTCCTGCAAATGAAGAATTCGTGGTGTTCATTACCGTATCGCAAATTGACCTCGGTGCATCTTCGCAGAATCATCAGCGGAAACTGTGTACAGCCGACAGATTGAATGCTTCTTAAGGCGAATGGAGTGGTTTCTTCCTTCGATGCCCACCAGATGACCCAAACCACCCGTATTATGTGAAGAACGTTTCCTTCAAAGACTCTGAATAAATATGCATCACCAGGAGCGCGCAAAATGGGAATTTCTTTGACTATGGTTGATTGCAACCGAAGTAGAAGATACGCATTTGCGAATCAACGACCAGATCGAGGAGAGCAATTGCTAAAGGAAGGAGGGCCTGGAATCTTGAGTAAGATAAAAGGCTCGCCGGTAGAAGGTAAGGTCCAAAATCCTCGTCTTCAACGATTCGAAGGTACGATGTCATCTTACAGACAAATCTACATGGGCTATGGCAGCAACATGATGCGCAGACAAATGAGTGAGCGTGCGCCAGAGAGCCAATTCATTGGCCTTGCGTTCCTCAGGGGCTGGTAGGTCTTGAGTTTTATGTCTCGTTGATACAAGACTTACTTTTCTATTTCAGGAAATGGATTATAAGTCGAAGGGGTTACGCCAACCTAGTACCCTCGCACGGTGACGTGGTCTATGGCCTCGTCTATACCATCTCCGCCTCTGACGAAGCGACTCTCGATGAGCATGAGGGGGTGCCGAATATGTACTCGAAGCTGTACCTTCCCATCACCATGGGCAGCGAAGACAGGCCAGGCATTAGGCACAAGTCTTTGGTTTATATCGACGTTAATGTCAAGGACCCTGCTCCCGCGCCACAGGAGTATATCGACAGAATGAATGAGGCGATTGAAGATTGCAGAAGGGCGGGGATGCCGGAGAGTTATATAGAAAAGTACTTGCGCGCATTTATCCCTCCCGCCAATTAGTTTAGGCCAAGATTGATGTAATCATTGTTTGATTCCCCTGAAGTAGCCAAACAATTGATTATACGCGTAAGGAGCATCGACACGGCCGCGTCACCTCGACACATCTTTATCCATGAACTCCTTCGTCGACCAGTTCTCGACGCACAGTCCAACTGCACAGCTCAAGCGAGCACAAAAACTCATTGCTGCTGAGGAAGAGGACTACTCAGATGCCGCATGGGGCTCGCAGGCTGGTTTTGGCGGTATGATCAAGGGTGTACCCGCCTTCAAAGTTCCCGCTGTGGCAGACGTGAGTTTCCTATTCATCTTTGTATATCCACATTGTTGAAACCCAGACCTTCAATCCAGCCTACTGCTTTCCTTCGGCTGCACACAGACGACTACGCCGACCCCAATTGCAGAATTAAGATCCAACACGGTACAACGACTTTGGCATTTAGATTCCAGGGCGGCGTCATCGTTGCCGTAGATTCTCGGGCAACAGCTGGAAGCTATATCGGTATATCACACGACTTTGATCTTGTCGGCCAGTCCTGATCACACCCAAAGCTTCGGGAACGGTGAAGAAGGTGATTGAAATTAACCCATACCTACTTGGAACGATGGCTGGTGGTGCAGGTACGTGCACGAAACATATCAGAGCTGGATTGCGATACTCATACACACCTTTCCTTAGCTGATTGTCAGTTCTGGGAGACTTATCTTGGTATGCACTGTCGCTTACACGAACTCCGTAATCGCGAACGAATCTCTGTCTCCGCCGCCAGCAAGTATCTTAGTAATTTGGTATACAGCTACAAGGGAATGGGCCTTAGTATGGTATGTACATACTTTCGGAGTCTTACGTGTTTTGGCTCTTAATTTTTATTCTACCAAGGGAACTATGATCTGTGGTTGGGATAAGACTGGGCCTGCACTCTTCTACGTCGATTCGGATGGCACACGCCTCAAAGGCGACCTTTTTTCGGTTGGATCTGGTAGCACGTTCGCATATGGTGTCTTAGATCAGGGCTACCGTTGGGATCTATCAGACGAAGAGGCGCAGGAACTGGGCAGACGTAGCATCTTCGCCGCTGGTCATCGTGATGCCATGTCAGGTAACACTTGTAACTTGTATCATGTCAAGGAAGCTGGTTGGGACTTCATTGGTACGTTATATATGTTCTCTCCTATGCTCCATCAACCTCATGCGCGTCATCACCAGGCAACTACGATGTCTCAAAAATGTACTACGAAGGACCTGGAGACGTTCCCGGAGCTCCGGGTGGTGGATATGGATACGCCATCCGCACAGAGGGCCGCAGTGCTGCTAACCCACCTCCATCTTCATAAAAGTGTAATTCCTCTGTACAATATTCATCTTGCCTTTTCTTCTTCGGAAGCTGGTACAGAAGTGCAATTGCAAGGTCGAGGTGGTGCTGATAGGATGCTACAAGTTAAGGGATTCCTCATAACGATCGATCTCTAGACGCTCGCTTTTGAAGAAATCAATCTGCTTTAAATCACGCCACTGAGACACAAATCAGTAAGTAGTACCGACACCAGAAGAGAAGTGCTTACTTCTGTTCGATGCGTAACTTTCCATCCAATATAAAGGATTGGGAAGACGCCAATCATGGTGTACGAGAAGAGGAAAGAAGGTATATTCCAGTTTCCGGGAAGGAAGACGGCATAACCTCCTACGAATGCCATAATCAAGGTTCCAACGAACGCATAATATCTGCTTGAGTTTAGCAAATGATGCAAATAAAGCATTAGATCAATGACGTACGCTGCATATGGCTGCAAGCTGGTCTTATGTGGCAGGGAATCACGCGATATTCCCTGACTCTTGAGAGCCTAGCAGGAAAACAAGAAAGGTCAGCCAGTCCGCCTTTCATATGCCAACTAAATATACTTGCAGCATGGAAACGAATATAGGTGAATGCAATGGTTGCAAAATTCAAAAGCTGTGATGCCGTCACCAGATTAACAAACCTTTTTTCCACTTGACGGTTAGCATCATTGGGCCTCAACAGACATGAAGCACGTACCAGGTTAAAACGACCGCAGCATTATTGGAAACTTGCAAGAAGGCCAGTGCAGAGATAGCGAGTGTAATTCCTACACAGTAGACTGGCACTCCTCGGTTTGTGCAACGGGTCATGAAAAGAGGCATTTTGCCCTCAAGTGCCAGCCCGTAAAGTGTTCGACTCGCACAATACACATAACTATTTCCGGCAGAGTATATGGCGGTCAATATCAGTGCGTTCACGATGTGCGGAAGGACTTTAATGTTCATACGCTGCATCGCAATGACGTATGGCGATGATCCTGCACCTGGACGAGCGTCGGATATGGCTTTTATCAGATCGGGGTCGTTATACGGAACGACGATTCCAACACAAAGGGATCCGAGCACGAAGAAAGCTGCGAGACGGTAGAAGACGCTGTTGAAAGCTTTAGGGAGGACCTTTCTTGGATATTGCGCCTCTCCCGCTGTCATCGAAACATAATCTGGTCCAGCGATAGTGAAGGAAGCTTGAATGAGACATGCAAGGAATCCTAGGAACCGGCCCAAGTTGCCTTCTTCTACATACTCAGCGAAGGGAGTACCTGGAACCCTCGATGCTGAGGATGTATCACTAAGTGAGTGCTCATAATGATTCGGAAAAACAAACTTACGGTTCCAGTAGCGAAAGCCGTAAGCGTCTTTTTGTGGGTTGCCACCCACCATCGTGACGAATGTGAAGCATATTAGACCCACAGCTAGAATCACTTTTCCCAGGGCAAGCCAGAATTCCGACTCTAAGGGACGTCAATTAGAAGGGGAAAAGAAGGGTTAGGTAGAGATCTACCTCCAAAGAACTTGACGGCAAATAGATTAAGGAAACTAAAGATATAAATATTAGGTTCCTGAGATTCGAGTGGGAACTTACTCACGCAAAAGTTATTATCACAAAAAATATTACTGCTACCAGTGGGATCTTGTCCGTCCAGAAATTGAGTACGACATTGAATGCAACAATTTCAAAGGGTATCAATGCCGTTTCGAATATGAAAAAGTTGACACCGGCACAAAAACCAAGAGCCGGATCCACGAAATGGTCTGCATAACGGACCTAAAGGGGAAATTGGTCCGCTGGCCCGCAAAAGATAACAGAAATAGCTCACAAAGGGGGACGAAATTGGCATCCATGAGACCATTTCGGCTGAAAATCAAGATGAGGAAAAGATGGAGTGGGTATGGAAGCAATGCATCATACCAAGGCATTGGCTGACAGCAAGAATAAAAGAACACCAGATCGTGAAAGCCACGAAGAGACTCGCTATATTGAGTGCTATTAGCTCACTTCCACAGTTTTAGTGTTCCTCTTGCCTGGACCCCCCTTCACTAGTGTGGTGCCTATTTGCACGAAGAGAGCGGTTCCGATGGTACCTTCATATCATCCTCAGCCATAGAGTGATGTAGTCGAGAAGAGAGCATACCTCCTATACCAATCATTTGTATATGCCGGTCCTGTTTTCGTAGCCCTTGTCATTCCATCTGCATTCGAGAGACAACGTCAAGAGCACACACCTTCAGTTTGCGGTGAGCCTGATTATTGAAACGAGTGTCAATGCTCTTCTCATCTTGATCTATGTCCTCCTTGCGGGAACTTTGTGGCGATCCACCTCTCAAAAAGTGAGGTCGCTCGATAGGGCTACTATGCTGCATAGCAAAGAAGGGAAGAATGGATAGGCGCGCGGGCTCTCTACTCGTCATTTAAAAGTAGATTGCGTGACCGTTTATGTGAGTGGGCCGGGCATCAAGTAAGTTTAGACCTACACCAATGAGACGTCAGCTTCTGATGCGTGTATGTCAAGCGTACAAAAATTATCGCACCTCGCATCATACATACCCCCGTATCGCTAAAAATAAAAATTCTTGATCATGGAATTTGAAAATACTCCTGTTCAGTGTTCATCGTGATGGCCGTCTTCGAGACCACTGAGAGAATGCGATAGTAGAGGGAGGCAGTCGCAACTGACCGGAGATATGGTTGTCATTATGGCTTTTATTTATCATCAGACCCACTTAGTATGCTTCGAATGATCGGTAATATTAACGATAAACTATACAGTGTATAAGAGTATCATCGGGCTAGCTGTTCCTGACACCTAACGTCCAGAGACCACGAGATGAGCTCAGGGATACCTTTAGCTCAGACTAAAACTATCCCGCCGCTCTTGGCGATGCGAACCCACAGTCAGGGAGTTTTTCAAGCTATCGAATATGGTCACCGAAAAAGAAGACGTCAACATGACAGCATGGGACCCGACCAAGAGCGCTGAAGGAGCAAACACGGAAACGGACTGTATTGTCGACTCCCTAGGAGCAGGTCGAGCCGGTTCCTGCTTTCATATAAATGACACGATTCGATTCTCCAAGCTAAAACGAAACACAATATAACTTGTTCGCCTCCGCCACCATGCTGAGTGTTATCCCATAGCATGTATTCGGTAGCAGGCAGTGTTGCCGTAAGCGTGTATTATGTTACATTGCATCATTCCATTCGAAAATGGTACAACTTTCAGTACTTTTCATTCAACAAGCTTCCTTTCTTCTTCAAAGAACCGTATTTTCTCAAGGGGAACTATCTGACAGTCCCGAAATGAGGTGAGTGAACGAGTGAGTCAGCAATGCATGGCACACACACCTCTGTTTTCTTCCACCATTTCCAACCAAAATAAAGTATGGGAGCGATCACCAATATACCATATGAAAAAATGAATGTCACTGTGTTCCAATGGCCTTTCAAGAAGAGGGTATACTGGTACACAAACACAATAAGGAGAAGAGCCACGCATGAATAGTATCTGCATCCAGTGCTGTTTAGATGAGGAGGGTGATAATCATACAATGTACTCACGCAGAGAATGGTTGGAGGTAAGTACGATATGGCAGTTCCGTTCTGGGTATTCCTTGAAGTTTCATAGCCTGTATTGAGGTGTAAGAAATCGCAAGCCTAACCCAAAGCAATCCATATCTCACTTTATAAAATCGTATATATGCAAGAGAAATAAATGCTCGAGCCAAGATTCCGGCAGAAGACAGTAAGTTAAGGAGCCTAATGGTGAAGGTCAAAAACCTTATGTATGGGACAATAAAGGGCACTCACCAGTTGAGCACTAGAGTTCCCCTTTCTGATACCTGCATGAAGGCTTCGGTTTATGAGAGATTAGTGGATATATTGGCACGAAACAAGCCTCACCAAGTAAAGAGAACAGGACCATGATTATGACGCTATATATTGGCACTCCTCTCTTAGTGCACTTCGCCAATATTTTAGGAGCCTTCCCTTCAAGAGCGAGGCCAAAGAGGATTCTACTTCCAATGTAGAAATAGGTATTTCCAGCCGAGAAGACAGAGGAGAGCACGAGGGCATTTACGATATGTGGTAGCACCTTAATCTTCAGTCGTCCCATTGCCATCACGAAGGGAGATGCACCAACTCCGGGCTTCGGATTGATAACAGATTCGACCAAGTTAGGGTCATTATAGGGTATCAGCGTACCAACACAGATGGCACCAAGGATGAAAAATATAGCAAGACGATGTACTGTAGTGCTGAATGCTCTGGGCATCGTTTTGCGTGGGTCCTCTGCTTCTCCTGCAGCGATGGCAACATAATCTGGCCCTAAAAACACCTTTCGTCAGTTATCCACGAAAGGCCAACCAGCTTGTCGAATTTACGACGTACCAACAATGATCAACGCCGCTTGGATCAAACAAGCCGCGAAACCATGGAAATGTCCCACAGGACCTGTGCCGATATATTCCGCAAAGGGAGCTCCAGGCACGCTATCAGCTAGAACGAAATGAGAGACAGGAAGGGATAGACATGTATCGTCTTACAGCTCCAATAACGAAATCCAAATTTATCGTGTAGAGGATTAACGCCGACCATCACGAAAAAGGTGAATGCTATGAGACCAATCATCAAGATTACTTTCCCCATAGATAGCCAGAACTCAGATTCTATAGTTCAATGCATGAGCCAGTCAGAGTATGAGGTGGACATGATGTACTTACCCCCATAGAATCGAACAGCAAAGAAGTTGAGAAAGCTAGTACACAAGGTCAGATAAGGGAATAAATGACGGTGAAAACTTACATATAAAGGACTATAAGAGCAGCACTCATCGCTGCGACCGGTATCTTATCTGTCCAATAACGGAGGATCAGGTTGAATGCGACAATCTCGAATGGTAGTGCTGTTGCCTGGGTGAGGAAATAGATCCACCCAGTACAGAAACCAAGAGCAGGGTCGACAAAATGATCTATAAAGCGTATCTAAAAACAAGGGAGAGACGATTAGCATCATTTTGGAGGAAGCCTTGCTCGACATACAAAAGGAGAAGAAATGGGCATCCAAACCACCATTTCCGCTAGATGTACGAAGATGAGATAGCGTGGTGGCTTCAAGGCTTCAAAATATCGTACCTAGGCAATTGTTAAACGCGAGTATAACTGTGCACCATAAGACAAATGCAATCAGCAAGTTCGCAGGCCCTCCCTGAGTCAGTGGCGTTCCGATCTGCACGAACAAGAGCGTGCCAATCGTTCCTAGTAGCGAAGGTTAATTCAATCAACATTAAAATGCGCGAGGTAACGCACCTCCGATAGCCAAGAGAGATATATGCCGGCTCTTTGTTGTAATAAGTATCATCCCCTTGGTTGAATCAGGTTCAAGATACCTTTAAGGTTCTTTGCGTCTCGTCAACGAGCCCTGCGTTGTCGTAGGTAAAAGAACGAGAGGGTCCAGCGCTATGAACGCTATGAATGCTGTGTGTGCTACTCCCACTGCTCTTAAGATATTTTGGATCGTCGTCTTGTAAAATTTCCCGCATCGTCTGGATGTTAATCTTGCGGAATCGTAGAGGCGGAAAGGGGGATAGGAGTGGAAACCCGCATGGTTAAGACTGGTTTATATTTAACAATCTGAGCGTCTCGTATAGATCCACATATGGGAATGGTTGACCCGCTCCACTTCCCAGGTAGCGTTCAAAGAGATGAAATGCCACTGAAGTCCGGCCTGTTTGAGCATTGGCCATCATATCCGCTGCCATAAAAATAGATGAAGTCACCGTTAATCAAGGCCGTGGATGTTCAATCGATGACGTGTTTCTATTTAGAAAGTGAGAAACCATTCCAATCAGAAAAATGGAGCGCCGCTTGACAACCTCGACGTCAAAAGGCCCCAGGAAATCCAGACAAGTATCAGCCAATACGGGCACTAGGCCGGAGCCAAAGCCGGATAATATTTTTAACTAAGCAGAGATGTTATGTGCAGAAGATTTACCCATCTTTATCTGAGTTTCACGTTCATTAGTGGATGTCAGCAAATTCAGGTATCGTTAATTTGACCTCACTTACAAACAAGCAGTGGAGGACTTGAATATCTTGGTGTATTTTTGTCCAATCTGTAGAGCCAGGTCAAAGAGAAGAAGTTGTAAGGGCAAAACTTCAAGAATCCGGCCATAACCTGTAGCCGTATGCATAATCCAAGGATCCCATGTCAAACCGCTGATAGTAAGATCTATGCAGAATGTCGTAGAGAACCCATTCCACGCGGTTAGAGTCTCTAGATGAATTTACTGTCACAGGCACGGCAAAATTAACAGCCATCGGCGCCGACGCTACCTCTCACTAGAAATATACCAGGGCTCTGATAAATCGAAAGAACGGACAGCACTCAAGAAACATTGACTTATATATGACTACTTGAGTACTCAGTTTAGTGACCTAGGCTCCCGGGGCTACAATGCTGGAAAACACGGTGAGCGACATCCACGGCCTTATGCTGGGAGAAATGATCCTGACAAGAATAATTGTTGTTCGGTCGGGACCAGTCCAACGCTTGAAACCGAACCCTAAGCGAATAGCTGAAGAACAGAATATTGCCAAGAGTATTCAGGAATCGAGATGGTAGGCTCACTGAGTATGACAGGACCTTCAACGCACTTAGCGATCACTCTCTTTTCTTCTCCTTGTTGATTTTTTAGGCTGAGATCGAGAACTTCAGAATACTAGGAGCGAACATTAGATCGGTCAGGCTCTCTGGGCCTTACCAACGACGGTCTTCCGTAATTGAAATTGATGGAGTGGAAAAGAATTGTCAAATGCAGAAGAGAGTGGAGCCCCACTTTAGTCAATCAAATGACAAACTGGGATATCTTGAGGTCATAAGCTTGGCAGTAATAGAATTCATACCATGTCTCCACAAGAAAGGATCAGAATCCCACGGCATCTGGCCGATTGGTCCATTCCTTATTCCCACAAGCCGAAGGCCAGGCCATCGAGTCTCCGACCTCACGGCCAACGAATTTGGCTGAAGGCGGAGTTAAGTATTCGAGGACGATGGGGGAGATATTCCGAGAGGCAGCCTGACCTGGGAAGCCAAATTTGAATGGTTTTGTCCCCCAACAGAGGCCTAAGTGGCCTAGAGTCTTCACTTCATCTTATTGAAGCACAAGTCCCCTGAGTAACTGCCGGTTTTCAAATTCTAAAGTATCAATACTTATATGATCGCCACGGACGACACTCAATAAAAGTTTCATCATGCCGCGTTGAAATTGCACTCCCCATGACTTTCCCATGAAAGTCGTGAGAGCCACCTAGACAGAACTTAATCACCGATCCCGAAAAGAAAAGAAAAAAACTGACCATATAACCCGAAGGATGCGAGAATTTGAGCCATAATTAAACTTGCAGGAACGAAAAGTCCCTGGATGGGCCATGTGTCGAATTAGCCGGCACCGTAGTAAATGCAAAGTAAATAACTATTCTTAGAATGCTACTCGGGAGCGTTCATGGCAGGTTCATGGTGTACCTTAGCGTCCTATTTTCACTATATCTCCTCTATCACTTGCCCCGAACCGGCGCCAAGCCAAGCCGTATAATGAAACGGCGATCGTTCAGTTGGACCAAATAGGGGCGGTCCCGGGATAGCAAGTATCAAAAATGATAGAGGTGGCGCAACTGAAGACATAGAAAGTTCGCATATCATGATCAGTAGCGAGATAAAGTGAGCACATATAGAAAACTATGTATTGCATTTAGATATAGCCCCGGTAGTAACAGGACGGCCTGAGTTCATATATATCGGACCTGTTTACTTTTGAGAAGTACAGCTCAGGGTAAGTAGCTCTGTAGGTGGCTGGTAATGAATGCTTGATGGTGAGGGTAAGGCCAGTTTAATCGAGAGTAGGCATTGAGTTGATTCCAGATGTAGCCTGAATAGAGGTTGTACGTTTTGATCTAGAGCAATAGCAGCCTGAAGGGCGAGTGGAACTACACCCACAGCGGTTATGGCAGGAGAAACAAGCTTCACAAGTTGCAGCATATTTTTACGTCAACTTCTTTCGCACGTCCTTTCACATTTCACCACAGCAGAAAGCACAATGACTCATTCACGAAAATAAGAGTGCCTATAGTAAAAACGACGCGTAGACCTTTACACGACTAGCAAAGCAGTGCCCAGAAAAGGATTAGTAATATATTCCATCCCAGAATAATAACAACGGGTCCAATATTTAAAAAAAAGAGAGTAAGAGCACAAAAAAAAAAAGAAGACGAAGATGTCCGCAAAATGCGAAAATAGTTCATTAAATGCGGGGTATCACCAAAATTGCAATACAATGACGAAGAAGAAAAGGGTTGTCCTTAAATAAATTTGACAGCGTCCCAATGTTAAAAATGAGAGAAAAGATTTGAAAGACGAACCGACCCGCCATATCGCGGTATACCCCGAAAGTTCTCCCAACTAAGTCTTATCCAAACAAAGTTCAAAGTAGATCACTTAAATCCCCTCCACCTTCCTCATTCCCTCCAGTACTGGAAAGGTTCATAAATCTTGTTATACGTTTCTTCGCCTTGGATGTCTGCACCCACTCCTCTTCTTCATCTTGCTCTCTACATGCTTGTGCTGCGTGCCCCTCACACATCATCTTCCCGTCAACTTCCCAGTACTCCTTCAATCGTTCCTCGCAGGGAACGGGACCTGGATATTCGCAGGTCATATGTTCTGGATGATATCTTTCACCCGTGTGGGAGAGGGCACAGGGTCCCTCAATAGGTTGTCCGCAACGAGCAGCAGCACATAATGACCGGTTAGCTTCGTGATAGTGGTAAGCGCATAAAGGTTTGCCGTCAAACACATAGAACGACTTGTCAGGGAAAGGTTTCTGCAAGTACTAATATCAGACTCGATGTATCGTATGCTGTTAAAAATGGTACTTACGTGGCAGACGTGACAATTGAAACACTCTTTGTGATACTTACCCTTCAATTGACCATCGGATGATGAGACGGCCTGCTTTTCAATTGGCAGCATACAACGGCGGCACTACGACTTCTATCAGACAGAGGGAAGATCCGAAGGAAAATCGGGACAGACCTTCGGTAGATACATGTTCTTCCAACACGTCTCACACAATGCTCCTCCAGTATCAACCCTAATCCACCTCCCATCAACTATTGTCTTCTGACACCGCAAGCAAATCCTCGTCCTCGGCGTTTTTTCATTATGAGGCTGCGACTTAGACTCGTTCGTGGTCTTTGATCGAGTCGGAAGTTTTGGAGGCTTGTTCTCAGGCGAATGTAGTACTTGTACGGTATTACTTCGCTGAGGCTGCCCGCTGTTGTTCAAGCCTGTATGTCCAGAGTTTCTGTCGCGACCTTTGTTCCCGACACGCGTATCATCCCCTGGGGAACGCTGTTTCGAAAACGACGCGCTTTGTTTCGCGGTGTCTTCCTTCGACGCGTCCAGAGCAACACCTTCTAGCAAAGTTTCCATTGTGTGTGCCATGGAGCCTTTGCTTAAAGGCCCCATCATCAATGGAGCTATGCTAGTAGCTCTCGAGTAGGTGCTCCTGCTGTCGTCGCTGCTGTCACTGTCACTTCTCGGACGCCCGAGCCAAATAGTGACATCCCCCCAACTTTTGCGGATCTACCAGGAGAGGTCGGCGGACTACGTAAAACCTTGGCAATAGTATCATTCTTCTCGAGGCCACTAGCCGAGGAATATAACGAAGCCGCCGATTGACGCGACGGTGAAAAATGTACACGATTGGTTTTGGTCGCAGTAGATTCAGAACGAATGATGGCCTTCGGGGCACGACTTGACGGCGTGTGAGTCGCATCATCTTCATCATCAGTCGAATCGGCGTAGGCTAGTCCACATTCAGAATCAGAATCCGAGACGGGAGCTAGCGGCTGCTCTGTCTTTCCATTCAAAGCTGTATTGGTCATTTGAGGCAATAATGGCCCATCGTTAGGATAGGTAGACTGGGTCGTGCTCTCATAAGGATTTTGTAAGAGCTCGCGAGGAGGCGATTTCGTCTGTTCGAACGAAAACAGTGATTCTGGACTAGTGCTGAGAGCGGCCTGATTTCGATATTTTCCAAGGAAAGGTATGCGGTCTAACGGAGATAGACCGAAACCATTTGCAAACTCTTCAGTGGGAGATTTTTGTATATTGGTGAAATTCGGTGATGGAGATTGCCGCGGGGGAAGGGCCGGGTGTGGTAGCCTCAACAGCGCCTCGGGAACGAAATCAGTTTGAGGGTTGGGAGAATGAGGGTCAGGGGAGTGAGACGAATAGCCAGAACCAGCTGAGAGAGGCGGGGTATCAGGGGCTGTATTGGAGTTTGTATTTGAGTTCTCGGACGCTTGGCAGGGGAAGAAAGCTTACATCGGACGGGTACACTCATATCGAGGAACCTCGGTAGATTGGGCCGCTTATCCATCGGATGTCCTGGGGGAGCGACGAACATTGCTGCTCGTGCAGCAGCGGCAAACCCTCGCCGACCGACTCCCGCCATTCCTGCCACTCCACCACTTTTTGTGTCGATATCCTTCTCGACAGCAGGTGAGAAAGAGACGACGGGTTCTCTCATCGGTACGGAAGGTAGAGGACCAAGAGGAGGGGTGAGTGGAGATTGCATCATAGGATGGGGGTTAGCCAGGGACATAGGATGTTGGAAAGAAGCGTTTGAGGCTGCGCGTGTTCGATTATCACTTGGTCGGGAACTTTCAAAGGCAGGTGGCCTAAGAGAAGTGGCAGTTGGAGGTCGAAAATCTTGAGGTTGGCGTAACGGCGTCGCGGTATCATTTCTCGCCAGCGGACTTGACCTTGGATTAGCGGATGGTCCATTAAACGCAGTATGTGCGGGTGGTCTGTCGTTGAGGGGTGAAGCTACGCGTTCGTGAGGTGTAGGGTAGCGAACAGGAGGGGTGCCATATCTCTGAGTCGGTTGAGCGGGTGAAGCGATACGAGCGGGATGGGGTTGACCCAGGGATGAAGATGCGGACTGGGGAGGGCATATATGATCCCCGAGTTCAGCAAGAGGCACAGGCAGATTACAGTTTGAACATTTGACGGTGGGAAGGACTTGCGAGATCCTTGCAGGCTGGCTAGACGAGGGAGCGAGAAGGGAGGCCATCAGGGCAGAAGGAAGACTTGTGGGCAATTTGAACCGCTCGGCGTAAGGGAGTGCAGGGTCAATGAACGACGACAATGACGAATTAGGTGGAAACTAGCGTACTCCCAACCAGGGAAGATGAAAGCATGAGGAGAAACACGAATAAGCGCCTCCTGAGCGGCCCAACACTAACGACCAAACAACTCCTCGTCCTGTTGCCACCTTCAAGTTGTCCACCATCTGTCGCGGCACCCGTCTTGTCCACCGGTTGTCAACTGACTAGCAACTGGCCATACAAGCGTTTCGCGACGGTCTGTCCTTCCCAAGTCGGACAATGTGCATGTGGCTCTTACGCGACCATTGATAAAAAAACATGTTTTGATTTGATAGCGGCGTGGCTTCGAATTCTAGTCACTTCACTTCGGTCATGGGTTCGACGTGGCCAAGCAGCTTTCGGGTTTCTCAATTAAAACGGACTGTTCATCTTCGGGACCGCTGTGGTACGGTATTCCATCGACATTTCCCGATGTTCTTGACTAGTTATGGCGTGTTTTGGCGCTATCCAAAGGTAAAATGAAGACTTAAGGTTTCATGGTCTATTATTAACTCTGGGGCCACACACGGCAACAATTATAAATACCTCCATCATGAGAGTTGTTCCCACTCAGTCGCGCCAACTTACCATGTCATCAGCCAAGGTTTCTGCATAAAATCATATAAGAAGCGCACGCATGTTTCTCAGCAAACCCAACCCTGAGAATGTCCACCACACCCCAAGCCCTCCTCTTCGTATTTGGTCAATGTGAACCCGATGTATCAACTAAGGACTTCAATGGCAAGCGCCCAATCAAAATAACATTGAGCTAACCTGATATAGCTTGTTACCAACAGACTGGTATGATGGTGAACATGCACCTGCCAGATTGACAGTTCCCGGTATCACATCCGCAACTAGATACAAGGCCATCGACGCAGAAAAGCCAGATTGGGTGGCTATATACGATCTAGCCACGATCGAGACCACCAAAAGTCCTGCATACCTCGGACTGCGCGATACGGCATCTGACAACGAGAGGACTCTAGTCCCACGTCTTCCGATTCTTCAACGCCGCAATTATTCTCTCGTTGCCCACTCAACCAAACCGGGTCTCCCGGAAAACGCTTTACCCGGTAAATACCTCCTTGTGGTTCTCTGGTCAGTTCCGGAAGAACTCGACACAGATTTCCATAAATGGTATGACGAAGAACACACGAACGACATTTCAAACGTCCCAGGTTGGTTGAGAGGAAGGCGCTACAAGCTCGTAGACGCTGTCGACCTCGTCGATGGAAAAGGTCCCGAGTCCTCAGGTTGGAATTACCTTGTCATGCATGACTGGGACAACGCAAACTATAAGGAGGCCGCCGAATTTATTTCAGCGATCCAGACCAAATGGTCTCAGAGAATCATCACTAGTGTCAATGGGGTTCAAATGAGGCATTTTGAACTCCACAAAAATTTTAAGCCAAACTCTGATTCCTGAGGCTGGCAGCCCAAGTTATGTACTTGTTTAACAATATGTTGTACACGGTTGACAGCGGCTAGGCACGAGATGCAGGAGATCTCACTCGTCTTACTATGATTTGCTGATGGAAGGCGTGTATGGCTGAAGAGAGAACCCATCCAAAGTTCAAATAAATAACTTGTGTCCGATTTGGTTAGCTACGCGGGCCTCTATCAACCACCAAGCCAGAGTAGTCGCTTGACACCATACTCCATCTTGGCATACATGGTCGTTGACTTCTGAGCATCAGCCACGCTATGATATTCTATCAGAAAGGATATATCTCCCACATGCTTGAATGCACTCACCTCATCACATCCTCTTCGATAACAAACCGATCTCCAGCTGTTCCTATACTCTCGCAAGCACAGCGGATCGACTCAACAATCCGATCTACTATTTCTCGACAGCTTGAAGCACCCGCTATCTCTTCCGACGTTTCCGAATAAGGCCCACTAGTTGTACCAGTACCTTGACGGAACCTTGCTGGCTCAATAGGAAGTGCCTTGAATGCAGCGAATGTAGTATCCCCGGTCCCCGAGGGTGTGAAAGAATTACCAAGAAGTCGTGATATATTCACTCCTCGAGAAGACCCCCATGTTTGTGGTTGAAGAGGTGAAGAAGAGGATGAGGCGGTCGAGGCAGGGTTACCCGATAGCCACAATTTATTCCGAACACTGTAGCTGCTGGCGCGTGATTCTTGATTGGAGTTTATCCAGGTAACGATAAACCCGGAATTCTGTTCGGGATCACGACTCGCTTCTTCGAGGGGTGACAAAATATATGCGCCTAAATTTTCCTTGATCATAAACGCCTGCAACCAGGGCCAAATATTGTGTTACTGACCTTTACTGATACCTGTGATATCTCCGAGGGGCACTCTTGTATAGATTTTCACTTTCTCCAGAGTGTAATCGTAGCTCTGGAACCAAGTTACTCGAATGAAGAGCTACCTCATATACAACTCACCACAATGTAGAGAGCTTTCATAGTCTGTATGAATAAAGTCGTGTGAGCATATAATCTCCTATAACAAAGCGGTATCTCGAACCAGAAGTAGGACTTTCTCTTCAAACTTTGAGCCAAGTTTGACACTCAACTCCTCGGGCGCAAAAAGGGTCCATCCCGATAACAGTCCTTCATTTTCAGGAAGAACACGAGCGACCGAAGTTGCTATTGCCTCCGTCCGAATTTTCGAGAGCCTAATGAGGTCTCGTGGATCCGAAGACTGGAGTTTCAGCAAAAACTCTGAAAACACGGAAATGGTCCGATTTCCCAGCATAAAGTCAATAACCGCCTGACAGAACCAATCGCTGAAAGTAGATGTATACATTCTGGAAGCATCAAATGAGCGCTCAGCGCTCAACGAAGGCCGATGTCCGCGAGATTGGTCCCTACCTTGCTAGAGAATTCACCCCATCGTTAAGAAGTCCGCTCAAATCACGCTTTCCCGTTCTGTATCAGTGTCGATGAGTACGTTTTTCTTTATTAAGAATGTCACAAGTTCAAACCTGGTAAAGTCACCCTAAGTGGTTAAATAAAGATTTAGGCACCAAACGCATATGATTGGTAGATCATTGACCGAACCTTCAGAGCAGATGTGCCAGCGCTATATATAGCCAAATTAACGCGAACGATCAAATAGAATACCAGCCACTCACTATGCACGACTTATGGCATCGCCGTTATTCGCCCAAACTGGACTCAACAGTCGATATGCCGTCTCATACGGAAAACCGGGCCACTTACCGTCATTAAATACCATATCAATATCAGGTCGTTTTGTCGTTATGGTGGGGTTTAATAAGGCGAGGGCACCTAATTGGCGGTTCATGATATGGCGCGCAAATGCTGACTGCGATCAAAATTTGAGGCTTCAAACAATCGGATAATTATTAGGTCATGCTTACCTGAACTACGTTAGTTCTATCGAGGCAATCTATGCAGTTAACGCGGTAAACGCCTTTCTGCTGCGATAGGACCGTGTCATCACACGTCCACAGAAATCTGGGGTAAGATCGTTAGATCAACCCTGGTAAGAAAAGGGGAATTTCCACTACTTGCCCTTGTCCCTCAAAAACTCGTTCCAGTACATCGGTCAGTTTAGAGATATTCTCGTATCTAGGTCGGAGATTAGTGCTAAGGGCGAGGAGGAAGTCTTGCGACCTACTTCATTCCTTTAGTTTCTGCATGGAAATCATACTCATGGTATCTGTATATTGTATTTTTGAATATAGATAATATGAACTAAACCTGTCTGACTTACTGGACATCCTCGAGGCCAGCCTCCTTGATGTAGCTGCGGTACGCTTGTGTTATTGCCCCTTCCTTATTATGTTGCTCCGCCAAGTTAACAATTGCCTAGAAAAGGATCATCATTTACACGAGAAACTATATGAGCGGAATGAAAGGAACATACATGCGGTCCGTATATCGGTATCGTCTTCTCAAAATGGCGCCGCAACGCATCGAGATTTTGTTCATGCGTACGGTCAGAAGCAAGAACCGGTGGTGGTTTCAAACTGTATCCACTTTGCGTCCAAAACAGGGGTACTATACAAAACCATTCAGATACCAACAGTCACGCTTTGATTGACTATTCTTCCACTTACTCGAACCCCGTATCTGAACATGACTAAAGACATTCTCTTTGCCTTCTCGCTAGATGTAAAGAAAAACACATCATTCAATCACTGAACTGTCGATCAAGTGTATAAGAAGGTACCTCTAGCCGCATGACTGTTTCCGTTTCAACGAAATTAGCGACATTCGCTTCTTCATCTATTCCTCGCCGTTGATACCGCAAACCAGCCCTGTCCCTCGAGCGGCGCGAAATGATCACGTAGTCCACCTGACATTCTTCATTCCCACCAAGTTCACTTGAGACCACAACTTGCGTATTCTGAAAATAACCCTGCATAACAGGCAATACATATGAATGGAGCTAAAGAAATCGCCTCAGTCCCTGACGAATACGAAAAATAAGGCAACTATACCCCAGCATCAATAAAGTGCTTTGACATCCACTCGTTCCACCAAAATTGCTTGTCTACTCGTCGCCACAAGGGTAGCGCCGGATATGCTTCTGCGATCGTAGATGAGTTGACGCTAGAACTCGCCTCAGATGAGGGTAGCGCGCCAAGACCCGCAAGCAATTCGTGCTGCTTGTGAGATCTTGCAATTTGCTCCCGTTTATGCTGCATCGACCGCGTAATGTCTGCCTGATTGTTAATTTGAAAACTATATCTGAATTGTGGATTATTGTACCAAAGGTATACGAGAAATACATGTCTCCCTTTGTATATTCCCTGATGCATTGCCGGATAACCTTGTCCTCCAACTCAGAGTGTTGTTCTTCTGCAGTCTTCGGCGGTTGAGCCGTCGAAGCTAGAATCTTGTCAATAACGTTAGTGGGTTTCCCACTCGCCTCCCTGATGATCTTGTCTAAAGCCTCTTGTTCTTGTTTGTCCGGCGGCTGCGGAGACATAGATTGATAAGACGACTGCGGCGTGCTGATTGAACGGCGTTTCGACATTTTACTCCAGAAAGATAATCGCGTAGAAACAGTCCTGAGAATCGGAGATGTTGTAGGGAGCTCCGCGGAGAGTAAAGAAGTGCTAGAAGATGCAGATGGAGGCGTAGAGGGGGCGAGGTATTCATGTTCTTTAATATTCGGGGGAATTACTTGAACCTGAGGATTCGACGAGAATTTAACTCGAGAGAGAGGAGGCACTGAGTCTGATAGGAGTGCATCAGACTCCTCGTCGTTTGCTTCGTTCGCTGCCTTTGGAATAAGAGAAGGTCTTGCGAGGGTTGCATTTCGTAACGAGATGACTTTAGCTGTAGACCTGGCTTGCTCTTCCAAAAGAGGAATGGCAGCAACACTCTTAACTCCGTAGACGATATGGCTGGCGTCTAAGACTAGGAGAAGTCAAGCTCTTATACCAATAAGAAGAGGGAAATAAAGTTTCTACTCACACTGTCCCGCCTCGGCCCTAGATGTAATCACAAGCAGGTACGACGCTTGCAAATCGGTCAACAACCCGTCACGCGACAAAGGCCAACGGCCAACAAGAAACTAGAGTACGCACTCGTGTACAACTCTAACCCGCCAATGATCCCATAAATCACAACGCCGTCACTCCAATCGTATTCTTCTTCACCATCAGTCACTTCTTCAACTTTAATCCCCTTTCCCCAGGCTATGCGAACATAAGATCTAGATGCTCCGTCCTGACCGGGTATTTGAGGTCGCAAGAGTAGGCCACCCTTGGTCACCAGAGCAAGTATATGATCATAAGGATATGGATGGGGAACCGGCGGAACGACATATTTGGGTTGCAATGCCGGTACGTGCATCATCCCCGGAGAAGTCGATGGTTGAGTGTAAAGAGTATCATCAGGGTTACCGATCGCAGTGGATTTGTCAGTGCGCCTGGTCCCTCTCGCAAACAACCGTTTCATGGACGATATAGACACAGGTCAAGTAGGGACAGGACCGACTGCCAACACGGCGCAGTGTATAATATATAGCATAGCAGGAGACCGACAAGCAGCACGAAATGAGTGACATCCCAAAACAAGGAATGCTTAACCAAACTATGTAATACACACTATATACATTGTCCACAGATTAAACAGTCATCAACAGGCCTCTAGTATAGCTACAGGTCGTAGAGAAAAGGGGCATGATAGCTACATGTGCGATATCGGGGTCAAGAATAAATATATTCTCCTGCTTTACACAGGGATCCCGACATTAACATTCGCTCTACACCTTGTGTGGGGCGGATGTAAGGGGGGCTGATTGAGAGGGCGCAGGTGCAGGGCCTGTGGATGATTGTTGTTGCTGTTGCTGCTGCGGTTGCTGCTGCGGCTGTGGTTGTTGCTGGTGCTGCTGACCTTGAGGAAAACGGTGTGAGAAGAAATTATCCCATTGATCTTAAAGAACGTCAGATCTTCTGTTTCGGTTATTTCGCATCGCACTAGCCACTTACGCCAATCGAACATCGTTCCTGGAAGTCCCTCCAGGAAATCAATGTCAGACATTTCATACTCCGCGAGATTGGCACCCTGACTACCGCCGTCTAGCACATTCATGACTTGTACATTTCCTCTGCCTTGGGTATTCATAGCCGGGTTTAAGTTATAAGCCTCACCCAGTTTGCTCAAGGGGGCAAAATTGACCATGTTAGGGGGAGGAGATTGTTGAGGAGCTTGTCCAGGCGTTGCGCTGGTGGCTCTGGAATCTACAAACGTCATGTTAATAAAATGTTTGTGTTTACCACTAAAAACGCACCTTCACCACTTTCACCAGATGCAATAATAGTTCCTGGAGGTATGTCTTTGACATCTTCTTCCCTCGTCCGTGGTTGAGCAATGAAAACACCCCCGCCCGGTCGGGTTGGATCCTTGCGATATTCCAAACTTAATGGAGGTTTCGCTTTGACCCCGCCGGTCGGATTGAGCGCAGGAGTTTCCATTGGAAGAGGAGGACCCTGTGTGGCCTCGTACAAAAGCGCAATAATCTCCGCCGTCTGAAAGCCGCGCACAAAGAAAATGATTAAATAAATTTTTTAGTAAAATCGGAAATATCAAACCCACCTTTCGCCTTGATGACATGTGCTCGGGATTAAGCGCTTTCTCCCACCTGCGAATACAATCTCGTAATTGGCGCAGTTTCTCTGCGGCACGAATATCCCGCCTCCTTACCCAAGTGTGGTACTACAGATGACATTCATCAACGCATTCCACTATCATTGAGAAAAAACCACTCACTTGAACAAGGGCACATGAAGTCATAGCGTAAGCCACCAGTAACCAGACATCGTAAACATCCTCGTGAACATCCAACCAGTCTATAGCTTCACCAGTCATCTTAATAAGCTCCGTCCAGTTCTCGACCGTTAAACCGAATTTTAGATGAGCCGGGCAGATGTAACTGATACGCATGAAAACACGCCAGAACATCATGGAGATAGACGCATATATGACATGGAGAATGCCTGCCGTAATTAGACCGCATATCATACGCTAGAAGATGTAACAACTCACCAGCGTTGCGCGGCGTATCCGGACCGTGAAACTTGAGACTCTCGGGAAGCGTCTTTTTCCATGATTCAAGGTCTTGTAGCAGTTGCTCGAGCTGCTCATCAGTCGTAAAGGTAAGTCCGGCAGGACTGGACCTAGCTTTAGTCACATGAAGGGGGTGAAAGAAAAATCAACTCACCTGTAAATCGCTTTAAGGACGCGACCGAGTAACAGACTTAACCGTACGAGTTCATCCATGTAAAGACCGCTCTCATCGCCGGAGGATGGGAGACGAGCATCACAATCTTGGACATCAATCATGTAGGGGTGTCCATAAGCTAAACTTGTCCTAGAGTCAAGGATTAATTGACGTGAATGTACAACACTTGACAAGAAACACCTCACCATCGATCACAAATTAGACATGCCCCCCATACTCGACGCCTGAGCTCGATATTCTGCTTAACGGACTCTGCACGATGTAAACCCAAATCCTGTGCCTAGAAGAAACCAGTCAACAATGATGCCCCGCACTGGATTCCCGGATTA
This sequence comes from Agaricus blazei, assembly GCA_029719445.1. Taxonomy (NCBI): domain Eukaryota; kingdom Fungi; phylum Basidiomycota; class Agaricomycetes; order Agaricales; family Agaricaceae; genus Agaricus; species Agaricus blazei. Next base: position 1,883,207 of record SSNC01000002.1, on the reverse strand, counting down.
CAAACCCACCATCCTGATAGCACACCCAAGGCGAATCCAGAGAGCTGACAAAGCATTCGGGACAAACGGCGAATGGCAGTCACCAGTCATAGAAAGAATAAGCAGAGCCTGGACGTTCGCAATCGATGCAGTCGACAGAACATCATCAGTTTTAATAATATTGTTGACCGTAAAACGCAGCGAGTCGAAGATTTTAGACGGCACCTCCCGTCGAGCCGCAGCGACAAGACACATCGAGTAGAGAAGCACTGGAGTGGGGTTAGAGTTTGAAAGAAACTCGGCTTGAGTGACGATAGGAAGCAGAGGAGCCACGTCCGTAAAGTAAGAGTTAACGAGCTTTTCTATGACATCCTTCTCAACATGCATGTCTATCTGTTTTGGATGAGCTGCCTGCTGCTCTTCGGTGGCCGGTTTTTGAACGGTAATTAGTCCGTCACCATTTTTGCTGACCTCGAAGGTGTGTTGATATCGGAGGTCATAACTTTCGTATATACGCGAATTAATAGTAGCTTGAGAATGCAATAGATAATAAGGTGAAGTGGGTCCTACAGCGTTATGTGAGTCCGTACAAAAGGAAAGGAAAAAAGGTGAAATTGGACATTGGGGTACTTACCAAAAACACCAACATCGCGCCGCGGTGCGGACTCGCCGGCAGGTGAAGGAGCGACACGGTTGCTTGCATCAGTTTTATCTCTTTGGATAGCTGCCTCTTCTTCGAGCTTCTTCTTCTTGAATCTGGTTTCTGTTATAGGCAAGAAAAACGTGCACTCAAAAGAGAACTGTTTGCAGTGCTGGCAAATAGGAGGGTCCTGATCCACGCAATTAGCCTTTATAAGAACCGCAACCAATGAACACTTAATACCCACCACATCGGGAAGAATGTCACAACGTATTTTCCGGGATCGACACGAGTCGCAGGCACGTTGCTGGACAAGGGTAATGGAGCGTTGAGTTGTGTAATTCTAATTGGTAATTCCGATACTCAAGTGACTCACAGTCTTCGTACGCTTCTTGAGATCCACGATAGTTTGAGGTGCCTGAGATTGCTGCGCCGACGGCACGCGAGGGATGTCGCTCCCAGAAGCGCCATTCTCCTCATCGGAACCCTTTTCGCCCGCCTTTCCCATTGACTCGCCGAGTACTGACTTGCCGCGCTTGCGCTTTGCTCCAGCGCTGGCGGACATCATGGGCGACGGCATAGCCTGAGGGTGTTCAGGATTGGTGCCTGGACGTGCCGGAGGATACATTACCATTGGGTGAGGGTATGCCGAGTACGACGGATAACCCGGAGGCCCATAGTGGTGTGGCTGGGGGTGCATGGGGTATGCGTACTGGGGATGAGGGGGGACACCGACGGGAGGGGGCTGGCCATGGACCTGGCCATGCTGTTGCTGATAGCCCCCCTGTTGGTGTTGTTGGGAATAAGGGGAACTCCCCATGGGATATGAGGGATTCATGACAAAGGTGGGCGGGGGTGGGTACGGAGGGAAATACGGCCCGCGCGGAGGATAAAGCGGGTAAGAGGCAGCTGCATGGTGGAATGAGCATGGAGAGGGTTCCGGGGTCTGACGGCGGCGACTCTAACTTACGTGGCGGGTGGAGGAGGCCTTCCTGGCGTTGGTCTGATTTTTGGTCTTCGGATCTGTTGGGCGTCGCAGAGTCTGTCCGCCTTCTCTGCCGCGGCTTGCGGGTGGCCGGCTTGGGAGAGCCTTGTGACGGCTGGGATGCAGGAGGTTGCGTCGGAGTCGGCAGCGGCGGCTGGTGCGGCAACGGCTGGGAGGGATTGTCAACAGAACTGGGTTCGCCGGGAGGAGTTGCCATCTTGCTCCTGGAGTCCGCCGGGGTTATAAGACTTTCCAATAGGCAATCGCGGGCCCGCCGATGTGACCCAGCTCCTCCTTCCGAACCTGTAAATGTGCTTAGCTAAAACCGCCTTCAAACCAGAGCCCTTTGTCCTCCTTCCTCTCGCTTGTATCTGCGCCTCAAGGCACCCAGGTCTGTCTGCGCAGAGGTTCCAGGCGTTGTGTGCAGCAGCAGTGGAGAAAACCCCGAAGATCGCAGAGCCGCTGCTCACACAGCGAGTGGTATGTGCCGGACCCGTTGACCGCCTTCCCTCGTGATGCCGAGTCACACATTCAAACTCCGCCCGAATTTTCAGCCCCCGCATCTCCGAGACAAACACGATCTCGCCGCGGATCTGGGTCGCTCCGACTGACAAATCTTGTCGCAAATTTTCTCCCAAGGTGTCTGACAAGTACCATATCTGGCCTATACCAGATCTCCTACAACACCCCTAAAGCAAAACTATACACATTAGGTCATATATATAATTTGATGGACGTCACAGGAACCGCTTCGAGCAGATGTTCGACGCTTTCCGGCGGCAAGTTCATCCACCAGGAACTTGACTAGGAACCCTCTCTCGTCATTCCTCCTCCCCATTCGATTGTGAGACCGTCACACATCGTCACGACCTTCCGTCAGACAAAAGGGTCGGGTCTATAGGCACCCGAACTAATCTGTCAACCGAGAAACTGCACGCTTGAAACCTTATGGAAGTGGAGCCGGTGTCCTGATCATGGACTCAAATCAATATATTTCTGAAACAACTCACGTCGGGGGACCTCGTCCGTGTTAAGCTGCTACAATGCTGTTACTGCGGAAAGCCTCCTGTCAAAAGATTCTCACAAGTATGTACAAGAATTATATAAGTTAGCGGTATCCCAAGTGATATGGTATTAAGAAAAATGCACTACACGCCCTTCGAGAAACCAAAGAAAAAAGATCAGCGCTGATGAGGAGGGCCATCCCAGATTTCCCCTCCTTCTATCAGACCAGGGTTCACCTCCCGTTTGTCCTCTGTTGCAATCGCCGACGCATCGAGCCACGAGTACCCGGCCGGTCGACACAAAACATTGACGAGATTACGCTTCCAACTGCCATGGGAAAAGGGATTTGGGGGTGGTGCATCTGGGATCAAAGTCTTGTGCGCTTGATTACGAATCTATGGTGGGTGATACCGCGGCTCAGTACACGCTATTGTGAAACAAAATTTACAAACCTGCTCTATTGTTGTCACATTAAGAAGTAAAAGCTGCAAATGAAACATTGTTATCGATCGTCTCCTTTGCACAATAAAAGCTCTTACTCTCATGTGGTATAGCAGAAGAGCAACAACAGGCCAAAAGATCAGAATCGACAAACAAAACACTACAGCACTGCCAGCCCCCGTTTCAAAGCTTCTCGAAAATTGATATGGTCGTGAGTCGTGAGCAGATAGAGATGTAATGCCGATGTACAAATGATCAAAACCAGTGTCAAAGACTGTCATGAGAATAACGTGAGGTTAATTAACGACGCATTACTCCAGACTTACAGCTGATAGCAGTAAGACGAAAAATGATGTGTAGTTTCGGCGGCCAACGCAGTTGTTCACCCACTGGCAGTGATGATCACACCCGTCAACACAGTTGTCGCACTAAACCAACCACATTTAGTTTACAAAGGGAATAGTATAAGGCTGCAACAACTTGCCATTTTACAATGACTCGATCTTGGTGGTCGGTATGTCCTGCACGTAACGCAGTACTTTGTCCTAACACTGCCCAACCTTCTGTGTGAGGATCGAGAGCGAAACTCAAATGGCTGTACTCACACATCATTCCGAACCTTCAGGTCTCGAGGCATTGGTACACGGGATCCTCCGTCTGAACGCGTTTCATTGGAGTATGGCGGGTCAGGGTCTAGATCGCGCGGTAAGATACCTGGATCTGTAGTTGCCTGCAAGAGTAGTGGGAATCTATCAGAATGCCGTATCAGGCATAAAGAAGGTTCGACATACTGTTGCCAGCATACTTGATATTACCAAAAGGGCCATGTAAATCCCGATAGCTGCTACGGCAGGGCTCTCGTTCTGCCACCACCAAACACAAGTCGTTCCAAACCAGACACCGGCGATCACAAGAACAAGAAGAAATGACGTGACGAACGCCCAGGGTGAATCACCACCAGTCAAAAAGCGACCTCGGAGGAAGAACTTGTTATTTGAAGGATGAAGCTGATGGTTCAGCGTCGGTTTTTTTGTGTCAAGATTGAGAATAGGGACGGCAGAAAGGGGTGGCCGATGATTGGGGGGCCGGGAGTTGAACGAAAGGTCGGGGGAATGTGAGATGGAAGTCCGCAGGCCGGAATTGCGGTTTTCCGTCGATGCATCAACATACATAGCCCCAAACGAAGTGCGCTCGTAGGGAGTAGACGCAGTGGGCAAGTTGTATGCATTTGATCCACTTCCTTCCTTCCCTGAATGTGTCTCGATTAGAACAGGCCCGGTGGGTGATGTTTTCCTGACAGAATCGAAGCTAAGCCCTCGGCTGAGGCCCATAACCTTATCAAAACTCGTCCGCACGATGTTTTTGGAAGGATAACTTGAGCCTGTGCCACTCCGATCGCGAGGCATGGACAGTCGGCTGAATAGACTACCGGTTGGATCGGCAATGGGAAGCAGGGGTTCTCGGCTAGGCTTAGTTCGCTTTGGTAGAAGATTTTGCGCATTAGTGTCCAAGTCGCTGACTGCGCGAGAACCGTCGTCGTCGCAGACGTCGGAATGTCGCTGATTGAGCTCGCCGAGCTGGAAAGACACAGAGTCCCGACCATGGTCTTCGTTGTCGTTAACTGAAGCCAGTGACGCCGGCCGCGAGAGGTCTGGCCTGTCGTAATTTGGCCTCGAGGGAAGGAAAAAGGACATGGAGGGCTGGATGCCTCCGGCATGGGTAGAATGGAGATGCGAGAACGAGGACTGGACGGGCGAGTTGGGCGTTTGAAGCTCTCCAGACGGTCGACCGACCACGGGGGGGAGAGAGCGGGGAGGGGGGACGGTGGGGCCAGTGATGGTACTGACGATAGTGCCTCCTTGGGGTCGCTGGGCGGGGGTAGTGCTGACGGTGGTGGGGAGGGGAAGCTGCTGGAAGTCATGCCGGGGACTGGTTGGAGAGTACATGGTGGGACATAGAAAGAGAAACGAGCGAACTGAAGAGCAGAGTTGAAACAGCAACAAGGCCCTTTTTTGGGTGCGAAAACAAGATATTAGCAGCGGTCGAAAACCGCTAAGGTGGGAGAACGGCCACGCCTCCGGTGGCCGCGTTTGGCAGGTCGCTCCCACGCAGTCTATCATCCCAGATCAGATACCTCGCCTCTCCCTCGACCATGGCCAGCTCGAGCAACTTTCCGCCGGAGCTCGTCGACAACGCCCTCCTCCTCGCGACCCTCCCCCGCCTCGCCGCTCCGCACTTCCTCGCCCCCCTGATCACCCACGCCACCTCCACCACCCGGAAACGTCTTGTAATTATCCTATTTTCCCGCTTCTTCAACAAGGAAGCCCCTCACAGTCACCTTGATCAAGGCTACCCGGCCTCTCAAGCCATCTCGCACGCCGGGAAATGGAGGGTCGTCCAGGAGATCCTCACATATGTCTACGTCCAAGCCACCAAAGTCGCCCAGGACCTCGGAAAGGTGCTCATGGATATTGACGTCCTGCTCAAGGGGATGAACGACGATCTGGACGAGACTCTTGGTGCCGGCATGGAAATGGTCTTCCGGGCTAGCGGTGGTGCGTATGCTATTTCTGTAGAGGCGTGGATTACCTGACCGTATTTCAGACGCTATCCCAGTACCACTGCCGGAAACAATCAGCCTGTTGAGGTCATCATACACTCCAGTGGGCGAACGAGAACCAGCCGACACCGACGTCGGCACCGAAACTTCAACGCCCCAAGATATCTCTCATATGTTCCCAGTGACCGCGATGGGGGGAACCTTTGATCACCTCCACGCTGGCCACAAAATACTGCTCTCAATGTCCGCTTGGATCACAAGCGAGAAGCTGATCGTCGGAATGACAGGTATGAACCATCATTCTAGAACCATCATTTTTTTCTCAGACGTGCTTAGATGACTCTTTACTGCGTAACAAGGCCAACAAGCATGTAATGGAAAACTTTGCGCAGCGAAGCAAGAGAGTCCGAGCCTTTCTCGAGTTCTTCAAGCCGAGTCTGGTCTACGATATTGTGCCCATCAATGACGTATATGGCCCTACCGGACGGGACCCCAACATACAGGCCCTGGTCGTCAGTCGAGAAACCCTCGATGGGGCCACTGAAAGTACGTCCGTCAATAGATGTTACCGTTTGATGAACTTGCTAAAACCTTCCCAGTTGGCAAACGCAGAGAGGCTCTGAAATTTCCCCCCTCGAGACCTTCGTAATCGACGTAATATCAGCAACATCGTCCAACCTCGACAGCCAGGACGCGGCCTGGCTCAAATCGGCGAAGCTTAGTAGTACATTCATTCGTCAATGGATTGTAGACAATTGTTAGAATGTAATCCAGACCCTGCATGGAGTCCGCCCGCCGCGGCGCCGTGCTCCCACGCGATCACAAACTAAGTTTTTATATGTATCATCAATCCACGGCCTCGCTTGACCACTAACAACAACACCACCACATTCGTTTGTATGCACCTCTAATACCCTCTTTGGATCTGCCATTGTCGATACCACCGTAATCTTTCACAATGCATCTAGTCAAGAAACTTGCTCCTTCTGCGTTGCTCCTTCAAGCTCAGCTGTCTCTCGCCGCCTATCAATGGCCTTCTCCACAGTATGATGCCCTCGAAGCTTTCATGTACGAGGGACAGCGCGGTGACGGTTCCAATCTTGCATCACTTGTTCACCCTTGCCGCAAACGGTCGGGAACCAGTGCCTCCGTGCCCGCCCAATGGCTTCGTCTTGTGCGTTCCAGTGCCTTGCTTTGTCATCCTTCGACTTAAATATTGAGCAACAGGCCTTTCACGACATTGCTACTTATGATAATGACAGCGGGACTGGAGGCCTGGATGGGTCTATTGTGTATGAACTTGGAAGAGAGGAGGTTCGTAGCCACATCGTATGGTAAACCTACAAGAATTGCTCAATCTCCATGGCAGAACTTTAGCATTGGATTCAACCAGAGTCTTTCAGACTTCGAATCATTTCCCAACAAATATGTCTCTCGTCAGTGACAAGACTCGCTTGCGATCCGCTTTTCCTGACCACGCTGACAGGTGCTGACCTGATTGCTCTTGGCGCTATTTTTTCGGTCGCGACCTGTCAAGGCCCCACTATCCCGTTCCGAGGTGGCCGAATTGATGCATGGACGGCGGGAAATACTGGAACGCCCGTACCTTCGGACGACATAAACTCATTCACCAGCAGTTTCAAGAGAATGGGGTTCTCGCCTACAGACATGATCGGCCTGATAGTATGCGGACATAGTATAGGTGGTGTCACAAGCGCTGACCAACCGGACATTGTGCCTCCTACCAACAACCCATCAAACGTTGTTGATTTCGATACCACTACCAGCTTTGATAATAAAGTGTATGTCTGCGCTATGCAACTGCGCTCCCGTTCCCGCTTACTGACTAGGGACTACAGTGTCACGGAGTACCTTGACGGAACAACCCAGAATCCCCTCGTCGTGACGGCAAACCGAACGGTTGCCTCTGATCTCAGAATTTTTATGAGCGATGGAAACCAGACTGTGCGCAGGTGAGCAAGCCAACGAGCTTCCCTCGACTTTCCTGAATACGCTGCCAGCTACACCGACCCAAATCAGTATAATAGTCAATGCCAGGACTTGTTGGAGCGCATGCTCAATACTGTCGCCCATGGCGTGTCGCTAACAGACGAAATCACTATGCTCCCAGCCAAAGTACATGACGTACTATTGACGATAGAACGTAACCAGCTTGTATTCAAGGCCTCTCTTCGGGTACGCCGATTTTCGACGCTAGTCGAGTTCTACAGCTGAAATAAAGGTTTAGCTACCACAATCCATGGATCAGAAACTCAACACCCAAAGAACAGTCACGATGTTTTGGTGCGACAGATACGGTGATTCGGCGGATTGTAAAGGAAACACAAAGTCGGCAAACTCTGTGAAGACTATCCAAGACGATCCGAACAACTCACCAGTGACGCTCAACATGAAACTCTTCTTCGTACATTATCAGTTTGTCGTGCCGATAGACTCTAAAGCGTCAATTTCAAAATTCTGGTTCGAAGTCGATGAGCATAACGGTACTAGTGCGACCGTCTATAACAACAATGGCAACGACTATGTTATACAGCAAGATCAAGTCATGTTCGTGCCGACACTCAGCTCGGCAACGTTTAGGTCAAATGGATCCTATACACAGACATACACTAATCGTGACGGAGAGTATTTCACTAAAATCTATAATATAACGGTTGCTGTAAGTCGGTCTCTGTGCACTTTTGTGACGTTATTAACTCAGTAATGGCAGGTTCGTGAGGGTAGCAATCCATCCCGGGTTTATGCCACCGCGTACGATAGCGCGATTACAAACTTTACCTACGCCGTGAACACCACTTTCGATTTAACCAAGAATTCTTCTATCTCCCCTGTTGGCGGCTACGAGTTTTATACTGGATCAGTTGAGGATAGCGGACACCAGATGACACTAGACACTTTTGCCGACATGGATGGTAAGACCTATACCGACGACTTTAGACAGACGACGTTCCTGGATAACAGTCCCTACGTTGCTCCTGCAAACGTGACTACAAAAGCATCGTCAAAGTCGTCGTCGCCACTTTCCTTTGTGGTTTCGGCGCCCGGTCTTGTTTTCGGGCTGCTGTTAAGCCTGTTGTCACTTCACGTGTTCTGATAAACCATTGAGCCGCTTTCCGTCGAGGCCTGGTGCTATATTTGTTATCTTACTGCTTTCGGACCTTTTGGAGTATCTAGACTTATGATAACAATTAATCATCGTTGTTTATTGGATGTAGCAACCTTGTCTTTTTTTTATGTTGGACAGTGGGCCGAGAAATGATGTTTAATTTAGGGCTGTTGTAGCTATTTTTAGTCGTGCAAATGCAAGCGTAAATTGCCCCACTTTTTTCCTGTTACCGACCAACCCAACTCTTTCCGGGGGCTCCCATTTCTTTGTAACTTTATTGGCTGGCATGGTTCGTGACTCTAGGCTACAATAGACCTGCGGACACTGATCACTTGGAAATAGCAAGCAGACATAGAGGCGTTGGTGCTTTCTGGTGAACTATTTAATGGAAAAGAACGCTCGTCCTCCCCGGCGAGGTCTGTGTCCTCCAGTGATTCTGGCTGGCATGATGATGATCTTCAATACAAACACGACGAGGCTTTCAACGGGACCGATGTACAGGACTCGATAGGTATGGCTCCTGGACGGACGGGAGTCAAAGGTGTCATTCGGGACAGAGATGAAGCAGTTGAAATAGAGCGGAGTAAGAATGCGAGAGAGATGGAGGATCTACGAAACAAGATGGCAGCGGGGAATTTGGGTGGGAAGACGTATTTGGAGGAGGAGAGGGAGAGGGCTGCGAGGGGGGAGGAACTGGTTGATGAACTTGTGCTTAGGGAGTTGGAGAGGGATTTGGCGAAGCGAGATGTTTTTGGGGCGCCGAGGACGAGGTTTGGGTATTTGCGGGAGGTGGGTGTGAAACAGTTTGTGGATGCTGTTGAAGGGGAGGGGAGGGGGACGTGGGTGGTGATTCATATTTATGATCCGGTAAGTTGTATGTTCCCAAAGCCTGTTGTTGTTGTGTTCCTGACTCGTCTTGACAGTCGCTTGATCGATGCTTCGAGCTTGACGAATTACTGGCTCGAATAGCCAAGGAGAATCCTATGACTAAATTTCTTCGTGCAAGAGCAACAGCTCTAGGATTTGCAAAGGAGTATAAATCTCGAACACAAATTCGGTCTTTGAACCGTCCATCGCGGACATACAAAAAAGACTATGATGATATATTCGATGATGATGATGACGATGATGGTGAGAGTGGGAGTCAAAATGATGATGAAGATGTCGACTTGGAAATGCTTCCGACGATATTGGTGTATCGTGATGGTGAACTGGTGCATAACTGGGTTCGTGTAGACTGGGTAGCTGGTGAAGATAACGTGGGCGAGTTGTTTCGCAGGTAAGTTTTGTTTTATGAACTCGACGATACATGAAGTAACTTAGAATTTTGTGTTTGCAGACATCATATTATACAGCCGAGTGTCATACAACAGGTTCTCGAGGTTGACCACCCCGAATCCGATGACGATCCTGACTTTCAAGATAGTCTGAGGAGAATAATTGCGCGTTCCAACAAAGATGACGGCGACAGCTATTGGTAGTAGTGGAGTAGCTGTATTTTACGGATATACATAGGGGGGGACACTTCAGCAACCCTGACTTGATCCTGATTTGATACCAATTTGTTGAAGTTATGATCAACCAAACTCTCTCTAATTGATTACGGCTTTCTTTACTTCTGATACCAAATTCCCGAAACATGTCCTTCACGTTCGGCGATCTCACACAAAGTTTCTTTGATAAAGTGAAGGTAGCAGGTGCGTTTTCGTCTCTATTCCCAATGCCGGCCGAGATCTTATGCACCTGTAGGCATAGATGGTGCGTACATCGCTATCAGCTACGAATGTATCTTCGAGCCTTTGTTCACCTAGTTGATGGTGTCCTGCGTGGAAAGTTCATGGTCCGCAAATAACCTCTTCGCTCTTTTCTCAACTCTGTCCTGAACTTCTTCCAGTCAAGGGAGAAATTCCTCAGCGCGGCCAAATCCGATGGTTTTGGTTTCTGCAGCGTGATATTGTGCGCATTATCTATGTATCTCATGATGTCCTCATTCAATCTCGGCACCTAATCTAGCGGTTGGGACATACATGATCAAGTCTACCCTCAAGAACTTTCGATATCCAACAGACGCAATGGCTATCGTGATTTACTGGCATGTATAGACATTTCTACTTGCCGGCGAATTCCTTGGGAGAACGGTGTCCCTTTCCTTTTGTTGACCTTTAAAGATCCTGAAACGAAACAGGCTTTGGCTGTTGATCCGCGAGGTGTTGTAGATCGGATGGAAAGGCGTGCTTTGGAAGAATTGGGGTGCGTCCCATATGCTGGAGTTGAATTTGAAGTGAGTGGTGGTTTTTGTAATGTTTTTATATCAATGGGACTTGATAAAAGAGGTATCTGCAAGTATTTCAACTTCAAAGGTATGTTTCATTCCGACTATGGGATTTTATGAGTGATACTGATTAACTCATGTTAGAGACACCTCTGTCTGCTTCCGAAAAGGGATTTGTCAAGTTGAACCCTCTCACACCTGGGAGTGAGTTAGATGTCCACCTCTTTTTCGATGATCCGGACGCCTAATATCAGGAAGTGCATGGGTATTCACTCCTCAGAACGCAACTCAACAAAGAATACTTTGAAGACATCATAGATAAGGCCAAAGAATTTGGTATCAATATCGAAAGTCATCGTATGTCAGCACCCCAGAAAACTGGGTATATGCTAGCTGATACTTCTTCCTAAGATACCGAAACTGGGCCTGGAGTTTATGAAACCGCCCTGGCCTATACGACCACTTTAAGAATGGCGGATAATGCTATTCTTTTCAAGTACCTCGCCAAGAGCATCGGGATGAAGCATGGAGTTATGCCTAGTTTCATGGCCAAGCCATGGGGGATGTATGCACTCTACTTTTCTCCGTTTTATGACACTGATTAGCTTTTAGCTTCCAGGATGCAGTGGGTTAGTAGTATCGCGGGTTCTTGGTGTTAGCACCTTCCGCTTATGATACTCTAGGCATATCCACGTCTCGTTGCGCAGAGACGGGAAGAATATCTTTGTTGTTTCGGAAGCAGAGCTTGAAACTGGCAGAGCGGATGCCGCGAATAAGGATACGAGGTTCATAAGCCGTGAAGCGGAAATGTTCTTGGCTGGGGTATTAGAAGGTCTCCCTGATGGTATGATTTCACTTTGATCGGTTTCGATGCTGCTCATTGAAACGAAAAATTCTTCCTAGTCATGCCAATGGTACGCTTTTGAAGTTACTCTGCAGATAATCAAGTAACAGGCATCCTGTGCTCGAAATTAGTTGGTCCCAACGATCAATGGATACAAACGTCTCGTAGGTGGAGAGGCCTTTTGGGCTCCAAATGCTGTCACCTATGGATATGATTCACGCCAAGCATCCATTAGGATTATCTCTCCGCCTTCCGTTGCACCCGAAGCCACAAGATTCGAAATTCGTGTTCCGGGGCGGATGTGAATCCTTATTATGCGATCGGTGCTATCTTTTCTCTTGGTATCAGAGGAATCAAGAAGGAGATTCAATTGAAAGAACCTCCGTTCAGTCAGCTAACTTTGGAGGATAAGGCCCAAGGCAGAGTACGCTATCTATTTTTTGATGTATTTCGAAGTGATGACATGAATATTACTTAGGTCAAAATGTTACCTAGGACACTGGAGGACGCTGCGCTGAGGATGATGCGACCTGAAAGTATTGCTAGAGAACCGGAGGTTTTCGGGAATGAATTTGTTGATCATTTCGGAGGCACTAGGCTAAATGAAGTGAGGCTCTGGAGTGCAGCCGTTACCAACTGGGAAGGTGTGTGGACAGCACTTGAAATTACTCGCATGAGGATTCATTGAGACCTGTTTCAGTTGAACGTTATCTAGAACTCGCTTGATATCAGATGGTGTTACAGAACGGAATACAATGAAGATGTTAACATTTCTGATACAAGCAACTCATAAGTCCTCAAAGTCCGAAGCATCTCGTGTTATGTCAATTTTGGCAGCGTTTTGAACCATTTCATGAAGTGGGGCACATCCTAGGTGGGGTCATTGAATGCGAAGAATTCAAAGCGCATGATAGGACGGGCTCACAGCAGCCACAGCTTTAGGCACAGCAAGCTGTTCAATGAACTTAGGTACTAGGCCGCCAGAATCACTTGAACATGCCATCCGCCACTCCACTTTTCCACTGTCGAGTTGCTTCACCCGCTCGACAGCGGTGTAAAAGGCCCGGACGCCGGGTTCTTCGTGCTTCTGAAGCTCTTTGTGGGCGGAGAGATCAATTGGGATGGACACAATGAGGCTGCAAAGATTCGTATCATGAGCATGAGTTATAGAATGGGGATGATTAGCGTGATTGACCCTGCGGATTCGTCGACAACCTGAAGGACCGTAAAAGTCCGGTCGGAAACGGGGAATGGCATTTTGTAAAACAAGTTCCATATCTGAGCAGTTGGAGATATTTCCTGGATTTTTGTGACTTTAGTCAACTCCGGGACGAAGCTGGTTGAGTAAATAGGACGTTGGAATTATGTGATTGACTCCAGTGAATTGACGTACTCCTTTTCGTTTTGTGCCTTGTTTTTGCCAAGTTTATCCCACAGCTGGTCATAAGTGATTTCTTCGGGAGGATGTTCGCTGATACGACAATGCCAGGGTCCGCTACTTGAGCTCGCTGGCTTGTGCACGACCTTGACGCTGTTGAATGTTTTCTTCAGTGGCCAAGAGTCCGTGGTCTCTATAAGTTCACGCCCGGCAGCGATGATGGACTCCTCCGGGGGATGTCTGACGGCGTTAAACAGCTCCTGCGAGGTCAAGCCTGGTTTGCAACGACTTACTGATAGGCTGAATGGCCACTGCTCTTAGGAATGTCTGGTCGTTCGACATGTATATGTGAGAGAGTAATGTGAATCCGGATTGGATTGGCCGCTCTGATGTATTTTTAGAGGGCGGCCGGGTAAATTAATCACTGGATCATGTATTTAGTCTACAACTGCTGGTATACTGCTCTATGGATATGCAGGTGGAAAGTGTGTTTAATTGGCCCGTAAGGTTGGAGGTTTTGATTGGTTGAGGTTGACCAAGCCAAAGTACCGACTGCGACCACGGGAAGCTTCGTCGCGAGGCAGAACCTCACCGCGATCGAGAACAACACCTACAAAACGACGTGTACCACTCATCCATTTCTCTTTGTAGAAACGAACAAAACCAGGTGCCATGGCGTATATTGTGTGATCACGACCCATCTTGACCTATAAGTGGATGATAATAAGGAACCTAGGGTCTTGAACAATAGTAGTAACATACATGTTGTCCTGGGTGAAACAAGGTTCCTCTTTGGCGGACAATGATATTACCTGGTATTACTTGTTGATCTGGACAAAAGACAATTAATTTATTGTAATAAAGCAAAAATAATGACAATATACCTGAGAATTTTTTGACACCCAGGCGCTTGCCGGGCGAGCCTCCATGGTTTTGGACGGTGCCTCCTGCACGTTTTGTCGCGGTCCTGATAGAGCCTGGATGGAAAAAGTCAGGCGGCGTCGATATGACTCGGAAAGGGGCGGCAGACCTAAAGCGGAGAAGGGGGACCGGGCAAGGGCCAGGCTGCGGGACAGAAAAGACATGGCAATGACTGGACTTGTCTTCGTCGCCAGCAGCACCGGCCCCGTGACCGGCAATCACCGGGACCCGCTCCATTGCAATCATATATATGGACTGGCTCATTAACCAAAGTCTTCCACCACCCCCGAACACGTCTTCCACCGCCCCTGCATAAAAATGGTTCTCCTCGTCACTTCTGACAATGAGCAATTCCACGCCGACAAGGAAGTTGTTGAGCGTAGCGTCCTCATCAAAAACATGCTTGAGGGTTCGTGACCCCTTCGCCACACGTTGCGACATGGCCGTCTCACCGTGTTCTGTTCCAGATGTCGGTGAATCCGACCAACCCATTCCTCTTCCAAATGTTTCTTCAAGCGTCTTAAAAAAGGTCAGCCTCGGCGTGGCGCGTTATCGACCACGATCTTAAACTCATGCGGTTGCAGGTCCTTGAATACTGCGAGCACCATCGTGGCGAGCCTCTTCCCTCAGCGGAATCCGAGTCCAACCAGGATGAGACCCGCAAACGCACCACAGATATCAGCGAGTGGGATCAGAAGTTCATCACTGTTGATCAAGAGATGCTCTTTGAAATTATCCTCGCCGCTAACTATCTTGATATCAAGTCACTACTGTGAGATTGCGCGTCGTTTGTACTTTTTTACAAGCCGCTTATACCCCTTACAGTGACGTTGGATGCAAGACAGTGGCGAATATGATCAAGGGCAAGACCCCAGAAGAAATCCGTAAGCTCTTCAACATTGTGAATGACTTTACTCCAGAGGAGGAGGTAAGGGCTTGTTCGACTGCCTGGGACATATTTGGACTAAAACCCCTTTTTTTTGCAGGCCCAAATCAAGAAAGAGAACGTGAGTACATAATACATGTTGGCTATGAGCGCGACACTAATTGCTTTGACAGGAATGGGCAGAGGACCGATGATCGTCTACTAGATAACATACCAGTACCTCATTTACTTTTGTTGTATCATCCACCGTTAATCCACTTGCTCCACGTAAACTCCATTACCTGGACGTCACGCACGGACCCCTCCGTGCTCATTATGTAATGACCCAATTAAGCACGCCCAATCGCCCAACTCCTTGCTGTGTTGCCTCTCCACAGCGTTTTTTTCTTCAGCTCTTATATGCCAGCCATCCCAGACCTTCCAGGAGATCTCCTTCCGCATAATTCAGAATTAGAACGCTGGCTCAAGGGCCATGTTGCACGACTTTGTCAACTCGATCATGACCGGTGGGCTGTGGTAAATATATCCGACCGACATGTCGACTTATACCCGGTTACTTCCAGGTTTCCAGGCAGTCAGCCTGTCAGTTTCTCGGTAAGGGACTTGGCGAGGCTGGAAGCCCAAGAGTGAGTCTCCATTCGTGACCTACCAAATAAGGCTTCCACTGACTCTCGTGCTTCTGTAGTTTTTGGGTCTGCGAAAAGTCGGATGGCATTCGTGTCTTGTTGTTGGTTGTGACAGACCCTGGTTCTGGTGAGCAAACCACCTACATTGCAAGTACTCAGCGAACTGGTTTTCTTGGTTTGCACGAATGACTCTTGATTTGAACAGATTGACCGCCACAACACTTACCGCGAACTTCGTGGACTTTACTTCCCTCATCACGAGAATCCGATGAATCCCCTCATGAACACGCTTGTAGATGGCGAACTGGTTATCGATGTCGATCCTGCCACTAAAAAGGCATGCACCGCCTTTTTTCTATCTCTCGTCGAGACGTAGGCTAATTATAGTCATGAAGGAAAGCTTGCGGTACCTCGCTTTCGACTGTCTAGTTGCCGACAATCAGAATGTCATGTCCAAGCCATTGGACAAGCGTTACGGTGTATGCTGCCTCCTCCCTCGCTTTCAAGAGTTTACATCTTATTTTCTTCCGGTGTGAATAGCGGTTGAACGCCTGGTTTTACAAACCCTATTCTCGAATGATGATAGACCATCCACACATGGCTGAGAAACAACCTTTTAGGCATGTTACGGAGTTCTGTTCGCTCCCTATCCGTCGGCTGACCAGCTCTACAGCATTGCTGTGAAGCAAATTTCATTTTCTTATCATGTCAAGGCCGTCTTTGATGGCATACCACTACTTCAACATGGTAATGATGGGCTCATCTATACCTGCGTCAACACACAATATAGTCCTGGAACAGATAACAATATGTATGCGCATTCAGAAATGTTTTTTTTTCGTTCTTGTGTCACTGAATATGGTTGATAAAAGATTGAAATGGAAACCACCCTCGGAAAACTCGATAGATTTTAAACTAGTGTTGCGTTTCCCGCCATCGATGAATGACCCAAAAAAACCAGATTTACATGCAAAACCTTTCTTCCTTTTGCATGCCTGGTTGGGCGGTGAAAGGTACGAGCTTTACGACGAGATGTTTGTTGATGATGAAGAATGGGAAAAGTGAGCTTTTTTTATTCTGCGCTTTTTTCAAGCATTCGCTGATAATTATACACGAGATTGAAACGAGGTGGCGAACAAGTTGACGATCGGATTGTTGAAGTGCACTGGGATCCTGAGATTTCGCGCTGGCGAATGATGCGGTTCCGAAATGATAAACCTCATGGAAACCATATCAGTGTGGTCGATAACATCATTCAGAGTATCGTAGATGGCGTAGAGAAAGAAGCGGTAAGCGATTTTCCCTCTCCCAATCTTCACCCGACCTTGCAACTGAGTTCTTCTGTGCCAACAGCTTCTGCAACGCTCTGATGCGATCCGCAATGCTTGGAAAGCGCGCCAGGGTCAGCCGCCTTCTGCTTCCCAACCACAACCATCACAAGCTGCGACGTCTTCGAGATTGATACCACAGTCACAATCACAACCTCCGCAACCATCAGGATCCTTCATGCCTTCAAAACACATGCCACCTTTAGACTTGCGTTATGGGCCCATTGCGACCTCGATGTGGAGTAAGGTTTCTGGGCCAACCGTGTTTGCAGGGATGCAACGTTGATCATCGGATTCTTTTGCTTCTCGAAACCATTCCTTTGCCAAAATACGTTATGCCTCGGGAGCGAGTATCTTCAGGGTCGAGTAAAAATTACCTCTTCCCTTCTCTTTCATTCCCTCTTTGTCTTGTTTGCAATTCTTGGCAAATCTCATTTCAACGCCATCACTTGTATATTATGACGATCATTTCGGGTTCTACAACCTCTAGGCCAAAACACGCTGTCCTTTTTTTCTTACCGCAATCTCGTTTCCACAGTGATGATTACACACATCTCCTATGCATATACACACCCTCCACGTCATTAATCTAACACCGATCCCTATTTGGGTGGTGGATCTATTATATGCACGCTCAACACCACCAAATGATCTGTTTCGTCACTGAGCCCTATACTATGGGCCTCTCTGAATGTTACATTTGATCAATCAAACGAGCTGCGCGCTGATGAGGCGATGGTCGGATATGGTGTGTCACTGTCAACGTCATTCGTTTTGGGTCTTGGGACTCCCAGGTGTTCTTAGCCCTTGTAGTATGGTATAATGCCATTGATATGAGTTAGTGCACAGACTATATGTAATATTAGTGCGCGTATTGGACGGTGCAAAAAGTAACGCCAAGACGCAACTGAGCCGGGTATCACGAAGTTCTGTCAGGGGAATACTTCTGTGGAAGGGTATGGTTGAAACAGCGCTGAATTTAATCAAGCATTTTGGCAAGAAGAAAACAAGGGCAGGCCTAGGTCGTGACAAATGTATTTGGTTGGAGACATCGATGGGACATTCGATAGCGAGGCGATAACAAGAGGGGGAGGAGTGTAACTAAAGAACAAGGAAAAGGTGTGCATATCTAACAGTTACAATGGAGGTAAAGTAGAAACAAGGAGAAAAATAAGAAACCTCGGCGTTGGTTGGAAACATATCTAAATGAAGAACAAAAAAAAGGTTAAAAGGTAACTCAGCCGAGGGTTGTCATCGCAAGTCGTTAGTGACATACAGTTGAATTTCTCTTTACACAAAGGTTAGCAAGAAAAAAACAACATCATAACATAAATCGAAAAGTGGAGAATATGTCAAGAATATAAACATGCCGTGAAATGGAAAATTCTGAGAAAATGATGCAGGTGAATTTATGAAGTGTTAAGCAAGATTGTGAAAAATGTGGAAAAGATGAGATGAAGATGTGAGTAGATGAGAGATGAGATTTTTGGTCTGCATGAGGGAGATTGACTGAATGATTGGGTAGATGCGAAGAAAGCCGCAGTATCAATCAGGAGAGGAAGAGGAAGAGGCGGTTGCCAGTAGGCATTATTTTTGGCTGGCAGAAGCTGCGGGCAATTCACATCTTTGGTGGCTTCTTCCTGTCAACTTCAGTTCAAGAAGTCAAGCGCAGAAGAAAGAGGCGAAATGGCAAAGTCGGCATAGCGATTAGGTGCTTCACCACGCAGAGAGCGCGTGTCGGCGAAAGTAAAGGAGCGAACAAGTGAAGGAACACACGCGTGTTTGGGTACGCGCTTGAGAGGTGGTAAGGGAGAGTCGAAAAAGCCCATATCTAATTCTGATTGGGCGTCATCAAACAGATCCACTGAGAGCTGTTCTGGACTTGACTCGACTGACGACAATGGAGAACTACATCCGCGGCGCGTCGGAGTGCTTGGAGAGATTGAGAGGGCGGCAAATTCTGCAGTAGGCAGTGCGGGAGGAATCTTGATCTGGGTCAGAAGATACGTAAAGGCATTTACTCGGAGGCAGGCTTTGAGCGTACCTCATCAACGTCTTCTGCGGCAGCAAAGACCCAGGGCAAAGGCACATGGGTCGTTGGGTGCCCGACACCGGCATCAAGGTCGAGAGGAATATCCCCGATCAAGCCCTGGCCCCGGTTTTCGTCGAAACGAGCGTCATCGGCGTCGTCGACGTTGGGATCGCACTGTCCCTCGGTGACCTTCCACCAGTCAATGTCGGCGAGGACTCGACGGACAGAAGGCTCAGAGGCGGGTGGGCGCTTTTTGTGGCGCACCCGAGCCGCAGAGGAGTGGTAGGGAGAGGCGCGGACTGCAGGGGAAGATGCAGTGCGACGAAGGGAGGGCATGGGGAGGAGAGAGGAGACAGCGAGCCAGCGCAGTGGCCTGAGTGTCTGAGGGGGGCACCAGAGAGATGAGAATCTGCGAATTCGCTTATATATTTCCGCAGACGTCACACTCGATACCTGTCTCCGTCACTCCTTCACATCCTTGTCCTCTCCTGCCCTGTCCTCCCCCCCTTCCGCGCCCGTCCCCCTCTTCCTGTCGCCTGTCCACTTCCAGCCCCTCGCTGCCACAGCGTGATCGCCGCGCCCGCATCGCCATCTCATGACTTTTACCGCCCCGCCTCTGCCGCTGCGGCCGTCCAATTTCAAAGATCATTCCTGATCCTGATAGCGGGTCAGTCGGATTGGCTCCCTGAACCCACGACCCAGTGCCCTTGCCGACATTTCAGCGGTTTCAGACCCATTTGTTTCCACAGCTGCTACACATCCTGAATACATTCCCTTGTAAGCAACAAGCAAGTTGGCAGGGAGATCTACGGATCATTCCCCCTGGCTTTTGAGCGGCCGCGTTGTGCGCCACTCGCCTCGCGCTTCATTTACTTTCCGACGCGTCTCTAACATAACTAGTACCGATAAAATAAATATCACACGTTAAAACGCGTCTAGACGCGTCAATGCGAGTTAATTAGCGTGATCGACGCGTTTGTTCCAATAGCCTTTCCCATCAATAATGCCTCCTAAGTACCGGCTGCGTTGGACCAAGCCCCAGTATATGGCCAGAGGGTCTATTGTCCTTGTCACAACCTGTCTTCTTTGAGGCAAGTCTGATACCTGAATTCGAGTGGAGGTCAATACATGTCCCAGTCACAAGTTGGGTTGAATATGATATATCACTCACTTGAGCCGAACTTGGATCTCACTTTCACGGCATTCATCAATCCAGAGTGCGACATTGTAGTAAGCGTAGGAGGCCATCGCACCTGGCTGATCAGTTTGACCGTGATACTGGAATTTACGCCGCAAGAATAGCGTCCATTGTACAGCTGTACTTATACTATTGGCCCCACGGTTCTCCTGTCAGTCAAACCAGTGGTTCCTTGAACCCTGCATCAGCTATCTGCATTATATATCATCTATCTGCCGGTTCTACAACATCAATGGTTTCACGCCCCGCGAGTGCTATGCCACCAAATTGAATGTTGAGCGGTGTTAGAGAGAATTCGGGTGAGACTGGCAGCTGAAAACTATGAATAGCCTTCGCTGTGGGGTTCCATATATCATATGGTTCAAAGCCTTCTATTCGGTGCGTTTCCTCCGAAAAAAAGTCCATTCCTTTGTGTATAAAAGGAAAAATACCGATAAAATGTAGCGGCGATATACACAATTTCACAGGCGGCCGGGGAAAAAATCAATGTCGTCGTCAGGTGAACCAAACTTGAATGCTATGCGAGGAAGTTGAGACATGGATTTGTGGGCCTGACAGGGAGCATCATCCTGTCTCTATTAAATAGACACGCACACGATGTTCGCGGTATCATGACGTTCGTAACCCATTTGAACTCGGAGTCAATGCCATAAACCTTTTAAGTGGTAAGTTTGTCGCATACAATGGAAAGCAACCCTATTCTCGTTATGGGGACAACGGCTCTCCAGAGCGCTTCGTTCCGCGTAAGACATTCCATTTATCGACCCCTTTCGTCCTAAAATTGGATCATGAGTGCCTTCGTCCACTCCCTCCAACGACGTTTCCCCACTCCCCTCCACCACGAGGCTAAAATTATGAAGGTTCTGAAAACCATGATGGTGGCACAGCATCAATTACTCCCATCGAATTCTTGAACCGTAATTTAGTGCCAAGCGTTTCAGCTTTTTGAGCCTTACGCTGCCGAAATTGATTCTTTCTAAAGTTGTACAAATGCACCCGAGAGTGAGCCAATGTCAGTGCAAGATCGATCAAAGAAACATGCGAACGAGTCGAACCTTTTTGATTTGTCTAGCGTCGATCGTGAATTGGTGGTCGATGGCAGTAACGATTTTTGTATGACACTGTTCCCTGCATCGGAAGTCGAGGACACAGAAATGGCCGCAGCCGTAGGCTAGACCCAGTAATTGAAGACGTACTTGAGTTTAATCTGACATCTTAAATGTTTAGTTTTCGTGTAAGGGTGACTAGGCTAATTAGGGCAGTTTGCTTACAGGCTCTAAGCAACAGGATGCTACATCCGAGGAGGATGGTAAACATCGTCCCCAGACGACGTCGCGCCCCATGAGAATCAGGTACCGTACCAAGCCACTAATCGTACTTCAGGACCTTCTAATGCGGGTTCCCCCTCTCATACTTGATAATGACCATATAAATCCAGGTTACCGGTTTCTCCCCGGTTATTTTCATTTTTTTTTTACTCAGGATTCACTCATGATCAGGGATTCAAGGTACCAACTTCTCCACACGCATGAGTGCCAAAAGGACTGTATCTCATTGCGGCTGAATCACAAGAAACATACGATGTGATGCGGAAAAAAAGTCAATAGATTCCAAAGTCATGCGGTCGGCAGCTTCTGACCGAGATCGGAATCACAGAGTGCTGTCGGAGAGTCTGAGAACCTGGAACACTAGAATAGAACCAGGTACCAAACTACTGTCAGGATGGAGCCCTCGAAGGTGTTCCAGTGGGAAAATAGAGAAGTCGCAAAAAAAAAAAAAAAATTAGAAAAAAAAAACTTTTTTTTGCAAGAGCCATGCGAGAGATCTCTGGGGCCAATAACTCCAAGTATCAGATCAAGATTAACCAAGGCCAGAAAATGCGATTGATAATCGAACTCCATATTGGGATAATATCATGATGACCACTTTTAAGTTTTCGTACGTTAGCCGCCAATTCCATGCCACTCGAACACCGTTCAAATTTCTAATTGGACTCCCGAAAACAACAATGGTTACCTGGTGCTTATCTGGCGGCGCCATTATGTAATCACTGGCATGAGGCTGTGAGGTGCAGAGGAGACCCAAACGCACATATCCATACATACATACCCTCTTCTCTCATACCCTCTACCATGTCTGGCTCCATGATGATCTTCTACGGCCCGGTTATCACTCCAGTAGATACCTCGACCTGGAAAGCTTTGCCCAAGTGCCTGTTCTGTGTAGGTTCTACCGGAAACATTGATTGGATGCTCGAGTGTATCCAAGAAAACAAACTGCACGAGGCCTTGAGTCAGAAGGGCTACTCGCTTGATGACGTGGTTATCTTGCAGGAAGGAGAGTTCATTATCCCTGGATTCATTGATACCCATACGGTATGCCCGATCGCGCATTTGCTACCGAAGTCGCCACTGATCTGGTTACTGCGCATCAGCATGCACCACAATACCCCAATCTCGGATGGTTAGTCCCATCTAATTTGAGTTTCATTAAAAAGCGCTTATCCAATTCTCAGTGGCGGTCAATATCAGCTCTTAGACTGGCTGAACAGTGTCACCTTTCCGAAAGAACACCAGTTTGAAGACAAGGAATATGCACAAGAAGTTTATTCAAGTGTTGTCCGCAGGTCACTCGACTGTGGTGTATGTTGTCCTTAGCTATACGCCATGCCGCTGGTTATATGTTATGCCAGACAACGACGTCTTGCTACTACGCGACTCGTCATCTTGAAGCCACCAAAGATCTAGCAGATATTGTGAATCGGTTAGGTAAACTATTACGTTTACTTATATGGCTATTTGAAACGATATTGAACGATCTCTACCCTTTAGGCCAACGAGCGTTTGTCGGGGTATGAAGTTACATGTGCTCAAGGAACTATCACACTCACCGCCCCATCAGAAATGCAACATGGACCGTGAAGGAGAGAACCCCGATTACTACATCGATGACGATGCAGAGTCTTCCTTACAAGACACCTCAGCTCTTATCAGCCACATTCGCACTTTGTCTCCCATCTCCAGTCACGCCAGTATCGGAACAGCGCCTGAACCTCTTTTGCAACCAATCCTGACTCCCCGCTTTGCAATCTCTTGCACAGATGAGCTGCTCAATGGAATCAGTAACCTTGCCGACAAATACGACTCACGAGGCCCATATTCGGTTGAACCACGCATGCGGATCCAAACTCACATATCAGAGAACCGTGATGAAATAGAACGCACACTAGAGTTATATCCAGAGGCAAAGTCATATGCCGATGTGTATGATTCTCATGGTATACTTCGAGATACCACTATATTGGCCCACGCAGTTCATTTGACGGACGACGAAATTCGTTTAATCAAGGAAAGGAATGCAGGCATCAGTCATTGTCCGACTAGTAATTTCAATCTGTGTAGTGGTGTGGCCCCGATTGGAAAATATCTAGATAAGGGTATCAAGGTATGTGCCGCCAGCCCATGTCTGCGCTCGATACAATTTTGCTGATGTGATGCGTTCTAGGTTGGCCTTGGTACAGACGTATCTGGTGGCTTTGCAGTGTCTATGTTGAGTGCGATTCAAAATGCTTCCATAGCCTCAAAGGTCATTGCCATGGATGCTGTAGCACCGGGCACAGACGCGAGACAGGGATTTGCAGGCTGCAAACTCCCTATTCAAACCCTCTTTTATCTTGCTACGCTTGGAGGAGCGGAGGTTTGCAACCTCGGTCACCGGACAGGCTCTTTCTCACCTGGAAAGAGTTTCGACGCGCTCTGGGTTAGTGTGTTAGACACGAATTGTTCTGCGGGCATTTGGGGAAGGAAGCAAAGTCGGATGGAGAAATGGACGTACGAACTCGAAAACTGGAGGAGAACCTGGAGAGGTTCTTGTTTTGCGGGGATGATAGGAATATTCTTAAGGTCTACGTTCAAGGATGCTTTGTAGGAGGCCGGTCGTTTCAGAAGAAGGATTGACTTGGACTTGGGTTACTTGGGAAATTACTTGGGGAATCACTTAGGGAATTACTTGGGGAATTACTTGGGTTTACTACTGGGTTACTTGGTCTTGTACATTCATATCACGCAGTAATTGGTCTGATTTGCATGTTTTACCTGGTTGCGGCGGAAAAACCTCGTTTGAACTGTCTGAACTGAATTTGAACCTCCACTGGCATAGGCTGGTACTTTAGATGGGTAGCATTGTATTCCCACCTTCGCCCGCTGCCCGTTCCCCTTGATTGTGTCACAGGAACATTTATTGGAATTTGAATGATATTCTGATAATGATAAAGGCAAGGTGCGAGGGTTGCTGAAACCACTCTGGTTCTCTACGACCCTGGCATTTGGTTTTATCATGAAGGTCCCCTACATTTGACATCGAGTAGGCATGAGATTACAACACAATTTCGGGAAGAACAAGGGATGGACGAGAAGAATGTTAATCTACTAGCTACACATAATTAATGGCAGGTAACTTATTAGGATTTGGCTCCATGATAGGAACGGAGAAGAACCCAATTGAAATAAGCTTCTGTTATTGGCAGGCCGATGTTTGCTTTACTCTTTCTCCTCCTTCACAGCCTGGCACTATTTCCGCGCTAGAATGTGGACGTCTGGATATGCTACCATCACTGGTCTGCGAATCAAAAAGGACGCGCCTAGGCTATCAATGATTTCTCTTAAGCTTATGCTATACAGACGAGGTTTCAACTGCCTCCTGTAATTCGTTCCACCCGATTCTGGCCGGAATAACGAGGAGACATCTCTATAAACGAGTTCGACTAGGGTATGTCATGGATAGATATGGTGCATAGTACTTATTGAGCGAGTTTAGGGTGCCGTACTAAACAAAACAAATAAGGGAACCTGTCCTGACAGGGCTGATTTATCTGTCGATGCGGCTTAGACTCCTTCTACTCACTCATTTCGTCCTTGTCGTCAATGCACTCATCACACAACAGATAACCTTCAATTCACATCTCGGGCTCCTCCCAGATCAACCTGACGAACACCGAGCAATCCCCAAATTCATCAGAAGTGACGCATATTCATTAACGCGCTCTGATGCTGTCCTCAGCTCGCGGCCGATGACTGTTTACCGCCCACGATCACTTAGGGCCTTGCACAATGCGCGTAGACAGTCGATGCGATATGCAGAAAGTCCTGTTGAGCCTTTAGAGTGGGATGTCAAGGAGGTTCTGGGCCCTGACATAGAGAGCCGACATACTCTTGCCCAATTAGCTCGAATGTCCGGAAATGCTTATGCTCTGCCTGGGCTCCCCAATTGGTATGAGGTTGACCAGGCATGGAACCAGGCGAGTACCATATACCTCTCTAGGGTTGACTTTGAGTTGTTGAATTCTTAATTAGAGTTTCCCGTTTGGTTGGGAGGACGATGGTGACGGTTTCAGAGGGCATGTTTTCGTCTCGGCAGATAATTCAACAGTTGTTCTCTCTATCAAAGGCACAACACTCAATGGACCGACCTCGAGGAAGGATAGATTCAACGATAACTTGTATGTCCTGTTGCGCAGCAGGGTTCATTTGTCTTACTCACGTTATCCATCAATCACTTTATTGAAGGTTATTCTCGTGTTGCTGCGCACGAATCGCTCCAATCTGGTTAATCCATCCAATTTGCAAGTGTTATACTACTACCTGGGGTTGTGATAACACTTGCATTGCCAATCACCTCATTGATGATAGTTTATTCTATTCGATCGGCGTTGTGAGTGGTTTCCCTTGCATTTACACAGCTGCTCGTTCTCAGTGCTCATTCCTATCCATTATTAGCGACTAGTGGATGATCTTATCGAAGCTTATCCTGATTCCAACATATGGCTGACAGGACATTCTCTTGGTGGCGCTCTCGCATCCCTTCTAGGTGCTACATATGGTTTCCCCGCAGTCACCTTTGAATGCCCAGGCGAGCGTCTTGCAGCATCACGTCTACATCTTCCACTTCCGCCCT
Source organism: Agaricus blazei (assembly GCA_029719445.1). Taxonomy (NCBI): domain Eukaryota; kingdom Fungi; phylum Basidiomycota; class Agaricomycetes; order Agaricales; family Agaricaceae; genus Agaricus; species Agaricus blazei. The sequence goes on along the minus strand of SSNC01000002.1, from coordinate 1,857,033 downwards.
CACCCCCACTATCTATTCCATCCTCAGTCTCATCTGATAACGCTATTTCCCATCCTGCACACCCTCACCTTCCTATCTTTCACGTATACCATACATCAGACCCTATCCCACAAGGAGCTTGTACAGGCTTTTTCTCACTTTGTGCTCAGGCGGGCTACGCGCTTGAGACCAAATGCCACTTAGGCAAGAGCATAGTCTTTGATACGGTCCAAAAGCTGGGATGGCGCGTTGATGTACGGACACATACAATCAAAGCGGTGATTAGCAGGTTGTTAGAGGATACAGACGTCGATTGGGGCGATGATGACGATGATGCCGATACCAAAGGCAGGAGTTTGTTGCATCGACTATGGCATTGGATGAAAGAACATATGGGACATAAGAACATCTGGAAAGACAACGCAACTGTCCCCAGGAGAAGAGAAGTACCAAAAGCCAAGGTTGAGGAGGATTGTCAGGTGAGATATTCGAACATTGACCTGAGAAACCCGCTTCTTACATTAATGACCATTAGGATTGTTTCAAGTGGGAATTCGGTGATTTCGATGTCCCAGGTGACGATGACGGTGGTGGCGATGATGATGGCATTCCTGAACCCCCTGACCCAAATGAATTTTCAGATATATGAATCAACTGTACATTGTCAATTGTATAGTATATAGTTATATGAATAATATTAAATTGAACTATCCACATCCTTGGGTATAGAATGTCGTGTACGAAGCAGCGTGGGCTGTGCGTTCACCTGCCCATCTTGGTGGTTCATTTCTTCATAGAAAGCCGAACCGGTTTCTCATACTCCTTGATGGATTTATCGAGTGCGGTCCTGTACAGCGCCCTTAACTCTTCTTCATCGGGTGGCGAGAACCTTGAACGTCCTGGGAGAAAATCTTGCCCTAAGTGTGTCCCTAAGTAAGGGTTACAGCTTGAATTGCATTGATTAGTGACAGGTCCCTGATTAGAAGGTTATGAGTCCTCACAAAGTAAAGTGTATCTCCAGATACATCAATTCATCCCTAATCACACGTCGACACCATTTGCATTCTAACGGAGGTTTCGCCGCATTATCCTTTGCCTCTTTGGAACGCACTTGTGCTAAATCTTTGGAATCCGAGACGACACGCCAATTGCTCTCTGACACCTGCTCTTTATTCTTTCCTTTACGTGAAGGTGTGACAGGTGTATCTTCCGATGGTTTCTGGTGTTTCTCGATTTCATGCAAAATCTTTGGTCGAGAGAGTTAGGAAGGAGCAGGGAAATGCAGGGTGCAGGATCACGTACTGCCATACGCCACTTCATCGCATATCGTCCTTTCTTCTGTTCTGTACATATTCTACATTCTAATCTGAGATCCTTTTCATCCATCTGTTCCTGAGTGATTCTATCAGGATTTTCTCCGCATTCCTCTATAATCGACTTGGCCACGTTTGATGCATCTTGGTCAAACGTCAAGTTTTGCGCTTCGGAGAACCAGGGCCTGGGGAAAACATAGAACGAAAAGGCAGCGAGAATGTCTGGATCAGTGTCGCGTCGATTGTTCTTCGTGGACGACCGATTTAATAAACATCCGTGCGCAAGAATACGAGGAAAGGAGATCGGCTCGGTACAATATGGGCACTGGAAGAATGTTGTTGCACGTTTGAGAGCGGCAGTATTCATTCTTGTTTTCGCTTTCCCTCTGCCGTTCGGTTGACCTGTTTTCCCGGGAACAAGAGAGCCGAGAAATTGCTCCCGATCTTGGTTCCAGGAATCTGCAAATGCTTTGAATGTAGACGAGATATGTCCCATATCCACCAGGAATCCTGGAAGCTCGTCGGCATCTTCCAGTATGAATGTCCTGAACGGCTCTGTAGTTGCTATGTCGAGGATTTGCGGCAATGTGTCTGAACGAAATTGGGACTCGATCATCGACCATAAGCAAAGTAGCCTCCAAATAAATTCACGACGGTCCGAAATCCTCTCGAATTTCTCGTCTTCAAGGCGTACCGTCTTCGCCGTTTCGAGATATTGGATGAGTTCTGGACGAAGCGTCTCCCATGCTGAAAACATATTTGAGGGTTCATCATGCAATAAAAACGTCAGAAATACCCCACCTTTGTCCGTAAGAGGTTTGGCTACACCGAAACCCGGCAGGTTATAGAACTGAGAGGAGCTCAAGTGGTCGAGTTCGTCTTCCCAGTCTGGCAATAAGTTGAAGAAGAATGAGGATTGAAATCGACGGCTTATGTCAAAAATTTTACCTAATTCAACTAGCCTTGCAATAATACTTAAAAAAAATTAGTGAATATCCGTGCCTTCAGATGGCTAGACTTACTCATCTCGCCTTCTCTCCCTGATTTCTTCAAGTGCACCGTCTCTATCTCGTTCTCGGCTCAGCTCCCAAGCCTTAAATATTCGCTCGTTCTGCCACAGAAATCAGTTGAGAGGAAGATGATATAAAGACTTGAAACTTGCCGTTTGCCGGAGCGCAACCCATTGCGTTTTCTGCTCAACATAAGCTTTCCATTTCTCGGAATCAGGCGATGCGGCGCTCAGAACAGCAGCTACTTCGTTATAATCGCTAGTCAAGAGAAACTTTCGGAACCCTTGACCAGGCTTAAGCTAGTGACACCTGTCAAGAGATGTAGAAGCTTACTGCCGTTGATGATTCTTTGCAAAAAGGGAATCGCCTTCTGGAAGAGCGACTGTCGTAAAAACTCCATACCCGTCACTTCAATAAATCTATCTGACGTGGTTAAATTACAATAACAAATAGAATGATTCACTTACAGGTCACTGTCAATGCATTTCGTGCATAGCCGCAGCCTATGTATCCAGTAAACATGTAAGCCATGCGGGGAATTGCATTCCTAGTGGGGGGGAATGACATGAAATCATCGGTCACGTGGAAGAGAGGAAAAAACACTAGGAGACTGACCATGCAACGTTTATCAAAAAGTAACCTTGTATGTTGCGCAAAATTGAGGTCGGGGGGACATGGTGGAGGGGGTAGCCAGACATAGACAGTCGTTGATATGCCTTTACACGTTCAGCATCAAAAAAGGTTCCCCCATATACGGCCAAGACACATACCTTTTCCCATAAGAATTTGGCCGGTTTACTCGTCACAATCGCATTTAAGGACTTGCTTGCCCATGAGATATGCAAGAGATCAAGGGGTTCAAGGAGGCCAAAGATCTCGTAGATTACATCTAGTGGCACTTTATGCATAAACTCGAGCTTTCCCCTTCGGCCTTTGACTCGACCATATGGGCGCGAATGTGCCGCGCTGCTAGATTCACCGGCTTCATATTGCACCCTACGCCTTTTACCTGATTTGGGCTGGTCTTCGAATGCTGTTGAATTCTGACCCGCGGGCGATTCTTGGTAGCATGGAGTTTGGGTACTGCGTTTTGTCCGCTGCGCTAGGCGCTTACCGCGCAGTCTTTCAGAGGACCGAGAGGCACTCATAAGTTGTACGTGTCGAAAGCAGCTTGAATCGGCCCTTGATGGGGGAAGAGTAAGGTGTAAGTGGTCTATTTTTATACTATTACAAGTCATGTGACGATGCCTCCACTGTCCATTCATGCTAAGGTCAAGGCTTTGTTACTACTGGTCCATGCGACGCTACAATGTATTGAAGAAATGCATTCCATTTGATCTCCCAGATCCGTAGCGCCTCTGCCTTCTCTTCCGGTTGCATCATTGAAAACTGGAAATTTTAAGTTAGTAAGAACACGACGAAACGATTGAGTCCGAGATTCTATTGCAACGTGCCTGGATGCTGTCCCGAGCAAGGGTACCAAGGGTGCTTAGACCATTAATCTCACTAGCTACAAGCACCTGGAATCAAACAGTGTCAAGGAACAGATCTTGAGGAAGTTTCAGACACGCTCGAGATTACCTGGTAAAAATCATATGTGATGCCAAAGTTTCCGAAAACCGATGGGCCATCACAGGACAATGCGACGGGTACACCATTGTTCAGAATAATTGGAAGCGGGTGCATCGGCATTGACGACGTAAGACGCTATCAAAATAGATAATTTCAGATTCATCGGACCCATGAGTTTTATGGATCCCTACTAGGACTTCGTTCCTAGCGTGCTTTAATGTCAGATAACTCCTTTGACGATATCAATGCGTAGGACGTACGAAATAGGGCAAACTTCCAGAAGAATATCTCGCTCGCGACAGATCTGAAGAAGCTTCGGGTGTTTCACAAGAGAGAATCTAATAACAAAAGTCAGGCTCTCCAATCCAATAGATCGAAACGTCACATACCCATGGCCAATTCGTTTAGTACCCAGGAGGATCACATCAAATATGTTATCTTCCGGAGCAGTACCATCGCCGAGCGTTTCACCAGCATGGAAAAGAAACGGTATCTCGACCTGTTCTTCGGCTTGACGCCTTCGGAAATACAACAAGGGTTCAATGTAGTCAATAATCAAGTGTAGTTCGTCTTCTTGCCCAACAAGATCGTATCCTATAAAAATTAAAAAATCAGCTACAATAGTCAAAAGTATATTCTCGATAGGAAAGCTCGCCTGCGATCAAATGAGGAAACTCTTTCTTAAGCGAGATACAATCCTCTAGTGCCGTAAAGAGATCTTCAGGTGCTGCTGTCTTGATTGAGCAATATATAAGCTTCTTCTATGTCAGCACGGGAACGAAACTTGTGGCTAAAGTATAAACACGAACCCGCGCACCAAGAAACTCATCTCCGCGACCTTCTTTCTTCAATCCAAGCTGGACTTCATCAACAATCTCGCCAAACATAAACACGACCTCTCGTTGAGTCAAATAGCGTTTCCCATCCTCTCCGAGAATGCCTCTATAATTAAGCAAAAACGTCCCTGAATCATCCAAAGCAAAAATGTACAAATTAAACTCACTTAGCATAATCAGGATCTATCCTTAATTCCACATAGGATATACCATCATTCACCGACGCCAAAAAGAACAAACGAAAGTACTCTCGAAGGACTGAAGACACACTTGAAAGGCCCTATGACCGTGTTCTAGAATTCAAAGTTTTTCGATTTCCATAAACCCGCGACATACCACAGCAACCGAAAAAGTGCTTTGAAATTTCTTCCAGATCTATAAACTTCAAAATCAGCATCTCATCGGGAAAAAAAAAAAAAGTGATTTCAACTCACTTTGGTCACTGTGTTGTGCGTTCCATACGCTTCGCCAGGATCGAGAGTCAAAGAACCAATAACCCAATCATCAAATCCCTTCGGCCCACCCAACGCCGGGTCAAATGTCTCTCTAGCTTTCGCAATTTGAACCCAAGTACCCGGAATATAATCACCAGAAGATATGCTGATCCCCTTCTGATTTTGGGATTCCCCCACCGGTAATGGAAGGAACACGGGTAGAGTCGACGATATGTTCGTCGCTTCCAAACGAACCGGCACATGAACATGTATCAATGGTTCTTTCAGAGCGAGATCTAAAAGTGCACGGGGCTTAATCACAGCCGGCATATGTGCATGCAAGAGAGCGCCTTTCGGCATCTACAAACCAATCAATAAATTAATTCTAAGAACTCCATAAAAATTTCATTACTTACTCGAGATATGATTTCAAAAATCCGCGTCTTCTCGATTATCTCCCTCCCTATCAAAACCTCAATCCCTGAGCCATACCATCAAACACAAAAAACAAAGAATCACCGACCGTTCAAAAATTCCATTCCCGGAAACGGATGAATCACATCTATATGATCCTCTTTCCAAATTCCTTCAGCCTCTTCTGCTCGAATCCGTCTTACTATTTCATCTGCCTCTTTCTCCAACGCTGAGCGAGTCTGTATGTGCAACAAGTCCCTTCTCAGGGCTCGGTCCATACTTATCAGCTTGTCCCGCTCTTCAGAATAGGCTTTCTCATTCACTGGAACGAACGCCATGGTAATCGGTTAATGAGGGAAGGAGAGCAGCATAAGCCGCATATATTCCTCTTCTTATAGATATATTATGAGCTTCAGCGGCTAAACGGTAGTTGACAAGTTGACTCACTTCTTTAATTCAATAGGCCATGTGTTACTCGTGACGTGAAGAGAAGAGGTAAAAATCAGTGCGGGAACCTAACCTATCAAGACGGTGATGCTCATGGTAACCACATTGTATGAATCACCGTAAGTTAGGGAAAAGACATACCATGAATTTAGTACCCGTACACAATGTTACACATAAAAAAGCACAGTAAGCCAGAGAATGTAAAGGTGCATTAACTACTACAAGATATCTAGCGAATAATTGTCCATTCACTGTCCCTTGTCCGTAGTGCAATATGGATGAACCAGGTGATTATTAACAAAGCAACAGGGAGAGGAGAAAGAAGACGAGAATAGTAACGAGGAAGGTAGGTAGCCGGTTTTAAGGCGGGGATCCAAGAGAACCCAACCATGGATGTAAGTGGTCAATTTCAATATAGCAAGAGAGGTACAAACCAACGCTTGCACCAGCGAAGATAAAAATCAAGATCGTAAATAACTGTGTCAACAAAGAATAGAGCGACGGTTGCTTGACTTGAAAACAGTCGCGACCGATAGATTTTGATAAAATCGGGTTAGGAGACGCAACAAACCATCCAGGTGTTTAGAAAAAGCCGGGCTGACTGGGCCCAGGGCTCGGATGGCGCATCACGCTCTGATGCATCGCTTGAGTTTGACTACTCAGCTGGCCTCCGTAGCCTTGCTGACCACCGTACCCCGTACCCGAAGGACCCATACCATACCCCTGTCCTCCACCATACCCTTGTCCACCCTGATTATATCCTTGCCCGCCAACTGTACCATATCCGCCCATGGCTCCTGCAGCATAACCTTGGCCAGCGGGACTGCCGTATCCCATACCCGAGTTGGCCTGACCATAGCCAGCTATGATCATGGCGGGAATTTGGTACGGCATACTAAATGCGTTCTGCTGTTGTGTCGTTTGTACGACGGCAGGCTGCATCTGCGGAGACTGTGCTGTGGATTGAGATGCAGATTGAGGAGGAGAGTTGGGACCAGAACCGCCTTGTGAATTTTGCATCCTTTGAAGAGACTGAAGCTGCAAACAAGGTAAGTTTTCATATCCCAGATTGGATGGCGCTAATCCATACCTCGTAGAAAGCATAATCTTGCAATAGAGAGGTTCTTGATTGATGGGAGTGGAAGATCCTAAGCATCTCCTGACCAGCGTCTGGCAAGAGTTCTTGTGTATCCCTCGAATTAGTAACAGGTTTTCGCTCTTGGGTGTTGCTGGAATCATCATCAACATCGCAAGTCAGGTGAAAGCCAAGGTAGTGCCGTACTTCAATTTTATGTGCCGTAAAGTTGCATTAGGAATATCGCGAACAAAAATCCACCTGACTTTGAAGACTCCTTTCCATTTGTCAGAAGCCCAGACGGTACTATTTCTGGTATGGTCAACCTATAACATGATTAGTGATCATGCTTGACGAAAAGGCGAGACTAGTACCGGAGTCAGCATTTCAGCCATTCCACAGAAGTGGCCGCTGTAATCGGAAATTAATAGCGAGATACTGAAGATTAGAGTGCCACTTACCTAGCATTGACACTGAAGAAAAGGTAGATCGGACCACGACCCGCAGTCTCCTTAAACGCCTTGTCCAAACGCTTGTTACCGGGATCGGTTGAACTCCAAATTTCGTACTTGAGTGACTTGTGCACATCATCTTCGGTGTAGGACTTGATTACAAAATAGCGAGCGAAAGTAGGTTTAGTGTCGAAAGTGGAAGGATTATACCCCTTCATAGCAACAAGAGTGGGGACGTCGACAGGGGTGTTAATCATTTGTTGTGAGTTAAGTAACGATTGTCCATTATTGCCGTTATTATTGCCCATTCGCTGAGATTGTTGCTGAAGGTACTGGGGAGGAATGGGAGGCACGCTGGGGATGTCGTCATTACCAGCACTGCCATTTCCAACTCCACTTCCGGTACTCGATGAGCTGGGATTTTTGCTATGGTAACCTTGGTGTAGGTTGGTGTTGCTACTTCGCGCGCTCAAGGCTCTCTCTCTACCTTCCCATACTCCGGCCTGGGCACGATCATCATTCTGACCAGACCTCTGGCCCTGATAGTAGGGGTCACCAGCGGAAACTAATCCACCACGTTGTAAACCACCGCCGAGAGGTGTTTTCCGTCCCTCGAGGTTGTTAGCGAGTTTAAAATTGTTTCCAGCATTCTGCTGATGGCGGGGCGCTCCAGGTGGTTGAAGGGGCGGTGGATGTGTGGGGTTAAACCGAGGCGGATGTGCACTTTGACCGGACCCAGGACCACCATAGTTGGCATAGTACTGACTATTATTACTGGCAATTTCAAGAGCAGATAAGGCGCGTTGTACATCGTCCAGAGCGGCATTGGAACTTTGATTCGGGAGTGAAGCAAAGCCAGAAGAAGTGCGCCAATCGGCATTTTGACCACCACTACTGCCAGGCGTCCAAGGAGACTGGCGCCCGATAGGGCTGGTGGGATAATTTGGAGTCTGATTAGAATATTCTTCGTAGTGTCCTTCTGTGGCTCCTACTGAGTCGTTATCGTCGCCTGATTGGACTGTCTCCGGAGGAGAATGGGATTGATAATGGGCATGTGAACTGGACAGAGTTGCCTGCAGCGTGCCAGCACGTTTGAGGCCGGACCCGGCCTTGCGGTTGCCACCAGCGGCGGCAGCAGTGAGAGAGACGTGCCTCCGAACATTGGCACCGGGAGGGGGTGAAGTGGAAGTGGAATGCGGGGAAGCAGATGACTGGGATTGGTCTTCAACAGGAGGTTCTTGTGGTGATGGCTGATTGACAGTTAGCTGGTTGACAGAATCGATTGCGTTGGATACGGACCTCTTCTGCGCCATACGAGACGTTCCAAGGCTCCTCGTCGCCCTCATGGCCTGCAATGGCGGCGAGCGAGTTGACTGTCTTCGGGGTCATCGTGCCGGATCTGGTGCTATGAAAGGCTATTGAAGAATATTAAAAAGATATGCAGAAAGATGGTTAACGATGATCTACGCACCGCGATTGTACTTGGTGGGGAGGGAGGCCTGGCGATGGAGGCTGGTCCTCTCGCCCACGGCTCCGCTACCACCCACCCAATCCTGGTCGACGGGCTCATCATCGTTCCAAATAGAGGACTGGTCCGCAACCTCCTCGCTGATGCTCTCCTTGGCAGCATTGCGGGCGGAGCGAGAAGCAGCGGTGATAGTGTGGTGGCGACGGACGATGCCGGACGACGGGGGAGAGGCGGGGACGGGGGGGATGGGGTAATTTTGGGAGGACATGGGGAGGCGCCGTGCGGGGAGGAGACAAAGTGCGTGGGAGCCCACTTAGCTGCGGAAAATATTTATTAAATGTTATTGATTGACGGCCATGTTCCTCTCCCGTCGTCTTCCGCCCGCCCGTCTCTTTCTCTCCCCCCGGCGCACCGTCTCCACACAGCCTCTCAGGAAATTTCGCACCACCGTTAAATGGGTCGGCACTGCCTGCCTTGCCTCCGCCGCAGGCGTCGTTGGCATCGGGGCGGTTATTCTCGTCCACGATGCATTCACATACCAGGACAAGCACGTGGACAGGGTTCCCGTGTCTCCACTCGCCCTTCATCCCGAGAGCGGTGGCCCTAAGAACTTGCCCGTCGTCAGTGCTCAAGTCGACGATGAGCAGGACGAAGAAAACCGGCGTCTTGCCGAAAAACCGAGGCTCGTCATAGTTGGTGGCGGGTGGGGCGTAAGTGCACTCCACGATTACATACCCTTACTTGACTGACTGCTATCATAGGCCATGGGTGTTTTGCAAAAATTACGTCCCGGAGACTATCATGTAACCGTAATTTCGTCCGACACCTTCAACACCTTCACACCTCTCTTGCCGTGTCCGTAGCAGGAATATGTCGCGATGATGTCCGATCTGTTGCTGACATCTTGATAGCCGCTGCCGTCGGTACTGTCCAAATTCGCTCTTTGATTGAGCCTATCCGCAAGATTATTGCTCGCCTAAGAGGCCATTTCATACAAGGCAAGGCCACCGATGTCGTCATCAAGGACCGACTATTGGAGGTTGAAATCGTCGCCGACGGCCGAAGAGAACACGTCTACGTCCCGTGAGTCGGTAAATTCCTCCTTCAATACCACTTACACATACCTCCCTCAGATATGATAAATTAGTCGTGGCTGTCGGGTCAACGTCGAGTACCCATGGCGTTCCGGGACTCGAAAATTGCTTCCAGCTAAAAACGATCTCGGATGCCCAGTCCGTCCGCCGTCGCGTGATGGGTATGTTAATTGCCTTATGGCCATTCATTCCTAAATCAACTTTGCAGACAATTTTGAACTTGCCAGTCTGCCTACCACCTCTCCCGAGGAACGCAAACGCCTTCTAAGTTTTGTCATTTGTGGCGGTGGCCCTACTGGTGTCGAGACTGCAGCGGTGAGCACAAGAATGCTCTGTTGCTGCTATGTTACTCAAGCAAGTACCCAGGAAATTCACGACTTCTGTCAAGAAGATATATTCAATTACGTATGTACCGGGTTTCCGCTTTCTGACTGTTGGGTCACCGATCAAACTCTAGTTCCCAAAAATTCTTCGTGAGGAAGTGTCCATTCACCTCATTCAGTCACGCGAGCACATCTTGAACACTGTCAGTTCTTCTATATATTGAGTCGCCTCCCTGAAAACCTTTCTCACCCTTGACATATTCCAGTATTCGGAAGAAATCTCGAAGTATGCTGAGGTCAGCAATTCTTCTAATTTGGAAAGCTCTCTACTTAATGATTACAGAAAAAATTCAAACGCAGCAATGTTGATGTTCTCACTTCTGCTCGCGTCATCGCGGTCACTCCTACATCAGTTCTCTACTCAACCCGGAACCCTGTCACAAAGGAAACGGAACAACATACCCTTCCTACTAACTTCGTTCTCTGGTCAACTGGAATTGCCATGAACCCATTTACTAAACGCCTATGCAATATTCTCCCCAATCAGTTTCATAGAAAAGCTGTCGAAACAGATGCATACTTACGAGTCAAGGGTGCTCCAAAGGGTACTATCTATGCTATTGGCGACTGTGCCACTGTGAGTCTGTCTCTTCTATTTTCACTCAGCTATCTCCTGATCGCATATCTTAGATTGAAACCTCGGCAGTCGATCATTTTATGGAGCTTGTCGAGGGAAGTGATAAGAATAAAGATGGCAAGATTGATTTCGAGGAATTCGAAGACATGGGTATGAATCCAATCTATAGCGCAACTCCCTTACTAACACTACCCCACCTAGTTCAAGTCATCAAAAGAAAAATTCCAATGGCTGAAAGTCATCTCTCACAGGTCGATATCTACTCTTAGGGTGGAGGAACACAAATTGACTTGGCTTGTCTAGGTCAGGGAATTATTCCAGATGTACGACTCCGACGCGGACCAGAAGCTGTCTTTAAACGAACTCATGGTCCTTCTTCAAGAGCTTGGTCGTAAGATTACTGGCCTCCCTGCTGTGCGTGATCACGTTCCATCTTCGAAATCATAAGTAATCTCTCCCCAACAGACCGCCCAAGTAGCCGCTCAACAAGGCAAATACGTTGGCTCTCTTTTCACTCGCCTCGCACGGCACGAGCATAAATTTGAAGCCAATAAAGTTTCCATTTCACAACAAGATGAAATCGTGTCCAAACCGTTCAAGTACAACCACCTTGGTAGCTTAGCCTATATCGGAAATTCTGCTGTGTTCGATTTCGGTAAATTTTCGTTGATGGGCGGGCTGGCCGCCATGTATGCATGGAGGAGTATATATTGGAATGAGCAAGTCAGTTCAAGGACGAGATCAATGCTAATGATCGATTGGATTGTTCGGTGAGCCGCCATGTTGCGTTGCCTTAGATCAAGGATGAATCTCAACTTTTGACGCAGTGGAATCTGGGGACGTGATATATCCAGACTCTGAGCTGCACAGCGCCAGAACACACAACTTAGATTCATATTTCCTTTCCCAATTTCGGAATTAGAATCGTGGAAAATGTTTGAATCCTCTCCTTTTGTATTTGTACGCACGTAGGGAATATCTTCCACAAGCACGATCTATTATATATATGTTTGTTTTTAGTTTTGCCAGCTCCAAACGCGCACTCCGCCTTTCCTTTCTCCCTCGCCCTCCCATTCCCGTCCTCTGTGATACGTTTCGACATAACCGTTTCGTTCCAATATTCCCTTCACACCTGGCTTCTGGAGGAGAGCACCAAAGAAGACAAGATGTCGCGGCCATGAATGTCGCCACGGATAGAATTCTTCTGTACCAGGCGGGGATCCGGGTTTTGAGGTAGGGAAGGGCGACAAAGGAAATGTTGTATCCACGACTTTAGGGAACGTTGAAATGATATATGTTGAGGGCGAGTCAAAAAATATATCCGTTTGATCACGATAGGTTGAGAGATTTTGGCCTCTAGTTGAACGAAATCATGAATCAGCACCACTTTGAACGACAAGTTAAAAGGTTTTAAACGTACTGGAGTGGAGGTTCACATCCTAAGGACCAAACTTCCCAAGTAGGCCTGTGTAAATATGCTTGACCAGGCGTAGAATGGCAGGGCATAAGAAAACCAACACTCTGCGGTTGTTGCTTCCCATCGACAGTAGTCATGTTCACAGGTAAAGAACGGAGGTGGGATAGCACGCTTATCGGACCACTACAGTAGAATAAAACAACGTAGATGGAAGCTGGGAGAGTGAGAAGTAGAAAAATGAGATGAGACCGACGTAAGGGAGGAAATGGGTCTGTAGCGCGAGTATTCTTTGCTTTATTCTTGGCCTTGACAGTAAGTTGTGTCTTGGGTGAGATATCGATCAGAGATTTAGCTGCGAAGATGTGAAGGAGTGGTAATAATGGGTGGATGAACCGCCATTCTTTATGTCCCGCGAGTGAATAGATCGAGATAGACCATAGTATAACGCTGAGCATGTTCTTGAGCGCGGCACTACTGCCTTTCGGTTGTCGAAAGGTGGTGAAGATACCGTGAAGGGTGAAAGGTAATGTAGTGGTGCAAAGGATAGGAACGGCTTGTGTTAGATAGTAATGCCATGGATTTGACCCGTAAAACAGGGACACGGAGGAAAGATTCGTTTTGAGGAAGTTGTAAGGTGTGAAGAGGGGCCGACCGTAATACAGCGAGTCTAGTATGAACATGCTTCCGAGAGCAGTGATCCTGATGAACCATAGCAAATTAGTGGTAGGTCGCACTAATTAGATAACCACCTACATGACTAAAGATGCATCGGAAATGATTTTGCCTAGTATACGAGGGTAGCGTCGAAGTGACCACGCTAAACGGAAGTATAAAAAGGCCCAAATGACAGCGTTGGTTGGTCTGATCATGCAAGCCAAAGCGCTGAAAATCAATGTCTTCCAGAGACGTTTCCTTCAGCCACTTTAGAAAGGGAGGCAACACTACATATTGCAGGAGCGTACCTATTGTAAAGAACGTGTGGACTCAGTTTAGAGCTTGCATCCCAGGGATAATATGCAAAAGCGACGGTAGATAGAGAAGTCTCCAGCGAGTTAGAGAGTGACCGCGAAAGCGCTAAAGCGTGAAAGAAGGATGACAGGGATAGGAAATGCTTTTGCAACGTTAGTTCTCAGTGTTGTATGAGATGTAATGGGATAGGCATACCGCTGTGGAAACATAGCTGTTTCCTAAAGTGACCCGCGTCAACTCGCACAACCATATGTCCGTGAGAGCAGCAAAACAGCCATGAAGAACCCTTGGTAGGGCTATCTAGGTATTCTATGAGAGGAAATTGCCTGGAAAATCATGACGAACCTACCAGCAGAATGTCGCCAAACGGGCCTGCGTATGCCAGACCACTGATTTTCAAAAACCAATAGACCGGAACATTCAGCGCAGGATAGATTATGCTCCTAATTGGTGCTTCGGACACCCATTCCCAAGTAAGGTGTCCATAACCGAAAACGAGATGAAAGGCAGGTTCGAGGGATTGGAAGTATTCGTCGGGTTGGAAAACGGTTCGAGTGAGCACGGAGATACATATGCGAATAAGTAGAGATGATAAGACAATATTCTTATTCATCTCCAATCCTGGGTTGCCGAGTCATGGAAATTGACGGAGTTTTCGGACAGTTTCTCAGTCTCGGATGTTGGACTGCTGCTGGAATGCGCGTTTGTTGTTGTGTGTGTGATCGACGTCACCCAAATGATTTTGATGGCTTGACTTCTCCCCGCGTTGCAGACATTGTAATGAAACTTGTTGATATTTATACAATTTAAATACTATCGAAACAAAGATTTACTGTTGCCTCAAAAAGACAGCAGTGTAACTGGGAACAACAATAAACTTGTTGTTTGTCAAAGTGAGAGTTGTCTATAAGATGAAAAAGTCATCAGAGGATACACGAGATACAAGTAACGCCAAAACCCACCTGCCACTTAGCAACACCGGCAGCACCACCAAAGTGGCGAACAAAGTAAGAGCCAGTTGGGACATTGGAAAGATTGAAGGAAAGAGCCTGATCAGGTTTTTTGTTAATGATGACAAGAGTAAGCTTATTAGTGCTGCGGTCGCTCCCGGCAAAGATACTCCAGGTGTTAGGGTCGGGACTAGCGAGCTGAACGAGAGCGGTATTGTCTCCGAAGAAAGTGCCGTATCTGACAATCAGGAACTATTCAGCAATCGAGCTGGGCCACAAGGATTAAATATAATACCCTCGGTAGAGCCAGTATGCCAAACCAACGGGAGCTTTCTCTCCAGGTGTCGCCCAGTACGTAGCTGCGTCAACGCCATACCGACCAAAGATACCAAGAGACTCTGCTACAACAAGACCACCAGTAAGGTCATCGTCTGCTTGGGAATTCCATTCGGAAATGGAGAGCTTGGTTCCCGGATAGAGTTTATTGATTAATGATTTGAAACGAGGGATGAGTTCGACATTATTGCCATTAGGTTGATGGTTCTGCGCAGTTTCTGTTCCTATCCAAGATTCATCGACGTAGGAGGTATCCTAGATAATGTATGAACACCGTTTTACTCAACCACGCAGAGGAGAGGGTTCAACTCACCCACAAGCTGCGAGTCATTCTCAACCTCAAAGCCTTAGCATCAGCGTCATTCGCACTTGTATCAGGCGCGAAGTAATAGTGAATATCGAGATAATCGAGGAGTCGCTTTCCAGCTTTCGTTGAGGCCGTCTTCATTTGACCTAAGAACCAAGGGAGGAAATCGGTGTTGTTGTGTGCTGCAGTGTCAGTCCAACCAATAGAACTTGTCCAGTCTACCCAAGACTTTTCAGTCGAGCCAGCGCAGAGATACATGCAGTTACTTACAGAACCACCAAGCACAGGTGGAAGGTGCGGCAACCTGTACATTAGGAATGGCTTGCTTCGCCATAGTAGCAAATCGCACGACACGGTCCAGTTCTTCGTCATAACTCATAGGACTAGTGAATCATAAGAACAAGTCGAAGACTGTCGAATTGTACAGAAAAACGTACTCGGGATGCATGTCTTGGTGGGTACTACTTGCAATTTCTATTTCGTTATCAATAGCGACCATAAGGGGTTTATTGGTGAGGCCTTTGAGCCACGTTTGAGCAAGACTAGTGTTCCAAGGCGAGTAAACGGTGGTAGGATCTGAAGGAGCCACTGCAGAGCCGTTGGGGAAGAGACCATCTCCCGCGTCTGGTTTGAATGGGTCGGTTGACTTTTGCTCTGTATTATACTACTTTGAGTATGAAAGAGACTAAAAAGCATATAACATACCTGGGTAGATAGACACAGGGTATGAGTAGGATGAATTGTCTTTGGAGACCCAATCTAGACTTTAGAAAAAATCAATCGAAACCCGAAAAGCGTCGTCCCAGGACAGATACATACGCAGGTATTGTCAAGAGTGCACTTGAACCGGCATCTTTGACCCAACCCATCCACCCATCCGCACTGTCTTGATCAGCGTCCCTGTTTTCAAAGTACCAATCGGCACCGGCATTGGTGAAATCGCCAAATGGATTGTAGGCAGTAACAGCGTTACCACCCCAACGAGATATCGTAACACCCAGGTGTTTAATATAATCAGCATCAACAGGGAAGTTGACACCATAAATAAGAGGACTGATAGGTGACTTGACCCACTGGTTAATACTAGGCACATGTTATGAGCAATATCGAAATTTGGTAGATAGGGAGGGCTTACCTGCCAGATAGGGCGTTGGCGAGAGTATAATTGAATGATTTTCCACCGTCGGCGGTGATCACAAGTTGACCAGGTGCAAGGTTAGACCCAAGTTTTAAGTAAGTAATGGATTGAGCAGGGGTATCGACTGGAGAATATGTCGTATTTCCGGTAATTTGGACAGCCTTGGATAGAAAAAAAACTGTCAAAGCAAGTATCAAGAAACCAACTGATTGGCTTACGTGGTTATTCAACGTCACTTTAACAGTTGAAAAGTCGACTTCGCCTTTTGTGGTCACAGCGAGCACATTACTTCCGAGAGGCTCAGCACTCAAAAATTCGGGTGTGATAACGATTTCTTGGACAAAGACCATGTTGTCAATATGATACTGTGAATTTTGCAATCAGAATTTTGGTTCAAATAGTAATATTGTGAAGACCAACTATAGCGCCATTGTTACCAGCTTGGAAATTGAGTCGATCCCAGTTCTGATCACCCTTTTTACTCATAAAATTAGTTGATATTCAGAGATAAAAAGCAGTGTTACTTACAAGGGTACCACCGTTACCAGGCAAGTCGCTGAAGTTGATCAAGACAGTAGTGAAACCGTCAGAAGTTATGGCCTTGCTCATACTTGACAATGCCATAGAGGGGGAAACAACACCGTCCGCCACGGATTCGATCGAGATAGAAATATCAGGTTGGTCTCCCTAAACAGCGCAAAAAGAAAAAGAAGCTCAGCACAAACTATACTTCAACAATGATACCTTAAAACGTACGGAAATGTCAAATTGTAAACCCGCATATCCTTTGATAGCTGAGATGTCGTAGTAAAGCGAGAGGGCAGCAAACTGCTGAGAGTTGACTGAAATACTACTCCCAGAGGATCCAGCAAAGAGATCAGTTGCCGCAAAGTCGATTGTACTACTCCAACTCCAGTTCTCCCAACCAGAATTGACGTTGTTGTCGGTATAGACGTCCAAGTCGTCAGCAGCCACCTTCGAGATGGCCGCAGCCAAAACGAAAGCTACGAGTCTGACGAAGTTGTTTTTGGTAGGCATTTTTTTTTGGTCTCTTTCGCAAGAGTGGTGGGGGGTAGCGAAGCCAGCCGTACCTGGATGGTTTTTCCCGAGTTTTTAAGAGTGCTGAGACTAATTTCCGGCTCCGGTGTACGGATCGAATTCGGATGAGAAATGCCGGATGGGAGAAACGCGGAAGAATGGCGAGTGAGGGATGAACATTAGAACTTGGTCAGGAATAGGCAAGAGTCGTGGATTCCAGAGCAATGGATGGTAGAAGCACTATTGAGGGAACGGATTTGGCGGACATGTGGTTGGTGAGTTGATAGAGATTCGGCGTGCAGCTGTTCAACGGGCAAACAACGTGATCTATGGCCAGTGAGCCTGGGCATATCTCAGTCCCTCGGTTCCTTCTTATGGTACAAATCTGGGTGCAGTGTGATAGCGTTCATGTGGGAGACATGAAACGACTAGGACAACGGAGAAAAACCGGCCAATTGAGGGTGCTCTCGCAAATGCCAACTGGTGTGCCATATTCTTTAAAGCATGAGAGAGTTAAACGAAAAAATCTGGAAGATTACAAGGCTGAGTAGAGGTAGAGAATGAGTTGGCATGTGATAACGCTCCCCAGTACCAAAGATGCCCTACCGTATGAGTAATGGTTTTCACACTTCTGCAGTCAACAGACGGTGACCGCATGCTTAAAAGCACATAGGTGTCATCCTCGAACAACTATTCTCGGAGAAACTCACTCATGTTAGGATTGGCAGGTTGTGGGAGGTCCGATAAGTGTGATGGTCGATCCGGACCGGCGGGCATCATTTTTGTGCCTAATGACTGTTCCAACGGGGCTATGACGATACCCAGGAAGCTCTTCTCAAACCCCCCTTGGCCTTCTTTCTGCACGGCTACCCTACTGGCGATGTACTAGTTCTTCATTAGCCTCGACGAGTACAGGAAATTACCCATGCAGTCGCCCTGTCGACATCTGACTAAATCCGCATGGCCACACGGTGCCGCTCACTTCTTGGTCCGAGTCACAATCATAGAATTTGTGGGAGTTTCCATATGCTGAAAAACTCTGAAATGGGCCATTTTCTTATCCTTCACTTACTGCCATGACTTCCCCTGTTGATGTCGAAGAATATATGAAGCAACGCAATGCGTTGATTCAAGACGATAGAAAGCTACGACGGGAATACAATACTGCTAGGCCTCGTTCTTCGTTGGAGGTCAAAGCAGATGAAATTGTACGCGAGATACGAGCAAAAGAAGCTGCGTCGATTTGGACAGAGGATCACCTCGATGTACCGCATCCATTCCCTGGAATGGAATTCCTCACTGGTAAGTGTTTAGTAAATGATCGATCTAGACTTGGGCTTAAGTGGTTCGGGCAGGGAAGAAAATCATCGAAAAAACTCAAATCTTTAAAGTGTTAACCAAGGTAGGTTTGTCGTGGGTCGTGAAATATCCATTAACGCGATTATATACAGATGCCCAAGGGCGCTCTTCTTCATGCCCATTTTGACGCTACCGTTGACGTGAAGTTCCTCTTGGAACTCGCATTAAAAGAGCCCGCGACGCATATTCGCGTACCATCATCATTAACGGCTCAGAATTTTGGCTCCATATTGCCGGAATTTTCTGCCTTACCTCCTGAACTCTATAACCTTCAAGGACCTACTTTGACTTCAGAAACTTATACCCCAAACACTTGGGTCAATATTTCCAAAGCTCGAGAGATGTTCGCGTTTGGTGGTCCTCAGGGCTTTGATCAGTGGGTTGTTGACGCGATGATGATCCGTCCAGCCGAGGCCTATGGCACTCATAATACGATCACCAAGGTACCTTCCTTTTCTGCGGCACACTTCGTCTTTTGAACAACATGACCCGTAGATCTGGCAGAAATTTACGTCGACATTCCGGGTCTCAACCGTAGGTCAATTTTTAATTTTTTGCGATTCGTTCGGTTCTAGCTTAGGCCATCTTCACAGGGATTGATCCGATTCATGCCAATCTTCAGGCAATACGTTCGCGCATTTATCTTGACCTCGATAAATGATGGAATCATGTATGTGGAACCGAGAATCAATTTTCTCTACAAGTAAGCTTTTGAGTTGGTGATGCTTGTCGTTGTACTCATGTCGTAGAACCATGACTGGTGCAGATGGAAAAGACAGTGTGACACATAGAGAGATGCTGCAAGTATTCGATGAGGTTGTCCAGGAGGTTAAGAACGAGTTAAAGCAGCAAGGTCAGGAAAACAAGTTTATTGGCGCTCGGGTTGGTCATTTACGATTTGCGCTCGGAAGGCTGCTCACTCGTTTGCAGATCATTTACTCGACCATCAAATTTATTACCCCGGAAGAATTAGAATGGTACACAGAAGACTGTATTGCTCTGAAAAAAGAATTTCCTCATTTGATAGCTGGTACGTTCTTACCGTGTTTTGGGAGCCAGGTTTTGAGACTATGCAAGGTTTCGATCTCGTTGGATATGAGAATGACCTGCAGCCGATCATCTATTATCTCCCTATGCTTCTCAAGTTCAGAGAGCGGCAGGCCGAGGAGGGTGTCGAGATTCCGTTCTATCTCCATGCTGGCGAAACCTTTGGCGACGGCACCACGGCCGATGACAACCTATATGATGCGATATTATTGGGCACCAAACGAATCGGCCATGGGTCAGAAGATTTTGACGCCCCGCCTTGCCTTGGAGAGCTGACATGAAACCAGGTTTTCGATAGTGAAGCACCCGAGACTAATGGACATCTGCAGGGAACGTGGTATTGCTCTTGAGGTGTGCCCTATTTCGTGAGTGGTGTTGGTTTGTCTGTGTGTTGGTCTTGTGCTGAATATTTGCCGGCAGAAATGAGGTTTTGGTATGTGAATTTGACACTTGAAGGTCCATTCCATAGTAACTGTCTTCCGAAGCGTTTAACGTCTTCGATGCCCATGCATCCCTTGCCTATCATGCTGAACCACGGAGTGCCCGTTGCCCTTTCGTCAGACGACCCGTCCGTGTTTGGGAACATGGGCCTGACGTATGATTTCTTCCAGGTGGGTCGCGAGAGATATTTGTGAAACGAGAGAGCCTGACGGCGATTAGGTCCTGGTGTCGAGCGAAATCACGGGGCTGAGCACGCTGGGGGCGCTGGCACGAGACAGCATCGAGTTCTCGGCGATGGAGGCCGGGCAGAAGGAGCAGGCGCGGGCGATGTGGGAGGCGGAGTGGAAGGGATTTCTGGAGGGCATAGTAGGGTGAGAAAGTGTACATATGTTTGGTATATACGACATGACGGGCGCGGGCTGCTCCCTGCCAGCAAGCCAGAGCAGCCGCAGAAGCCCAGGTACGTCTCTCCGCCGTCGTGTGCCCCCCCGCCATCCTCGCATCCCCCTCACACCCCCCGCCATGTCCGTCAGAACTCTTCTCATCCACAAACCTCAACCCCACCCCATATCTGGTCCCAAATCCCAATCCCAAATCCCAATCCCAGACCCGTTCCTAAACCTCTGAGTGTAAACTGATGCCAGACGCTGACACAAACCGCAAGAGGTCCCGTTCTCCCTCCGACAGCGACCAAAAGCAATACAAGCGCGCCAACACGGGCGCCGCGCCCTCGGATGCCGCTCCAACCAACAGCTCGAGCTCTGCCGAACGCAACATGATATCTGACGTTGCTGCGAAAGGCTTTCCTGGAGGCGATGACAACGGTGCTTCCTCCCCGGGCTCAAATCCCTCTGACAAACAAAAGGACGACGGTATCAAATCCGAACCCGACTCTGGCGATGCCAAGGCTATATCCTCTCCTGCTGAAGCTTCCGCGACCGCGTCTGCCGTTCCTCCTTCCGCCAACATTCATATGCGCTGTCTCATTGTCACCCAGGATGCATCTATCATCATTGGCAAGGGTGGTTCTCATGTCAATGAGATTAGGGAAAAGAGCGGCGCGCGGGTGATGGTTTCTGAGAGTATTCCCGGAAATCCGGAGCGTATTTTAAATGTCAGCGGGCCGTTGGATGCAGTGTCCAAAGTAAGTCATTGAACTGTGTGTTCTCTCTGGTGCTCATCTTTTCCAGGCCTTCGGTCTCATCGTGCGGAGAATCAACGACGAACCTTTCGACGTGCCCTCTGTACCCGGTAGTCGTGCCGTAACTATCAAATTTATGATTCCCAATTCCCGAATGGGCTCCGTTATTGGCAAGGGAGGTTCCAAGATCAAAGAGATTCAAGATGCTAGCGGTGCAAAATTAAATGCGAGCGAAGGAATGCTACCGGGCTCAACGGAGGTGAAATTTACTTTTTGGTTGCTTTTTCTCATACTAATACCATGACAGCGTGTCCTCAGCGTGGCGGGTGTCGCAGACGCTATTCACATTGCGACATATTATATTGGAACTATCCTAATCGAGGCACAAGAGCGTATGCCATCAGCTTCTCATTCCACCTATCGCCCT
This sequence comes from Agaricus blazei, assembly GCA_029719445.1. NCBI lineage: Eukaryota > Fungi > Basidiomycota > Agaricomycetes > Agaricales > Agaricaceae > Agaricus > Agaricus blazei. Next base: position 1,835,409 of record SSNC01000002.1, on the reverse strand, counting down.
GGTAGTCAATCGCGTCGACCCAACCAAAGCGGTTCTTCTTATGTCCCTGGTTACTCCCATCATGCTCCTTATGGACCTCCGCACAATCCTCCCCAACAACTTCAAACACAGCAAATCTATATTCCGAATGACCTCGTTGGTTGCATCATTGGAAAAGGGGGCAGCAAGATCAATGAAATCAGACATATGAGCGCCAGTCAGATCAAAATAATGGAACCGGGTGCAACTGGAGTTGGACCTAATGGGGCGCCAGGGGGTAGCGAAGGAGAACGTTTAGTGGTCATCACAGGGCAGCCCGCCAACATACAGATGGCAGTGCAGCTCTTGTATCATGTAGGTAACAGTCAGTACAATTGTAATGCCATGCTCTTACGAACGGTTTTTAGCGGTTGGAACAGGAGAAGCAGAAGCAGCTTCGCGCTCAACAGGGGGGATCGGGTTCGAGCTGAAAGAATTAATCTTGGCGACTTAAATTTGCATGCTCAAAAGTAGAGAGACATGGGTTCGTTGTTATTCTCCCCTGTCGCAGCGCTAATCCCACCTTGAGCATGTAGCACCCCAGGGACCATGGCTCGTTGTGTATTGATAGTAGTATCCGTCTGTGTTCGTTTTCTTGTTACTTTGTCCGCAGTTCCTCCCTCTATTGGGACGTCTGCTTAGTGGTGTTTAACTCAATTTCGGTTGCTGTATAGTTGAACTATCCAGGATATACCTAGTACAGAAGAGCTACAGTATTTGCCAATTGAACCTACTCTCGAAATCTCAAGATCTCGAGTTTGATGTGCTTACGTAACTGAGATTTTTCGCGGTCAAAGTGCAGTCCTATATTTTCATACCAACTTCCACTAACGCCTTGCTAAAGTAAACATGGCGTCAATACTAAAGGCTCAAAAGGCTAATGCCGCGAACTCGAAAGGGAAACGAAAGGCCGACGATATGGACGTAGATCAACCAGCTCCTAAAAGGTTGAAGAACAAGCAGAGAGTCTTGTTGCTGTCGTCGAGAGGTATCACACATCGAATGAGGCATCTTATGAATGATTTGGAGGTTCTACTACCGCATGTCAAGAGGGGTAAGTTGATATTTTATATATGAAACGGGATGTTCCTTATCTCTCGGAGTATTCAGACTCGAAACTCGATTCAAAAAATCATCTGCATCTGCTACCGGAACTTGCGGACCTCAACAATTGCAACAATACGTTATATTTTGAAGCGAGACGACATGAAGATTTGTACTTGTGGGCGGCAAAAACGCCGAACGGACCGAGTGTGAAAATGCATGTCCAAAATGTGCATACAATGGATGAATTGAAGATGACGGGTAATTGTTTGAAAGGGAGTCGAGGGCTAGTCAGTTTTGATAGTGCGTTTGACGACACTGAATGGGGACGTTTGGTGAAGGAGCTTTTCACACAAGTAAGTCACATTTTAACGCCTGGTAAAGAGTTTCCCCATCTAATAACAATGGCATTGTTGTATTTGGTAGATCTTTGGTGTACCCGCTACAGCCAGAAAAGCGAAGCCTTTTGTCGACCATATACTCACGTTTTCCCTGCTTGACTCCAAGATATGGTTTCGGAACTTTCAGGTCCGTATCTTTATTGTTATTCCAGATAACGTGCTTTGATACCCTGGGCGCTATCACAGATAATTGAGAAGGATCCACTACAACCCAGTGGTCCACCACAAATGTCCCTAGTGGAGATTGGACCGCGGTTTGTTTTGACACCTATTCGGATCTTCGAAGGTGCATTTCATGGCGCGACTGTTTATTCTAACCCTGGTTGGTGATCTTCTCTTCTAAATTATGACAGAGGCTCAAAGATGACCAGAATTCATTTCGCCGGCGGCCGTTCGCTCGCTCCAACGGCGGGAAAAGGGGAGCAAGTATAATAACCGGAAGGATGCGCAGGCGGACCAGGAGAAACGAAAAGACATGCGCCGGCTGGCAGAGGATGAGCTTGCGGTTGCGAATGTATTTGCTTGACGAGGAAAGAACAATGGACGACAAGAGGATATCCAAAAATAGAATTAACACATCTTCCTTTTTTGGGCGCTGCTCAGATCTGAGCGTCGATCCACAACAGTTCTGTCCCTTAAACACTCGGTTGTGGCACGGGTTCCCCCCTTTTGTAGTCATTGCTGTCTCCTTGTTCTTTCCTTCATTACTTCTCTACTATATAATCTGTCGTTCGCGTGCCGTTCGCCCTATCCCTAATCCCCTCCCCATGTCTGTTTCCCTCTCCATCCACCCTTCCACTGACCGGCTCCACATGTATGGTGAGCCTAACGCAGCGTACGTCCTCACTGTCTCGGTCTTGTCGCGTACTCATAGGGTATCTAGTTCCGCTTACTCACTTTCCGGCCATGTTTCTATTTCTATTTCACCTTCCTCTTCCTTTCTCAACCGCAGGCGGACCGCTCGCTATTTGTTGAAATCCCTCTCACTGACCTTTGACGGTCAAACTGAAATTTTCACCCCCATCATTGGTTATTCCGCTGTTCGACTGTGTTCGGCAACACGCGAACTTATAGCTTCGGAAGATCCACTCGAACTGACAAATGAAGGCCAAGAAGATTCTGAAGGGATATGTACGTCCTACTAGTGTCATCAATGTGTCATTCATGATTTAGTTTCACTGTCCCCTAGGCGTTTGGAACATCATTTTTGATATAACTCTTCCTGGGTGGTTGCCAGCCACGTCAAGCCTCGGTGATGAACATCTCGGCGTCACTTATGGACTGTACGCCACTGCAAAGCTTCTTGATTTGGATGGTACCAGGAACAAACCGTGGAGTCTTACTACTCTTTGCGTGCCATTCTTGTCGAGGACAAAAACGGTTTATGCGCGGAGAGCAATTGAGATAGAACGATTTGTTGCTCCGCCACCCCGTGGTGATTGTGCTGTTGGTGCCATCCACTATCAAGTGTCCAATTTGAGTATTTCAGGGGAGGATGCTACTGATGGACAGAAAAAGATTCCTTCGGGGATTCTTGAAAAGGTTCAAGTGGTGTTGTCTGTGCCGGAATATATTGATATGTGTCAAACTGGAATGGAGGTGGCGCTAAAGATGAAGGTGGACGAATTGGAACAAGAGGAGCGCGAACGCCTTCGACTATTGAAAGTCTCTCTTGTCCCTAGCCAGGTGGAGATGTGCCGGTAAGTAGGGGTAAAATTGCGTTTGATTGGGGACTTATGTTTAATGTAGGGTGCGACCATCGAGGAATTATGTGAATAGAAGTCCGCTTCCGCCACAGTCGCAGCAGCCTCCTAATACGCTTCTCTTGAATCCATCTTCGATTGGCGCGGTTTACGAGGCCAATATTCTCCCACTGCCTGATCGCACCGATTCAGTGTCTAGGACGTTCTCTCTCTTGTCATCACGCAAGGATGGTCGGTTCAAGCCTAGCGACGAACAATCACGCGTTTCAGCGGATGATACTACTGTTTGGACAGGTATGGGGATGACTGTTCCTCTGAACAGACCGTCTAGGGTTCGCAATGATTGGGACATCCCTAAAGTCATTCGGCCTTCTGGCTCAAGTCCTCTGTTTGTGGTGCAACACGAAATGGCCGTTTCGATCACTTGCGCTTACGCATTTCCAGACTCGGATGAAATCGTTGAGGGAGATCTAAACTTTACTATTCCTCTGTCTTTCGGGAAATTCGCCCCGCCGCCACCTCAGCCACCACTCCCTTCATCTGTATCTCGTACAAACTTTGTGCGAAATGCTACTGCCCCTAGTCTGCCTATCGTTGAACCCTACGCACCGACACTGCCAGTCTACTCCCAGTTGTATCACTCGAACGGAGAAGAGAAAGTCGATTATTCTGTGCCATTACCCCTATATTCACCCCCATGTGCCGAGGATCAAGTTGAGGGTGCGGGACACTACTCTGCTCGAATGTCAGCATTGGAAGAAAACAGTGCCGGCATGAAAGGTTTGGATGCTTCTCGACCTATTGACATGGATGATTTGGAGGCGCCAGGAGACGAAGAAACGACGCCACTGCTAGAAGCACGCGCCACGTAGCTGGGCTACTTGGTTGATCATATAACCCACGCACTCTTTTGGTTTCTGCTTGTCGATCACGTTCGTTCACCTAGAACTCTCTATCACGTCTTGGTTTCTGGTCGGTTTTTTTTTAGGCATTTTTCATCATAGTAATTGTACATTCTAGATAATTTTGTCGTTGCTTTCAATGTTTGTTCTTCTCCTTACATTTTTACATTTGTAGCAGTATACTTTTTGCACTTTCCGTCATTTTTTTAATCAAACATGTCGATTTTTTTTTTCTCCGCATAAAATCAACAGCCGAGAATAAACGCGACAAAAGAGGGCGCGTCGCGTGGAATAAGGATTAGTGTCACGTGGTTCGCGTCACACAACTCACGTTCGTAACTTAAGCTTTTATCTGCGTTTCTCTCCGCATGTCCGACGACGATTCCGTCGAGTTTGGTATGTTTTTCTTGTCTTTCGTTCGTAAGTTCTGAACGTTATCTCTACACTACTTTTAGGTGGCTATGGCCCTACAACACCGGAAATCTCGAAGCTAAAGCTAAAGGCGAAGCCTAGGAGCCGACAACTAGCGGGGAGGCAGACTAAGACGAAGACAGTGACTAGTGATCGGGAACCTGGACCGTCTAAACAACCCACTGTCAGAAACTCTGGAGTCAAGCATTCGAAACGGAAAAAGGGGGAGAGGAAGAGGTAGTAGAGCATAAGAGCAGGTTTTTGAAACGGAAAAAGGAAGAAGTGGTGGCAGAGCCAAGTGAAGACGAACATGAAACTGCTGAGGGTGGTGATGAACAAGAAGTGAGAGAGAATAAAGGAAGAACCTTTGTTGAAGATGGGGTTGTAGAGTCGAGTGATGAGGATGAAGGACGAAGTGTAGTCGAGAAACTGGTGAACGGCAAGTCTAAATCTCAGGCTGCTGCTACTGCTACTGGACGAACGTCGACAAAACCACGGAAACCGGCTCAGCCTAGATCGTTGAAGAAGACCCAGGAAATTAAAGGTAGTGATGAGGAAGAGAACGAAGAAGCGGACGTCATCGATATAGATGCACCTCCGTTACCACCAGCCAGGAATACGAAGGCAGGCAGAGTGAATGGGGTCAGTGAGAAGAAGGGTAAGAAGAAAATGGAGAGTTCTGGTGAATTAGACGAGCTATTGAGTGGTCAAGATGGTGTTGTGGCTTTGATTGACAAAATTGGGGCGCCGGGTTCGGTGAATGCAAATACGACTGCGAGAGATGCAGAAGTCGCCAGGCTTAAAGAAAAGATTAGTCGAGTGAGCGGTTCAAATTTCGCTTGTTCCGTTAAACTTACCAGGAGGGTCAGCTGGAGGAAGCAAATAAGACTTTAACGGGCCAACTTGAGGAAGCTCTCAGAATCCGGCATACTGAGGCAGAAGCACTTTTGCACGGGTTGCAAGAACAATACGAGGCGAAGATACGCGGTACGACAATATTCCATGCACGAAGCGAGGAATCTGACGTCTTGTGTAGCCGCAGAAGAAGTAAATAAGGCCTTAACTGAACAATTGACGGCGAAACAACCATTGGCCGGGTCAGGCAAATCTTCGATTCTGCATCTCATCACACGCCAGGATGCAGAAGAAGAAAGGCAGGGCCTTGAACAAGAAAATGCCAGATTAAAAAGCCGACTTGAGAACGTTCAGAAAGAATCGGCTGACAAGGACCGAGTTGTCAACGAACTGAAAGAATCAGGTAGGGCAATTCATCCTCGGACTGCGGCCGAGTTTTCATCATGTTCTCTTTCCACAGAGAAACAATTAAGAATGGAATTAAAAGCCGAAATAGAGCGAGCTGCCACCTTGTCAAAACAAGCGCCGCGACAGCCTCAACACACACCTCGGTCTGGCAATTTGGCAGAAGATCCAAAGCATGCGGAATGCATTAAATTATACGAGGATCTTACTAACATTATCGTCTTAAACGTCCGATCGCAACCTTCACCCGATCCTATGAGAAAGGAGGAATGGTTTTTCAACTGTTATTATACCCACGCTAACGAATCCGATTCTGTAAACCCGACAACACAAAGTAAGCTCTCTATTCTTTCGCGCTTTCGATGCTTTCTAATGTCTCTCGTAGGCCTTAGTTTTATGCTTCGCTCCTACGAGAACGAAACCGATGGTAAACTATCTGATTGGGTGCAATATACCCCGACATCACTCGAGACACTACCACCGGCATTCATCGAAAAGTTGACGTTCTTAAGTGCTGCATTCCAGTTTGAGAGAAACCAGATGGCATTGTTTCTACGGTCACTTTATACAAATCTCGATGAGGTCGTGAAGGATGATGATAATGATGATGATGATGATGAAATGGTCCCGGATTAACGCTCTTAATCTTTCCCATTTTTCTTCTCTTTTGTTTTCGTTTTTGTTTTTTTCCTGATTTTAACGTCAATATCTGGTGTACAGTGCAATTATGAGTGTTCTTGGCATCCTAATTTCGTCCCTAGTACAATATTAGTTCGTACCGATTCAGTACTTGGTGTGTATTTATCGTATTGTTACCCCGTCATCTATGAAATATCATCTATTCCCTATTCTAAGTGAACTCTATATGGAAACCCTCTAAATACTTGGGCTATATGGAAGGGTATATATCCGAATGACTCTGACTCTCTATTACTCTCCGTCACTCATATTCGCCTTAACGCCTGCCCTAGTCCAGACCTTCAGCATGGTCTTGTCCCCCCTACGACGCGCATTTTCGAACCCTAACTTGGCAAAATCGGTATCAAAACCGCCTAAGACAGCTCCGGCTTGAACAAGCACATCAACGACGTCAAGGTGTCCATGTCTTGCAGCCTTTAGAGTGAAATGAGCATTTTAGCGTGCGAGATCAGACACCCAAACGTACATAATATATTGCGGTGTGTCCGAGCGTATCTCGCATATGAACCAAAGCGCCTGACTGCAGCAATAATGTAACAACCTGCACATGTCCATTCAACGCTGAAACATGTAGTGGTGATCTCCCAGAACCGGCATCTAAACAATTGATAATGCCGCCTGCGATATTTCCGGACCTTGTAATCCCTATACGAGGTGATTCCATTGGATTGGTTGTAGTTTGCCGGTCGATTTCTATGCAGTACCGGAGACTTTCCAGATCATTCTTTGCCGCTGCCAAGTGGACTAAGAATGGCAAAAGTACAAATTCAGTCGTGTATGCCTCGGCTACAGTCCACGTCCACGGTGCGGCTGTGTTTTGAGCTCCTGTCATTGTAGCGAGCGCATCGGGTGTGATTTTGATCCCAGGAACAGAGGACATTGGCCGAGATAGTCGGACGAATTGTGAGAGGACGGTGTTGATCGTTTCCGTGTTCGTATCTAGAATATCCGTGGAGGTATCTTGAGTATTATGGCTTGGAGCCGATACTGAATGGCTAGTCAATTCGCCTCGTAGTGGTACACCGAGAAGATCTCGGACTTGGTCCAGTGATAGGTCGGCTTTGGAAAGGAGATAGCTGAGTTTCGTTAATGCACACTGTCAAAAATTGTTGAGTAGTGTGAGAAGTTAGTTTCATGAGTCTGTACCTCGGGCGTCATATCACTTCCAGGTATTACACCAACTCCTCGAAGTGTTTGGGCAGTCTCGTACGCATCAGAAACAGAGCCTTTGATACATTGTGAGATGGCTACGACGACGACACCTCGGTCGCAGGCTTCTTTCAGGGCCTCGAGAAGGTCAGGGCGTTGCGGTGCATTGCCCGCGCCGAAAGTTTCAAGAACTACACCACGGATCGGGGGACTACAGAACGCTTTAACAGTCGCACCTGCAATGCCGGGAAACAAACGTAGTGTCGCTGGAGTGATCATGATTCATCAGAACGCGATACAACTTAGCAACTGAGATCTATTGCGCTTACCCACGTGGGGGCACATTTCTGGTTTCCATATATCACTAATCAGAAATGCATCACACAACAATAGGACTAACTTTTGTGAGCCCTAAACTTCCGCAAGCTGGTTTGGCGAATGACATGATCCCAGTTGACGTCAATATCGATACCGACTTGTTAACCTAATGAGATTCATCTGCGGGGAATGCGGATCTTAGAACCCACCTTTCACAAGGGGATCAAAATTCGGGCTTTCAAACGCTGCTAGATCATAAGATGACATTTTTGTTGCCCTATTACCGCGGTATAATGTGTGGTTGAAGTACAGGCAACATTCTGTCAATCAAAAAAGTTGTGAGTCGGTTTAATTTGAGCTTTGTTCGCCGTACCAGGAATTATGAAATGTCCGGCGATAGTTAGAGCACCCATCAAATTATCTACTGCATCATTCCGGAGTTGGGACATAGGTATCTGAGCGCCGGTGATAACCTGGAATACCTTGTTGGTTCGTTATTGTGTCTCAAATAAGTTTGAAAATACCACAGTTTTCCCCAGGTCTTCCAATAAGAAACTCAAAGCACTTGATGTGTAGGACATAGTATCGGTTCCGTGTAAAATAACGAAAGCATCAAAATTGTAGTTCAATTCAATCTCAGTTGCGAGACGGATCCAATCTAAATTCAGACGTAAGCACTACTTCAATACCGGAAAGTGGAAAGGAACCTTGGATATCTATGTTGCTACTGTCCAGTAAAGGATTCCACTAGGGTAAAATCAAGTATCACGACCACATAATTGGGTGGAGAAATTCACCTCAAGGATGGCGTATCGAATGGATTTAGTAGCAGTTCCTCCAGGAACTTTACTCCGAGGCGTGACGAGACTGGGCAAGTGAGCCTCGTAGAGATTATCAGCAACTTTGACGCATCTCGGTCTATCCCTAAAAATATTTTCGTTGGGTAGAACCAGGGCTGCATCACCAATTGGGCGCGTTGATCGCACGAGCAGTGTCGAGCGGGTTCCTTGAGGTGCGGCGGTTGGCGAAGGTGCCGGGCTTGTCCTTCCGCTGCCACCTCCACTCCACTCTCTGAAACCTTGCACGGTGCCAGCGTTGGAGAACAAAGAATCTTGCAGCGGGTCATGAAAGCGGTTTTGGCTTCGAAGGGTTTCCGTCAAAAAGTATGGTTCCGGTACATATCCATGCTGTCCGACGAGCATTCCAATAGTGCCTCCTACGGGCTATGTCAGAAGAGGCGATGCCGCAAGACGAGGGCCGCGCCTGTGTAGATAACGAGAACCCGGGATTCATCTGCAAGCTGAGGACCGTCCATCGAGGTCGCGAGGTGAGACCGGAAGACCCAGGCGCGGTTCGCGGGGATCAGATTCAAATTTGATCGCTGATCAAATCAAGTTCGTGATTATCAGATAAGTTCCTCTCTTAAAAAGGCTGTGAGTCATCGCTCTCTCTTCATTTCTCCTCCTCAGATCTCGCTCATGGAAGCTCTTAAAAAAGTCTTTCAAGACAAAAAGGCTCAGGTTCGTGATGTTCAAAATTTTTCCTTGCTCCCCTAATTCAGCTACAGGGATCACCAGCCCTCGTAACGTTTGTTACTGCCGGCTTTCCTACTCGGGATGACACTCCGTCAATCCTGCTGGGAATGCAGGCTGGAGGGACCGATGTTATAGAACTCGGAATACCCTTCTCAGATCCTATTGCAGATGGGCCTACAATTCAAGCCGCAAATACTGTATGTTCTTCTTCTTCACATAGATACATCTATTCACCAAAACTCAGATTGCCCTCAAAAATGGAATAGATTATGCAACTGTGTTAGACCACCTCAAAATATCCCGTAGTAAAGGTCTTACAGTACCCGTTCTCCTCATGGGTGAGTCCCCTGCTAAACACTTACCACACTGAACTTCGCTAATCTAATCACTAAAAGGCTACTATAACCCTTTGCTTGCCTACGGTGAAGACAAAGCTATCCAGGACGCTGCAGAAGCAGGGGCGAATGGCTTTATCATGGTCGACCTTCCCCCGAAGAAGCTATCGCTTTTCGAGAAAAATGTGCTCGGGCTCAGTTCGTATTCCTTCAATCACGGAACGCAACAAGTTTTGATTGTTCTTTAGGCTCTCTTATGTGCCGCTTATAGCACCATCCACTACTCTCAACCGTATCAAATTCTTGACCTCTATAGCCGACACATTCATCTACGTTGTCTCCAAGGTAGCTTCTTATCTTCTCGACTACAAAGCTGCAACTTATCTTTTAAATAGATGGGAACTACAGGATCTTCTGACTCAGGCAGGTTGAATTTAGAACTGCCTGATATCCTTGCTCGCATTCGTGATTTTACTTCTGTTCCACTTGCTGTTGGTTTCGGTGTCGCAACCCGAGATCACTTTAATTACGTCGCTGATGCTGGGGCTGACGGTGTGGTAATTGGAAGTCGGCTCGTGAATGTTATCAATAGCTCAGATCCTGCTGGTGTTGCTCAGAGTGTCGAGGCCTATTGTCGTCGAGTCTCAGGCAAAGATGAGCCAGCTCGAGTTCGCTCTCCTCTCTCTACATCATCTTCTACTACTGGCGCCAACGGAACGAGCAACAAACCTAGAACCGCTGACCAGGAAGCTCTACCTGCTCGCTTTGGTCAGTTTGGTGGCCAATATGTACCAGAAGCCCTCGTGGATTGCCTCGCTGAGCTCGAAGAAGCACACCAAAATGCCATGAAGGACCCCGAATTCTGGAAAGAGTTCCATAGTTACTTTGGTTATATTAACCGACCTTCTAACCTGTATTTTGCCGAAAATCTAACCAAAGAAGCTGGTGGTGCTAATATTTGGCTCAAACGAGAAGATCTGTCAGTTGTTTTTCCGTTACTTTTCCGTTCTCTGTTTTGATGGATTGTTTTCAGTAATCACACAGGTTCTCACAAGATCAATAATGCGATTGGCCAGGTACAGTTTTCTCATTCATCTTATTTTGATGAATGTCAACCAACAGCGTTCATAGATCCTCCTCGCACGTCGCTTGGGAAAAAAGCGGATTATTGCTGAGACGGGCGCGGGACAACATGGTGTGGCAACTGCCACTGTCTGTGCTAAGTTTGGCCTTGAATGCATAGTCTACATGGGTGCAGAAGACGTTCGCAGACAAGCACTTAATGTCTTCCGTATCGAGATGCTTGGTGCAAAGGTAAAAAACACCACTAGAATTCCCCAACGTTTGATAAACATCCATCCCAGGTCATTCCTGTGAATTCAGGATCTTGTACCCTGAAGGACGCTGTGAATGAAGCGCTTCGTGATTGGGTAACCAACTTATCAACTACACACTATCTCGTTGGTTCCGTCATCGGACCTCACCCTTTCCCTACTATCGTTCGGGACTTCCAGAAGGTGATCAGTCAAGAAATAAAACAGCAGCTCAAAGAGGCTCGTGGAAAACTTCCAGATGTTGTTGTTGCCTGTGTTGGCGGCGGAAGCAACGCAATTGGCACTTTTTACGATTTCATTCCTGACAAGGAAGTCCGTCTGGTCGGCGTTGAAGCTGGTGGAGAAGGTTTGGTGCCGCCTTTATACTAGGATTCCATACTGACTTTCGATTCCTTTCTCTCAAAGGTATTGATGGTATCAAGCATAGTGCAACTCTGTCCCAAGGTCAACCTGGTGTCTTACATGGCGTCAGGACCTATATTCTCCAGGACAAAGATGGTCAAATAATCGAAACACATTCGATCAGCGCGGGCCTCGATTACCCTGGTGTCGGGCCAGAACATGCCTGGTTGAAGGATTCGGGTCGTGCAACTTACGTTGTGGCTACTGATGAACAAGCCCTTCGTGGGTTCAGGATGCTGACGCAAAAGGAGGGAATCATACCTGGTATGCAACTATCTTCCCGAGTTTACCATAATTCTAACAGCACCCTAGCTCTGGAATCTTCCCATGCAATCTGGGAAGCTGTTAATATTGCTAAAACGCTTCCTAAAGACCAGGATATCGTTGTGGTGGGTATTCATGCACTGTCTATAGTACTGAGAATTCTGACGTGTGTTATCCTAGTGTCTATCTGGCCGTGGTGATAAAGATGTCGAGCAGATATCCGAACTTCTTCCGAAGTGGGCTGATACCCTCGACTGGCACGTCGCTTCCCGCTCCGGGAATTAGATTTCAATGATTTATTAACAATCAAAAAAAAATGTATCAGTCAGTTTAGTAGATATGTATGTTGTGTGTGCATCGACACTTAGCAGCTCGTGGCTGTGTCCAATACCTATTTGGGGCGATAAGATTCTCCATACTTATGACTCGACTGTTCTACCCCCTCATTTGCACGAAATCTAGCGCTCAGATCTCTTGAGAACATAATCCGATCCAAACATAGACCAATTGTATTACTGGTGATATGTCACAAGAACGCGGAGCTCCGTATGCTAGAGCGGTGGAGGTGTTCGCGTCCAAGCTCAGGCGTCGGTCAGTTTCTTATCTGTCGCCGCAACTCCCAGATGTGCTTATACGATATTTGTCCCTTGAACTGTTAGACAAATCATTGGATCACGGACAACGGCCATTGAAACCCTCCTCGTTCTACGACAAGTCATCACAAAAGCCCGCTTCGCAAACTTTGAACAACTAGTAGATATCATCAAAACCGTCGGACAAAAACTCGTCGAAGCCCAACCAAAAGGCATGTTTATCTCTCTCCCCTTCTTTACATCCCTGCAGCAAACCTAATTTGGTAAAAAAAAAAAAAAACGATCAAATTTTGTGTCGACATCAGAGCAGTCTGTCGGAAATACTGTACTCAAAGTTCTCCATCATATCAGGGAAGAATATCAAACCGCTACGCAAAACTCAGAAAACGATGCCTCCAAAACTCAATTCTCGATCGCCAAATTCGTTCTTCAAGGACGACCGAGGAAACAAACTACCGCAGCTTTGAAATCGGAAAATCGGGGGACTCTAAGGGAGAATGATCCCGACGACCCGGATTCCTTTGCCAAAGGCTTGAAACCAGTCTTAATGGAAGCTCTACAAGACGTTTTAGACGAATTGGAAACTGTATATGACAATGTTTCAAAAAATGCTAAAGATCATATTCACTCAGAGTGCGTATCTCATGTACAATCTGCATGCTCGGGCATACTGATTATTTGCTATACAAGTGAGATTATCCTAACACTCGGCATGTCGAAAACAGTTGAAGCGTTTCTCAAATCGGCTGCACACCACTCAAATTATACAGTCATAGTAGCAGAAACAGCACCATCGTACGAAGGTCGAGCCATGTCAAAATCGCTCTCCGCCGCCGGAATATCCACCTTCCTCGTTCCTGACTCGTCAATCTTCGCTCTCATGTCTCGAGTCAACAAAATAATAATCGGCGCGCATGCTATCCTCGCCAATGGTGGGATGTTCGCCATCAGCGGTTCACAAATTGCTGCAACTGCAGCGCGGGCCCATAGTACCGCCGTGTTAGTATGTGCTGGTCAGTTCAAAATAACCCCTCGTTGGAATTTGTACCACGAGTACGGAGCGTTAGATTTCGGGGATCCCAATGAAGTGTTGGGGTTTGAAGAAGGGCAACTAGTGGACAAAGTGGATGTGGTTAATCCATACTACGATTACGTGCGTCCGGAGCTGATCGACGCCTATATCACAAATGAGTGAGTAAAGGGTTTTCAAAAGCAAGCCTGTACATATACTAATAATCGTTCAGTGGTGATCATCCACCGACGTCAATATACCGGCAAGTTTTCCTTGTTAAATACTTCCAACTCCACATCTAATTATATTTCTAGCTTGTTGAAGGAAGCATACGACGACGAAGATATCGAGCTATAGATTAGATTAATTGCATATATTAGCTTTCGAATTGTTATCAGCTTGTGCAACATTTGAGAGTCGACAAATTGACACACTCACGTATCACTACTTTCTAAGGATGTCAAAGAATGCTTCTTGAGGTAGTTCCACTTTACCCATCTTCTTCATCAAACGTTTACCCTCTTTCTGATTTTCGAGATGTTTTAATTTACGCTCGTAGTGCCCTCCATACAAACCCGCTGTGACATCTGCTCGGAGAGCCTTGAGAGTTTCCCGAGCAATAACTTTCTTTCCCACAGCTGCTTGGATAGGAACCTCAAACAATTGTCGAGGGATGACTTTATCTGAAGCTTGGTATTAGAGATTGAGCAGGAGCTGAGACCGTGGAACTCACGAAGTTTCTTCACCCATTGCCTTCCAATTGTGTCCTGAGCTGATCTATGAATGATAAGTGCCAGCGCGTCAACTGGTTTACCATTCAACAAGAAAGTCATCTTGCCCAAGTCGCTCTTCTGGTAGCCCGCATCCTCATAGCTGGTAAAGAAACCATCAGGTAAAGACATATATAACACGTGTCTCCACAACTTACTCAAAACTAGCGAAACCAGAACTTCGACTCTTCAGTTGATTGAAGAAGTCAGTCACAACTTCACTTAGAGGTAGTGTACATGTAAGCATGATGCGCGAGGAAGATGCGGTCCCGGAGTCGAGGTATTTGTGGTCTAGATCCTCGCCTCGGCGGGAATAACATAGGTCCATCATTTCTCCGAAATATTCTAGAGAAGTGAACACATAAGCTCCGAAGTTCATGTACAGCAATGACTATGTGCAGACCTTCGGGAACTATAATCGATGCTTTGACGATCGGTTCTTGTACTTCCTTGACTCTGAGCGTCGAGTCGTTAACATCTGGAAAGTCTGTTGGATTGCTAACATAGACCTCTTTATTGTCACGAGAATAAACGACTGAAACACATAACAATGAGTCGCCATACGTGAGTCGACATTTTAGACCCAACCTTTATATGGCACCGTCGGGGCGGTGATGATTATATTAGCATCATATTCGTCTTCCAACCGCTGGCGGAATACGTCCATGTGCAGGGTACCAAGAAAGCCGAGTCGACATCCTTGACCAAGGGCGGTGGATGACTCTCTCGATACAGTGATACTCCGGTCATTCAGTGCTAACTATGATAAGACAATGTGTGAATAATTCGTTGGGTGAATCATAGCCTGCTGAGTTGCTCACGCGGTTGATTGATTCCTCCAACTTTGCAAAATCATTGTTATCAATGGGGAAAACACCGGCATAGACCTGGGACACATTAACATAGCCAAAAAAAAAAAAAAAAAAGTATGAGCTCCACTCACCATAGCCTTGGATGGCTTAAATCCCGGCATTGCATCAACGGGTACACCGACACGATGGAGCGTGTCACCAATGTGAGCTTAAACCCCTCAGTTCCAAGCATGAATGACACAAGTGGCGATCCTGGCACACCTTCCGATGACTGCTTCATATTGCAAGCGATATATCCAACCTGGCCAGGATAAAGGGCCTGAATTGGGGTCTCTTCCGGATGCATTATACCAACTTCTGTGATTTCATACTTTTTTCTTGTGTGACAGGAAGCTATCTTGTCTCCTGACAGGTGGATAAGTACACGCCCACCGAGTTATTGACCAACGATATCTAACCTTTCCTTAAAACACCATGCTGAAGGTTGATCAGTGAAATGACCCCTCGGTAATTATCAAAACTGAGGTTTTTGAGTTGAGAGAAAGACCAGAGTAACGAATACTGCACTTACTGCGAATCAAATAAAAAGGCTTTGAGCGGCTCAGTCTGTGAACCTTTTGGGGGTGGTATTTTCTCTATAATAGCCGTGAGGACAGCTTCAACGTTCAAACCAGTCTTTGCTGAGATCTTGATGATTTCAGAGGGATCCAAACCAAATATTGTCTCAATTTGGGCAGCAATCCGCTCGGGCTGCGCAGCAGGTAGATCTATCTGAATTTTGGAAATGAAATTACTCTGAAACTTGGGTATGGCATGATCTGACCTTGTTCAGAATGGGTATAATTTTCAAACCTCGTTCTTTTGCGCTATGGAATACTGATAGTGATTGTGCTTGAACACCCTGGCTGGCATCCACCTAGATTGGGCAGCCAAGTTGTTGCATTGTTTCCCTCGGGTAATGGATGGAGCTGACATACTAGGAGAAGGGCACCTTCACAAGCAGCCAAGGATCGCGAAACTTCCCAAGCGAAATCAACATGGCCCTGAGACAAAAGGTTGAGCATGGACACCACCACTTACAGAATGTGTTTTACCGGGGTATCGATCAAGTTGAGGAGATGTGTGCGCCCTTCGTAAGTATGAAACATGCTTCAGGGATTTAGAAGCTACGTCACTTGTTTCTATAGGAAATAACGTACCTAGCGGTTTGTGCCTTGACTTGTGGTAATTGGTCACCAGTATTCATATGATAGAGGGTGGACGACTTACCTGTGATTCCTCGCTCACGTTCAACTTTCAACTTGTCCAAGACTTGTAAGTTTCTCCCGGTCTTTTTCCTCTCGATAGTACGCGTCAGCTGTGATTACACTTAGCACGATGAGGATATATCAAAACACGGAGACAAACCTCCAGAAGTCTAATGAAAACTTGACAATAAGTAATGACGTATTGAAGTGAAGAGTGGACACCTACCGATCCGCCAACGTTGATTTGCCGTGGTCTGTGCCCTAATTGATTAAGCATAATTTGCGGGATAAGTACAGAGTATGCACCTATGTGAGCAATAATGGAGAAATTCCTGCAACAGGGCTTTCAGCAAGAAATGACAAGGAAACCATGTCATCCAGCATACCGTATAACATCACAGGGATAGTTTTCCATCGGGACTTGCTTCGCCGGGGCATGCTTTGGTGACGTAGAGTGAATATGTCTTCGCGTGAAAGCCCGGGAAAATTCGGCGTAGAGATAAGCTCTACGCCATGGACATAGCATTTCTGGACAACAGAGAGCCAACCCAAGACGCGTCCAATATTTCGTTGATGGCTTAGTCAGCAGCTCTGTTCGTTCATCAGCCACGACCATGTCCCTCGCTGCTGCTTCCGAAGCGCGCAAAGCGCGACTTGTCGCCCTTCGGAAACGCAAAACGGGTGAAGCGACCGATGAGTATGTCTGTGATGCTTCAAATTTGCTTATATTCACTCTCGTCGTATCCAGTTCGGCGGAATCAGAGTTCAAACCCAGAAACTTCGACCCAGAAACACGGACCATAAAAAAGCGCACGAGGGACGATGACGTAGAGATGCAGGATACTGTCGAAAAGGATGTGGCCAATTTAGCGGAAGAGATCATCCAGGAGGACAAGGCACGACAGGCACAAGAGCTGGTATGCTAGGATACCATTTGTTACAAGAAAACTCAAATTAACCGATTTGCTTGCATAGGACGTCTTTAACATTGCCCCAAAGCGACCGAACTGGGATCTGAAACGCGAGATGGATAAAAAGCTAGCCAAACTGGAACGGAGAACACAGGAAGCCATCCACACTCTCATCCGTATGCTTTTGTACAGCCTTTCGCAATTTTATTGGTCCCTGACACCATTGGTAGGACAGCGCCTGGCTGCTCAAAAGGGTCAATCTGATGACATTGTTGGTGCAATGAAAGCCCAAGAACAGCAACAGCAAGACCTATCTGACGAAGAGGAATAGTCAATCACGAACTTGATCATGCCTCTCTGTTTACGTGTAATTTTTGACATTAATTGTGTATAGTATTTCAAGCCTCAAGGACGCAAGCTTTCTTGGTTAACTACTAGCGTCGGATCTGTTGCTCAACCCTGTTTATCCTTCTGACGACACTTATTTGAATCACCGCGGCCGTGCCATGTTTGGTCACATCTTCAACAAACAGCTCCTGTATTTTTGGCTTTTACTCCGGAAACTGCATCGGGTGATCGGACATCGGAGACTCATGTTCTACGCTAAGGCATCCCCACTACCCTCGGAGGCCTCCTGACCGCTAGGCAAACTCTATATCATTGAAAGTTTCTTCACAAACCGCCATTTAATAATTCCGCGACAGTTTTCGTGCATTTTCCGGCGATTGCACATGCCCTTTTGCGACCTAAGAGGAAAAATGGCCTCATCTAATCACCTGTTGTGTTGTGGGCTGACTATTGTTCTCATAGACTCCGGAATTGAAAATATGGTCCAAGTGCTGTTCATTGGGTTGCCCTTCCACCGCCGATGCCTTGGGAACATCCTCCCAAGTCCAGAACTGGTAACAGCTACGTACAAGTACCGACTTTTTATCGTGCAGTAAGCAATCACCCCCATATGTGCAAGATCTACACTGGGCTTGCCCTCTGACACTCCTGTTACCATAATCTAGCTGTAAATGGACTGTTATATTGAGGCATATGGAAGCGTGACTAACAAACCAGAGCACGGATGACGGATTCACTTTTCCTCATTAAGTGTGTAGTACTCCGTCTGGAATAGATATCGCCAATTCCGTGACCATGCCTTCCTTGCACTGAATGAAGTACACGAGGTACAGAATGTAGAGACGGAGTGGATGTACTTCTAAGTGTCCCATCGGAGCAGACCAGATCAGCACGCGGTGTAACTGGTGTCGTCGCATAGCACGAAAGACTAGACAGAATCTAGTGCATTCCTGTATCATGCACGGGACAAAGATGAGTCGCGGTATCTGCATACTAGGACGTGTGTGGGCTGGAAACGTGTTACGGAGAATGACATTGGCATCAAGACATACCAATTGATTGCCCGAAAAGGACAGCCCCGGAATCACCAGACGTCGCCAACCACTCTCGCCCACCAGCGCCCTCCCTCGCCGTCTCTCCCTCTCCCCCAGCCGCCCGTCGCCTCGCCGCTCCGCCAGACACAGTCCCATCCCCATGGCCGACTCCGAGCCCCATCCCAACGGCCGTGTGCCGCCATTAACCCAGCTGTGTCAGAGGGGTGCGCATCTCCCCGTTCTTTCTCCCTCCAACTAAACCCGATTGTCGCCAACAGCCGCTGCTTCATATGTGGAATGTATGTCGCCACCTGACCCGGACATGAGCTGTATGCTGATTCCCACTTTCAGCCATTACTACCCTCGGCGACAATCTGAGTTATTCCTTGGTCAAACCCATTCTAGAAAAATGCTCAGCAGAACAGCTCTTGAAATTAGAAGAGTCCTCCCCCGTACGCCCAGGAATTCCCGCATACCAACGCTCTGGCCTGACTTTTTCCCACAGCACTTACAGGACGACTCCCTTGGTAGGAAACCGGCTACCCTATGATTTCTAATGTCTGATCAAACTCTCGTACAGAACTTTGGGTGCAAATATGTATTCGGAAATACCCTTCCGCTGTAGGGAGATACTTAGATGACGATACATTAGAACCGACCTCGTGGCGGGAGCGATATATGGCAGGTGTTAGTCGCCACCAGGAGCGGAAACGTTCTGATTTTTGTTCTCAGGTATTGAAACGTGAGGAGGAATCCCGATTTGAAAGATTAGGGTCCAAACTCAAGGCACAACGTTTGGAGGCCGAGGAGCGCAAGAAGGAGCGGGAAGTCAAACTCACCGACCGTGTTCCTCCCCCTAAACGTTCAAGGTCTGGAGGATGTAAGTCTAGACTCCCGGGCATCTGTACGGTCATTAACCGCTCAATTCCTCTGCTTCACGCATTAGGGGGAGCACCTACTCAACCAAAAACCTTGCTCCAAAAAACACTGTCCGAAGCCTCAAAGATTCAAAAGGCCATGTACAACTCACGCTCCATTCCTCCGATGGCCAACGGCAAGTCTTATCGTGTTCTCGCTAAGGGTACCAGCCCGATTATTCCAGAATCAAAGTCTGTTGTATCCAATCGTGTTTGTGTTAATACCGTTCACAAACGACTTGTTTGCGGACCGAGTGGGGCGTCAAAAATTTCGGCATCATTACCTCAACCTCCTTCAAACAGAAACCCAACCCCTCTGAGCCAAGCTACTAGTCATGGGCCTGCACCTTCACACACAACATTAAAGACGGCAGTCCCCAAACCAAACACACTAGCAAGTTCTAATGCACCACATGATGGCCGTCCTATGAGACCTGTGACCCCCATCAAAAAAGATCCCATGGCGGCCCTCTTCGTTCCAAAGCATCGCGCCCATTCCCAACGCCCGGTATAAACATCTTTAACATAATGAAACCCTCGCCCAGTGCCTGCGACACCCATCATCTACCATTCTACCTTTTGTGACTAGAATCCACATAGTTCCGTATGTATACTAATTACTGTTATCAGCTCCCTTTGTTATCCAAATCAAACCTTGCTATGTGTATCGATGTACTCTTCCTCTTGGGTTATTGAACTTTAATAGTTCTACACCCCTGCATTCTTATCATAGTGGGCCATGCACTTAGATGATAGATGGCCCACTTTTGGTTATCTACATACTTAATAACTTTCACACATGCAATCGGTATTACCTACGAATTATGTACCTTGGCAATCCTATAGGATGTTTCATTAACAATCTTTTCCTGACTCCACAAGACTTTTTTCGCTTACACTGTCAAACGTATAACTTAGTTGGTTATCATAATGCCGATGTGTCTCCATCAATACCATCAGCAAAACGGCTCAAAAAATGTAAGGCTTTAGAATTCAACGGCAACGTGTAAAGTATACCACTATGTCTAAAGTTTCAAGCAAGGTGAAAACTAAAATTGAAACGTGCTGAATATATTGTATATAATGTATGCTTCCTGAACAATGGCGAAGAATGGAGAGCTTACAATCTTTTGTTGAGATTACAATCTTTTCTTCAGATTACAATCTTATAGTGCCGAGGACAGCAAAATTTATTACCTAATACAGCTATATATGGCAGCATGAGCCAACGGGCAGAACTTATATATAGCCTGTTTGACCCGTCGGCACCACTGGGAATCGAACGCCAGACCTCCTGGGAGCAAGACCACGCAGCAAGCCACTTAAACACCTGAGCCACAGTACTGACTTACTCACTTAGTACATACGTCAAATATATACACAAATTCAAAAAACTCGAAAATTTTCTAAGTCCCTCAGCCGCTGGTATGCACCATCGATGCTGCCCTCGTATAATGTTAGATTCATATACCATTTAATTTTAGTGTTGGAGTCAGGCTTTTAATCCCACATTAGAGATTGAAGCATCGATGTATTCTTCGAAAAAGATTGTAATCTTAAACAAATAAAATGTGCCATGATTGTATTCTTTTATTCAGATTGTAAGGTCTTAAAAAGCTTCTATTGTCCATTTATTTCACTTTACCAGAATGTAAGCATTCACATTTTCTTTATTTGTAATACAATGTATGTTTATGAGGTAAGGTCTACAATATTTGAGCCGATTTGCTGATGACAGATTTCACGATTGATCATGTCTATTTTATCTCTCTACCTTTTCAATTGGGGTTTTGGGGGATTTTGTTTAAGCTTTTTTTTTCTCTTCTCTTTGCCAAGGATCGTGTTGGACGTACTACCGCCCAAACTGCAATTCGGCACGATATCCCGATGGTTACTATGGATATAAAGTACAGCTTTTCTTTTTTACCCCAGGTAAGAACAGATATATTTCTGCGAGGCGGAATTGATACATTGTTCCTTGGGGAGTCTCGACTCCCCCAATCCTTGAGTCCTTTTTCTGCGGGCCTAATTACACTTTCTTTTCGTCCGAACTCAACGCAAAAGAAAACAATACAACACAAGATCTAAGGGTAAACAAAACTCATCAATGTGGCCACGCAGACCCACAACTTTGGGTAAAGACCATAAAAATTATACTTTTTTTTTCTCCCAATTGAATAAAGACACATGCGCAGTTGTATTTTACTTACTATCTTCTCGGAGACTCTGGCGGGTGTGAAGCTTGACCAAATATAGTAGCCGTTCTAAAGCATGTGAGCCGAAGAGAGCCCAGTCACTGCAAACCCTAGATCTCGACACTCGTGTAGCTGTAGTGACATGTCAGATAGCCATCCGGCGAGAATATATATATATATATATATATCGGGGCAATTTATTATCAGAAATTGTGCGGTCACGGTGATAAGAAAACGTTTTCAATTCATCGTAATTTGGATACAATCCAGTGATCCAATGAAACGTGGGCGCTCTGAATTTTAAAAAAAAAAAAATCATATGGTTTTAATAGGTCACTTGTTAAAGTCATATGCCCACCCCAAACAGAAGAGCATCCTTGCTCGGTTTTATTTCTCTTTTGATTAGTTGTTTGAGTTTCTTCCCGGACTACCGATGTCCCATATATCACAGTTCAGTTGATCGCTTCTCTCGCGAGGCACAGACACCCCGAACAATGACAGCGACACTTAATCAGTCAAAGAAAAACACCCCCCACTCAATACAAATGCCACCAATTTTGTGTAACTGTCAAATAAGAATTGATCAGGGGGTGGGGGACGTTGAACAACAACCTAATTCGATCGCTCTCAGCGGCATGTTACACCGACCCTCAAGCTCTCTTCTCCCGGATATCTCCCCCTACATGTCACACATACTCTGAGAAAAAAAACAATCCCCCCAAACCGCCCCGCCCCAACAACAACAACAACAACATTAATATAAATTCAGGGTCCCCCAATTCTTTTCTTTCTTTGTACATCAAACACCAATATCAAAAATCTACAACGAAGAAGCTCATCCATCACCCAAATCGAGTCGAAATGAAAATGTAATGCTCAGGCTCTGTTCTTTTCAAACATAAAACCAAAAACGAAAACAGTCTCTATCACAGAACATAGGAACAACACGTCATAAATGACGACAACACTCTTAACCCATTCCACCCACACACACAAGGTTTTAACCTCTTTTTCTCACATCCCCTCAACCTCTCGTCATATGGCAAACCTTTTTTTACTTAGCCAAACTACCATATACCGATATCCCGTTCCACCGTGAGATGCCACCCAGCACCACTCCGACCTCACGGACATATATCAAGAACACATCACCACCCTCTAACCAATCACAATTACTCCAAAGTACATATTTATCCGTATATGAGCCCTTTGCCGATAACAAAAATGATCATGCTCCTGGTACCCCGCAACCTAGTTAACTTTCCAGTCGGCGAAACTATTCCCAAAGTTTCGTTTTAGTACACTTCTCTGCCCATGCACGAACTCAAAAGTACTCCAAGTACTCCACAGCCGGGAGAATACTATGATCATACTTATAATAACTACATAGCCATGCAAAAATAAAAGTTGTGATGATTTATTAGACAAAGAGTGAAGTCATGGGCGCAAGAAAAAAAGAGGAGGAGGGGGGAACCGTTTTGGATAGTAGAAAACCTAAGAAGAGAAGAGGAGGGGGGAAAAAAGAAGAGAGAAAACTATATGAGAATCATTGAACCGCCCAAAATAAGGTGAGTTAGAACATGTCAGGAGTGTCGTTATGAGGTGATTGATGAAATGTATACTATTAATGCACAATATGAGAAAAATGGGAGGAATGTATAGGTAAGAAGAAAAATGTTTGTACAAATGTTATGCAAGCAATGCGATAATGAAAAGCTGGGCTAATGACAAATGAGATTTAATCAGTGGAGCAGTATAATGCAAAATAGTACCGAGGATCAAGAGAGAATGGGGTATGGTCGAGGACTTAGGAGTAGAGACATTTCATCGCCTTGTAGACGAGAAGAGTCTGGATATGACGATAACAGCTCATCTACTAAGGAAGAACAATGAATAAGTGAAGACTCCAATCATCATCAAAGGACCATTCGAAATTACCTTCACTACCTCAACTTAGGCCCGACACAGATGATTCTCCGACTACTGACGCTTCCTCGCTGTTATTGCTTCCCAATCCGTCCCATCTCTGCTTCGCAACTCCCTTCCCCTTTCCTTTTCCATTGGCCATTCCAAAACCCATACCCAATCCCTCAGCACCACGACGAACTCCCTCAAAACCAGGAATCCGCATTGGTGCCTCCCATATCCGTACCGTATGATCGTCAGAACACGATGCAAACATCCTCTCATTTTTGGGGTTCCAAGCCACCGAATTCACACTTCCTTCTCCATGGCCGGCCAGTTCTTCCAAAAGAACTCCAGTTTCACGGTGCCAAATGTACACTTTGCTATCTGTTATCATGTCGGTCCGAATGTTACCGTTGGGGTTATCAAGCCCGTCCCAACCGAGCACGGCATTTGTAGCAATGACGAATCATCATGGAATGATCGGTTGACAGCACGATTGCATGTCGCAAAGTACGATCAAACATTGAAATTTTGATAAAGCAAGGTTAAGATGATAAGCGATCCATTTAGAACCGATAAAGAACAATCACGGACCTTCACTCCCGCTGACGACAAAGTTGCCATCGATGCCACCAAAACAACTTCGAATAACGTGTCTGCCTTGCTTCTGCCCTGTATACTTCCGCGCTACACGATTAGCGTCCAGATCCCAAAGTCGGATTTCCTGAGCATGCACAAACAGCAATATCAGCATGCAACCCGCGGGTATAAAACGAAAAGAGTCTCACGTCAGGAGCCAGGTTGATCAGAGCGTATCTTGAATCCTGTGAGACTTTTAAACTTGTGAGTTCGCCTTCCAGGGTCTCCGAGCTGCTCAAAGTATTCCCGACGGACAGGTTGATCAGCCTCGAGTCTAGAACGTCCCATCACAGAAAATGACACCCACAATTCTGGTTGCTTAGTCCCTAAATCATAAATGATCAACTTGTTAATACTCTTCGTACTACCATTTCCTGGGGTCCCAGAACCACCCGTCCCTCCCGTCGCCGTAGACGGATCACCGCCACTACTGTTATTGTTAGATGCAGGAGCAGCAGTGGCGGGCCTCGCCTGTGGCTGGGACATCGATTTGCGGTCCATGCCAATTGTAACCAGACGTGTGAAGTCAGGAGTAATAGCAAGATCTGTCACTCGAATGGGTGTTGTTCCCCAAGATTCGTGAAGCTTCCCGTCAGCATTCTAACAATATCATAAAAATAAGATGCGTGTCAGTCGTTGTCCAAAAAGGCTAGAGGGGGATGTGGAGCGAGATTTTTGGAAACCAAACTCACCCAATGAATGATTTTACCATCCAGGGCACCTGATATGAAACCAGAACCATCAGGCAGCCACGCCAGTGCAGTCACGGTTTCGGTATGTTCGGTCAAAGTTTCCATACACACGCCCGTCTGTACGTACAGATTTAGAATCAAAAAGGAGATTGAGCCACGAGGATAAAGGGCTGACCTTTACATTCCACATCTTGATACATTGCTCTGCGCTCGTGAGCAATATTGAATCGTCCAGCGACCATGCCAAACATCCGACAAAGTCCGGGTGGTCCTGTAATATCTTGTGTGTTGACCATCCCTCGGTGATAGGCCCAGTTTCGGTTGAAAGCTACTGAATGTCAGGACGGTGGATCAGAAGACTCCCAAGATACAACACAACGCACCCCTGCGTTCCATATAATAGCCGATTTGTCCCTCCCACACGTCGCCAGATATGCTCCACTGTGACTCCATTGCATATTCCACACCTCGTCCTTATGCCCCTGTAGGATGGTTGTCGTCGTGTTTGGAAAGTCGGATTTATTACAGTGATGATCAGTGTACAATGAAGATGGGGTTGAGTCTAGCGGAGAATTGTGATATACACATCTTGAGTATTGGTGTTCTCGTGCCTGGAGGAGGAGAGTAGCGAGCCGTCTTTGGGGAATCATGATGGATGAGGGAATATAGACTAGGAAAACTTGAGTTTCCAAAAGGTGTTGCCGACAAAAGGAGGGCTTACATTGCAGGTCGTTGAGTAACTGTTGTCTTGAAGAGCCAGACGCACCATCCCATCCCGTCCGCTGTCGTAACTCCTCAGGATCAGAACACATGAGAAAGCTAACTTGGTTGAGCCTTTCATAACGTAAGGACAAGCAGATATCGCGTACCTTGATAGTGTATGTAGTTGTTCCGCCTCGGCGTTCATTGGCGCCAATTCATTCCTAAGGACCTGCAGAGCCGCTGTCGTCTTCTTGCCTTCCAACAGTTCGAGGTACTTTTGTTGACTTATCAAATATCGCGCATCCTATCAGAGAGGGGCGGGAAGAGACCGGTGAGAAAGGACCTGCTTGCGGCACCGATCAGTCACGACTCACACATAGACCGTCTTCGTTCCCCTTGAAGAGGCGGGAGAGCGAGGCTTCAGCCTTTGGCCAGAGTCCATCGAGAATATACCGTCTAAACTGGGAAACGTCGAGAGACTCCATGGCGTACCCGGACTCTGCCTCGAGGGTGGCAGCAGATTCGCTACACGCATGACGTTAGCATAGATAGCGCGAGAAACGGAGCGAAACGATAAGCATACATGTAGCCTACGTCCCGTAGACTCTGTACGACGAGGCGAACGAATTCTTCCCTATCCATGAACAAATCCTGGTACAGTCGAGTGCCAGGTAAATGAATGGTCGAGACAGCAGGAGCTTTGCCGTGTTTGGCGACACCGTTCCCGGTTCCATTGCCGAGCGCCAGGGGCGAGGAGCCGTTGGTGGCGGGGATGCCGTTGGAATGGCCGTTCATGGAGTCGGGCGAGAGAGAGCTCGGGCCAGGGACAAGGGGGGAGAGGGAGCGATCTGGGTCTGGGAACTTCATGAGGTAGGAGATGCGAGCTTCGACCCGCGGTCGCTTGCGGGCCCTGGTGGGTTCGGGGTCTGCCGCGGGGTGAGTAGAGGAGAGAGAGGGAGGGACAGCAGATACCTGGCGATCGGGAGCGAGTGGCGGGGACGAGGGGCGGGGCGTCGGGGACGTCGCGGGGGGCGTGGAGGAGTGTGTCCAGGGCGTGGGGGTGGGGCGGGGGGGACGGGGGCTCCGAGGAGGGGATGCGGGACGTGGCAGGATCAATGGTGGCAGAATCAGTGGTGGTCGAGGACAACAGCAGTCTCTTACCCGTCCTCTCCCTCCTCCAGCCCATTCGCACGAAATCACCCGTTTATAGAAACCACCGATCTCTTATTCAGTTGCTATTCCTATGACATGCTAGATGAAAGATAATCTCCTCGTAATATACTACTATAATTGCGCTCAAAATGACTCGACAACGTATCAAAGGGGGAGGGGGGATGCGATAACAACAGAAACATAGCATTTTGGAGGCCACAAATGACGATTAGGACGAACGAAACACAGCCTTGACGAAACTGGATGATGCTTGGAGATATATATTTATGATTGCTGAGTGATGATTTTTCCGAATGTACAAACTCTGAGAGGTGTCCGGGTGTGTATACTGCACGTTTTTCAGTGTCCTGCGCCCGCAAAGGGCGGACTCTTTTTGATGTCGGCGGAGATCTTTTGCTATGCGGTCTATAACGGGATGCGCGACACGAACCCCAGACTGCGCTCCCGTTCTCGGTCGCGTTCCCGTCCCACTAGACCGCTCCTGCCGTTGCCAAATCCAGGCGCCTCCGTCAGGCCTCCGATCCCGTCCAGCTCGTCGATCCGAGCCCTCCCGCGCGGCTTCTCACCGCTCCTCGACCGGTCAAACGTCTCCGCCTGACGCACCGCAGCAAGCGTCCGGCCGCGGTTTTCTATCCCCAGCAGAACCTTGGGAGGCGGCGAGCTGTTCCGCCGGAACGTAGCCCGTCCACGGCTCGGCTGTCCTGGGACCGATGACCAGTCCACACGCTGCGTTTCATCAGCCAACCGGGGAGGTAAATCTGCTGGCCGCGGCACGATCTCGGGTTCGGGGTGTGCGCGAGAACGAGAGCCTGAGAGCGACGAGTCAGAACGAATATCGTTGCGAGACCCTGCAGGAACACGACGGCGGCCCCTGGGCGTAGGATGGGGCATATAGCCATCAATGACTTGCCGTGATGTAAGGGTAGTTTTAGGAGTGGGGGGAGATGCTCGGGCGACGGTGCGGCCAGAAGAGGAAGACACAGGAGACAGTCGTGGGGCACCGTTGTCTGGCGAGTTGATCTGCAGTAGCGAAAAGTAAGCGGGTAGGCTGGTGCGGTTACGAGAGCGCTTCGTCTTTTCGATTGGCTTAGCCTTCCCTCCATCAGATCCCCGCTCCGAAGGAACACCGTCACTCTCCTCTACGTCAAAGTCTGAAAAGAGCTCGTCATCTTCGGTCGATGAATGCGACAGAGGCGGTGCACTTCGCGGTATGCCTCGCACGTGTCCTCCCCCGGAGGAGGAAGAGGCAGACGAAGACATGCGTTTGTGGACATGGGGGACGGTGGAGTGGTTGTTGGTTCCTGAGGGGCGGCGGGCATACTGCAGAGCCGAGGGCTTGAGGGAGTACAGTGTTTTGGAGATACCGTCCGGGGCTAGCTCGGATCCATCGGTAGCCTCAGCCCGAACAACGAGGCTAGCACCCTCGTCGTAATCGGCATCAGCACCCATGACCGACCAGATGGCCGAGGAAGTGGATAAGGGGAGAGGAGAGGCGTCGTGGCCGCGGATGTTGTTGAGGGCAGAGCCGAGGGCGGACGGCATGAGCGGGAGGACATCGCCGCCATTGGCACAGGCGAGGTGGGGGGAGGAGAGGGCACTGCTGGAGGAGGAGATGGACGGGGAAGTGGCGTCACGGCCCTGGCAGTCGTCGCTGCAGTAGGCCGACCTAGAATGGGAGAGAGCATGGGCAGGGGAGCAGAGTGGAAGGAGGAGGAGCATACCCGTAGTCGTCGAGGTGCTTGCCGCAGACGAGGCAGATTTCCTCGAACATGAGAGGAGAGAGCGGGGGACGGAGAGGAGGGAGGCTGGGACGGACGCTTGGGGCTTTATAGGCAGATCCTGGGACGTCGCAACATTCGCAACAGAAAACCAATTTTTGAAATCCAGAGAATGCCAATTTAGCACTTCCCGTCACGCTCCCTTTTCCGGTCGCCCGTCACGTTCGCCGTCACCGCCCTTATCCAGATCACCTTCCCACTCTGGTACGGCCGCGACCCCGGCCACCCGTCACCTGGCGATCTTCTCCCAACTCTCCAGTCCCCAACCCCGGTCTTGGTCGCGCCGATAGGAGCTCGTCTCTGCGCGCCGCCCCGACGCTGTGCCCGCACCTCCTGCACACGTTCGCCCCGCCACCGCCCCCGCGCTCGCCGTCGCATGGCCCGGCCCCCGCAAACGTGTCGCGGCCACGTTCTGGCCCATAGCCTGCGGTATATGGAAGTGTGACTCGGCCCAGTAACGTGCGCGCCTTCTGCCACCATGTATGAATCAGATTGCGCGTTTCTGTTGCCATACCAATTCTTACCTGCACAGTACCCAAACCTGACCAATCTACCCCCTCCCGAGCCCGATCTTGGTGCCATGCCCAGCCTGCCGCGTTCCCACAGCAAAATTTTCCTGACCCACCTGTGCTATCTTCGTGCGCCGAAGAAGCCTCCGCCCAACTGCTGCAGTCCTCGCTGTCGACATTGATTATCTCTGACGCCAGCCATTCTTGTCCCCGTGATCTGATGCGACCCTTGGGGCGAGTACCGCGACTGTCAATTTATCTGTGACGCAAACTTTCTCTCCCGGTGGCATTCCTACAGCAACATGTTATTCTCGGCTTCCATCCAGCATGTGCTGCGCATCGACTCTGCGCCCTTGTTCTGCTGCAATGTGGGCTCATGTCCTCTTTCTTCTCCTTGTGGCTCTCAACCGACTCTTTGCTACTCAACATCAATGCTTCCATTCGTGATTCAAATTTCATGCACGGCAATTCGCGGTGCAAATATACTTCTGCCTTCTTCAGCTTCTAATCATTTTGGACTTTTCCCGTGTATTTACCCACAGCCTGCGGCATCCCGGCCTATGAGGGTAATTCAATTCCTGTACGCCGCCTTCTAGTCTGTGGTGGAGCATATAAGCCGCCTCCTTTCCTAATCACACCGTAACTCGAACCACATTCAATGATGCGGACCAATGAACGAACCCAGCCGTCTTATTTGAGCTCTCATCGTTTCATACTTCCCCCAACCTTATTGACCCTACCAAAAATATAATTGCTTTGTTTCGACCGTCATGAGCCTTCCTTTGAGAAGGTCGTACAATCACGCTCTACTTCTTGCCTAGTCCCCTTGATGACTATCCTTCAGGAGCAACGACCACTCATTTATCCTACCTAGACAACTCAGGAGACATTAAACTTCCTCTCATACCATGCCCAGAATCGAAGCCCTCCAACAATAGGTCATGACTATTCTATCGTCACTGGTAAATCGATTATAACGACCAAATTTTTCTTCCATCAAAAGACAAATAGAAAGCTGTTAATGACGGATGATTCTTTACGATCATTGTCTTGCTATTTAGGAATGCTGTTGTTGTCGTCTGATAGCATCACCGTACTGCCAAAAAGAAATCCACTCCACAGCCACATATGTAACAGCAGCTGCTCTCAAGTCTATGCTCAAAGGATCGCAATTACCGCAGCACTGGTATGTCACATGCATGCGATGCTTCCAAAAGATCGACTCCGCCCCCTCATACTCCGCATATACACATGTTACGTATACAAAAATCGTTCGGGTTCTCAATGCCTATAAAATTTTTCTGTTTCCTCCTCGCCGCGGTACCTAACCAGGTATCACACATCGCTTTTCCCGTATCTCAAAAAAGCCCACAGATCAATGACTGTGCTGATTCTATTGTGTCGCCTTCTTGGCACCCACAGTGTCCATAGAGAGAAATATGCCGTGATGCAGGAACCAAATGTCCCCATTATCTCAAGAGGAATGCCACAGTAATGATGATGGTGCTTTCAACTACAAATCATGGGACCTGAATGTTTGAAACTAAGCAACACTTAGCTTGAGCGGGCAAACTCTATCATAATAGTACTTGGCACGAGTACACATCTTGTGAGGGGGGGTGCCGCGCTTACAACGTGACCAGTGACTCGATTGGCCAAGTAGGCCAAGACCATAAACAAGACAGTGGGGATTCTATCCATTGAGTGGGGCATGTAGTAACAAATGCCCTAAAGCATTAAAGAAACACAAAGTAAGTAACATAACTCGTAGGACCTGATGACACCCCAATACCAAGTCTCTTCCGTTTCTCTCGCTTAACACAAAAGTTAACACACACTTTCCAAAAAGTCGGTAATCTCCTTGTTCCCCGATGACCATGAACGTTTGAACTATGACCCCGGTGGGTCAGATGCTGCGTTAGATTCAGAATTGCCTGTTTTACTTGTCTAGGGTCGCCCAGCCGGCGTGATTTGTCACTTCCCCTTCCCCCCCCTCCGCCCCGGCTTATATTAGTGATTATAAATACCCATACACTTGCCATTTTTTAGGTTCTGCATCAATATACCCGCGGAACTCAGCGTCTATTAGTCAATTCTCAGTTGTAAACAACACCTTTTCAGGCAAAAGCACTGGAGCAAAGATTTTCCTATGAGTAATCCCCCGAGGCCATACCATTCCAGAAAGCTCTCTACATTCCCAAAGGCGAAAACCGCAATCTTCAAGACCTCGAAAAGGAGGGGGGTTTGTCCAAGAGGAAAAATTCGGGGATCTATATTTGTCAACTAATATTTTGACTCTTCAGGTCCCGCTTCAGGTTCGACTAAATAACCGAAATCTGCCCTTCTTCAAAAAAAAAAAAATGACGCCGATCTAAATATTGAGGGGCATTCAACTAGCGTCTTGGGTTCTTCGTTGCTCTTAACCTCGGTTAACATTCCGTTCCATTCCATTTCTCATTGAAATCGCCTACCTCTTTACTCTACCCTGACACCTCCAAAAAGACTATTGTGCACGATTCACGGACCGTGAAACCGATGTGTCGAGATCTAGTTCCGTTTTTTTTTTTTTTCACTAGTTCCAAAAAATCCAGAAGCTAAAAAAACCCTCGCTGGACCGAACATCGAGGACTCTTTTTTTTCTCTCCAAAAAAAGACTCTCAACATCTATCCAAACAATCAGCATGTTCCCTTTATCCTATCAACCCTCACACGCTTCGTCAACAAAAACATCCGAATCGTCATTTCATCGGGAACTTTCGGTGATGATAACTATCGGGGATACGGCTATCCAACCCAACAAAAACTCACTTGTCACCCATCCCGACTGTAGCGGGCAGGGCCTAGAACTCTTATGCTGTCGAAAAAAAAACAAGCTTTCTGCGCGGGTCCTCAATCTCAAATGACACAACTGAGACACCGGATAAGATAAAGAGAAGAAGACAAGAACAAAAAAAGGAGATACGAGGTCTTCGTATTCTCCTTATAGCAAAAACCTTCTACCCCACAGATGGGTCGGCATGTCACTGAGCAGCTTTAAGAATCGACATCTCTTCGGCGATAGGAAAAAATAGCTTAACCGGGCCCTATGTACTACGGTCAGCGCTTACACTACCTTATCCTCTCCCATAACATCCCATGTGTTTCCTTAACCTGTGACGGATGTATGTCGAACGTTGCCTTGGTACACCAGCATAACCACTCATGCGAATACCTTGCTTCTACAGCCCCTGTCGATCTACCCCGAACCGCCGGCTAAGCACACCCACTTTCCGAGAGATAGTGATATATTTGACCTGCTCCAACAGATAACATTTCTATCATAAAAGGCAATTGGTCAAGTCCGCATCCGAGAATAACGTCCGAGATATACCAGACAGGTACACACACACACACGCAAAGGTCTCACTCTTATCACCCAACCACCCCTCCTCTGCAATACCTTTAAACCGAGCTGACAGCATATAAATCTAGGAACACCTCTTCGGCTGAAACAAAAACAAACGAATTAAACGACCTGTCATGATTCATGATCATGTGGAACAAAAAAGATTTGATTCCTCGACCCGAATCTTGGGGTCCCGTCGTTTAAGAGGTTCATCAAATTCTCAAGCTGAGCCCTCGAGTAATCAACCACCCAAAAATCGCAGTCCCAACCCAAAAGAACGTTCCAGAAGACCCTCTCGATCGAATCATATCCTCTCATGCCAGTGCCTAATAAATCCCAGCCCAGCCCAGCCCATGATGTTTAGGCATTGTACGTTTCGAAACGACAAAAATACCGACGCCGCGGCCACATGCCGAAGGCCTCTTTTATATCCCATTCATTCAATCTTTGGGGTTGATACAAAACGGTACCGAAGAGAAGCCTCCCCCTTTTTAGAAAAGACAGTATGTGTTGCAGTGTTCAGGAGTATCAGACCAAAAGCTTATCCACAACATTTGACACCTGCACGAACTTGTACATTTAAATGAGTGAACCGTCGCACGCGCAGTTATTATAGACCTGTTTTCGTCATCGTTCGATGCGAAAATGAGCTCATCTGAATCCGCAGCACATGCGGAGGTATCGCTCATACCAAAAAAGGATTCAACGTGCGCAACGAGGAGTACATTGCACAAGTCCTCAGATGCAAGAATTCCGGCTTCGGGCGGGTATATTTGGATCGCCGGAAACGGACGAAAACGCCCTTAGACTGTAACAGAAGCTAGAGGGTAGCCTTCGAGACTACCACTTGTCCGCAAATTTGGGAACAGCCCTTGATGATCAATAAATGAGGAGACAATGAACCAATGTAAATTAACGAATGCATGTGGATGATCGAATAAAATAAAGTAGAAAAAAAAAGATAAAATAAAATAAAACTATCCTCATGGTATACTTGAAACTCATACCTTCACCTCCGGCTCCTTTTCAGTATCTGGAATCTCCGGCAATGGCGCCTGCGTACGAATCATATCGTTAACTGTCTTATTCTCATATTGCTGTGATAGCGATACGAATTCAACAGGCCGATCAGGTTTGTCTTCGGACCCGTCAATAGGAGGTAGGGTAGGGGAATTGCCGAGAATAGGATCCCTGGGCACGTTCAAATCCTGGGTACTCATCGAAGCAACATCGCTCGCAAGGGTAGAGGTACTCGGGCTACCAAAATTGCTGCCCAATGAAAGCATAGCAGGGGGTAGCGGTGGAGACGGTGACATAGGCAACTTGGGACTAGTCACCTGATCAGGAATCGGTCGTGCCTTTTCAACCGATCTGCTCGTAACAGTACTCGATCGAGACAACAATCCCTTCAAACGCTGATTCGCTGTCATCGTATTTGAACGTTTCGGTGGAGGAATCTGCGGCGACATCGGGGATGGAGGAGGGATATTCGCACGTGCGATTTGTTTCTCGGACACCACGGTCTCCAGCATACCCATTGATGCCATAACATTCTTCAACCCAGACAGTTCCTTGTGTAAAAATTTTGCATCTGTAAGCAACCTGTCAGAAGCAAACACATCAAGTTTTGATTCCGAGAGAACAATATACGCAGCGGCCGAAGAAACGAAATCAAATCCATCAGCACGTAAAAACCGAGAGCTAGAAGTGTTTCCTCCTCACCTAGCTTTCGCATCCTGACTAGGAAGTTCAATTTTCCCATACACTTCTGACAAGCGGTGATTGATACCAGCAAAGACCTCCGTCATCACATACTAGCACCAAAAACTCATCAGTAACCCATAATGATGATCCCGAGCAGCACAGGGAAAGTCAAAGAAGAAGAAAAAGAAAAACGTCATAGAATAGCTTCACGTCATGAATTACACTCCTCGAATTCAATGGAGCAGTGTCAGAAGGCCCCTCGCCCCCTCAAACCCCCTTTCCCAAATACGAAACAGTGAAAAAAGAACCAACGAAGTGGTAAAGAAAAAAAGATTAGATTAGATGTAAACACTCACCTCAACCACAGCCGCGGACAAGTACCTCGAAAGCACTTTATGCAACGTTACGGTCTCTTTAACCAGTGTTTGCATATAGTTATTAACGCCACCGTCACTCGGTTGAGTCCAATCTGTTGCCTATATTAAAAGTCAACATGCCGAGAAATCACGAATTTTTAAGCGCAGGTAAACAATTTGAATGCCACGGAGTTTGAATAAATCAGTCTAAACACTCGACATCAGACCAGAAAGATCCATACCTTCAAAGACTCGATATGAGCAGTCAACCTGTCACCCATGATAGAAATAAGTTTCGCATGTATCTCGGTTTGATGAACTTGATAGTCCTATTCAAAAAAGAAAACACCGACCCAAAGAATTCAAAACACAATCGTCAGCATACGTCAATCGAAAAATTCGGGAGGGTGGGGAAAAAAATCAACAGGGTAAGAAATGATGTAAAACCCGGCCCAGGCCCCGTTGATACCATCTCAATAACGGAAAAGAAGTTTGGAGCCAGAACCATCGTCTCGACACCAAAAAACAAACTCGTAGCGTGACCCCAGCACCACAACAACGTAAATCCCAAAAAAGGACACCAATGATCCATCAAGTCAAAACAAAAGGAAAAACTCCTCCCCTCCCCCTCCCAAACAAAAAAAAAAAACTTTACGCCACACCGACATAAGATTGGTTAGTCGAAAAGAAGCACAGGGAAAATCATCTACCTCCGGTGACGGAGGTAAGCACATATCGGGGGCCAAAACCGTGAGATGCGGGTCACCACACCCCAAGTCTATCCCTAGACTAAAATATAGTCCAAAAATAGTGTAAAAGAAAAACAGAGTCGAAAAAACAAAAGTTCAAAAAAAAAAAAAAAATCTCACTCACTCTCTTTAATTTATCGAAATCCACAAGCAAAACAGCTTCGGCCTGATTCAGATGCCTCCTAAACGTCTCCCGAACGTACGGTATCAATTCAGACACAACACTCAATGATTGTGATGCCAAAGCTAAAAATTGACAATGAGAAGAACCAAAATGTCAGCCCCACGCCACCCTGCGATCAAAAAAACTGTAGAAAGGGGAAAAGCACAACAAAAACTCCAGTCAGATGCTCGGGTCAGAACCATTAAGACCATCCGAACGCCGCAAACCGGCCTGGAGTAAAAAAACCACCAGTACGGAAAGCCAAAAAAATAAAACAAAGTTGTCCCAGTGACCAAAAGAACGTGATGTACGAACCGAGATGTTTGGCAGTGATATGCTTCAAACCAGCACTTCTCATAGCACCGGCACCCAGTACCAGCTGACACGTTCGTGAATTGAATGTCATGAGAAACTCGACGACTTTATTAATCGTATCCTTTGTCAACGTGCTAAAACCACCGATCAGACGCTAGCTAACTTTGTCAAAGAAAGACCTTACCTGAGGTTGACTACGAGTTTAAGATAGTCAAGAAGGAGAACCAAAATCTCTGCTGTAGCTGAAACGATATAATACGACCTGTCTTCAATCTTCAAATGTTTGGGGTTGCCCTTGCCTGATTTCGTCGACTCTTTCGATTCCGAACTTTGAACAACCGCCATCTCGCCTAGTTCCGCAAAAGTCTTCGTCGGGGGTAACGCACGTAGCTGAGGCGAACCCGGAGCCAAAGCATCATCTGCCTTCCCATTCACCTTTGCCCCATTCAGAGCACCAACCACGCCCGATTCACTATTCCCAAACACAGCACCCTCCGCGTCAACATTCAACTCTGCAGCATCCCTCACCGCGCATTTAACAAGGACATCAACAACATCCTGTATCTCACTTCCAACCTCAACTTGATTCCACATCTCATCCAACACAACTCTCGCACATCGTTCAACTCTCCCCTGGTGGAACTTTCCAAGATACACCGAAGCTTGTCGAATAACTACACCTCGTAGGCCAATAATCATACGTCGACAAATGACTTCACATTTGACCACAAATGCCATCGAGTCTTGATACAGGGCTAGGAATCGCGGAAGGGGAAGAACAGAATGAGTTTCGGTGCGTGGTTGTAGAAGTTTAGCAGATGTTGTATGTGAGAGTTCGGTTGTTGAGGAAAGAAGGTCGGAAAGGTCTTCAGTGACACTCTGAAATGAAGGGGTTGGCGTTGAATGTTTCTTAGGTGTTCTAGAGGGTAATATTAGTAGACGAAATAAGGAAACTGAAAAGATGATGTTCACGTACTGCAATGAATCCAATAGATCATTCATGATATTATTTTGTGTTTGTATACTTTCGATCACTGATAAAAATTGCTTGTAGACTCCTTGTAATAATGGTATGAATGTAGTGTATTCCATATCCTTGAGATGTTGTATTAGCGCTGTTCTAAACGTACGTCAGTTTGAGTACATAGAAATATAAATAAGACTTTCTTACCTATTATCTTCCTTATCCTCCTCCCACTCCGTATCAAACCCGCCGACTGCCCTTTTAACGACACTCCTCACTTCACCCAACACATCTTCCCTCCACTTTAGTATTGCATCTTTCAGTCCCTTTGTCCGCACCAAATTTTGTAGCAAGGGTTTTAACCTATCCCGTAGAATTTTTGAATCCGGTTGTCCATTGGTTTTGATATCTTGAGAGCTTAGAACGCGCTGTTCAAGATCATGTCTCAATACGATGACCAATTCCTGTGACAGGCTCGTGGCGATATCTAATGTCAAGGCCTGCAAATGACTAGGAAGTTCTGAGAATGCAGCCAGAGCGGATAAAGGAAATCCAATCGTCGGTTTGCGATCTTGTTGTATCGAGATACTATCCTCTTCATCTTCCTCCAACATCGTTTCCAATCCACTCCCATTGACTTTGACATCTTTCGTCGTTTCCCCTTCCCACAACCTCTCCAATTCCTCTACAACAGTCAAAGCCTCGCCCCACTGTCCAGCTCCAACAAA
This sequence comes from Agaricus blazei, assembly GCA_029719445.1. Lineage (NCBI taxonomy): Eukaryota > Fungi > Basidiomycota > Agaricomycetes > Agaricales > Agaricaceae > Agaricus > Agaricus blazei. Next base: position 1,798,030 of record SSNC01000002.1, on the reverse strand, counting down.
ACCTTTCGCAACGCGTGTCATCTCAACGACCCCTTCTATCCCTTTCGCCACTTCCTTGATTTTGACCACATTCCCCACCTTTTTGCTCTTCTTGACCACATCAAGCCCCTTCAAAGCAGTCTTCTCATCAACGTCTCTTAGTAATCCTCGAAGTCGAGATATCCTGTCTAGACAAACGTCGGATTCGGATTGGAGATCTTGTAGATTGGTTAGGGCGGCGAAGAAGGAAGTGGATCGAATAGATATTTCGCGAACGAGATGTTGTTCGACTGTATCAGCATAATGAGAGAATTTGTCTAGTAGTGGGGGAGTATATGAGAGGGAGGATGTGGGGTCGGTGAAATGGTCCACAGGTGCAAGCCCTGAGGATGATGATGGCCTAGAAGACGAAGAGGGTGTAGCGCGAAGATCGTCAGGTTGTTCAGTGACTTTGGCGAATGTCCTAGGATCTGCAAGGTTGAAATCTTGTTCGAAGAACACGGAGGGAACCGATTCAAGTGGTGGAATTGTTCTTTGTAGTATATGTACTGGACGAGGTGTCGATTGGTCAGATGAGATGGAAGGACGAGGCGTTACATCCTCTCCATGGGCTTGCAGAGCAGAAGAATCGAGTTGAGCTTGACCTTCACTTCCTAGATGAGTATTTCTTTCGAACTTTTCCCATTCGGGGGAAATTGCACGTAGATATGAATCGAAATCCTTTCGACGGACACGTGGGAGCTCTGTGGGAGGTACGACGGGTAATGACGAATGTGCTTTGGGAGGCGCTTGTTTTTTGCGTGGGTTGTTCAGAACGGTGGATATCGCTATTTTGTCGGTATGATGAGTAAATGCACCCGGAGAGTTTTGATATATCCCGTACCATGGAATCCATGCTTGGAGCTGCTCCATTCGTTGGGTAGTGAGCTGGACTCGAGATGGGTCGTCGATGAGTTTAGAGCACCCAACGGGAACGGTGTCGGCGTTGGTTGGTTAAAGTAGTCTGGGCCCCGGCCCTCGGTTGTGCCAGAGACGCTTTCGGGACCGGGTCTTCGGGTGGAGGGATCCCATGTGAATCTGTACGGGCGGGCGGGAGGAACGCTGGGGGTCTGGGGGAGATTGGGGGTGGCGGGGCGGGAGGAGAGGGAGGAGACTTCAGACATACTAGGGGGAGGAGACGTGTCGGACTGACAAATGATCAAGTTGGTACAAACATCCCATGAGCGCGTCGGCTGCTCCCCGTCTCCCCGCCCCCCTCGCCCTCTTCTTCGCCCACTTTCCCCTCAAGAAACACCCCAGAGCACCCCTCCCTCCTAACAAGTACCGCCCGGTCCAGTCCTCGACTCTCTGGCTCACACCTCCACTCGATGGGGCGTCTCTCCTCAGCGCCGACGTCGAATGTCTGAAGTGGCAGGCATATATTGCCTTGCGCGGTCTCAAAAGCATTCGCGTTCGCTTTGATGTTTCGCGCGACGGTGCCCTCGAAGGCCGTCTACCGAACCTCCATGTTCCTCTCTCAGAGAGCGTGCTTCCGAAAGACGAGGCAAAGCAAGACGGAGAGAAAGACGGGGAATTGTTGGCCGCGCAGATGATTCCTACTTGGGTTGATGCTAGATTGGGAGTCAACAGCTCTGCTGACGAAAATGAAGGCTATTTAGACGAAAGCGCCAAAGACGAGAGCAGAGCTTGGGTCTCCCTACTCGAAGGCACCATCCACGCTGCTTTGGTATGTGTTCTGACCTTGGACAGAGAACGAATACTGATGCATGAATTAGATGTTGGCTCAGCCCAAGCCGTCCTACTGGCATAGTCTTCTGTTCTCTCCGACTGCGGGAGAACCTCACCCGGTCGCCTCGCTCTTGACACCACCGCCCGCGCCGCTTACAGGCTACTTTTCTCTACTTCCACCTTGGGGAACTCGGATATCGCATTCCAATCTCATGGCGCAGTACCGCGACGCCATTGCTTCTCTTTCCGAACGCCTCGGAACGGACAAATGGTTTTTGGGATCTGAGTGCGTAGAAATCCGTTTCACCCATGATCCTGAAGCTGATTTCATTACAGGGAACCGACGGCGTTGGACGCTCTAGCTTTTGCATATCTTCATTGCATCCTTCATTCGTCAGACTCTGTTCGAATAGAAGTCACGAAACGCGTCAACCTTGTGGCTTGGGAATGGCGCGTTCGTGGCCTTGTCAAGGGTGCTTTTACTGAGTAGTATTTATCTAATATTGTAGATCAATGTCCTCTGGTGGTCAAAACTCCCAATATACAATTGGTATAATATCTATGTGAACATCAAACTGTTAGTGCATCGCATTCAGAGCGCCATTAGTGACACTCCACTCGAAAACTGTATATACGTCTATTCTAGATCATGCATGTATATCTATTTTGAGGAAGATCCATCCAATATGGCAGCACCTGTGTCTGATTTAGACTCGAAGCGTTTCCGCATAGCGGTAATCATTTTGCAAAACCTGGCCAGTCGGTGAGGAATAGACATGTGCTGAGCGGGGCGACAGGGAACATACCAGAGGATATTGAGGCCCTGGAGGACGAAGAGACCGCATCCGTTGACAATCACGTAGAATATGGGTATCTCGCGCCAGATCTCAGCGAGTGTTAAGAGGAACTGGAGGCCGACGCTTCCACCATAGATGAGCCTGGCGCCGAGGAAAGTAGACATTAACGCAATTCCATTGACGAGTTGGAGCGTGGAACCCGTCCTGCCGGTCTTGTCGAGGAGCCTGAGAGTCTGGATGAGCAGAGGTGGGATTTCCAAAAAGGGGAGAGAAAAGGCACCAATGGATGTTGAGGAAAAAGGTGGAGATTTCCCACAAAAGACAGCGGGTGGCATAGTACGCCACAAATGGCCTCTGTCAAAATTAATGAGTCAGGGGTATGCGACCCGACGTCATTCTCACGTAGGTCATCGTGTAGATGAGCAAGCACGCGAGCCCGTGCACGACGAAACCCGAGTACACATAGTTGAACACGGCGTCGAGGGTGTCCCAGAGAAAGTACCCGACGGCAATGCCGTGCACGTAGCCGGCGGTGTCGCTCCAGCCAAAGGCTCTATCGACGGCGCGGTCCGGCGTTTCGGTCCAGATGCTGTAGGCGGCGGTGGAGACGACGACGACGCAGTGGATCTGCGAGACGATGTGTATCTCCCTGGGGGCCGAGCCTGAGCAAAAAGCAGGGAAGAAGAGGGACGAAGAAACGCACCAGGAATTTTGGACGGCGCGCGACTTGGAGCCATAGGCGAATGGCCAAGCGCGGCTGCAAAGCCAGGGAGCGAAGACGAGGTGGACGGCGGTAAAGGCGGCGAAGGAGAGGAGGATGGTGGGGACAAAGGGGCCGATTTTTGAGAGGCCGAGGGCGGTGGCCAGGACGTCCATGGTGGTGGGAAGCTGCTTGCCCGATGCCCCCACGTCCGATTTCGCGCGAAGAGTTTGCCCGCTTCCTCCACCGCACAAGGCCCCCCGCCGGCTGGCCCGCCCGTCTCGGTCAGTCCCCCGCCGCCCTCTGCGCCCCGCCCCCCGACTCACCCGCCCACAGCCGTCGCGAACTCCGGCGGCCCGGACTCGACGTGCCTCCTCTTTCTCCTCCAGCGCTTTCTCGCAGACTCCCCCGCCGCCTTCGGCCTCTCCTCCATCACCGTCGACCATGCCCTCCAGCCCAGCTCGTCTGCCATGGCCCAGCGCGCCGCCGCGACCGCCGCCTCCCTCCGCGTCCCCCACGTCACGTCCCGCATCCCGTGGGGGACCCACCCCTTGCCGCCCCTCCCAGACCCCTCCCGGCCCTTTGAAACCGTCGCCCGCACAGCCCGATATCACTTTTTCTGGAAGCACATGCAAAAGGAAGACGCCGGCGCGTTGGCCCTCGGTCATCACAGCGACGACCAGGTCGAAACTGCCCTGATGCGCCTGGGAAAGCAAAGCTCTGAACTCGGTGGCAGAGGCATGCTCGCGTGCAGGAGGTGGGGCATGGGCCAGGCCAACGATCTCGAATGGGCCGGATACGACGGCATGTTGAAATGGATCATCCGTCCTCTCCTCGAGGTGTCAAAGGTACGCGTTCTAATCTGCCCCGCTGGCTCACGCACTCACTCATTACATTAGGACCGCATCCTCGCCACCTGCGAAGAGAACGAACTCACTTATGTCACTGACTCTACCAATTTTCAGCCAGAGATAACTTTGCGCAATGCTTTGCGTTCAATCATATCCAAAGTTGAGACCCTATCCCGTCGTTCTGTCCTGTATCTGACCATTCTCATCCTAGGACGTGCCCCTTGACCGGACTACCCTTCCCACCGAGATACAAGACCAGCTGCAATCAATCGACAAAACCATATCTTCCTTCTCGAACCTCTCTATCAACCTCGATAGCCCTTCTGAGCGACTCAGGACTGCCGTAAAATCAATAGACTCCTTTGCTTCCGACATTGAAAACCAAGGTTCATATCTTTCTCCTTCCTTCCCACCCATTTGCTCAACTCTCTCCAGCAACCGCCCAACTCGACAATGCCCGCCTCACTTCACCAGACAGCACATTCATCTTGTCCACTCACTCTCTTCAAGACATAACAAACCCCCTCCTCCGCCGCGCCATGATCCTCCGCATTCTCCGCTACATCTCTTTTCACCCTTGGGGTTCTGCTCGTGCTCAAGCCAGACGCTCCCGTCACAGCATTGACAAAATCATCGAACGCGTTTGGCACCCCTCACCTCTCACAACTCGTGGAATGCGACCATTCGCTGCAGGTAGTGGCGTGGTTTGGCTTCCTGTTATCGTAGATACATCAAGGACCGCCGCAAACTGCCTAGCCGTAGGCGGTCGAATTAAAAGACCCAACGTAGATGATATCATTTCCCACAGGGCACAGTTGGGACGTGGTATAGTGGGTTGGATGGCTTCCAGGCAACCTCCACACGCCCCAGCAAAACTCGCGGCTTTGGGATTGAAAGATACATTGAACGTGGATATCACCGAGACGCTGAGAGATGCGCTGGCTGCTTGGGACCAAGGAAGAGGAACTGGACCACAAGTCATCCAAGTCCTTTGGGATTCCCGGTTCCTTCTTCATTTCGACCTCGCATTAATGCCTCAAGATCTCTTCCAAAAACTCTCTACCCCGGCATCCTCCTCACCCATAAAAATTGCAATGCGTTGGTGGACGAGATATTATCTACCCAAGGTCGTTATTGTACCTCCTAATGGTCAAACTGCGTGGTCTGAACAAGAAGGCAAAGGAGAGGTGCTGCTGCATTCTGATATACAGACGTACATATCTCCGCTGGTTACTCAGTTTAGACCGAAAGCTTTGGGCAAGTATATGAACAAGTTTAAGAGGACGGAGAAGACGATTGTGGGTAATACGGAAATTATCCAGTCTGAGTGGATTACTTCGCATTGGATACGTCTTCTTGATTCGTTCTGATCATTGGTCTTGTGGTTCGGGTTCAAGAATTAGTAGAGATATATATCGTTATAATCTTAATGATAATTCATAACTGGAGAATCAGCGAGTCGATTTTTCGAGGATTAAAAATGGTATTAAAACCGTGAAGAAATAGACAATTATCAACTCTTCATTGAATAGGGTTCGATACTACTGTATATATTACAATCACTATCTACACTACTTTTTTTTCTATTGAAGATGAGTTCTTTCGCATATAACTTGATAGTATATCTCGAGGTGAAGATATCGAGTCACCTATGCCCCCTTTTGATAACTTAGTCTCAAAAGTTCAATTGCACAGAGAGTTACATGCCTATACACTAAAAATATCCAGTTAGTATCCGCAGATCGGTAAGTCTCCCACAAAAATTGAACCATTTACTGCCTCGAACTTCTGATATAGCAGTAGCTAGGCGCTCCAAATCACCTCTTGAGTTAGTTCAACGAGGACAATTGTAGATTTGGTTCAAGTTCAAAAGCCGGGTGCCTCTCCTCGAGGTACATATCCAAGGTACGCACACGGAACGAGAGGAGGATGGTGGAGTCAGTCCCTCGCCGCCCTCCGACTCACAGGTCGAAACTGCCCTGATGTGCTGGGAAGATAGAGATCTGAATTCGGCGCGTGCAGGAGGTAGGGCATGGGCCAGACTAACGATCTCGAATGGGTCTGATACGACAGCATATCCAAATGGATCATTCATCCTTGATTCCTCTCCTCTCCTGTATCTGACCATTCTTGTCTTAGGGCGTACCGCTTGACCAGGCTACTCTTCCCACCGAGATACAAGACTAGCTGCAATCAATCAACAAAACAAATATCTTCCTTCTCGAACCTCTCCATTAACCTCGGTGGCCCTCCTGAGTGACTTAGGGCTGCCGTAAAAATTAATAGACTTCTGACATTCAAGTCAAGACACAAATCCCCTCCGACGTGCCAATATCCTCCGTATTCTCCGCTACACCTCTTTTCAACCCTAGAGGGACTCTACTCGTGTTCGGGCCAGACGCTCCAGTCTCCGTGTTGGCCCCAATTGTCGGACATGTTTAACACCCCTCATCTCTCACCGCTCGTGGAACGCGACCATGCGCTGGCGGTGGTGGCGTACTTTGGCTTTCTGTCCTCTTAGATCCATCAAAGAATGCTGGAAACTGTACAGCCATCGGTCGGTCCGATTAAAAGACCCAACGAGGATGATATGCTTTCAAACAGAGGGGAGTTGAGGCATGGTATAGTGACTTTCAGGCAGCCTCCATACACCCCAGCAAAACTCGCGGCTCTGGTGTTAAAGGATACGTTGAATATGGATATCACTGAAGCTCTGAGAGGCTGGGAGGCGCGTTGAACGTTTGTGATCAAGGAAGAGGAACCCAGACCACAGGTCATCCAAGTTTTTTGGGACTGCCGGTTCTTTCTTCATTTCGACCTCTCATTAGATGTCTCAAGATCTTTCCCAAAACTCCCCACTCCTCCACCCTCCTCGCCCATAAAAGTTGCAACTGGTTGGTGGACAAGACGTTATCTACCCAAAGTCGCTATCGTGTCCCCTACCAGTCAAACCAAGTGGAATGGAGAAGGGAAAGCAGAGTTGCTGCCCCATTTCGATATTCGGACGATGATATCGCCGATGGTACCTCAGTCTACGCCGAAATCGTCGGGCAAGTCTATGAACAAGCTTAGAAGAAGAGAACTGTGGGTAATACGGAAATCATTCGGTCTGATCTTGGATTACTTCTTATTGACTTGTTTTGATCACTGGCGTTGTGGTTTCAGTTCACCTAGTCCATAAAGATATATCTCGTTATAATACCAATGACAACAGATGCCTGAGATCCAATAAATCAAAACTAAATTTTGTAAGAAATTGGCTCATTAATCCTTCTCATAATCACTATATATACTGTACTTATGTACTTTACAAAGCTATTGAGGGTGCTAGAGGAAGGCCCATGAATCATCCCCAATATTTGTCGTCTACTCCGCAGTCCGAGACTGTAGTAGTCAGCATTCTTGTCAGTAATCTTACCCTCTACATTCACAACTTCGTCCCAGCATTACTTTCCGTCTGCATAAAACTCTCGAAAACATCCACCCACACTTGGATATCGAAGTATTCATACCACAGATGCCCGAATTTCAGATTCGGCAGTTGTCCTTTGTTAGGTCCTACCGAAACAAACCGAGCATGTGGAATGACGGAGAGTGTCTCTTTGGTAGAGGAAAACGGGACTACTTGATCGTTTTCGCCATGAATTATGAGGATTGGGATGTTTGGGGATATGTTAGAGTGAGATACTTTGAAGTTGAGTGTGCTACACTGCAGTAATGATTTTTTTTGTTAATAAAATGTTTATCATGTGAGAGGTTGTTGAAGCTTACAGCGCGGGCTTCTTGGACTATGAATAAGTGTGGAGTGTTTAGTTCTTTTTTTGAGTTGGGTGTGAAATAAAGGGACTTACAAATAGCCTCGGCGGGTCTCCTGTTAATCACATTTAACAAACGATAGAAACCAAGCAAAAACTGGCGATATACACTCACCTTCCCGCGATGGCATTCTCGATTAGCACATCAGCTCTCTCGAGATGCTTCCGATCAGCTAACCAGTCCTTATCAAAGTTTACTTCCACACACGGTCTCGCAAGCTTTCTCCTTTCTTCTTTAGCCATTTCCTCGGGCGGGGGTACAGATACATAGATCAGGAAGATATCTTTTTGACGCATGGGTGTTGTGGAAGTTCCTGTGAGGAAAACATGTGTTATGGTAAATGGCAGGGGTGTTGGATTGGTCGCGTGGTATGGAAGTAGGAGGATCTGTTGGGATATAAGTCCTATGAGGAAAACATTGCTAATGAGCCCTCCCCCTTTGATGCTACAAATTGTAAGCCGTAACCTACCTCCCATCGAAAATCCGCACAGCGCTATTTTTTTCCATTGAAGATGTATCAAGAGATCCAAGACGTCTCTTGCATAGGTTTCGATGGTCATTATTTCATCACCCTCGGGCGAAAACGTCGAACCACCCATTCCCCTTGACAACAACCAGAATCTCAGGAAACCATACCTTCAAAATCAGATTTTACTCACCTGTGATCCAGGAGAAGCACTAATAGATAGACAATCAGTGACTGGCGAATAATCTTGATGATGACAACAGAATTGGAAGTTTACCAGGTCGGATTGTGGATAGCGCATTAGCTAGACGCTCCCAATCAATTTTGATGCAAGCCATGCCTTGGATGAGGACGATAGGAGTCTGGTTGGTGGCGAAATGCTGTGTACCGAGTATCTCGTATGCCATGACTGCACCGTCTGCGTGAGTCATGGTTGCTGTTACGTGATTTTTGCCGGTAGACATGATAGTCTGTCAAGGGGAAGTTGCGAGTAGTACTGGTTTATAAAGAGCAGACTCGCTCCACTGTGGGAGTCAGAAAGTTTGTTTTGGTTACTAGATCATGATGCGCTGGTGGACGAGGCTTGAAGGCCGAGATCAGAACGAAGCAAAACCTTGTTTAGATCATCTTTAATGACAGATGTTCTGACCGTGGAACATGATCCAGAGGTGAAAGCAAAAACTCATATCCCGTTCTTCTTCGGATCATCAGCATGGGGTTTGAGAGGGCATACCATGTGCAACCCTCATAACCTTTTCCTGGTTATAATTTCTGCCTCTATGAAACTTCTAATACACCCATCACACATCCGTCCATCATGGAAGTAAGAGATTTGTTGAACCACAGCTCTTAGAAGGAATACTTAAGATTTCCTTTGAGTCTATGAAGATTGGCTTACCCCCCTTTGAATATCTACATAATACTCCTTGATTCCACTGAAGGTGGATTAGAAGAACCTGTATATCTCCCACGTATAATTGGATAGTAATTTCTTTATCACCTCATCGTGAAAACGTCGAACGACCCGGGCCAATGCCCTTTTTTTGATAACATAGCCTCGAAAATCTAATTGGATAGGGAGAATTGCTTGCCTGTGATTTAACAGATGCGCTATAACACCCGGTTGGCACCCGCAGATTGGTAAGCCTTTCATGAAATTAAACCAAAAGAGAGAGAAAAGTACCGAGCTGAGTTTCTGATAAAACGTTAGCCAGGCACTCCTAATCACCTCTGAGTGAGTTCAAACTCCCAACGGGAACAATGAGGGCTTAAGGGCTTGATTAGTTTTAGAATGTCGGGTACCGAGTATATCGTGGGTTACCGTTGCTCCATCTGCCCGAGTGAAGATTGCCGGTAGTTGATATTAGCCTTTTAGTAGTAGTGGCTGGAAGGGAAATGGCATGCCACGGGAATGCTTTGTATGCAGGCGTGGCAGGTAGCCGTCGCAAGTCATTTTTTGATCTTTTCATAACCTGTCGTTGCATTGTACTCTGTGATCAGCGACCTTGAGTCCTAATCCCGCGTTTGGCTCTGAGGGTAGGAAAAGAAAGGGAAAGCAAGTTGTAGAGAGCCTTTGCTTATGAACATGCGCGTGATCCCATAATAGGAGAATGTATGTATGTATCAATTTATGAAAGTCCTCGGCCTTAATACCATCCATACCTCGCTTCAAATATCTCCTTTTTGTCTTGCTGTCCGAGAGTACAACGGCTGGTCTTGACTTCTGCGAGATTAAAGCTTATATGCATTGCTTTTACGTTATTTACAAGCTATTTAAGGTGTTAAAGGAAGGCCCGTGAACCAGTTTTCAAACGTTGTTGGCGACTCTGGCAGTCCGCGACTAAAGTCATAAGTACTTTTCCCTGTTACACTCACAATTTCGCCTCGGCCTTATTCCCTGGCTCCATAAACTTTTCAAAAACATCCACCCACACCTGAGCATCAAAATATTCAAACCACACATGCCCAAATTTCAAATTCGGTAGTTGTCCTCGATTAGGTCCAACCGAAACGAATTGGGCATGTGGGATGAAGGAGAGGATCTCTTTACCAGAGGAAAATGGGACCACTTGATCATTTTCGCCGTGAATCACGAGGATCGGGATTTTTGGGGATATGTGAGAGTGGAACGCTTTGAAGTCGAGTGTGCTACACTGTAGTAGAAAAAAAGTTTTGTGTTAAAAAAAGGTTTATCGTAGGAGATTACTAAAGCTTAGTACAGCGCGGGCTTGTTGAACTACAAATGAATGGAGGATGTTGAGCTTTTTTGTCGAGCTGGGTGTGAAATGAGGGGACTTACAAATCGTCTTGGCTGGCCTGTTAATTACGTTTAACAAATGAGACAATAAAACAAGTTTTTTAGTCAAATACACCCACCTTCCTGTGATGAATCTCTCAAGAAATACATCAAATCTCTCCTTATTCTTTCGATCAGTCAACCAACCGTCATCAAAATTTACTTCCACGCCCGGTCTCGCAAACTTTTTCCTTTCTTCTTTAGTCATTTGTCCGGGTGGAGGTACAGACCCAAGTTTCTGGAAGATATCTTTTTGACGCAAGGGAGTTACGTAAGTACCTGTGAGGAAGACATGGGTTATGGTAAATGGATAGGGAGATATTGGATTGGTCGCGTGGTGTGGAAGTAGAAGAATCTGTTGAACTATGGCTCCTGCGACAAAAATGTTAATAATGAACTTTCTTTTTTTTTTTTGGTGTTGTAAGTTGTAATCCGTAACGTACCTCCCATCGAAAATCCGCACAACGCTATTTTCTTCCATTGGAGATGCATCAAGAGATCCAAGATGTCTCTCGCATAGGACTCGATAGTGATTATTTCATCACCTCGACGTGAGTACGTCGAATCGCCCATTCCTCTTGACAACAATCAGAATCTCAGGAATCCAGACCCTCAAGATAAGAGTTCAGTTACCTGTGATCTAGGAGAAGCACTAGTAAATAGACAATCAGTGACTCTTGATGATGGCAGTGGAATTGGAAGATTACCAGGTCGAATTTTGGAGAGCCCGTTAGCTACGTACTCCCAATCAAGCCGGCGGCACGCCATGCCTTGAATGAGGACGATAGGAATCTGCTTGGTGGCGAGATGCTGTGTACCGAGTATATCATATGCCATAACTGCGCCATCTGCGTGAGTAATGGTTGATGTTACTTGGTTTTCGGTAGTCAGCATGATTGTATGTCCAAGAAAAATGTGGGTACTGGTTTATAACAAGCGAACGTGGGCACCGTGTGAGGAGAGAGGTTTTTTTTGGTTCTATGTCATGATGCACTGTCCGATTAGGCCCGGGAGGCTAAAATCAGAATGAAACAAAGTCTTGTTCTGATCATCTTTGATGACAGGTGTTCTGACCGTAGAACACGTAGAAGAGGTAAAATAAAACCCATGCACCGCTCTTCTTCCCATCATCGGCATGGAGTTTGAGAGAGCTTACCATCCGCAGCCCTCACAACTTTGTACCAACTTTACTCCCTGCCCCCATAAAACTCTCAACAACATCTACCCATACCTGGGCATCAAAGTATTCAAACCATTGATGCCCGAACTTTAAATTCGGTACTTGACCTCTATTAGGTCCTACAGAAACGAATTGAGCATGTGGGATGAGGGAAAGAATCTCTTTGCTAGAAGAAAATCGGACTATCTGATCGTTTTCGCCGTGAATTACAAGGATTGGGATTTCGGGGGATATATGGGAATGAGGTGCTTTGAAGTCGAGCGAGCCACACTGTAATAATTTTTTTACATTAGGAAGAGGTTATTATTATAGGATGAACTGAAGCTTACGGCTCGGCCTTGTTGTACTATGATTGAGTGGTTGATATTTAGCTTTCTTTTGTGATTTCATCGTGAAATGAAGGGACTTACGAATCGCTTTGGCTGGCCTGCAAATTGCAATTAAAAAACGATACAAAAAATATAATGAACTGCGACGTGTACTCACCTCCCTTCGATGCTCTTCTCAAGAAACGCATCGAACCTCTCGTGGTTCTTCCAGTCAGCCAACCAAGCTTTATCAAAACACAACTCCATGCCCGGTCTCGCAATCTCTTTCCTTTCTTCTTTAGTCTTTTGCGTAGGCGGAGGTACGGATATATATAATTTGAAGACATCTTTCTGAATTACGGGAGTTGCGAAAGTATTGGCGAGGAACACGTGAGTTATGGTAAATGGATAGGGAGGTGTCGGATTGGTCGTGTGGTAGGGAAGTAGGAGAATCTGTTGTACTATAGCTCCTGTGAAAAAAAATAAACCCTTTTTCTTGGATATCGCAAGTTGTACACAGTGATGACGTACCTCCCATCGAAGATCCGCACAGTGCAATTTTTTTCCATCGAAGGTGTAACAAGAGATCCAAGATGTCCCTGGTATAGGACTCCATAGTGGGCGTTTCATCCCCTCGGCGCGAGTAAGTCGAATCACCCAATCCTCTTTGAGGACAACCAGAATGTCCGGAATTTAAACACTTCCAAAATGATCGAAAGAAGAGTTTGCTTACCTGTGATCTAGGAGAAGCACTAGTCAATAGGTAATCAGTAATTGATTTAGTCTTTCTAATGATAGTAGAGCCGGAAACTCACCGGGTCGAATTTTACATAGTTCGTTGGCTAGACGTTCCCAGTCAAGCTTGCGGGATACCATACCTCCAATGAGGACGATAGGAATCTGGTTGGTGGCGAGATGCTGTGTACCGAGTATATCATATGCCATGACTGCACCGTCTGCGTGAGTAATGGTTGCTGTTACTTGATTTTCGGTGGTCAACATGATTGTGTGTCCAAGAAAAAGTGTGGGTACTGGTTTTTAACAAACAAACGTGGGCACCGAGTAGAGAGGTTCTTTCTGTTCTATATCATGCACTGTGCGATTAGGCCCTGGGGCCTGAGATCAGAATGAAGCAAAATCCTGTTCGGATCACCTTTGATGACAGATGTTCTGACCGTAGAGGTAAAATAAAACCCATGCACCGCTCTTCTTCCCATCATCAGTGTGGAGTTTGAGAGAGTTTACCATCCGCAGCCCTCACAGCTTTGTACCAACTTTACTTCCTGCCTCCATGAAACTCTCAACAACATCCACCCATACCTGGGCATCAAAGTATTCAAACCATTGATGCCCGAATTTTAAATTCGGTACTTGACCTCTATTAGGTCCTACAGAAACGAATTGAGCATGTGGGATGAGGGAAAGAATCTCTTTGCTAGAAGAGAATCGGACTATCTGATCGTTTTCGCCGTGAATTACAAGGATTGGGATTTCGGGGGATATATGGGAATGAGGTGCTTTGAAGTCGAGCGAGCCACACTGTAATAATTTTTTTACATTAGGAAGAGGTTATTATTATAGGATGAACTGAAGCTTACGGCTCGGCCTTGTTGTACTATGATTGAGTGGTTGATATTTAGCTTTCTTTTGTGATTTCATCGTGAAATGAAGGGACTTACGAATCGCTTTGGCTGGCCTGCAAATTGCAATTAAAAAACGATACAAAAAATATAATGAACTGCGACGTGTACTCACCTCCCTTCGATGCTCTTCTCAAGAAACGCATCGAACCTCTCGTGGTTCTTCCAGTCAGCCAACCAAGCTTTATCAAAACACAACTCCAAGCCCAGTCTCGCAATTTCTTTCCTTTCTTCTTTAGTCCCTTGCGTGGGCGGAGGTGCGGATATATATAATTTGATGACATCTTTCTGAATTATGGGAGATGCGAAAGTACTGGCGAGGAACACATGAGTTATGGTAAATGGGTAGGGAGGTGTCGGATTGGTCGCGTGGTGTGGAAGCAGGAGAATCTGTTGTACTATAGCTCCTATAAGAAATAATAATGATAATGAACCCTTTTTCTTTGGTGTTGCCAGTTGTATATCGTGACGTACCTCCCATCGAGTATCCGCACAATGCAAATTTTTTCCATCGAAGGTGCAACAAGAGATTCACGATGTCTCTTGCATAGGACTCCATAGTGAGCGTTTCATCACCTCGACGCGAATACGTCGAATCACCCATCCCTCTTTTGACGACAACCAGAATGTCAAGAAACCCAAACACTTTCAGGATAAACCAAAAGAAGAGTTTGCTTACATGTGATCTAGGAGGAGCACTGGCTAATAGATAATCAATAATTGATTAAAAATCTTTCTAATGATAGTAGAGCCGGAAACTTACCAGGTCGAATTTTAGATAGTTCATTAGCTAGGCGATCCCAATCAAGTTTGAGGCATGCCATGCCTCCAACGAGGACGATAGGAATCTGGTTGGTAGCGAGGTGTTGTGTACCAAGTATATCGTATGTCATTATTGCACCGTCTGCGTGAGTAATGGCTGATGTCACTTGATTTTTGCTGGCCATCGTAATAATAGTTGGGGAGAAACTGTGTTTTGGGCGGGTAAGCGAATTCAAACACGGTGCGTGAGTAAAAATGGTTTTTCGGTTCTCATAGTGCGCTTGCGAACAAGGCTCGAAGGTGAGATCCAAATGAAGCAATGTCTTGGTCTGGACACCGTCGATGACAGACACGTTTAGAAAGTAGAGAAGAAATAATGAAAAAAGTTACACACTACTCTTCTTCGGATTCTCAATATGTAACTCGAGACAGGTTACAACCCTCACAGCTTTGTCCTGAACATACTTTCTGCCTCCATAAAGCCTTCGAACACATCCACCCATACTTGAGCATCAAAATATTCATACCATTGATGCCCAAATTTCAGATTCGGTAGTTGTCCCCGATTCGGCCCCACCGACACGAATTTAGCGTGTGGGATGAGGGAGAGAACCTCTCTGCTCGACGAAAAGGAAACTATGCGGTCGTTTTCGCCATGAATCACAAGAATCGGAATGTTGGGAGATATGAGAGACCGGGGAGCGTGGAAGTTGAGGTTGCGGACCTTGTACATTGTTTAGAAAAGGGTTGAAGGATCAAGGTTTCAAACTTACAGCGAGCCCTTGTTAAACTATAAGTGGATTACTATGTATCTCTTGCTGAAAAATGCTTAATTAACTCACGGATGGTCTTCATTGGTCTACATGGTAGTGTAGTCAAGATTTGCACTAGGGGAGATCTACTAAAAGCTCACCTGCCCACAATCATTCTCTCGAGCAATAAATCAAACCTCTCTCGATTATCTGGGTCGTTTAACCAAGTATCATCGAAAGTCAACTCCAAGCTCGTCCTTGCAATCTCTTTCTTTTCTTTCTTGGTCCATCTGTTTCCATTTGCAGGAGGCGGAGGAATCGATTGAAGGTTTTTCCAGAGAGAGCTCTCAGCTGGGGTTGACGTGAAAGTACCGGTAAGGAAAACATGTGTTATAGTAAATGGGTGAGGGGCCGTCGGATTGCGTGTATGGTGTGGAAGTAAGAGGATTTGTTGAACCACAGCTCCTAATGGATGGAATGCTTAAAAATCTCTTGGGCATTGTGAAGATATACTCACCTCCCATCGAAAATCCACATAAAGCGATTCGTTTCCATTGGAGGTGGTTCAAAAGATCCAATATATCCCTCGCATATAATTCAATAGTAATTTGTTCGCCACCTCGAGGCGAAAACGTCGAACCACCCATACCCCTTTTTGATAGCTTAGTCTCGAGAATTCAGTTGAACAGAAAAAAAATGACTTACCTATGATCCAAAAGGAGCACTAAAATGTTCGGTCAGTATTCGCGCAATGGCAAGCCTTACGCATACTTAAACAAAAAAAAAAAGAGAATTTTACTTACCGGGTCGAACTTCTGATAAAGCATTAGCTAGGCGCTCCCAATCACCTCTAAGCGAGCTCAAGCCACCAACGAGAACAATAGGGGTTCGGTCAGTGTCAAGATGCTGGATACCAAGTATATCGTATGCCATTATTGCACCATCCTTGTGAGTCAAGGTCGCCGTTGATTGATGTTGGCCAGACATCGTGGCAGCGGGTGGAAGAGAGGTGGCACGCCATGGGAACGCTTCGTATGTCAAAAGCGTGAGTAGCCGTCGCAAGGAACCTTTTGATTTTTCCGTATCAATTCTTGTGATGCACTTTGCGATCAGTGACCTTGAGCGACAACGCCGTGTTCGGTCCCTGAGGGTGGGGGAAAGGAGGGGAAAGCATGTTGTGGGCAGCGTTGCGCTAAAAAAATGCGCGTGATTCCATAACAGGAAAACGTAAGTTCTGCCAAGGGGTGGCACCTTTGACCGAGGCGAGCCTTCATCCAGCGGTAGGAATTGGGAAGACAGAAGGGGCACTGGTACACAGGTCGAGACTTATAGGGTTGTGAGGCAAAATAGCGCGGAACAACAGACACAAAAGGACAATGCGGTGCCAACAAACAGCAGCAATTGTCAGCCATGCAGCGGATGCTGTGCTACCAGCTCTAAGGCATATGAATCAATCCTAACCGCCACTGCGACCACTTCCTCTCAGACTTGATATCATTATCGGTAATAGAAATTCAAATTCTAGCTCAGTGACATAAACCATCAATCCAACCTCATGTAAGTATCAATTGAATGATACCAAACGATCATGATCAAAATCCTTCATCAACAATGATCCAGCATTCCAAATATATACCTTTCGGGCGACTATAGTGCGTGCTCTACACGCTCGACATAGTTCGGCCGATGAACTCCTTCCAACTTCTCTCAAAATCAAGGGATTTCTTTACGTTGTACAAACGCATGCACAACATCATGCCAGACCTGCGTGTCAAAATATTCATACCAGAGGTGGCCAAATTTAAGTGTCGGGACATGTCCAGGTAGGGAGCCCTCCTCTACCAGTTGTGCCCAAGAAATTCGCTTTACGATATTCTGCACGTCGAGAACCACCGTTAAACATCCTCCACGACTCGAATGATGAGAACTCACGTCTTGGCAACTAGTCGGAGTGACTTGGTCTAGCTGCCCATGTATTATGAGGACTTGAGTTTCCCTTGGTATGCGGTCAAGTTGCTCTTCAAAGTTCAAGTTCCTGGTCTAGATCACATACGGAATATGAGTGACTAGAAGAGGCGATGAGTTGCAAAAATGCATACCGCTACAGCCTGCTTAGCTATCGGAAGCACCAGCCAGTCTCAGTTACATGATCGCTTTCCAGCCATAACAATTCTCACCAATAATATCTGCAGGGCGATTACTGTTCAAAGGCAAATGTCAATAATTTATCAGGCCAATGAAGCACGCGAACCAACCTCAAATTATTGTCCACAGCCTTTTGAAGCAGATAGTTGAAACGTTCCGTATTAGCCTTGATCCATTCAGGATCAAGGGTGGCAGCAATAACTCGCTTGGCGCCCTCTTTCCTTTCCTCCAACGAACGCGGTTTTCCAGGGACAGGTTTGATAGGTAGCCCAGATCCTTCAGCGCCTTTGCAACGCGCGGCAATTAGAAGTAGGTGGGTAGTCTGGAAAGGTAAATTTGCTGGCGCAGTGGGGTGATAAGGGAGAACTAGTAATTGTTGGGTTATGGCGCCTAATGAAACTTATAATGCGCGATGTATAGGATAGTAAATGGAGCTTTTCCTTACCCCCCATAGAGTGACCGCACAGTATAATTTTTGCCCAGCCAAGTTTCGTGAGCAAGAACAGGAGGTCTCTTGCCATTACCTCGATCGTAATTTCATCATCTCCATTAGGGCTCAGTGATGAGTCTCCCATTCCGCTGCAAGTTTATAAGTCATTATACATCGAGTTTGCATAACGAAAGAATTAGCTTACCGGTGATCATATATCAGCACTGTCAAACCAGTTCAGCTAGAGTAAGTTTAGCGGTGTAGTTTAGTCTTTACCAGGATAAGTTTTCGCCAATGCCTTGGTCACCCTATCGTTGTCTCTCCGAATAGCGGTCATACCGCAGACCATCACAACCGGTGTCACTTTACCCAGATGTTGAGATCCCAATATTTCATACGCCAGTTCCGCACCATCACCGAGTACCACGATGGAATGTGTATCCTGTGCGGCACCAGACACTACAATAGTATCTTCCGAGGCTGCAGGTGTTACTTCGGAGGACTGTCGTCTCGGAGATCCTGAAGAAAAGTATCGCTGCACGGGTTCGTACACCCATTTGCCAACGAACTTAGATAAGCCCCTGTTGGCTCGAGAATTTTTGTGATCGGAAGCCATGTTCAGTGAACCGTCAGTTGCTAGACCAGAGGACAAGATAGATAGAGCTAGAGTGTCAGCGAGTAGACGTAGGACAGACAGTGGTCGGGGAAAAACACGGAAGGCAGCTCCCCTCTTAGACGTATATATGATCCCTTCATCAATTCAATTGATATTTTCTGCGTCTGCTCCCGAGATAGCAACGGCAGGACAGAGCCGCGTCGATAAAAGGGTTTCAGAGGAGTAAGAGAAGTCTTGAGGGTGTCACGGTGGCGAGACAAAAGCACCCGAGACCGTACAACAGCCGTGCAACAGCACCCGTGTAAACGCAAAATGATGTTGACTTGGCTAAGCCGTGATGGTGAGCGCCCTGAGGATACGCCTGGGACAAAATTGTAATCATGTCTCCATGCGGCAGAATTTATGAATATTCTCAGACGGGCAGCGCGTGAGGCTACATGAGAACCAAGCAAGAGCCTCAGAGCATTTGAGATGTGAAGATTATTCAGTTGTGAACCATTAAACATGCTCTATTCCAAACTCGCATTTACGACAACGAAGAATACGGTTGAATAGTAGCAGGGTCACTCACAGATGTACAGTGACAGTAGCAATAATATCGCAAGATAAGCATTGGAAAATACCGCAGTCAACAGGTACCTCATCTCCGCCACTGTACTATTTTAATTTGTGGGTACAGGTTGACTAGTCCTCGAATTTGAAGCTATGACTTTGCATCTGAGGGAAGGGAAAAAGTGGTACGGTCAATAAGTTTCAATGAGGAGGACGAATATGCTCACAGTGATTTCACCGCCTTTGTAACTTCCCTTCTTTTTCTTGTTCTTCTCCTTGCGGAAACCAGCCCCACGAGTGACGATGAGATCTGCATGAGCGCGCTGACCGTAATCATTGGCAGGCCCAGCCTGTCATATGTATACATATGATCAGAAGCACGGTCTGTCAGTAGAGGAAACTTACCTTGGCCTCATAGCGACTGTCTATAATTGAATCAGCTGTCACTGTGTCGGTTTTTATGCGTTGGAATCGAACGCCTTGTTGCGAAGCTTTTTTTCTGCCATTATTATTGGAATTATTTGAATGTGCGCTTTCGTCGTGTGTCTTTTGGTTTGAACTCGTTTGTTTCGGTAAGGCACTCGTTGTGGCAGTCGTGACTGCTGTACCATCATTGGATATTCTGCGCTTCTTAGTCGTTACTTCTACAGATTTTGTGGGCGCTTTCCGCTTAGGATTAGATTGAGGTTCAGAGCCAACGTCAGAATCAGAGTCTGAACTAGAGTCCGATTCCGAGTCGCTTTCTGAACTGCTGCTACTATTTGAGCTTGGCGGGGCTGTTATATTCTTGACTGGCACGTTTCCCTTCGATTTTTCTTTGATTGATCCATCCTTGGGCTTTACACCTCTTGATGAAGAGCTGTCGTCGCTTGCTTTCTTGGTTTTCTTGGCAGAAGGCAAGGTAGATTTCTTCGTGGGCAGGACTGTCGACGTAGAAGACGAACCAGAATCAGAGTCTGAATCTGATGAGGAGCTGGAGTCGGAATCGCTGTCTGATTCTGATGTTGTGCCTTCCCCACTGGTGAGTGTTTTGCTTGAATCGCTTTCGTTCATGGCGGCTTTTGGTGGAGAGGACGTTTTGGGTTCATTTTTGTCATTAGACTCAGCATCATTAGATTCATCCTCTGTACAATTTAGTGAGTAAAGGTGGTGAAGATATATTTAGCGTTACATACCAGAATCTGAGGAACTATCGTCGTCACTATCGGATGAGTCTGACGAGGTAAGCACCACAACTCCGAGAAATACGCAGATATACTTACCATCGGAAGAAGCCTGTGTTTTCTTTCCCTGAGTTTTTGTTTTAACTGGGGCATTCGTTTTGGATGGCGTATCATCAGAATTGGAGTCTGAGTCTGAGTCCGAGTCTGAGTCCGAGCTCGAGCCAGAGTCTGAGCTGGAAGAGTCTGATGACTGAGAACCTAGTGCTGAACGATGCATGATATAGAGATGCCAGATGCAATAAAGACATACGGTCAACCTTGGATGATCTGAGGATGAATGAGCGTGACTGCTAGATGCGGGATGTGCACGAGAACGCACTTTATTGGCTTGCTTGTCTGTTTCTCCCATTGCTGCAGAATAACGTCGAGAGAGGGACTGTCAGGTCGAAGGCCATCCTTCAGCACGACGACATCTCTGACTTCCTTTTTGAGCGCCTGAGCAGTTTTGGTGAGAGACTTGTCCGTCAAGAATGCATATATTAAGGTATAGGTCTCTGTGGGGCTTGAACGATGAGCTACAGAAGATCAAATCAGAGTGCGTGCGAGGCAGACTGACTGGCGAGATTCCTGTCCATGGGGTATTGGGAAGAGCAGCAACTTTTTTTGATGGGTTGGAAAGGCAATATTGTCCCACGCTTATCGCTCATTTCCTGACAATGAGCACCATCAAAGGCATATCGCAGACCGAAGTCGCATACGATGGCTCTGCCCTGCGCATCGCCATTGTCCACGCAAGGTGGAACAGAGTCATCATCGATGCCCTCATCGCGGGCGCAGTCGCCAAACTCAAAGAGCGAGGCGTCAAAGAAACCAATATCGTTATCCAGTCTGTCCCCGGAAGCTTCGAGCTTCCGTTCGCTTGCCAAAAGTACGCATACAGAAAAGTCTACTACATTACATCGGCAAACATATTCCTGTAGGGTAATCGCTGGCTCGCATGTCCAGGCAAACGCGAACGCAACAGACCTACTCGGGGCCTGAACCTGGGGAGCAACACGCCGAGCTTCGCATCACGCTCGAGCACACCAGCCTTGCCTACCGCCAACGGTCCATTTGACGCCGTCATCGCGATCGGTGTTCTCATCAAAGGGGCCACCATGCATTTCGAGTACATCTGCGACAGTGTCAGCCACGCCCTAATGCGCGTCCAGCTGGATACCGGGGTGCCGGTTATCTTTGGAGTATTGACTGCTCTGAATGACAACCAGGCTTTGGAGCGGGCAGGGTTGGGAAAGGGCGTGAACAAGGGTCACAATCATGGAGAAGACTGGGGCATTGCAGCTATTGAAATGGCGTCGCAGACAAGGTTATGGAGCGAGGGCAAATTTGCATAATTGTGGATAACATAAGTAGAAATGTGTATTGTAACTATTATAACTATGTGCCGCATGCGCCGGGTTCCCTGCCGGTCTTCTCTCTCCCAAACCCCCACCACTCCTCTCCGCCCCTCCCCATCCTCCCTCCCTCCGCCAGCCATGAAGAAAAAGGTGAATGCGCTGACCCCCAGTTCTGCCAGCGGCTGACTCCAGCATAGGTTCTTCTAATGGGTGCCTCCGGTAGTGGCAAGACATCCATGAGATCATTGATCTTGTGAGCACCCAACTTCTCGTTTCTCCTCCTCCACTCACCTCGTCTACCAGTTCAAACAACCCGGCGTCCCTCACGTCGCGCCTGGGTGCTACAATTGATGTCGAACAAAACCATGTCCGGTTTCTCGGTGACCTCATCCTCAACTTGTGGGACTGCGGCGGCCAAGACTCTTTCATGGACTCATACCTGACAACTCAACGGTCAACTATATTTCAACAAGTCGGTGTAATGATATACGTTTTCGACATCGAGTCTGCCGAATCCGAAAAGGATATGGAGTACTACCGCGACTGCCTCGACGGCCTGCGCTACTACAGCCCCGATGCTGCCATCTTCCTTCTTTTACACAAAATGGACCTCGTTCGCGATCCACAACAAGTACTCGAGAAAAAGCGCCTTGAACTGGAAGAAGTCAGCGGCGATGTCGCGATATCCGTGTTTGGTACCACCATTTTTGACCAGACCCTCTACAAGGCACGTTCTCGCCCTCCTCTGACCCTTCACATTTCCAACCTGACTTCCACCCATCCAGGCTTGGTCGAACATAGTTCACACTCTCATCCCAAATGCCGGCATTCTTTCGAAGCATCTGTCCATTTTCGCACAAGCGTGTGGTGCGACCGAAGTCATCTTATTTGAACGCACAACCTTCCTCGTCATAGCTACCTCATCATCTGGTTCTGGTGTAGCATCATCTGCCGTGCCGACACTTGCCAAGGATGGATCGAACCATCAACTCGAACCGATACGGTACGAACGCACCTCCGAACTCGTGAAAGCATTCAAACACACGTGCTCTCGCGTCCGGGAAGAGTTTCATACCTTCGAAGTTGATCTGCCTGATTTTAGCGCTGTCTTGGATGAATTAACCAGGAACACTTACGTCCTCGTAATTCTCCACGACCCTACAATAGGTCAGTGCTTCTCAAAACTATTGTCAGCAACATTGATCAATATCCCGTTGCATAGAAACGGCGGCCGTCAAACTAAACATCCGCTTAGCCCGTAGTAAATTCGAAACTCTTCAGGTGGACAGTCTCGGTACACAGTAGCGCCGGCACTGCTTCCCTCCATCATCGTTCCATCCCTGCTGAGACACTGCTCGATTCTTGCAATTTTTATTCATAACCTTATTGTTAATGCGTAATTGTGTCCATAGACTTTCTTATCGTTTAGTCTTATAGTCTCGAATTCTTATGTTGTTGCACATTAGGGACCTTTAAATTATTTGATACTACAATGATATAATCGTATGAGTTCACAAAGCAATCCGCGTTAAAACCAATAGTATTTATATCATTCTATACTAACTTCGCTGTTTCCACGAGCGTAGTAGATGCTGACTGGCCATTACAGCAGCTGCCTTGGTCCCGGAAGGGGGCGCATAAGGTGTATCCTTAAGACGCTGCTCCAGCGTTGCCTTAACAGAACTAGCTTTTGTTCCACTAAGAGGAAATGGAGTTTCCGAATGCACTGATTCCAGAGAACTCCGTCGTGCCTGATGCTGCGATTTAGATGCAGAAGGCACCTGTGACCGTTTCGAGGATGACAGGAGACGAGCTGAAGAATGCCGAGGGTGTGGGGTGGTATGTGTGTGGGCAACTTCTGGAAGTGATCCAATGGATGAGGGAGTTAGTGAAGTAGATTCCGGTCTTGCCAACTGTCGAGCACGCGTCGATTTCGTAATTTTAGCTGGCACCGGAAAGGGTATCGCTGCACGCCTATTTTGGTCTCGAGTTTGTAAAGGACTGCCACTAGGGGAGGATTGAGCGACAGGGGGTGTTCGAGTGACGGAGCCATGGGTTCCTTCAAGGTGTAGGGTGCCCTCTCACGACCATATGAATACATGCGATTTGGTTTGTCGTCGTCGTCGTCGTCGTTGTCATCATCATCATCATCATCGTCATCGTCATCATCTTCATAGAATGAAGCTCGGCGCCGCCTTTGGTCGGAGGCACGCTCCTCCGACCAGACAAGATCTTCTTCATCGCTCTCTTCTTTCACCGGCGCGCGTTCTTTACCTTTGCCCTTACCTTCATTTATCAAGGTTTTCCTATCGAAGGGCTGCGACATTACCACTTGATCCATTGCCTCGTCATCACTGTCGAACGCGAACAGAGGCTGCCTTTGGCGTTTTGAACGATTTTCAGACCTAGGAGTCTCTTCGGCATCATCATCATCACCATCATCATCATCCTGTTCCTGAACCATAGCCCCTCTGTTCCACGTATCTGATAGTGCCTCTGCGGCTGCATTAGATTGTCTCATCAAAAAGTCTTCAACATCATATTCTTCCCGCATCGTTTCCGTTAATATCGCTGTACGGTCCCTTTGGGTCCTCTCCCGTGGCTCCGCTACTTGTTGAATGGAACCCTGGTCCTCTTCACTTCCTTCATGATGATCATGCTCCATTTCTCCTTCCAATACCGGTGGTAACGGAACATCATCTTTCTGGACAGGATCTTTCCTTCTTGATTTCTTTCGAGTGCTCTGTAAGGGAACAGGCTCTACGGAGCGTGATCTGGACCTCGTATTCTTATAAGGAGCCCAGGTGCTCCCATGTCCCACGTCATTAGATGGAGAAGAAGAGGGCGGTTGAATGGGAACTTTAGGTCTACGTGCCGCTTTTCTTACTGGCGCAGGGATGGGAGAAGATCGCTTGTGCGCACTTTCCCGTACAATAGATGATTCCGCAGGATAATTGGCCGCAGTCGGTGGGGGATGCGGAAGTCCAGTTGAAACGACCAACGAACGAGATGAAGATTCCGTTCTACTCGTGTTATTACTCCTGCTATCTCCACCCGGTAACCTAGGGTGTAGGTTTGGGCTAGAATGAACTACATCGCGAAACGAAGTCGATGGACGAGGTGCCATGGAGGAGCGTACGGCCCGATTGGAAGCAGGTTCATCGAATCGTTGTGACCCTCTGTTTACAAGGGTAGGTGAAGGGGCCGGGGTCTGCGGCTCGAACGCATGAAACGACAACTCGGGTGAGTCCCTTGAATACGACGGGTGGTTGTCGGCCTCAACGGATGCCGGTTCCTCTGCGGGAGAGGGACTGCTCGAGTCGATACGTGCCCGTTTCGAGGCTTTCAAAGGGGGTAAATCGTCATCTTCAGAACCATCTGTTAATTCTATCACTTGGCTTTTAGTTGAGAACTTCCTGTTCTTGTTAGCCCGGCTGAAGTGATAGTATGCGGCACGAGGAGGTGGCTGTTGTTTTACGTATTTTTCAATCATGATGTCCAATCGAGCACGGTTTTTCCTATAATGTTCATGCCATGAAGAAGCGGGATGTCGTCTCGCCCACGCATAATCAGGGTCAACCTTTCCCTATAAATGTTCGTGAAGTAAAAACCCTGGGTTCAGAGAACAGAACATACCAACTCTTCGAGCTCAATGTACGTTCCCCTAGATACTCTTCCACCATACTCTGGATATGGTAGTATCCTTGAGAGATGGTAGCACAAGTTGTCTTCATCCTTAGCTGTGTATTCGACACGCTTTCTGTATTTCTGATTTCAACCATAGCCCATTCCCCTCGCTGAGAAATAAACACACCTAAAACCTGAAGCTCGACCACCCGTTTCTACACGTTCCGGTAAATTATGACCGAACATCTCATTGTCGATGCACCTGCGTATGAAACTCATCGGCTCCACGACAACTGATGAAATACTCTCATCTCTGTTCGCAGAATAGTGTAACTGCTTGAAGTGAAGTGACGGTATCTTCGTCTGATCCACAAGGACCGTATCCGCTCCTGAAGGGGTGTCAAGCACTTTTCCCCCTCGCGCCTGAAAGACTAATTTTAACTTGCGGCTGATCAAAAGGATTCCACTTACAACGATCTTAGCAGTTAAATTCTGTCTTTGGAAGTCATTTTTGATGCTGCTGTCAAGAAAGAAACCAATTGGCTTGTTGGGCTCATATTCAAAAAGCTGGTGTTCCACCATCGTGGAATAAAGAGACGTGACTTGGTGAGGCGCGTCTGAGTTGTTGAATCACGCGCACACGGTCACAGGGTCACGATGGGCTTGGACCAATGATCTCAGGATCTGAGATCTTGATCCACAGAACTGATCATGAGAACACACAAATAGGAAACACGTTGATTACACGGATACTAGCTTTTGGCAAAAGTGCTTTTTATAGAGAGAATCACGAGTGCCGCCGCGGGGCTGTGGAACAGCCACCTTTGCCTCATGTATATTTTAAAGTTACAAAGACCGGATAGTTCGAACCGGTTTCTTTGCAGAGCATCCCTATCATTACTATGACCAGCACTAGACTTATTCAAACAAATTCTGAACGACATACATAACTTGCAGATCGCCTGCAAAAATTTAAGAATGGATCCTGCCACTATTGATGCTACTTAGGAGGTGACAATCAATCAAAAGGATAACCTCGATGGTCACTATCTCACTAACAATCAAGCAGATACCCGTAGCTCGACCGACTTAGGTAACCCAGACTGAGAGAAAATGTTCAGTTGATGCCCCAAGACCATAGATATGACACATACAGGCAAGAGCGATGACAAGGTACAAAGTGAGTAACCTGAAAAAGACACTTGATCAACTTGAAACGAAAGAGATTATCGCAAACACCCACATAACACCTTCCATATAGTTTGATTTGCCATCCCTGAAAATGATCAGAACTCAAGGTAACTATGCGGTCAGATTGTTACTTACTGGATCAAGGTATTTGTGAGAATAACGGACACAAAGAAAGCCACAGTCTAGACAAGCGTCAGATCTACTGGGAAGTACCTAGAGGGTGAATGTTACCTCGAAGTTTTCAAAATAGAGCGTAAGGGGCTGGCCAATACTGCAACAAAGATATTGAGGAACGTTATTACTCGAGTATCCTCGAACTCACCACCAGCCGATAATCACGAGCAATGGAATGACAAAAGCAGCAATTTGCTATGCAACTTGAGATGCGGGCAGGACGGATAAAATTAAGAATAGCTCACAATGGAACTTCCAACACAGATACCAATTGTGATCTCCATTTTGTCTTTCATAGCCATCCAAACCGAAGTTACATGCTCCGCAGCATTGGCCTGCGGGGGCATCAGCAATAGCAATCAGTCTGTGAGAATTCGACCTACTACAATCGGCAGGAGAATCAAACCAATGAACGTTTTAGGGATGTGGTATCGGTCAGCAGTTTCTTCGATGGATGCCACCACTACGTTGAATTAGAAGAGAAATTTGACGATTTACATAGATGGCTCACAATAATCGGCACAGAAAGATGTTATAACAGTCACGATCAGGAGTCTAGATCCCCGTGAGCATACAGCTTCATGATAAAAAGGAGAGTTACCCCAATGCGGCAGAGATAAGGTTCATCCGCATCGGCTCTTGTTCACGTCGGGTACGTTCAACTTGATTAGCTCGCCTGGCAGCGTCGGCGGGATCTTCAATGACACCCTCCGGGCGAGGTAGAGAAGGGTCATAGAGGAAAGCGTGTGTCCTCAGCTGAGATATAATACCGTTAATGGTAACAACTGAATTCTGAAGACGTCGAAATTACCTGGAAGTAAATGTAGATGATGTAGACACCAAGAAGTAAGATAGATGTGCCACGAGATATGATGCTCAGCTCAGCCTGATCTATAAAGCCTCCTTCTCAGGGGCAATCTGGAGAGGGGGTAAAGGGACCTACCCGAATCACCGGAGGCTAGATGGTAAGCCGCAGGAAGTACGAGAGCTAGGGAGTTGCTTGAGTCAACATCAAGTCAGAGAAGTGAAAATGTAGACTCACTGATGCAGGCAAGCGTCATGAGCTGGCCGATAAGCAATATAAGTAAAGACCTCTTCAGGCGGGAATTAGAACCATACCGAACTCGACCTGAAAGTAGGTCAGTAAAAGTAATCCAAAGCACTGTTATACATACGCCTGTGCAGCAGTGATCTGGAAATTGCACTCCGGTTTGTAGATGCCACCTTACAAAAGGATGATCAGTTTCGTAACAAGTAGACATCACGACAACGGCAAACCAGCAACAAAGGAACATCCAAGAACAAGCAAAATGTTCGACAAGATTGATCCGAGCATCTGTTCGAAAAATGAGTCGAACACGACAATGAACAGAGAAAAAAACGCGTACAGAAGTTTGGACGATACGGATTTCGCCTAAGGACTGCTTCAGAAATGAAGGTGGGTAAAGATGGTAGAACGGCCATACCCTGGATCAAAGCGGCGATACCAACGATGATCTCGACCGCATTACCAAAAGACGCGTTAAGAAGACCAGCAAGAGTTTCGCCGAGGGAGAACGACATTTGCTCAGTGCATTCACCGAGAAGCTAGGGAGATTTGAGAACGTGGTAACGCAAAATACGCCACGGCTGAAAATCGAACCTTGGCAAGAGGAACAACAGCCAGGAAACTAAAGGTGAATCGAAGAGCCGCATCCCAGTTGAGGTGGTGCGCGACGATACTCAGAGGAACGAAGACGAGGAGTATGTTAAGATAGGTGCCGAACAAGAAAAACTTGAGGGAATCGGACCAGCTCGGTTCGTCGTCCTTGCCTTTGACAAATGTCACGAATCGCTGGAAAGGAGAGGAAGGCGCAGGGTGACCATTGAGAAGGGGGGAGGTTTCCGTCGGGGGCATGGTGCACGTTGCTGAGAGCAAAAAGAGAGACGCCAAAGTAAGACTGGAGCTACTATATGTTGTGTAACCAAATGCATGTTAGGGCCGCCAAGGCAGTGCATGTTACGTCATACAGAAGTTTACACATTCCACGCTAAATCGGGATCACATCAACGTTGTGGTCAAGGCGCCCAGCTGGGGCCAAGTGTCCATCATCCCCGTATTGCACAATTGTCCCTTTCTGCCCGTCCCATTCGATCAGCGACACAGACGCGTTGGGCAGCCATCCCAAGCCCACCCCGTCCGCCAACCCCGCCTCTCCGGTCTCCACCAGGTCCTCCATCAACATGCCGAGAAAGCCTCCGTGAGAAACCGCTAGAATGTTGTACGGTTCCTCCCGGAGAACCAACGAGGCAGTGTATTCAACGACATTCTTTCTCCACCACGTAAGGGCCCGCCTCGTCAAAGCTGCTCTCGCCTCCATTGAGGGTACTCCTCCCGCCAGTTTGGTTCTATACACTTGCCCCTGCAGCTCGCCCATGAACTACCCCACGTCAGCATCGATAAGCCAGTCTTGCGCAAAATTAACCTACACGCTCACGCAGCTCCTCTTGTCGCTCCAATACTAGACAGGGTTGTTCTTTTAATATTATTGCCGCCGTCTACGCATCAAATAGTTTAATTGATCTCGGCATCGGTCGGGTCGGTTGCGCTCACCTCTGTACACCTGCTCAGATCACTCGATAACGCAACGTCAAACTTGATCGCTCGGAGGACATCCGCCAGACGGGCTGCCTGGTTCGATCCCATCTGATTCAACGGATAGTCAAGTTGGCCTTGAATAATTTTCGTTCTGTTAGCGTCGGTCTCCCCATGACGGACCAGGTATACTCTTGCTCGAATGGCCATCTACGTCAGTGCGTAAACGGCCTGATCCGCGCACTATCACTTTTTCTTACATTCCGTCGACAGCGTCATGACATGTTACGTAAAAATATTCCGGAATTTTTTGCGGAGCTACATAAGGGTCATTTCCATTCTTAACAGGAGCAATGCTGCAGACTGCAAGTCCGTTGTTTACGATCCAAGCATCGCGCATCTAAAAGTAGGATAACTGCGTGTATACAAACACATCAACATGCTCAAGCGTCTTATAATAAGGCCGCAATAGCGGTACTCAAAGTTTTGATGCGGTCCTCGGCGAACACGGACGGAAGGGTATGAAGACATTTCCCAGCTTCTGAAACCCGAGATCCTAGTAATTTCGACCCAGACTTTCGGTCAATATATGCCTGCACCATGCAACAGTTAACTTATGGTTCATCCACTATCCTGAGACCACGTACCACGTTCCCCAATGCAGCAAGTGTACGATACCCCGCCTCAGCGTCCGTTGTCTCCGAGGCCAACAGCTACAGATAGAGATTTTGATAAGCGAGCTTAAAGCATGTACTAGGACATACCCCGAGAACTAGTGTTATATAAGTATCCTGAAGTGTGGTATCAATGGACGTGTGAAGCATCGTGCAAGAAATACTATCGAAAACGATCAGTCTAACAGAATTTTGCGGAAATATGTCAACGCACTTGAACAATATTGTTGCAAATGCGACTCGTTGCGTCTTGTTCAAGAGCGTATAAGGAAGTTGACCAAGGTTTTCAAGAATCTGATGGTCGTTCAATGGTACTGGAATTTCAGTAAATGTTGTATATGTGCATACCTGACTAGCCCATGGGACGTCCAAGGTGGAGTTTTCTTGGATAACATTTGCTGCTGTACGCAATACAAGCAGTATGTTAGTTTCGCGGGGCTTAGGTAGCGGTGACGACCAGGGTGCAGTCCACTGTGACGCCTTGAATAACGCCTCAAACAGGCGTGCCTTGAGACCTGCTTCGCGGAGGGCATCGGGTGCTAAGATGGCTAGCAACCTGCTAAGGTCAATCACTATAACAAGTTAATGAGAAACCGCTCTTCTTAAAAAAGAAAAAGGTCGCACCGGGGAACACTTGTGAACTTGGCCAACTTTGGAGAAGCTGAATCACGGTCTCAACGTGAATGGATGTAAGAACCTTTGGCGGTTGTTGAGGTGGAGTCGCAGTAACTGAAGACATAAACTTGAATATATCATCAACGATGGGCGTACGGTCGCTGGAAATTGCCAGTTCATTGGTCATCTCAATGTATATGTTAGACTCGCATTGCAGCCAGAGAACCTGATCAGGACTCACGGCGTCATTCTTCAGAGCATCATTGAACTGGGAGAGTTTCTGCTGCATAGCGGCCACGTTAGCCTGCTTGAAAGTAAGGCTGTTTTTCTGCCATTGTTTATCAGGAGCCGTCGAGTCGTCCAAGCTGTAACAACACACCATTGGTAATAAGTTTCCAACATCGCTGGAGGTCGGAGGCACTGTCCCCGATGGGTTATACCGTGATGCACCAGTAAATGGGTCCCCTGAGGGAGCTACGGGTGGGGCATTCGTTGATCCGGTACTACGATAGCGAGAAGCACCTGTAAATGGATCCGCGTACTCCTGATTTCCGCCAGAGTTGTTTGAGCCAGAGCTGCGATACCTAGATGCACCTAAACGAAAAACCTCAGCTTGTAATTCAGAACGTAGAGTATGGGTAGTGACCAGTGTATGGGTCCACAAATTCCTCGCCCCCACCCAATTTTACGCCAGAAGTATTCTTCTCAATAAATTGCACAACCTGGTCAATGTATGCCAAGGAGAGCTCATTGGCTTGAAGGAATCGCTGCGCTGCGGCATAAGGGTTTTCTGATCTATTTCAGTAACTGCCCATGGGGGTAGAGTTAAAAGGGCCAGCACCTGTGACGTTGAAGGGCAGTTTGAGAGGTGGGACGCCGTCTTGGATGTCGACATCAAATACATAATCATATTCTTTCCCTTGATAAATTTGCTTCCTGCCTGATCCCACAGCGTCGACCACATCACCTATCTTTTGCCATTGATGACTTGTGCTATCCCACTGTTGCATATGAGAGTCGCGACTTTTTTATAATTGATTCAAACATACTTGGTGGGCTTCAACTATGTCCCCTTTTTTAATCATCTTGACCTCTCCTGGCTTCTTACCTGATAGATGATTAGAACGGACTCTGCCTAGATCGATTCGACGTACCCGGGTTTGACAAGGCCTCTGGTCCAGGTAAGTCGCTCTTCTTCACATCACCAACTTGCTGAGAAGGTAAGGACTGGGAAGCGACTTTGGTTTCATATTCTTTGAGATCCTGCTCCGAAGCCCATCGTTCCTCCGAGGCACTAAAGATTCGAACGACGCCATCGCTGCAGCCACTGACGATATCACCATTGGGCATGACAGACACAGCCCATACCGAAATAGCGGGATGAACAATGACTTGCGAGCAATCATCACCTGACAGAATCAGACTACGTACACCTGAGCTCTTCACAAACTCACCTTCCCAAATCCGGACAGAGCGATCTTCGCCAGCAGAGACTATATCACCACCAGGTAATACCGAGAGGCTATACACGAAGGAAGTATGCCCAGACATGGAATACACTAGATCTCCTTCTAGCGTCCAAACACGGATCTCACTGCGAGGATTGAGAGAGCTTAAGCATTTATTAAATCATGCCTCATACCTGTCATTGGAACATGACGCAAATCCTATATCAGGAATCAACGCAAGGCCACGCACAACATCCCGATGGCCTTTAAAGGTTTGGACGGCCTTGTGCATCAGCCATAGTTTGATGGTTTTGTCGGCAGACGCTGAATTAAGTCGTTTCAGTGAAACTGATTCATTCTATGGGGCAAGAAAACTTGCCAGTTAAGAAATGCTCCTCATCAACTGCTTTCACAGCCCAAACTGCTTGTTCATGGCCTTTCAAATCATACGTGAGCTGAAAATTGACCCAGACTTTAGCTGTTCTGTTTGTAGTCAAATAATGATGCGTTATGTATAATTGTCACTCACTTATCCCATGATCCCGAAATGATCGATCCTCCTGGTGTAACATCCAGAGTACAGATATTCTCCGTATGACCGAGGAGACTATAAACCGGCTCTTCTTTCGGTGAATCTAGAGAAAAGACGTTGATGATAGCCTCCTGGCCGCCGGTCACGACGTAGCCTGTCGGAATATGGCGTGTATCAGCGAAATTCGATGTATTGCGCATTGCAGTGCCGGCCGACCTTTCTGTGCATCTGACGTAGGGGGTAGATAGGTTATCGCGTTGACATAACGCGAGCCAGGTCGAAAGACTGTCGAGGGCGAGAATTGATTGTCCTTAGATTTTGACCAGGCAATCGCAGTCGTGTCACGCGAGGCAGACAAAACGAGGTCGTTCCGTGGCGTGCTCAAAGCGCGCACCTAGAGAGGAATGAGATGCAAGCGACTGTAATTGAGCTCCAACTGACATCTGAGGAGTGTGCAGTCAATGTAGCGGATAGCTTGTAAGGCATCAGAGGAAAAACGATGGGTGTGATAAGAAGACTATCGAGGGAATGAAGTCACCATCCAAGATTGGTTATAGGAGCGTGCGGGATTTGCAAACATTTGCCACTCAAGTAAGGCCATCTCAATCTCAAACTTTTCGAACAATATAGAAAGCAGTTTCGACGTATGATATTTCAAAATATGTATGCCCCACTAACGAGCCCAACGACTGTGACGCAGCCAATGGGAGATACGGAGGTATAGACTATGCCATGCACCATTAATTCATCTCCTGCGAGGGCCTCTCCAGTACTGATCACCAGTCATAGCGGTTCCTAGTGACGGTCAAGACAAGTGAGGGGAATTCTTGTTCATTATTCCCTCACGTGGATTTATAGGCTTCATTCAGGGCCGGCAATTTTTTTTGACCCGTACTTGATACAGCGCTACTATACGACAGAATGCGTACGTATTTAAGAGTATCGTGTTTCCACATTCAGTGAAGAGCAGCGCAGCTACTCCGCGAGATCAACACCCACTGTAACCGATATCTTGGCTTTCTTCTTCGCCGAAGGATCTTCAGGTTGATCATCCGTACTTGGACGTTTGTTGGGACGGATGGGCTCGTCGACAACAACAGAAATAACCTCTTCGATCTGGTCTGTCATATTTCGTTGAGGGTGTGCATCGATCTTGTTGTTCCTCGATTGATATGCCGGAACTGTTTTGTACTTCGCAAGCTAGAGGGCTTTAAGTTAGGTGTTGATCGCTACTCCGGTTGGGCATACCATTTCCCCAATTCCTAAGAGACGGCTTTCTGTTGAAAAGGAGGGATCAAAGTATTCTTGATATTTATCTCCGCGCGGTGTGGCCATGAAGCGATACTGTGCTTTGAAATTCTTGCGGCGTTGTTTTGTTTGTTTATCTTTCTTCGGTCGTGTTGTAACCATTCCTAGTTCGTTGGTTTCTTTCAAGCATTCTTGGATAAAACCTATAATGTCATCATACAAGGTCAAAAGAGCACGAGGGCCAATATAGGAGAAGTATCAGTCAAGACCTTCGGCTTCAAGCCTTCTGAGAATCTGCCTGGACGGAAGATGATCTATCCCTAGTGAAGGATGAGGCAGAAATCGAATTTGCTCAGAATACTTGATCGACTCACCAAGCTTCCTCCCAAATTGAGGGGCCGCAATGGTCTTCATCCCTTCAGCGACTTTTATAGCTCGTCTATAATGTTTGTTAGCACGGCAATTTTCTCTGCCACTACTGATTCAGAATCACCGGAAGACAGCTAAGTCTCGAAAGTTGTTCATTAGACGAGGGTAGATATTGGTTTTAATGAGTCCCCATGAGGCATCAGAGCGTAGGCGGCAGTCAAAACAAAAGAACTTGTCTGGGATACGCCTGTCTTCTGTAGAATGATATCTGTGTTTTGTCAGGTTATATCCCTGAAGAGCGAACCAAATCACAGCACCCCATACACCTGGTGCATATCTAAGTTTATTCGCGAATGAAGCAGAGCTGGGTTTCCTACCAAATGTGAAACCACCTTTTACATCCACCTTCACAGAAACAGCATTCATCTTCAAGCTGAATTTTGGCTCATGTAATGTTTCATCAAGTAAGACTAAAAGGCCTACCGTAATATTACATTCGCATGAAAGT
Organism: Agaricus blazei; assembly: GCA_029719445.1. Lineage (NCBI taxonomy): Eukaryota > Fungi > Basidiomycota > Agaricomycetes > Agaricales > Agaricaceae > Agaricus > Agaricus blazei. The sequence continues at coordinate 1,763,491 of SSNC01000002.1, read as the reverse complement.
CCTCGGTCAGATGTTTGCCCTTTCATTTGCCTGGTAGCTCTTCTCGGACTTATACTATTTGGCCTCCTGCAGGGCGACGAGGAAGGATCGCGTTCCATCACGTCATTTTCTTGGCAGCGACTATCGTAAGTAGCGGACAAAGTGATATAGATGCTCTTACCAGGTGATGAATTTTCGTGCAAGTTCGTGGTATCGTTCAGTGTCATTTTGGCCAACATCTGGGCCTCATCTTCGCCAAGTACAGTAACGTCAGAATCAGATTTATGAATCATCTAGTGATTTGTTAGTTGCTGCATGATGAGGACGTTGATGCTGTGCCAACTATTTGTTTTGGGGTAGAATTTGTACTGGGGAGAATTGGGGAAGAAGGGTTTGGTGCTTCAAAGGTGAAAGACTGCGTTTCGTCACCCATAGTTACTACCGCTGCATCCTGCTCGTTCTGTGTAAACTAAGTTAGTGTTTCTCTGACGAAATGCACATCAGGCATCACCAGATCATTGAGGTCAGTGGGTACAGACTCCATCATGCCGCCGAAGACAACTTCAGCGATTCCAGGTAATGCTATCGTTTCGATGATTCCTGTCTCAGTTCTTACACCTAAGGGGGCAATGTCAGTGTTAGCGATCTGAAGAAATGAGCCGTCGGGTTGTTGTTCGAAGAGAGATTCGTCTTCTCCATCAGCGTCTGCATCCGAGCCAGCAACGTCACATTCCGTGGACCAGACAAGATTTCTTGTCAAAGCATCCTTCTCTTGTTCCTCGATTTGTTGAGCGCGGACCGCGGCTTCTTGCAGGGGAGTAAGAGTTTTGGATGCCAAGTTGGAGCCCGTCATGCCACTGAAAGCGCCCTCTTGATGCTCGGAAGAGGGCAAATGGGCAGTGATAGAGGAAACGTTCACGTTGACACTAAAAAGACAGTCAGGGTGCGTGATACCGACACGATCGAACACGTACGAATGATATCCGGTTTGAACCTTTCCGATACTCCATTTATCAGGAACTTCGTCCAAACTGTGGGTCATCATATACCAACGATCCTTATCTACATCACCCGACTGGAAATAAGGCGGTTCGTAATCAAGAGGAGTAACATCAGTGTAGAAGACCTTGAAAGTCGCGTAGCGACGCTCTAGTGGCTGTTCAGAATTGTGCACTGCAAGCAGAACAGACATACTTGGTAGGGCCTCCATTTGGGTCATAGCGTGTATCAAGGTTTTGAGTAAAGTCTAGGTATGCCAATCAGGATTTTGGTCAGAATATAGAGCTTGCTCGTACTTTGACACTCTTCTTGACGTCACGTAAGGTTGGCACTCGTCCTTTTTTGGCGGCTTCAGTAACAGGATCTTTGAAATCACCAGCCTTGAGACGTGGCAGGTCTTCGCCGAGAGTCATTATAGGTATAACTGAATCACTTTCGGGAATTTTGTGATACTGGATTGTGAGTTAGTCACACAATGAATTGATGAATTTTTTTTGGAATACCAACTCGGAAGTTAAATGTGTAAGCTTCCACAATGCTACAAGCAAAGACATCAATAAATTCATCAACGGACGACGCCTGTTGGAATACTTGGTTGGATCTTTACTGTCCTATTGACCTTCGTTAGTAAAATATCGACAGCAGTGTGAGAAAATGAAGATACCAGATAAATCGCAAAGATGAAACTACGAAGGTATTGTTTTCCCAGCGCATCAAAGATACCATGTTCCTGTATTGTTGAAATAAAAAGGCCGCTATTTTATGCGCATATAGGCACTTACCAGGTAATTGAGGAGTCTATCTGCTTCTTCGGAGTAACCGCGTGCCATCGTCTGGAATGATGTGAGCAAAGAGTCGTTTTACAAGCTGTGAAATACCATAATCTTAAAACCACTGATACGGTTTCGAGAACTATCAGTACTTCCACTCGTCTGAGAATTGGATGGAGTAGAGTCTTCGCTCGTCGTGAAGTGACCTTTGTGCATCGTGTCAACATCGGTGTTTACATTTAGGAAATTCCTCAACTTTCCGAGAAGTTGTCATCAGGAAGCAAGTTTCTGTGCGTATGTGAGGGAATAAAATCAGGCTTTCTTAACACAGCTCTGTACCTTAAGAAGGTTATGCAACCCAGAGCGGCCTGTAAGAGAGTTTGGACGACAGCGACACTTTGCCCTTGCGATATGGTTTGCTGCTGGCGGAGTTGTTGAAGTGCCATATAGAGGTAAGAAGCAGGAGAGAACTTGAAAAGCTGACAGGCTCGAAAGGAAATTAAAGGCATCTTGGGGTCACCTGATACGAAGAAAGCATCGCACTGTACAGGATCACTGGGGGCCTAGCATGAAGGGATAGTGTGCATATATTGCATATATGCAAAATGTTATACAGAGTTTTTCGGAATGATATCTAGCCAGAACCTATGAGTGCAGTAATTTTCGAGTCAAAACCTTCACTGCGGATTGGCATCTCGGGAGTGTGAAATGGGTTTTTCATAACAGCATCGGCGTAAATTTCGTAGACTTTTTGCAGGATCACCTCTGCCGTTGTTTCAGTCAATGAGGTCAGAAGAACAAATTTAGTTCCTGAGAGATATATGCAGCCAAGATGATGTTTAGAGCTGCCAGAAGACCATACCAGTCAATGTCAAATTTATAGTGAGCTTGAAAGTTTCTCCCTCAATCACTTCGGCACCAGAACTCGAGCCAGTGGGTGATAGCCTACTTGTGATGGCGTGTATACCGTGTAGAGTACCAGCAAGGACTAGGTATTCGTTTGAAGTCAACTGGGCTAGCCCCTCTGAATGTAGGGTGAGGCAGGTCCGACGGCAGGAGTATTTAGAAAGGGACCTGCGAAGTTGCGCTGATACACAAGACCACCAGCTTTATTGATTATCTTCAAAGGGGGTGAATATAACAAAGGAGATCAAGCCTGACGCATACCCAGAGTCCATGTATGGCCATTGATGAGCGGCAGAAGATATGTTTTAGCGCGTGCGACGACAGCCAAGTCGATCAATTTCGGGCCGGACGGGATCACCTTTTGTTACTTAACAAATGCTGTCGTGGCTCTTTGGTTGCTGTCGGGTATCCGTATTTTGTGCGTTATGGTGCCTGGCAAGCACACTCCTGTCATTACAAGCCTCTGTGCTCGGCGAACGCGAGCTACCACAGCTCTCTTCTGATGAGCTTTCTGTACTTGTGACTGGGGTACCGGACCCTATACATAAATTGGACCCAGCCGATCCAAACTCTCATCTCTCCAAAATTCTTATACCCAGAGTTCGTGAGTCGTTTGAAATGTCTCTTTATGTACTGTAAATTGAACTAGTCACACAGCTGGGACCGAAAATATCACTCTGGTTAGAAACCACATCGTGTCAACTCTTAAAGATCTTAATTGGGAAGTCGAACTGGATGAATTTACTGACGAGACTCCTATTGGAAAGAAGAGTTTCGTAAACATCATCGCAACCAAGGATCCCAATGCGTCCCGTCGACTTGTTCTTTCCGCTCACTACGACAGCAAGTGGTTTCCCGACTATCCTCAGAATCAGGTCCGTGGCCAACCTTTGAACTTTTAATGCATTGCTCAGATGTATCTTCAGTTTGTCGGTGCAACTGATTCTGCGGCACCATGTGCATTCATGCTGGATATTGCGGAGACTCTCAATCCATTCCTAGAAGACCGTATAAAGCGTTATAAGGAAGAATTAATCGATGAAGATGAAGATGATGACATTGCTGATATGACTTTGCAACTCGTATTCTTCGATGGAGAAGAAGCTTTCCATGACTGGACGGACACTGATTCCATCTACGGTGCGCGGTATGTAATGTTTACCCTCGTCTGGAGTTACGACTCGTAGTGAATTTTGAAGCCAGACACCTTGCAAAGAAATGGGCTGAAACGTATCAACAACGCCTCACAAAGCGACGACTTTTAAGTGTACAAGAAACTGAAATATCTTCCATAGAACACCTCATTCTTCTCGACCTTCTTGGGGCGCCCAATCCACTTATTAAATCTTATTTTGCCGATACTAGGTGGATGTTCACTGCCCTTGCTCGTATTGAGAAGCGGCTCGGGGATAGCGGCGCTTTCGTGTATGGAGAGGAGAAATCTATGGCTCCAGGCCAGTGGCAAAGCTGGTTTTGGTCGAACCAAAACTTCAATTTAGGCTTTGGATATATTGGCGATGATCACGTTCCATTCCAGCGCCAAGGTGTCAGTGTGTTGCATCTCATCGCTGACCCTTTTCCTCGAGTCTGGCATCGATTGGAGGTAATATGTGGAGTTCACGATATCGAAAACTTCGTGTTAATATCAAGTTACTACAGGATGATGCGACTGCCCTGGACCTCCCGACTATGCGCCGCTGGTCTCTCCTACTTCGGGTTTTCTTGTCCGAGTATTTACACTTGCGGCCAGAGGCACTCGGTTCGAAAAGGGCTGAGTCTCATTCTGAAAGCTCAGTAAGCCGTATGTCCACTTACTGACTGATGTTGCGCTGACCAACACTAACGTCTACCCATACCAGGCATCAAAAACCGCGGAATCTCACCGATATGACAAGAACGTCTCGGAATTGGTGAGGAACTTTGTACGACTTTGAGTTCTGAACACTGAGCCTATTGTCTTTATCTTTTTCTTAGTAGCACCACTTTTCATGTAATTATCAATCGTTTCCCCTAACACCTATACCATCCAATTACCCTCGCTTCCGTTCCTGCCCTTTACTATCATGTGTTCCGATGAGAAGGCTCTTGTAATGTCTGATCAATGCGGACGCATCCGTCGCCAGCTGCAATATTTGGGCTCAGTTTACCGAATTTAATTAACAGAATACCACTGTCTTACCTTTTCCTCTTCTCTGCTTTTTTCAACTTGCATCCGAGCTTCTTTTGAGAATTGGCGCAAAGCATTGTTACGTTCAGTGCCGGCCATGTTAACTGCCACATTTTAGTGGCCGAACCTGTTTCAGCAACAAGTACTTACGAATTTTGCTTGTTTCGTTGATCAGGGAACTGCGTTGTTGGCCTAGTTTTACGACAAATGCGCTAGAACTTCTATGCCACTCCTTATATGCGTCGTTTTGGTGAGATTCTTGTCGTGTGTATTCTTTGAGGCAACCGCTAGCATCAATTTCTTCCTGTTTCATGTCAAGAATCTGTGCTCTCGCTTGTTCCCTAGGCACATAGTAAAATGGATTAGCCCGAGTATGAGCCGCTCAATCATAAACCTGCAAAAGTTGGACATGAGTCGCGACAAAGTCCTTTGTTGAGGCCCTAGCGTCTTCGTATATTTTTCGTCTCCGAGCCTGGAAGGTGGTGCTTGAGAAGACATCGAGGCGAGAAGCGCCGCTGTAAGCTGGGCATCAGCGATTCCCCCACTTTGAGTCGGACGAGGCAATACGGTGAACCATCCAGCATCAGAACGTCTTCTGATTCCCTTTTCTTCCGCAACTTCTGCTGTTTCTTTGGCGGCATATTGCAATTCAGAGAGGGGTAGGGACGCGCTGTTCTAAAGATAGGTAGAGGAGTGACGTGACTGCTACAATTAAGTTACTTGGTTCTCTGCTCTCTCGCATTCGTGTGCAGACTGCAGTCATGGACTGGTAAGTCGTCCTCCCGCCTGATAAGTCGCTATCCTGAAGGAGTTCTTGTTGCTAGCCTTGAGCTCAATCTACACCAGCATATCCTCTCTGATCTTGCAGCATGCGACTCCTGCCCATCTGTTGAACCAACAAACCATCCTTTGATTTCAAGAGTCCACACTCTTAACACACCCAGTGTCAGTGGGCTCGAGGGCAAAATTTCTGATGGAGTGACCCAACAAGTAGAGGAGCGCGTCTATATGGTATGTTGCTTATCATTTCTTTTGGGATGGTGAATGTACTTTGCAGCCCGCGTCCCGTGTCCAATGCAACATCGCATTTGGTGACATGGTTAGATGTTCACCTCTATCCTATGTCAAAGAAAACATAGAGACGCTTTTCCCGACGCTACTCGAAGTTCTGAATGACATTCCTCACGTCGACTTTGACCCATCGCTGTCGTGGCGAGGTGAATTTCTTGCCATCTGTATTGCGACATCACTCATCTTGTTACTTCAGACTGGGCCTTGCCTGATCAACTCGTCTACTCTGTTGTGTCTGCTCTTCTCCAAGTTTGCAATGGGCTGCCAGCTTATCGTGAGCGGGCAGTCGACGCTATATGTTCCTACCTTTCTCGAACGGTAGAGGAGATTGCTACCTTCAGTTGTAGGCACCCCAGTTTCTCGCTGTTTCTTTGCTTGACACATTGGCCGTAGCGTTCCATATTTTGGTACAGGTCATGCCTGCACTACACGGGTTCTATCGTGCGGTCAGCTCTACTTCATACAAGTGGAGTATTGAACAATGGGGCCGTATCTCCCTTGAATTGAGGAAACTTTCTTCCGGTGGTGTCGTCGAGAAGTTGAATCACTTGTTGGTGGATATTCTTCAGAAAGAGGATACAGACGCAAAAACCTTGCACTTTATCCAAGCATTCGTATCGCGCTATGTCTCGGAGGGGCGACCTTTGAGCGGATATTTTGTCGTTTGCTGTATCCTTGAAACGGAATGGACGATCCTTGCCCAAGCGCTTGCTCCCCCTCTTTCTGTGACAACTACAAACGTGGAAGCTGCAGCCGCGAACAAAGCATGGCTTGCTCTCACTCGGGATGAACTAATCGATGTCGGCAATTTCAACGACGAAATCAGGGCTTCGTTGAAGTCGGTCTCTGCGTATGCAATGCAGTGCTTCACAGATCTGTTCCTCCAAATACAAGAGATGGAAACTGAGCCTACAATTGATACCTACGCTTGGGAAACAATGTCGGAGAGTCTCGTAAATTTCTCTCTATATCTGGCTCTGCCCGCATATTCTCATGATTTTTCCTTAGAAACTAGCTGCTGTCTGTTGTGTGGCACTAGGGGAGCTGGACGAGAAAATTCTTTCCCGAACAAATCTTTTACTGAGTCCCGAGTCGCCTATTTCGGACAACCTGGTACAAGAGGCGGCGTTAAAGGCGACCGCTATCCTCGTCAGGAGGTAAAAACAGTCTATCTAATCTGCCAAGGATAGTTATTGATCTGATATAGCTTTCCCGAGATTGCCGCCACTATGACTTCACATCTGAGGCGATTTGTAACATCTCCTTTACCTCTCTTCGAATTCGAGTTTTCTTCAGAAGGACGCGCACCTCCGCTAGCCGCTGCAGCGAAATGCTTAGCCCTTTGTATTCAGGTAAGGCGTGTCATTCTGCAAAATGAAGTTAATAACCTCTATAGCTTGCGCCTGGAGATGATTTCATCATGTCTAACATGTATTCTCTCCTCAATTTTATTGCCGCCACTAGTAAAGACACACGCGATCTATCTCTCATGGATGGAGATGCATTTGATCCTAGCACTCTGAACTCACTCGAGACTGGTTTGCGCGAGCTTTCGGAGGATGAAAAACGCCTGACTGGCATCAGCACTATCTCAGTTGTTACTCGACTAGCATTAGAATTTCAAATCGAGGAGGTGAGTCTGGTAAGCGAAGTTTCGATGGAATGATTCTCAAGCTCTCCTAGGTCACCAAGCTCACCATTTCGATGCTTCTCCAACGCTTGCGGTCTGCAGAACCTACTGTTGAAGCGGCCATTGCATATAACTTAGTTGACCTTGCTCTCATTGCCCCGCCTGCTTCTTTCACCGAGATCATTCGCTCATTCTCTGCGATAAACCGTTCAGCTAATCCTGACGACCCAAGATTCTCTAACAACATGGTGTGTGAAAACTCACTGTTTGATACAAGTCTGTTAATGAGTTCTAGGTACTTGCTGCCCAAACAAAACTCGCGCAAGACTTGAATCAGCGTCCCGAACTCTATGAGACCTATCTCATAGAGTTGCTTACCTTGTTTCTTGATAAAGGAGTAGCAATCCAGAATTTGAGGATTACAAATCCGCGATTGAAGGTGCCTATTCACAAAATACTTTGGTTCCAAAATATTAACTGTGTTGAAAGATAGATGATATGGTTGAACAACTTGCCTCCCTCTTGCTACCCATAGATGCTCTCGTTGTTCACCAAGACTTCAAACCTTGGGAAAATGCTACGTCACAGGTTGTTTCATTGTTCAGAAACCTATGGTTTTTATGCGTTTTGTTCAACTTCACTACGATGGAGGACAACGAAGCAACCGCATTAGACTGGTTGAAGCATGCATTGACTCGTATTGCTACAAAAACTCCTCCAATGGTTGTTGAAGAATTTCATGATGCTTTTGCTAGTGAAATCGAATACAACACGGTGATTCGGCAAGAATATGCGGATTCTGTGAGTCTTGTATGTTTTCACGGCTAAACCCTAATTAAATAAGTTCAGGTTGTCTTCAAACAACGGGTCCGTCTCACGAAGTATCTTTCGCTGAGATCAAGTGATCTGCGCACACTTTCAACTGGCCAAGTCATATTCTTGCTTGCCATGCATGATATCGAAACTATGAGGGCGTTGGAGGGCTTCCCCTCTTCATTAGTCACATACTTTATCAACGACAGCCTCAACAAGAATCACGTCCTGAGTACCTGTATGGAAGGCATAGCTGATCAAGTGAGCTCTAAGCTCTATTTATACCATATTATTACTGACCACTTCGCAGGTGATAAGAGGCTGTCAAACAGCCTTGACAGTCAAAGCTTCTCAACAAGCTCTTCCAAAGCGACTCTCACACGAACTCTGCAGGCTAGTAATCAGCAGTACTCATAGGATAGCAAACGCTCGAGAAATCGCTTCAAAATACCTGAACCGTCTCTTGATGTCATTCCCGTCCTTGATGTGTGATCCTCAACTGGTATACGCCATCCTCGAAGTCCTCACCCTCCTCCAGCGTGCCACTGAAAACGAGTACATCGATGAAGTATGTCATACCTTTGGCTACGCAGTGGAACTCATATTCAATCTTATCACCAGCATGAGCCTACTTGGGAGTATTACTCTGAACGAGCCAACATTACTCTACAACTCACTGACAACTATCAAATTCGCAACGAAATTCTCACCAACCTATCTCGAAATGCTAAATCTTGGTTTGAACTGGCTTTGGGACGTGCACCATTGGAGTTACAATCTACTTTGCAGGTTAGTACTAGTTGAGAACCGTTGGACCAGACATCAAACTCCTTTGCTAGAAATACCTCGCTGTTAATCAATCCGTCACGGGTGCTGATTCCGCTGAGCTTGGTGCCTCTATCGCCGAGCAATTCGGGAAAGATGTTGGACCTGTGCATCGACACTTATGTATGTCTGCGACCTTCTTTTCAAAAACGCTACTAATACGGAGTAGTTTCATTAAAATCGCTTTCACGGTGGAATATGGACCAAGCAAAAATCTTAACGAGTCAGATCGCTATTAGGAGCTACTTTTCTGGTGAGGCGGCGGGACTCGGATTGGCAGGGGGAGAATGTAGGCTTCCGTCTTCCGCTATTTTTTCCCCAGCTCTTCTAACTCCCATGCAGATAACAAGCTTGTACAATGCGACCCTACACCAAACACTGATCTATACGCACTACATGACAAGCTAAAGGCAACGCTGGAAGATATTAGGTCCCGGCGTTCAAAGTTGACAGTCCTAGAGTTACGGCGCCTCTTGTACCGATGCGCTGCACTCCTAATGTCTTTAGACCGCGTGAGTTTTCTTTGACCCGAATTCGGAAGAGGTCTCACTCGAGAATCCCCGAATTAAGTGCGATTACGATCTATTGCATTATTTAGTCGTTTTACCCTTTGCGGTCGCCACTCCATCAGCCCTCATCGTCGCTATTGAGATCTGGAGCTGGTTCATCGCTGAAAAATCTGCTCTGGAGGTCGCTCTCATGAGTGAAATAGTATCGGCCTGGGCAGGAACCATCAAGCATAGGAAAGGGATTTTCGGGGACCAACTAAAGTGAGTTATTGACCCCGGCTCTTCACCGTAACATCGCAGATACTCAACAAAAGTAGCTACAAGGATCCGTTCATCTCGCCGATTTCGTATGCACCCACAGACAAAGACTCAATGGACAAAGACCTCAATGCTGCTCGTCGAGTGCTCAGTCCTCATGTCTTAGTGCTGCACTTCTTATACAGTCGTCTGCAAGCAGCCAGGTATTATCAACCTAATGTCATGTTTTTGATTCGACAGCTGGTCGTACGTTCTGCTCGGAACTACAAACGGGTTAGGTATACATACCTACCTTTTCTTCGTGAGGGTTGCTGATCCATGTTTTAGCACTCATGCTCTTGCTCGGGAGCCACGGTTCTCCTTCCTTTTGTTTGGCTTTGAAGCGCTAAAGAGTTCTCATCTCGATGCCTACTGCGAGAACCTCGTCAGAGATTCACTCTATAAGATGGCATTGTCATGGTACAGTGTTAGACCACAGTATGTTCTTCGTTTGTATTGCGCATAGGGTACATCTCACGTTAAAACAGGTGGACGTACGGTGCGGATAGGGCCCAACTAGAAGCTGATATCAAGGTTCTCTCTGAGTTTTTATCTCAGTTGCAGTCGGATGTTGTTCGTGGAATACAGCCTATATCAACCTTGTCCCCGTTGCAGTCTGCATCACGCTCGACCCGTAAGAGGCACAAACAATGACGAACAGTTCTACATTCTAACATGATTTCTAGTCTATGACACTCGGTTAGGAAACCTGAACAAATCTTTACGCTTATTGACTGAGTCGGAATTGTTCCGGTTATCGGTTTGGAATAATCCAACCAATGATGTCAAACGCCCTGTCGATCTAATTGGGGCGACAGAACGTGGACTAGTTGACACTGCTTGGCAGAACATCATTCGTACAGTGTGGAATGTCGATCCGGCTATTGCCATACATCTCACTGAACGTTTCAAATCTCCCTTTGCACGCAACGAGGTCGGGCGGCTTGTGCGTTCAAGTCCGAAAGACGTCCTCGATGTTCCAGAGGCCGTATTCTTCTTGCTAGGAGATCGTTTTGACACTTCTGTGCGACGAGACCTTAAGGTTAGTTCTTAAAGCGTTCATCTTTGGGATACTCATATGGTTGTAGTATCTTGTTCTCTGGACGCCAGTGCCTCCAGTCATTGCCACCACGTTCTTCGAAGATCGATACAATAATCAAGCGCAAACCCTTCAATATGCCCACCGGGTGCTGGAAGAACATCCAGTAGACTTGACTTTCTTCTTCATCCCCCAGGTGGTGCAAGCTCTTCGATATGACATACTGGGTATGTACGTCCTCCCCACTAAAGGTGAAGCTTATCGGGCATACAGGTTATGTCTCTCAATTCATTTTCGAGACCGCTAAAATATCCCAATTGTTTTGCCACCAAATCATCTGGAACATGAAAGCAAACTGCTATAAGGATGATGTCGCAGAGATAGTGAGGACTTTTATCTATGGTTGTAGATGAAACCTAACACCTTGCGCCAGGAAGATCCCATGAAATCTACTTTGGATACAGTGACTGACACGGTAGTCAGATCACTCTCAGGAGAAGCTCGTGAATTTTACGATCGGGAGTTCAACTTCTTCAATGAGGTCACGTCAATATCTGGCAAATTGAAGCCTTTTATAAAGAAGACAAAACCGGAGAAAAAGGTGCGCCTTCCATGAGAACCAGAACTGTTGCCATGCTCATGACTCGCAGGCAAAAATCGATGAAGAGATGGCCAAAATACAAGTGGATGTTGGAGTATACTTACCTAGTAATCCAGATGGTGTGGTAGTGGATATCGACAAGAAATCAGGAAGGCCACTACAGAGCCACGCGAAAGTAAGCTCGATTGGCAGTTCTGAAATACCACTAATTCTATCCATTGTAGGCACCGTTCATGGCAACCTTCAAAGTCAGGAAGGAGCGAATTATAATTGAATCAAACCCTGATTCCGTCGTTGACGGTGCTGGGACGGAAAAGCGCATCGAAAGCGATGTATGGCAGCAAGCTATATTCAAAGTTGGCGATGATTGTCGTCAAGACGTTCTTGCCTTACAGGTTATCGCGATGTTCAAGAATATCTTCACTAGTCTTGGCCTCCCTCTTTACCTTTTTCCCTATCGCGTAACTGCCACTGCACCCGGAGTAAGAGAAATCGATTCAGACTCGCAAACTACTCACGATTTTATAGTGCGGAGTGATAGATGTAGTACCTAATTCAACCTCCCGAGATGAGATGGGTAGAGCAAAGGTTAACGATCTCCTGGACTTCTTCGTCACCAAATACGGAGGTCAAGACACGATTGCTTTTCAAAAGGCACGGTTGAACTTCATCCAATCAATGGCTGCGTACTCTGTCGCTTGTTACCTCCTACAAATCAAGGATCGCCATAACGGAAACATTATGATCGATGGCGAAGGTCACATTGTGCATATCGGTAAGTGGGTAAAAATTGTTACAATTTCATGTACTGACATGAATTTCGGTAGACTTTGGTTTCTTGTTCGATATAGATAAGTACTACTTCAGAGAATCCATCACTTATTGACTAACCTTTCCTTTGATATATACGTCCAGGAGTAAGTTTTCATACAATTTCATATTTATTTGTGCGCGCTCTTACCTATCCCAGGGCGTTAAATTCGAACCCAGCTCATTCAAGTTGAATCATGAAATGGTAGTACTTATGGGTGGCCGATACTCTCAGGGATACCAGCTTTTCCAAAGTCTAACCGTCAAAGCATTCCTAGCTATTCGTCCTTTCGCTGAACAGATCATCGATACCGTCCATTTGATGCTTGGAACTGAATTTCCCTCATTCAAGGGCGAGAATACCATCAAGAGGTTCAGAGATCGATTTGCTCAGCAAATGAATGATCGTCAGGCCGCAGAGTTCATGATGGGCATTATCCGCAATGCTCACGAAAACGTTCGAAGTACAGCATATGACGAATTCCAGCGTGTATGTGGTCTGAACCTCTTTATGCTTCACACTGACTAAATTTCTGTCTAATAGTTGCAGAACGGTATGTTTAACTGTCCTCGTCAAGGCCCAAACTGACAATCTTTCAGGTATTCCATATAAATCTTAATCGAATATATAAGTCGAGTACTTCATTACCACTTGCTTATCTATCTATTTATCTATGATTATTGAGAATCGACCCTGCGATAGCTTGAAATGAGCTGTACAAAGTCCTATGAATGACCTGGTAGTGTTGAATAATATGCCTATTTTCAGGCTGAAAAGCAGAGGCACTATAGCCAAGTGGTTACGGCGACAGATTCGAATGTGCTGGAAGCACAGTACAATCTGTTCCTCTTTGAGGGCGCAGGTTCAAATCCTGCTGGTGTCGTTTTGAATAGTACTTTTTACCACTCCACCCATCATACCAACTACATCAATATTTGGAACAGGAGTCAATGCATTCAAATCTCAACATCTAACAAAATATACGAAGGTTCTGTTCCAGTGCTTTCGTGACGTCCAATAATGAGGCCGACGTAATCGTTATTAAGGTCATTTACCGTATTTTCTCCGTTAAAAGGTTTAACATCACCCAATAGAGGTTCGAGCCGCTTTGTAAAACCTGAAAGAATGGTTGGATGCTGTGAATCACCTATCTCGAGGCCTTGCAGAAAGTCGCTCTGGACATCACAATATTATATCTGTCAATGGCACAATACGTTGACGAACTCACCTGTTCCCCCAAGACGACGTCCATAGCATCTCCGTTTCTGTCTTCAACCCGCAACAATAATCTGAATTTCCAACAGACAAATTCGTGATCTAAATCTTGACAACCATGACATGCCCTTTTGTCATCGGGAATCCTAAAAACCAGGGTTTAGAATAGTCGGTAATTCATGCGCTTAGTATCTGGGCACCTTTGTTTGCATTTCGAACACCACGCGCGAATCCATTTGAATGGATTCGGATGGTACGCAATAACACGAGCAATAACTCTGGCTTTGACTATCTTTTTGGGGCATGACTCGAGTTCTTTGATGGTGAGATTGGGTTTTTTTGCAAGATCAGACACGTTATCCATTGTCTTCGGTTGTTCTTCTGTATCCTGCAATTTATCCCTAGCTTTCTTACGCCTAATACAGGTTAAAGCAGGGAAGTCACAATGGGGCTCAAACTACTCACTCTAAAAGCGCCTTGAGATCATCGTTTGGATGATGGAGGTCGAGGCGATGAATTAAAATATCGTGACCACCCAGATAGCCTTGGAATCGTTTCTGGATATGATTAACTGTCAGCCGAAGGTTCTTGATCTTCAAAAATGCCCCCGGACGTAGGGTCTCTGCGTGTTGCATCTGTGCTTCACGAAGCTGGATGCTGACAATCAGGCCTTCTAGGCCCCGGGACCATTCCTTTCCGTATCGATAGGACGACAACTTTGAATGTGCCGTATAATCTGTTACCTCAAGGTAGGCTTCATCATAGCTTTTGGAGGTATGTAACAGCTAATAACCTCTTGTTTCAAGATAGACCTAGGTCTGAACGCGGGCGGCTTACCTCCACAGTGCATTCGACATACTCTCCATCTCGAACGTCTTTGATTAATTTATGTTGAAAGCGGTTTTGTCTTGATTTAATTTCAGTCTCCCATTCTTTCTTACGTCTGCGTCAAGAGCGATATTAGTCGTTGTAGAAGGGCAATTTGTAATACTTACTGTAATAATTCTTGTAATGGCGCATACTCAGAGTCAGGTTCAAGCTTTTTAAATTTCTTTTCCACTATCTTCCCCTCCATATATCCATTATGGTCACGCTTGAATCTAGCGTTTCTAACTGACCAGTAGGTTCCAGAGACCAGTAATTTGGAGCAGCTAGCTGCTGCATCCCAAAGATCAAACTTTACGACATAATCATTGAGCCCAGTCGGGCACCACTTCGCCTGGCAAGGTTTGACCTGCTTGTTTTTTGTATAATCTGTCACATAGACTGCAGGGACGCTATCCTCGTTCTGATAACAATGGATCACCTGTGGATTTTCAGGTCCTTGAGTAGGGGAAACCTAAATCAAATTGACTATCTGACCTCAAACGTGCAGTCGAAATATCCGTATGGTTCCACATCTGGCCCTGCATCGGAAAGTAGTAGGCGTTGGCGCTCGGTTCGCCTGGGGATAGTTGAGTCACCCAGACTGTAAACTTGGCCAGTCGACTCTGCCAGTGCTTTGCTTTTTTCTTTCCACCAAGCTGACAATTGCTGACAATATCGGTCCTCCGGCTCACTCGCGTGCAGAAAAGGGCTGAATCTAACACCGCCACCTACTAGCTCTCGATCTCGTGGAGCTTGGTCTAGTTTTGGTGGAACAAAGCACCCGTCTTTGATGGAATACACGGCCCATTGGGCTCGATCGTGATGTCCTACGCCAGACGGGCGCTCATTGAAAACTTGAACCTTTCCTTAACAAGTCAGTGGATAGATTTTCAATGAAGGACGGTGGTCGTACCTTGATCTCGTGCAAAACCAATATATCTCCGATGTTCACTTGTGGTAGCCATTCCTTGAAATTTCTTTGGAAGAATGTAACAGTATAGTCCCTTGCAGCATAAGAGCCCTCGTCCGAGAATAGACTAGGATCTTGCAAACGAACAGTCGAAGCCCAATCTGCGAAGGCATCAAGAAACGCAGCTGCGAGGAAAGAGAATTACTGACCCTTTGTCGGTGTCGAGTAAGGGGGCTTAAAGCCCCGAACCACTCCAATCATACTGAAACGTTTCTTTTCTGCAGTCGCGTCTTTGAGCATCGTATAATCACTCTGTAAATCAGGTCACTAATGTACATAAGAATAACGGACCCAAGAGACAAACATACCCTGAAACGTCGCAAAGCTGCCATCCAGCCGTTAGGATTATCTTCAACGGGTAGTAGTTCCTTTCCGGCCATTCAGACAGTCGACATATGCATCAAAGAAAACCGCACTCACACCTAACTTAATAGAGTGAGGATTTGCACTAGAGCGTGTAGGAAGATTGCTCTGTTGGATTTGAGGTAAAACTGTAGTTGCTGTTGTATCGGCAGCTGCAGATGTTGGAGCCAGTGGGGCCAATGCTTCGCGTCGCGCTTTTGCTCTCTTCCTCGCCTTCTTCTCCTGTTTGCGAGACAAAGCAGGTAGGGCAGGTTGTGGTTGGTTTTCAATTGTTGCCTGTTGAGTTGTTGCAACGGCATTTGTCTTCACGATAGGTACGGGTTGAGGAGGGGTCTTCGAGGCTGCCGTACTGACAACCTCCTGTGGTTTTGTTGCAAGTTCATCAACGGACGGTTTCTCCTTCGCTGATTCAACTCGTTCTTCAGGCGTTTGAATTTCCTCTTGACTAGGAACGGCCTTGATGGCCGCAGTGGAGGCAGTACGAACGAACTCGGATAGAGGTCCAGTAAGCGGTAGCATCGGTGTAGCAAACCAATTTAAATCGGTTTGTTTCTCTTGTTCATCTTTCACTGTTTATTTGAGATAGAAGTTGTCACCTTGTGCGTGGAGTGTTATGAGGACTTACGTTTCCAAGTATTGATAAAACATATCTCCTCTGCTTCCGTTGAGCTTCCCTCTCGAATCCGTCGATACATGACACCGTCAGTATAGACTAGCTTTGCTGATTGTTTGGATGTCTGTGGGCGCACGGTAGTAACGCCATCAAGCGATAATTGAATGTTCTCCATGATAGACATAACACCCCATCGAGCGTGCATAAGTTTGACCCAGTCCCCTTCAAAGGTAACATCAACCTTATGAGTTCGGTTAAGCGTAACGCAGCATTTAGACGCAAATTGGAACATGAATTTCTTGTCACTGGGTAACCATCTCATAGGCACTGAACCGGTGAAATATCCTATGGCACTGGTTAACTCTGGAACATTGCAGAAGCAATTGTTGAGGGAATCATCATCGAAAATGTCACTGGCGAAGTTCTTGCGTCGTTTTTTGTTGACAGTATTGTCGTCATCTTCGCGTTGTCGCTTCATGTCATCTGGAGACGAAGGAAAAGGCTAAGGACTTGGGAGGATCGTCGCGTTTATGTATGCGGTCACGTGCGCTTAATGAGGCGACACGGCGACGCGTCGTCGCGTCGTTTCGTTATCCTTAAGCTAACTTCTGGCAGTGCGTCAGCAATTTGATTATTTTATATTCGGGACTGCAAATATCATATGTTCATAATGTTTCAACGACGATTGCAAGCCTTGACAGCTAAATTTTTTGAACGAAGCACCAGAATTTCTCGGGATCCCAGGTGGCACATCTTTACTACTAGTGTCGGAAAAATTAGAGACAATCGGCGGTATGCAGGGAGGACTTTAACACAAAAAATGCATCTGTTGGAAGCAGGCCGCTTACTCATGACCATAAGTTTCACTTTTAAGTTGGTAGTCGGAATGAAATTATGGCGTCATGCAGGTGCAAGAATTAGATCTGGCCTAACCTCGTTGGTAATATGACAACCACAAGTAAATGGTGTTGGAAGAGTGCATTTATTGTATTTCCGCAGTGGTAGAGCCGGAACAGGATCCACGGATTGCTTTCCTTTTCACATTGTCGCTATCATTCTGATTTGAGTATTTGACCTGTTAGTTGAACGATTAGCGGATTATTGCAGCAGTATCGACACCGCGAGGCCATAATATGGTCTCACCAGTATATTCCTACTAATATATCACAGAGCTAGAGATTATACTAGGTCATCATACTATGGGGGGAAGGATCAAGATGTTCAGGATCAAGACTCTCGAGTCGCCGACGCCTTCCTCTGGAGAAGCGATATAAGGAATATCTGTGTTTCTTGCATCGTCTAGGACGTCGGCATCAAGGACCAACGGTCGTTTCCGCCCGCGAAAAACACTACCACAGGGTATATATAGGTGAGTTCGGGTAGTACTGGTTTATTTCCCGGATGCCATAGCTGCTGCCGTGCCTGCATCAAAACAACCTCCACAAAAGAGCTCATCAGGATTTCCGCGAGATATAACAATGGATGGCGTCTCAACAACGATAACATGCGGTCCGCCCAGTATTTTAGGCAAGAAGCTTGAGTCTGCAATCAATCCCCTCTTGAGACCATTTAACCCAACCTTTTCCTACCCAACTCGTGACGACCGACCCATCCAGTACATAAACGTTACGGTGAAGGCCATGAATATTCGAGCACTATATCACCACTGCCAGAGAAAAGGACTGAATGATTCAATCGGTGCGTTCCAATAGTGTAGTTTGTCATTTTCTAACCCCAGATTGGAGGTGGAAGGACTGAAGAAAAGGACGAGAGAGGGATGAACGAAGGGTAACCTTACGAGACAGGCGACTACAGCCGACAGCGTGCTCTAGGTTCTTTCTCCGTGAGTACCTGACTTTAATTCCCTTTGCCAGATTGTCCACAGGTTGAAAGAGTCCGAACGCGAATGATGATAACCGCTACAAAGTGTGGAGGCCTGTCCCCTAAAGTCGTTAAATTGACGAATAACATTTGCAGCCATCTAATTTAAGAGGTGTTAGGTATTTGAATCAGTATGATAAGGTCTCCATGATAGCATCCAGAATTCGGATAGAGTCCGGTATATGGAATTTTTCGTATTGAAGCGCATTGGGAAGGCTGCAGAACAAAGTATCAGCCGCTGCAGCAAAGCAGAAAAATGACCTAGAACGTACTCCCAACCGGTTACTCTCTTCACCGGAGCACTGAGTTTAAGGAAACATCTCTTCTGCACCTCCGCACTGATTTCTGCACCCACGCCCGCGGTCATTCCAGCCTCATGAACAATAACCAGCCGACCAGTCTTTTTCACGCTCTCTATGACAGTCTCGACGTCCCAAGGCAATATGGATCGCAAGTCGATAAGTTCAATCTTTGCAGACCGTAGTGACGGGGGAACAAGACTCTCGATGGCTTGCGGTGGATTCTTCAGGAATTGAATGGCGTTGTCAGCATTATAGACAGGGGCGCCCCACGTCAGAACCGTAAGATCCGAGCCTGAGGTGAGAACTTCTGCTTTGCCAATGGGTAGTTGGAAGTCGTCTTCCGGAACCTGTTCCACTGAGGGCAAGGTCAGCCCGCAGCGATAATAATGTGCTCGGAATTATACCTGCTGATCGATAGAGAATCTTTGGTTCCATAAAAATGACCGGGTTTGGATCTCGAATGGAACCCAGCAGAAGGCCCTTTGCTTGTAACGGTGACCGGGGAATCACAATCTAATGTGCATCAGAAAATGACCCTGTCAGAACCATATTGACCAAAATACCTTCAAACCTGACGCGCCCATGAAGAAACCTTCGGGAGACTGGGAATGGTAGAGGCCTCCGTGACCCTATCACAGAGGACTCAGTAAGCCCATCGTGGGCGAGCTAGTTGGCACATACAACAGACATCGTTGGCGTCCGGATAGTCAAACCTCCGACATCAAAAGTTCCGCCGGATCTGTACCGAATTTTGGCAGCTTCATTTACAATCTTGAGATGAGCATGTCAGGATGATATTTGAAAACATTTAGTGATTAGGCGGAATACCTGGTCAAAGGCAGGAAAGATGTAGTCTGCGAATTGAATCTCGGCAACGGCAGTATGCCCCATCATTGCCATACCAATGCCGAAGCCAGCGATGCCCTGCTCAGTCAGCGGGGTATTGAAAACGCGGTCACGACCTGCAGCCAATGAGAACCCAAACAATGTAATGGTCGCTACTGGGTATACATACCAAACTCCTCTGCAAGGCCCTATATTATATATGCACTAGTGAGGAATTTGGAGTGACAATGCTCGGAGAATACGAACCAGCGTGCACCTAAAGACACCACCAAAAGCTACATCTTCCCCGAAGACAACAGCATTGTCATCTCGAGCTAGCACGATACTGGGGGAAGGTGAGCAAAGGGAGGCTATGTGGCGTCAAGCTCACCTCATAGCATCACGGACTGCCTGGTAAGTATTCATCTTGCGGGTTTCGCGACCTCCAAGCATGGCGGAGTCGCCTTCGGTCCAGCTGATGCCGGGGGTTCTGAGGGCAGCATCCCGTGTTGATTTGAGAAGTTTGGAGTCCGCGATGAGAGTCGAGTGGCCGCCAGCGGGGGGAGGCTCGGCCTTTGACGAGTTGAGACGAGAACGGATGCGGGGGGCGAGGGCGCGGGCGAGGGGGCGGAGGGAGGTGGTGGTATGCATGAGAGTTAGATCCGGGGGGAGAGGACCAATTACATGAGCGTTTAGATCCGGTGGAGGACAAGGTTAGAAATTGAAATGGTCCGGGGCTGATCTCTTCTCACCATGGAAAACGAGTCCACTTTTGTCGCCCCGGAAGGCGTCTACTCCCTCACCGAGGAACACAAGCCCACCCTTGCCCAGTCCTCAGTTACTCCTATCCTCTTCCCCACAAAGGTCTCCTCCATCGTCGTCAGGGCCCCCGCCCCGAAACCCCAGGGCGGAGGCCCTCCTGGCTTGGCCCAGCTTCTCGGAGGCGGCAAGGACGCCAAAAAAGACAAAAAGGAGGATGGCCACAGTCTCTCGAGCAGCGATACCCCAGACGAGGTCGACCAGCTACCGGCTGTGCAGGAAAACGCCAACACGGCAACCCCGTCCCTACCTGAACAGCAGTCGATATTCTCCTCTGGAGCTGGTGGTAGGAAAAAGCAGGGCACTCGGCCAAAGCACAATATGCGGACCACCTCGTCCACCTTCGTCACCCGCATACAAACTGGCGAAGGCTGGTCAAAAACCTTGCAATCTAAGCAGGGTGATCTCACCATACTCTGTTACAATGTCGCCAAAACGTTCCTCATGGTCGAGGCCGGTTCAAAGGCAAAGGTAAGTCTCCGCCTCCTCCATCTCGTTGTTATTTTACTCGGCATCCGTGCAGGAACCCCTCACAAGGATTGTCTTCTCCGCCCATCCGACGTGTCACGATATCAATCAATCGACTGCATCTACCGAGCGCCTCGACGTCATTATTGGTTTTAACACAGGGGACCTTGTTTGGCTAGGTACGCCTCTCCTTACTTGAGCCTTCTTGGAGGAAGCTCAGTCTTGCAAGCAAGATCCCATCACTTCGCGATATGGGCGTTTCAACAAACAGGGATCCATATCAAACTCGCCCTGTACGGCCATACGCTGGGTGCCTGCCTCTACTACACTCTTTCTTGTCTCCCACGCAGATGGCACAATAGTTGTATACGATAAAGAGCGCGAAGATGGGATGTTTTCCCCTCAAGAACCTACAAGCGGTCCTGCTAGCCTAGATGCCAATGGGACTGAAGACTCCGCGTTACAACGCGACTGGGATCCCACTGACAACATATTCGTGACCATGCCTCCTTGGCATCCAGTCACTACTGGCGGTGCCATCAACGTCGCTGGAAAGCCTGACAAAGATGCTAGGGTGGCCAAGAATCCTGTAAGCCACTGGAGAATAACTCGCAAGGGCGTTGTGGGTCAGTGTTTCCCAAACCTATTAGCCTACTCCCATGTCCCCAACACTAACCCTAGATTTCGTCTTTTCTCCGGACGTGAAATATGTCGCTGCAATATCGGAGGACGGCTGTCTACGGGTCATCGATGCGTTAGCAGAAGAGTAAGCCAAATTTGACGCTGCCAAATTCTGATCGTTTACGGCCCAATTCAGGCTTGTCGACTGTTACGCATCCTACTTTGGTACCCTGACATGCGTGGCATGGTCTCCAGATGGGCGTTTTATCCTCACAGGCGGTCAGGACGATCTCATCACAATATTTTCACCTTGGGAACAACGTGTTGTGGCAAGGTGTCAAGGCCACTCATCTTTTGTTTCTGGCGTAGCATTCGACGATCTTCGGTGCGATGGACGAACCTATCGTTTTGGTAGCGTCGGCGAGGACAACAAATTGATTCTGGTATGTGGCTAATCGTCTACACCTGGCACTGAATCATATCTAAATGCCTCCAGTGGGATTTTTCCAGCGGCGCTTTACATCGACCCAAGAATCAAGTAAGTTTACTATCCCTAGAAATAGATCTAATTTCTTACATGTTCCCCGTCAGGCCACATACCATCACCGTATGTCAATGTCGTCAACGATCTCCCTCGCTCACCGACGAGACAAATCTCAGCCTTATCTTCCGGCACCGCCGGGCTTTGATGGCACTCATTCCTCCCGATATCACCCCGCGCCCTCCCGAAATGAAACAGCTATTGTCCAGCCTGTCCTTGTTCGTTTCCCGTCACCTACTCATGTTGTTCTCCATTTACTGATAAACTATGTAGATAAAGCCCATAGATTGTGACTTGCTCACTGATATGGCTTTCCTTCCGAGGTCACTTTTGACCGCAACCAAAACTGGACATATCAGACTCTGGGTCCGACCCTTGAACCTACGCAAATCGACCAGGAATAGCGCCTTGTTTCCTGATGTACAAAACCTAATTTCATGATCCTTATGCGATTTATACCCTGTCGTTGTTTATTATATGAGAGGTAAGCCCCACAGGTGGGGAGCCTGTGTGAATGTAGCAAATTAGTCGTCATACCATGTTGTGTATAGGTATAGTAGGGACTCGGTAGTGATTGGCGTGTAGAATGGACCTGACTCGCCGAGGAAACGCGTAGAACTGTGTAGAACCAGCGATAACACAAATAAATTAAAATAATATAAACGGAGTGTGGAAAGCGATCAACCACATCAAATCTTTTCTCTTCCTCCACCCCCCTTTCTTAGTCATGGCCCTTCCCCCGTCAACTGCAAACTGGCACTGGAAAAACAAGAACATTACAAAATGGGGGGAAGAGTGGATGAGGCGCGAACTCACCACCATCTCCGTATCTGGTGACAGAGGTGAAGTTGTCTCCATCTCATCTGTTAATGAGGCCGATGGGGATGTCGAACTTGGCCAAAGGAAGTCAAAGTATGAATGATGTCCTCTTCGCGACGCCAATCGTGTTCGATAACTTGTAAACTGATATTCGTTTGCTTCTAGGCTTATCACCATTTTCGATATTCGTTTGAGGTTGTCCTGGGTTGGAACGACCAGCGATGGAACTGAAGTCAAGGGTTCTTTGACTATACCCGAAGTGTCACACGAAATCATTTGCGACAAGCTTTCTGACTTTGTGGTACGTGTGTCACCCCTCATCCATCCCCCTCCCCCCCCTTTGTTTTTTGCTACGTATTTTCTGATTACGTGTCTACTAGTTTGAATGGTCACTCGGTACATCGTCGACTGGGGCTGACACTGTTCTTGCTTTGGCTAAAAAGAGCCTTTCTACTGCTCTCGAGACGAAACTCGCAACATTCCCTCAAGCCATCATCGACACTCACGGCAAAGATCTCACTGTCAGTAATCAACCAAGTCGAACCGGTACACCTACACCATCTGCGCAAGCCGACAAACCCGCAGCATCTGTGGCTCGTTCAGCACTCTCACAACCAATCCGAAGTGGAACTGGTGAAAAAGTCAACACGACTACCGTGACAGCATCTGCTATATTCCAAGCCTCCGCAGATGACTTGTTCAGTTTGCTTACGGATGAATCGAGGATACCGTCTTGGACACGCGCCCCCGCAGTTTCGGCTGCGAAACCTGACACGGAATATTCACTTTTTGGTGGTGGTGTCAAGGGGAAGTATCAATCCCTAGAACAGGGGAAGAAGATTGTTCAATCTTGGAACCTTAATTCTCCAACATGGCCGGCAGGACATTACGGCACTTTGACGACCTCGTTGGATCAGTCGACTGATTCGACCACCGTAACATGGTCTTTGAATGGTGTGCCTTTGGGAATGGAAGATGAGATAGAGAGGAATATCAAGGGTTATTAGTGAGTCGTATCGCCTGTCCTCTATTGACAGGCAAATACTGAAGTCTGCTTCTAGCATCCATGGTTTCAAGTCAATCGGGTATGTGGAACTCATCCACGCTGATAAACCAACATTCCGTACCGGCATAGCTTCGGATGAACTACCACCTCCCTCGTCACGTTCATCGTACCTACCCGCCGTCATCATCGGTGCACTTGTCCTTGCTGCGGCATTTTCGATACCATACCTTTCGGGTTCTTCCTCTAGATAAATTCTTTTCCTTTCCTTTTTCTTTCTTTCTATGACTCATTATTTGAATATAATATGCTAAGATATTAATTTTTTTTTCTGGCAGGTTGGGATCCGAACTTTAAATCGAGGCGTTACTCGTTCTTTTTAACTTTCGGCGGAAGCGATCAAAAAAAGGGGGGGGAGAAAAAACTCAATCATTGGTCTCGAACACCCGTGATCGTGAGCGTGTTGACGTGTAAGGCTTAGGGTGTGGGATATGTCGATGTGTCGATGCCCTGGTGGGAAGTGGAAGTGTAATATGTTTGTGCTGGTAGTTTTCAGAAGGAAAAAAAAACGTCTTCGAATGTATCAAATAGATATTTTCTCCAAAAATGCGTTTGGAAGTAAGGATTGTATTTTTTTTTGGTGAATTTTTGCCCTCGCAATTTTCATTTCTTTTTTTTTGGTCGACCAAGTTGTGATTAATGACCTCCAGGGATAGTTTTTCCGTTACTCGGACGAGCAAGACCAGCATACATGCAAACTCTCTACGTATGGTATGAAGCTCGTTTAAAAAATTCTCCAAGATTGAACTTAGAAAGGCCGGGCTACAGTTCAGCTAGGGTACCCAGCCGGGCGGCGGGCAGGACCCCAAACACCCAGTGCGGTCTCGTCTCAATTCGGCAACTTGACCCAAAACGCCTATGTTCGACCCTTTCACATCTGCATCTCTTCAAATGCGTTAAAACCACCCACCACAAAAAAAAAACAACTAATGCCAGTCATATCAGCCACACTCCTTCGTCAACCTCTCCATTTCCCCCGTCTCCTCCCCAAACAAATCCCTCCACATCCCATCCCAGTCCCAAGAAAACGCGTGTACGCGCATATGAATGCCGTTAGGGATTTGCAACGCGAGATGGATGATTTGAGTGATGAGGAGAATGAATTGGAAGATATCGTACGTAGTACACGCGCCTTCTTTTTTCTTTCTTTCTTTCTTAATGTTGATTATATTGTTAGACGGCCGCGATACATAATAAAGGATACACTTTTCTCATTCCGATCGGAAAGTCTCTGACCCAACAAGAAGAGAAGAACGATGTCAGTACCTCCCTTCTAATCTTTCACCACTAATCAGACTACTATCTATACAGGCGGAAGAAGATACAGATGACACGGAAGGCTCAGGAGGTGCACCTTCAATAGCAGAAGACGATGGAGAGAATGAGTCCGTACAAGACCTCGACGCTAGCATGGAGGATATGGATGATGAGGGTGCTGGTAATCTAGAAGAAGAATCAATGGAGGAACAGGTCGAAGGCGATACAGAAGAGTATGAGGAGGAACCTTCCGAAGTGTAACAGGTGTTGTATAACAGTTTATTCATAGACATGGTTATTGGCATGGTGCATGCATGGCTATCGCCTATTCAATAAATGATTTGATCCTATCCAAAGTGCCGAAAAAATCGAAATGAAAGAAAGATCTCTAGTGCCTTCTCCGCTACTGAGATACATTCACTCGTTAGTCAATATAAAGTCCCACAATGCTCTTGGGTTTTGATAATCATGGTGAATGATGTTTATCAACCACCTGCGGTCGCGAATTTCCTCGAGAAGTTTACGTTCCTCTGATTGAGGATGATAGTACGCCGCCCAACCTGACCAGATCGAATATGCGTCCTCCTGTGGATAGTGGTTATCGCAAAGAACATACCAAGGGCATGATTGACATCTACCTTCCAGGATAAAAATGACTCTTGCTCGATTATAGTGGTTTGGATAATCTCTTGACCTGGAAAAACGCCCCATGTTACAGCGTTCCTACCATCTTCTGCAACGTTGGTCTTGAATTCTCCCTGGGAAAAAGAATATCATTATCATTGATTCCGCGCAAGAACAAGTGAGAGGGAAACTTACCTTGAAGTTTCCCGCAAAGAAGTGAACTAGTCCACGTCCATGGTCTTCAACTTTCTTCTGCAACATAGAAACATCTTGCTCTTCGCAGAAAAACTCAACAAATCCCTTCTGGAACACATACCCTGCCTTTGGGCCCCATCCAAAAGTTTTATCTGAAGAATTGACTCCGTCAACCGCAGGTTGCGATCCGACTGTCCACCATCCACGTCTCGTCAATTGGCTAAGCTCAGGTAGGATTGCCAATGATTCAGGATACAATGGCGTTGGCGAGAATGGTGTGGTCGAAATTTTGCCGTCTAGATGATCTAGGAAGAGTTGTGTGAGTTCGGTGAGAGTTTTGGGGTTTCGCCATTCCCGCGACATCTCGTTTGTCTATTTCGAACGGTGAACACTTGCAGAGAAAGTGTCAGGAAAATGAACACACAACAGTACCACCGGTGTTACCCCAAAGGTCACTATCACCAAAGGCGGGACTCTTGACATCCCCGAATCGTCCATTCGGGAAATCATCCCACGTCGCGGCATTCTCTAAACCTATCCGGCCCACCTCGCTATTTGGAGCCGTTATTGATGCAAGCGTTTGTGTCGCATCCCGCGTGGCAGTCGTTGGTGTTACAACACGGTCGGGTTCAATGTCACTGGATACCGATGGAAGAGATACATTCTTTTACCAATTGTTAAGTTTGACAAAAATTTGGCACAGAAGACAAGTCTTACCGAAATGAGTCGGTTGGGAGAGCGAATTGGTATGTGTGTCCATTGGAGGCTGTCTAACACACGTTGCACGCTTTTTTCGAGGTTGAGGGTGCAAAAGTGGACGCCAGGGACTCCGCTTTCCCTCACGAGTTTCCGGATCATATCGACTGCGAGATTGACGCCGAAATCCTTGACCAGCTGGTCATCGTGCTGCTCCGGGTTGAGTCAAGCAGAACGCCGACTAGCAATTTGTAGCCTACACTAATGGGATCCAAATCTTCTTGTACGCGCTCGGGAACTTTTGCCCCGGTCAATTTTGTTAGGCGTTGGAAAGACGCATATGTTTGGATAGGCATTATCCCAGGAATGATGGGTACATTGATGTCTAGACGAGATGTTATTGGAGAAAGACATAATATAAATATAGAACGTGACGCACCTCTCTGCCTGACCTTTTTGAGCCAAACCAAGTAACTTTGAACGTCATAGAAGAGTTGTGTGACGATAAAATCGGCGCCAGCATCGACCTTGGCTCTGAGATAATCGAGTTCGGTATCTTCGTCGATGAGATGGTCAGGATGACCGTCCGGGTAAGCTGCGTGAGGTTGAGTTGGGCTGGAAGGCGTCTACAATAGATCGACGACACTGCACCTGCAACTCCGATACAGAAGTAGTCACCATAGCTTTCGCGAATATGTTTTACAAGGTCGATGGCATGAGTGAAACGAGGGTCAGAAGGGATCCATTCTTCCTGGCCTCGAGGGGGTCTGTTTTGGGATCAGAACTTTGATTAGGATCACTTTATTGGACAGCGTCAGGAAAAGTACCTCCTCGCAGGGCAAGAATATTCTGGATCCCCCGTTCTTTAGCATCCTTGGCGAGTGGTCAGTTTGGGGGGGTGGTGCTGATGATGCTGAGCGGCCGACCTTCAACACAGCATCTATAGAGCCAAGCTGCGCATTGGTGCAGGTGAGATGGAGGATGGTGTCAAGGCCATAGTCGTTCTGCGCGAGGGTGGCGAGTTCGAGGCTCCTCTCCCTGGTGCTGCCGCCTGCGCCCCAGGTGATGCTGACGGCGAGGGGGTGGAGGGTGGCGAGGCGGGAGATCCGGGCGGCGAGGTTCTCAAAGCCCTAGGAAGGGATCGGACGGGGACGCGAGGAGGCAAAGAGACAGAGTACATACCTGGTCTGTGCGCGGGGGAAAGAACTCGAAGGTGAAGAAGGGCGTCTGGCGGGCGACCTTGTCGGTGAACTTCATGGCGGGTCGATAAAGCAGCGGGTCACGTGCGCAGACGAGCATCGGACTCTAGGGTTGGGGAAGAAACCTAGGGGTTTCTTCCCAGGGGGTTTTTTCCCGGTAAATAACTAGGTAACTTACTGTATATAACCTGGGGGGTTCACACCACTCTCAGTTGGTAACTTACCATCAACACGTGACGTATAATTACCATATATGGCAGTCGTAATTGAGAGGTTCACGATATTGGAATTTCAAGAAAAAAATCCAAAACATAATCCTACATGTTATGATCATCCCCAATACTGTCCGAGATGTGTTTATATCTGACTCACTTCACTCTGCGATTGACCTTCTTTGGTTTCCTAGCCCCTACGTAGCTGGGTCTCACACCACTCTCTCCTGGAATGCAAAATATCCACCGCGGTCAGCTGTTACAAGACGTGACAGTAATCATTGTGATGATAACTTCCCTTATTGTACCCCCTCTCAAGTTTGTACTGGCAATCTGATGGTGCGGAACAAATACATGAAGGCATGATGGTTTCTCTTTTTCTCTGATGGTGTGGAACAGATACCCGAAGGCAACAATGATGATTTCTTGCCGAAATTTGACTTCTGAAAGATGTTACAGGCGTTCGTAAGTGGACAAAGTATGAGTAAATTTGTCACGTGTTCTGTCACATGTCACGTAAATTACTAGTATAATACCAGTAAATTACCTGTCCCGATTAGGAAGCGTAGTAACTTACCGGGAAGAAACCTCGGCTGAGGTTTCTTCCCCAACCCTATCGGACTCGCGTGCGCCGCTCTGAGCTCTCCTCCCCCATGGCCGACCAGACGAGCTCTCCAGTCGCCGCAGACTTTTCCTCTGCGCCCCCGAAACGCACAAAGATCGTCCTCCTCGGCGACCAGTCCGTCGGAAAGACCAGTCTCATCACCAGGTGCGCAACTCCAGCTGCACCCGCGCCAAGCCCTCACCGCACTTAGGTTTATGTATGACACCTTTGATAACACATACCAGGCCACCATCGGCATCGATTTCCTGAGCAAGACCATGTATCTCGAGGACCGCACGGTTCGGCTACAACTGTGGGACACTGCCGGACAGGTATAGACGTCCCCTCTCGACTCGTTGTCCATCCACCGACGTTCCCATACTAGGAACGGTTCCGTTCACTGATACCTTCGTATATCCGCGATTCGTCGGTCGCGATTGTTGTTTTTGATATTACAAGTAAGTCCCTGACCTTATGCCTTGACTATGTCTGACGTGTTAACCAGATCGGCAATCATTCATGTCCACAACGAAATGGATCGAGGACGTACGGTCGGAAAGAGGGAATGACGTTATAATTGTACTGGTGGGGAACAAAGCTGATCTTTCAGACAAGCGGTGCGTCTGCAGACTACTCCTCTGACCTCGCGATATTCAGATTGTTACAGGCAGGTCACGCTGGAAGAAGCAACCGCAAAGGCTACACAGCTCAGCATCATGTTCATGGAGACCTCTGCAAAAGCGGGCCACAATGTCAAGGGTCTATTCAAGAAAATAGCTATGTCATTACCTGGCATGGAGAAGGAGAATCAATCTGATACCAATACGAGTGTGTTCCTCTCTTCGACTTCTCTGTCGGTTTATTCGATTTGACATGACTCTTTTGCAGAAATCGACGTCACAACATCATCGGCGGGAGAGGTACCCGAGGCCTCCGCGTGCAACTGCTGACGTAGATGTTTACAATCCTCTCTCCCCTGCAATATCTTCACAAACCTCTTGGAGGCAACTCAACTGCATGCGCCCCTCATTTCCCCCCTTTTTCGTTCACTAATCAGCGCTAGGCTAGTGTCTGTATTAATTAATCACCATTAACGGCCCGATGTTGCCGGGTGAAATATATACAAATGCACTGGTATTCTGTATGATCTTCCCTCCCCCTCACCGACGAATATAACTTTATTATCCTCTATTCATCGTGTTACCCGCACCTCTGGGATTTGTATCTCTGAACTCAGCCCATTTCTCCTCTTTTTGACGCTTCTCTTCCGCTTTGTCCTCACCCGCGATTGTACCATCCATTTCAGCATCAATTTGTAGCTGTTCGGATGACGTGGGCTGTTCGAGGGATGCAGGCCTGAATGTCAATGAGTTTTCGTTTATACAAAGTGGAGCCAGGGGATGTTTTGCTTACCCCCCTCCAGTAATAATATTTCCTCTTTCTTTCTCGATCTGGAGGTACTCGTCTACGGACATGGTTGGGAGGTTGTATCCTGGCCCGAATACTTGGGCTTGCAATCTTGCCCGTTCTGCTGCGTCGGATGGTAGGATCGTGAATGGCCTTAGTGGCTTTTGATTTAAGAAAACAACTTGAGTGTAATTCATCTTCGGGAAAGAAAAAACGACTCACTCGACCATGTGGGTCCAGTAAAGGACCTTTGGCATTCAACGCGGGTTTTTGAGCATTCGTATCCAACCTCCATGTTTGCTCTCGTTCTTCCGCTTTATTTTTCGTTCGTGCATCAACGATGGATGATGATGATTGTGCGTTTGAAGGGGGTGGAGCTGGGGGCGCATTTCGCAGGAGTTCGAGCTCCTGTTCCATAGATTCGAGTTGCGTCTGAGTTTGGGCGTAGAACATGCGAAGGAGGAGAATACTAGACGAACGAAGTATTTCATCTGTATTCGAGTCGAAGTCTCCTTCCGGTGAAGACGAATTGGTGGTGGAAGCAACAGGAAGGAGAGACGAAACCAAATCGAAGTCGGTTTCTATACTCGGAGTAGTATTTGTATTTCGTTGCTTTTGTAGGACCTGGCAGGTGAAGTACAACGAGATATTGAGCAGCCTTAGAAAAAAGAGAAGACTAGCGCGTACTTGTATTCGATCCTTGATCTCTCTCATTTTCTTATATTGATTTACTTTCGCCTCTCTTCGCTTTGAAGGATCAACGAGGGCAGATGCCTTCGTTGCATACAACGCCCTTTCATCTTCCGGGATGATACCGTAGACTTCCAACTGATGCGCGAATGCCTGATAAAAGTTCTATCCCCGTGTAAAAACAAGATATCAGCCTCGCTAAGAACGGGGGAACAAGAGAATGAGAAAGGGACATTACGATTACTTGAGTAAGGATATCCATTCTATCACTCCTCTCCGTCGTCCGAACTCGATTCTCGACTTCAGCAAGAACATACGGTAACGTCAGATAAACCAGATTCCCCGTCGAAATATCATCCAAAGTTTCGTTTGGACTGAAGAGCGATAGATCGCGTATCCTGCTATGCACCTCGTTCAAGTCTCGAAGCGCTGACTGTATAAGATCCTTTGTTTGTTCAAAATTGTGTCAGAGAATAACCCAGACTTGACTAGTCTAAGCGCACTTGAGTTTCATCGTCGATGGTCGGCAAGTTGACAGACTTGGATGAGGATCGGAGGCAGCGGGTGTACAGTTCGGGTAGGGACACGTCGGACATTAGTGCACGAAGAATATTAATGAGGTTTTGGCGGGCTGTTCAGTTGTCACAGATATGGATCCTCAATGAGTGAGACTTATGTCGGACTGGGGATAGACTAGATAGTGGCTGTGCCTCGGGGGACACAATTATTCTTCATACAAATCCTAGTGAGTACGTTATTTCACGCCTCTTGTTCTCTTAACCTGCTTAGCCAATGAACTGACCTCTACTTCTGGCCTCAGCGGAGGTGTTGGCAAGATTGCATCATCCATCAATCGATCCTCTTGCTTTCGTTTTGGAGTTGGCGACTTTTTTTCATGGACTCAAGGGGGGCATGGCACTGTGATCCACAAACGATTTGAGGTCCATGGTGAGCATCACCTTCAGCAGACCTAGAACGCACATGAAGAAAATGTTAAGATAATAATGATATCCTCTAGGGATTCATCATGCTAGCAGCTAACTAGCGTAGTGGCAGGTTGAGTAGTACTTACTAGAAGTAGTAGGAGATAGTTCTAAGGAGTTGAAGTATATGACGAGAGTAGTAGAGATGTAGAAGATGTCTGTTAGACGATATAGATTACAGTGAATACATGGGGTTTATATACTAAACTACTAGTCCATCCACAGGTAAATCCTTTACTGTGGGTCGCATATTGTAAGCATAATTGCTCAGCTTAGAAGAGCATGAGCTACAGGTATCCACATACACGATTAGGCAGAGCTATGAGTCGCTCAATGCTCGGAGAGATACAAGTATATCTATCTAAATAAAGTACGAGCTTATTAAAGCATCTAATACTATTGTTATTCTAACACTCCTCCATGCTAAATAAGCTACGGAATAATTTAGAAGAACTCAATCCCTAGTAGTGATCGGATGAATTCAAATTTTCGAGTGTCAAGATTTTTTGTAAATATGTCGGCTGGATTTTTATTACCAGGGACATATAACAAAGCAATCTTCTTTTCTTCGACATATTCACGGATTACATGGTATCGGATGTCGATATGTTTGGAGCGTCTTTCTTGAACAGGATTAGATCCCCAAAAAATAGCTCCTTCATTGTCCGCATTCAAATGTGGAATTTGGACTTTAAAACCGATTTCTTTTAGCAATTGATGCATCCAAACAAGTTGTTTGGAGCAGTCAGAAATTGCCATATACTCTGCTTCTGTAGAAGAAGAGGCAACGGTTTTTTGTTTGCGACTTAGCCAGCTTATACAGCCTTGGGCTAAAGTGACATAATTACCGGTAACAGATTTCCGGTCAGTTGGATCTTGTGCCCAATCTGAATCAGAATAGGCAACGATGGCTTCATTAGAAGCACCGTTATAATTGAGTCTATATTTACTGGTGGCATATAGATAGCGAAGAACATGTAGACCTTGGTCGTAATGTTCTTGTGCTGGATTAGCACATTGCTGACTCAATTTGACCGTTGCATAGGCTATGTCAGGCCTAGAACCGATCATAAGGTACATAAGTGATCCAACTAATTGTTGGTACTTCTGTTTAAATATGGGCGTCGCAATGCCTTCGAATTTGTTAAAGGTGAATCCTGAAGAGAGAGGTGTCTTGGTAGGTTTAGACGAAATCTCGAATCTTTCAAGGATTTTATTGAGATAATCAACTTGGTCTATGAATAGTCGTCGATTTTCTCGATCCCTTTGAATTCTCATTCCTAAGAATTCTTTGGTTTCACCTAAATCTCGGCATTCCCATTTTAGCATGAATCTGCGTTTTAAGTCTATATAGACTGCAGTTCGTTTCCCTATTATGGCTACGTCATCAACATAAACTAATGCAATGATGAGTTGCTTCGTTTCTTTGTCAACGTAATAATATACCCCTGCATCTGATGCACATCGCTTAAAGCCTAGTTCTTTCATAGAGGCGGTTAATTCACGCCACCAGGCTAAGCCAGATTGCTTCAGGCCATATAATGCACGGTTTAATTTCCAGACTTTTCCTCGATGATCATGGAAACCTTCCGGTTCTTCCATGTAAATTTCTTCTTCGAGTTTTCCATATAAGTATGCTGCTTTGACATCGACGCTCTCGATTTCCCAATCTTCTAGTGCTGCAACACTGAAGATGAGGCGAGCAGTTTCATATCGTACAACAGGGGAAAATAGCTCATCAAAGTCGATTCCTTCGATTTGAGAGAATCCTTTAGCGACAAGTCGAGCACGTTTCCGGCCATCAGACTTTACGTTAAAGACCCATCTGTTTTTGATAGCTTTTCTTCCTTCCGGAAGTTTAACTATTTCATAAACTCCTCGCTTTTTTAAGGCTTGGAGCTCCTCCAGGCATGCTGCAATCCAGTCTTTCTGTTCGTCCCGAGGTATTTTCTCAAGGTCTCTATAAGTGACTGGAATGATGGCTTTTGCCAATAAAATGGAAATGAATTCCTTTCCCCCCTCACTTGTAAGACGTTTTAGTTGTTGATCTTCTGTTTCTGGAATTTTAGGTAAGGGTTTATTTTTACCCATCACCATTCCCATCGGATCATCGACATCTTCTCCATCAGGATGCCAACGTGGTCGGTTGATTCTTTCTGATGGAGGTTCGGAAGGGTCTGGTTGCTCTTTCGAAGCGATTGAGCTTGGCCAGTCTCCGCTACTTTGTCTTTCAATATCTACAGGATTTGATCTTTCACCGTAGACATTTCCTGGTCTTACAGGGGGTTGCCGTTGTCTCGTCGATCTTCTCGGAGGGAATCCCTCTGGAAGAATGAAGGGAGGTCTATTAGGTAATGACCTTTCTCTTCTTATGACTGGTGGTCGTTCTTTAGGAATCGACCTTGGGCTCGGAGAAGAGCTCGGACTCGGAGTAGGTACTCTCATTTTTCCTTTCTCTTGTGCAGAGAAGCGGGGAGGAGTACTAGGAGGAGGCTGAACTTCTCCTGGACCTAAGTCAGAAGGGGTAGACGGCGGCGGTTGCGGATCAAATCTATTTTCATCGTGATAGTCTATTGGTTGACGATGTCCTTGTGCACTTCCGATATCATGACTGAAGGATTCATGGTCATCATCAGGTGGTGGACTGTCATCACGAGGTGGAGTGGGATTTGATGGTCTCTCTTGATTAGAGGAAGAAGGGTGATGATATTGGCTATGCCGAAAATTATTCATCGGTTTTGGTGTGAAAGAATCTGAGAAATTAGGATCATACTCTAAGGGTCTTAGAGGATCTTCTTCTGAGGATGATGAATCGTCAGTTCCATCGTCTCGAAGCATTCTTTTCTCTAGTTCACCGGGTTTGTAATCTGGGCAGAACGGAAAGATTCGTTCATCAAAGATTGCAGATCTTGATCTGAACACAGTTCTATTGGATTTATGTCGGAAGAACAAATAGCTTCCATCCGGAGCATATCCAATGAATGTCATGAATTCAGATCGAGGTGAAAGCTTATTAATTCGCTTTTCCTCTGGTATGAATGCATATGCACCGCATCCAAATACTCGGAGGTGATTTAAGTCAATCTTTTCATATCCGAAGTATTGGTGTGGAGTCTGCCAATTTAGGCGACGCATCGGTGTATTATTATATACATGAACGGCTGCTGAAATAGCAAATTCCCAATGAGAATCAGGTAAGCAGGCATGTAGCCGCATTGCCTGTTCTTTTTCGAGCAAGGTGCGATTTAACCTTTCTGCACGACCATTTTGTTGATGTGCATAGGGGACTGTTGTTTGGTGGTCCATCGCATTGTCAAGGAAGAAGTCCTTGAGTCCTTGGGAGACATATTCTCCGCCATTGTCTGTCCGAAATTGGAAACAACGAACTTTTTGTGAATGCCACATTTTATGTACGTAAGCTTCTATGTACCTTGGTACGTCAGCTTTGTTCCTTATTAGGACGATTGTGCAAGCGGATGAATAGTCATCCAAAAATGTCAGTACCCATTTATATTTGGAGTACGACTTGATCGGCATTTCGAGAAGATCAGAATGTGTCATTTCTCCAATTGCCTTAGCTCGTTTTGGGTTTGGTTGAAAGGGTTTCTGATTTTGTTTGCCTAGCGCACAGCCCTTGCATACATGATCAGAAGCTTTCGGGATTTTAATCCGTTCACTGGAGCATTCAGGTACTTTGCTCAGAGCGAAATCTGAACAGTGTCCGAATCTTTGATGCCAGACTTCATAAGTGATCTCGTTAACACTTATTTTATTGACGTTATATACATCATTTTTAATGATGCGGGATCGAACATAATGGAGGTTTTGTGCTCCTCCAGGAACCTTTTGGGCCATTAAAGCAGGGTTCCCTTGTCTATCATATAGAATTGTTCGATCTGTTTCGCCAATAGATGTCCAACCCATATTTAAATATGTGTTGACTGATAGTATCCTTTCCCGTAGTTCCTCTGCGTATTCAACCTTGGTTACAGTGTTTCGCATGAGGTATGTATTTCCGTCAGTCGTATTATAGACTTCGTACTCTATCATTACGGTTCCAACAGCAGTTATTTTTATATCATTGCTGTTATGCGCGGTTCCTGCATCTCCGTAATCACCTGTTACATAATCTAGGAAGTCATCAAGATTATTTGTAAAGTGTCGTGATGCTCCTGAATCTAGTAACCATCTGATCGGAAAGTCGTCGTTTATAGGTGTAACGCCACTTATACTAGGCAGATTGCCGGTACTATGATTATCTGGTGTTCTGGCTTCTTGAGGTTCGGCAGGATCCTCATTTACTTCCTCAGATATAGAAGCGAAGCAGCAGGGAGATGTATTAATACAATATACAGCCGGTGTACTACTAGAGTCTCTTCCTACATCTGAATAGTAGGGGACATCTCCGGCCTGTATAAGGTTAGCTGTTTGATAATCATTTATAGATCGGATCACATACTTGTAATCATCGATCTTTACGTCCTCAGTTTCGCTTCCCAGGGACACGGTTTCGAGATCGAAGCTCTTCGGAGCTTCTTCCCTTATTGCTTCGTCGATTGGGTCGACGATTATTGGCTCTTGGGGGAGCTCCTCCTTTTCCAGCTTTTCCTTGAAAGCTTGGTATCGGAAGGCGCTGCGCATCTCGGTGTACCTTTGCATGTATGGAGACATGGGATTTTCCATGTGCTTCCGCATTGCGGTTGCTTCTTCTTCTTCCCAAAACTTTCGGAGCATTTCTGCTTTCGAAATTGGTGAGGGGGTAGTAGAAGTTTCTCCACCATTCCTGGATTGCGTCCTGTCCTCGTAGAGTTTGAGGGCGCGTTCCTTGGCGAGTGCCATTCTGGAAGGGTACGGTCTGGGTCGCGGGTCAAGGGTGATCTGCGAAGTTGAATTATGCTCTACCTTCTTTGGGAGCGTTGATGAGGTTGCAACTCCAAGAGCGCTAACCTGCGGTTGGCCCGTGGCAGGGGCAAAAAGAGTCGAGGTCTGCGGCGAGTAGTCGTCAAGCTGCAGAACGCCAGTAGAGGCGATTATTTCATTTACCTGAGGCTGAGGCTTTTTCCTCCCTCGGCGAGTCTTCTTCTGCGGACCAGCAGAATTCCTCTGCTGTGGTTGTTGTTGCTGCTGTTGCTGCTGGCCATTATTAGGTCGCTGCATAGGCTGCTGTTGTCCTTTATATGGTTGCCATTGAGGCTTTTTAAAGCCTCCTTGTTTGACACCAGAGAAGCGGTTCACCTGGGGGTGATTGCTGGACAGGCGCTGATTATACTCTTGTAAAATCGCAGCTCTGACAGCTTGGAAGGTTACGTCGGGGACGTCTCCTTTGGCGGCTAAGAAGGATGATGCGATTTTCCAATGCTCTGGTATGGCACCGAGCAGGGACATCGCCATTACTAATTCTGGAATATCTACCCCAGTGCTTCGGAGCCTGGAATAGATTAACTTGAGGCTGGCTATTTCGGCCGATGGTTCCTTTGTTCCGGAAATCCGGAAATTAATGGTTTGCCGGTACAGGGCATAGATAGCCGATGGACCGGTTACACCATAAGTCTTTTCAAGGAAGCTCCAAAGGTCTGCAGCAGAGTTAAATCTCTGCGCAACTAAGCCTCTAGTGATTCTAGAATTTATCATGGCTCTTGCAGTATGAGAGAGACGATTTCTCTCTTCAATAGCTTCATCGATAGTATTATTCTCTTCTTCAAGCTGGGTTATACCTTCAGTATAAGCTTCTTGGGTTTGGGTTTCCAACTTGGGTGGAAGTTTGTGTTTAGCCGGGATCGTCCACTTGTTAAGGCAGACGTCGTAGGCATTGTATGAGAACCCATTAGCGATTTGGAGGATAAGAATATCGGCCATTTCATCCTTCCAGGTGCCGTAATTCTCGGCTCCGGTAAGTTGTTCGACAGAATTGAGCAGAGCGATGACGTGAGACATGTTTTGCTTGATTCTAATAATAGAAATCAGCAATTTATAGCGCAGGGGTAATCAGCCGATGCTGCTAGCAGTCTGATGTCATAGGTCTGTACACCTATATGGGTGACTCGGAATAGCGGTCAACCGTAGTTGGGAGATATGTCTATCTCACTACCACTTGATTCCAGGTTACATGATCAACCTACTCTGCCAGTGCAAGTGCCCTTGCACATAGTGAGCTGGCGATCGGGGCCCATAACCTGTTAAGATAATAATGATATCCTCTAGGGATTCATCATGCTAGCAGCTAACTAGCGTAGTGGCAGGTTGAGTAGTACTTACTAGAAGTAGTAGGAGATAGTTCTAAGGAGTTGAAGTATATGACGAGAGTAGTAGAGATGTAGAAGATGTCTGTTAGACGATATAGATTACAGTGAATACATGGGGTTTATATACTAAACTACTAGTCCATCCACAGGTAAATCCTTTACTGTGGGTCGCATATTGTAAGCATAATTGCTCAGCTTAGAAGAGCATGAGCTACAGGTATCCACATACACGATTAGGCAGAGCTATGAGTCGCTCAATGCTCGGAGAGATACAAGTATATCTATCTAAATAAAGTACGAGCTTATTAAAGCATCTAATACTATTGTTATTCTAACAGAAAAGGCTTGGAAAAAACTTCAAGCACCAACCAGTATCAACGCTTCTTTCAGTCTCTTAAATACAATCCTCCGAAAAGAGCACAAAGCCCGAGTGATCTAGCACTCCGATATTCACTCACCCCATCATAAGTCAGCATTGCCTCTGGCGACCCCAATATGAACACTTTCCAGATGTTACAGGCTACTGCGAGACCACAAACGGCTGCGACATCGACAATTACATCTCCCAGTTCGGAACACACAAATACACAGGGAAACGCGCATTCTACTGCAGATTCTCATCCAGTTTCACATATTTCAGCACTTTCTTCTGTACAATGTGTATGTTGACCCAGTACCACAGAACAAGTTCTTGAATAACTTCGTAGTTGCGATAAGGGTGCTGCTGCTGCTGCCGCCGCCGCTCAGTCTGGTAATCATGGTGGAGGAATTGTGAGCCCTCGTGTTGATAAGAGCAGAGCTGCTACCTGCAGCATGGAGGTCAGATAGACTCACATTGCTATATATCCTAGACGGTAGGAGGATTTGCAGTAGTAGAAAGAGCTTGTAGAGCTGAGTGGAGCTGGTAGAGTGAAGTGGAGAAGGAAACTGAACTGAATATTGAGGGTCTACATACTTGGTCTTATATACTGAATAAACACATGTACAGAGACCATAGGTGTAAATAATAGGGTAGAGGGGAATGTAAAACATGTAGTGAAACATAGGAGTCTGCAGAAGGAGTCCGTAGTAAACATGCATAAAATGATTGAAAAGGTGTGGCATAGTGCATAGTGCACAGTAGTTGCTCATACATGTCATACTGAGTGGTTAACTCGAGGTATTTCATCAACACCTCAGAACTCGTAGATACCTTTTCATCACCAGCCTCAAGATTTACCCTATTCACAGTCTAATGAATCTTTTGTATGTTCTTCCTTTGCTCCAACAAGATTGAATCCTTGACAGAAGGCCTCAACATATGTGATGTTGGACCCGGGATACTTGTGAGTGATTTCACTGAGTTGATGTTCACATTGTGCTTGCCCTGACCCTCCTGAAAATTGAGCCATTGGAAAAGGGAGTGGCTTGGAGGTGGAGAGGATGTTAGACAATCCAGTAGTTCCGGAATTGTGAGTCCCTTCAATTTGGGTTGCTTTTTCTGGCAACAGTGGAATTCTGAACGTGTTTGTATTGTTTGGGGACATAAATTTCTTTTAGAAGGATCTTATAACTTCAATAATACAGCTTGCATTGGAGTATGACTTGTTGTAGCTTTTTTTAAAGACCATATGGCATAAGTGAGTGAGATTGCTATTAATGTCATACTACATCCACAAAGTGCATTGCCCTCTCTGCCCCACCAACCAAGATTGGTTATTTGTAGATTGCTCTTTCATCCCCCCATCATAATAGTATCAAAACCTCTTTGCTTCTACAAATACATCTTCCTTGTGTGTCATGTCAGGTTCCCTTTTGCTGCTTGATTAAGTCTTTCCATAGACCTTGTTTTTTAGCATTAGTATTAGGGAACAAACTAATGTGTCTGCTTCCTTACCCTTGAACTTGTCTCTTTTCCTTTCAATGGGGTGGTTCATTCCATCTTGTTTGGTTTGGTAGTAGTAAGGAGCAATACAGTAGCATCTTTTGTTTTTATTCCCAAGGAAAAAAGCAATTTGACCATTAGGGGCTGCTCCACAAATAAGCACTGGTAACTTTGGTGATGCATTCAAGAACTTCTTTGTTTCATCATCAATAACCTTGTAGAAATAGAGTGAAATGAGCATTTAAAGACCACACTAATTGATATACTTACATCCTGATTGAACACAATGGTGGAGAAAAAAACATGGTCAGTCACAACCACAGACTACTAGCTAATAAACTTGCAAGCTAGTGCAAAGGAGTTGTAAAGTGAAAATAATCAATGACATGCCATAGATTATTCACTGAGAAACTTACTTTCTAATTCAGAACAAGAATTTATAAAAGAAAAAATAATCAGTCACAAACTACAGGTCACCAACTTGTGGACTTACAAACTGATGCACACCAATTGTGAAAGAGAAAATGATCAGTCACACACCACAGGTCACCAACTCATGGACTTACAAGCTAGTCCAGAAATTGTGAAAGAGAAAATGATCAGTCACACACCACAGGTCACCAACTCATGGACTTACAAGCTAGTCCAGAAATTGTGAAAGAGAAAATGATCAGTCACACACCACAGGTCACCAACTCATGGACTTACATCCTAGTCCAGAAATTGTGAAAGAGAAAATGATCAGTCAGACACCACAGGTCACCAACTCATGGACTTACAAGCTAGTCCAGAAATTGTGAAAGAGAAAATGATCAGTCACACACCACAGGTCACCAACTCATGGACTTACATCCTAGTCCAGAAATTGTGAAAGAGAAAATGATCAGTCACACACCACAGGTCACCAACTCATGGACTTACATGCTAGTCCAAAAATTGTGAAAGAGAAAATGATCAGTCACACACCACAGGTCACCAACTCATGGACTTACAGGCTAGTCCAGAAATTGTGAAAGAGAACATGATCAGTCACACACCACAGGTCACCAACTCATGGACTTACAACCTAGTCCAGAAATTGTGAAAGAGAAAATGATCAGTCACACACCACAGGTCACCAACTCATGGACTTACAAGCTAGTCCAGAAATTGTGAAAGAGAAAATGATCAGTCACACACCACAGGTCACCAACTCATGGACTTACAAGCTAGTCCAGAAATTGTGAAAGAGAAAATGATCAGTCACATACCACAGGTCACCAACTCATGGACTTACATCCTAGTCCAGAAATTGTGAAAGAGAAAATGATCAGTCACACACCACAGGTCACCAACTCATGGACTTACAACCTAGTCCAGAAATTGTGAAAGAGAAAATGATCAGTCACACACCACAGGTCACCAACTCATGGACTTACATCCTAGTCCAGAAATTGTGAAAGAGAAAATGATCAGTCACACACCACAGGTCACCAACTCATGGACTTACATCCTAGTCCAGAAATTGTGAAAGAGAAAATGATCAGTCACACACCACAGGTCACCAACTCATGGACTTACAACCTAGTCCAGAAATTGTGAAAGAGAAAATGATCAGTCACACACCACAGGTCACCAACTCATGGACTTACAGGCTAGTCCAGAAATTGTGAAAGAGAAATTGATCAGTCACACACCACAAATCACCAACTCATGGACTGACCAATATAACCATACGTGTTTCATTATCTTGATAATCAATGTATATATCTTCAAGAAGGGCCTCACTAAACATCCCACTCTTCATAGGCACATGTTGATATTTCTGTAATAACAGTGAGACTAGGACGTCTTCGATGTTTTGTATGAGTTACCATCCAAGTTTGAAATGCTAGATGGACAAATCTAAACAGCATCAACGGAGCGTTGCGTAGAGTCAAGGGACCATCCCCAGATTTGCAAAGACGGATCATGTTGATATTTCGTAAAGAGTTAAAACTCTCAACGTGCTTCTGCTGTGATCCTTCCGAGAATACCGGGCGAGGTTTGTGCCTCTCAACGATCTGATACAGCAGTGTTTGGCTCATATCCCTGAGCATACCAGTGGTAAATTCAGGAGTTCCCCACATGTTGTCGTGGAATGATTCGCTAAGAGGGGCTGAAAGCCAGTATGAGCACTCCTCAAATATGATGATGATATATTCAAACATACCTGCATTATCCCCGAAATGTCTATACCACATTGCGAGATATCCCAACACCACATCATCGTCCACACCGTCAACATCAATACAAAACTCTCCTGATCTTTTCGCGTCCGTCAAATAGTCGGGGAAAGAAGCATGCAAGAACGTCAACGGACTTTCATGTGCTTCTTCCCAAGGCGGTATCTTGAGTGTTGATATGCAGTTGATGAGAGCGGAATAGACGTCGTGAAGCTCTAGCTGGAGAATCATGGACATGCCTTTGAGAGTTCGGGACTTTGAACGAGGACCGAGCCCTAGAAATGTGCCACTGCGGAATGACAATGCCAGCCCGAGCAAGAGTTTTGTTGTGGTCAACACTGCCGGTGAAACTTGAGAGAGTATCGCCGCATACAAGTTGTCGAGAATTTTGAAGGGCTGCTCCACAGGTGCCACTCCATTGGAACGATCAATAACAGCTAGGACGATCTCGAGGCGCGAGACAGGATTAGAGCGACCAGGATCCTTGACAAATCGAGCTGCGGTTTCGGCGAAGATGAAGAGGCCAGAAGATGCCGCTGTCAGCTTCGCAAGCCGTGCTTCCCCAGGCCAATCCACTGGAACAGGGCCAAAAGATTCATCTCGTATGGTATTGAAGCTGTCAACCAGGAAGTGTCGAACATCCTCGCGAGCTTCCGGGGCGTCGATGAAAATAGGCTGTGATTCAAACCGGTCTTGTATCGAGGGCTCTTTGAACGTATTGGTTATATGGAACTCCGGACGACTCGCAATAATCCATGCGAGGGGCGTGTCACGATACTCCTGTGTGAACTTGCCGATGATTCGTATAATGTCCCGTTGGGGTTCCACACCATCGACCTCGTCGAGCCCATCCAACAATATAGCCATGGGTGGACCACCCGCTCCAATCTTCCTCACTCCGAACGGCTCGGTGATGAAGGCTCGGAATTGAGTCTCCATGTTTTTGGTGAGAATGTCGCGGTTTGTAGCAATCAGGTCCACGATATAGTCACGGTAAGGCTTGATACGTTTGGCGAGTTGATATGCGAAAGTGATGAAGATACGCGTAGGATCGTTACGGTCGTTCGGTCGCGAAATGAATACAGAGATGACACGATCATCTATAGATTCCGCAAAAGTTTGCATGATGGCAGATTTACCGACCCCAGCTGGTCCACTGATCAGGAAAAGGGAATTCGAGCGGAAAATGTCATTGAACCAGGTACGGAGTATTTCGAGAATTGCTTCACGTGTACCAGGATGACACCTGGGAGGGTATTGGCGCGAAGAATCATCATGGGCTGCACCAGCAAGGATATACTTCAGAATCAACTCCATGACTAGGGATAGGTGAATGAGCCTGAATCTCGACAGAATGACAAACTAATTCTTACTCTGGTAGACTTTATCCTCATGTATTTCTGTCACGTT
The DNA here is from genome assembly GCA_029719445.1 of Agaricus blazei. NCBI lineage: Eukaryota > Fungi > Basidiomycota > Agaricomycetes > Agaricales > Agaricaceae > Agaricus > Agaricus blazei. The sequence continues at coordinate 1,720,120 of SSNC01000002.1, read as the reverse complement.
CCCGTGTATTTCAGTTATGTTCCGGTGTATTTCAGTTACGTTCCCGTGTATTTCTGTCACGTTCAGATTGCCACCAATATTGGTGTGGTGGGCTCCGGATAAGACACTGGTTGAGCCAGAACGAGCTGCGAGAATTATGAACTCCTGACTGTCATGAAAGCATACAAAGAAACGCACCTTGGATGTCCAAAGAAACCATGGCAGGACCTTCGGAACCAGATGGATAGACCACGCTAGCAGTAGACGTCGGGTGGGGGGCTTGAACGGGGCCTGAAGCGACGATGAATTATGACCGTAGTTTCTAGCGAAAATACGCGTCAACATACCAGAGATGGCCAGTACTGGCCCAGCAGAGCCTGAGCTTCCAGACCCAGAATCAACTACCGGATTGTCGACAGGCATCGGTTGAGACGACTTGGAGATGAACACAGTTAAGAGGAGCGCTATAATGATACCCGAGGGCACACAGATCCAAGATTACGTTCAGATGACAGCGACAAGGATCGTAGAGGTGAAGCGTTCGTGCCACACACCTTTGAGTAGAGGTTTTGTGAGCGGGAATCTGTACGAGCGGGGTTGGGCTGCAAAGACGGGGCTGTGCTGGCCTCGTGTCTACAACGGGTATGAGGAATCTCACGAATTTCGAGAGATCAAACAGTCTGTAATTCCTCACAACATAGATCCATTTCAGGTTACAGTCTCTCACTCAAGCCAACACCTGCACCATACTTGCACCTCAGCATCATGTCCGTTGGCGGGACTGCTAAGATATTTTTTCACTCGTAGTAGCATACCACGCGGCTTGAAAACTTAGAATATATTGGTTAGGCATACCCAGAATACGGGAACATATTCCCTCTGTAGCTTCATGACGTCCCACTACAACAGAGTACATTTCTTTATCCTTCGAACGACGATATCACACCGCTTTGGTTGATATCCTCATTATAATACTCCAAATAATATATATATATATCTACGCAACAACCAATTAGATCAATAAACCAACAGCTACATTTGATTGAAAGAAACTCGCCATTGTCCGTATCTGCTCTTTTTCCCCAACGCCAATCACACCTTTCCCACTTCATCATACCTTCCCGCAATCCGTTTCTCGCCAACGATCAACAAAGTGACTTTAATCATATTCTCGCATCGATAGCGCCATACCGCCTGATAAAGGACTTCACCTGGGTTGTTACCATGTATGTGACCATTGCGTGATTGCACCTTTCAATGCCGAAAGTGTCACCCGCGTAGGACTGAAAAGCACTATATAACTCGTCATCATTCACGATAATAAGAGAGTGTAAGAGTCAGAAGGAAAGATTGACTTACACAACGACTATAGGTGCTTCAGCAACTAAAACGACTGATGTCTGTTCTAAAGTCAAACCACCCCACTATGATTTTTTCTTGCTTTTAGATGCAGAAGACGTTTTTCATCCCCAAAGCTGGGCCAGAGTTTCCCATCTGGTGTACCTGCCGCAATGATGCCATCCGAGGCAATACATAACATGATAGAAGGTGGTGACAATGGTACTTGTCCTTGTGCGGACAAACCCGCCCGAAAATAGACGAAGTGATTCTGCTGCATCAGACGATAAAATCATGAAAGGGTTTAGTGCCTTTGTTTAAAAAAAGAAAAGACAATCAACAGTTCATTGTTAGAAAGAAAAAAAACGACTCACTCGACCGTGTGGATCCAATAAAGAACCTTTAGCATCCGGCCATCGACTTTGAGCATTTGTATTTTTCGTTCGTGTATCAAAAATTGATAACGAAGATTGTGGGTTGGAAGGGGCGGAAGTTGGAGGCGCATTTTGCAAGAGTTCGAGCTCTTGTTCCATAGACTCGAGCTGGGATTCAGTTTAGGCGTCGAACGTGCGAAGAGTGTGCTGGACGAACAAAGCATTTCATCTGTGTTCGAGTCTAATTCTTCTCCTTCCGGTGAAGATGAAGTGGTGGTGGAAATGATGGAAAGGAGAGATGAAACCAAGTCAAAGTCGGCTTCTGTGCTTAAAGTAATAGTAATAGTATTTTCATTTCGTTGTTTGTGTAAGACCTGAAAGATGAAATACAACAAGACTTTGAGCAGCTTTAGAAAAAAGAGAAGACTAGTGCACACTTGAACTCGATCTTTATATTGATTCACTTTCGCTTCTCTTCATTTCGAAGGATTGCCAAGGGTAGATACTCTCGTTGCATACGACATCCTCTCATCTTCCGGGATGATACCATAACTTTATAAATAATGCGTAAACGCCTGTTAAAAGCCCTATTGCCGTGAAAAAGATAAGTAAAGATGTATCAGACTCGCCAAGAACTAGGGAATGGGAGAAAGGAAAGGGACATTACGATAACTCGAGTAAGAGTATCCATCCTGTCACTCCTCTCCGTCATCCGAGCTCGATTCTCGCCTTCAGCAAGAACACAAAGTAACGGCAGATAATCCAAATTCCTCGTCGAAATACCATCCAAATTTTCGTGTTTCGACTGAAAAGAGATAAATCGCGTACCCTGTTATGCACTCCGTTCAAGTCTCGAAGCGCTGACTGTACAAGATCCTTTTCAAAACGAAGTCCGAGAATAACCAAGATTTGACTCGTGCAGTATGTCTAAACGCACTTGGGTTCTATCGTCGATGGTGGGCAAGTTGACAGGCTTGGTTGAGGATAGGAGGTGGCGGGTGTACAGTTCGGGTAGGGACACATCGGACATCAGTGCACGAAGAATGTCAATGAGGTTTTGTCGGGCTGTTCTGCCGTCACAGATATGGATCCTCGACGAGTGAAGTTGCCTATATTCAACTGGGAATAGACTAGATGGTGGCTGTGCCATGGAAGACATAAATATTTCTTCATACGAATCCCCGTTAGTACCTTATTTCGCGCCTCTTCTCCTCTTGACCCGCTCAGCCAAAGAACCAGCCTCTACTTCTGGTGTCAGCGGAGGTGTTGGCAATATTTCATCGTCCTTCAGTCGATCCTCTCGTTTTCGTTTTGGGGTCGACGACTTTTTTCGTGGACTCGAGGAAGGTGTGGCATTGTGATCCGCAAACGATTTGAGGTCCGCGGTGAACATCACCTTCAGCAGACTTAGAACACACATAGAGAGAAAACTTGTTAGAGGGAACTTACGGAATGAGCCCAACCAGCATAATCTCCCCATACAGAGACAAGTTTGGTATTGACCTCTTCATACAGTTTCGGAGTCATGGTCATCTTGCCTGAACTCGAGCGTTTCATACCATAATACTTGACAGCAATTTGGTGCACATGGGTATCAACGGGAACAACTTCTTGCTGGCAACCTTTCATTCAGGAACAAAGAAAACGACGAGATAAATGATCATACCTTGTCCAGACTCATTAGCAAAATGCAATCGGCAACTTTCCGTCCAACGCCCATCAACTTGAGTAGTTCTTCTCTCGCCTCGGAAGTAGTTACGTTGCGGAGACTGTGCAACCATCTTTCAGCCTCTTCACTCGGATCATCCGGAAGTGTGTTAGAGCCATGGGTGTCGACTAGGAATTTCGCAGATTTCTGAATGAAGTCTGCTCGATAACCAAACCCTAAGCCACGTAGAGTTGCAGAGACATCCGACCGAGACAGTATTGAAGGTGCAGGGAAAGGATGGTAGGGGAGGAGCTGGTCTGGATTATTTGGGTCGGGGAGATGTAAGAGCGCGGGCGAAAAATGGTTGCAAAGGCCTTGGACCATTTTGGTTATACGGGAGATATTGTTATTAGACGAGCACATGAAGCTGATAGAACATAAGAAAACAGTGTTCGAGAGAGAGAGAAAGCGACAAACGAAACGACGTTCTCCCATGGGTCTTGCCTGAGAATCCGTATTCCAGGAAATCGGCCTCGAATTTCAGCAAACGCAGTGTCGCGTGCAGCCCATTGGTCGTAGAGAAGCGCAAGATCGATGTCGAGTTGGAAATAGTCCCTGATCCACGCGAGAGTCTGCGCGTCGCCTATGGAGAGCTGGGCTGGTGCAGGCTGCGGGTCTGGGTATGCGCTGCTGTAGTAGAGGGTGTCCGCGGCCTGGCGGAGGCAGACGACGCGGTCTCTGAGGCAGAGTCTGTACTCGTGGGACGCGCCCGAGGCGTCGTCTTCCGGGAGAGGGAGGATGGACCAGCGGAAGGACTGGCCGGACCTGAGGACAGAGGCGAGCGCGAGCTGCGGTGCGGGGCAGTGGAGAGAACGGAACATGGCCCGCGTCGTCTCCCACCCAGTGCCAGACTCGCTTCTCCCGCACATCCAGTCCGTCTTCTACGCCGTCTTCGACGTCAAGCAGGGCCCCAAGATCGTCTACCAGGTCCCCGAGGGCCTCATCGTCTCCTCCACGCCCGTCGCCACCCCCCTGAGCACCCTCTCGATCCCGTCTACCCCCTCCTCAGAGTACACCCCTCCCGAAATTCAGGCTTTCGGCCTTCAGCTCTCTCCGACGACGAGCAACAGCCACGAGACTTCCGAGCCTACTTTGTCCCCCGACGAGCTTCGGACACCTCCTCGGACCCTCTCGTCTCCAAACACTCCCCCAGCTTCTGCACAGCGTGCACTCTTCAGCTTTGATGATGTCCACAAGTACATCATTCCCCATAGTGCTCTTTGTGGACGTCTTGTCGTCTGCTCTGTCAAGAATTATCGCATCATAGGCCTTCCTGTCGCATTGAAGGGCAGACAGTACGAACGGAACTATTTTCGTTACAATATCTGCTTTGTCTTCGAGAGGGGAGCCGATCTCAGCTGTTATGAGCCCATCGTTCGCAAAGTCAGCAGAGTGTTGACAACATGTGAGGTGCGCCCTTGTCCGTTTTGTATGTTCATCTCTTGAACTCTTGTTCAGGAGGAATCCCGCTTCCTTTCAATGCCTTCCAAGTCTACCCCCATACATGCCATTTTGGAGCAGCTCTACGAGGATCTCAACTCGTTTGCAGAGACCTCTATTCCCATAGACCGATTCAATTCAATAGAACTCAAGATATTTCCTTTTTATCCAAACCCTCCTCCCGTTCACGATTGGCTCGTCCCCATCGCTCTGATCAACCTCACCAAACGTGTTGATGATAATTGGGATCTGACCATGGCCAAGGTCGGCTGATATTCTCTGTTTTATCTTCCATTTGTTCTCATAATATCAAGATTTGCAAATTCATAGACGGCATCAATCATGTTAGCCGTATCGCTCACCTCGCGGATTGTGATATCAAACTCACGCGACAGGCTATATCACATTTACTGTGCGTTATCTTTTGATTCGCGAAACGTTCATACTATTCATATGTTTTTCTCAGTTATCATCAAGTGATCATGACCGTCGATATATTCCAATACTCAAACATGTATACTTTACGCAAGAACATACAATGGCTCGCCGACGAGATACATGTCGAGGAAGAGTGTGGACCATATGTAACCAAGCAAGGTTAAACCCCTAATAGTTCTCTTCTCGACATAGCTCATTTCTACAACAGGAGAACCCATCCCCGATTGGCCCAAATTACTGCATCTATACTCACGGCTGAAACCAGGCAAGACAGTACACGAGTGGCAGGAAGAATATGAAGTCGCAAAATTAGGTATCGATGTCCGACGTTTTACAAGTTTTGGTGTTATCAAAGGATTCTTGAGACGTGTACATCGTTGGCCAGTCTACATTGCCCCCGAAATTTCCCATCAATCACAAAAATTCCAACCGCCGACCAGTATCAACACTTCCTTCAGTCTCTCAAATACAATCCCTCGGAAAAGAGGGCAAAGCCTGAGTGATATAGCACTCCGATATTCACTCACTCCATCACAAGTCAACGTCGCCTCTGGTGACCCGAATGTGAACAATTTCCAGACGTTACGGGCTACCGCGAGACCGCAAACGGCTGCGGCATCGACAATTACATTCCCCGGTTCGGAACACGCCAATGCACAGGGGAATGCGCGTTCAACTGCAGATTCGCATCCAGTCTCAGCTATCTCGGCACTTTCTTCTGTACAACGCCCACGTCGACCCAGTACCGCAGAACGAGTTCTCGAACAACTTCGTAGTCGTGATAAAACTGCTGCTGCTGCTGCCGCCGCCGCTCAGTCTGGTAATCCTGGTGGAGGATTTGCGAGTCCTCGAAACTCATGGATACCTTTTCATCACCAGCCTCGAGATTTACTCTATTCACAGTCTAGTGAATTTTCTATATCTTCAACTCCACCTACACACACCACACCAATGATCGGCACTAGCGGAGGACAGAATAACAACAACAATGGAAGTGGAACAGTCACCCCTACGATGACAGCCACAGCCCCCCATGGGCATGGACACGGACCATCTGCTTCCGGTTCATCAGCAGTTATGGGAATCGGTCCTGGAGCTGCACTGGTATCCGGATCACCTCATAATCCTCACAGCATTCACCATCACATGCACAATAATCCAGTAACGACAACCACGGCGCATCATTCTCAAACTCTCCCGCGTCGCCGCGAAAGAATACAATCTTCAAACGCACCAGCTCCCCCTCCTTCACCTATTATGTCTAACAGTACGTTAGCCATTCCTCCTAGACCTCGAATTTCAAGGTCACCTTCTGCAATGCAATTAGGGCAGGTTCCACTAGGTTCAGGAGGATCAGGCGGTGGTGGCGGTGGTGGCGGTGGTGGTGGAAGTGGGAATAGTACCGTCGCGAGTGGCGGTGGAAGTGGTGCTCAACCATTGCAAGGAAGAGGTAGTAGTACACTCGGAGGTGGGCTCGAATATCCACCACAACTAATGCCATTGCTCGATGGTGAACATCACACTGACGAACTATGTACAATGTTTGAAGTCGGTTGGCCATTACTGGAGAAATGGCTAGAGCTGATTGGAGGCAGCGACATCGGAAGTGAAGATTGTCGAGTAGTAATTATTTATCGATAACAATTGTTGGTCACATCGTCTTGAAATGAAATCGACTGAGAACATGCAAAAACAGACAGGTGAAAGCAATATCAATCTCTATAGGTGATGAGAAGAGAAAGATTGAAAGGAAGAGAACTAGCAGTGACCATCACTTCTCCCCCCTCTGTAACTAATTCCGATACCTTCTTCTCTAAATTTGGCCTAGTAAGCTCTTCCAGTTGAGGTGGCGCCTGGAAATACAGGTGTTTGCTTCCAAATGACAGTGAAGGTTTCTTGACTCGACTATCAGAATCGTCAGTAAAAGGTACGGACGAGGCAGAAGCACGTAATGCTACGAACTATTTTTGTTCCTCGCCCAATTTCTCAATGAGTTCTTCGACTGTCATATCACGACTAATGACCATGTCATATGCTTCTCCGCCGCACACGGGGCAATCAGGTCGTTTCTCGTATGGCCATGTGTATGAATAGACACCATCAGTGCCGATAAGCATGAAGTAGTTGTCGAGATAGGGAGCGGCACTCGTGGCAATTTTGAATGCCTCGTTGCAACATGCGGCTGGTAACATTTGGTCAGTCCCTCAGAACGACTTGAATGAATATGGACAAACCTGCGATGATAGCATTGGTGGACGCAATGGATGGTATAATATTTTTGACGACGCCTTGAGTAAGCGACCATGTTACGCCTTCGATGTTGAATTCCTGAGCCCTTGCTGCCGCAACTTTATATAACCAAGAGATATGCTCTGGGTCGTCTGTGTCCATTTTCTTATCTGAGAACTTTTGTATGAGCATTGTATTAGACACCCGCATACATTCAGCCATACCTCCATAAACACGAGGCCACTCTAGAACGGAGGCCCATTCTATGCAGTGTTCAGGTAAACGCGGGGTATTAGCGATAGTACAGATGGGAAACGCGGTTTGTTTGTTGAGCATATCTAAAGAACATTCATAGCACGAGGATTGCGTCGGAATGATAACGCGCGCTTGGCCTTTGAATCCTACGAAGATTGGTAGTTAACAAGTCTGTCTGACAGCTCTTTGCATGTAACTTGCCTTCTGTTCCACCGTCGATCAAAGGCTTGATGCTATCTGGGTTGTCATAATCGACGAGATTGAGAATAGTGGCGTTGATCCACCGTCGGGCTTCTACAGAATCTAATCCACAGATCACGAGGCTGAATTGCATGTAATAGTCGTCTCCCTTGTCTTGTATCTTTCCAAAGTAACTAGAGAGGGTTAAGGGTGGACTTGATTACTTATAGGCGTGCAACAGCGCGTACGGAGTGACGTTGACACCAGGAACTCTTTTCATGATAAATTCGGCAGCGACGACCGCCTTGGACTTGCCAACGTCATTGGGTCTACAGAATGAAAACATGCCAGGAGCGATAAGCCAGTCCGCACATACCTGAAGAGGAACTGCCGATTCAGGTTACTTATATCAATGGTGTCCATGTCAATGACATGGATGTCCTTAAAGCCTGTCAAGGCAAGATTGGCAAGTATTTCACATCCCAGACCCCCCGCTCCGATAACCAAGATCTTGATCTTTTCGCGCAGAACTGACTTCACCTATGGACATTGTTGAGACAGATGAACGAGGGGCGGGAAGGCGGAACAAGCCTCGGAACCGGAAACAAATTCTGGTACTGTACGTGGACCCGGCTTATCAAGGACCTGGTCTATGTGGAAGTAGCGCCCGGGCCAGTCTGGGGCAGCGAAACCATTTGCGAGATGAGCCATGGGTGTGTGTGATTGAGAGCTGATCGGATCGCGTACACACTTAATTGCCATGGGAATTCATTCAATGCAAAAAAAAATAATCAAATTTGATCCATGTCGTCGTCTCTCCTCACCTTCAGTGGCCACCAGCACCTCAGACACCGCCTCGTCCTCTCCATTCTCAGCGGAAAGCATGTCAAGTTTGACAAGATACGTCCAGACGATAAAAACCCCGGCCTTCGAGGTCTGCCTACAACTTCCGCCTCGATTCGCCCTGCTCAACCCTTCTAGACTACGAGATCAGTCTTCTTAGACTGTTAGAACGAGTCACCAACGGCACTGTAATAGAAATCTCTGTCACAGGTACGCACACATTCGGAAGTATAATGCGCGCCTGAAACAACCGTTTTACAGGTACCGCACTCCTCCTCAGGCCAGGAGTCATCTCTGGCGGGCCAGTGGTCCACGAGTGCCCTCTCTCCCGTTCCATCGGATATTTTCTAGAACCTATCGTCATGATTGCTCCCTTTTCTAAAAAAGCCTTGAACCTTACATTGACTGGTATCACGACCGATGAGAATGACCTTTCGGTACGTTCCTCGTCTAGCTACTCGAAACTACTCTAAATAACAAAAGGTTGACCTCCTACGCACTGTCACTCTCCCTCATCTACAATTATTCGGTCTCTCAGACGGTCTTGAATTGCGAATCAAAAAACGCGGTGCCGCCCCAGGCGGTGGTGGTGAAGTGCAATTTTTGTGTCCTACTGTCAAACAGGTGAAAACCCTCAACTTTGTTGATCAAGGAAAGATCAAACGAATACGAGGCGTCTCGTGAGTTGAACCCACTCTCGTCGCGAAATGATTCATATATCTCTTTCAGACATGCTGTTCGTGTCAACCCTCAATTTTCCAACCGCATGATTGAGGCATCAAGATCGGTGCTGAATAGATATATTCCCGATATCTACCTCTATTCTGATGTTTACAAAGGTGACGAGAGTGGAAAGTAGGTCTCAGTGTTTTTATTACAGACATAGAACCTGATATCCTTGTAAGGTCGCCTGGCTATGCCCTCAGTCTCCTAGCAGAGTCTACGACAGGAGCTATACATTGCGCTGAGGCTATCTCGCAAGCTGGTATTGCTCCGGAAGACATTGGTCTGAAAGCGACACGCGCGCTTCTTTCTGAAATCAACAGAGGTGGGTGTGTGGATCGGCGACACCAAACGTTGGTGCTGGTCATGATGGTGCTAGGAAGTGAGGACGTGGGGCGTTGCGTGATGGGTGAACCGACAGCCAAAACGTAAACCATACCGTGTTTTACAAGTTATCTGTCGCACTAACGTTCACGCATTCAGGGTGCAATTCTTGCGAGATGTACGAAGTTTCTTCGGGACTTCTTTCAAAGTGGTACCTGCGGACCCAAACGATCCAGAGTGTGCTCAGCTTTCGTATTCCTGCTATGGGACTGGATATATCAACGCGAACCGGACGCTTGCATAGCGTTCGGTACTTGAGATAGTTTATTTATTTCTTCCGTAGGCATACACATGCTGCAGAAAGGGCGACTCCTGCTGCGAAGCCAATCAGGCTGGGCAAAATAGAGTTCATTAATATTGGAGAAGCTGGCGGTTTGGCGGGGGATTTGATGCCCAGAGCATGCGGAGGAGGGACATGATTTTTCTCCCAGCCCTCATCTAATAACTTGATCATAGATTTGTTGTCCAGATTTCCAAGTTCATCCATGTCCCACTCATTGCACAACTTTGTCATCCATGTCATCCTCCTCTTTCCGACTTCCCCTCCTACTCCTGGCGCACGCTCTTTCAGTTTAGCCCTCAGTTTCCCAACTTTCTTGATAGCAGCACCTTCGTTTCCAGACAATGCTTTTACAATCTTCTTCCTCACCAGATTAGCCAACCTGGGACCATTACCGTTTGTAGAGACCATGATTTGCAAAGGGCCGTCACGGATTTGTGAGCCAAAGTAGAAATCGCATAAGTCTGGAATGTCGGCGGCATTAACAGGGATACGGTGATCACGACAGTATTGGCATATCGAACGTGAGAGTTCGACATTGTCCAGAGCGGTGAGTATCATGTCATACTTCAATAAACCGAGTTCCTCTGGGTTGTTATCGTATGTTTTGTCGAGATGGGTGATCTGGGTTGGGTTATCCGTGATAAGCTTTTGCGTATGTGGGTTGAGACCGGAGGAGGGCGAAAGGATAGTGATATGAGCGTCGGTGACGAGGACAGAGTCTACTCTTTGAGAGGCAATTTCGCCCCCTCCGACAATGAGGACATGTTTTCCGGCAAGCTGCCAGGCGATGAGGAGCGAGCCCCGACCCTTTTGCGCAGGCATTAGAAAGAAAGTAGACGATATGTGGCTGTGCAAAGTATTGGACTCAATTTGTCAGCTCGCTCTCCTCGTCCTGCCACAAACATGCCGAAGGCTGATCTCAACAAAGCTGGCTGGGAACAGAGCGACTTTCCCATTCTCTGCGAGACATGTGCGTACAGCCCTTTCGAAGTTATTTACCCGACTTATATGGTTTGCAGGTCTCGGTGCTAATCCCTTCGTTCGCATGGTATGTTACCCGAAGCCCTGACTATCATCATCCGTTTCTAACATTTTCATAGTCAAAGCAAGAATACGGTCGCTCATGCGGTACATGCGCTCGTCCTTTCACCGTCTTCCGCTGGAATCCAGGTCAAGGCGGTCGTTTCAAAACCACCGTCATCTGCCAAACCTGCGCCAAAATCAAAAATGTCTGCCAAACATGTCTACTCGACCTCGAATACGGTCTCCCCACACAAGTCCGAGACACTGCTCTCGGCTTCAAAAACGAAGCGCCGACGTCTGATATCAATCGTGAATACTATGCGCAGGTCATGGAAACCAAAATGCAGCAAGACGGAAGTGGCGGTCGTTCGGGTTTGGATGTTAGTCAGAGTGCGAATGCTGGGAAAGATATGTTGAAATCTCTTGCGAGGACAGATCCTTTCTATAAGAGGAACAGGCCACACGTTTGTTCGTTCTTCGTGAAAGGGAATGCAATCGTGGAACGGAGTGTCCATATAGACATGAAAAACCTGTGGACAATGAGTTGGCGCATCAAAATATTCAAGACAGGTATCATGGACGGAATGATCCTGTCGCAAACAAGATCCTTGGTGGACATGCAGAGGCACAAGGCTTGAAACCCCCGAAGATGACACTATCGTGAGTCTTCTCTCTTTCCACTTCTTCATTAATATTCATCAAACATTCATCCAGACATCCCTTTTCCTTTCGTCGTTATCACCCTCTTCGACCGAACAAAGCATCCGGACCCGCGTCCTCCAATCTTTACCCGCCATACAAACAACAAATTTAAAATCCATAGTACACGTCGCCAAAACAAAGTTCGTCATTGATTCTTATGATAAATTTATCTTTTTCACTTACGCTTCATCCAGATGTGCTTTTGTCAATTTCAAAGACCGCGCATCCGCTGAGCATGCTGCCCAAGCATGGGCAAATGGCGTCGAGATCGATGGTCATACGGCCTCCGTAAAATGGGGCCGCAGTAGACCCAAAAACCCTCCTGTCGCGTCATCCTCCTCATCGTCCTCTACTCAGACAACGAGCATGAAGGCTTCTGCATCATAGTCCCTTCCTCTTATTTTCCTGTATATTACCATCTTTAGTAGCTTGGGTCTTGGTGTTATATCCCGACCCGCCAAGGGACTACGTACTCATACAAAGCCGTGACTTGATTGCTAGCACTCTAGTGCATAATACAGCCGAATTACTGGCGGGTTCTATCTGACAGATGTTCCCGACGGGCCACGGATTATATTTTATGAGCATGCTGTATTATATATTGCACGCAGTGATTGTCCCCTTCTTAGGAGGATATTCCCTTCCTCTGGTCTTGCTCTAGCTGGCAAGAGTAAATAGTATTCACTTTGACAAACCATGAAGCTACATCAGTTGAACCTATGAGAATTTACGAATGAACCACCCGTCACAGCCGCGATAAGCCAGACAGCCATATCAATCAAGCGACCATCGCTATTAACGAGTGCACGACCAAAATTAATGAGGGCGGGCCCAGCTAATCCACCGCGGGTCACTTAGAGTGGCATACCGAGAAAAGATAATGAAACACGCACGACAAATACCAGCGAGTCCCCAACCAATACCAAAAATTGCAGCACCGACCACAAGTTTGAAATCGACCTTACCTCCTTTGGGGATACTCCACTGGCCACCAAGTCTCGGAACCTCTTTTCCCCTAGCGAAACGATACAGGGTCATGACGAGGGGAACCGTTCCTGCTGCAAGGAACGCCAATGAAGGATCAAATGCTTTGTTGAATGGTAAGAGCAGAAACCGTAAGACACGTTCTGGATTCGTAAGTCCGGAGAGATGAACGGCAAGCCCAAATTGTGTTGTTGTAGTGAGGAAGGCGAGGTGACGAAGAAAAGGCTGGGGTAGACGCTGCGCAGCTGACTCCTTCAGCGGTGTTTCGGCGTCTGGTGTTGCTCTAATTTGACGCTCCGAAGGCTTTGGTCAAAGTGGTTACGAAGCAAGTAAGTATGAATCCTATCAATATAAGGAGACTCAATACTAACGACAAAGTAAAGCAAGGTTGAGACCGCCAAAGGAACCATTTGCGCAGAGAGAAGGTTGCGAGCAGTGACTCCGAACGACCAATCGAGTGGTGCAATAGGCCCGAAATTATCGTGGAATATATGCGTTGTTAAAACACCAGTGGCAAAAAAAGTGGCTGTAGCCACAATCGACCTAGTGAAACGTAGTTCCTGTAAACCGTTTCCGGGAGACTACAGGTGACACATTTGATCCACCTACCTCATGGACAGTCGTGCCAACCCACAGACCATATGCCTAGGTAAAGATCAGCCGTGTGGATCTGTTCAGCGGCTTAAGTTAACTCACCCCGAAGTACAGCCGTTGGACATCTAGAAATAGCTGAACATTCCGAGATACCGGTGACAGAATCAGCAGCACACACCTTTGTACCGAGACCGACTAAGAACCCGGCTACGGCGAGCTGAGCCATGGAGAGACCGGCGGATTCTGGCCCCATGCCATCCATGCGACCAACGACGGCGCCGGCGAGAATGAGACCCGCGACAGCAGTCAAGGCCTCGGATGCACCGCGAGCCGCACGGTGCATAAATCCCGAGATGCCAAGAACATTTCCATTCAGGAGCAGCAGAGAATGAACGGGAACTGCGAGTGTAAGACCCCCGAGAAGGGAATTGAGGGGCAGAGGGGCAGCCATTGTTGAAGGAGGACACAAGATGCTATATTCAAGCGCGGATGTTTACTCTTAGACATTAAGGTAAATATGCCCGATCAAATCTGCTTAACAGCATCTATGATTCGGATGCTATTTCTGGCTCTGGCATTTGTTTTTCGGCAACATGCACCTGAACTTCGACCTCGCTCTGGACAATTCCTCGTGCATGGCATGCCTCCAGATATTTTCCAACCATCCCCCGCCACATCGTGTGCCCCGTTACTTCCTCGCAATGCACATTCTCCACTCCCTGCACTTCCACCGCACCTAGCCCAGCTACCCACCAGCTGGCGTCGGATGCCCGGGAGAGGACGGCCAAAACATAGTCGTTGTCCGCATACCCATTGATCACTCTCCCCGCTGTCACTCTTCGTATTTTGGCCCATACTTTCGGATCGGCAGTCACCGGTGTACCAAACATAAAGGCGTCCTCAACAAGGCCGAATGATTCGGACACCGGAAGCCCGGCAAGATACCGCAGAGCTTCAAAAATGACAAGAGAGCCAAGCGAATAACCAACCAGAGTTACCGGCCTGTTACCGAAAGCTCGCTTGACCAGTAGGGCGCCCAATACCGCGCCCGTCTTGATGGCCAAGGCCCTGGCGTTCATCCACGGATTATCTGTTACCAGTCAGACCAGCGGTTTTGTGTGACATACTATTAGACTTGCCCATGATTTCCCCGACTTTCACAAGTGCCATCGGCGATAGCGCACTCATCAGACTCGCCAACATCGTTCTACGAATGATTTCTGCCTTCACATATTTCATGACATTGGAGGTAATCAGTTGATACAGCGCGTCCGACAGTTTCTTCAAGGCATCCATTTCCTGTCAACGAGTCAGGAAAAATGTTGTTCTATGCCACTAGAAATTGTGCCACCTTACCCATTGCAGTGCGAATGTATCATCACCTTCGAATATAGTCCATGGCGCGGTCACGTCCTTCTCCTCAGCCAGCCACCCACTTATGCACAATCTTACCCCAAGAGTTTCTTCCCCTTCCCTTGTTTTGACAGGCACCACATCCAGATTTTGCACCTCGCGCGTGTGCCGTTGAATCATGTCAGCAGTGGATTTAGCACCATATGCTCCAAACAGCATCCCACAAACCAAGGAAGATCCAGCCAGCCCGCTAGCCATCAATCCTGCTGTTGTCCCTGCGATACCAAACCATCCAAGTACAGATGTCACCCCTGCGCCAACAAGAGGAGCTGCCAGCCCTCCTGAGACACCAACTAGCACCCCTCCCGCCACTGCTCCTATACCGATACTTGCGAGTCGCATCATCCTCCCGTTGTCAGCATGCATCGTTTTCGTTTCTTCAGTATGAGCTTGAGCCTCTGATACCGCCCACTCCGGATTCTTTAGCGTTCGCACAATGGATTGTTCGTTCACCATAATTCTTGGTTGAAATTGCATCAAGAAAGCACGCGTATAGGCCGAGTACTGTTTAGTTGTGGTGATATGGAGAAATAGAATAGTCGTGAAAAGTTTATTGACGGCCTCGTCATTCGGCATATCTGCTAATCCCTTTGTCGAAGTATCAGTAGTTTCGTCAATAGTTGGACATTTTTCTGTTGAATATGATTAATGAGTCCGAACCTTATGCAGAGATAAATCACGTACCACTCTCCTCACCTTCAGAGAGCTTGCACACGGCCCAGGCTTTCCGCAAAAGATCCTGTGACCATTGGTTTAAGGCTCCGATTACTTGTTGCCTTCTCGCCTCCTTAATGTCAACCGCAAGGTCTGACAAGTCGCACTCCATCCGTGCATATAACTCATGAGTATTTCTAAAGACCGCAAGTTTGCGGATAAAGTGTTGAAACACTATGTCCTTTTCTTCATTTGAGAGCTCCTTCGGAGGCATTATTTGCTGTAGATCAGTGGCCATGGTGACGGCGGGAAGAAAACTGAGATGTTGTTCAACTCCACTAGAGAGACACGGCATCATCGTTACTATTTTTGGACGCGCTGTCTGCCTATCTAACGATCGGAGCTGAAGTGCAGCCTACTATCTGAATAAAGTTTTACACTAATGAGCATCACTCAACTGCAAAGCGAAAGCGAAAGCGCGCTTGCACAGAAAAAGTCCTCAGATTATAAAATGTCCAAAGAAGGTATCATAAGGTACGTTGCTAACTTATTGACCACCAGCTAGATCACCAATGCCCTGAGAATTACATAAGGTCATCGATACATAGCTAAAAAGTATCAACGCCACTTACAGGTATTTGACTTGGATCAATGGGGCAAGGGAAATTGAGAGTGTTGGAGATCGTCGGACTGACAAAGACGAATAATATGCCGACATCAGGCTACAGCACCGACAAGCTCATCAGCATACTGGCCCTGAAGATAAGAAAGGGCTAAGACTCACAGTAATCTTATAATCGATATTGAGATTTTGCTTGGCACTGCATTTTCTGACGAAGTCGGAAAGGACTTGGCCTCCTGGATCCTGGGACGTGGTGTATTGGATGTGGAAAGGGAAATGCCACTCAGTGCGAGTGTGAGCCGGGAACTTGATGTCGGTGGCATTTCCACCGCCTATTGGCACCTTGTTGATAGGATAGGTCAACTAAGACAACAGTGTGAGAGGCTGATGTTTCGAGTTGAAGAAAAGAGGCCTATACCTGCGCATCTATTTTTTTAAGATTGACAGAAAATGAGTTGGGATTGTCAACTCTGGGAGGTCGATGAATACGTGTGCTCGATATTAAAACGAAGGCCGTACGTGATATTTAATGCAAGGTTAATTTCGAAAGAAACGCCACCCGTTGAGTCTGGTGAAACAGTAAACTGTATCATAGGTAAGTTCATTCTGCTGGCAAGTATCTTGAAAAGAACTTACGGGGCTGCTGCCACCGGAAACGGGCGTAACGCTGCCAATAGTGACTGCAGGTGGCCTTACCCACTTGAGATAGTTGTCTTGTCATCATAGGGAAGGGTGACAACGGGAGATGGCTTACCAGGAGAAAGGCCAATATTATGCTCACAACCAGGAAAACAGTGGTCATGAGGGTACAGAAGAAGAATCGACAAAAGCAACGTCCTCGTCCTCTCTATACAAAGTTCAACTTCCTAGCAAAGGTCGATAGCACTGGAACGCACCTTGGTCCACAGTCCCCTTCGACTGTCATACCTATATTGCCTCATCAGACTTGCGGTTCTATAAGATCAGAGGATATGATGAGGAGCTAGAATGAAATAGTCACTCGACTCACTTCTTCACTGGTGCATTTGGGAGAGTAGAGGCTGGTGGATAAGTGTCCTGCCTCCGGTGTAAGGTCCCTGTACTCTTGTGCGTCGGTCGGCGCTGGGGTCCCTGACCCAGATCATCGGTAGATTCGGCGGCCCCTTGCATTCCCGTGTCGTAGCCACTCTGGTCATATGTGGGATGAGAGGGTTGGGAGTATGGATTGTAGTGAAAATTATTGTAGTTGTAGGCAGGCTGGTTGTAGTTTGCATCCGGGTAAGCTCCATATTGGTTGCCAGCACCTTCAGGGTAGTAGGGGTCTCGGTAAGACATAGCGGGGATGGTAGATACGTAGTTGTGACGGCAAGGTGGTGGTGGGGGGATCAGATGGCTCAGAGTGACATTGGTAAGTAGAAAGCCGCAGTCCGCAGCGGCCCTGACCGATATCGGCGCGACGCACTGCTTTCGATCAATGACAGTCTATTATTATCTCCCGGCGCGACATACTATGACAATAACATTCAATGTAATGGCTAGATAGACAACGTATCAACCGTAACCAGCTCCAGATGAGGGAGCAGCATTCGGCTGCCAAGTCCGCGTTGTACGCTGATGACTGTTTCCTGCCCTAGGAAAGAAGCGTTGAGGCCCATGGGACGTCGATGGTTGCAGTCGAGCAGTTTCGGCACTCTGTGCAGGTACAAAGCGGCGTCCCAGAGGCATATGGTTTCTGGAACTAGCGGGAAATTGTGCAGGAGTACCGAGCCTAGCTTGTGGTACGGGTGGAGGACCCATGCCTTCTGAGCCAGTATTTGGCGGTCTTACAGTATGACGGATTGTTCCAGATGTTGGTTGGGCATTCTGTGCCTGGGATTTGGTTATCGTAGGACTGGTATGAATTACATTCGAGACTTGTTGTGTTCGTGTCAAGAGAGATCCGGGGGCGCGAGCCGTTTCCGGTGGGATATATGCGTACTCCCTAAGCCAAAAGACATACTCAAAGCTTATATGATATGATAACAGATGACACAAACCTTATCTGTCGCGACATTGGGCGCGAAATTCCCTGGAGGTTAGCATGCGGTTTTTGGGAGGGTTGCAAGGAAGCAACACGCTGTAGATCATCTTTCGGCTGCGCCCAGCCAGGCGTATGTTGTCCCGCGGGAAGGGTGAGGCGAGTTGGTGTGGAAAGATGTTGAGGGGAGCTTGAATGCGTTCGAGGGCGGGTCGAAGGGTAACCGTATCTGCAAGATTCAGACAATCGTTCCAGTCATTTAAAACCGCCGTAGAATTACTGATATGCAGATGCCTCCAAAGGGCGTTTCCCGTTCCCATTCGTTACCTCATTTTGCGCATTTATTTCCTCTGTGCTAGTGAAAGTAGAGTATCCGAATTGTTGCTTCATTTGTTCAATCTCTTGAGCTAATGCTTGGTTCATGCTACGATGGCTGCCGCATAAGTATATAAATCTTCGCATATCAGAACATAAGACCTCTTCAGTGCCGAGTTATCAGAGCGCAACTTTTCCACAACGGTGCGGATCTGCTGGTGCCTGGTCCGATAGAACCGAATTTGCCGAGCCATCACTTCTTGTTGGAACTCGGGAAGCCTGAGATAAGGTACATGATGTCGAGGAAGCCCGTACCTTGGCAGCAATGATGACGGAGTCCAAGGCCGAAGGTATTGACTTGAACCAATCCGACATGGGAGCATCGAGCTGCAGGCAAAGAGTATGTCACTGGTACGAAGAGTTGGCTGGATTTGGAGAACCTCTCGCTGCAGAGCTACGACCAAAATTCCAGTTGCACCGCAAGATACGCAGCTTTGATCGGGACCTGGAGCCCAGTCGAAAAGAGACCCAAAATCAGATAGGATAGGCACAGACTGAGATGGTTGTTGCATATGATGTGACCGCATTCGGTGAGCCAGAAGGGTATGGCCTTCCCTGGTTCTGAAGTATAGGGTAGATGGCACTTTGTACAGCTCACAAACTCCCAGAAATCGACATCCGTGAGAGGGTCAGAGGCCATGGGGAGGAGGTGAGCTGGAAGAGTGGCTCGAAAGCCTAACGGCCATGTTCTCTAACACGCACACGTGATTGATTTAGCACCCGCTGCCTTGCTTTTTAGCCAAGTTGCTCCCGTAAACCCGCCACATTCACCTCCATGACCATCTCAACCAGGGAGTGGTCACTTGAGTGGCTGCTCCAGAAATCGAAGTCCTTCAAGCTTGCTCGCCGTATTCCCTGCACTTCTAAAAACCTGGACGACGTGATTGAGCAGTACGAGGAAACCGATGTCCCTTTGGTCATAGAAGGATGGCATCATGCTCCCCATTGGCCAAAAGCAATCTTCACCATGGAACACTGTCGACAATTTTTTCAAAGTGAGAACAAGGGTGAGTCGATAGAGCTCATCAAAAGACGCCTCCCATAATTTTGATGTCAACTACAGAAATAAGTGTTCGCAACGTACACTCACGCTCTGACATGTTTATGGCTTTCGACGATTTCCTCGAGAGCTCACGTACAACCTCAATGTTCGCGGCAGCTGAAGGCATTTATCTGATCTATCTTTCCCTCGACAATGATGCAAATACTGTGTTACAGAGACGCAACGCTTATATGGAAAGGATATTGAATGTCCCCGAGAATGGGAAGACTGGCTCTTGAACGATGGCGTTATTCCCGCGCAGCTGCTACCAGGAGGTCGTAACGACCTTTTAGCTCAAAGGCCACGAATGGTAAGCCTGTCTTTTTTCTGGTCTTGGAGATAGCTAATTTTTCCAAAGAACGGTCGGCCGGATGTTGAAACATTGATGTGTTACTTTGGTGTCGGTGATACCTACACACCCTGTCACAAAGATCTGTGCGCGTCATCTGGCCAGAATCTCATGTGTTACACCGAGCACGGAAGTTCGTCTTTCTGGTTCATGACAAAAGGTTCAGATTGTTCCAAGGTCGCTAATTATTTCCACAAGATGAAGGATGAACTCGACCATGAAACACGCGTGATGTCACTCTCCGACTTGGAACATGCTCCCTTCGACATCTATATCATAGAGCAGAAACTTGGAGACTTGGTTCTGGTCCCCCCTCGAAGTTGTCATCAGGTCGTCAATTCCGGAAAGATGTCAGTTAAAATGTCCTGGTCCCGAATGACGCTACTCGGATTGGCTGCGGCTTTTTATCACGAATTACCCCTTTATCGCAGGTAGAAGCTTATTACCTCCTTGCTCCTTGGCTACGGCTGATTTTTGTAGGGTCTGTCGTACTGAGACGTACCAAATAAGAAGCACCATCTATTATGTGCTTGCTGAATACACTGCAAAGCTGAAAACTTTCATCACCAAACCATTCAGTCCGATCCAAAAGGATGTTCTTACGGACCGTCTTGTACAAGTGTTGCGACTTTACGACCATATTTTGATTGAAGAATATTCCCCGCGCGGCGATTTCACCGAAGCACGCAAGCCCCGATCCGAGGAGAGAGAGAAAGAATCACTGGAGCAAAGTTCTGGATTAGCGGATCACTTTCAAATGTGCGACTTTTGTGGGGCTGATATATTCCAAAGTTATTTTCGATGCTCCAAATCCAGTGGCCCTGAATCAGGTACTATCATCTGTTGTGGGTGCTACGCGGAGGGTCGAACGTGTGCTTGCGAACATATGGAACCAAAGCAACGTCAAAAATTCAGCACTCTTTTGTCTGCCCGATGGGAAGCCTTGGAAGCGCTCAAAGATACGGGGTACTCGATTGACGAATTCGAAGGCTCAGAAACGCAAAAAGAACAGAAATCGTTAGTGACCAATATTTGTTTCAAGTTTGTCCCTCTACTTATTCTCTCCTACAGTTTTTTTGCCAAGGTACACACACGCAGTGTCTTCCAAGCCGCGATGTTAGTCCACCAAATGAGACTAAGAAACAAGACGGTACATCTCACAAAAGTCACGCCTGTATAACCACTGAGATTATTACATAGCGGCAATCCCGAACGTGTCGGTCCAGTACGGACTCGCATTCAGTATCCTCAAATTGGGCTATTTCGTGCAAGAAATGTCACTCTTCCAAGTGCTTCTCCCACCTCATCAGCTTGTCCCATATGCACAGTATCCCTGCCTTGTTTCTTATCGAGCAAGACAAGGACCATGTGGCGTATCATTTGAAACACACGGCTAAATTTCCGGACTACACAATCAAGGCAAAATTATTTTTGAGGGACCAGGCAGAGAAACCGTCAAGCGCCCCCGACTTTGATGTTCAACTGGTGTATAACGCCTCAGAATTTCCCCTCTGTCAACCCGCCAACAGTGCCCATACCAAGATTGGTTGGTATGATCGAGTGCTACAGGTACCAAAGGCGAAATATAAAGAGCAAAAGCGCCAGCCACAGCCAATTAGCTCAACAGGACCCGAGTCGGATGACGAGGTTGACGACGAGTTCAGTAGTCCCAGGCACTCCCGTTCTCCTACGAACAGCTCTCAAAGGAGTATGAAAAATAATGCATATGTCGATATCAAATCTAGGACGTCCGCAGGTCCTTCGGGAAGTCGGTATCAAGAAATGTCAATTTCACCCCTAACCATTGGCTCTGAAGAATCCGACACTGATGATATGCCACTGGTTCGTGAAGAATTTCTCTAAAAATTTTTACTCTTAATGTTTATTTTATTCTTTTGGTTTCAGCAAAGGCACCTTGAAAAGGTGTCCAAGCGAAAGTTGGCCGACGAATCACTGGCGAGAATCGATGTGGAGCCTACATCTTCTGCTAGTACATCAGTGAAAAGGCCACAGAAGTTCAAATCAGTTGATCCTAGTGGCGATAGTACTATCTTTGCTGCCGTTGATCGTATTGGTCCTCCACGAAAGAAGCGACGCCAAGAATCTGAACCGCAAGGCAAAGGTCCACAAAACAAGGAGTCGCAAAACAAGGAGTCGCAAAGCAAAGAATCGCAAAATAAAGAATCGCAGAGCAAAGGACCGCAAAGCAAAGAGCCACCAAGCAAAGAGCCACTGAACAGGCCCACAACGGACACGAGTAAACAGAGAAAGGATAGACCCTTCGATTTTGCTGCTTCCCTTGGGGCAGCTATCAATCAGGCAGCAGAGAGCGCTACTCGAATGATGAAAGAGCGCAAACACCGCAAAGGCGACGTCGAGGAAGACAGAAAAACAACTCGGCCGAGCGGCGAACCCATCGCAATGCGGCAATCTGTACTAAA
The DNA here is from genome assembly GCA_029719445.1 of Agaricus blazei. Classification (NCBI taxonomy): domain Eukaryota; kingdom Fungi; phylum Basidiomycota; class Agaricomycetes; order Agaricales; family Agaricaceae; genus Agaricus; species Agaricus blazei. The sequence goes on along the minus strand of SSNC01000002.1, from coordinate 1,697,751 downwards.
ATTGAGTGAAGAAAAGTCACCGTCATTATCGAGTCTCAAAAAACCCGCTCTTGTCAACAGCTCAGACCTGCAAGATACGGTACCATCATCTGTAGAAGGCCCTATCCTCGTGAACATCGCAGACCTACAGGATGTAATCACAGCCGCAGCAGAACAAGTTGCCAAAAAAATCGTAGAAGGAAATTCTTCGACTATCTCGTTGGCGACTAAAACTGCAGTTACTATGATGACGAGCTACGCGGCCGCTGGCAAATTTGTACAAGACAACACTCATATAGAGTTTCCTTCCGTACGTCTAAAAACAAACCTTATTCGTTAACTTATTTGCGGATCTGCTCAACTCTAAACTTTATTTCTATTTTAGATAAGCCAGTTTAAAGAAGCGATCGTCAAAGGCTCTAATGACAATTCCACTGCCAAAGGTGAAAAAAAGATTTTTTTTTAACGCATAGCCGTTATGTTTCCTCTCCATTGTTGACACAGTGTTTTTGTATAGCATCACCATCATCATCCATTGATCAACGTCAACTTAAAAGTTTGACAGGGAAACCAGGGGCGCACCCTAGCGACAACCATCACCAGGTTCGCGAAACCACCACTATCTCCACTCATTCCTCCTCCTCCATATCCGCCGCTCAACGGAAACGGCCTTCAACAACCGACCTCCCCTCTCGGGACCAACATGCCAATCCCAAAAAACGTCGCGTCTTCGAAGATGAAATATAATACCTCCCATTCGGCAATTTCATTTCCACTTTTTCATGTTAGGTTCGGTAGCGCATATCACCGGCGTTTTTTGTTTTTTAAATGAAACTTCTGTAATCAGGTAGAGGTATTGAGTCCTCGGAGCTATACCCACGATTCCGATTTCTCTTACCGCGTATGGCTTTTGTATTCACGTAACTTAGTATCCCGGCTAGTATTCACTCAACACATTACTTTTTTTTGTCACTGTATGATATGCACCGGTGTATAAATGTCTAGTTTGTAGCCAAATAAAGTCGCGGTCAAGGATGTAAGGAGGGCTGCTTGATTGATGAAGGGAGAAAAAAGTTGTTCAAAGTTGAAATTAGGCCGACTGATAAGGGTATATATAAATGGGCATAGAGAGAGCGTTACGTCGCGAAGATCATGTCGTGAGAAAGCCAGAGAAGCTCGATTATACACAGCTAAAACCAAAGCTGAAAGGGTCAAAGAGCAGGACGAATTTCGTTAAGGGCAAGCAAAAAAAAATGAAGAAAAAACAGTCATAGACGACGTCTAACAACCGCAAGTGAGAATTCTAAGGAGCGTGTTTTTCCGGGGTGGTTCGTCCATGTCTTGACCGACGGACACGCCTGTTGGACCAGCCTGAGCACGGACCTGACTGACTGCGGGTGGCACTGTACCAGCATTAGGTGACATTGGTGACGTGCGAGGATATTGCTGATTATTGAAACTAGCGTTTGCAACATCATATCCTTCGTAACCATTAGCAGTAGCATTCGCAAACGGGTGTGTCCTTGGAGTAGCTGCGGAAACATTAACTTGCGCAGCGGCAGATTGGGGTGTTTGCTGCCCCGTAGCACCAGGAATCAACGCATTAGGTATTTTCCGTGACTTGGAGCCGTGACGAACGAGGGCCGGAGAGGGAGGGACGACGGGATTTTGCGAACGTCGCCGCTCTTCACGCGTATCACGTTTGCGATCATTTCCCGACTGCATTTGGTTTAGAACAGCATTTTGGCTCTGTTGCTAGTTTAATAATTAGCCTAAGTGAGTTTGGCAGCAAGCGTGTGATACCTACACCAGGTGTCGCCTCCCATCCACGCCCCTCTAATATCGAGTTAGAAGAGAAAATAGGGAACAGGAACAAGACCCGTTGACATACCATTGAGTAAGTTCCAATCAAACACTCCATCATCTACATCTCCATTATTCTTCATAACTTTCGCAAACAGTTCTCTTAAGAAATCATAATCTGGCGTTTCCTCGAACCCGAGCTTGCGGACGTAATTCAGATAGATCCCAAACTCCTCTGGAGGACGATTAATCAGCAGACGCGGTTGTAGCGGATGACGTTACATACCAGGGAAGCCTTCACAGAGTTCTTTGATGGGAGTCATCTGCTTCTTCTCACCGATCTTTTCGTATTTCTGTTTGTTCGTGGCTGCCTTGAGGCCTTGCCAAGGCAGGCTTCCTCGGAGGAAGTACATGAAGACATGACCCAGTGATTCTAGGTCATCCCTTCGGGACTGTTCTACACCGGATGAAATAAATGAGGATAGAATGCGATATGCAAGTCACATGGAGTGTACCTCGGCCAAGATGTGTGTTAATGCTCATGTATCGCGCGGTGCCGCTAAGACTCTTGCGTTCCCGGTATGGTATGTGCTGCTTTGTTTTCGGATCTCGATACTGCTTGGCCATACCGAAATCGACAACATGGATGACTGCGGACAAATGATGAGAGATAAGTATGATATACCCGAGGCTGATGCTCACTATTGGCTCCCTTGGTATTTGGGCGGCCTATTAGGAAGTTGTCGGGCTTGATGTCGCGGTATATGAGGTTTTTTTCGTGAATGGTCTGAACACGGGATATCTGGAGGAGCCGAATAAACAAAAACGCCGTGAAGGGGGACACCGGCACAGACCATTTGGCGGGCAGCCATACAAACAGTCTTGGTGGAAAACTTTCTCCCGCACATGTCAAAAAGGTCCTCGAGACTTGGGCCGAGCAAATCGATAACCAGGATGTTGTGCAGGCCCTCCTGGCCGAAATGGTATATCTGCGGAATGCCAGCTAGATTTGGCGGGGATAAGCCAGGGTGAAAGAGGCGCCAGGAGGACAGTACGCACTGCAGCCAGCCAGGATACGGTAGGAGCGGCATTCGTCGCGCAGCTGAGGTGCCTCGGCCTTGCGAGGTTCCTGGGGGGAGAAATGAGCATAGCAGGGTGGGAAAGCTGCGGGCCACGCACAAACTTGATGGCGACGGTCTGGGAGTTGAGGAGGTTCGTGCCTGGGGGGAGCCGAGGGAGGGAGGGGATGAGAAGGAGCAGGGGGCGGGGAGGGGGACAGCGGGGGGGGCAGACCTTCGAAGATGACGCCGAAAGAACCCTCGCCGATCTTGCGGCCGACGCGGTAGTGGATGCCGACGAGGTTTGCGGTGGTGGTGGGGTGCTGGGACATGGCGGGGAGAGGGAGGCGAAGGAGGGGAAGGCCAGCAGAGGCCGGTGGGGAGAGGAACGTGAAAGCGAGGTTGGGCCCCGGAGCCAAACACGGCCACACAGTGTATTTACGACATATTTACAACGCCAGCCCAGCACACGCCCAGCACCACCGCCGCAAAGACCAGGCCCCAGCCCCGCCGTTCCCGGCGCTCCCGCTCCCGCTCCCACGCCTCCGCCCCCTCCGCCCGGTACCGCCCCCACACCGGCCGCCGCCCCAGCCACCAGAACAGCGCCACCGGCCCGGGGAACGTCGCGATGATCTTCCCGTTCTGCCTGCCCATCCGGTAGAAGCTCATGCACTCCGTCCACACAGACGTCGCCAGCCGCCGCTGCAGCCACCCGTTGTACTCGTCCGTCGCCTCGCTCGTGATCTCGAACGACCGCGCCTTGCCGTCCAGCACCGGCTTGATCAGCTGCACCGCCAGGTTGATCTGCAATCTATCAGTGCCCCGACCATTGCCACTGCATCTCGCGAATTACCTGCGTTTCCTGGCTGAAAATAACAGACGCATGTCCGGTCGCCACGTTGGGGCCTAGAGACGATTTACCTTTCGTTATCTCTCGCGCACACGTCAACCAGACTCACCCAGAAGTATGTAAAAGTTCGGGAAGCCAGGTATCGAAGTACCCAGATACGCAGTCGGGCCACCCTGTTCCTCGAAATACTCCTTCATCGCTTTCCCATTGCTTCCTCTAATGTCCCATCCTTGCGGTTCCTGGCCATATCACCACGGCATTAATGAGCACGGCCCGAGAAGGGAAACGACTTACCACAGCGTAGCCCGTCCCAAAAATGATCACATCCAGGGGGACAACTTCTCCCGTCTTCAGTTTGATACCCTCCTCGACAATCTCCTCGATCCCTTCCCAATTCAACGACACGTTCGGTCTGTGGAGGGACTTTAGGTAGTTGGGATCAACAATGATTCTCTTGCACCCAGGGGCTTCATATCGTCAGACAGGAGCCCATCGTAAAGTTTCAAGTAAAGAACTCACAGTAATCCGGGATTAATTTATCTACATACTCCTTGGGCGCATTCGCCCTGATATACTTGGCCAGTTCCTTCACCGGCCGATAAGATACTCTCCACTCCCGCGAAATCAAGTAGTACTCACCTTCTTTGCCAAAGAAGTCAACCACTTGTTCTCTTTACGAAAGATCAAGGCGCTGATATCAGCCTTTCATCGAGTCAGCAACACACTAAGATAAACAGCAGTAAAGCATACCCTAGCCATAATCATGTTTCGGTACCACCGCATCACGAGTGGTACATTCCTAAATATCCACCTCACCGTCGGCGAGTATTTAGTTTCCACCTTGAACAGTTGATAAGACAGACCTCTCATAAGAGTAGAATCATTCGACCTACACGAGGCACAAACCATTGCGGTGTACGACAAAAATTGACAACCTCCACCAAGGGATCCTTCGAAATCTCCGGTATAAACTGTGCCCTATTTCACCCAATCAACCCCCGCTTGCACACAAACCCCAAAAAAAACAAACACTCACGCAGAACACCCATTCCCAACCACCCCCACCCTCTTCCCCTTCAACTCAACATCATGCCTCCACCTCGCCGAATGAAACACATCCCCCTTAAACTTCCCCAACCCTCCCTCCAGCTCCTTCGGAAACAAAGGATCAAAAAACCCACCAATAGCCCAAATCACAATCTCAGCCTCCACAACACTCTCCTCCCCACTCTTCTCATCCCTAACACTAACCCTATACCTCTTCCTCTCATCATCCCACACAGCCGCAGACACACTCGTAGACAACCTCGTACGCGACATCAAACCATACTTCTTCCACAACCCCTCCCAATACGCGCACAATTCAGGTTGACCAACATAATAACTTCCCCATTCCGGGTTCAAATCCGTCGAAAGGGAGTACCAATGCGCAGGCACATCACACCCGCATCCAGGATACGTGTTAGCCTAAATTTCCTCGTATAAAAAAGTTTGTTCTTTTCTTTTTTAGCGTAACGTAAACGTATAAACTCACTCTCCACGTTCCACCCACAGCATCCGCTTTCTCATAAATCTAATTACAAGAAACCATCAACGACAACCCATGTAAAATCCAACCAAAAAGTGCTCACTGTAAAGTTTCCAAAACCCAACTGACGTTGCAGCTGTATAGCAGCAGAAATACCCGCCACTCTTTTTCACGGAGAACGGATAGAGGGTTCAAGAAAAGTCAGCTTTCCTTCAAGTACAGAAATGGAAACCCAAACTCACCCAGCTCCAATAATAGCTACATGAGGTGTCCTCTTCGACTCCATAATATTCTCAATTGCCTATTCGCTGCCAGGCTCTCAAGTTCGAACGAAGGGACCGCAGCAGTTGCTGACAACTGTTCAAAAGTGCCTGAGTTATTTATATAGCTCCCTGTCGGCTCAAGGAATTCAACCACAAACAGCGACACGAAGAAAGATGAGAGACGAGACAAGACAAGAGACTGACGGGAACAATGAAAAGTAGCGGCTGCGCCTTTAAGTATGGCCAAAATACATGAAGCATATGATTATCGACTTCGACTGCTCCGGTTCCCATGAACGTCAATCTTTATATGCCACATGATGATGATATATCTGATGTCAACCTGCGGCAAAATTTCTTTTCTTAAAATGTCCCAGCAAACAGCGGACATGCTTCCGCGAGAGAAAAAGAAGATGCAAAAGAAAAGCATTCACCCCACAAATACAACTACAACACCAACTAATTATTAATCGTTTCGAATATTTCCTAACCCTAGTGGCAAAACGGCGAAAACCCTCAGAGTGGCGATCACCGACACAGAACGGAATGACTCGTCGTACTAGACACGACTAGCGCCTCCAAAAATAGAAAGGAAAAAAACAACTCAAGGCACCCCTCGAAGATAAGAAAACGGTGGGCATGGTTTATCGGAATTCAAAACTTGAACTAGAGGTCTCTGGCACATGCGATAGCGACAGTTGTTGATAGCTAAAAGATGATGAGACAGTGTCAAGATAGAACACAAAAGCATAGGCGTACGGTTCCGAATTCTGATGATAATAGAATCCGCTCATAGTCGCAACAGGAGGGGTGTAAGGGGCAAGAGAAGGCAGGCGCTGGGCCACACTGGTCGACCTCGCATTTGACGCCCGCCTTGTCCGGGGCTGCTTCCGACCGCCACACTCGTCATCCGTTACAACGTCAGAAACGGGGTTGGTAGGTGCCGCCGCCGGAGGATTAAAGTCGACACAGACGTAGTAAAACCCTACAAAGACTCAGCCAACGAGGGACGGACAGTGCAGGAGCATACAGACCTGCAAAACTAGCACCGTTGATATCATGCACTCTATGATCAGGAACGAGAAATTTCTCCTTCCACCTCATGAAGACAGCCCCACGGTCTCTATCATCGATCGTGAGCCTGGGTCTTTTAGCCTCGTGTTTGATGTGCCGAAACGCAGGGAAGCGAGACCAATGAACGAGATCCTCGTTTTCACTGGCGCCCCAATTCTGCGTCAAAAAACCATGACGACTCCCGATAATTTCAGCATCGAAGTACGTTGTTAGCTCCGGCCAGTCATCCGTCAGCCCACGGATGCATAGGTATCCACATAAGAAGGAAGTAGCGAAATCAACGTCCTTATCAGTTGCAGGAAAGGAAAACGGCGAGCACGAAGGGAAGCCCGTGTTTCAGCAAGGGTTGTCAATGAGAAAGCCGAATTGAATAACATACGACGATAGTCACTGTAACATCGTAGCTATTTCTGCCGCTCTTCTGAGTGCCTTGGAAGGTCGCACCGGGATATAGACAGCGATTTGCCCGTGTCCTCATGCGTATGCGGGTAATATCGGACAGTGGATCGGGGATAGATGAGGCATTGCCAGCCACTGGGGGCCGCTGGTGGGGCTTGGGGGAGAGGGTCTGGGAGGGGGCGGGGGAGGGGGAGCGAAAATTGACCGGAGGATTGGGTTTTGCCTCGGGCAAATGGACGGTATGTGCACTATGCGGCCTGGCGTACTCGGCATGCGACTCTAGCCTCGGGGGCGAGGGGGCGGGGACGGTGGATGGCGGAGGGGCTGGGGAATGGAGAGGGGAGATCAGCGACGGCCTGGAGGGGTGCAAAGTGGAGGGCAGGTCGCGGGGGGCGTAGGCGACGTCCTGGTCGATGAGATGTCTGCTCGCGGGGTGCTGGGACTGGGCGACGCGGACGAGGACCTGCTCGCGGCAGTTGGGGCAGGTCGCCGGGTCGCCGAAGTCGGGGACGAGGACGAGGGCATAGCAGGCCGGGCAGGACTTGTGCTGGCTCTGGGGGTGCGACGGCGCGGGCGGCTCGGGCTGCAGCTGGTATGTGTGTTCAGAGGGCATGACAAGGCGGTGTCCAGCCAGCCCGACCAGCCCAGTCCTGGCCCCAGACCACGTGCCTCTTATTGTATCCGCTATATTGTCTATCTACCATCTGTCTACTACATGTTCCCCCCCACCGTCGTCCCCGTCGTCGGCCGCGTCGTCGCCCCCCCGTCCACCGTCGTCGCCGTCATCGGTCTCACGACCATCTCTTCCTGAACATCTCTCGCCGTCTCCGTGACCCGGGCATCATCCCCGGTGTCTTTCATCTTTTCGTCGTTGTGGTCGTGTTTGTCCGCCTCCGCCTTTTCTATGTCTATATTCTCCTTTGCCGTCTCGCCATCCCCCTCGTTGCCATTGCCCCGCACTGTTGTCCGTTGCAGCGTGTATTTCCGTATACCGAGAGCTAATAGAAATATCGGATCAGCGGGATACCGACCGAGCCGCCGAAACTTACAAAGAATGAAGCAGACACCGACGATGGGTGTCATTGCAATCCAGATGGTACTTATAGACCGAGCATAAGCATCGATGACCTCCGCTTTCAGCACAGGGTCCTACACAGCAGCATGCTCTCAGCTACCTATTTCCAGGCGCTCCCTGTAAAAATCACTCACGGGTATCATCTTGAGCTTTCGCACACTTTCACTCAAAGCTCCCGCACTCGTATCTAACGATATGTCTGTGATACTCTTGGCCTTCTTGTTGAGTACCTGGAGACACACAACGTCAAGTTCTGATACACGTCCAAAATTCAGGCAACCTACACTTGTATAGATAGCTTGCCCAATGGAAATCCCGACAGTCCCGCCGAGACTCCTACGGAGTGCGTCAGTAAACCCAAGATTTGCACAAATCACAGATGCTAACTACCTGAGGAATCCAAACGTCGAAGTTGACGTCGCCATGTCCTTCAACGGCATCGCAGCTTGAAGGGCAATAAGTGGTACCTACAAAAGTCAACATCAGCTAATCGAATATTCCACCTTCCTTATGGCATACCTGGAATAACGGCCCCAAACCGAGTGCCGCTATCAAAGGGAAAATCTCCTTGATAGCACTGTGCCAATAACGTCACTCCCCGCTTCTTCCAAAAAGAAGACAACCAACTTACGTTGAACTTGTGCCGTTTAACATCGTCATCAAACCCATGCCAATCGTGAAAATCGCAAACGACGCCCAAATAAGTACTCTGTATGAGCCTGTCCGGGAGACGAAGATGCCACCACTAGCAGACGCCACGGCAGACGAAAGAGAGTACGGCAGCATACTTTTAAGCGTTAAAACAGTGATCCGTCTTTTATACCCTGCCGTTACTTACTCAACACCTGCACCAGTGGCTGATGCGCCAAGGACCTGATAGTATAAAGGAAGGTAGTATGCACCTGCACGGATTGAGATCAGCCGAGCGAAAGTCTTCCTTGGTTTTCGTCCATACCACAAAAGAATGCTACGCCATGGAGGAAAGTCGTGATCAAAAGGATTGCCGTTGTGCGTGTCTGACCATTGCTGTGAGTTCGATGTTCTGTTTTACCTTATTGCTCGACATACCTTGAATAGACGCGGGGGGATTATGGGAGAGCGTTTCGTCAAAGCTTCATTAACACCCGCAATAATCAGTAGTACACCTCCAATGACGAGTAAGGCGATCGTGGATGCTTGTTTCCCTAAACCACTCAAGTAAGCATTCAAACTGGTAGGTAGAGGCCAGAGTAAAGAGCTTACACTCTGTTTCACTCTCATTAAACCCGAAAAGAACAAGAAGGATACCGGCCGTGATTAAGAAAAGGCCGACAAAATCGAACTCGGCGATATGTTCCCGGAGTGTCTTGCCGCGGCGAGGGTTCAGATTAAGGAAAAAGAACAGAACTAGACCGCCGACGCCGCCGGTCGGCCTATAAAATAACGTTAGCTAAAAGGCGTGTTGAAGTGAGATTACCAGCTCACAGATTAATGAAGAAACACCAGCGCCAGCTGACGTGATCCGTCAGGGCCTGAAAGATTTTCAGTTTTATGAAATCAGGTCATTCATTATTTCACTCACACCACCCATCAACGGCCCAATGACACTATGGCTCAAATCAGGACGATACCATCGTACGAAAGTGAAAACGCACCTGGCCAGGGCCCAAGTCGCTCCAAACCAACCACCATACTTTCCACGACTACGTAATGTCAGGTGTCTAGTCTTCCAAATAGTTTAAGCGGACGCACTCTTGCAGGGATACTATGTCACTCAAGGTGATGTTCATCTAAAAATAGAATGTGAGATTGAGAAGAAAGAAGCAGCAAGTCACACACCATCTGTAGGATGCCTCCTCCCCCTATTCCCTGGATCGCCCGTGCCACGATGAGCCAGTCCTGTCGGTGTCAATAAGCGCCATTGGCAACCCGGAGCTTGCTTGCAACTCACCATGTTTTGCGCAGCGCCACATAACGCAGAACCGATCTATGAATAGTACATCAGCTCCTGATTTTCGTTTGTCATGCCAAGGGCACATACCAAGAACACAAGAATACTAGAATATAATATGGGCTTTCTACCCGTAATATCGGAGATTTTACCATAAAATGGAGAAAGACTGCATTATAAACGAGAATGAGATGGGTGATATCGAACAGTAAACATGCTTACGTTGCAGAAGCCAACAGATATGCCCTATTGGAGCAAGAAAGAGATTACATTATGGTTATTATCAGTTTTGAGATGTAGATGACTCACGTTCCCACCCAGCTATATTTACTACCACCTCCGAGATGACTGACGATGGTGGGTAGCGCAGTGGCCACGATGGTCTGCGGGACAGTTGAGTAGAGCGCGGGCGTTTAAAAACCGACTGACCTGGTCCAGGGCAGCAAGGAATAGACATAGCATCATACCGCCTAGAACCTGAAAGGCTAATCAGATCAAATCTGGTTCCTGTACCTAATCACTCACCAGCGGCATTCGATTCTGAGGCAGGACATGTTCCTCATTTGCCTTCCAAGATGCACCAGGCTTCGCCTTTTCTTCACGCCCATTATGCGTTTTCGCTTCATTAGTTGCTGTCGCTGTATCTTCCGCGGTATTTGAAGGCATAATTACGGTGAGGAGTGGAGGAGGGAGGAGGGCGTAGAAAAGGAAGAAGCCTGGAGGGATGGCAAAAGAAGGGAGGCACTGCGACAATGGGTGGTGACTTTCCGTTAAATACGTCTATGTCAACCGGCATTTACACGCGAAAGTACGTTCGGCCTCGGCACTGTGCCGGACGTGCCGTTTTGTGTTCTGCATCTATTGATGTCCGGCTCATCCCACATGTCTGAGAAGTATCGCTCCTGAAAGGACATTCAGGATCGGCTGCCCTCCGAAACCTCATCGAGCTGACTCTTGAGATAGGCAAATGGTATTGGCAAAAGAGCTCCAAAATCATCCGGGGATGCGGAAAATAGAATTCGGCGTTGCCGTGGGCGTGTGCCCCTCTCTTATACGTTCGGCTTCGCTTCCAGGTGTCCGTATGGTGTTAATATATATACGAGAATAGCAGACTTTGGTGCAGAGAAAAGTGCGGATTGACCTGTGATGTTGCTGTTAACTGACAAATTATTTTGTTTTATTAATAAGGAAATAGATTCAACCATTTTCGGAGTTCTCCAGCAAGTTGAACCTTATCCGTCTCAAGATTTCTTCTGTCTCCATTCAACTTGCACCTTCGCACTTACGTTCACCGTATCTCTCCAAAAACTTAACCCATGGCTGACAGTATCCCCACTTTCAAACTCGTCCTCGGTATGCTCTCCTTCTCGTGTGGTTGCTTCAGCGCTAATTTATTCACACCATTTGACTCGATCTTTCCCTCATCGTCATCGATCGCCTGCAACTCTACGGTGACATGCTCCTCGCGCATCCGTTTCATCTAACTCGCCTTTTTATATACGTTCGATTTCTAATCGCGTAGTCGGTGACGGTGGCACTGGCAAGACCACTTTCGTCAAGGTGGGCAACACAGCTTTGTGTATCCACCGATCGTGTGCTGATATCCTGCGTCTCTAGCGCCACTTGACTGGCGAATTTGAGAAAAAGTACATCGGTATGAACAGGATGCCCGCGTCGTGACATTGTGCGTTGCGTTGACGTTCCTGCGCTTTTATTTTAGCCACCCTTGGTGTCGAAGTCCACCCCCTACAATTCACGACCAATTTTGGTACCATCTGTTTTAACGTCTGGGATACAGCAGGGCAGGAAAAGTTCGGCGGTTTGAGAGATGGTTATTATATTCAAGGTCAATGTGGAATTATTATGTTCGATGTCACCTCGCGAATTACCTACAAGAACGTGCCTAACTGGCACCGCGATCTCGAGCGCGTCTGTGAAAACATCCCTATCGTCCTCTGTGGTAACAAAATCGATGTGAAGGTAAGCGCTGCTCATAATGAAAAAAAATTTTTTTTTTCTGATTCAGTCCCTTGATCTTGATTATACTTGACAGGAACGTAAAGTGAAGACCGGCGCTGTTACCTTCCACCGCAAGAAGAACTTGCAATATTTCGAAATTTCTGCCAAGTCGAACTACAACTTCGAAAAACCCTTCCTTTGGCTTGCACAGAAGCTCGTTGGGTAAGAACGCGCACACTTCCCATTTTTCAGCCACACTCAGACATATAACTAGCAATCCCCGCCTTGAATTCGTCGCTGCCCCTGCCCTGGCTCCCGCTGAAGTCGCCATAGATCCTCTGCTCATGAAGCAGTACGAGAATGAACTTAAACAGGTAAGTGTCATTATCAATTTAAAATGTTTGATTTAATCAATGTTCTTCCAGGCAGAAGCAGTTCCCCTTCCTGAAGAGGAAGACGATCTCTAAATCGGCATTTCCTCTTCAATGTTTACCCTTTCTTGCTCAGCTCTTACACGTCGTGACCATGGCGTTTTTCCTTTTTACCTCCCGTTTCGCTTTGTACCACGCCATCTTAGTAATTAACACCCGTTCGTACATCATGATACATATCCTCCTCGACTATCTATGAGCAAGCATACTCTTCCGAGATTCAGCCGCGCAACAGAACTCTCAAAAGGACGCGTTGGAACAAGTTTAAAGATGCCCTTGCTACTTGTGAATCAACTCGTGTGACAAGACCCGCTATCTGCTCGGGAGTCATGGAGCGGAGGAGCATGAATTGTTGATCTGTCCTGACGCCAATCAATGCTAACGGAATAACGAGTTCTTGCGATGAGCGCTTGGAGAAAAAGTTTATGATCGACTCAGATACTTGGGTCAAATCCGGTTGGAGATGAGTCGGACATTCAGGATCGGTCAAGATGTGTGCGCCTTCGTGAGAGGTTGCTGCTGCAGGGCGGTCGCGATCATCGACTGGTGATACGTTTTCAGTAGTACATTGAGGTTGGGGCACCCGGTTCGATTGGTGGCTTGCTCGTCGTTGTAGATAGAAGCGAACTGGCCAAGCATCCTCGAACTGACACAGCCTTTGTTCTGCCTTCAAAATCTGAAAGTGAACTAAAAGTCAGACTGCGCTCTCCTCCTAGTGATTAATTCTTACCATTTTTACGGTATCATTCAATCTGCCGCAGCTACTTTGTTCGTACGGCCTGTAATTTTGGAAAAACACAGTGCCATGTTTGTCAACGAGCTCCTGAGTGCTGTTAAGTAATGGTATCCTGTTGAACGTTCACCGAACCAACTTACAGCTAGCCTCGTCAAGAGCTCATCAGTCCCGTGCTTGCCCATAGCCCGTTTGAGCTCCAACAGTATATCGGGTGAGGTCATGAGTAATTCTTGGGCATTCTCATCTGGCCATGGCACATTCTCGTAGTTGTCTTCCACTGATTGCTGTTGCTCTTCCTGTAGATTTGCAGAAGTCGTGATGAGATTTTTCGACCCTAAGCGTGGCTGTTCAACAAGACGGGTTGTGACGAGGATCAGATCCAGATTCGAAAATAGGTTCTGGGGGAGATGGCTGCAAAATTCTTGCCGGTCTTCTCTATCCCAACTAAACAGCGTCGTGAGATGCAAATCGTGTACCAGCCCATTGGAGCCTAGGTGAGGCACAACGTGAGGAATGTCGGAGAACAATCTCAGAAGCCGGCTTCTGATATCATTCGGAACTATTGGAAGGAATTGGCAAAATGCACATGGGGATGGGTAGCGTCTCAAGTGCTTAGTCGGAGGTTGCTGTGCGCCTTGGATACACAAGATAGAGGCGGCATTACTGGAAGGAAGGGATAGCGAGCTTGTGGTGGACAAGATGCTCCTACATTCGGGTGATGTTTGGGTTAGTTCACCCTCAGCCTCGCTCTGCTGACCTTCATTTTGAAACCCTTTGCTGGTTTTGCGCTTGATCCTCCAAACAGACCTTTTCCCAAAAGGAAGTTTTCCAACGAAGAGAGTCCTAGTTTTATGTGCTTTCGATGATTGCACGGAGTTTCCAGAACGTGAATTAGTTTTCCCTCTCGCGATGTTTGCGGCCGCTATCCGTTGATACGCTGATTTGTTGAGTAACAGTCGCGTGTCCAAAGCCTTTTGCGTTGCCTTGCATCTATAGCACTGACTCCAGAGTTTGCCATACGCCTCGATTGGCCACTGGTTTTGGTACTGGTTCAGCTTTGTGTCATTTTGTAATACCTAACCAACCAAGATGAAATTAGTTTTTCTATTTCCCGCACATGACAGGGGACATATTTACATCCTTCCTGAACTGTACGAGCTTTCTTTTGTCTTGCAACCTGAAGGCCACCGAGGGATCAAGATATCTCAGGTAAGCTTGACGAACGATACACTAAACAGGTCACGATGAGCGGTTGGCTTCTATAGTCTCTTAGCTATTGGCATGCCTTAAAACGGTGTACCTCATCTGTCGAATGCGTTGCAGAAAGTACGTGGTTGATATCCTGAACAAGGCGAGTTTCGCTTTTCGGTATCAACATATTTTGGGAGTGGTCTAGAGCATTACTGATGAGGTGCCCTTTATATCGGCATATAGAAAGTGAGGTGCCTCTGGTCCGCAGTTTCACACTTTCCACGAGGTGCCTCGTGTCAGAACAGTATCCCTGGATAGGCATCGACTGGGCGGGTCGAAGCAGGAATTGAACATCGTTTTGAAGTCAAATATATTGTTCTTCCACACGCACAGTATTCTAGAAATCAATCAGAGCAGATAATCATACAGGACCCACGAAACAATAGCATATATAAGTTGCAACAACCTTGTAATACAAAAGAGAGATACGTTTAACAAAACCTGTCGCTATACCTTTGTTAGAATATGTGAAAAAAAATCACCTGAGCGTCGGACATACCTCTTAAGCTTGGCTCGGCGGTCAAGAAGTGCCTCCGCCAGCCGCCCCTCCTTACGTGCTTGTTTAAGCTATGTTCAAGAAAGTGTTAGCGGTGACATTCTTGGACAGAGTTTCGCCTTACCTCTTTCTTATCATCTTTCGAAAGAACGATCTTTCCAGCGCCCCAAGTCTGATACAATCGACTACCTCCATTAGCATCGGCAACAAGGAGCCAAAATATATTGACTCACTTGGTGCTGGACTCGTCAATTCTGGGAGAGGATGTGACTTCTTTCCGCTTCCTCTCTTCCTCGTGTGCCTCTTTCTTGTATTTGTTTTGGATTTTCACCCAAAACCTCTCGCGAAATCCTACCTCGTCACTATCTCCTCGAAGCTGTAGGGAGCCACCGGCAACTTCATCGACACTGAGGTACTTTTCGTAGATGTTCATGAACGCAACCATGCCATCAGGCATTATGACGGGAGTCCATTCTTCCTGAGGTCCACGAGCATCGCGATCCGCTGAGACTATGCCATGCTTGTCGCAAGAAAGGAATTTTCCTTCTCCCGTACCGGTACGAAGGTTGATTGTAGGAGAACCTGCCACACGTGTAGTGACCCAAACCTGGGCTACATCCGTTGGTGTTTGTTCCATTATCGTTTTAGGCTCTGAGTCATCCTCATTCTTGGATTTGTCCAAATAGTGAATTACAATCCGGTTTGCGGTTGAATTGAAGTTGATGGAGAGGGGCGACGGGTCAGAAGGATGGAAGATGAATGTAGGTCCTCGAATTTCGTTAGCTTGTTCAGGAAAGACCCACATCTCAGGATCTTTGTCCTCCTCTCGTCGTTTTGAACTGCGTCCACCTTCTTCATCGCCATCGTGTCGTTTTCTCTTTTTCTTGCCTTTCTCGCCCTTGAACGTTAATTTTGAGGATCGAACTCGGTCATCAGACATAGGAAGGAGCTAAGAGTAGTGTCACTTATAACACCCAAGCATGTGACAGATCGGTCGGCCGTGGGAAGAACTAGGTCCCCATCCGAGTGTAGCAGTCATCCCCTCGTCGTGCCCACCGTCCTCAAGAACCCACCGCCCAAAATGAAGTATAATCCCGGTATGTCATAGGTCCTTCCGCTCGTTTCTCTGCCTATCTCGTGTCTCCCGGTCGAACGGTGGAATTTGGCAATGTATTGGGCTGGATGCCACATGGGGGATGTGGATGACCTTCCTTACATGAAAGATGCTGATATGTGCATGATACTGCAGAGGTTTCCTCGTCGCGGCGCAAGTGCCGCAAGGCCCATTTCTCCGCACCCTCCTCCATCCGACGCAAGATCATGTCTTCTGGCCTCTCAAAAGAACTTAGGACCCGATACAACGTCAGTGGATGTTTTATCTCCACGCTTAGTTACTAATTGATTCTTGCTTTAGACTCGTTCACTACCTATCCGTAAAGATGATGAAGTCAGGATCGTTAGGGGAAAGTACAAGGGACGGGAAGGGAAGGTCACACAAGTATACCGCAAGAAATGGGTGATCCATGTCGACCGTGTCCAACGCGATAAGTCAAATGGCGCAACCGTACCCATTGGCGTCCACCCTAGCAATGTTGTGATTACAACGATCAAACTAGACAAAGATCGGTATGCTCTCTCTATCCTACTTGCCCCGCTCATTCCCTGACCATCCGTCCAGCCGGGCAATTCTTGAGAGAAAGGATAGGAAGAAGACCGCCTCTGATGATGTCGAGATGGCAGACGTGTGTTACCTTTTCCCTTGCTACTATCGTTCTCGCGCTTACATTGCTTGCCTTGAATTTTTTAGTAATCCATTCTTTTCTGCTGGAGGGGTTCACAAATCCAAAAGCACTCATGTATCTATGCACAGTACAATTCATATGCCGCATGATGCCCTGTCAGCGCTTGCTCTCACTTATTACAACAAACCGACAACGGTAAAACAGCGAAACAATTTAGAAAATAACATCATCATCTTTTGTACTAAGCAGGTTTGCCGATGCTTCGTCTTCCGGTGGCGTGTTTTCGATAGCGGGTGGATCGTCCTGTGAAAAACCCTCCATCTTTGCAGCATTGTCCCTTTTCTTTTTGCCTTGTACTTTCTTAAGCCTATCGGAGGATAATGAAACAAGTATTTGTTTTAACACGGTCAGAGCGCACCTGAAGAACTCCTCGCGATCCATTTCGTCCAACTCACTAATGATGTACTTAATTGTATTTTCCAACCTGGGTATGACAACATGTTCGATTGCATTGACCCTGCGGTTTGTTGCGCGAATAACTTCATCAAGGATCGTGAATGCCGTTTGGAGCGATGCCAATTCAACTAATGTTTCAAGAGCCTTCGCGTAGACTTCTTTTGCTTTCAGGACCTGTTGTCCTCCACGACCCAAACCCGTCAAATTGAAATCTATTGATGTGATTGAGTGATATCACTCGATCGTCTGACTGAAGGCATACCGGATCCTGCAACTCGATCAGACTCAAAAGCGGGCAAGACGACCCCAGATACGTTCTCTTGCTTAGCCTTTACCCTGAAAGTGGCCTGCTTTGCTTGCTCTTGCACCAGGTATGATATATCGCCGGTAGCATAAGTCACCTCAGCCATCGAGAACGAGGCAAGTTGCATGACTTTTCCCATTTTCCGTTTCGCCTGATCTTTGATATTTGGTTGAACTTCACAAGATAAGTAAAAGTCATACCTCGTCGACTTTCCTAAGAATGGCCCTAAACCTAGTCGTTAAAGCATCGCGTTTTTTAGCCAGTAACGAGTGGCCAGTTTGAGCTCCCTTTAGCCTTAACTTCGTGTTGGTAAGTGCCATGCGAGTAGCGAAGACATTCTCGCGGGCACCTGCGCCAGACATGATGAGTAGTGAACGTTCGGTGAACGATGATCACAGTGGAGGAAGCCGAATCTGTCGAAGTGTGAGTGATTAGGAAATGTGATCATCAGTGAACTAACAAGTGTTGTCGGGGCATAGCTCAGTTGGGAGAGCAGTAGACTGAAGAAAACCTGTGTTCTAAAGGTCCCGCGTTCGATCCGCGGTGCCCCCATATTTTTTTCACTACGCTAATCTGTCCACTACCAACATCACTTTTCATTCACTTGCATCAGCGCTGACCTAATAAGGTCCCTGTCAGGACAAAATTAAAAAAGAAGCAATACCAACGACGCCAGCAGGATTTGAACCTGCGCCCTCAAAGAGGAACAGATAGCAACCGAGGTTCGAATCTGTCGCCGTAACCACTTGGCTATAGCGCCGGCGTGGAATAATTTGCTCTAGTTTCTGTCGTGTTCTGAGGCCCGTGGTGGGCCCTATAGTCAACAAATCATTATCTCAAGCCATCACATTTACATTTTTCACAGACGAACTACGGACCAAACCAAGAGGCTCATATTAGCCCCTAGAGAACCAGCTGAGCGGAAAAAATGGTCCACTAGTTTAACTTCGACTTTGACTGTCCCTTTCTTGAATACAGTATCATCCCATAAATCTGTCCAAGTCTCAGGTGAATGACAGAACATTCGATGGCCACCAGCATAGATCCTCGATTGATCAGTGCCCTTCGCCGCCTGACCACCATGACTGCCGAATATAACAGATCCCGATTCTGAGGACAATAAAGTAGCCAACTGTCTCGCAAGGGCTAGCTGCTTCTCTTCGTCGAATAAATGAAAGAAAGAGGAAGCATGTATCGCGGATATATGACCTTGTAAGGGAGTAAGTGATGTTAATACCTTGAGATCAGTTAGTCTAGGCGCTGATGGGGGAGAGTAGAATGGCTCTCGAGGCTCGATAAAAGTGGAACTGAAGGCATCTCCGCGCACGAAGCCTACAGGAAAAGTCTCAGGCGACGATTTGAATAACTCGTGTCCAAAGTTCCAGAATTCTAGAAACGAAGACTAGGCTTGGAAATTCAAAAGTGACGAATCAGGTTATACCTTCGTAGATATCAGAGGCGATGGCGTTCTCGACTGGCCAACCGTCTACCACAGCTTTTCGTATATCATTTCCAACTCACGCGAAACGTTAAGTGTGTTTCTTGCTGCAGCCGTAGATAAAACGCACAGCAGCAGGCAATATCGAGTATGATTGCATCAGGCCGCGTCTTCAGAAGCTGACGAGCGTATCTGTATCCTGGTAGGCGGGCGATCTTCAAGCTGGAGGATCAATATGTATTGCGTAAGATATTGAGTTGTTTAATTAAATTACGGTAGCTTACCTTGTGAATGAGAAGTTTTGGATACAAGGGTACTTGTGTGTCTCATAAGCTCTCTTCTGTACCTCTACGATATGATTTCTTAATTCATCACTATCTTGTATTCCAGTTTGAGACTTGAAGAATTCCGCTTCCTGTTCACTGAGGTTCAGAAGTTTTGGATCAAGTGGGGCAATATGGACGTGAATGACATTGTCCTGCGACATTGGCAGGAAAGTGAGTAAGCACAGGATGAGGTGCAGGACTGCAAATGCAACCTTGAACTGAACTTCTAAATTAACGAGAAGGAGCTGGCTATGCAGATAAAAGACAGGGGTAAGAAGGCGCTATAGCCAAGTGGTTACGGCGACAGATTAGAAATCTGTTCCTCTTTGAGGGCGCAGGTTCGAATCCTGCTGGCGTCGGATGATTTGACCTCCTTTTTCTCCCCACAACCTAGTCTTCAGAAGAACCACGTATCCATAGCGTTATATCACTGGTGTAAGGCACAAGTCATTTGAGAGGACAATAGACCGGGTAGCCTAGTTTATTCGGGTGTCATCGTCCCATTTCCATCCCTAAGCCTATCTCAATACCCATGATTATATATATTCGTCGTGTATACAGTAACACAGGTTCCTCAGTGAATAGTGTACTTTCCATAATTCTTCTCGGGATCAAAGACCTAGAAGAGATTTAGTGAGAGGTTTCTGTTCTAATGAAAATGACATACCTCCCACCGCGACGCAGGGAATATATGCTTGTTACGCTGATACCAACCTCGCTCCACAACCTTTCCAGCATGCGATTCATCTTTCTCTCTGGTGGCATCGGCTAAAAGACGAACGTCGTCATGGACGTCAAAATTAAACAGAGGCCCTGATTTTCCCCTGGCTTTATTGACGATGAAGTCGTAAAAGGTGTAATGCTGTGAACATTGATGAGAATAGGACAAAAGTAGGTGAAATCCCGCATACATGGGGTATAATAAGGTCCTCCTGGAGGTGTGTCAATGGGGCGCTGTTTTCATGGGTAGGCTTCAAATACCTTGATGTACATAAGATTGTCCACGCTAATACCTCGTAGTTCTGGAAATTGTTGCCGACATTTTTCGAGGAACGTTGCAACGTCGTCGCCCTTTTTGCACTACCATAATCGATGTTAGTGACATATTGGAATATAAGGAAAGCATACTTACAACTACACTCTTGCGGTGACCGCTGCCATCCCAGTAAGAGTAGGTAATTTCGATATCTTCCTTCTTCATCTGCTCCTGCCTCGTGAGCCATTCCACCCGCAGTCGCTCCCGCTCCCGTCGTTCAGCTTCTTCGCGATCACGATCAGGAAGAAATGAGGTGTCCACATCAGGATTCTTGTGAGAGCGACTGCGTTTTGTTGGCGGGGCATCTTCCTCGTCCTCCTTCCCTTTTGAAGACCCTTCCCGAGATATAACTTCTTCGTTTTCCTCATCGTCTAGCGCAAAAGAAAGAGTGGCTTTGGCAACTTTTTTACGTTTCTTAATTTTTCTTGCGTCATCCCTAAACATATTCTCCATACACTGTCAGCGAAGATACTTTGGACAACTGGAGTCGAAGGGCGCCAACGGAGTACAGAGACATACTTGAGTTCATTGGTGCGCGCCGCTTCCCGGAGCTTTTGTTCCTCAAGCTCTTTCCGCCTCTGCTGGAAGTCTTCAAGTTTCACCAGGCCAATGGTGCTATTCTTGAGCGACTCTTCCATAGAATCATTCTGGCCAACAAACCGATTAGTAGAGGGGCGAGCTTTTTCGGTTTCATTGATGAGATTCTGCTTCTGGCGTTCATACTCTTCGCGAGCTTGAAGACGTTGCTTCACGAGCGCATCCTCTCTGCGTCCTTCCATCTTGTTTGTGGCCATAGTCGGGCTGAGGTGGGTAGGGTTGAGGTGTATGTGACACCGGTCACAAGCATGGGGGAACTCGTGACTGACGAGTTTCCTCTGAATACTCTCCCCACCGCGTCGAGATGGTGCATGTTCTGGGAGTCCAGCTGAGGGACCAATGCATCACAAGGGTGCGTATTCGTAGCTTGTTAATACAGCTCGCAACTCATTTCAGCTCAGATTGCGCTGATGCAGTTCTATGGCGTCGGACGGAAGACTGCCCACCGGATTTGTGCTCGTCTGCAGATCCATGACCGCGCCAGAATCAAAGACCTGACTCCCCTTCAAAGCACTGCTCTCGCCTCACTTCTGTCCTCTCCGTCAACAGTGCCCGCGCCACCCAAATATCCTCTTGCCTCTCCGAATTACGTCGCACCACTACCCTCGACACCGGTCCAGGATATTCAAGCTAAATTCGCCACTCGCTGGGAAGAGCTAGATAAACAACGGCAAGCTTCGCCTCTACAGCGTAATCCACAAAAAAGGCCGTTTGTCGACCCCTTGAAGAACTTCAAGATTGAGTCGGAGTTGAGGTCAGAGATTCGGGAGAACATTCTCCACCAGAGAATGATTGGAAGTTACGTTGGAAAGAGGCATGCCATGCAACTTCCCGTCAGAGGACAAAATACCCAAAACAACGCAAAGACGGCCAAGAAACTCAATACGCTAAATCGTTATTAATCGACCTGTGGAGTTCACGAGGGGCGGGTTCTGTGGCTATCAACGATGCGTGTAGACCACCATGCATCCTCGTATCATCTTATCTGTACGGGGGACCTAGACTAATGCATTGTAACTTCAGCACAGCGTGTTCATTGACGGTGCATAACATAGACACGCAAAGGCTTTTTTTCAGTTCGACCAACGAGACGATTATTATATGGACGGAAAACTGTGGTCAGTTCTTGCTATTCGTGACCCTAAGAAGCACTCTCGTCCGACTTCTTGAGATATTCAATGACCTGTTGAACACTGGGGTTCCGACTGCTTTCAATAGTTCCACGGGCGAGAGAGTCTAAGATCCAAATTAATCTTTTAGATGCCAATTTGTGCCCTTGTTGCCTCTCACCAGCGTCAGTACCAGGACGAGTAATAGTAAAATAGTGGGGCTCCCATCCACTCAGGCGCAGAGGAACGCCCTCGAGGGACAGACCAGTTCTCCAACCTAGGGCCTCCGCTAGTTCCTTGTCTATGTACAAGGTTTCACCGTCTAATGTGACTTTGAAGTCTCTCGTCGATACCAAACGACGAGTGATTAAACTGCGCCCCCGGGCTGACACTGAAGGACGAAGGTGTCGTGCAGTGATTCTTCGGCAGGAACGAAGATGGAGCATGCTATTTCAGGGTTCACCATCAATTCAAATGCATTCTTCACCCAACACCGTGTAATGGCAGCTCGTGTCGTTCGACTATCTAGTTCATTCAGTTCGGAATATGCTCGGCGAATCAATGCTCAGATAGTCTATCCAGCCAAGTCGGTGGTCGTGAAACCGAATGAGCTTGAATCCGCTCTCTCCCGAGCTGTCAATGTCTTCAGTTATGAACCTTACCGTGCAGCTCGGTATTTAGCCGCATCCTTATCCTATGGTATCATAAAAGGGCATCCATTCACGGACGGAAACAAGCGAACGGGTAACCTTCGATCAAGGTTAAGCTCTACGCATTTATACTCATCTATCACCAGCCTTCTTCCTAGCCAATGAGTATGTTCGCGCTATGGGAGACCCTGGACTGGTGGGCGGTGATGAACGTATTGAGGATATTGCTCAACGATATTTGGATGTTGCTGCGGGAAAATTAGGGGTAGAGGGTTTATCTCGTTGGTAGCTCCGAGTTAGCTTGATGCATCCTTGAGAGGTGACTCGAATAAATAGCAATACAACGAGGCACCCAAAGTTCACTGTTCGACGTCGAAGACTTAGCTGCGTTTTATGCATGAGGCCACAATAAGCGGGATAGATCCCATTTGTTTCGGACAAATGAGATTGTTGTCACAAGGATGTATGTGTGAAGAGTGTGCGTGACACCAATAAGTAACTACCTGCAACCATCCCCAACATCGGGCTCCAAGTGTACATGATATGGCATCAAAGAATCTAAAGAGCATCGGCGAAGACCTCTGGAAAAGTCGGACGGAAAAAATCGTAAGATTATACTCCAACTGTTCTACTCTTTCGTCTAACTTACACAGAATGCAGAGCTGTTCGCACTCACTTACGGTGCCTTGGTAGTCCAACTCATTCAAGATTATGAGGACTATGATCAGGTCAATAAAGAGCTCGAGAAGATGGGATATAATATCGGCACGCGTCTCATCGAAGATTTCCTGGCAAAGTCGAATATAGGCCGCTGCGCAGACTTTAAGGAAACAGGCGAGGTTGTTGCAAAGGTATATATTAATTCATAACCTGTAAAGGGCACTATCTAAGCGCTCTCTGGTCTATCTCCAGGTAGGATTCAAGGCCTTCCTGAATATCACACCTGCCGTTACACATGGCGCTCCTCCACCACCTGCCTCTCCAAAGCCAGATTCGTCGGGTGCACAACCTCCTGCGGCATCGTGGTTTACTCTTACCTTTGATGACAACCCATTAGCGGAATTCGTCGAGCTACCTGACGAGGTATTAGAGGGCGGCCTTTGGTTCAGTAATGTTCTCTGTGGCGTTATCCGAGGAGCTTTAGAAATGGTATTTTTTTCCGAATTCACTTTGCTCATGTCATCTTCTAACACTCCTCGTCAGGCTCAGATGCAAGTTCAAGCAGAGTTTCTTTCTGATGTTCTTCGTGGAGATGAGACTACCGAGATTCGTGTAAAACTAGTAAAATACCTAGAGGAGGAGGTACCTATCGGGGATGATTAGATGTAGCCTCGGTGTACGATGTAACTTGTAAATTTTGGGCATTCAGTTTCCTTGTGCGAATGAATTGTATATGAGGCCGCTCGGACAAATTTTGATCGCTTCGTCTATTTTTTCACCTCCACCTACTACCGGAATGTCGCGGCCAGAGCTGATAGCTCCTCCAGAGATCGTAAGTAAACCGTCATTCGCAGCATCCCCTACTTCCTCAATATCAGGATAGTACTATGGCGATTCAGAAGCCAAAAAATACACTCAAAAGTAGGTCGTCAAATTTCTCATTTGCGCAAAGTAACTAACATTGTAAAGCACCCGCAATCAACAGATCCAGGCAGATATGACTTATAGAGCCTTAGAATTACTAAATCTGCCTCCGGAAGAACCAGCTTTCCTCCTTGATATCGGTTGTGGTTCAGGGCTTTCTGGAGAGATCTTGGACGAGGAGGGGTATATATGGGTAGGCGTTGACATTGCACCCAGCATGTTAGGTATGCAATATCCCTGCTTTCTCGCTTTTTCAAGATGGAATTTGAACTCTGCTGTAGAAGTTGCATTGGAGAGGGAAGTGGAGGGTGATCTTTTTCTTCAAGACATTGGTCAGGGATTTGGCTTTCGACCAGGAAGTTTTGACGGCGCAATAAGGTACATTGCTTCATCACCTCATTTCATTCCCTCTATGAACACATGCCGACCGCAGTATATCTGTTCTACAATGGCTACTGAATGCAGAAACTTCCCATCCTACATCATCTCCGCCGCACCGCCTACAACGCTTCTTCACTACTCTTCACTCCGCCCTTCGTAATCCTTCCCGCGCAGTTTTCCAATTTTATCCTTCGTCTGACGATCAAATTCAATTGATAACGTCTATCGCGCAAAAAGCTGGCTTTGGTGGTGGTATAGTTGTTGATTATCCAAACTCAAAAAAGGCGAAGAAGGTTTTCTTGTGTCTCTTGGTTGGAGGTGGTGGTGGGCAGCAAGAGATGCCGAAAGGTTTAGAAGGGCTGAGGAGGAAGATAGTAAAGTGAGATTTGAAAGGAGGAGGGACAGGGAGAAACTAAGAGGAAGGAGTGGTATACGGAAGAAAGTCAAGGACAAAGACTGGATTTTGAAGAAGAAAGAGGTAAACCTTTATGGTATCCGTAGCGACTATATGCTCACGTTCTTTCAGTTATACCGAAGGCGCGGCAAGGGGGATGTACCCAGAGATTCTAAATACACAGGACGGAAGCGCAAACCGACTTTCTAGATTTGCTCAAAAAGCTGCTCAAGGGCGTGTATTCACTCTGTGCTCTATTACTGTGTTTTACACAACAGGTTTAAGAGTAAACAACTCCTGGCAAGATTCTAGGGCGCCTCGTGCATCATGACGAATAAAGTGACCCTGCAAAGCAGCCATACTAACGCGTCTACCAACGTGCATCTTTTCCGCTACAATGTCATGGAGTCGAAGTGCCAGAGCTTGAACCTCGCTATCAGAGATGCCAGTGACGTTATGTGATCCGCCATAAAATTGGGTGAATAAGAGCTGAGCTTGACTTGGACGCGCATCGTCGATCAGCTGTGCTATATCCACCCGCCCGGGTCGAATGAGGGCAGGGTCTAGCTTCTCGAGGTGATTGGTAGTCATAAAAATGATACGTTCTTCACCGGATGCTACGCCGTCTAAAGCATTTAAGAAACCAGAGAATGTTACAGAAGATTGATATCTGTATGTGGAGCTTAGCGAGTAATCAATTTAGATAGGTTCGCGTAGCTTACCCGTCTTCAGACGTTTGCACACGTTTATTGAATGCAGCATCAACATCTTCGATCAGTACAAAGCTCCGGTCTGGCGCATTAGAAAGTAGATGAACGAGCTTGTCATCAGTTAGTCCTCGTTCGGATAAATTAAGCAAACATATATCATATGAAAGTGATCCGGCCAAAGCTTGTATATAGGAAGTTTTCCCAGAGCCAGGCGGGCCATAGAGTAAGTAGCCTCGGCGGTAAGGGATGCCTAAAGATAGATGAATACATATTCAATGTAGTGGAGTTGCTCGTTGTAGTAACATTACTGACCTCTATCTGCATACCACTGCCGCCTCTCAAGGAACGCTCTGAGATCGGTTTGAAATTTTTCTGAAACGCCTGGTTCCAATACGACGCTATGAAGCGGACGTTTTTGCCTTGGTTGCCCGAAGGGTTTCCATTCAGTGCCCCACGCAGTGTGAATAACCAGCTTCCCCTCCTGGCCACGCATCGCTAGATCCCTCGCTTCTGAGAGGAGGTGGGGAAAGAGAGAACGATCCCGAGATAATGTAGTTAAGGTGACTGTTTCCCAAGGCACGCCCATGAGCTGCATCGACCGTGTCTCGCGCTCGCGTTTCACCTGTCAGCGGAGTGTAAATAAAAGAAATAATGCACGTTTCTGGAATGCTCTTTGCCTTCATCCAAGCTCCACGATATTTGAACCAGTGGGTGCCGGGTCCTGCAACGAGGTTGAATAAAGCAGACGAACTGCCATTCTTTCGTTGTTCCACAGTCGTTTCTACACTGAGCTCGTGGCTCACAAGCCATCGAGAAGCCCGGTTTTGGCGTGACATCCAAGCGAGAAACCATTCATATGAGCGATCTTTGTTGTTGATTTCTAAGGAAACAAACATGCGCCGTTCAAGCGCGGTGACGCCGAAGATCAATCCCTGACGGAGCAAGGTGAGGCCAACTCCCATTCCCTGGGGGAGTCACATTAACTCGATTAGCGAGTGTTGATATGTGTGGTAGCAGGTTCATTCACCATGAGGCCAAGGCCCGCTTGGAAGTATGGGCTACGCTTGATCGAATGACTAGTCAAAAGTGCGGAAGGTCAGGTAGACGCACTTGTCTCCCACAAACTGGGCGAGAAAGGCACCCTCCCGGGATGGGTTTTGCAGAGGCATGGCCTGGGACGGGGCAGCGGGAGCCATCGGGCGGAACGCAGGGTGGGCGGAAAACAAAGCAGGACGCGTCGCGTCAGTCACATTTGCCTGATCTCTCTTCCCACGTCGGAACCATCGTCCTAGTGGCTGGCGTCTTTCTCGAAGTTTGAGGACCGCAATCCAGAGATTAATACAACCGGGTTCGTTTCAGCTATTTTGGCACGCATATTGCACGCACTCGCCGAAATTCAATGAACTGTTTTGTGACTCGTTCGAACTTGTCCACGGCCAATTTCTCTCGAATCTACTACTATACGCGGAAGAGTACTCCGTTCTTGTGAATCGCAATGAATCTTGCTTGTCCTCTGATTCCGAAGACTATACACCCAGGCCGCGTGCTTCTAGTGGATTCACTGTTCTGGGTTTCTCCTGCTCCCTCCTAGATCTGTATGGTCCTGGTATGAAACCATCAACACTTCCATTCATTACAGACCCTGATGCATGCTTGTTTACCTATCGCTTGGCACCGAATCAAGTGCTCGGGAAGAAGATGGCTTCGGGAGAACGTCGCACCGTCTTAAATGAGTCGAAGCTCCTAGCGAACACAAAGACCGGTTCTAAAGTAAGCCGTATCAAGGTTGAGAACGGAAGTAGGGCTTCAATGATTCGTCTCTTACGTCTCTCTTCCAATTCATATTGAAAGACAATTGAGGCTCAGCGAGGGGGCGATGGCCCGAATTTCAAAGCGGACTAGAGCTTTAGTGATATAAGCTAAAGAAGCTGCTCGTAGCCGGTAGGCAAACGTCCTCGAGAACTTCACGTTGTCGGTTTCCCTGCTGACACACGAAAGAGAGCCTTGTGAACAAGTCAAAGGCGGTACTTAGGGACGATAAGCATCGTATTAGCCTTTTCTTCGAAACTCGACGAGACACTTTACGCATATATTTGTCAAGGAAGGGAACATCAAGTTGTCGATGGATGAAGAATTATTATCCATCGGTACTGATTCACTTTCGAGGTCCAGACACGCAATAATCAAGGTACTGAAATTACACGCCCATGCATCATTGCGGTGTACCCAACCAGTCGAGCGTGTTTTCGTCCCGCGGACACAGGTAATCGAAGCACAAGAATATATATTGCAGCCGTTCTACCAACACATCGGTGTTCTGAAGTCGATCATTTCCTGCCACTGCTGTAAGATTTTCCATATAAATTACGATATGGCCAAGTGGTTGAGATCTCTACACATACAGGAAAATATATTGCAAGTGAAGACGTCACGGGTCTCCAAGTGTACAGATAAATGCGAATAAGAAAAGGTAATTCGGGAAGTCAACCTTTGTTCAATCGATGGCGTGACCAAGGTTGCTGTCAACTTATGATATTGTCTCTAACACGGTCAAAGTCCAGGGACTGGTGTCATCTCAGATCAATTCTTGCGGTTACAGTCATGTGGTGTATTTTACCTCCGTACCACCTTCCCTCATAAGTACTGTTTCTGGTTTTTGTATATACCTGATAACACCCTGGGGTCACAAGGGCAAACTCTGTGCATCGTGGCGCATTCGTAAACTTTATTCGATTTCTAAGAATGTACACTTCCTGGATCCGGTGAATAGATGCTGAACCATATGCGTCTACAAGCTACCACTATTGGAGCGTCTACCGAGCGACCGATTGCGTAAGCGGTGATGTACTGGCTTGCAAACAAAGATAAACAACCTCCGACCACTCACTTTCCTGTTCCAGCAGCTTCGTATTGCCAATCGGATTCTCGCACCCTGTTTACCTACATTTATTCGCTTGAAAAAAAATGGGTCGCTTGGCGGAAATGCAGAGGAAGCTCTTGGAGGTATGCGGTTGCTGCATTACCTGACGGCACCTGGCTAATCTGCTGGTATGCCATTTAGCAAATGATGGGCCCCGAGGCTATGGGAGTCGCCAATGCCAATCTTCATTGGTCGGACGACAAAGTTTGCAGAAATTTCCTTTGCGGTACCTGTCCCCACACACTTTTCACCAACACGGTGCGTTTGACTTTTGCTTCGTGTTCAATTTCCCTCTCGGCTTTGTATCCTTCGTTCATCACGGTGGAGTGGCTATTCTGGAAGCTCAGTCTCAATCGTTTGGAATTGGGAATTGGGAAGCTAGAAGGCCAGATGCTGCGGGGGTGATCGGGGAGGATGTTGACACGCACTTCGGCTTTCTCTTCTGACTGCCAATAATAGAAAATGGATCTTGGTGCATGCCCGAAATCGCACACGGAACGATTGAAGACTGAGTTTCTCGCGGCGCGAGAGGAGGACCCCAACGGCGCGATATTCTCCAAGTTCCAGCTCGAGTATGAACAAAATATCTTCGCGTTCGTGGAAGAGTGTGATCGGCGCATTCGCGCTGCACATCGCCGGCTGGAGAAGACTCCGGAAGAGAATGCTAAAACGACGAATTTGGTACGCGTAAACTGGATATTAAAAAGTGATATATTAAATGAGCTCCGGTCCAGATGCGTGAAATTGCAGAAATTGAACTGGCGATCCAGGGAGGGACCGAGAAAATCGAGACCCTTGGTGAGTGCTGACGGGTTTGTATGTACGAGCCATCAGTAATACATCGGAACAGGTGAACAAGGCAAGGTGGACGAGTCAATGCGTGAAATGGCGGCCATTGAAGCGCTCAAGACCGAAAAGGCAGACAAGGAGGTAAGCTTAAAGTTCTTATATGTACGGTCGCTGGACACCGTCTACAGCGCGAGCTGCAACAATTGACGGACACCTCGGGAGCCTCGGGACATCAAAAGCTGCGTGTGTGTGATGTGTGCGGTGCGTATTTGTCGGTACTGGACTCGGATCGTCGTCTCGCCGATCACTTTGGTGGCAAGGTGAGTGGGAGTGGAAGGGTCGGGTGCGAGGAAGCTGACAGGGCCCCCGGGGCAGATGCATCTTGGGTACCATGAATTGCGGAACATGCTCAAGACGTTCAGGGAAGAGCGTGAAAAGAAGAAGCAAGGAGGGGTGTCGAGTGGAGGGGGGGCCGCGACGGGGCATCTCGGGAACACCGATCGTCTCGCGGGGACGAGTACCGTGAGCGCGACCGCAGCGATCGTGATCGAGGCCACGACCGACATTCATCTTCGCGATATGAGTAAGTGTGTTTGCTGGCTGGGCTGATCCGGAGCTGAATATATACAGTGACAGACGACGAGACAGGGAGCGCTCGAGAAGCCCAGGGAGACGGAGGTATTGATCACATGTCAGATATAGTTGGTACTTAGCATAGATCGCGTGATGTGCTGTGACGCGTGACGCATCCAGGAAATATCGCCTGCTTGGACCTCGCTGCACTCTCCTCTCTCTTTCTCGTTATTTAACCCCGCCGCCTTCTCTTTCCCCATCGTCCTTCCCTCCTCCCCCCATGTCCCTCGACCCCCCGACTCTGCCCTCGACCCCATGGACACCTCCCCCATCGCCCAGGCCGTCGACCCCGCCTTCCTCTCCTCCGTGCCCCCCCCAGACCCCTCCCTCCTCCACCCGCCCCCGCTCTACATCGACAAGTCGAATTCCGCCGTGGGCTCCCTCCACGACCCCCTCGCAGACCTCGCCTTTTCCCCTATGGAGACGCTCGATGCTACTGGGTCCTCTGTCCATCCCACCCCCTCCCCCTTCGTCGGTGACTATGTGCCATACAGACTGGTGCAGAATATGGATAATTCCATGAGCCTCGAAATCTCCCCGGTGGATCCCATCCTATCGACCTCTCCCCCCAGCCGTCGCCCTCCAAACACACCTCGACCTCGTCGTATTCCATCGGTGTATCATCTCTCGAGTCGGCATTGGACCCCACAGGCGTCTCCTCTGGTCAGGGCCGCTCGAGTTCTTCCGTATCCCCCCCGTCAATCATTTGTATCTCCCTGGGCCAATCGGATCCCAGCAGCCCCTTTCCATGGCCTTTTCCAACTCTGAATCTACTCTAGCAGAGCCAATCGACCCCCAGCCTCCATCAGAACCTCATCAGGTTCTTCTTCCCCTGCTGAGACAGTGCGTAATTTCATTTTGTCCGTTTGCATCATCTTAACGGCCCCTGTCTCTTTGTCCAGAATCGCCCAGACGGCAGAGTCTGCCGGCCACGCTCTCTGCGTTCATGATGATGCTTCAGCTACATCAAAAGTCGGCCAACTCAAGGCCAGCATCTCAAAGGTGTCGGAAATGCTGGATCGATTGAGCGTTTCTAGATCGGATCAATCGCGGAAACGGTGCGCCGTTGAGACTGACGGGGGACGCTCTGCAAAAGCTCTCAAGAGAGAGCCCCAGGAAGACATGCCTCTTCCTCTTCCTCCAATCGATTCTTGCATCCCGCTGCAGGCCGAGCAGTCGCCGACATACCCTACCCCTTTATCGGCACATCCATTAGGAATGATAACCCGACCAGTCGTCCCTATACCCAATACACACTCGCAGCCAACTTCTCGTGCACCCACTCCAGAAACATCACTCCCTACACCATCTTCCTTTAACTCTCCAAAATCTGGTGGGAACCCGGGCTTCCCTGCTTTCCTACCATCATCATCTCCTGCCATGGAGTATCCAAAAGTCTCGTCTTCTAACGGTTCCCCCGTATTTGGTGTTTCCAGCAGTGCTGGCACTTTGCAATGGGAGGAATCCTTGGTACCTACTTCTCGGCATCATCATTCGTTATCTGCTGGTTCCATTACGTCGACTCCGCAAGGACTCCCAATAACGCCCGGTTCGAGTGCTGCAGTTGCTAATTCCCTGGATGCCTTTGCCGCCAATATTCCGGCTGTACCTCCTGTCATTGCCTCTACGGCATCAGCCATCAGCCCTCCGATTGGCCGTATGTCCCGATCTGGTTCTATCACTGGTGTCCCTTACAAGAGCCCATTTACGTTCAACTACGCGCCCAAGGAGACGCCAACATGGTCTGCAATGGTGCAGCAGAGTCACAATCTGCCTCCTACGCCTCAATCGCGGTCGCAATCGCAGTCCAATTGGTATTTTGGGCCGGACCACTCGGCCCCCTCTGCATCGCCGTCCACTATATCGGATACTTCTAGTACAATGGCTGCTACGGCACCGAACACGACCAGAAGTAGTCCTTCAGATCCAGAAGGGGACGATGACGGGCACGATTCAGATGACAGCGATTCCCATCACAAAGCATGC
The DNA here is from genome assembly GCA_029719445.1 of Agaricus blazei. NCBI lineage: Eukaryota > Fungi > Basidiomycota > Agaricomycetes > Agaricales > Agaricaceae > Agaricus > Agaricus blazei. Next base: position 1,665,864 of record SSNC01000002.1, on the reverse strand, counting down.
AGCAGTAAAAAGGTTTGTTCTACAGCACCCGTAGGCACTCTAACTGAATTTGATATCCATAGGCGTCAAGTGATCATCATGGGTCAGGGACATCAGCATCTTCCGATGTCCCTGTCGAGTATCGGGCAGAGGTCGACCGAATATTCTTCGAGTACCTCAACAAGATCTGTTCGAATCGTGCGTTTTTTGTCCTACTATAAAATTTCCGTCAGCTTAACGGCCTCGCATGTAGTCGATGCAACCGATTCAAAGGGAGAGCCTATCCACCAGACGCTCATGGCCAAAAAAATGCAGCGTTTAGACGAGTCCCCTGACTTTCGTCCGTTCAAGTTCCGCATTCAGGCTTTTACGCTGGCCTTCCTGGAGGAGGTGCGCTATTTTTGCTCGGCCGCGGTTTGTATGGTTCTGACCTTCTTTCAGCTCGCACATCAAGGATATCCTGAGGATAAAATTCCGATGAAAAAGGTATATACAAAACATCAAATCTCCGATAGCTGTGACTCAAATACCCCCCAGATTCGTAACTATCTCTGGCGCCAACCCCACATCCTTCGTTTTAATGAGGATGGGAAAAAGGCAAAGTCGAAGGGTAATCACATATGGAACATTGAAGCGAAGAAGGCTGGTGATGGAAAATGGGAATTCAGACCATTTTACCGAAAATTAGCTGGAACGCCCCCTACGGTTGCTTACTGCGGCCTGCGTTGGTCGTGGACACCGCGCATCTGGGATCCTCAAGCTTCCTGGCAGAACGCCCCAGTCACGTACAGCTCACCTAATTTACCTTCTTGGCTCTCATGGAAGGCCGACGTTCTCTCTGGAATACCACCTCCTGATGCTGAGAATTGTACCATCACTGCCAACGCAAAGGTAAATAGTATTCCCATCTGATCAGACTAGTGACTCACTACCCAATGATATTCAGTTTATCATTGACGGTCAGGAAGGGCACCTATCCCACACTTTCAACATCACGATCGCTCCCGTGTCATCCATCGATACCACTTCATTCTCTCGATCCAGGCGACCTTCTCTGGCTACCGAACCACCGAAGCGAAGCACAAGCGACTCGGCGTTATTCCAAGCTCCGCAAAGGTATATCACATTGCTTCCTTATCGATTACTTGTTTAGTGATCATTCTGTTCGAACTTTCAGAGCAAGAGCACGTGCTGTGCCTGCTTCTATGGAATCCGCTGACACGCGCGTTATTCGAGTCCTGCAGACCGCGGCGCAACGTGTCACTCAAGCGCAGTCGCAACTTGTATTAGCTTCGCCTCCTCCGAACGACTACCATAACCTCGTCAAACAAAAGTATGTTTTAGACCAGACGGTGGATGCGTACGATAAAGCGCTATCTGGCCATGGTCGAAACGAAGGGAATATGTTGGCGGTTGCCGCTCAAAACGTTGTGGTCGAAGCTGCACATAGGGTGTATGTGGATCGTGGTGGTGGTGTAATGCCACCTATCCAAGGAGAGGCTGCCATCCAGAGTGTTACTGTGGGAGAGTTAACAGAGGTAACCCAGGACGCAATTGCAAAAGCAGTCAAAAGGAACGGAACGAGTTCTACCGAGGTCGATATCGTCGTCACTGCAGCTGACATTATTAGGTCAGAATCGGACGCTGTATCCGCTGCGACCACGCACATTGTTCTGCAGCCAACTCCACATCAAATGCGCTCCATCTCGACTGGAACTCTATCGAACCGGATGAATCCACCACCACTTATTAACAGTTTCCCACCTAATCTCTCACCTCTTCCTGAATATTCTTAATCCATTTCTTGCAACATACTTAAACACATCCTTCACTTGGACTCTAGCTGACTCTCTTTTTTTCCTCACAAGATCTGGTTGTATATGAATGGTTCATCTCATTTTTGGGTTTTTTTTCTTTGCTTTTTCGGGCTCATGCGTACTCTCTTTTCTTTTATTGGGATTTTAGGTCTGATTTATCTTGCATCGCGTCTTTGAGATACTAGAACTTGCACATTCTCCTTGCCTCTGAACATTCTCTTTGGGTTTCATTTCTTTTAGGGATTTTGTAGTTACTATTCATACAAAAGGTGTATCGCATATTTTACATGCTGCAGCATCCAATGCATTAAGCAGGGTGCAAACCGTACATATCTTCTCATTTAGTACCGGTGAAGGTCCCCTGAGTGGATCGTCGTGTGATTTGAGGCATATACTTGTGTTCAACTCGGGTTCGCTAATTCCACCTGATAAGACAGTGCCTTCAAACCCTCTTTCGGCTTCTCTTCGCGCCCTTTTGACTGGCCGTTCTTCAAAATCACTATCAATCTCATGTACTTCATTCTCCTCTCGTAAATCCATCATTTCGTTAGCGAACACCTGAAGATCTTTAAGGGTTACATCATTGTTCTCTAGTTCTTGACCGCGGAAGAAGAGCCGTTGACAGATTGTGGGTATTTTGAAGCTTTCTTGGATCTTTCAAAAGTACCACACACACACGAATCAAAAAACAATGAGCTCTCATCTGATAATTATATTTACAAATGAACCCTACCTTTATTTTCACATCTTTGATCGTAGTCTTCTTCGTAACCGCAAGTCTCCGTTTTTCATTATCGCGTGCTTGACGAAGTCGCTTTGATTGTCGTATACCATTCTTATTTGAATATGTGGCTACCGGCTTACGGCTCGAGAATGCTTCGTCATCCTTTCCCCGTAGAAGTCGGACTGATATATCCGTCGTCACCCATTCTGTCTTTCTAAAATTTTCGCACTGATTCAATAATGGTTGACAACATTTATGAATGTATTAATACACACCGTTTGAGGCGGCATTCCTCGCAAATAGTGATTGCAGGTTGATAGAATCCGTCACTGCTATCGGGCGCTGCTTTCTTGAGACCAATATATGGTCCGCCATCATATCTAGAAGGAAGGGAGTCACTTCCATTCTGATCTGAGAGAAAATAGCGGAATGGAATCTTACAGTTTTTCCAAAACTTCCCAGTCGCATTGACGAATAATGGTAGCCGCCATGTGCATATCCGAATAACAATTGGGATCGAGGGTAAGTAACCCATGCTCGCACAAGAATGATGAGTTATCGACTTGAACGGGCCGGAGTTGATCCATTGGGTTGTCAACCCATAAAAGCCAACGCTCATAGAACTCGTGGGTTATGATGGCGAACGTCTCATCATTATCGGGAAATGGAGCAAGGTCATACATAGACTTGAGAAGTTCCTGAAACAGACCAATTAAATTGAGCTTCTAGAACTCATTTTAGACGACATACCTTTTCTTCTTCCATACGCCGTCTTGATTCTCGCTTATCTTCTCTAGAGGTGTGGAGTAATGTGTCGCAAATAGCGCAGGGTTCAGCATCGCCACTAATCGGATCCCAAGAAGGAAATACGATTTTCAGAAAATCCACTGCCTGAGACGTATGGAAATGATTCGCGTAAAAACTCATGCAATTGACAACTTACCTGCTCTGAGATTTTCCGCCTATTCGCGCCATGTACCACTAATGCATTATGTTCGCACCAAACATCATACTTGTAATCAGGCGAGTCAGGTGCAGGATCATCGGATGACAATTTATGCATTCTCGGCCTAGAGAGTCTCCAATCTGTCGGATTATGTCTTCAGTTTGTTGGCAGGATGAAATCTTGTTTAATACCTTTTAACCACCTTTTGGATATCCAGAATCCAGGAACATCGCCTTTCACTTCAGAAATCTCATCAAATTCTCTTACTAACCTAGGGTGTTCAAGACCGTATAGTCGTTCTTTCTTACTAGTGAGATTGTATGAGAAAAATAAGCGCATAGTAAATACCTTTGAACTCGAAACACACACATCGCCGACACACGTCCAGAGATGTGAACAATGGTCCATTCCAGCCACCCGTTAATTCCACCATCTTCTGATAGGCATTCTAAATCAATTTGTTTTTTCAGTCGGGCGGGGAAAACAGACGTCCAGAGGGAGATATATACCCTTTTAACACGCTTGAAACGCTTTGCTTTCAAAGGATCTAGCTTTCGGTGTTCGCACATGATACTGTCATCCGATTCGGGGTGTGTGTCATCATCTGGTACCGTTGGTGGAGAAATCGACCTCGGCTTTGTTTCGCTTAACGCCGGTCTTGCCAAATTTACGCAGTCTTCAGCTAGCCAATCTTGTAACAGTTTCTGGCCTACGACGACGCAGTCCTAAAGGAGATGAGACACGAAATTTCGTTGAAGCATCGTAACTCACGTCACTCGCAGATGTCGGATTCCACGATTGACATATATCCAGTACCTGCTTTCGGATAGATACTAAGTGCTCCTTGATAGACTCTCCCCTATGAGATGGACAGTTAGATGATAGTGTGTTGTTAATGTTCAAGCAGTATCCGACTCACTTCTGCACGTAGTTTTTACAGTCCTCTTCATGTTCCCTGTTCAAGGAATGGATGACTTGTAGTACCCCTTCAGGTGGTGCAGGTATCTCTACATCCTTTGTTTGATTTCGTTCGCTTCTACGCACGTATATAAGCATGTATGCATCTCTCGACGAAATTTCTCTGGCGAAATAATGAATCAAAATTGAATGAAATGGTAGAAGAGCCTGCTCACGCTGATTGGGGAATACTCGATGGACTGGTTAACGAGTAAGCGTGAGATCGAGAGAATATACATGATAACGGTTGCGTCATACCTTGAATCCATTTCGTCATCACTGACGACTCTCTGCTTCTTTTTAGAAGAGCGCTTGGTTTGGCTGCTGGTAGAAAAAAAATCCATTTAAACGTAATTTAATGACACTAGATTCGAGTTACCTGGTGGACTTGCTTTCATTGACAGTAGTACCAGCGTCCTTGGGCTTCTTTTTGTCTCCCAGTGATTTTATTTTTGTCACAACTTCATCATTGAATTGGAACCACGATCGCTTCCTGGACATGAGCCCGTTAAGGGGGGCCCGGAAATTAGTGAGAATTACTTACTCTATATCGTAGACCTGTGCTTCATAGTGACCATGATACGCGCTTGCTCCCTTGTGTAAAAGGATGCCGGCTAGCTCATACAAATTGTCTTCTTGTTGCTGTTGGTTGCCTTTGACTACGAATTGATTCATATCAAGGGTGGTAGGGAACGAGATCGTATATTTGGACTTTCTCCTTTCCATAGTCGAAAAGTCGTATACGAAGCGATGCAGAGAAAAGTGCAACGTCGGTGGTAGCTGACTCAGCTGAGTATATCTCGTCGCATCTCGCAATCCATCGCACTGTGGACATCGATATCTAACATATGCGATGAGCACCTGAGCGTTTGACCAGAAGATTCGAATTCACTTATCGGCTCCAGTCAGTTTCTCTTCTTGTAGCGTCGTTGCTAGACAATCTTCAAGTGTGCAGTTGCTCTAAAACAGATCGACAAGCCAATCAGCATGTCGCAGATGTTAGCGACAATCGGCATACATCAAACCTGATTTCTAGCTCTAAAAAGTCTGTCGTCATTTCAGAGCGGTAATGACACGTATCGCAGGTTGTGCCATAAAGTTGTGTCCCTTGAAACTGAGAAAATTTAGTCTACAGGGCTTGGGTGCTTGACTTGACGAACCTGCTTGGAAACCAGCGAACGCAGTTCCGCTACCGGCTGCTTCTTGAATTCAGCATCTATATGTGACATGAAAAGTTTTGAAAACCTGACACAGTTATTGGTGTATAGCCGTATTAACCACGCCGAAACCTTACTCTTGGGCGTCTTGTTGTTCTGTCGCTCGCAGATGTAGGCTTTCAACCAGAGATGTGGGATTGAATATTTTGAGCGAACCCTCTTGTAGGGCTGCAAATGTGACTTGAAGCTCGAAAAGAGGAGAGTCCTGAGACGTGGTCAGCAACGCATCTAGGTTATATCTAGGTAGCCGCCCGTGCCTTTGCTTGTTCGAGTATACATTGATAGACAGCCTTCCGAAATGTTAGATTGCGGAACCACACCTTTGATGCATGGGTCATGATACTGTTCTGCGTTGCACTGCGCAACCTGACACACACCTGGAGAGAAGCATTGGCATAGCAGGTAGCGCCCAGGTTCTAGTTGGCCAAGATTACCACTATGAGAGGATTCATAATGCCAGGGGCATACCTTGAGTCCTACTGGAAGTTCTGGTTCTCGATTATCTTGTGTCGGGTCGTATCCAATAGTGGCCACCTTGAGAAACCTAGTCATGACATTCTCTGGGTGGCGACATTGCGTAAACATGTGTCGACGCTCAGCACGGTGGACGCGGCGCACTGACCTTCGTCTTCCCATTTGTCTTGCCCAAGGTAATTGAGACAGTTTGGATTATCCTTGCAGTCCTTCTTCGTACAACTGACTCCTTCATCGTCCGAGATAACGATGACATCATCTTGGTCTGGTTCGTGTTCTTTCTGCGCTACTGACGTCTGACGGAGGCCAGAAGCACGGTACTTGCTCACGCACATAGGAAACTGATTCCTGGACGAGAGCCCACAAGCCATAAGACAGTGTTCGGTAGTTATGTCCTCTTCCTTCGATACTTCGGAGCCCACCCAGGCCCAGAGAGAGGATTGTAAACGGTGGGCAGGTACGAGAAAGCGCTTGAGAGATTGCCCTGGCTGGAGGCCCTTGTTGCCGGCAGGACTGCGCTTCCTGCGCAAGGGAGGCATGGTGTGGCACTGGGACGAGCTGGAGGTGTCGCGTCGCGGTGGAAATGGTTCAATGATTGATTAAATGCGCCAACGTGATCAGTCACACCTCCGAGTCTCCACCCATGTCCGCCCTCCGCACGGCGGTTCTCAAGCTCAAGCAGAGGTTCAAGCCCACCCAAAATGCTACTGTTACTCGCCTGAAGCGCCGCAAGGCCGTCGTATCGCTTTTCACCCGCCACCTCACCCGCTTAATGTCAGTTATACGTCCACATTTCACTTACATTCAGCATTCAACTGTTCATTTAGGACTTTGCTGCTTGCAGTTGGATACCTCTGGCTATTAATATTACCGTCTCCTAGACTAGGGCGTGGTACGTATATGGACGAGAATGCTCTACAACCGGCTCAGGTGTGTTGTCGATTGACCGCGACAGTAATGGTTGTCTGGTTAATTTCTCGCGTTAGGTGAATACCTACTGGAATTGGGGGGACGTCAATGCCGCAGACAGATATCTAGAACAGCTCGAAAATCTCAGGGATACTAATGCGACTAGTGACCAGTATGTATTTTCGCCTAATATTTGAGTTGATCTGCCACTTCATCTAATCCCAGGCGATCCCAGTTTCTGAAAAACGAATTCCTAAAATTAGGGTTAGCATCCGCAGCGCAGAAGTACTCATTCAATTCAAATCAAGGAGTCCGTTCTGCTCAATCGCGTCTTTCCTGCTCCGAATCTGAATCCCTCTAGAATATCCATGGTTCAAACGCTTATGCTATTCTCGCGTCTCCACGAGGCCCTCGAAACGAAGCTATAGTGATTAGTGCTTCTTGGCTAAGTAGAACTGGTGAAGGGAACGGCACCTTGAACCTTCGCGGGGTATCCACCGTACTGGCACTGGCTCGATTTCTGAAAGGTAGAAGCCGACAAATACGCTTCCATGCTTCTGCTGAATCTCCATCAGATTATTCCCTGTGGTCCAAGGATATTATATTCGTAATCGGTGATGGATATCTCGATGGAATGCACGCATGGCTCAAGGCGTATCATGAGACCCCACAGTCAAGTAGGTATACAGCAATCTGGGAAAAAAAATGGCTGACACATGGTACCAAAGACCTTGATGCCGAACCGCTTGAACTCGCCTCTGGTGTGATATGGACCGCCCTCAACCTCGACTATCCGGGACACTCTTTCTCCCACTTGGGTATCTTTTTCGGTAAATCCAGAATCATTGGCAAAAATAATGCATTTGCTAACAGATTATCTGTCCAGAGGGTTTAAACGGTAGACTGCCAAACCAAGACTTGCTGAACTCGGTCCAGCGCGTAGCCCGTTATACAGGCCAGGTGCCCGTCACAATCTATGATCACCTCGATTCGCAAGAGTCCCCATTCGAGCTTTCGTTCTTGCCGGCATCTCTACGCCACAACCCTGAAATTAAAGAATTCTCATACCGGGCGAGAAATTTGGCTCGAAACGTCGGATATCAGGCCAGGGGAAGAGCAAGTGGGGTGCATGGCCTTTATCACCAGTATGCTCACTAGTCCTACCCTGGTCGATCACCTTTCTCACCAGAGCAGATTCCGTATAGATGCGATTACTATCTTTGCTGTACCAGCTACAGGACCTCATGGTTTCCATGCTTTAGGACGGTGAGATCCTTTAAACCTTTCTCGTCGAGCCTTTCTAATCGATAGTCCAAAGTGTCGTCGAATCGAGTCTTCGTACAATGAATAATCTTCTTGAACGCCTGCATGCATCATTCTTCTTTTATCTTCTTACAACACCCGATCATTTCTTGAAGATTGGAAGCTATCTCCCAAGCGCAATTCTGATCAGTGTAGCGATGATATTTAGAGGACTTCGATACTGGGTGGACGCCGGGTGGAAATTGAACCACCGCACAAAGAACGACGGTGACAGTTCCCCTAACACTATCACATGGTCCAGGCGAAAACGACATGTATTGCATGTATTGACCATCATGTTACTCACCCACTCAATCGGTGTTGCAATTTTTCTCGTGGTTCAAAGCTCCTTGTTCCTGAGCAAACAGAAGGTCAGCCCTTTCTCGGCCAGAGTTAAGCTTGCGCTTCTTAATTCTGTTTTTTATAGTTTTTGGTACCTTTCATCACGCTAGCTACTTCACTGGTACCCTTCGTGATATCCAAAGTCCCCGATCCACGGAGTGAAGACAGTGCCCCCATTTGGCTAGTCTTAAAAGCACTGAATCTCTGCTTCGCTTCTACTGTAATTTCCACCATCACAGTGCTCAACTTCTCCTTGGCCGCCTTACTCGCAGTGACACTTGGACTACCGCTATCGCTTTCGGGTCCCACGCGTTCAAGCCTTCTATCTCTGATCAAATATACCTTATATGTTTTCCTCGCTCTTGGATGGCTTTTCTTCTACTCGGAAACCCGCGAAGCACTCTGGCAGTGGGAAATTCTTTCCGTGTGGTTCGCTCCTTTTGTATGCCTCATTTATACCCCACTTGTTTTACAAGCTGGCACAGTGTGTATCTTATCGCCATGATGCAGTAAAATACATTAGAGTACATGCGGCTATAGTAGAGAGAATATCATCCTATTTCCATGGCTGGCGGGTCATCGGAACCAAACAAGTCGTCGTCACCGCCCACTTCACCATCTTGGTCGCCAGCTATTTCGGGATCCGTATCGTCCGCTGCATTCATATTGATACCTTCCTTTTTCATCCGCTGCTTTTCTTGCAACTCATCGCGCTGAACCAACTTCATTTCAAGGTCTGCAGTCAGCTTCTTCAGTGCATCCTCGAAGCGTTTCTAGCAAGATGTTAGTAGTGTTTCAAGAGTGACCCTCGATTTACACATACTCGAATAAGAGGATTTGCTGAACTTGCAATTTCGTGGTTCTTCTTGGCCACTGCGGCTTCAAGGTCCCGAATTTCTTCGCTGAGCAATTTTCTAGCCTGAACATCTTCGTCGTCGTCGTCCTCTGATTCATCCTCTTCACTTTCATCATCTTCGTCGTCATCATCCTCATTTCCGTCTTCGTCCCCAAGAGCGAGATCGAGTTCGGCGGCCAGTTCTTCATCTATGTCACCGTCCATTTCTTCATCGCCCTCATCATCATCCTCGTCACCTTCTCCCAAATCCCCTCCTGGAGTGCCTGCATCACCACCATCGGATATGGCAGGAGTTGGCGCGTCTATAGGGTCCTCGCGCTCGATGAACTCTGAATCCGAAAGGTCAGGGTTCACATTTTCAAGAACCTCTGTGCGAGCAGGAAAACAATGTGTTAGGGACAAATGACATTGAGACTGAAAATGAGGCCAACCATATTTAACTTCAGTTGCGAGGGCGTCTTCATCGAGGAGACGCTCCACCTGCTCCTCAACACTTTCGATGGTCTGAGCCAGTATCAACCTTGACCTTCAAGTTCGTAGGGAGAGACATACCCGTCGATTAACACGTTTTCTGAACCTTCGCTTCCTGACATGGTGAAGGGGAGGTGTAACTCCGTGTGGCCAAATGAATTCATCAATATTGAAGTTCTTTTGAGACACTACTTGTTCATCGTTGTCAATTTTGTCACCGACGACTAGCATCTATAATAGAAGATTCAGAATGAAAAAGATAACGAAACCCAGGGAGAGGCGTAACCTGACATATGTCAGCAACTTTGAACATTTGCTTATTGTCAAGCGTCTTTTGCGACTCAATGATGCATGGTAGGTCAACAAGTTTTGCAGAGTACGTGCTATTTCCAACGTGAAATGCAGCACGGCGAGAGTCTAAGTGGTTCAATAAGTAACCGACGGGATGGACATACAGAACGCAAATACCTTTAAATTTGAACCAGACGTCATTCGTGATTTCTCTTGACTGCACCATCTTTCTAAGTTTGTCAAGATCTTCTCCGGGTTGCATTCGTAGGATAAATTGTTCCTCGAATGCCAGTTCCTCATCATCCGAATCCAGTTCTCGATCATATTGTCCCAAGAATGACATGCCAGGAGCCTGGGCGGCAGCTTTCTCGCTAAGTTTTAGTTTGAGCTTGGGTTGCACCTTTGGCCGTACGGCTGACGAGCGCGTCGTTCGTTCGGCATTGTCTACAGGTGTATTGTTGAACGCTGAACTCGCACTGCGAAGTCGAGAGCTGGAAGCCCGTTCGGGCACCGTTCTTTGAGGTTGAGGGCGCTGAGATGAGGATGAAGGCCCGGCTGATGGGAGAGGTGTGTTTGGTTGAGTCTCGACATCTATATCATCAACAACAATGAGGTCTTCTTCCATGTTTATGGATTGAGTTTGCTCAGGCGGTAGCTCAGACACAATTCAATCACGTGATAAATAACCCCTATTCTAAGGCCTACTCAATGCTCATCCTCTGCCTCCTCGAATTCGCCTCCATCTTCCTCCTCATCTTCCTCTTCCTCATCCTCCTCATCCTCCTCATCCTCTTCCTCCTCTTCCTCCTCCACTGTTTCAATCGAGAGGCGAATGGGAGAGCCCATTATCGCGATATATGCTGCAATACTACCAAAGGCAAGACCAATAAACCCCCAACTGAGCCTCTCGTATTGAATATCCTCCTGAGTTCTCTGTGAGGTGTTTCCTCTAGCACATTTTATCGAACGCCAGGAAGGAAATAGATCTAAGATAGAGCCTCGTGAGGAGGATAGAGGGAACTTCGGCTTGTCATTGCTGAACACGATATCCTGTATACGTTTCGCGTGCTCGCTTATTGTGTCATACCAATCTGTTGCAAGTTCTTTGATAACGGTATCCGGGAATGGAGGCGTGACAAGGAGGAGTGCGTGCGCAGCGAGGATGAGATCTATCGTAGTCAACCTGAAAGAAAGTCAGACGTGTAAGTAAGGCTATCAACTTGTCGACTAACCGTCCTTGATAAATAAAATGTTTCCCCTCCAGCAGACGAGCATAGATACCAAAGATCTGGTGAGCCTTTTCTTGTATCTGGAGTAAAAGTCAGCCAACATATTCACTATTTCCAGAGACACACACACTTTTTCTTTCTCGAATGCTTGTGTAAAAGTTCCTTTCGCCTCCTCTTGAGTTTCATTTACCTTTTGTTCAGTTGAAAATGGCTTTTTGACTGGCTTTGGTATGGGCACACTCCATAATCCGGCAGACTCTAGCCGCGCTTTATAGGACGCACGAATTCGTTCTGGTACATAGTACCGTTGAGGAGCACTGTACATGCTTACTAATGTTGGATGAATGACTTTCTCCCAGTTATAAGTATTAGAGTAGCAAGAATGGTACTAAGGAACATGAGCATCGCCAAGAAATGAGAAGTATCTTTGCCAACTCACCAATAGATTTCCGAAATGAGATTCAATATGAGAAGCCCAGGCGTTCCTCTGTGACCATTCTGACGGTGTCAAAGGAGCGTCCAAGTCGCACTGCGGATATTTCTTCTTCAAGCCAGCTATATGTTTAATGATTGACGGAAGTGAGGTGACAGTAAGCTTGTCATGGACCAGAAAAGGCAGTTGCCCTGTCGCGTAATTCAAGCTGTAAGGTTTGAAAACGCTTGAAAGAATTGGATACCCACCCACCGGATGGCGAGATGTCGGGGTTGTTGCATTCAGCAACGTTGAACTGTCCTGGAAGAGCCATTTGCAGATACATTATGGCCGCGAGGCAGAGTGGCTCGTAAGACGGTAGGCCCCACCGTCCAGGCCATACATAAAGTGTAAACTGAGCCGTTTGATCTTCCATTCTGTGAAGTAATGAAAGATACCAAGTCCAATCAGACGAACTGCTGTTCGGCCCTTTTCGGTAAGTCGTCAGTGATACTGTTTGCTTAAGATGCCATTGTCAAACAATCCATTGTTCTCCAAAAGCGGAAGTCAAAGGTCGAGCCTTGATGATCTCATAGGCAATCAAGAATCGTTCTCTCCCTTCCTCCCTCCTCAAGCGCAATCTTTCGTAAATATCAGTACGGAGAAAAGTCGTTTGGTAGCCCAAGCTTTTCTCATGTGATTTTTTCTATCAGTGGTACGCCACTCATTGACAAGACCGACATTCTCTCGCCCTCGAGATACTATCACGAGAGTCGTGTGGCAAAAGCTCTTTTGGTGTCTACTGCTACATGACATTTATATTCCCCGGAACCATTTTGTGCACGTAGCCTTCAGATGACTCTGGAACAGAAAGTCGATGTGTCTTCCGGGCCACCCGCCGGCCCGTTGCAATGTGAAGAAGCCAGGTTATTGGTGAAAACTCGGCAAAATATAGACATACTCTTGGTTCTTCGATGGGTTTTCAGTAGCAAATTACTGCTTGCTATTTCTCCACAATGGGTATATATAGGCCCAGGTTCCCCATAACCTATCAACCGAAAAACTATGAGAGTCTCGATCGGCATTGCTTCCCTCTTGTATCTTGTTGGGTCGTGTTCAGCCCTTCTCGCATTTCCAGGCGCTGAAGGCATGTTGTATAAATGTTTTTCTGACTATGCTTAGCCTCATTCTTGATACAGGCTTTGGAGCCCAAGCCACCGGAGGTCGTGGTGGTTCTGTTTACGTCGTGACCAATCTCAATGACTCTGGATCTGGCAGCTTTCGTGATGCGGTTTCACAGTCTAATAGGGTATTTTAAAAGAATCCATAGGCTTTTTCTCAATGCTGAATCTGGTCAAAGATCGTGGTCTTTGCCGTGGGAGGCGTAATTAAGATCAGCAGTCGCATCGTGGTTAGCAGCCACATCACCATTGCTGGTCAGACGGCACCCGGTCAAGGTATCACTGTCTATGGGAATGGTGTCTCCTATTCCAATGCAGACAATACCATCACTCGGTACATCCGGTACCGGATGGGAAAGTCAGGTGCGTACTTTGCCACAGTCCTGGCGCGTTGATATATGTTTAAGATATTTCTTACTAGGCGATTCCGGGAAAGATACAATCACAATTGCCGATGGTGCAAACATGATTTTTGATCATGTTAGCGTCTCGTGGGGCCGCGACGAGTCCTTTTCCATCAATGGAGATGTTTCCAATGTCACGATTTCCGATTCCATCATTGCACAGGGTCTCGAGACTCATTCTTGTGGAGGACTTATACAGACCGACGGAGGTGTCAGCATCATTCGTACTCTGTACATTGATAACAAAACCAGGAATCCTAAAGTGAAAGGTGTCAATGAATTTGTCAACAACGTGGTATGCCCTTCATTGCAAACAGTCCTATCTTTGAAGGAATAAATAATCGCCAGGTTTACAATTGGGGAGGCGGAGGCGGTTACATTGCCGGAGACTCCGCCGGCGAGTCCTTTGCCAATATCATGAACAACGTCTTCATCAGTGGTCCCTCAACTTCAGTCACGGCATGTGAGTGGCTCCTATGTTACCTTTGCTCCATTCCTTACGCGGCTCTCTTCTAATAGTTACGCGTGGAAATGCGAACTTCCATGCCTACGTCTCAAACAATTATTATGATCCCGACAAGGTAAGAGGTCCCCATAAGTTGGCCGACAAATCATAAGCAAGTCCCTAGAACGGCGCCCTCAGCGGATTCGTCCTATCGCCTAGCACTGTGAACTACTCACCCATTGATATCCAATCAACCCGATATCCTTATCCCACCGTGAAAACTCTGTTAAGCCCACTCGACGCGCTCACCAAGGTCACCGCATCCGCTGGAGCCAGCAAGTCCCGAGACAGTGTCGATAACTACCTCATCAATACCGAACTCTTATCCTATGGCAAGGTCGGAGCCTTGATCTCAGATGAAACTGCATCTCCCATTAATGGGCCTGGAAATATCCAAGGTGGAACGGTGAGTCACTTCGACCTCTCGAAGAACATATAAGTAAACTCGAAAATTTCTCAGCCACCTCGCGATAGTGATAATGACGGAATTCCGGATGATTATGAGACAGCTCACGGGACGAACCCCAACGTAAATGACTCGGCCAAGATTGCTTCCAATGGATATGCGAGTACGGTATCATCAAATAATGCATTTGTCTGCAGTTCCTGACTGCAGATTACAGATATTGAGAACTACATCAACTCTTTGGTATAGAATTTATCACATATGGACAAATTCTGGCCAATTGATAAACATTGAACGAGTGAAACAAACAGCGTGAAAGCAGTACGAAAGCTGGTGAGATAATATGACAGCAGATCAGGACATACAGGTGCGAAAAAACAATTTGACAGCAGTTTGATTACGAGTTTCTAAGTTGAATCCTGGGACGGTTTGTAATTGTGAATCGTCTGTTGGTTGACTTGGGAAGAGCTGCTGGTTGTCCTACTAATTGGGAAGACAATCAAGCCTTCTCCTGGGTAATTGATAGGTCTTTCTTCCCTATTTACTTGACCTTGCGAGCTGACAGATCTTTTGAATTCCCAATTCGACGTTGACGGATGAGAACCCTGATGCTTTTATGGGCTTTATTCCATTTCTTCCGGGTATTGCAACTTACCATGTGATAGTACCCAGGATCAATTACAGGTTCAAGTGGCGGGCTTAGAATTGTCTCGCGTTCAGGCGCGACATTGCCGGGCATGCTAACGATGCGCCTGGTAGGGCCTTTCCCTTTTGTAGATGCTTTTGGCTCCTCGATGATTCCCTGGGCGTGGAGGAAAGCTAGCAGAGTCGGTCATTGAGTAAGCATTCATCATGATCACATACCACGATCTCGGTAACGGAAGATAAAGGAAACATAGGTGCTTGGCTTGTTCTGACCGGGATTATCATAGGGCTCGACCTTCCACGTAGTGGGATACTGGTCGAACGAGGTTTGTTCCTCCCCAAAACTGTCGACATAAATACACAGATTTCGGACACAACTACAGTGGAAACTCACCCAATACGCATACCGTTGCGACCTCCGTGTGGATCAGGAAGCTGTTGAATAGGATTTGCGTCAATCGATGAAGTGAGCTTGACCCTTTTGATTTGCAAAGTGATCGTGCCCGCGTCCCGGTTAATCGATGATGAGCTTCCCTCGACTGTTTAGAGATCAGTTGATAGCCTTGAAGGGCCTGAAGGTGAAACTGACTTTGTTCTACCACTTTCTGGAAAACGAAAGGCCTTTCCGTTGCTGGTCCAGTCCTCACACCTCCCCGCCACGCCACACCTTCCCCATAGAGGAACCTGCCCGGGGCCACATAACCGTCCAACATTATATATCCACAGGTCTGAACATTTCCCCCGTGATCCTTCCAGTAGACCGAAAAAGTCTAGTATCTCTCCGTCAAAGCCCGCCACAATCATGTAAGTGATATGTCGTACCTTGCCTTCCTCACTGGGGATCCAACAAGACACCTTGTGCGCATCTTCGTCGACAGTGACTAAGTATTCAGGCAATGGATCTCCATCGACAACTATCCATGCCGAAAATCCACGGTGAGTCAGCATCAGCAAGAGGGGGTTTAATCGTGCACACTGTGAAGAGCATCAGTTTTGATAGGTTAGCATTGATGAAAAGCTAGATTTTATTTTCCTTACGATAATAAATTGGTGCTACTGTTTGTTGGAGAGTGGATGAGATTTGAAGTATGTCGGATGCGTTACAATGTCCAAGAGTACTAGAATACAAGCCAAAGGCCATCACTTCGGAGGGTAATACTTATACCGTCACGTGAGACGAAGCGAGGGTCCATTAAGCCATCAGCGCACGCGACGCGCCACCACTTTACTTGACATCAGCTTGACATGCCGCCTAAAAAAGCCCTCAAGCGCGAACGCACTGAAACGGAAGACGACGAGTCCCAACCCTCATCCCTGAAGAGGTCCAAAAGCGAATTCACTCCTAGCCGGTCAGAAAACCCTCAGCCAACCAACAAAGTATTGCCCGACCGCATTGACTTCCCGCCCCGGACGCCAAATACGCTTCGCATTGCGAGCTGGAATATCTGCAGCTGGGCCTCCAGTCATAAAAAAGTAAAGTAGCATTGAAACTTACGCGTCTCTCTTCGACTGATTGGTATCCAGGGGTTCAATTCCTACGTAGAAGCAGAAGATGCTGATATTCTTGTGCTTACTGAGACAAAGGTACGCTTTATTCTACTGAACCGCCGCAGCTCCTATACCTGTTATTCATACAGGTCAATGAGCAACCCGTCGACCCTGTTCTGAACAAGAAATACCCCCATAGCTATTGGAGCATTTCTAGCAAAAAGTCTTATTGTATGTGTCTTCAGGGATGGTTAGCACCAACTGGTTTTTAATACTCAATAGCTGGTACCGCGATTCTCTCAAAGCACAAACCGCTCTCAGTGACCAAGACGCTGCCAAATCACCCAAATCCTGACCTGGTCAAGGGTAGAATCATCACTCTGGAATTCGAAAAGTATTATCTCATTGGAACATATGTTGTTAACGCCGGAACCGATCTAAAAGTACGCGTTTTCGACTCGGTCAATCTATTTCTGTCTACGCTCACGATCATTATCAGACACTAGAAGATAAGAAAGAGTGGAATCAACATTTTGAAAATTACATTCGTGACCTAGACAAAGTCAAACCAGTAATTTGGACGGGTGACCTGAACGTTGCACCCACCGAAAGAGGGAATTATATTCTATCCCTACGTTCCTCCCGCATCTAATATTTATTGACAGATCTCGCTAATGCGAAAAAGAACTGGAACAAAACGGCAGGTTACACAGAACCAGAGACGACTTCTTTCAAGAACATTCTAAATCCTCCGGCTGATGTGAATGCTGGAAGATTCGTTGACGTCTGGCGTCAAATGCATCCAAACGACCAACACTATACGTACTTCTCGTACCGATTCAACTGTCGGCTCAAAGGAATCGGTTGGAGGCTAGATATGTGTAAGTTTATTCCATCCCTAATTGACTTGAAAAGATCTGAAAGTGATCGGGGTTTTTTAGTTATCTTGAGTGAGCGAATTGCAGAACGCGCAAAGATGGTCAGTCCTCTTTTGGTGCCCTTCGTTCACCCATGTTAATATTCCAAAAGTGCGAGATTAGAAGTGAAATTTATGGTGCTTCAGACCATTGCCCAATAGTCATAGAAGTGGAGGGTTTGGCCGAGTCCTGATGATAAGCTACTGACACAAGTGTTTTGGGTTTAATTGGATTTAAACCGGCGCACTTGAGATCCTTCTAAACCGAAGTGGTTTCAGTTTTTCGTATCAAACCTAAACCTTATAGTATCTAATCTACGCTCTATCGACTTGACATATTCGTATCGTAGACCGCCTGATTCCCATTGTGTCTTTTTGACTTTTTGATCACATGCATAGTAATATCATGAACCCTACTCGACTTGTGTCAATGTTGTTGCCTTTTCACTTGTTGGCCGAACTTTGCAATAGTATCTCATGCATACCGGACCGAATACCGAAACAGAAGGTGTATAGTGCAAGCTAACCGAATAAATTGATCAAAATGGTGGCAGCAGATGAGTTCAATTGATAAGTGATGTCCTCGACAACCATCCAGGTATACCATAGGTATATCGTGGTGACTCGATACTGAGACAATGATATTTAAAACTACAGGGGGCATAGCTCAGTTGGGAGAGCAGTAGACTGAAGAAATTCGTATTCTAAAGGTCCCGCGTTCGATCCGCGGTGCCCCCAAACTTTTTTTTGCAGGCCGCATGTTTTATGAGTGATGGCATTAATTTTGTAAACCATTTTTTCTTTGCTGACACTAATCAATATTCACCGAATCGTACATGACCTGTTTGCTCTGCATGGGAACGAGCCTCCTTTTCCCCTTTCAGTCCTTGCCCACATTGCTAGAGTCCCATGATCAGACAACGGAAAGGCCAAGGTACGATCACCTACTTCGCATTTGAGATCAAATGTGTTCGTGTTGGTGTATGCCTTTTTGGAACGAAGGATATCAGCGAGTCTCTTCGCAGCTATCAAGATCTGGTCCGTTTTATCGTCCAACGAGACCTGATGTACTTTAGCATTGAGGCACAGATCAAGGAACAGAACTTACCACAGGAAACAAAGTCTGATGCCATTCACCCGGGGCATCGGCCATTGGTGCGAGGGAAGCCGCATCATAATGGATTCCTGAATATATTACTATGCAGCGCATACCATTATTCCTGTCTTCCGGTGGTGTAAAGTGGTCGATGCGGCCAGTTTCAACATCAATGCTAGCAATCTCGGCTCCATAATGCTTGGCAATGATACCGAGCTCGATCGCACCTCCCCAAGTGGTTGGTCTCGAGATCGTTTGAATATATTGGGCGGGTGGCATTCTTTCCTACGCATTTCACTGAGAGTCTCGGGGAAGATGAACGACGAGCATACCCAAGGATCGCTTCATTGTAAGTATCAGGATCACTTCTGATGCCATCGGCGACAACTGGGGGATCAGATCTTGTAAAATGATGCCATACTTGGAGAAAAATTAGATGCGTACTTTTTCTAAGATCTTGGGCCTTGCTTATGCTTTGCTCAAATATCAGGGCAACTGCAGAAAACAGACATGAATTGTCGTCCGGCACCACCTGCATCAATAAGTTTCCGGACACTGAGTCTACTCCACCTGAGACGTACCCTGTGCACAAGCACATTACCATCCGCCGTATCAACAAAATCGGGACCAGCGGCATTTCCTGGCCCTGGGTTTGCGGTCGGGTTAGGTTGAGTAGCTGATGTACGTCCGGGCTCTTGCGAAGCAAGGATGGGCAAGGGAGCCTGTACTGGTGCATGGGAAGGAGCAGCATTGGAATCCTCGCTGACAATAATTTGATCTCCTTTCGTAATTCCTAGGCTCGACAGAGGGAGTTCTGGGATCAAAGTCAACGACCTGGGAGGGTATCCAGCCTTGACTAGGACCTGATCAATGAGTACGGGAAAACCAGGGAATATACGCACTAGCTTGGCGGGACGGGAGAATTTTGGTGGTGGCATATATCTGCTGTTGGAAGTCGGAAACGGTGAAAGCGTCGTCATTGAGTGGGATTTGGAGAGTTGAAACGCCCTCTGGGTGTCTTAAGCGTACTGAAGCCATGTTCGGAGGTGGAGGAAGGTGACTCTGCAAGTTGCATTAGTACTCAAGCATTGCGTCATTTGTTTGCACCGAAGATGGTATGGTCACATTTCAGCTCCTACTTAATGGTACATCGACATCTAGAACATTCAATGGGATGCCAGTGCAAGTCTATCTGGAGTTTCTGCTGTCTCCAACTGAGTCGGAGGTGGCTGGAGCCGTTCCAAAGTCTCTAGGGTATTCTGACCGTTCTCTTCTTCTCTGGCCAGTGCTCTCAGCTCTTCTTCAATCTCCTCATCGTCAATTTCGACACTCAGAGCCACATTGCCACTAGTTCTTATTACGTCGTCGATCTCTTTGGCATCTTGATTGGCCTCGGCCAATGCATCCATTGTCTTATTGATGTTTTCATGCGCGAGTAAAGGGTGCGCAAGGATAGCGCGTAATGTAGTCGTCGAAGACTCATACGATTTCATTATCTAGAAGAGTACGACTTAGGAGTATTCGATGAGAGCTAACGGAAATCTCACTTGGACATCACCAGCCGCCATCTCAATGGAGATCATGGTGCCTTCCAATGTGCCCAGAGACCCAAGTCTCTTGGCTAGAAAACCATCAAGTTGTTTTCGTGATTTCAGGTAGTTGAGCGCTAGTGGGTTCCGCTTCTGTCTTACAGCTTCCGCAGCCTTCTTTGTATAGCTAGAGATCGTCAGTGTTAGCATCGCAGAGCGACCCATCAATCAATCCTTACTTGTCCATCTTATTCTGAATAGCATCAATCTGATGCTGGATATTGAGTATTGCAGACTTCAACTCAAGGACACCATGATCGACAGCTGTGATAACCCGATCTTCTAATGCCATCGAATTGTCGACAAACTTAACAACCTAGATCACAGCTTAAGTATGAGTTGACTTCGTTGATAACGGTGAAATAGTTACTTGTTCATCAACAACCAAAACCCTACGTTCCCTCTCCAGATACTTAACGAGCACTCTAGCATCCATCTCAGTCATCTGCTGGTTCGATTCACCTTCACCAAATATTGAAGCAAAAGATCTTCTAAATCCCTCAAACGTGTATAAAGCATCGGCGGGACCTGTCGCTCTCGATGCCTGCAAGGACATGACCGCCTCGGCTGCTTTCTCAACGAGTGGGAGAAACACATAATCTCCCCACCAAGCTATCTCCTTTGTTTGAGAGTTTGAGGTTAGAATGCCCTCATCTCCAACAATGCCAACTTGTTCCAGCGCCCACCACAAAGGGCGCCCTACAACAAAGGAAGCAATGCGGTACGGGAGCCAGCCAGAGTCGTACACTGAGATTTTGGAGCTCATAAACTCATTCAAAAGTAGCAGGGTCTTGTTTGAGCGCAACTCATTCTTGCTAGGATGAAATCTTGTCAGAGATCGACATATACTCTAGAAGATTCGAATGACTTACGACGACAGTACCTAAGGCTAAAGGCTTGCCTATTTTCTCTAGCTTGACACGTTCCAGAAGACTGCGGTTTGCCTGAAGAACAAGCCTGCTTCCAGAGTCCCCTACAGTACCATGCAGAAAACCTGAGTCGACTAGGCCTTCCAGTGTCTTCCGCCACCACTCCACGTTTGCATGAAAAGCACTTGGATTGGATTGTTTCTGGCGTGCAAAATCAGAATATAAAGCCTGGAGTCGAGCTTTAGATGTATTCTGAAAAAGACTATGAGAAGACAGAGAATTCGCGACAACTGGAGAGGCTGGTGTTGTTGCCATAGGTGAGTGAGTGAGTCAAGGGAGGTCCACTGCACGTTCACCGGATTGAGCTCATGAGCTGCGCGTCACATCACATGCACTACATCAATCTGAACGTGATTCAATCAAGAATCGCGAACAGGGAAAATAACTTTACAAGTTAGCAAACCTTCTGTCCTTTAGCGTACACTATTTATGTTATCTTCACCTCTTTTAATAACACCTCCAGCACCCTCCTCTCCAGGAGAAGGTTGACTTCCGGTGAGAACTGTACTTCCTCTTGACAACGCACTTCGTCTCAGGCTGTAATGATGCGCACTAGGCGCCGACGCCGCAGAACCCTGGACATTCTGTCCATCATTATCTTTCTCCGAGTGACTCAAGGAGCCGTACAGCTCGGACGACGCAATGGCGGGAGAACAAGGAATCGTGTCAGGGGACACACACTATATCAAGTCAGCTTTGACAGGCTCAGAACCGATTAATAGATATACTTACATGAAGTTCACTTGGTAGCTCAATCCCGGAGGGAGCCGGACTGTGCCTTCCCTCCCTTGCCCTGTTTACTGCGTCCATATCCAAAGGGCTATAAGTGAAAGACGGGGCCCTCCACAACGGTTTCTTAGGTCGTGGTATTTTTATTCCCAAGAGGCTTTTGAAGTTTCCGTAACCTCTAGCTGTCGATCGGCGGCGCCTCTTGACAACAAGAATGAACCCTAGGACGATGGCAAACAATCCTACCGCGGAACCTACGACGGCGCCGACGATAACTGAGGTTCTTCTCTTCCCATCGTTGCTTGGATGTATTTGAGACACCCCGGTATTATCAACAGGTGCTTCAAGCAAGCTTTGATTATCATTTGAGTAGTTCAAAACTATGATCCTCACCATGCTCGGCTATTTCTTTAGCATCGTTTATATCGAGACGGTTGCAAGTGGCCTGATATATTTTGTTCAGAGAGCCGGAGTGTCCTCGGATCTCGAGAATGAACCAACTGATATATTCATGAACGCCCAAGATGGCACCTGAATTTCACTAGGAATCGGGGAGGGCAATCTACACTGCGTAAGGATACCAGTCAGTCAAAAGCCAGGTTGCTCACGTTGAGAGGTACGTTTTCGTACAGTGTTTAGTCCATGAAGGCCAGCTGAAATAAACCGACAATGAGGCCCGAAGCCCGGTCTGATCAGAAAACACTGGAATTACTCTACGAAAAAGCGGTCCTGGCATGCAGCACAGACGGATAAAAGAGAGTAGACCACCGAATTACAAGCGCATCCATCGCTCGTATTCGTCGCTCCAGGACCTAGATAAATCTCGTTCGGCGCCAAGGGCAGAATCGTGACTGGTTATATATCCCTAAACCCAGTAGAAAAATAAATTCCAGGGGCGACTCTCACTATTTGTATCATCACGACAGCTGGCCTGTAATGCGGCAGCAACTTCGCAAGGGTCTTGGCCCATATCATTTTCAGCCTGTTTGATTACTTTATTATATATGAAACAGAAAAGCATCCGAGATAATAGAATTTACCCAGCTGAATGATGGGGAACATGTCACTTTAGATTTCTGCGCTCGCAAGCACTGGATCTCTACGAATATACAAACCGCAACGGCAAACCACACCATTGCCTACAAAAAGAGGGGATGGAAAGAGATCACAAGTATATGTGGCTACAAGGTGTGTAATGTGAGCTTATCCTTTTTCGCGAGCATACCCGCGTTTTTTTATGGGCTTCCCATTGCAGGCAAAGCCCTCTCTTTCCACTTTGATCACCGAAGGTATTAATTGAGGCACTTCGTATGTGGAGTATCTCCCACATCTGGCACAAAATCATATGCTTGACCCAAGAACATGACGGCGTCGTGGAGCCCTGACGGCTATTGACTGGTGATAGTGAGGGATGAAATGTCAAAATCGGCCCTAGACCGGCAGCGGAAGAACTTCGATGAATGCAGAGGCCCCAATATCTGGAGTGGGTGGTGAGAGAATATCTCAACTAACAAATCGGTTCCGTCAATTATAGGTTGGGAACACACTGAAGGAATGTTGATGAAGTATGTTTGACATTCACCGATCTGGGAAAAACACAGAAAAAGTACAGGATGCAGCGGGACTACCGGAGGATCTAAAGAGATGACACTTGAAAATTATTATACTTCGGGAGCCCCCGAGTAGCCTCGAGGGCTGGTTAACGTGCTACTACGTAGCATAGGAGCAACGACTGGGCTAATTTTTGACGGCGAAAGGTTATCCACGGATTGCACTCGAGGAACTGTCGTATACAGAGCTGACATATCTGAGGGAGGTTGCCGGCGGGCTCCTTCAGATGAGCTCTGCATAAGGTTTAGCCTGACATCAACGTCAAGATAGATACTCCGTGGTTCACTCACATACGTATATGGCGTGATAACAGATGCAGAACGTGACAGGGGCTTCGGCTGTATGCCATGGCTATGAGAAGAACCAACTTTAAGAGGATTGTACCTGGGTGTGTGATCATCCTGTTTCTTAGAGCGAAGTTTCATCCAAAACAATGCCAGCAGGACGACAATAACCGCAGTTAAAACACCGACGGTGATGCCAGCTATAGCTCCTGAGCCTAGACCACTAGAACCTTCACTATTTGAGATCGACTGTGAAGGAAGGCTGTCCGGTGTGTTCGATTGCGAAAGAGGACTGCTAGTCAAAGTACTAATGGCCGCAGAGCTGGAGCTAGAGCTCGTGATATTGAACTTAGGTGATTTGGCCGCCACTACATGACAGATTAGTTACCACGAGCGTCGGAATGCTGCCACAAACCTTTTTTAGCTTGGGTCTCACTAAATGTGCCGTTCGTCTGCGACAGTCAGAAATTTACTACAGATATATCAAGCTCAGCAGACTCACCAACGAAATATTAAGAAAGGCCCAAGGGGGGATTTGAGTGACGTTGGGGACAGTTCTTGGATACCTAGTAGCCATATATTACCCATGATCATCATTTTTTTTTTTCATTCAACTCACTGGCCGATCGGTACAACGGGTCGGCAATACATCGTCCACGCCGAGAAGTTTAAGAAAAGTTTGTCTTGACATCCAGCACAAGCGCTGATCATCGAATATGTCACCGAATTGCAGAAGCATGGGTTTGCATTGACAAGACTAGGCCCAATATAATGGTTCCCTTCCGGCAAAGCATCTACGGCGATAGCTGTCAAGTTCGTTAGCCACAGTCACCACACACCAAGGCTGAAGACAAACGAGTTCCTGAACAAAGTGTTTCTAGGTAGGATCCGACCAGACAAGGGGTTTGGCCAAGTGCGTTAATAGACTAAATTGAATTAAATCCTATGACTAGAAGTTCAGTATAAACGCCCCACTTACCCACTGATAATCCTTTACGCATTGTGTGACATCCGAACTCTGCGTATAAACCAGAGCAGTGATAGTCAGTACCACTAGAAAACGACAGTACCACTCTATCATGGTGGGAGACTGTCGTGTGCCGATGGCATGAGAAACTAAAGTCAGCTCTGCAGGTTTAATGTTCCAAATCGCCTCCTTGTTTGATGCAAACAAAAAAGAAGCCGGAAAGATCATCACGTCGAGGTTATCGGTCCGCTGAACAAGGGATGATGATCGATGATCATGTGTTGGTGAATCGGACTCCCAGTGGCGTTACTGCCTTAGGAATCGACATGGGAAAAAACACCGCCAATTCATTGAAAAATAAAATCAAAAACAAAGAAGCACAGCGTTCGTTAAATGTATACAGAAAAGTTCGTCATATTTCAGGAGCACCACTGTAATTGCCTGTTGGATGTGACGAAGGTGCAGGCATACTGGACATGCTATGTTGCGGGACATGAGTGTTAGAGCCCTGGAACGCGGCTGAACCAGGTGCAGGTGAATAAGGAGCCGAAACGTAGGAAGGATTCGTGGTGGGAGATGCGGTTGGGAAAGTGCTCGGGTCGGATGGATCCTAGGGGTAAGTTTTAATAAGATATTAATTAACAAAAAAGCAAAAGGTTTTACATAAAGCCTCTGGGGTTGGAATGGAGGTGGGCTTGAAAAACCACTCTGCGACATCTTTGATTCTCCAATATCGTCGGGCGCAGCTGTATAAGGCGTCGTAGCGTGTGCTGAGGAGCCCGATAGCCGGGCAGCTGCAAGCCTACGGCGACGGAAGTAGAGGAACGCGAGGCCCACGATCAAGGCCAAACCAAGGACACCGCCGACCACGCCTCCCGCAATGGCACCAGCATGTGAGCTCGATCCAGAACTGCCAGAGTTGAATGTAGGAGCAGCGGAACCACCAGACGTGAAGGAAGGCCCGGAGGAGAATGTCGGTGCTGCAACGCCAGTAGATTCAGGGCGGTCTGGAAAGCAGATTAGTGAAAGAGGAGTGACAGATGACGAGCACTTACTGTCTAGGCTCTGTGCAAATTGAGGGTCGAATGTGTTGCCGCTTTGCTAAAGGAATATCAGGTTTGGAACTGAACCGAGTTATTTGTAGGTTTCGACTGACAACAATATCACCGTAGGCCCACCCGGGAACGATCGTGCCTTCGGGAATAGATTGGGGAAACCTGGGGCAATGAGGAACGAAATGAGGACATGATCAAGTTGTACGTACCTGGAGAGGGATACCACGGAACAATTTGCTTTGTATATTGCCCAACTTGCGTCTTATGAGCGAATCTGTGCTTATGAGATCGACAGGGCCAGTACTCACTTGATCCATTGCTCTCCCTGGCAAGCAGCACAGGCACTCAGCAGGAAGTAGTATACGGTGCTGCATCGACAAGAGTTTTGGTTGAGCGCGGTCGGGCCAAGGTACGAGAAGCCTGGCTTTAGAGGAGCCAAATCAAACACTGGAAAATGAGGGTTATTAATAACGAGTAACGGTCAACAAAAGTAAAAACTCACCACCACCATTACACACACCCGCTAGATCGGCGCCGACTTTGCAGGGGCTGACCCCAGCAGAATTGAAAGACTGTTGGAGGGATGTTCAATGGAGAGACAAGACAGAGAGTGGTCGGACTGACCCAGTCCAAGGTCTTGTCGGTGCAGATGGCTTCCGTCGTGGTCTGGCACAGGGCGGCCGGTAGAAGGGCGGCCAGGAGGAAGGCGAGGAGGGACATGGCCATGGAGGGGAATGGCGGGCGTGGAAAAAAGAGACGGGAAGAAGGGATGGCTTTTGGGCTGGGCGAACGCCGCAGCCCTGAATGGCGTGTTGATGGCCCAATGACTGATGGGCATCCGGCGCTGACGGCCGGGGGCAGGGGGCTGTCCGCTGGCTGTTCAGATCCTGCAGCCGAACCCAGGCCGAGGCGCCAATCAGTCAGGAGAATCAGTGGCGCCGCTGTGTCAAGGAACACGCTAATCTACTTGCACAGCCTGGGGTCATCTATATACCTCCCTCACTCCCCGTAGACATGTTTCATGAAGATTCTCTTGTGTATAGTCGACCCCGCGTCATCAACCGACTCTATCTCCTCCTTCGTCAGGTCCGGCACCTCCTCCGTGCTCAGGAATTCTCTGATACGCGACTCCTTCGACGAGGTCCTGCGCCAGAACACCGTCACATCAGCACAGCACGCGTCGCAGCTGACAGCAACTCACGATATCGTGACCACACCCTTCTGCAGGATCCATTTCGTCAAAACTTGCCCTTCGGTAACCGGAGATCCACGCGTCTGCTCGAGGCGTTCCCGAATTTTAGGAAGGATTTCCTTCAGAGGGCCGTCCGTGACGCGAACAACCGGTGTCTGGCCTCCATAGGAAGCTACAGTGATTCCCTTTGCCCTGCACAACTCCAGAATCGGAAGAGCGGCCTTCAAAACATAGGGGTGGAACTCAATCTATGCGCATATATTCACCATCAGACATCAATGTATAGCACGATCAATTTTACCTGATTAATTGCAGGGATAATCTTTGCACCCGGAAGTATTGCGTTCAAATCTTCTACCTTGAAGTTGGAAACCCCGATAGACTTGGCGAGGCCCTCAGCCTTGAGAGCTTCAAACTGTTGCCAGATCTCCGGCAGCGTGGCTACTTTCTGATTGGCCGTTGGATCGTGGATGAGGAAAAGGTCAACGTAGTCGATGCCCAACTTCCCAAGGATTCAACCAAGGTCTCCCTAACTTTCTGGCCGGGGTTCAAGAGGTGCAACTTCGTCGTGATGAATAACTCGGAGCGTGGCTTTCCGGACGACCTGATCCCTTCGCCCAGTGACTCTTCGTTCTTGTACATCTGCGCGCCATCGAGATGGATGACCCCAGTCTTGATCGCCTGGCGCACAAACGCCGAGGCATCTTGACCGTACAGGGCCGTACCGGTGCCAAACCCGAGGGCGGGAATGCGGTTGCCGTCGTTGAGGATGAATTTCAGCATGACGTGACTGGGAAGGTTGAGAAATCTGGAGACTGGTTTCCAAGCGTCTTATATCTCATCTTGATTACTCTACGTCATTTTTACTTATCCACAGCGCATATAGCAAGCAAGCCAATGAGATTCTCGTGACGTGTCATCGACGCCATTGAGGTTCTCATGACGCGTCAAACCTAGGAACCGGATTGCCCCGTATACTCCTGCATCCCGCCCTAGCTATGGAGGAAATTTTATCTGACGCAGATGTTACAGGCTATCCGCGCTACCATCAGAGGGGCTGGCCTAGTGCGTCGATGAAGAGAGAAGAACGATGCATAGTCAACGACACTGAAAGTACACTGTGATGCAAAGCATGTATGCGCATACATGTCCACAAAGTCTGTATTCACCATAGACCTGGGGCTTGCTTTATACCCAATTGTACTCCGTGTCCTGCCAGCATCGTCATTGCTCCCGAACGCGACAAGTATCCTACGACGTCTAGTTGGGCAGAAGTAGCTTGAGCGGTTAGGAAACCGTTATCGCATGGTCCTTTCCCCATTAACTCAGATCCAAAGATCTGGACCGGAACGGAAACGGCTAGCATATATACTGTAAGGATGGTATTTCCTTCGAAAAATTTGTCCGCTTTGTCATATGACAGCTGGAAGAGATAGTGAGAAGTAAGCATGCCAGTTGAAACTTGTCCTCTGATTGCTTCTCAAGGAGTACTTGATACCTTTTCATCCGGATGGGCCTACTCGCCGAGACGTAGAAGTCCAGAGAAACCCAACAGGGGCATAGCGAGGAAAAAGTAGTCGACACCAGGTCGACACGATTCATTGATGCGCGATAATTACGCGTGATAGGCGACAGATCTTATATTGTGTGAGAGCTCTTCTACGTTGGACAGGGTCATTGTAAAGCATTTTGCATCCTCAAAGAGTTTAGTGTACAATGGAGCCCGTTTACTGACTTATGGGTAATATACCAACACCAAATGGGAGATCACAGTCAGATATAGTTCGGCAGAAGAAGGATCCATATGTTGAGAACATATCAATGATGAACATGTATGTACAACAGTTGACTTAATTGGATGCAACCAAGAATAACCCATGCCTGCCCTAAACTCCCCACTTAAAAATTGTCCATCGTCTTGTCTTTTCCCATATCTTTTAACAACACGGGCGCCGTTATACCTCATGCTGGGCTACTTTCGATCGGGTATCCTGGTATCTCGGCGGCCTCAGATCAAAAAGTTGCACTCTTTGGCTGATCATACTGGTTCTTCGTATCCTATGACTGCCGTCAGTCACCTAGTGTATCGACACGTAAATAGTCATTAAACATACAGCACATTTATCTATACGTCTCTCTAAAAACCTAGTAAATAAGAGGGTCTAGTTTCCATACATAATCAGGTTTTACGTTAATGTACCACTGAAGATCGGTGGCCATCGAAAACAGTACTACGGGTGTTACCGACAGAAAAATGATTACTGCTTTGAGAAGGTAGTAAATGATGATTTGATATACCACCTTTGGTGCAGATAGTGGGGGGTGTAGTACCGTAGGCGGCTCGATACGCTGCTGACGGCGCAATCCTGTGTCGTCGTCTACGAGCTAGCCATAAGAATGCAATCAAAACGATTGAAGCCAAAACGACGAAGCCTCCCACTGTTCCACCAGCAATGGCACCGACATTGTGATGTTTAGATGCAGCTGACGTCAGTATCATTGACGGAGAAGGTTGCAACAAGGTGGAGGATGACAGTGAGGTGGAGGATGACAGTGAGGTGGAGGATGACAGTGAGGTGGAGGATGACAGTGAGGTGGAGGATGACAGTGAGGTGGAGGGTGACAGTGAGGTGGAGGGTGAAGTTGGGAATGGGCTGGAAGGTGGCGATGATGTAGGATCCGAGTTCGAGGGGAGGTTGTATCGGGGGAGTTGTTTGTGTTGGGGTAGATGGGTGAAGGTATAGGTTGCGTTGCGGAGGTTTGCGTGAAACGCTCCGAGCTCGGTATGGTGATGGACAAAGAGGTTATATTTCCGGATGAGCATTCCGAGCCCGAGGGACATGTACGACGAACTAACAGAATTGCGGCGTTCCAGACATTGCATGGAATCAAAGTAAGCAAGCGTACCTTTCCAGTCGTAAGGATGGCCTTCTTGAATTGGAGTCATAGTAGAGACGGAAAATGCGAGTAACTCTCTGCACTTTCCTCAGAGGGGGGGAAAGGAGCCGACTGGAGAGACGCTAGTATCAGGCAGTGGATGAAATATGACGGGGTTGCACTGTATTCATCAGAATGTTCATACTTGAACAGATGTATATATAACCATCAGGGCATCCTTTGCTGTCTCTTTGTGACCAGATTGATTCGTTGCGGAGGAGACTGATAGATATCAACTATGGAGCTGGAAAGACGGCCTCATCTTTGTTCGATTCGAGATGAAACTAATCAGAAACTAATATAACTAGCTGTTGGCGGTGCACTCGTGGGAAGATATTTGTCAGACTATACAGGTTCAGCCACAGATTGCTCGACGGCATCCATTATTGTGACCAACAAGCGTCGTTCCTCAAGACTCGAAATGGCCCCCTCCACCACGTACGTCCGTTTGTATCGATGGTGTCTCAGAGTGCTAAGTCTGTATGTGTCAATATAGCGTCCCGAGTGCTTCGGTCAGTCGAATGTTACACCAGAAATATCGTAGCAAGTATTGATAAAAGTCGGACTTAATGCAGGCGATCGAGGTCCCGGAGACTATTCTCAAGAAACGCAAACAAAACGAAAAGGCTCGGGAGGAGCGCCTGGCTGCTGCTGCCGCTGCTCGTAAGGTAAGCATTATTCACAGATTGGAATAATTGAATTTTTTCAATTGGGGATGCACAATTTCATTTCGACATATGGCTAGTGGTTTTTCCTCACCATGTTGCCGTCAAATCCATCTTTCGGGACTGAATCTAATTCATTGAAAACGTTCATGAGTTTCATAAACTGACAACACTATTAGGCCCAAAAAGCAAAACGTCGAGTGATCTTCAAACGTGCGGAATCTTATGTGAAGGAATACCTTGCTAAGGAAAAGGAGGAGATCCGCTTGAAACGTGTTGCTCGGACATCTGGTGACTTTTATGTGCCAGCGCAACCCAAAGTCTACTTTGTCATCCGTATTCGTGGGTGGGTACATCGTATCTCCAAGAGGTGGCGACGAGACCAATTTTTTTCTCCAGTATTAATGAGATCGCCCCTAAACCTCGCAAAATTTTGCAGCTCCTCCGACTCCTGCAAATCAACAATGGTGTCTTCGTGAAGGCCACCCGCGCAACACAGCAGATGCTCCGCCTAATTGAGCCCTATGTGGCGTACGGGTAAGTGACAAGTTTTGTAAGCACCAACTCACCCGTTGAATGAATGCCGTAAAGTGAACCCAACCTCAAGTCTATCCGCGAGTTGATTTACAAGCGTGGATACGGCAAGGTCAACAAACAACGCATCCCCCTCACTAACAACGGAGTCATCGAGGAATCCCTTGGCAAGTTTGACATCCTTTGTGTGGAGGACTTGGTGCACGAAATCGCCACTGCTGGCCCCAACTTCAAGCAGGTAAGTAAAGAAAGGAGGAGGTAGGGATGTGAGCTGATATTTTTCCAGGCATCCAATTTCCTGTGGCCCTTCAAGCTCTCGAACCCCACCGGAGGCTGGAGAACACGCAAGTTCAAGCACTACGTCCAGGGCGGTGACTTTGGTGACAGGGAGACGAACATCAACAAACTTATCCGACAAATGAACTAGGTGCTCTAGGGCTCTGGAGGGTGGTAGGACTGCATACAGGAGGGTGTCGTCATTAGGCTGTAGTTTTTTTTCTATCTCAACATGTCGTATGTCGTATGCCCGCTAAACGTCACAATGAGCATGTGTATCTAATATCAAATGACCCGAGTCGGGACGGATCGCGTTGTTCACTTCACTCCCTCTCCCATGTCCGCTGCTCAGTCTCTCCTGCACTCTAACGCCCAGTGGGCCCAACAAGTCAAGCTCTCCCAGCCAGACTTCTTTAGCGACTGTGCAAAGGGCCAATCTCCCCAGGTAGCAGTCCGTTAGACTTTGTGTTCTCTTCTTTTCTTATCATAGCTCTAGATCTTATGGATTGGTTGCGCCGATTCCCGTGTCCCGGAGTCTGTCGTTACTGCTGTCATGCCTGGTTCCATCTTCACCCACAGGAACATAGCAAAGTATGTATCCTCCTTCTCGGCCGTCACACTCCGTGCTTGATGGCACTGCTCCAGCCAATTCCACTCAGATGATGATAACATCCTATCGGTTCTGGACTACGCCGTCAACTACTTGGGGTGCAACACGGTGCTTTCTCTCTTATCGTTCTGCTTTGATTCGATTCCAACTGTTTTTTTCCCTAACCTCGCTGGTGGCCGACAATAGTTGTTGTTGTGGGCCACAGCGAATGCGGTGGCGCAGCTGCCTGTTTAGGTGCCGTACAAAGGGAAGACTTCGTCCTAGAAGACAAGATTGCCACAATTGCGACGGTTTCGGCTGATGCTCCCTTGAATCGCTGGCTTGAGCCATTGACCAGACTTGCGGCTACCCTTGGCGTTTCTACCACCCCTTCCAAAGAGGCCTTGCCTATTCTTGTCGAGGAGAACGTCAAACGTCAGGTTGAGAACGTCTGCAAGTCTGAGGTTATTACTGGTGCATGGACCAGGGGCCTGGAGGTTCATGTCCATGGATGGGTGTATGAGCTCTCCCAGGGCAGACTGAGGGACCTTCATGTTTCCAGCGGGCCTAGTAAACTGTCTGCGTAGTCCGAATGTAGTATGCTACTGTCTGTCTATATAGAGAATGAATTGCGCATGTGAACTTATTTGCTACACCGACCCTCTCCACAGCTTTGCGTCTTGCCAAATCCTCACCTATAGCGATGGCCACTAAATCTGGGCGTCTGCTGGTACAGATTGCGTCCTATAATACCAACCTTCAGGGCTCGGCCGCTTTACCACAAGACCTCGTTGACTGGCTTGCTCCGACTCTTCAAGTTTCCCAATTTCTGGCCAAGAAGCGCCAGGTACCGGACATTGTCGCTGTTGGGTTCCAGGAGCTCTTGCCTCTACATTTGGGCTGTATGACACATCTCACTTCGTTTCTCGTCAATGTCTGATATGAACATGGAACAGTGTCCGGGTTGTCCAAGTCCGTGATTGAGAAAAGGGATGCGCTTATTCTCTCACAAATAGAAGCACATGCGCCGGACAAGGAACGGTATTCTCTTGTTGCGAAAGTGGTCAACGTGGGCGTGGCACTCCTCGTGTATGCGCGCGATGATGGTGTGGCAAGAAAGGTCTGCGATGTGCAGACTCAATGGACTGGGTTTGGGCCTTTGTTTATGGGAAACAAGGGCGCGGTTGGTGTAAGATTCAGAGTTTGCGAGACGGATGATGACGCAGGGGAAATTTATACGTGCGCGCTCTTTTTTTTGGTCTTCCCCATAGGGCACTCGACTGACGGATTATTTTGGAATGTTACAGGTTTGTTAATGCGCATTTAACCCCGCACGACCACAAACTTTTGTCACGAAATGCGGACTATAAGTATATTGTGCAGACGTTGTTGTTCCCCCCTCTCCATGTGGGGGAGGCTCTCAGCACCATATATGACACCTCTCATCTGTTCTTCCTTGGAGATCTCAATTACAGACTAGATATACCTGAAACACATCCTTTGTATTCTATCAGGAAGTCACCGGAATTCTCTCAAGTGCTGTCTTCGGAAAAGTCACGCGAGGAGCTCAAGGAGTTTGATCAATTGACAGTGGAGAAACGGAAAGGAAATATATTTGTAGGTCTGCGGGAGGGAGAGTTCTGGAAATTCAAGTGCAGCTACAAGTATAACCTGAACGAGGTTGATAGCTACAGGTAGGGACGCTTCCAGTTCTATCCTCTAGATGGTGGTTGCTGATGCGACGGTGCAGTGCAAAGAGAGTGCCATCATGGACAGATCGTGTTCTTTATACGACGTATTCGGATTCTCCAGACAATACAACGGAGAGTCATATCACAAATGTGCTATACACATCTATACCATCATACACTACTTCTGATCACGTACGTGTTGTATCCGTTGTCTGCAAATTAAAAGCTAATTTAGATCGCTAGAAACCCATCGTCTCCCTTCTCTTGATGCCCCAACGCCCTGAAACCAGACATACATCAACCCCGCAACTCCAACTTCCGGCATCTTTCCACCTTCGGCCTGACTCATATGCACTGCTCAAGAAATACACTGGACGATGCCTCGACCGCATTATTGGCCTTATTTGGTGGACTCTCAGGCTCCTGGGAGCTGGTTCTGGGATTGTTGGACTGTTCAACTTTACTATAGGAGTGGGAGCTTGGACGCTGTTCAGGAGCAGGCCGTCGTCCACCAACAACAGCGTCTAAGCATGTATGGACATCATTACCTATTTATAGTAGTACAGCATTATATAATCACGACGGAGTTGTCAGCGCACCGCTTGCATTTGTTCTTCACCATGGCCGCCCTCGCAGCGTGAGCAATCCTCGCCAGAAAGTTTCTGATTATCCCTGACACCCATACCAGAGTCCTTCCGCAGCCCGTCAATGCACCCACCGTTGCCGAAGACGAGGCTGAACTCGAACGCCAGTTCCCCTCGCAGGTGGTTATCACCCGCCCCGTAGTTCCTCCCTATGGGCAAAGAAATGGATGGAAACCAACCTCACAAGAAGACTTTGGTGGGTCTCCTTCTGCTAAGCATATTTGCTGTCCTAAATGAAACCGTTTAGGGAACGGTGGTTCATATCCCGAGTGTCATGTTGCCCAATATCCTCTGGGCATGGGCAAGAATAAGGTATGCGTTTACTCACTTCTATCCTGTGTCTCAGCTACTGACCGGGCTTCAGGCTTCTTCTGGAAACACCCTTGCCCTACAAGTCGACAGTGAAGGGAACGTACGATACGATGCCATTGCTCAGCAAGGACATAGCATCGGGACACGCGTGCAATCTCAATTCAAAGACCTTGTGCCTCTTTTACATCGCAAGGATCTGACGGATGAAGAGCGTGCTTTGGACCGGCCATCCGATGACGAAGTACAGGCTACGGCTGAGCGCACGAAAGCTGCACTAGAAAAACTGGTGAATGGGAAAATCAAGGCAGCTCAACCAAAAAATGTTCCAGATGGCCAAAGCAAGACGAGTTTTGTCCGATATACTCCTGGACAACAGGGAAACAACGGTGCCCTCACGCAACGAATCATCAAAATGACTGAAGTCGCGGAAGACCCACTAGAGCCACCGCGTTTCAAACACAAGAAGATTCCTCGTGGTCCACCTAGTCCTCCTCCGCCTGTGCTCCGAAGTCCACCGCGAAAAGCGACAGCAGCAGAGCAGAAGGAGTGGAATATCCCTCCCTGTATATCAAATTGGAAGAACAACAAGGGTTTTACCATTCCCCTTGATAAACGTCTTGCTGCCGACGGCAGAGGACTTCAAGATGTACGTGTGTTCGTTATGGTTGACTTGACCGAATTGACATATATACATATCTAGCTTCATATCAATGATAACTTCGCCAAATTCTCAGAAGCGTTGTTCGTCGCCGACCGTCATGCTAGAGAGGAAGTCAGACAACGTGCTCTTATGCAGCAAAAGCTTGCGCAAAAAGAAAAGGAAGCAAAAGAAGAGAATTTGCGTATGCTGGCGCAACGAGCTCGCGAAGAGCGCAGTGGTGTTGTGTCTAAGCCTTCAGCTACAAGTCAAGCTGCTATGAAGTCCTCACTGGCAGCTTATGGAAGTGGAAGCGAGTCAGGGAGCGATGCGGAATCTGGGTCTGAGGCAGAGGATAGTGCCGAAGATGAGGAAGCTCGTAAGATTCGTGACCAAATGAGGTCAGAGAAGAGGAGAGAGCGCGAGCGCGAGATGAGGATGAATAACATGGGCCAGGAACAACGGGCGAAGATGTTGGCCCGGCAACAAAACCGCGATATATCCGAGAAGATTGCTCTCGGTCTTGCGAAACCCACCCTATCAAAAGAATCTATGTTGGATTCCCGTCTTTTCAACCAAGAATCTTTGTCTGCCTCGTTTGCGGATGAGGACTCTTACAACCTTTATGACCGCCCCCTCTTCCATGGTTCCACTGCCGCTGCAGCCATCTACAAAGCCAGGGGAAATATCGACGAGGGCAACGAAGACTCCTTTGGTGGTGGAACTGAGGAAGGCATTGGCAAAGCTCTTGACAATGATAGATTTGGAATAGGTCGTCCCAAAGTTGGATTTGAAGGTGCTAGCGAGCAAGAAGTTCGCGAAGGTCCGGTACAGTTTGAGAAGGATACAGGCGATGTTTTTGGGTTGAATCAGTTTTTGGACGAAGCCAAAACTGGGAAAAAGAGAGGACTGGATCAAGACGTGTAAGGCTCCATTTTCTTAGTACTTCGTGTTTACTCAAATGATTTACAGTGGCGGTTCGCGCAAACGTCAGCAATTGGACAAGGCAGACCAGGATTAGACTCGATTACTTATTGCATATGCCCTCATTTTGTATACTTAGTAAATATCCTAATTGCATATTTGTATGTACAACACTCCAAATGATCCGGACCGGCACTGTCCGAAAGAAAAAATCAACTTGATTTAGCATTGCGCAAAGTTAAGGGGCTGTCTCTTCCGCGCTGGCATGTCCGAAGCGCAAACTCCTCCAGTGACGCCCAAAAGATTGTCTGGTGTACGAACAGTCTTCAAATACACCGGCCTACCTACTTCCTGGCTCGACAAACGCCCTAAACTCCCTTCGCGCAACTGGCTTATTTTCCTCAGCGTCACTTCATCCATTACTGGCTATTATATATACGACCGCCAGCAATGCAAAAAGATACGGCAAGAGTACGTAGAAAAAGTCAAGGACCTTGCCGAATTACCGTCCAGTCCTCTGGACAAACTTCGAAAAGTGACTGTCTATGGTAGTAAATGGCCTGGTGATGAAGACTATGACCAAAGTTTGCGGTACTTCAGAAAATATGTCAAGGTACGCTTTGTTCATTGTTGTCGAGTCATTCCACATCATTTAATTTCCTATATCCTAGCCAATTCTTGTCGCGGCAGCTGTGGACTACGAGATGGTTGGGTCCAAAAGGCTTGGAGAGCTAGCAAACCGCGTAGCAAATGACATCCGACGTCGAAGGCGCCTAGACCTTGGTATTGACAAAGAACCAGAAAGTATTAAAATGCTTCCAACCTATGTCCCTCCTTCCGAAGCTCGACAGCGCGAACTCGATGGTGGAATTATCATTATTGGGCGTCCGACATGGAAGGAATTTTTACATGGCCTACACCGTGGTTGGACGGAGGGTTTGAAAAACGTAGACCAGGATGAGGTCTTAGCTCGGGAGCTGGAAGACGATGGGGCCTTTGACGAGCCTGACGAACCAGAACTCGTCGGAGATGATTCTTCCGAAACACGACCGCGACCCTTCACGCAACACAAGCCGTCACTTTATTCACCAATCCAAGTCTCCAACATTCTCCAACCCCGACATAAATCGAATACCGAATCATCGTCATCATCCGAGCTTACCAATATTCCTCCGCCATCCGAAATTCCTCTGTTACCCCCAATTCTTCTGGTTCCTTTCACCGATTATATTGGTATCACCCAAATACCTCTCATGATTTGGGGCTTCTTCAATCAGCGCCAAAAGGTTCAGGCAGGTGCAGAAGCCGCCTACAATGTTATCATGAAGCATACACGACCCTTTCATCCTCCGTCTGACGATTCAGAGCTGATAGAGGCCGATGTTTCTCCCGATTCCAGTCATAGTGACTTGGATTTTGATAAGCAGTCAGAGGCTTATCTAAAGAAGTCTCTAAACGAAATACCCAACGAAATTGAAAAGGCGAGGAAAATATACTACGAGGAACTTCCGAAAAAGTTGGAAACTGCAAGAGCATTGGCACGCGGCTTACGGGAGCCCACAAACGATGAGCTCAGTAACCCTCCTCCCACTGAGGTCGAGCTCCGCCAAGAAAGACTCAATAAAGAGCGTCGATGGCGTAACGATCTTGTTGGGTGGACCATTGTGAAGCCCAATACTCCTGCTGTCTGGGATAGTCGTTTTCGCCATGCCATTCAGTTATTTACTGGTCTGCCACCCCCACAGACGGTGCATTTAATTCATGATCTATCTAGCTATTCAGCCAGCTTGTCTGCTTTGCCTAATTTATCACTATAGAATTTTAATCCATCTCTACAACTCCACTCGTAAGCCATTCATCTAACTCGTCAAATTCTCCATTCTCCGGAACCGGTTTTGCTTCTGCATAGTGATTGATTGCTTCTTCAGATTTATTCAACGACATGCGGTCAAAATGGTTGCGTGCGTTGTCGTTAATACTAGTCTCTTGTGTAGCCAGACTTAGACGTGAGCGCTTGTTGGGCGTAGGATTATCATATTGCGGCAATTCCTGGATTTCGGTCCTCGTACTAGAAACAGGCCCGCCACTAAGTAGTTGTTCAATGCTTGGAAGGTCGTCATCATCGAGTGTCGTGTCCATGATTTTGTTGGCGTTAGAATGGGCTTCCACCTCTGTGAAATGGATGTCAAATGATGATTTTATCTTCCTTTTTCGGCTTGCAGAATCCGTTGTCTCTGGTTTAGACCGATATCCTTTTTTTATCTTGGGATTAGCTTGAACGGCCGATTTATCAGGGACCTTTTCCAAGTCCCTGCTTTGTTGCGTATTGCGGTTCTGACCACGAGCATCTCGAGCTACATCTTCACTCGTTTGACGATCCTTCCTTGTGTTCGGCCCAAAAGATTGCTTCCCCTTTTTGCAGCTGTTACAAGTGATTCAATACCAAGACTCGGGACAACAAAGTAATCAGCCCGCGAGTCACCATGAATGCAAACATTTTGATTTGTCTGAGCAAGTGTGGTTGCATCTAATTCTGCTAGAAATACCATCATAGTCGTTTTGAAGAATGTCACTTACACATCTTTAGTATCCCGCAATTTAGGTAGTTGATCTAGCTGTTTAGACTTTTCATTACACTTCATATTCTCTGTGCATTTTGCATCTGGCGGTTGGCGTTTGAATAATGTCGAAAATTGGTACCCACGATTTGTGGCAATGGTTGTATCTGATCCATCCGTTTCATCAAATTTCATGTTCCAGAAGTCGGGATCGTTCTCGAAATCTTTCAAGTCGATTGCCTGTTCAAACGAGGTTATGTAAACAAAAATTGCAGTATGTTGAGCAGTGTACCAGTGTTGAGAGTGGGCGGGTATCAGGCGTAGAAAATTCTGATAACGGCACATCTGGTTTCACTACAGATTTCACTAGTGTGCCAGCAAAGGATTCCTATCGCGGATATACTCATTTGATCTTTTTCGCAGATGGATTAAAATACCGATGCAATTATCACTATAATTGTCTGGCTTGGCTTTACAAGCTCAGCAACAATATTGAATGATTTGCTCTCTCTGATGGCCTTAGTGCTAGGTCCTCACATAAAGTTCACAGATATAATGATACCGGATTTGGCACGCACGATATTCTCCGAAAATCGATTAATTCGTGATCTGATGACAAGCTCAAGATCGCCGTGACGTCGTGATAACGAAATTTCCTCTTGGCTTTCGTAGGTGTCGAGCTAATGAGTTGGCATT
Organism: Agaricus blazei; assembly: GCA_029719445.1. Lineage (NCBI taxonomy): Eukaryota > Fungi > Basidiomycota > Agaricomycetes > Agaricales > Agaricaceae > Agaricus > Agaricus blazei. Next base: position 1,626,478 of record SSNC01000002.1, on the reverse strand, counting down.
CCACTGAGAATTTGACGCGCACAGGACCTTTCCCCCGGTCGGACACCACTGATCTTTGAACCACGTTTATTTGGTATTTTGGGAGCTCCGCAAGCAAGTCTAAGACTTCGTGGCCAAAAGGACTTCTTCGATTGAGCAGCTGAACGCGTGTTGGAAGAAACGAAGAAAGGTCAAGAGCATTGGGGCTTACAATTTCGATTCGTGCCGGCGTCTGTTGACGAAGAAGCTCCAACGATGTGATTCCGTGCTCAGCGAGTACCTGATGGACGATGAAGATTAGTTGGCTTGTCAAACTAGTAGCTCACTTTCAACCTGTTTAAGAATAATGTGATTATTCTGGTAGTTCAAACATTGAAAACACTCACGATCGTTCGCCGATTTGATCAATCTGCCTCAAAACTGTTGCTCTATCCTCCCAGGCCTTTGCATTAAGACACCGCAGACTGGAAATAGGTTTCAGAATTCTAGATATCGACGAGGGAACTGAGAATATACGCTTCGAGTCCGTTCAAGAGCTGCGTTCCGAGCTGTTTGACATTTGCAACTTCCACGATTACTAGATGTGAGGTCAGGCTGGCAACAAGCCTTATAAGTTGCCTCCGAACCTTTAGCCAATCGTGCAGCATGTCTGAAGACAAAGAAAGCGTCAGTTTGGGGGTGCGTATCCCCTCGCCTCATTTCAGCGGTGTTTAAGGGAATATTTCCAAGAATTGCCTGTGTAATGATCAACACTTCGGATACGCGGGATACCACAACACCAACTTGTATGAGGAGAAACACCTTATCAGACGTCTTTTCCACTTTCTTAATGGTGTATCGAATGTCATTATGGGCGCGTAATTCATTGTATACCTGCGAAAACACTCAATATTGCATCGAGCGAAACGCGATAAAGACTTACGGGCTTCTCGGAAGCTCTCATCCTCAGGCTCGAAAATCTAATTAGACGGAAGTGACGTCCATAGGAGGATAGAGTCAAGGGTGAGCCTACTCTTCAGCAGCCGCTATTCCTTCTAACTATTGTCCTTGAATTAGTCACCTGGATCTCAGGAGTGCCACAAATACATACTATCTCCCGTAATGTGGGCTTGTCCGGAAAGTGCAAAATATTCGCCATCTTGACAATATCAAGTGAGTAACTGTCCCACAAACACACTACTTCCTGACCGTAACTTGACGGACGTAGAACTAAGATCATGGCAAAACTAAGCACTAGCCGTTCAGGAGACGACAAAGGCAGAACCTTGGACATAATGTCTCCGTAGTCTGTTGATTGTATCTGATCGTCTGCGGTCCTATGTATCAGTTGTGTGCTCTCCAGCTGACCAACGTTTTGGAGCACAATGTCTTCAAGTCTTTCGTGCCAGCTCTTGCTTGCATCCTGATGTAATGCATAATGACTGGGATTTTTCTGCAGTCTCTGGTACAGAAACGAATTACGCAACCAGCTTTTCGCTGATTGAAGGCTTGAGATTGTTCCCAATGCAATCTCGGAATTCAAATGCTCAAGCATGTTATGGTGCAATGAGCTCTCGAGCACCGTTTTACCTTGTGTCAGCGCCTGATATTTGTTGACGAGCTGCGGCTCGCACATGATTATTGCGGTGCCATCTTTGTCTATATCTGTGAGTGAGCTTCTTGTCAGACCATTGAAATTATGATTGTTATACCGAATTGAGGGCGACCCTACAGGAGTGTCAGAAACTTTGTTTTCATGCGTAAAATGAAGACACAGACTGCGCGGCCAATCATTTGCATGATATCCAAGTCACTGTACTCTACGTGTGTATTGTTCTGAAAGAGCTTGACTCCTTGGATAATAACCGTGTGTGCGGCTAAGAGCGAGTCAGCAGGCACTAATCGGCTATTAACAGCTGCAACACTGACGAAGATTGACGCCGACAGATAAAGTCTAGGAAAATTATATATGTGAGTTCACTATGAAACTCGATAGCAGCTCACAGAGGTGGCCACGAGAACGCGGATAGCACCTCCTAGGAACAATTCCTCGACCAATTTGCGATCCTCTATCCCTAAACCAGCATGATGAACCCCGATACCATAAGTAGCAAGATCTAGAATATAATCAGGCATATGGAAATATATGTGAAGAGGTATCCAACCCTGTAGACGCTTGTCCTTGAAGGAAGTATCCAGTCTGACAGCACAATTTGAACATGATTGAGATGGCAGAAGATATGCAAGCTGACCGGAGAGCCGTAGCCCAGGGCAGTCTTTGTTTCTGTTTTGCGGCTTCCTCATAAGATTTCAAAAGCGTTTCAGCAGACGTGAGGGTTCCTGGAATGTATCACGAGGCTGTCTAGAAAAGTCGACGATAAGTACTTATGGCATACCTTTGCGTGTTGGACAGAAAATTAATATCGGTTTCATGACCGAATGCTGCTGAAGAACCTGGAACAGTCGGTTGTTAAGCGTCGTCGCATATTGAAATTCGTTTTGCTTGTTTGATCGTGGAATCCCAATAACTAAACGTGTCAATTTACACGGTCGGTATTCCTCCCCGAACTACAAGTAATTATAAATGACAGAGTATGACGGAGAAGATGCAACCAAACCTCAAGGACCTGGCACGTGTTGGGAACTCGACTGCTGTCCATCCAGTCGGCGATATCACGGATATTAGGGACCGTCGCAGAAACCAAAAGGAATCTAGTGAACTCGTTCCTAGTTTTCATGCGAGATATTACTACTTCAAGAGTGCTCCCCCTGGTCTCGTTCAAAACATGTACCTACGTCAAAGGATGATTGAGGCAATGCGAAGTAAATATCAAACAACGTACCTCATCTACGAGAAATAATTTAATTTGAGACAAAATACTTTCGTGGTCTTGCCTGCCATCCAAATCAGTGTTTACACTCTGGACAAAGAACGGAGCTTACCAAGTGCGAGTCAAGCTATCCCACTTTTCAGCCTTTGAAGAAAAGTAGATTGAGCGGGGGGGTATAAAACAATTTAAAAGTGTATGACCGTCGTGATGCTATTCGATGTCGTTAGACGTCTGACTTGTACGAGAAAGTAGAAGTATGCACATTATGCAGCTTTTTTTCGCCTCACCCCAAGCACTTCGGCCAAATTGCACCGTATCTCCGGTAAGCTCGCAGGCTAGAGGACTTTAGGTAACTACAACTTTGAGAGCAATGTTATTCACCTTGAATACCCAGCGGATTGAATTTTCCGCACCAATCGCGATATCTTTCAGAACATAACGCCTGTAATGAGTTTGAAAAGATAGTGATTGCGGGGCGAAACTACTTTTTCACCTTGGTAGGTGCCATATAGACGACTTTGGAGCAAGCCCGATCGGCATGGCTAAGTAGTGTGATAATGGCTAATTCAAATAAGACAGTTTTACCACTCCCAGTCGGAGCTACAAGCATTCGTGAAGAGACTTTTCAAATAGTGGGTCGAAACCTTACCGCTAACTACCTAGAACGAAAATGATGGTGAGAAATACGGGAAAAAAGGGCGTAGTGGACACACTAGATCACGATTGGAGGTTACGATCTAATGAATAAATGTTGAACAGAATGCAAGGATCCCAGAAAGAGCATGCTTACATGGTCGAAACATCTGGATTGCATAGGGTTGAAAGCAGGAAATTTAAAAATTCCACGATACATATCCGCTTTGTTCATGTCAATCGTTCGCTCGAGGCCATTATGAGGAAAGAAGACTAACGTAAGTCTGAAACCAGTCGTCTAGAATGTTTGTCTCTGCCTGGATCTTTTCTAGGCAAGTGTATGCCTCTATTGCAGTCATCAATCATCGTTCTGGTGTGCTCGCCGTGGTTGTAGGCTTGACTCTGTGATTCCAGCATGTGGAGATGACTATTGGGTGTATCAAGAGTATCTCCGTATGTTTCTACAAAAAGAGAATTAGCATACAATTTGGAGGGAGTCGAAGAATCGCGGTTCATACGAGGCGAAATGAATCCTTGGGAAGCCGAAGAGCGAGGGCCATTTCGATGAGCATCGAAACCCGACTCGTATGGTATCATTTGACGGCTCTGTGCTATATCAGCGCGAAACGATCCGATAGAACGTTGAGGAGGTGAAGGAGAGGATGTCACTATGAATAGTGAGGGATTTTGACGGCCCAATATAGCATATACCCACTCAATTGGTTCATATAATCGTCGAAGTCATCCTCTGGTACACCAAAATCGAGCCTAGTGTCGAAAGTGGTTGCAGCCCCCATTTGAGAGCTCATAGTGTCAAGATAGTCGTGATAGTCGTCCGAAGAATGCGAAAACACAGGTGGCATGCTATGATCGAGGGTCAAATTAGGGGCCGGGCGCGTGGCAATCGCGTCGAGTGACTGTGACAGTGGATGACCCGTGATGCACTATTGAGCGATCAAGGGATGTAACGATGTTCAAGGCACCTCACCTTGGACCATTCACTTGCTCGCAACCTTTCTTCGACGCATATCCGTTGCGCAACAAATGGCTGCTCAAAAAGAAGCTACACGTAAACTAGAGGAATACATCGAAAAGTAGGTAAATGCCTGAGGGTTATCCACCTTTCTAACAGCATCAGGATTCATTATTCCGATCGCTATTCCGACGATCACTACGAGTATCGTCATGTTATCCTACCCAAGCAACTTCTCAAGATGATACCCAAGCAGTATTTTAGCCCCGATGATTCCGGCACATTGCGGTTACTGGAGGAACACGAATGGCGAGGAATTGGCATCACCCAAAGTCTTGGATGGGAACACTACGAGGTGCACGGTGGGTACCTTCTCCGTCGGTTTTGCGTTACTTCCTTGTTTATTGCTTGTAGCACCTGAGCCGCATGTGCTTCTCTTTCGGCGACCGAAAAATTACGAGCCTCCCAACCCAGTAGCAGCAAGGAGCAAGCAAATTGACGCCGGTCGCAGGAAGTGAGATTCAAGTGATCCTACAGAAAGGGGACCCATCGTTCATGCATTTCAGGACAATACTCATAGCTAGCTAATGGTTTCCTTGCTTTGGTATCATTCTCTGCAGTAGGGCGGTATACATAGTTAATTAACACAGAAAATAATCTTTTGCGCTCTCAGAATTTTGACGTCGGAAGATCACCCCATTCTACAATGGGACTAGGATCAATAGAAACACCAAGGCCCCGCTTAAATGCTGGTACATCTTTGATGTAGGTTGCATTGGGATTGACCTCGTCGGCAACCTTTTCTGTGGGGCACTCTGCAACGACCTGAGTCAGTCCCTCTAAAAGTTGGCCGCGATCACTCCTTCCTTCCAAGGCGGCATTCCAGAATTGGAAGAACTCCTCGAAAGTAGGAAGTTCGTCCTGGAGCGTTTTTCTCCAGTCTAGCTGGTTAAGATCGACTCCAAAGGATCGAAGCTTCTCTTCGCAAGCTTTCAAGGCATCCAAACTTGCTCGTTTGTTACCCAACTTTTGAGCAACCATATGCACAGATAGTTTAGCCCGTGTCGGGGACCGCGGGTCAACGTGAGAGCGGAACATTTTGAGGATATCATCCTTAGTGATGGAAAGTACGAGTTCGGCATCGTTGTATCCTAGAATTTGGTAAGTATTATTATTAAGAGCGTAGCCGTTGAAAAAGTTTCGTACTTCGTAAGAAATCCCAATGACCAGTAACCACATGAGGTTGGAATCGCGAGGTTTCTTCAGCAAGATTTTTGTCTGCTTCCAACCATTTCTTCCTTAAACTTGATTTGTGCTCTTCAAATTCTTCCAGTGTCATCTCTTCAAGCTTTGAGCTCATATCTACTAGGAAGGCATCCACTCGCTGCTCCAGGTAGCTTGGAGCTTTTTCGCTCTGTACCACAATACGTATGCCCCTTTCGCTTTGTCCGGACAAGTTCCATGGACCGCAAGAGACAATGTAACCGAGCTGCTCTTGAGTTCTGAGCACATTGAATGTCGGTTCAGCAAGAATCTGAGTCAACAGTGATGCGGTGACTCGAAGACGTGGGATAGCGATAGGCCCGATATGGAGGTAATAGCTCAGTGCCGAATTGGTTTGATTCGGATTGGGTATTGGTAAGGACCAGATATAGTTCGATGCTATCGTCCAATTAACGGATTCGGTTTTCCCCTGATCTTTCATCAGAACATACCTGAGGGAAGTATCAAAGCCCGAGTGTTTAGTTGGGTTTGTGTCAGCTGAGTCGGTTTGAGGCCTTCCTCAGCTATATCTGCCATCTTAAGCGCCTCCTGAGCTCAATGTCAATAACGAACTGTAGAACAAACTCCGGTTTTCACCCACGTCTTTAAATACATTACCATTGACTAATATCCGTAGATGTGCATCCGAGAATAGCGTTCTAGCGTGGCTGGTTATTTCTCCGGCCGTCACAGCTGAAAAAGAATGTTTTTTAAGCGTGCGCCTTGTCTTTCCATCACGCAACTTACAGGGCAATTCATTCATCTGGTCTTCAATCGACCACTGTCTCTCAGCCAGTAGATAACGACTAAAGTAGTCTGACAGGGTGTAAGACTGCCCGAAGAAAAAGTTTCGCCACTCTTTCTCTAACTGTACGTCCAGCAGTGTGAGTGAATGAAAAGTGCACAAATAGGGCGAATACTTACGAGTTCTTTCATCACTTCCAATCTATCAGGTTTAGCTTCAAGCTGCCTAGCCTTCTGTAATACATGCTTCACAAGCGTGGATAATTTATCGTTGTACCCAGTAGCGAATACGTGCAAGCCGGTCGTAGTTTCACTGACTGAGTACGATAACCCAGCTAAATCAGCATCGTATGCTAATTCAGTCAATGCATCGGTAATGAGATCAGCATAGAGCCTAAATGCATTTAGAACAAACTATATGTGTGACTGGAAAATGCGCACACCTTGTTAGAACGGAGGCCCTGGGAGTGTTATAACTTGCCGGGCTATCAGGTTGTGCCATCATTCACACCGTCCATCAATATGTGAGAAAGTAATACCTGCGGATGTCGATGAGAATGGAGGCCTTGGGGACCCAGAATCTGTCATCCTTTTTATGCCAGAGCGTTGTCAGGGGTGTCTGTCGGATCAGATGGGGTCGTTTTTGTGGCTACGAAGGAAGGTTAGCCATGGTGGACTTTATTACTATTGACAAATTTACCTCTGAGACCTGACGTTTGTCGACATTCAGGTCGTTGGGCACAAATGCATTCGGATCGGGTAAGAACAGCTCTGGAATATCATTGGGAGCATCCGCCTGGTAGACTTTGTTAACAGGTCTTCCATTGAAATATAGAAATATCATTCACCTTCCTAATAAAATCCTCGTCGAAACGCTCAACCCTGTATTCTGTCCCGTACCAATATTCCTTCTCCCACGTTGAATCAGGTTTGATGTTTTCATGTTCTTTCGCCATTAGGACAACGCGGCCTTCCTGTACTCTGAATGAATCAAGGTACTTGCGGATCGTCGATAGACCAAGTCCAGTATTCCCGTCCGCCTCCCAATCCCGAATACACTGAGGCCCAGTGAGTAAGTGTTCAGGAGGGAGCGGTTGACTCATATGCTCCGCGATCCAAGTCACATAGCTATCAGCCCGCTTTTTTTCAGCAAACTGAAAACGGATTGCAGAAAGATCTGCAATCTCCTTCTGGTGATACGCCTCGAGATCAGAGGAGCGAAGTAAGTTCAGGTATTTGAACACGATGAGTATTACAGAACGATAGTTTTCTAGAAAAAGGTTGAGGATAAGTCTTTCTGAAAAAGCAGAAACATACTGAATCCTTCTTCCGTGAGATGCACCGTAATCTTGAACATGGCAAAGCCCCGAGCTAAGTTCTGGCTCCCAGCAGAAAGTGCTATTACCCAACCTCGATCTTTGAGATAAGAGTACAAGGATCCAGGACCTTCGTGTCCGACGAAATGCGATAGAAAATTAGCAGGCTTAAGTCGCCAAAGGGGTGGTTGATACTCCAAGGGGAAAGAAATCTCAAATGCGTGAAGATCCATGATAGTTTTCACCGATACGAGTGTCTATGAACAACTTTAGTTAAATGGTAGAGTTTGAGGTCCTGAGCTTACCCCTTTTTCAGCCGCTCCAAATGGGTGGTCACTAATCATTGGAAGAGGATCATTTCCACGTCTAACTATAGGCGAAAACAGCTTTGAGGCCATATCCGAAAGCTCATCCAATGACTCTACACATATCCTTTCAGCATACGCGCAGAGATAGAGAGATTAATTGATACCTTTTCCCAGAATGCAAAGACTCATCCGACTGGCACAATATTCCTCAGTCCACCATTTCATCAACCTTCGGCGAATTTCACGTCCGACAGTGCCACCGTCTGCCTCAGCTTCGGATGGAGTGGGGGACGGTAGTCGAGATGCGGGAGTAGAAACGACACGATTGGATTCACTAGTATCATTGACACTCTCCTGCATCATGAGCCTTGCAGCTCTCGATAAGCTCTCGCGGTTTCCGGTTCCAAACTTACTCCAAACATGACCAGGTTTGCTGAGGTGTTTGTTGACCTGAAAGATACGCCAAATATCCGACTGGAGATTCTTCTTGTTCTCCGAGTCAACAGCGTTAAGCTCGCGGGAAGTACAAGAAGCCGCGAAGAGTGGTGAGTGAAAGAATGAGGAGAATCTTTCCAAAGCACCGGTTAAAGCGGACGTAGTGACGTTGAAGTAGTAATTGGTATTTGTGGTTGAGGTGTACGCGTTTGAACTTCCATTATTCTTCGAGAGATACTAAACAATTCGTTAATAACTGATATTCCCATGGAAACAATTGTGGCGACCTCTGAGTATTCATTTTCGCGAGGAAATTGCTCGGTGCCCTAATACATGTCAGTTACTTCAAACGCAAAGAGGTGGATACAGACCATAAAAAGTAAATGTTCACAAAAATGAGCAAGGCCGGGCATATCCCACTAATTTTCTAGATAAGGATTGTCAAGATCATCATATGTGAAGAGCATACCGGGTCATGAAGATGACCGACAGCAACGTCAATGCTGGCAGCAGCTTTGTCCGCCTCGTGGTCATGGATGAGGGTGGCTTTCAAGCCATTATCCAATTGAATAACGCGGTATTCTCGTTCATCTCTTGGCGATTTCTTGATGGGTTTAATGAATACGGAGTAAGGAGGGATAGTGGAATCCGCTGGAGTGACACGTTTCCAGTCTGAGCCCGAAGAGATAGTCATGAAACAGCGAGAGGTCAGAAGAGATGGACGTTTGGGATATCTGAATGCCACTCGGTGGAAAGATACCCAGGTGCGTTGCATTACAATAGCAAGCAACCTAACTTGGGCACAATACACCGCGTTCAAACTTGATTAAGTCAGCTGACACTTGGACGGTACTCATTAGACATCTTGCATTAACTTGTATCGCCTACATATATATAATATCTAATATAGGTGACTGATAGAAGTTTGGTGCTTTGGGTACCATACCGGTGCCCGAAAAATCGGAAAAGGAACTGGGTTCGATAACGTAGCTTTAGTCCAGTTCGGTTCAACAGATCAAAACCTGAGAATTTCGAGTTGAACGATATCACGTATATTGTCACCACCACACCGGCGGGCAGAGCGGAATGGTCGATCTGTCCCCAGATAACCATAGCGACCTCTGACGATCGCCACCGATCTGTTGTCCGAGTACGGAATGGGCCTGAAATAGATAAATCATTCAAGGAATGCATAATATACACGGGTGCAGTAAGAATTACACAATAATTGACATATAACAATTAACACAGAGAGAGTAATATTCATGAACCAGGTTCAGGTCCCAAAATCAAGTCCCACATTATACGACCAAATTGGGTTAACTTTTCCTTCACAAAGGACAGCTGGATATCTGGAAGGGCTATGGATTTTAGCGATGCTTCTATGTCATCAAACCCGAGCTTCTTCCATAACGAATTGATTGTTTCCACGGAGATCGAGTACTGTACCGGGGCCACGTCTGGTGGCGAAGTCGGCTCGGCTTGCCACGTGGGCGGAGGTACTGCAGAAAGGGAAGTAGAAGAGAGGGTGTCGGTAGGAAAAACAGTGGAGGAAGGCGAAGGGGTCCAAACGGGGGCAAATGCGCTGGTTTCAACTGTTTGAGGGTCATCTGAGCTGGAAGCTACCGGCCGAAGTGTATTAGGTGAATAGATAGTAATTGTACTTGTGGCAGTGGTGGTGATTGTTGTGATCACGGGGGTACGAGATCCATGGACAATTGGACTGGCCGTAGGCACTAAATCTTCGGGATGAGTTGAAAATGGGAAGAACCGGGTATTTGCACTTTGCATAGAAAGTAAGATGATGATGAAGCAACACCACCACAGAAAGTTGGCCAGCCGTGACCACTGCAGAAGTTTATAACTCGACTTGTGACGTCGTAGATCGAGAGATACCCTAGGAGAAAACAGTTCTCGCTGAGTAAAGTGGAGCAAGTTTTTGGCATTTGCATTCGAGTGCTGATATAATAAGTTTGAATCAGAAATAGAGCAATTGAATCCTAAACATAAGTATTAGAATATGAATCGAAACATGAATTTGAGAGTCTTACCGGTCAGGGTTATCAAACTGACTTCAAACTTTTCAACGGGCAAACTGAATGTTGGAAGCAACAAATCCCATCGTTGTAAATCACTTTGGTTCGAAAACCAAGTGGGCGCGGGCGGCTCTAGCTTTACGACATAGTCGATAGTAACATTGTCACCATTGGAAGGATCGATTTGAATCTTGACCCAATTCGCCCAATCCATGCTGCCCACCTTTTCAAATGAAGCTGCTGCAGGGTCATTTCCATTCAATACTGGTCGTACAGTTTCGGTGATCTCGTATCGTGCGGGAACACCATCGACATTTACACCTGCAATATGAACTGTTGGGGAATATGATTTACCGCCATAAGGTGCGGACGTGATCCGAGCTAGTCCAAATTCCAACCAACCGGTTTCATCCTTGAGCCGCGCATTCACGTTAATCCTGACAGCATATGCATCGGGTGCAGACCGATGACGAGAGACAAGCGGCGTCACAATCCCCTTTACTGAAGAGATTAGGGAAGGACCATCAAATGACTGACGGCTTGGATCTGGTCGTCGAATTACATTGGGTGACACTCGATTTTGCGAGTTACCCGTCGGAGTCTGGGCACGCACAGGGTGAATTCTGTCACGGAGACTGCCGATTACTTTCAAAACGAGGCGAGCGCCGTCTTCCCCACATAGTGTTGAACCACCTCTTTGTAGTACCGTCTTCCGGATCTGCGGATCTTTGTGAATGTCACCGGATGGACTATACACCTCCACAGTGGCATTGAGCTGATCAACGTCGTTCTTTACTACTATTTTTGTTGTTTCAGCGTCCGCAGCCCACACCACAAACTGAGGCACATAAATGGGTTCAGTGGTTTCATCGTAGTCTGCAGTAGCATAACCTATGCCATTGGCTCGGGGTTGGGTAAACCGAGGCGTGACTAAGACAGTGCCTTTGATGGTGAACGTAAACGGTGTTTTGTTGGGAGGTAGAATGTCATTGATATTCAGATGGAGCGTTAAGGGAGCCTCAGGAGAGCAGGTGGCGCTAGACTGGGATAAGCCAGAAACTGATGATATCGTCCCGAGTTGAGATGAAGCAGAGATAGCAGGATCCCTTGAGCCCTCGAAAGAATATTCAACAACGCTATGAGAGGGTAACGGCGCTCGGAGAAGAGATGAGGCGGCGGCCGCAGGTAGTTGACTTTGGTCATTGGCAAGGGGCGGATGTAATTGCCTGGACGACGCAATAGGTATATGCGAAATGGAAGAATTAAGGGAAGAGCCTTTTGAGTCGGCCTCGACGTTCGGATGGTCTTGGTCCACCACGTTCACTCCGGTATACCCCACACCTCCATCGACGCTCCATTCAGGCTGAGACCCCTCAAGCCAAACTACATCCGAATTTTTGGCCTCAAGTCCGACGTCCATCCCTAACAACGTAGCGACCCCTGGAAACCAGATGCCTTTGCATGAAGCTTTGTACTCAATATCCATCACGAGCCCGTGTATTTCAGTATCTTCCTTTGCCTTCCGCCTCCCTCGGACTACGCAAGTCATTTCACTCTTCACGTTAGCAACACCGACTCTTCGCCTAGAATCCCTAGTACCAGCTGCACTATCAAAAGTTTTCTGCGGCTTCGCCCATCGTATCCGAATTCGATCCGTACTAGGAAAGGTCCCCTGGATGCCGTAGCCGTCGGAGAAGCCGGTAGTCGAGGAGTCACTGGACTCATCATCCGCAAAATGATTGTAAGAACTAGCGCGCGCGAGGCGATTAGATGATGTTCGGGTTACATGTGGGTCTGAAGTGAGGTCCCATGAATTCGCATCATCCTCAAGTGACGAAAGCGACGCAAAGGATGATGCTGTGTTTGAAGGTGGAAATATCCGTAATCTGACGTTATTATGGAGACAGCGAGGTGTAGGAATTGAAAGCTATACGCAAAAAAAATCATCAAATCATGATGATTCTGACACCACTCTGAAGCACTTACGAGGTAAGGGAAACGAGGGGACGATTGATGTATGGAACCCACATATCTACTGCTGCCATGAAATGAGCGTGGTTGCGATCATTGATAGAAAGGCGTCGCTTCTGGTGCAATGGAGCCCCGAAACGATCCGGGTCTGTTTCTCGACCCGGAAAGTACTTGGGCAATACGTATGCGATGTGGTAACCACTGACTAGGATTTGACCAGTGTATTGTAGATCTACAGGAGGTACTGAAGCAGATTCCGACACTGATGACCTGCTGGTGGATGGAGTGGAAGACACAGAGTTGGGACTTGAGCTGAGATGGTATGTTGCGTTAAAAGTCATCGACGACCGTGCCGTGAGGTTCAGAGCACGAGCCGCATTGTGCAACAACGGTGAGCTTGCCGATGAAAAGTTGAAGGGAACTGAGTTGCTGTCCAGAGGGTGAACTTGCGACGTCAATATTTTGATATTTTCCTCTGTAAAAGGAACCATGAGCAGATGTACGAGGACCCAAGATATGATGGATTACCAGGGAAGAGAGCAATAGTAGATCCTGGTGTGACGGAATCAACGGGGACCGAAAGCTATACAGGGATTGACATGTGTGCAATAGCCCAAACACAACACCAAGAACCGACCTTCATATACATTTTGATTGATGCTCCGTCTTGACCCTGTTTTGCCTTGCCTTCAATAGCAATGCGCGATACGATGTTCATCCGAAGGGCCTGTCCGAGCGACGTAACAGTAGGCGCGTAACTGATGGTCGGGCTCGTCGGCTGAGAGCCAACGAACCGTGGGGGGTAACTGCTGTTGCATACGAGGCTGAGTCCCGAGAATACGTAGACACGGGCATATCGAAACACTTCTTGTGATACCAAAGGGTCCAGGGGACGAGAGTGCGGTGTGGTGTGAGCAAGAGTACAAGTGAGAGCCGGACGCAAGGAGAATTGTCTAGAGAAGAGGCGCGAGCGCGTCCCTGATGCGACGCGTCCAGAAAAGTCAACACGGGCGCTGATCCTCGCCGGCCCGGGATGGCCGGATATCCTCCAAACCGCCATTGGCTGCTCAAATCTCCCGAAGGAATGAAATGCTAAACAGCACACATGACTCGAAACAAATGGGCATCTCGCGCATGGCTTCCACCCGACAACACCATCGAAACGCCCCTTCCGTCCCGAGGCTAAAGCGCCGAGAACCCGACCTCCTGACTGTCAACTACTTATCTGTCAGAACCGCCAGGTCAACAATTTTTCATCACTTTCAAACTCCTATTCGCACAGCTCAAAATCGCTAAAAATCATTACTTCACAACTACATGGGTGTGCAGTTGATCAAAATTTGATTGTCATGAAGTTCGTGATGGTGAGCCATTTGGTGAGTGATCCGGGTGGCAACTCGTTTTCGGAACAATCGAGCGCTGGAGTTGATAGTGAGTGCGTGTATTTGTATTCGCTCTCTCGTTGTCGCCGAGGATCTAATCTTGATAACAAGGTGATACACCAAGGGTTCCCGCCGCTAACGATCTCCCCATGTTGCGATGGAGCGATTGAGGTCCCATTCATTGGATATATGGTATTAGCAATTACTTCCGGGCTCAAGCGATGTTGTATAACGTCAAAAAACAATTGCCGCCAACTTCCAGTCACGTCATGGTAGTTGTATAAATCCTGATTTATTTATCCTTATTAACTATAGTATGACTACGCTTATTTAAATAATTACTACAAATGTGAGGCAAAGGGTTGCTAGGAACAAAATAAATATAGACACTGTTAACAATAATATATGAGCAATAGTGATATGTAACCAATTAGAGTTCTTTGCTGTGCAATGAGTCGGTGCGTTAAATAAAGAGTAACTCGAGCTATTATAAAATTATCAGTTAATAATATCTCAGGACCTTCCTGGAAGTGCTGTTCGTTGTGTAGCATCCCGTCCGTGCTTTAGCAGGACGACAACTTCATTGCCTCCAGTCCCTAGGGTCTTCTTTCGGTCCCCATCCTGGCTCTGCTTCCACGCGTTAAGCACAGGACAACCAGAATTAGGCTGGGTGTGGGCCATAGAGACAGTGTACCGGCAAGCGATCCTGATATGTTCAGTTCGCAGCTTCTGTAGCGCAGCTACCGCGGAGTTGTACGCTTCACGCAGGATCGATTCCTCCTTCGCTAGCTCGCGGACAGATCGAGATAAAGATGAGAGGGACAAGAGGTATTCGCGGTGTTTTCCGGGCATGTAAAATCGCATCCTTTCCATAAATGATCCATGTCCGTCTTTTGCTGCGACTCCCTTCTTGTGGTCTACGCCAAGGAAAATATCAAGGGCATGCATAACACTACTCTGACCGGCAGAAGGGCCGCTCAAGAGAAGGTCTTCATCGTTTGGAACGCCCTCGTATCTCCATCGAGGACCATCGCTGCCGCTACCACTCCACCAGGGTCGGATTTGCCAATAGAAAACATGAGGGTCACATGCCTCTCGAACTGACTTGATGACCTCATTAATGTCATCGATTATGCCCGAAAGACGGACAAGGTCGCGGGAGACCTTTCCAGCGGCTGTATAGTCGCCCGCTGTGGGTGCCAAGCGTGCATACTCGTCGAAAATGCGCAACATCTCTACTCCAACCAACTCCGCCCTCGCAGATGAAAGATAGAATGCCGCCTCGTCTTCTGTGCCAGAGAAATGATTACGGAAACGGATGTTGTTGACCGAGAGTGGCTCGTTGGGATTGACGAGTTCGTAATTCCATAGGACGGTATCCGCAAATGTGAGGACGGGAGCGATCTGAAGAAGTTGCGAAACTTTTACTAGAGGGACAGCGATTGATTTGGGAACAACGATAACATCTGAAGATGCATCCAAAGGAAGAGAGTGGACATAGAGGTGGACAAGCCATGCAAGGACATAATGGGCCTGTTGTAGTAGACGTAGATCGGATCCAAGCTCATGAATCGATAATATGGGCCACTGTGTCACTCAAACGTCAGACCAAATAGCAACGCGTGGAATGAGAAAATTTTTACTTACAGATTTTACCTCGTCTCTCCATTTCTGGCCGAGTTCGCGCTTGGCGATAGCTTCTTCTGAGCCGTCCTCGCCAAGAGACAATCGACCAACAGCAGATGTCAGAGCATCTTCCCAAAGGTCAAAGGACGAAGGCAAGCGGGAGAGGGGCGTTGTAGGGAAAAAACCTGTCTGGAGGTCGATATCAAAGTCTGCGGGGGTGCGACGATCCGGTAGGGAAAGGCGTTGGGCAGAATGAAAGTGGGAGTTATAGAGCGATAGAACGACGTCCAGTAGAGTGCCGACAGCGTGGGGGGGAGAAAGGAGGAGAACCATGGTGTACTAGGAGAGCAGCGAACAGAAACGAAGAAAAGGGAAGCGAGAAAAGGAGAAAGCAGGTATGAATATTGAAAGTCATAGCGATTTCGAGTCTGCTTTTATATAAAATCCAGTGGGATACGCCGTCGATAAATCTTGTGAGTCGACTGCTGTGCCGAAAGAAGACCCTCGACGCGGTTCACGGAAAAGCGAGCTGGTTGGAACCGAAAACGTTTAAGTTTGTTCCTGTTCTGACGGACCCCGCAAGTCATTGGACGGTAGGGCCATCACAGTATGAGGTGCCGGTGTATTCATGGTCAGTTCCGTCTGCAATGATCGAAGGGCCAGATCGCGATTGTGACAACTGGCACTTACATAAGCTATCCTGTGCTGTCTAAATTTGTTGTAGCCCGCCGCGCAAGATCTGTTCGTTCTGTTGAGATCTTGCTCCTTGGTCAACCCACCTCCGTTCCAGTCCGTCCTCAAACGACATCAACGAGCTGATATCAGCCATCTCTCATCCCTTGTACTTTCCTCCCGCCCAGGCTGTACGTGACTTAACAACGGGCAGTTACATGTCCGAGACACATGTACGTACTAATTGCTGGAGTCGCTGTACTATCTATTACGAGATTTTGCTCAAATTTGTGTCCATTCAGGCCAGGGTTTGCTCAGGGTGGACGCATTTTTTCTCCTTTTAAGTCATATTGTGGATATCTCATCAGAGCGAACCTTTCTTTATTTGTTTTCATGGACCATTCATACGTTCACCTGAAACACATTAGAAGCCAAAATATGCCTCTAATTTGAAATGTTCATCAGGCAGGGTATCCCTGGCCTATTATTCCGTTTTCAACTCAGTTTCCGACCTCAACCAGCGAATAACAAATCGTTAGGGCCGAGGCTCCATCATATTGCAGCCTGTTCGGAGTCGATCCAAAGTGGAAACTAGTAGGTAAAACCTCATAAATATCTGAATGTAGATGACGTGCTAATGATAAATCTATGGAAGAGCAAATTCATGTTTCCATTTGAGCCAGACTGCATTGCCATCAGCATTGTCTTCGACGCCACATCTGCGTTTGGCGACCTCGAGGACCTTTTCTTTCACACCCATTTTCCCAGGTCGCAATTGCTGGAACCTCGTCACCAGCTCATTTAAACGGATACTTGTGCTACCACCTGATTTGTGAACACCACGTACTACTTCGCCAATCTCCTCCTCCGTGGGCAATGCAAATCGGGATGGATGATTGGGCAAGGTATTCGCCAAGGAACTCGGGACTTCTAGCTCGGGTGTCGAGGCAAGGTAAGGCGAACTTGGTTCGAAGAAACGATCAACAAGATCATCAGTAACATCCGCTAGGGTTGCTGGATTCCAGGATGGTCTTTCACCCTCCTTGGTGTGGGTTTTGTCGATGAGCACAGCCCGCACGCCCGTGGCGAAATCAGGGCTAGCTGTGTGCTAATAATCCAAAGTCAACAGGGGATGCACGTCTCTCAAAGAGCTAACATACACAATAAGCTGCAGCCATCTTCAGTTCCATGTTGAGCGCCTCCAAGAGAGACATTTTCCTGCCCCTTCTAATGGCTTTGAGAGCCACTTTCAAGCTTGTGGGACTGCGTATCTCTAGCATGCTCAGCGTCTTGGTGGCAAAGTTTCTGATAACTGGATCTTGATGCTCCTTCATAGCTTCTAAATCCTTGAAAATATCCTCTACATTGTCGTGTCGGAAGGCATAATCTAAAGCCATTCGGGAGGATCCGGTTAAAGGGCTAGGCGGATCTTCAGGCTGGCGCTCCGAAGACAATTCTTCAATGGCTTGATCAATCAAAGATAGACTAGTAGTGTCAAACGCTGATAACTGATTGATAAGGCTCGAAATTCTCCTTGATGGAACAAAATGGGTAGCGCAACCAAGTTCGCTAAAAAAAAGGGCGACCATCAGTCAGCAACCAATTATAGAGCTAAGTATAGTCAATTAACATGACTCACAACACTGCACGTCCTTCCAGACGATCTGACGTCAATGCAAGGTACGTGCCTATTTCACCATCCAAACGTGATAGGAAAAAACTTGCACCGACGTCAGGGCAATAGCCAATTTTGGTTTCCGGCATAGAAAAAGCAGTATTCTCCGTTGCAATACGGAATGGAGCGTTTGCAGCCAAGCCCACACCTCCGCCGACTTTTTTTGTTTTGTGGTTAAGAAAAGAAGCGATATGAGAAAAGATAAACCCTTAACCGCCGAGCGCAAGATACATACAGGTGATGCCATCCAACACGGCCACATACGGTTTCGGCAAGACAGCCAAAATGTAGTCCATCTCAAATCTGAAGTACGTTTAGTAAACAATGATGGCGGAGGGCCTCAAACACATACTCGCGCTTGAAATAGTCAACGGCTTTATGAGCCGTGGCAGGATTTGACGCATTCTGCACTACACCTGGAGAGCAAAGTCAGGGCGCGCACGCGTCGAAACGATGAGACTGACTGGCGACATCGCCACCGCTGCAAAACGCTCTCCCGACGCCGGTTCCTATAATTGCACCGCAGAGGTCGGATGTACTCCATTCCTAGGGAGACATCGGGTCAGAAGGACGGGGAGGATGTCTCGAAAAACAGAGCGTGCCTCAATTTTAGGACGCAGCAAAGAAAGCATCTCTTCATCTAGGGCATTGAGCTTGCGCGGACGGTTGAGAATGAACTTGCGGAGGTTCGAGTGGGACTCGAAGAGGACTGTGGGCTGGAGCGGGTTGGAGACGGACGGGGCGAGCGGGGGCGCGACTGACCTCGGGGCGACGGTGGACATGAGGTGGCTGGAGACGAGGCGGGTTCTGTTTGCAGCCAGGAGGCGACCTTTGGACATGCCTCTGAAGAGGGGAGTCGGACGCAGCATGAGAACACCAACCGGCCTCCGGAACTCGCAAGCCGCCGCCCAGCGTCCTCATCAACGGGTCGCCCATCCACGTGATGCCCCGTCTCCCGTCCATGCCCCAACCCGATGCCCGCATATCCTATGGCGGCCATGTCGGCACCGTCAGGTTCTCCGGGCCTGTCCCGCCGACTCCCGGCGTCTGGCTGGGCGTCGAGTGGGACGACCCGGCCCGCGGCAGACACGACGGCTGCAAGGACGGCGTCCGCTACTTTACCTGTCTGTGAGGACCCGCTTCTGTTCCTGGCCAGGAACCCTCTTCAATCGCGTCTACAGAGTCCCTGGTGCAGGCTCGTTTCTTCGGCCGTCTGCGAACATCTGCTATGGCACGTCCTTTTTGGACGCCCTCAAGTCCAAATACATCGAACAACTCCATGGCGGCCACTCGCAGGAGACTGTCGTTCTGGGGTCCTCCCAAGGTACCATCCAGGTGGAAGCCGTCAACCTGGATAGAGTAAGGAGCAAATTATCCAACCTCTCCGCCCTCCGCGAGGTCAGCCTCGATGGTGTAATGGTTGCCGTCAGCGATCCTCCAGGGCTAACAGGCCAGACCTGTCCCAGTGAGTCACCGCGATCCTCTTGACGAGCGGCATCACATCTCCTTCCACCAGACATCAGAGGATTGGATCTGTCAAAAAGCCTAATTTATTCCTGGAACACCATCGCAGACATCGCCAAAGAGCTCCGGCATCTCCAAAGCCTGTCCCTCAAGTGGGTCGTATCACTCATCTCAGCTTGCTTCGTAAATGATTCCCCCAGCCAGAATAGGTTTCGCCCTATTCATGAATCTCATAATCTTAGCAGCTGTTTCAATTCCTTGACAGAACTCAGGTTGAACAACACGTTAATGACTTGGCGTAATATCTTGGCTGTCATTGAATTCATGCCAAAGCTGCAGGATCTTGAAATAGGCCATAACAATTTTACAGACGCCGATCTCGACAACGACGGCTGTTATCCCCAGCGGGCCTCCCTTCAGTCTGTCAAACTCAACAGCAACAGAATCTCCAACTGGACAAGCGTCTGTACGATGCTATCGGCTTTTCCTCGGTATCTCACTTCACTTCTTCTTCCTTATGAGCAACTTGCTAATCGTGAAACCCGGGTGCAGCCTCCAACGAGTCATACTAGCCCATAACCAAATCGGCTGTGTTCATTTCCCAAATCCTCCCCAGGCGTGCTTACGGCTTCAGCAACTTTCCGTATCTTTTAACCGCTTGCAGCTGTGGCATGACATATCTGCTCTTGCAGCTTGGGCGCCATCACTTGACTCACTAACCCTTAATGGCAATCCAATCATGACGGGTAAGATATACCGTGTGATACTCCTTCATCCCACCCTGAAGCAAACTGGTTTGAGATTCCCCCAACAACGCTCGACCCTTGGTTATAGCTCGATTTGCAGCACTAAAAATTCTCGATGGGGCGTCCGTCAGTGTTCTAATTTTAAAAAAACACATTCCATTCCGTCTTCTCAACAACATTAGATTACGGCCAAAGAGCGTCGCGACGCGGAATTGTATTACTTGACGTATATCATCGGTCATGGGCACCTTTCCGAAGAAGAACGATGTCAAGAACATCCAAGGTGGCAGGAGTTATGTTCCAGTGTGGTCCTTTTCAATCATTTCAAATTCCCCTTTCCTAAATCAGTTGACAGAACACGGCAGGCCCGATGACGCGATGTCAAAATCGACGCCCGACAATTTGAAGAGTCGTCTTTTAGGTAAGTCGGCCCTTCGAGTAAGCATGATTTGCCAAAAGCATGAGCAAATTGCCAGAACTGAAGCTCTACCGATCGTCAACGCCTGTGGGCTCGGATACCGTAGAAACCAGCCTCAAAGAGGAACAGCTCGTCATCCGAGCGTTACCAACTATGACGCTCAAGGCTTTACGGCTCAAGATACGCAAGGCTTTCAGCTGTGGTCCGAAAGCAAATATTGACATAGCGATGGTCGTGAACGAGGGTGGTTTGCTTCCATTCGAAGAGGAACACGACCGTCAAAATCTCTCGTGGTTAGGCATTGAAACGGGCTCAGTACTCTTGTGCTACGCGCATAACACTACTTGAATTGTCTCAACAGTTGTGAAATACATCACTTGTTATATATAGCTCTTGACTTGATTTCTGTGTTGGGCCATTGAGTTTCCCACCCTTCGATGCTGTTAGACGTCGAAGGCCAACCATCCGCTCGCTGCGAGGCACTCTCCATTACCATAGTTACTTGCTCGGGCAAAGATTCCTCAAGATTGTTTCGTGCCTTTCGGACCACTGATCGACCATGAAAGAAGTACACGGTCCGCGTAAACGACAACACCATTATCGAGACCAAGATCAAAGCAAAACATGTCACGCGAGCCGACCATTTTTCAAGACCCGCATTGGTCCAGCCGTCCATGCCAAAGAACCGCCAAAGAACCTTCATCGAGACCAACCACTTTCACCATTTGCATGTCTCGCCCTATCGTCGCTGTATCGATCGTCCTTCTCTTCACGTCTTCGGTCGTCCCGACGACGGTCAAAATCATCCCTGCGACGGTCATAATAGTAATCAGAGGGTCTGCGGTCATCATAGCCTCCTCGCCGGTAATCATCGTACCCTGCAGGCCTTCTATCAACATCCTCCCTCCTGGGGGCGGAGACCTGGGTCGACGATCGTCATAATCGGCACGGCGAGGAGGTGATCTGGAGCGGTCCCGTCGGTGCCTGTCGTCCCTGTAACGGTCATCTCTATAGCGGTCGTCCCGACGGTCATCGCGCCGATAATTATCTGGACCACCGCCACGCTTGGAAAAAAACGTCAGCGCCGAACTGAAAAGAGCCAAAGATACGTACAGATTCATCTAGAGCTACTCTAACGGGCCTTCCTCGAAGTTCCTTGCCGTCAAGTTCCCTTACAGCTCGATCTGCGTCTTCTCTGTTAAGATACTCAAGAACACTGATTGCAAGATTCAGTAAGAATTAGTTTACGACGAAGTGAAAACGGACCCTTGGCCGGGAGATTCGCGGTCGATATCAGCGAAAGAAACACTGCCGGCATCGCGTCCAAAGTCCTTGAGGTCCTATGATGGTCAATTTGTTAGGTTCGATCCATTTACAATATAATTGCCGTAGTCCAGCCCGGTCCATGAATTCCGGATTGTCAGAAGGCCGTGGAAGAATAAATCCAACCGATAAGCCAAATGGGGTCCAGGGTCGGGTATGCGCTCGGGAGAAGCCTTAGCCAAGAAGCGATCGTACCTGCCAGCTGGTATCACGAGAAACGCCCGTAACCACAAGACGAATACCGGGAGGGCGGCGCGCACGGGGACTACAAGGAAAAAAGAGTGTTAGAAATTTTTTTCCCATGAGCCTTCATTCATACCCATGTCCTCGATCATTTTCATACGGATCGCGACGGGGTCGACTTTCTTTCGCAAACTCAACAACAATGCTACTCCAAAAAAAGTCATAAAATCCGATGCGCCCTACTTGCACAAGCACCTTACTTTGCGCCCATGAAACTTTTCCCATTGAAGGTGTGAACGGCTTCTTCTGCGTCCTAAAAAAAGGATATAATTCAAAAATTCACGCAACTTCCAAAAACAGCGAACACGTACTTTAGGGCTTTCAAATTCAACAAAACCGAACCCTTGTGACAAAGTCAAGTAAGTAAGTCAACTATCTATGGCACAAACCTACCAGTCATGACGCGACAGTCAATGATGCGGCCAAAACCGTCGAAAAATTTCTGAACGTCCTCGGTGCGAGCATCGGGAGGAAGCCCTGGAAATTGACTGTGAGCAGGAAGAATTATGCATGAAGAGCGGGTAGAAACGGACTGCCAAGGTAGAGACGCCGGGACATGGTGGTCAGTGAGTGAAGTGTATGCTGACCAAAACAGGAATCAGACTCCGCCCGAGGCTTCCACGCATCTTCTGGGCACGGACCACCTACGTGATCCTGAGAGCTTTGCGCACATTATACCCAGACATCTAATTGAAGGATACACGCGAGCTACGAAAAGACTATCTGGTGGCATCCGTAGCCGAAGATGCCAGAAAGGCTTGAATGTGAGGAATGTAAGCCAAACAAAAATCGATGAATTGCGAGGTAGATCATACTGGTCTAATTCAGTTCAATCGACAAAGCAATATTATACAAGAGGAGATTAAGTTAGAGTGAAGAGAACATAGGGAGTGGGATTTAATGTTGCGACCAATCAATTGTGTTGATATCAATGCCTTCCTGCACCATCTCCCACAGTGGGCTGAAACAATTGTCAGAGCGGTTGAGGGAGAACAAGTGAAACATTACCTCATTTCGCGAAGTCGGTCAACGGTTCTAACGAGGTGTTCTACTACAAAATCGACCTCGGCCTCAGTCGTAAACCGTCCAATACCAAATCTCAAGGAGGAATGAGCCATGTCTTCAGCAGCACCTATAAACCAACAATGTGTTAATGGTAGGTACTCCGAGGTAATGAATGATCTCACCAAGAGCACGAAGCACATAGGAGGGTTCCAGAGACGCTGACGTACAAGCGCTCCCTGATGAAAGTGCAATATCCTACCATTGTAATCAATATCTCCAACACAATTTGATCACGAAGATTTGCCAAACCTTGAGTGCCATGAGTAAACTTTCGCCCTCAACATATGAGAAGCTGAGGTTTACACAACCGGCGTATCCATTGGGGTCGCCGTTACGCACAACATATTCCATTTTTTCATTGATTTTCTTGACCAGCCTGTCGGAAAGCTCTTTGACGCGGGCGTGATCTCTCTAATGTCCAAAATCAATCAGTACGAATTAACCAAGATTGAAACATAAGGAAGTATTGCATCAGTACCCCTGCACAAGAATCATTGCCAGGCCGACTGGCAACTGAGCGTTGCCGAAATCACCCGACTCGTGTTGATAAGTGAAAGTGTGCAGGTATCATCACAAGGTAAAAACTAACTTGATACTCACAGCCATTTCCTTCTGCGCAATCCGGGCAGCTTCACCTAAGCCGACGGCCAATGCGGTGGGAAGCGTCCCACTCCGGAGCCCACGTTCTTGACCACCTCCACTGAGAATCGGTTCCAACCTAACCCTGGGTCGCCTCCTAACATACGCTGCACCAACACCTTTGGGACCATATAACTTGTGGCCTGAGATACTCATTAGATCAATGTTCATCTCGTTCACATTCATTGGTATCTTGCCGACGGCCTGGGCGGCGTCAGTGTGGAAGTAGACCCCTCGGTGCTTGCGAACGATCTCTCCAATCTCTTTGATTGGCTGTATAACGCCGGTTTCGTTATTCACAGTCATAATTGTCACAAGGGATGTGTCAGGTCGGATGGCGGCTTCGAGTTCTTGAAGATCGATAACACCGTTCTTCTGCACTGGTAGGTAGGTAATGTCGAAACCCTCCTCGCCGAGCTTCCGGCATGAGTCAAGAACACACTTATGCTCCTGAATTGCTGGTTAGCGAGAGGAATGCCTACGTTCAGACTCTGAATAGACGAACTGTTTGCGTTGTGATAATATGCCGTTTTTTTTCTTTATTAAAATGCGCTACCCCTTTGATTGAAAGGTTATTGGACTCGGTGGCTCCAGAGGTGAAGATGATGTCTTTTTGGTCAGCACCAATCAGGTCAGCAACATGCTGCAGGAGAATGGTGAGACCATACATGACCAAGTAAAATAAGCACTTACTTTACGGGCATCTTCAACCGCCTGTTCAGCCTCCCAACCGTATGCGTGTGTCCTGCTATGGGGATTGCCATACTGATCTGTGAAAAACGGAAGCATAGCATCCAAAACGCGAGGGTCAACAGGAGTAGTGGCCTGACAAGAAAAATGAATGGCATAGAGAAAATGTGAGGCACAATTCCCACCTGCATGTCCAAGTAGATAGGCCTAGTTTTGCCTTTCACAGAATCCTCACGTTGTGGCACCTCGAGTTTGAAACCAAGCATGTCTACCGAAGTGAGGAGGGCGTTCAAACTGTAGAGTAAGTAAGCAACAAACCTGCCCGAGGAGTAAAATGGTTTTCTTCTTTGTACGTTGAAGGTACATCCATTACACTTGCTCTGTCTGCACCAGATGGTTGTACGAACGACCTTCGAGCCTGGCGGGATGACACCAAAGATTTAACGCATGTCCGATGACACGCTGCATTGCGAGTAAGCCTGGCCAACATGGTCAATGGAAAAGGGCGCGGTTTATCGGATACGTCGAGGTGCACTAGAAGGCAGCTACTAATGACAAAGACGCCGAGCTCTCATGGAGCGTATCACGTGATTCCTAAATCGCACCAAGCACGGTGAGCACTCCTGAGTCCTCAGAAGCTCAAACCTTGGTTTTATTAACTGAGGTCTTATACTCGTACTTATGAGTGCGGGCCTAGTTCTAGCCCTCGCTGAAATTAATTATCTACCACCACAATATTTCCAGGTACGACCCCCATCCGAGTCTTATACTTCCAATCTCGGCTTCCAAAGTATGATTGATCATCATGATGAAAACAGGAAAATATCCATGACATGGCGAAAAAATATATTGCGAAATAATAATAATACAACTGATATTTTAGTGCGTCAGTTGGTCAGAAATTACAAGGATGGGTTGGCGTTCGCAACCAAGGCCTGGAAGTAAGCTTGGAACCAGGTACCAGCTTCAGGAGCAGGTTGCATAGCGTCACTGAAAGTTTACATTAGGGAGAAAACATACCACTCGGAGGTAATATACTCACTTGAGAGCACAGTGTGCATCGAACCGAGTAGCTGAGCTATCTGAGGTACCGTCACATTCACCTCCAGGCTTGACCCAAACAATGGCATCGATGAGCGAAGAGCCAGTGTTTGTTGTTGGTCGTTGACCAAAGCCAGCACCCTTGACATTGCACCAGTCACCCCACTGGTCTCTGATGTTTTGCACACCCGAGCGACCTTGGTCGACGATGAAGTGAGCAGGGAAACCTCCACTGCTGAGCAAGGGAGCAAGAGCCTTTGACCGATGTCAGCATCCAACTATATGATACAAAATATCGCGACTGACATTAATATAATGCATCTCGTCGTAGTTGTTGTTGCCCTGAGTGATAGGGTCGGGAGAGGCAGCATTGAGGGCGTTGTAGTTGGCAACATTCGTCGCGAGGCCACGAACGTTCTTCGGCGATCCGGCATTCTTGTAGAGTTGGACGAAAAGTTGGGCGGCGGGCGACAAGTTAGCAGGCCAACCCAACCATCCAGCATGACCAGCATCGAGGTACATGGTTACACCGACAGTATCAAGTTGTTGAATAGCATAAGTAACACCCTGCTTGTAAGCGTCCTGGGCATTAGCACACTTCTGGACGTTCAAGTTTGTAACCAAGTTAGCCAGTGAGTCTGGCTCAATGACAGCGACGACCGGAACGCTGGGGAACTCTGAACATTCAAAGTTAGCATCCGGTACCGCGACGGAGCGCCGGAAAACATACTCTTAATCTGGGCCACAATCTGGTCAATGTAGTCCTTGTATTTATTGAGACCATCATTAGCAATCGAGAACTCTCCGTTTGAGGCGAGAGCGGCACAGTCACGATCAGGTAGATCATAGACAACAATCTGAACAAGCTGGTTCTTGGACTCAGCATCGGCAAGGTAGGTACCGAGGGTGGGAACCTTGGCAACCGTGTCAAACCAAGTGAAGGTGGGGATTTTGGCAACTGAAGCAGCTTTGGCTTTCAAAGTAGAGTCGGAAATATTGGCAGCTGCTTGTTGGACCTCGTCGGCGTAGAAGGGGGTCAGCCAGATCTAAATGAATAAATGAACAACTGCTTCAAACGAACAACAAATTTCACCTACCGATTTACCAGCAAACGGATTCCCGGATGCCGATGGGCTACTACCGGGATTGGTGGAGGTAGGAGGTGTAGTGGTGGGTTGTGTAGTGGTGGGATTAGTAGTAGTCGGAGCAGTAGTGGCTTGGCTGTTGGGACTACGCTGTGTTTGAACTCTGTAACTGCACCGAGACAAATGCTATACATACAGGCATTGAGAATAGTAGGGATTTTGCGCCACGCAAGTAGAGCCCGAAGCACAGGAGGTCGAACCATCTATCAAGCGAACAACCAATGAGTAATATATCGTTGCTACGTCGAAAGCCACTCACGCCAGTCCTGACCACCGCATTGGCCCCATACGGGTGACTGAGCCTGGACAAAGGCCGGTACGAGCGAGGCTAAGGCTAATAGAGCAGCGAATTTGAACATTGCGTCGAGAGAGGGATAGTAGAACTCTGGGACGTTCTCAAAACCTCCTGCTCGTTTTATAACTGCCAGCTGTATAGGTCACAAGGATTCATTCGTAAAGTTCCCGGCGAAAACCCGACCAGAGGAACCGGAAACACGTCGGTACTAGAGCCCCAAGTATCGGTCTAAATAGCTGTCATGATCACAGGGCTTCAGTTCATCCGAGTTATTCACCCAAGATCTGATGGCAGGCGGAGAAAAGAAAGAGTTTGCCCACCACGTTCACAGTTCGGTCAAACATCGGGAGCACTTATAGACACCTGTACGCAAATCCCGCCGGTGGGTTCTCCTGGGATACGACATCGGAAAAACGAGGGTAAATTTTCCCAGATGCGACCGTATATTGTCGCATTGTACACATAGACGGGAAGGGCAAGGCTGTAGGGGTAGTTATGAGTCGGGTAGCGTGGAATATGTCGCTTGCTCGGTAAACCCACGTGCTATAGTTTCCATAAAGCTTGCTTCAGGAGCATATGGATCCAAACTTACACAGCCAATTCTGCAAGGATCGTGTATTTAGAGCAGGTCATCGGTACGATAAATTACCCTTGAAAGACACCCTTCTGATCTGACTAAGAGAAGTTCCTGGTTACTTTAAACTCTCGTCCAGCTCGGCGCTTTTAAGCCACATTGTCGCTGTTATCGGTAACGACGAAAATGTCAAACTAGGAAGGAGTATGTCATAGTGGAATTTGCTATTAACATACCGCAACTCCATTCGTTCATGATCCATACGCCAACTAACCGAGGATCTACTTACTGACGGTGGCTGAATATATTCATGATCGGAGGCTATGGCGAGACGGAAATATTTATCATTAAGTGGAGTTCCTTGTTACTGCTTCTTAGCATTACTGGGCGGAGGGGCAGAAGAGGGACAATGCCACTGCCAGACGAACTCAAAAGGGAACTGTCGCTACTGCTGGTTGCATTGTTCTTTCGTCCAGGGATATTGATAGTGAATGTCTGACCCTCCTTCAAGCTATAGTCTTTCTTAGGACCCGGAGGGATGTGGGGCGAGGGTGCATCAGATTCTGCCGCATCAGAATGCTTGCTCGCTTTGTGTCGCCTAGAGGGGGTTGATCAGACGCTGAAGGATAAGATGCGCTCCAAGTACTGACTTGGTATAATCTTGGAGCGCCACGTCTATAACGGAACATGGTTTAAAGGCACGGTTTTGAGTTTCGCGAGTCGAACTTACTGAAGTCAAAGCTGTCTGTACGCTCAGCGAAACCCATTCCAATGTAAGCCTTGCGGCCAGAGTCTTCAACCCTGATCACGAAATAACGTGAAGAGTCAAGTACGGCTTCGACAGAGGGTCGATCGGGATCGTAATCCGCTTTGGCAAACACTGCATTCGGGAGATTGAGCAAGTAGACTGGCGCCCACTGAGGAAACGAACATACATTCCCCTGAGCAAATATTAGTCCCACAGAAAGTCAGATGGGACGATGTACAGACCTGTCTGAGAGTCCTCAAACTGCATTACGACACCGCTAGATCGTTCGAGAATGCGGAGACGGCCTTTCCATAGCGGTTCTGCAAGGTCACCCCATTCAGCAGCGCGATAGCCGATGTTGCTTCTCAACGGCGGGACCTTGTAGACTGTTGAAGCAATGTCAGGAAGTCAAACGGGGTAAGCTTCAGGTGCAGATGAACCAGATACTTCTCGGGCGATATACAAGATGGATTCGATCTCGGAGTCGAGATCCATGGCGGTAGAGATGAGGGATCAGATATCTCAACACCTGACCAGAACAGCCATGGTCAACGCGCCCCCCACGCCTCCTCCCACCACCGCCGCCGAGCTCCTCGACCAGTCGCTGCCCCCGCCCCAGGCCTCGTCCTCTGCTCCGCCCCCTTCGGTGCAGCCCGCCCAGGAGTCGTTTCCCGCCTCGTTTCCTCTCATCGTCGATTTTGCAGCCAAGGCACAATACCACGATCTGATCTTCAAAGCCGAAGAAACTGATGTCTTGGTACGACTGCCCCCGCTTTTCCGGTGTTGGCCTCTCAGTCTTTCTTTCCAGTCTCATACAAGTCGTTCCCCCTCTCGCCTGTTCACTATAGCTCCGCTGGTCCTCGCGTACCTTATTGTGGACAAACTGTCAGTAGACAATCATTTCCGTGCCTTCTGATCTCAAGCAGCCATAGTCCTCCTGCGCAGTATGCGTTGTCGCGCCTGCCAGAACCCTTGTCCTCCATGACCTTGACCAAAGCTCTCTCAGAACTCGCAAAAGCAACAGCGGACAGGCAATACAATAAAATATATTCTCGTGCTCAAGCCCTCTTCAATCTTGCTTCTCAACCGGACTTTCCTGACCCAAAGTTGGCCTCTGTTGTCGCCAATCTCGTCACCAACTTTGTTGGCAAGTTCGCCTTTATCGTCAAATCTCTGACTCTCTCAGACTCGTCTTATTAGAGGCGTTCCGTCAACGGACGTTCGTGTTGCTGTCAAGGGCGTACAGTTCGTTGCTCCTACCGCTTGCCCAGGTCTATCTAGGCCTTCCGGGCGATCAGGTCGTCAAAGGTACATCCTACGCGACACATTCTGGTTCGATGATAATAACGTATTGCTTAGCGGCCGAGCAATATGGATGGAATTATGACGCACCCACACGAATCCTAAAGCTCAAAGCACTCACTGAACCTATGCCACAAGTGAACCTGGACAGTGAGTTATCTGCAACATTCTCGGATGTAAAGATACTGAGAAACTATAAGCTGTTTCTCTCAAAACGTTCAAGTTCATTGCCGACAGTGTTGCAGAATTGGAAGCTTAATGTACTTGCTTTATCAGAAATAGACGGTCCTGAGAGACGTGTATTTGTAGCACATGGAATCTCTACCTATTGTAATATTACAAGGATGGCGCTGCATAATTGATCAACAGCACTAATTGTAATGGACCCTGGTCACAGCCAGTGTTAAATGTCGAACTTCAGCGTCTATCCACTAGCTTCTATCCTGCAACTCTAACATGGACCTGACTCGCTCGAGCCCAGCCGCTGCCCTGCAGGGCACAGTCAATGGCGCATATAATGGCCTGAATAGCGTGGGGCTATCATCCCCAAACCGTTCTATGCACAACCTGACGCGCTCCACAGGTTCCAACCAATGATACGCCAGAACACTGGACGGTTCTTAACTTTACTTGGTCTGGAAAGGCCTTTAAACTCAGCGTTGCTGACACAGATAGGTACGCCCTCTGATTACAGGTTCGATAAGTATCTGCTGACCGTGCATGTAAGGGTCTATGATCTCAAAACCGCTCTTCGAGACCTCACAAATGTCCCACTAGAACGTCAGAAAATCCTTGGTTTGGTGAAGGGAAAGCTGCCTGAGGACCAGGTCCTCATGTAGGTCCCGTGTAGCCCACCACTTGAGCTCAATATGTTCCTGACCTAAACACTCAACTTCAGTGCGGATCTACGTCTACCAGCTGGGAAAAAGTTCACCCTCGTGGGGACACCTGAAGGTGATGAAATTAAGGATCCTTCCAGTTCGTCTGCATTGGATTATATCAAGCCAACAGTACTAACAGAGGCCCCTTGACGCAGAATTGGAAAACCTACCGGACATTGTCAATGACCTTGACATTGACTTTACCGAAGACCCGGCTGCGAGTATAGCATATCTCAACGATCAAAGGAACCGCAGAAAGGTTTTGGAGGCTACAGAAAAGTTAAAGATCAACATTATCTCTCCATTCCGTGAAGGGAAGAAGCTCTTGGTATTGGACATCGATTACAGTGAGGACAAGCTTTGATTTACGTAAATCACCCTGAATCCGTTGCATTCAGCAATACTTGACACCAAGCCTCTAACGTCAGGCCTGCTGCCACCTAGTCAATGTGCAAGGCCTGGCCTTCACGAGTTCTTGGAGGCTGTTTACCCGTATTACGATAGTAAGTCATGCTTAGTGTCTTTCTCATCTTAACTGACCCTGCAGCACAGTCTGCATATGGTCTGTCGGATACATTGTGACGATTAAAATTTCCTGATATCTTGAAGGTCGCAGACGAGCTGGGTATGGCTCGAGACTAAGCTTGTGGAACTTGGAATGGTTGGCTCAAGTCGCAATTACCAGGTGATGCCAATGCATACTTTCTACTAATGGGGCTTTGCTAATCGGGACCGCAAAAATAGATCTCCTTTGGTATATGTTTTAATGATATATCTCAACCACCTTTATTGATCCCATTTCCGTAGTGTTGGATAAGACCTGCATGTTCACCGTCTTCTCACAACGGAATGGCAAGCCCTGGAATCATTCTGTAAAGGCACTACAGATCATATGGAACCATTTTTCCCAATTGTAAGCTTTTGAGTGACAAACTTTCATCTTTGTGCCCATCTCCTGAAACGACATAGTAATGCCACCAATACCATTCATATTGATGATCTTGTATGTGTCTCCCCATCACCTATTCCCGGGGTTCCAATTCCGCTTAATAATAACTCATCTAGAGCCGTAACTTTGCACTGAACCCAAGAGAAGGCCTCAAGATCCCGGCGTTCAAGAATGCACAAACCGCAGAAGCGATGGCGGATCGGGAGCTCCACCACCTAACTCGATATTTGCTTCACATCGCGCAGGTGGAAGACTTCCGTGCTTTGACTCACAAGGTCTAGTCCCCCTAGTTCCATTTGGATGCGTGCTTACTGAGATGGCGTACAGAATTGGAAACATATTGTAAGGCTCTTACCATAATCCGAGCGTTGAGTTGTGTAGTGTTCGACGGACAGAAAATTTATGTCCGCTTCTCACGGATATGTTTATCAAGTAATTGCTGGGAAATTAGGGCCATGTAACATATAACCAGGATGAACGGAGGATAGCGAAAGGCTATGCATTATGAAAGTTAGCGCCCTTTTTACGGGCACTTACAAATTATACACATGCCCACTTTGTGCCCGTGAATACTGTGTTGATCACCGGTGACTCGAACCAGATGTACCGGCTCAAAGTCGTTCATCACAGCCATCATCACGAACTTAAGGCTACACCCGGCGACCGACGATGAACTTGAATTAGATGCGCACCACACCTTTGTGCACGACGGAGATATGACGAAGTATTCAATGGACGCTGTAGTCAGCTCGTGTGGCGAGAAACATTTAGGGGCAACATCCGATGAAACGATGACTCCGAGTCTGTAGAAATCAAGATGAGTCACGGTCATTCGCTTCAACGGGCCTCTGTCGGGCTCGGAGCCCATGCAAGCCGACAGATGATCCATCTATCGGGTGTTTGGGGTATCTTAAAAAGTGAGCTACATACTATAAAATGAATCGGTATTCAACTAGGTTGCCAACGTTTATCCGCCTACTTACTTTAATCTGATAGAAAGTCGTCACTTCCCGAGATTCGAGATTCGAGACTTAACCGTGGCTGTGTCACAGGTTGCAAATCAAAAATCATATCAGATACGAGTACAGGCCTACGTACAAGCAGTGGGCGTTCTGTTTCAGGGTCTGTTATGTCCTCCCCATTTTGATTATGCGAGTCGGACGCATCTAATAATCAGTTCTGGCCCAATGTTAATTTCTTGCTATTCCGGCCGAGACCGCGTACCACGAGGAGGCCATCACTGGTAGGCACGAGTTTGCCGAATGTTACACTTTGTGTCAACCTTGTGCCAACGTTATGTCCTCGGAGCGCTGAGAAAGTATACTGTAGTTTAGCGGACAGCTTAGTTAGAACGGTCACGGTAGTGTTTAAAATCCCGGGCGTGAAGACTTCATAATCATGATTTGAGCATTAAAATTTACCTCAGACCTACCCCGGCCTGCCTACTAGGTATAGCTCCCCAATATTAATCATACACATACTGGATCTGATCGAAGCTGAAGTAGTTGATGCGACGTCGAGCGCGCCGCACCACTTTTCCCGCAAAACCCTCACTTTCAGGCCCAGCATCAGTCCGCTACTCCAATTATATGCCGTAATTCGTTCATTTCGGACTCACTAAAGGGGGCGTCCTTGTGTTTTTTTTTGATGATCAGTGTTTGAATCCCGACAGCGTAGGTACTAAAGAACTGCCCTCGTTTAGTTTGTCATTGATGTTCAAACTTAACTAAGGCTGCGGCGTGTTCGGTTTTACCACGTTACATATTCCAAATACCTTAAGATGGGGATCAACGCTCGAATACATTTCCTCCAGTCCTCCCGCTGTTCATTGTTCATTCCCCGAAGCAAGGTTATCTATCGTCTTCCTCACTCCTCCTTACGTGTACGATCCATAATGTCAACAAGTTCTGCGAGTAACGATAACTCTGTTGCGGTCCCGCGGCCATCAGCAAGCTTAATTGTGGTCAATGAGCGGAATGAAATTCTACTAGTTCACCGGAACCCTAAAGCACGCTCGTTCGGAGGAATGACTGTGAGTTGGCGGGAGGCCTTCTCATTTGTATTTTCGATATTCAGTAGCATTTATCTCTTTCTACCAAAGGTTTTTCCTGGTGGAAACTTTGACAAGAAGCAGGACACGTCTTTGGCGGTCACTGCAATCCGGGAAACTTTTGAGGAAACTGGACTCCTACTTGTCTCTTCGAGCGACTCTTCCACAACAACATTATTAGACGATGCTCAACTGGACGATGCACGTCATCTCATCCACCAGCAGAAGCTACTATGGCAGGACTTCCTTGATTCTCGGTGTTTGAGAGCGGATGTTAATGCACTCTTGCCCTTCACACAATGGATCACCCCCAAGGGAGCTCCACGGTATGTCTAAACTTTTCGTAAGGTTATCCATGTGATTCAACCGAGCTGCCATAGCCGGTTCCACACACAATTCTTTATCACGTTCCTACCTGCCACACCCTCAACAGGTTTTAATTCTGGGGCAAAGCACGAACGTATTCCCAAATCAGGTCAGTTTCTTCTCGCTGATCTGTCATGCTTAAATCTAATAATAACCCACTGCATTGGGACCCGATATATAGATGGAGGCCAAGAAGTCATCTCGACTAGATTCGTTCACCCTAGCGAAATTTTACGCGAGTTCCGTGACAGGAAAATCACCCTTATGCCACCCCAATTTTACCTTCTTACAACACTAGTCGAAGTACTTCAAGGAGCATCCAATACTAAAGAGCAAAGAGCGAGAACAGAATCCATATCTAGGGGTAACTTTGGTAGTATGGTATTTAACCCCCGCCCTCTCAAAACAGAGGGCGAGGATCGTGTGCATGGCCATTTAATACTCACATATGAAGGCGATGAAACTCGGGGAGGACCCCCTGGACGCATGCATCGCGCCAAATTGCAGATGAGTAATGGGGTGAGTGTTCACTGAGTTTTGTATCTCTGGGCTCTATAAGATGGCATTTCAGGTCATTAAAGAAATTGATCTCCAACGAAACTTTAATATATACGACGATGCTGATTCGCGTGAGGTTTCACCATTGTCCAAGCTCTAGATATCATGATCGTAATGTTTTGTATGTAATCATTAATACTCCACTCCAATCTATTCGTTAAAACCTAAGCTACAGCTCTGCCCTAGGACAAGTACGTCAAGTCGATTTATGGCTACATGGATATAACTGATACTAAGACAATCCTGCTCAATTAAGAGCTGTGGTAATCAACGAAGTTTTCAAAATACAGTTAGATAGTAGGTAAATATAAAGACGCCAGCATTATCATCGATTCATTAGAATGACTTGACCGTGAATTTTAAGTATTTGCATAAAATTGGTAATCGTATTGCACCGCCGCGCCCCAAAAGCTTGGAGTGCAAGCATCAACGGGCACTGAGCCTTTGCCACCTAATTGAATAGCGTTGACATCAGATGACCCCGCGGAAGGCCATTGGCGGAGATTGGGGACGTTAGGGTTGCCATCGTGGAGGAATGTCCTGTATCGCGTCTGCATCTCGGTGATAAGGGCGCGCTGCGGTGGGGAAGGGTACGGGACTGTGCCAAACTAAAGAATTTCGGCGTTAGTGACGCTTCGCCGGCCAACGACCAGAGACAGATCTACTTACCACAATTTCTATGTCGTCTTGGTGGCAGACGACACCAGGCTGGGTACACTCGGGTGCGGCATCGTTCCCGGGATAACTTGCTCCTACTACATACTCGCCAACATACACAGACCCGCCATTAGAGGCCCAATTGCGAGCAAAAGTCCAACTGGAGCACTTCCACAGATAATCTGTTCCTATTTCTTGGAGTAGCGATCGTGAATCCGGGGCAGAACCGTAAAATGGGGAAGACAAAATCACACTTGTGCGGTTTTCCCCGAATGTGGTCTCGCACGCATCGGTGAAACTTTTTCGAGTGAGAGGTGTCCCATAAGCCGAATAAATCGCAAATGCAGCCTCGTTAGCAACGGTAGTGACAAGGAGAGATTTCGATACTCGAGGAAAGGGCGTAGTAGAGTCAAGTGATGTCGTGATGAATGAACCGTCGAGTACTGGTCGCATTGGTTCCGACTGCCCTGCGACAGGAACAGTTTGAAATGCAGTACCAAATAGTGCCATCTGACTATCAATAATTTCGTCGAGCTCGAGGGAGTTTTGGCAAGCCTTGTCCGAATCACTACATCCGATAAATCCATTGTACAGATTTTGCATCGTTTGTTGAGTAGGAGGTGTCAAGAAGCCGAAATTCTATGGGAATCCATCGTACAGGGTCTGACAGTATATCAAGAATCTAATCAGGCTTACCATTGGATCGGATTGAATAATACCTTGATGGAAAAGCGAGGAAGCTGAGGGTACCGCCAACAATGTCCTTACCAAGCATGCCCCGGAACTCTGCCCAGCGATGGTGACTTTATTCGGATCACCACCAAAGGCAGGAAGGACTTGCTTCAAAAACTGCAAGGCGTTGACAAGATCCTTGACAGCCAAATTCGTGGTACCGTCGGGTGCCATGAAACCGAGCTAGGAACCAAGAGTCAGAAAAGATTCGAATACAGAAAAGTCCGACAATTACAGCTCCTAGGCGATACTGAACAACGGCGACAATAGAATTTGTAGCAATCGCAAGTTTCGACCCGTCCAGACCAGGACCGGTAGCAGACCCCATGATGAATGATCCACCATGGATCCTGTACTATTGTTGAGTATACGTATTGTGATGGGGGCAAAGAATTCAACATACCACATGATTGCTGGGGCGGAGTCAGTGGTTTTGAGGGTAGCCGGAACGTAAAGAATCATCGAAAGGCAGTCCTCTGTATAAGCCGATGAATCGATAAATGGCTGAGGGCATGCGAGAGGCGTCGCCGTGACGTCAGAAGCCCCCGTGCTATTGTACGCGGTACGTCAGCAACGGCGGATTAAAATTGGCAAACAAAGCATACGGGAGGGCCCAGGATGAGACTAAGGTTGATGGTTCCCAGCGCTGTGAGTTAGCATACTTGACTATGAAACGTTGCGCTCCACTAGGATCGTCGTTGCCTTCCGCGACGCCTAACACTGTCTGGCGGCTGGGTCGACCCCTACGATCGTAGGAGCATAGTTTGTTCATCATCGCCGAAGGTAGAAACGAACATAACGCTTTCACAGGGCCAACGTGGGTAGTGTGAACCGACTCTTGCGTAGGGGCGCTTCGACCAAGGTAGGCAAAAACAAATAACGGCAAAAGGTATGCAAGAGCAACCATGGTAGGATATCCCGCAAGGGTGTTGACCAAGTAAAGAGGGGTGGCGGGCGAAAGTGGAAAGATGCAAGGGTTTTATATCCGACGCAACCAGTGCTGGAGATATTCTGAGTACAAGCTTGACCGGGCTCGGGAAAAGGATCAGAAAATAGAACTTGAAAAGGGGGTGTCAGGCATGTCGCCATACGAAGCATAATGGATTCCCGTCGTGCTGAGGGCGGGGTTAAGTTGGCGGGGTTTTCGCGTCAACCTCCTTGTTCCAAATTGGGACGTGATCTTTTCCCCTGGCCGTCAGTGTGCGCACTGTCCTCTCAGGAGCTTCTGGAAATGGCCAAGGCATCGGTTCGTGCATCATGAGAGAGATTAAGGAACATTTTGACACGGCGTGAGAGAGTATGGGATGCTTGATAGCACAAGTCTGGTACAGGTACCAGTTTTACCACCGGCTTGAGACTCGGGAATCCACTGCCGCCAGGCACGCCATCTTTGCCGTTCCATCTCTTCAGGAACGTGGTTAAATGATTGCTAAATGATTGATGACCTTGTACTCGCCTTGTGGTGTTGCTGTCCGGAATTGTTGCCTTTAGCGCCTTTGACGTGAGTACAACGCCTGTCCCATTCGAGTAGGCGTGGATGCGCTGTAAACTGTTGCTGTGCGTACCTTCTATCGGGCACTGGCTCTGCACCACCTTGAGGGGTTCTTGTGGACAGAGTCGTCGTGTTGTCCTTCATCTCAAAAGCTGACGTCACTGCTTTGCCTTGCCATCAGTTGGTAAGCACCTGTAAGGCTTGAGAAATAACACCACTGGCGCGCCGTGCAATGGACTCAGATTCCGTCAAAATGTGAGATCCAACACTCGGGCCACTACGACTGACTAAGGCATCGCGTGCCAGACTTACTCTTGGCGCCGCAGCAGGTTCCATACGTGAAATTCTGTCCAAAATAAAGGCTATTGACAACAAACATGGCAAATTTGACTTTGTTCTGTGTACCGGCGACTTTTTTGGGCCACCGGGGGATGAGCCAACTGGGGAAAACGTCGACGACGACGGGGTTTCCCTTCTACTTGACGGACAGTTGGAGGGTAGGACCCACCATTAACTACTTGGGCGTACTATCGCAAATGACGAAATAATAGTGCCCGTAGAATGCTATATAATGCAGGGCAGGTATCCACTGCCAGCAAAAGTCATACAAAAATTTTCAAAGACTGGAGGGGAACTCTGCAAGAATGTCTTTCTTATGGGTGAGCGAGTCTAGCGTATCCTGGGTATTCTCATCCTCAGTTATTCTAGGCAAATCTGGAATAATCACAACAGCCAATGGCTTACGAATTGCATGTCTTGGAGGCGTGTATGATGCAGAGATCTATAATTCAGCAGACGCCGCCCCAGTGAGTTGAACTTGCACGCCATGATCCACACTGACGGACGTTTGCAGGGTTTTGTCTCTCCCTACTTCTCTACGCACACGAAGGAGCGTTTGCTCGCAAATGCTCTTTCCACTACCTCAACAACTAAAAACTACAAATCTCTTGCCGCCATTCAGTCAACGTCAGCGTCGTCACAGGCTGTTGATATTCTGCTGAGCAATGCGTGGCCCTCCCTCATCACCAATTCATCTGTATGTCCTGTCCCTCAAAATGAGCTCCCCCAAATACTTGCATCACCTCTGGACGACATTGAGCGACGTATACAACCCCGTTATCATTTCACCACTGGTGGAGGTTCTCCACCCCTCTTCTGGGAGCGCGAGCCTTTCGTTTGGGATGAAGAGGGCCGTGTCACACGGTTCATATCCCTAGGTGCTTTTGGTGGTGGGGCTCCACCGTCAGGCAAGAAGCAGAGGGTCCGTTTCATCGCTGATTACATTGAATGCAGATGCTTATTATCGGATATTTTGATGTAGTGGTTTTATGCCTTTAGCATTCCTTTGAAACCGACTTCAGCATCCGTTCCCAACGCGACCAGTAATCCCTTTACAGACCTCACAAGTAGAGGATCCAAGCGCTCATTTGAAACTTCTGAGGGTACAAACTTCATTTTTGGGGACGTCCGTCAGCCGGCGAAAAGGAACCGAATTGGTGGGATATTGGTTGTTTAATCTTTCTAGCTGCTAACCTTTCTTAGTACAAGGAGAACCTGGGAAACCGCCTCCTGGTTACAAGTGTCGCCGTTGCGAATCAACAGATGTACTTGCATCTCTGCTATGCGCGAGCCACCACTGATCTCAATTACAGCATTTTATCAACGAGTGTCCTGAACGCTCAAAACCTCCTGAAGGCTACATCTGCAAGCTGTGCTCAGAGGTACCCTCAATTTCTCAATAGAAGCATCTAAAACGTATTTATCACAAACATAGCCCGGTCATTTCGTTCGCGACTGCCCCTCGAGGGACGCCGTCGGAGACACCGGTGGCCGCAAACCGAAGCCCGGATATGTTTGTCGGGCTTGTGGTAGCGAGGAACACTATCTCGATGATTGCTTGATCATGCGGCAAACCCCAAGGGGTGAGAGACGATCCGGTCATCGAGGTCAGCCCAAAGAAATCGCGCGTGAGTGTCACACACCTTTGGCCAATGTCGTGATTTTAGTTCTAATCTATTCCCCTACATTATCCAGCTGATGAATGTTGGTTTTGTTTATCGAATCCTAAACTCGCGTAAGTCATCTCTACTAGTGCGGCTCGTTAGAGGTGTTAAAGTAGCTCCAGGAAACACCTTATCGTTTCAATTGGATCTGAGGTCTATGTAACTTTACCCAAAGGTCAAATTGTTCCCACTCAGTCGGCACCTGATCGAATGAACATCCCCGGTGGTGGACATGTCCTGATCGTTCCTATTACACACTACCCGACTTACACAACAATTCCTCCCGAATTAGCTCCCCCGATTGTGGAGGAAACTGAAAAGTGAGACTATTGTAGCTCCTATTTTATTTCCACCGCTCATACACTTTCAGGTACAAATCAGCTCTAAGAGCACTTTTCAGTAAACATGGTTGTAGTTTCGTGATGTTTGAGGTGGGTCGGCTGAGTGCCAAAGGGGGCCATGCACATGTACAGGCTGTACCTATACCCCGAGCACTTGAAAACAGGGTGGAAGATGAATTTATTCGCGAGGGCAGAGCCATTGGGATAGATTTTGAACAAGATGCTGAAGAAGCCATGAATATGTGTGCCGGAGGTAAAGGTGGTTACTTTAAGGTTGAGCTACCAGATGGCAGGAAAATGGTTCACCTCATAAGGGAGCATACTCCTTTCAATCTACAGTTTGGGCGGTACGTGATGTGCATTTACTACTGGTGCCTGTCACTAACACCGCCTTGCGCGTTCGTTTCTGTTTAGACAAGTGCTTGTTTCACTCTTGGGAGTCCCAGATAGATTGGATTGGAAGGCGTGTACATTATCGGATGAAGAAGATCGCAAAGACGCGCAAGCCTTTAAAACTGCTTTTACTCCTTTCGATCCAAGTTTATAATAAGTGGTGATACATATCATTCAAAATATTATATTACACTCTCGGCGATTGTAACACTTAAAAGAGTCCTATTCCTATGGACGCAGCCCTTAAACATGGGCAGGTTCTAGTTTCTCGTCAACCGATTTCTTATAGCTATGTCCGAAGTTCTGCATTCCATCCTTCTTAGCCTTCTTCAAGACATTGGCAATGGCATCAATTCCTGCGAGTACAATCAGCGCACGATCCTCACGAAAAACAATTGGTGGCCCCTTACCCCGATCTAAGACCTCAAGAGGAGGCCCGAATGAAAGTCTAACGAAATGATGACAAGGGGAGTGGAAAAGATCTCTACGGTGAGCGGGATTGATATCAAAGAATATACCCGGGATTACAATCGTCTTCTCTTTGAGCAACTCTTCGAAGAACGTCTGTAAAGAAGTTAGATACATAGCAGATAAGGTCACAAACGACTGTATAGACGTACAAGGCCATTGTTCAGAGGGGGTGGGAGTCTCTCGAGGTTGAGCCAGATGTAGAAGGTACTGGTCGGGGGAATTTCGACATCAAGGTGCAGGGCGTGGAGTCGCGCGAGGATGTGGTCTCGCTTCATCTTGAAATGTTTCTGCAGGGCAACCTTTTCCTGTGCAACATGAGCCGGATCCAAGAGGGGAATAGCCGCTAGCTGCATTCTGAATACGTATCAATGATTGGAGTCGAAGTTCATTGATAACCAACTATCATAAACTTACGGGTGGTTAGCACCTCCATCAAGGAAGGAGCCAGCTTGAGAAAGAGCCGTAATCAAATTCTTCGGCCCAATGACCCAGCAGACACGCCAGCCCGGTAATCTCCAGTTCTGTGGTGATATCAGCATTAGGATGAGAAGATACCATTTTGGGCAACGTTAACGACGAACCTTCGTAAGTCCATCAATAAGTACAATAGAATCCTGGATGATACAAGGATATGAACTTGGGACCCCGCCAAAAATACAACACTCAGAGATACCTTGTTAACATCTTCTACGTATTTAGCAGCCGAGATAGACTTTCCATAGTCATGGAACCGTTCGGGGTAGATATACCAAGAATAGAACTGGACGCTGATAAGCAGCCGAAATCGCCCTAATTCGGTGCACTCACCTCATCGAGGATGACAGTCGTCCCTTCTCTTCCTAAAGATACGAGCTCTTGCAGGTCACGTCCTCTGCATGAAGTCAGGAATCGAGTCTGTTACCTCGAAATTTTTTTATTTACCGAATGACCTGGAGCAATATATTAGTCCAGTAATACAACGAAAACTGCCAAAGTTACCTGGCCAGTGGGATTGCGAGGATTTGATGCAAGGATTACCTGAAGACCCTGCGTCTTGACATCGCGCTAAACAGAAGTATGCTAAAGTAGATGATAAACCATTACGGCGCCATTAATTACCTTAGTCTGTTCGATATCTAGGCGATATTTATCCTAGAGCTCACGATAAGCACTTGAAAAATGGGCCCCGAAATACACACAAACCTTCGGATCAAGACTGAGGGGATTTGGCGGTCAGACGGCGCTGAATGGAGTTGCATAGAACTTACGCTGTTGGTACAGGAACTAGCCGACGGAAAGCACTGAGGACTTGGTCATAAGCCGTGTAGTCTGGTACTTGATAGCTCTATTTTCGTGTAAACGACGACGACGACGAAGTAATTTATATGCTTACAGTGTAGACATCACCGATGACGGCGGCCACCCTAGAAAGACCTGAACGTCCTCCAGGAACAATGCAAACATTCTCATAGGTATATTGGCTGGTCTTCCCTTCGCGGTAAGTATGATTATAAAGGTTTGCAACAGCTTCGCGAAGAGCTGAATAAGATGAAGCCAGATAAATCAATTGCCAAGTAGGAAATGTAGTGTTCCTGTGTACCTTTGATCCCGGTGGTCGGAGCGTACTCCAAAGAATCCAGTGGCATTTGAATGGAGGTGGGGCGCTCCGGAGCACCAGGAATAGGACCGACCTCGGGAGCACCTTGGCCAAGGTTTGACCATTCATGGGTGCTACTGTAGCTGAACCCATTGGCCATCGCTCGATCGGAGCAGTAAATGACGCCAGTGCTTCCTGGGTGTTCTATGCCCGGGACGGTTTCTTCTTCCTATATTGCAATGGTTAATGGATAAGGAAGGATCGGTATAAGAGGAATCCTACTAACTGGGTCAACCAATTGCGGGAGGCCCTTGGGCTGATGACCGCGTGCTTGGCGGTATATCTGGAAGGCTTGGTTAGATCGATCATGGGGGCAAAACTAAATGAAGCAGACCTGATGTGCTTCGGATTCCTTTTCATGCTTGTGGTGCCGCAAGACGTCGCGAACCTGGTCCACGAGATTAGAAAAAGAGGCGACACGGGGGAGGTGGAAATACATGAGCTAACGTACAATATCATTGAACCAACGAGAGGGGGTACTTATACCCGAGCCAAGGCGGGGTGTCCTAAGCTGAGGCGTGTCTGAGCCAGATGGTGACATGATGTACGTAGTGTTGAAGAGAGTTGGGTCCTCGAAAGGTAGGAGTGTGCATGTTACGGTGCACGATCATGATTAACCTATATCGGGGCACTTCTAGTGATGGGAAATAGACCGAAACGGCACAAGTGAGAATAAAGCGACCACTGCTGGAGTAGCCGCATGGAGGTGAAACGCCCCCTCGTCACAGTAGGCGACCGTCGGCACGAGAACAATTTGCGAAATTGAGAATGGCATGATGCGCCGCAGTACGAGCCTTGAGCATGTCTGACGGACTCGCCCTGTGGCATAGCCAAATAAAAGTCAGGGACCTCGGCACCATATGTCATTATGCTCCGTTGGTCAGACTACGGGAGGAACACGGGAGAACAGCCTCTTGGCGGCTCCGTCCTACATCTCCCGCTTCCAAGTTCCCGCTCCATGTCCGGTATACTCTGGTTCACGATGTTTTACATAATATCCCCTCTGGCCGTAGACGGGACTAGCATATCTACTTATCTTCGAATCTATACACTTATATAAAGCCTCCCACCACTCGGATCCTGCAGCTGGTTTGCCACCCTCAAAAGCTTCTCTCCACCTGCAGACTGCGATCCTCGCTTTTCATTTCGAACAGCTTGCACGATAATGCCTACCATACAATTCCTTCCTCAGCCTCTTACTGCCGCTGTACGTCACTGTGTTCCGATCTTAATAATATAATGAATTTCATCATCCTTAGATTGTCGGATGCCCCTTCAGGTCAGTCTCCTCTTCTTGTAAACGTGGGCATTGACAAATTAGGAGCATTGGTACCTTAGTGGCGGACAAGTGAGGATTTCATCAGGTAACGCGGGCGATTATAGCTCACTGCTTTGTGTAGCACAGGGCCGGCGTGGACCAAGGGCCTATCCGACTGGTAGAAGCAGGCCTTGTTGACCAACTCAAGGGGCTCGGATGGAATGTTATCTTCGATGGGCACCACCAATTCGAGGAGCATAATGATCTGGTCGACCCGCCCATTGGCATTCTGAAGAACCCTCGAACAGTGTCTCAAGTGAATAGTTCTGTGGCTAAAGTGGTAGCCGGCCATGCGAAAAATGGTGTTCTCCCTGTGACGCTGGGGGGAGATCATTCTTTGGTAAGAGAATAGATTTAGGGCTTGTATATGCTCACTAATTTTTGAATTAATAGGCAATGGGCACAATCTCCGGGTCACTTGCGTATGTTTCTGTCTCTCTGGCACATTAAAAGCCTCACACGGTGCAAAGGGCCCATCCAGACGCATGTGTCGTTTGGATCGATGCT
The DNA here is from genome assembly GCA_029719445.1 of Agaricus blazei. NCBI lineage: Eukaryota > Fungi > Basidiomycota > Agaricomycetes > Agaricales > Agaricaceae > Agaricus > Agaricus blazei. Next base: position 1,582,608 of record SSNC01000002.1, on the reverse strand, counting down.
CACGCTGACATCAATACCGCTGAGACAACGGATTCCGGTAAATAGGACCGAACTAATGCCACCAATTCGCTCACATTTCAATAGGAAATATCCATGGCATGCCTTTGTCTTTTCTCCTCGGCATTGGAGAGAAAGTGAAGGAATTTGACTGGATCAAGCCCGTGTTGAGGCCAGAGCGCCTGGTATACATTGGCCTTCGTGATGTTGATGCAGGAGAAAAGCAAATATTACGCAAACACAACATCAAGGCCTTCAGTATGCACGAAGTTGATAAGTATGGCATCGGGAAAGTCGTTGAAATGGCTTTGGACCATGTCAACCCAAAGAGAGACCTGCCAATACACCTCTCTTTTGATGTAGATGCACTAGACCCTAGTGTTGCTCCGTCAACCGGTACTCCAGTACGTTTCCACGCTTTGGTAGTTCTACTCCTGTGCTTATGTCTCGTAGGTGCGAGGGGGGCTTACGTTCAGGGAGGGACACTACATTTGCGAGGCTATTCATGAGACCGGTCTACTTGTGTCCTTGGATTTAATGGTATGCTGGCATCAAGCTTTAGCAGTCACCTTTTACTCATTGTTGCCTGCAGGAGGTCAACCCATCTCTTGCTGAGGCTGCGGATGTCGAAAAGACTATCGCCGTTGGTTGTTCGCTCGTGAGAGCAGCTCTGGGTATGTGAAAGTTCTGGCAACATAGACGCGTTGCTCAATATATCTTACAGGGGAGACTCTTCTGTGAACAGCTTACCATGGCTCCACTTCTCGCCTGCGCTCCCGGAATTAAGTTCTGTCAGGCTTCAATACCCCAAGTTATATAGTCCAGGGGTGTATGAATTATTCAAGTTGATAGAAAAATAGAAGCACCCTTCGAAATAGTTGACTCTTCCCAGTGGTCGGGTTATTCATGAAATTGGAATAGAGTTAGAAACCAGGCGAAAGGGAAAAGAAAGAACACTACAGAAATAATGTCGAGATATGGTCTAGCTTACTTTCAGCCATTGCGACGTTGATGCCATCCCACATGATGAGTGGCGCGCAATTGAAGGGATGGGGGGTGGATGAGAATTTGCCAGACCGAGAGCATTCAATTCATTTCAAATTTTTGCACTTCGGGTCTGGAAAATCACTCGTGTCACAAGAGAAATGTTTCGCATCAATCAAAGAGTCGTGCTTTGAAACCTGTGAAATGTAGTGGCACTAGTGCTGGGCACTGGAGTTCTCGGATGGTGCGAATGCGCGGTCACAAAACTAGCCGGAGGAAGGAAAAAGTCCCAAATGTGGCTCGGGTAAATATATACATGACGGCTGCACCGGTGGGAAGTGTTCTGTTGCCATGAGACTTGATGGAGTCGCTGTGCAGACACGAGAGCGAGAGTCTGCCAGAGACGTATTAGTGGCTGGCCCACGGAGAGCGGCGGTCGCGATGAACACGCTACACACTGCATTGCGTCTCGGACTGCGGTCGCGACACTACTCCTCAAGGCACCGGCTGGGCACAGCGGAAATCAATGATCATTGAATCAAGACTTGTCATCTGACCCTGTCAAAAGTTCAACGGCGCTTCCCGTTTGGTCATCTGTTACTCATACACCCCTTGACTTTCAGCGTCCCAGCCATGGCCCCTGCGACGTCGTCGGCCGCAGCGACGACCTCGGTCCAAGTCGGTCAGTCTCAGTCTCCTCTCTGGCCCTCCAGTTCGTCTCACAGCCTCTAGCTCTTCGCATCCGACCACCGACGACCCAGGACTCGACCTCCATCCCTGTCCGCTTCCAACGTTCCGTTATCCAAGCTTCCTCCTCCACCTCCGTCTCTATCGAAACTCCCTCCATTGCTCTCGCCGGAGCAGGCGCACCAGGTGCCGCAGCTTCCTCCAGTAACGCTGGTCCCAAGAAGCAGGCTTTCACGTTCGACCAAGTCCATGGGCCCCCTGCCACCCAATATGAAATGTTCCAGTCCACCGCCATGCCCTTGATTTCTCGTTTCGTAGATGGATTCAACTGTACTATTCTTGCGTATGGGCAAACGAGCAGCGGGAAGACATTCACCATGACTGGAATCGATTTGGAGGCTGATCCCTCTGATCCCAATAACGGAATGGGCATCATTCCTAGGGCCGTGTCGACGATCTTTTCACGCGCGAAACAACTCAAGGAGGAACGCGGGGCTGCGTGGTCGTATAATATCAAGGGGTCGTTCATCGAGATCTACAACGAAGACCTCATTGACCTACTCAGCCTGGACGACACGACAGGGGGTAGACGCGAGGTGCAAATTAGAGAGGATAAAGATGGACACATCATCTGGGGTGGTCTTCGCGAGGTCAATGTGAGGAACGCGGGTGAAGTAATGAGGTATGTCTCGCTCGTACTTTCTTTTGACTCTCCCTCGTTTATTTTTCTTCTATTAGTTTAATACGCAAGGGAACAGCCATCCGGCGTACCAACGAGACCGATATGAATGCCCAATCTTCTCGTTCTCATGCTATATTCTCCATTACTCTCATACAAAAAAAATACACTGGTACGACACCACCCCGGTCCTCCTCTCCTGCACCATCCGGTCGGTCCCCATCCCGGCTTGCACGGCCAGGCTCAACATATGCTGGTCTAAATTCATCTCATCGTGTCACTTCTCCAACTATGGGTCGTCCTTCCACTCCTAGCCTCACCGCAACTATTTCCCGGGGGGTCTACGGCCCTCGAGCGCCTTGGGTCATGTCGGGGATCGTTCTATGCATGGTGACGAAGACTCTGGAGAATGGATTACCATAACTTCTAAGTTCCACTTTGTAGACCTTGCCGGTTCTGAACGGGTAAGGGCTTCCAAAAAATTTTTCATTTGCGAACCGAGCTCATTCTTCCCTTCTAGCTGAAGCGAACTGCTGCCGCTGGTGAGCGAATAAAAGAAGGTATATCAATAAACAGTGGTCTTCTCGCTCTTGGCAATGTTATTTCGGCTCTCGGAGACCCTTCTCGCAACAAAACACATACCGCCACTCATATACCATATCGAGATTCCAAACTCACTCGTTTACTTCAAGATTCCCTTGGTGGAAATGCGCATACCCTTATGATCGCCTGCGTCAGTCCTGCGGAATGGAACGCTGGCGAGACGATCAATACCCTTAAATATGCTAATCGTGCGAGGAATATCAAGAATCGTGCCGTAGTCAATGAAAAGGAGGATGGCTGGGATGATGTTGAGTGGTTGCAGAACACTGTCACTCGTCTACGTAGGGATTTGAAGGCTCTCAAAGAGGGCAAACTCCCAATAGAGGAGTTAAAGGGACCTGATGTTGTCGAGGGTGCGGGCAAGCGAGTTCTGGCCCAGTTCACGGAGTTACAGGGCAAATATGAGGATTTACGGGAGAAGTACGTGGAGCGTACGGAGGAGTTGGGTCGATTACGAGGCGAATTGGGCGACAAACAAAGAGCGACAACAAATGGCAATGTTTCTGGGACGGCCAAATATGAGGAGATTGTGGGCCCTGTGATAGAGGAGTACGAGAAGGCGATTGCGACAATGGAAGCCGAATTGAATTTAAATCGAGCCGCATTGCGTCATACGAATGAATTGGTGGAGGAAAAGGAGGAAGAATTGGGCTCTCTGAGTTCCCGACATGCTGCGACTGAGCTCTACGTAGAAGAACTTCGCGCTCGGATTGCTAAGTTGACGGAACGTGAGGCTTCCACCGAGGTGAGTATATCCACCGAGTTATCTGCTTTGTCCCTCAACTTGTCCAGGCATATGTTCATGACCTCGAGGAGAAGATCAAAACATACGACGAAAATACCACTTCCTCAAGCGAATCTATATCCGATCTTAAGCGCGAACTAGCTCGATTCAAAGATTCGGAATCTTCTTCAGGGAAGTACATTGCCGACCTTGAGGCAAGACTTTCAAAATCCGATGAGTCCATTCTCGCACTTCAGCAAAGTGTCGAACGACTAGAGCAGGAGTGCGAAAGGCGTCGTAGCGAGGTTGATGTTCTTCAGCGTAAATTGGACACGTTACAGAAAGACGGTGATGGATGGCGTGCGGATCTGGAAGAGCGTGAGAGGAAAGTCCTTGAGTTGCAGCAGAAGATGGCCGAGTGGGAAGAGAAGAAGAAGGAAGCTGGAGAAACTAGGATGCGTCTGGGTGGCGTAGTTGCCGAGGTCGTTTCTGCCAAAAAGAGCATCGAAGATCTTTCGAGCAAATCAACGTCTTTGGGGGGATCGTCGGTTGACCTTCTAGCAGGCACAACGACTCAGGCCACGATCATCGAGGAAATTTCAGAGCCTAGCGAAGACAATTCAGCGCAATTCCTCGCTCTTCAGCAAACTCATACCGCCACTCTAGCAGACCTTTCCACTGTCACTTCTAAATATCGTGATGCACTACGGGAAATTTCCGACCTCGCCGCCCAACTAGAAGAAGCTAAGCTTGGGAGCCCTACGATCCCGGAGGATGTGCCGAGCGATGTGATTGCCGAACGAAGTGAAGCAGCCCTGGTTCGAAAACGGGCACACAGTACCAGACTTCGGGATGAACCTCACCTCAACAACGGGAGCCGACGCCTTTTTTTCCGTCAAGCGGCCTCAGCGGAGTCTCTTCACTCGAGGTAAGTCGTTTCAGTTGGAAGGTATTATGTATTACTATCGCTTAACAGTCTTCTGTTACAGGTCGCTATCGCAATCTGTATCGCTCTCACAGGAGCTTTCCTCGGCGCACTTGCGCAAGGCTTCGTCTTCTTCTCACGCAAGTAGTTCTTATTCTCACTCCAATTCACCTTCCGTCCACTCTTCTCCTTCCCGCCCTAATTTATCTATATCACTTTCCTCGCCTGTTATCAATGGACACGAGAGGACAATCACCAGTTTAGAGAAAGAGATTATGCGTTTGCAGGAAGTTCTCAAGGAACGTGAAATGGAGATCACGACTTTAGAGGAGTCGTTGAAATATGTTCAAACCAAAGTGCACAACGAGGAAGTTGCGAAACGTCGTTCGGTCGTGGAATTCGACAAGATCAACCTCTCGCCGAAAGTGCAGGACCATTTCGACCGCATCAAGGAATCGATGGTCAACGGTAGAGCTAATCATGGTCATGAATCCAACAACTCAGAATCAGATGGTCTTTTGGAACGTCTGAATGAACTTATGCTGTATGTATAATTACCTGTTTTTCAGTCATTGTTTTTCTGATGATGGGACGGGTAGGTCTATGGCGCAAAAAGAGTCTCAGCATCGAGAGATTGTGGATGAACTTGATACTCAGTTGGTACAGACCAAACGGCAGCTGGACGAGCTCACGGCTCTATCAAGAGACCAGGTATCTATATTTAGCTTTTTGGGTAATTCCCCAAAAATTACTTATATATTAATTTTGTACCAGACGTTGAACATGTCGCAAGAATTCGAAGCCCTGCACAACAAGTATGCAAGCAACCTAGACGAGCTCAAAGATCAACAAGTGCTACTTCAGGAAGTTACGGAACGGAAAGCAGCGTTAGAGGCGGAGTTACAACAAGTGACAGAAAGCCATAAAGCCGAGATCGAACTTCTGGGTCAACAGCACGAAGAAGCTATTCGCAGGAAGGAAAGAGAGGTTGAAGAGCTATTGGGCAAGATAAAGGAGGAGCAAGAGTCCGCAATGGCTGCTGTTCATGGCGAACTCAAGGAAGCTACAACTGCGCTGGAGCGGGCACGCTCGGAGCATGAAACAGCTTTCGGGAAACTTGAGGCTGAACATGATAGCAAGCTTCAGCGCCAAATTGCCGAAGCAAATGACGTCCTTGCTACGACGCGCGGGGAGCACCAGAAAGCCATCGACAAACTCACTGCTGAGAATGCTGAGGCCCTACGCCAAAAAGATGTCCAGGCTTCGACGGTCTCGCAGACCACTGAGGAAGAGTACTATAACGCTCTTACAAAATTACGCAGTGATCAAGCAGAAACTATCAAGAGGATGACGGCTGAAAACGATGCAACCATTGAACGCTTGCGGGCCGAGCATGCCAGCGAGCTAAGGATGGTTGAAATCGCTCAACAAGGCTCATTATCCGAATCTGAATCATCTCGTAATCTCGCTATCAAGGAATTGCAGGAAGAACATACCGCCGCATTCGCCCGCAAGGAAGCATCTTTTGTTGAAGAAATGGAAGCTTTGAAGGGATCTCATACGCGTGCCTTGCAGTCTCTTGATGATGATTATGGAATACAACTGGACCGGCTTCGCCTCGAGTTAGGATCTTCGAGCCTCAAGATAAAGGAGGAGTGGAGAAAGGAGGTCGAAACCCTGAATCTAGCCCTCTCTGAGGAGAAAGATAAAGGCACATCTGCGTTGTTGAAACTCACTAAAGAGTCAGACGCCGCTTCTCAAGCCATTCGGGAACAGAACGCAGCTGTGCTCCAGGAGGTGGAGCGAAGTCACCTAGAAGACGTTGAGAAATTGAAGGCTCTTCACGCCTCTGCTTTGCAAGAGGCACAAACGCGTACCGATGAGGAGCTGAAAGCCCTGGCTCGGTCACACGAAGACGCACTTCGCGCTATAGAGGAGAAGGAATCCGAACTAGAGGCAGTAAAGCGCCAGCACCAGGAAACCTTAGAACAGCAGACCCAAGCGCATGAGGATGCCCTTCGTCGTCTGGTGGACGAACACGATCAGAAACTCGCCTCGGCCAAGGAAGAATCCGAAGCAATCCAACGTCAGCACCAGGATGCGCTTGAGAATACCCGTCAGGAGCGCGAACGAATTTCTGCAGAACACAGCACGACACTGGAAAGTTTACAGACTGCGAACCTTACCGAGCAACAGCAGCAACGGGAGCGCCTGGAGCAGGAACACGCTGCTATCCGCGAGAAGGAGCGTGCCGAGCTTGAGGACAAGCATAAACAAGAAAAGCTAGCTCTTCAGAAGGACTATGAGCTTTTGGTGCAGGAGCTTGAGGCTCACAAGGCGGCTGCAGAGGAATTTACCATGCTTCGCGAGCAAAGTCTAGTCAAGCACGAGAACGCTATGGCAGAAAAGACAAAGGCAATCCAGGAAACGCAGGAACAAGTAACGTTGGTCAGCCAGGAACGAGACGAGCTTGCTGCAGAATCTGCACACCTTAAAGCGGAGTTAGACAAGACCCGAAGTGAACAAAAACAACTTGTCCAAGAGGCCTCGAAACGTGAATCCCTTGTGCTCGAACTTGAGCGCCACCGATCACTCATCGTGGAGCTCCAAGAAAGTTTGCAGAAGGTCAAGGACGAACATGATATTCTGCAAATTGAGCGGAACAGACAAGATACTGTGGTCCGCGACCTGCAAGCACAGATAGCACGCAGCTCCTCTCCTCCGAATATTCGATCCCCCGAGCGACATCTAGGCTACCCACGTGCCTCTGGCCTCCCACCCGCTAAACTACCACCTCCCAATCCGCCTCCCTCTGTGCCACCTCCACCAGCGCCCCGTCTTGCTAACCATATTAATGGTGACTCCAATCTCAGCACTTCATCTCAGTCTTCCCATGTCACGTCTTCAAGCGGTAGGGATTCGCAGAGCGACTCAGTTGCTACCTCCCTTGGGCAATCTTCCGTCAATGGTCACCCTACCGTTGACCTCAAACTAACCGCCAAGATGGAGCAACAAAGTAAACAAATCGAAGAACAGGAGGTCATGATAAAGACTCTCAACAAGCAGTTAACACACTGTGAAAGTGATCTTCAGACCCATATGGACCTTGTTGCTACCCTCGAAACGTCACTCGGTGATTCAGAAAAGAACCGTAAGTTTTTCTCTCTTGAATGTTAACTCACCACTCAATCGCAATCTAGTCCGTAAAGCCGTATGCAAGCCACAGAGCTAGCTCGGGAACGTGATACCCTTAATAACCGGATCGAGAATTTGCGCAGCGAGCTTTCCGACGCCCGAAACGAAGTCGCCGATGTCCGACGGTCAATAGTCGAAGAGAAGCACTCCCTTGAGCAGCGTCTCGAGGAAGAAAAGAGAGCCAGGGAACGCGTACGCCAGCAACTCGACATACGGACAGAGGAACTGCAAAAGCGAAAATCCAAGTTTGCATGCCTATAATTTCAACCCGCCCACATATTGTACTTCTTAAGGCACACCGGAACCTCCTAGAGAGTTTCTTTTTTTGTTAATCCATGTTTTTATAATCTCGACGACACATTCCTTAGCGTCTTTCGTTATTGATTCCTGGCACCTTAGGTTCTTCAATTAGTGTTGATACCCTCTATTATTAGCTTCATACGGTCGGTTTACCATGGGTTTATTATGCCTGTGTTTTGTACGGTTTTCACCCTTCTAGTCATGCTCGCTATTCCTTATATATTTTAAGACCCGAGTATTGGCCAGGGCATGTATTTATTTTCTTCCGATACGATTAATCGTCGATTATCCCCTTTTTATCAATCTCCACGGGCCCCGGGCAATCCGCATTTGCCATTTGGAGCAGTAAATTCTTGTGGATATATTCGACACTTCCCCGCATGAGACTCGTTGTTTTTCCGATACTTACTCGATGTCCCAACCACGAACGCTGCCGGTTTTCTCCCTCGAAAATAAAGTACGTGATATAGGAGGGTATCAAGTTCACGGTCTAGACCTCTGCTTTCTTAGGTCTGTCTAGTCACAGGGGCTGCGCGAGGTCTAGGCCTCGAGTTTTGCCGAGCCTTTGTCCAATCGTACGTACCTCAGCCCCCGAAGCAATTTTCTACCCCGACACCCATCTTCTCCAGCGGAAGTACAAGTATTGCGATACTTGATCTCAAGGAGTCTGAGGCCAAGCTTGCGGCCGAAGAGCTGGCTACCTTTGCTATCGGTCCGTCTAACTTAACCTTTTTGATGCGCAGTGATCTCGGGACTGAGCCTATGGGGTGCCCAGAAAATAACTTCGAAAAGCCAAATATTCTCGGTGTCGGATGTGACGTCGCTTCAGAAAGAGCTGTTCAGAACGCATATAAAACTGTCATTGATTGTTTTGGTCGAATTGATGTTGCTGTGGCTAGCGCAGGTAGGGATGGCTGCCGACCGACCAGGGTAGTACTTCTAATTGCTCTTATAGGTATAACGGAGAACATCCCCGCGCTTGAGTGAGTTTCAAAAGTGTTTGTTACAGGTTCTCTGATTGTGATTCCGGATTACTAGGTATCCAGCTGATCGTCTTCACTTGCTCTATAATATCAACGTCCATGGATCTTTCTTTACCGCACGGGAGGCGGCAAAATACATGATCAGGCAAGGTGGAGGCTCAATCATTCTCGTCGCGAGTATGAGTGCCAGTGTAAGCCCCGCAGTCCAACGCACAGACCCAGAGACTGACGTCCTGAATGTAGATTGTTAATATCCCCCAGGTGACCTTCTACTTCTCCACAGTTGATCAATACCAGCTCCTCATCCGTGGACGTCATCTAGCTACAAACACCCTACAACGCTTCCAAGGCTGGTGAGTTGAAACGCTTCGCGAAGGAAATTTAAATTCAACTTTTATCATAGCTGTCAAACATATGGCTTCGAGTCTTGCTGTCGAATGGGCTAGAACAGGAATCCGTGTCAATACACTAAGGTACCCCGATCGAGGATTCAACGTTATTGGATTACATTGACGTCCCACACAGCCCGGGCTACGTGCTCACAAAGCTAACCAAGACGGTTCTGCAAGGGAAGGACGAGCTGAAGGTGATAATCCCACCCCCTGGAGGCTATACCGTTGACTAGATACACAACCTTATTTTTAGAAACAATGGGAAGGTCTTACTCCAATGGGAAGGGTGCGTCGTCCTACTCTCGGTGGACTTTGTCTGGACTTTGTTATGAAATATCTAAATAATCTTCAAATAGATGGCTAACCCCGAAGATCTAGCGGTAAGTAGACGCAATTGGAGATTTCGTCCGGCTCATGTATAACGCAGGGCGCGATCGTTTTCCTGGCAAGCGATGCATCGAAGTTCATGACTGGATCAGATATACGTGTCGATGGAGGGTACTGCTGCATCTGAGGTACTATTGCTGATGTATCATCGCTACCTTGAGTGAATTTGACACAGTTCACCATCGCCTTGCAGTGCGTACCTAGATATCGGTTCGGCCATATATAGAATCTTGCAGTCAAAGTCCAACAACCATGTCAGCAGCATCCCAGACAAATACCACGCCAAACCCTCTGTCGACTTTTGAGTTCACCAAGCGGAAGCGATGGGCCGACATACTGGTCACTGGACTGACTGATGTCATCATTTTTATTCTTTCGCCAGAAGGAAAGGTGTTATATTGCGGGGCCGCCGTCAACGAACTGCTTGGGTGGAGCGAGACAGATTTTTTGGATCTCCGTTTAGATGATTTCATTACGGGTACGCCTTGTATTTTCCTACGCTTGCTTGTCTGACACGACCAAGAGGAAGAACAAACAGTGTTTGAACGTGCTTTTCAACACTCCATTCAAACCAACACAGAACTTCTTTCCTACGTTCGACTGAAATGCAATCCTGCCACGCAATCCACACATCATTCACCAAGCAATGTACTTTTCGAAATCAAGGGCTACCCGCACTTCGTATCTGAACAGGATACTACTTGCCAGTGTTTTTTCGCTATGGCAAAACCTTATCCCGGTCGAAATACCGCCATGTGAGGTGATATCTATGTCAGGGAGAGAACAAATTGTGACTGACTTTTGCGCAGGCTCAATACCTTCCTGGACTTGCAAATGGAGAATGAGAGATTGCAACAATGCCTTGCTAGTCTCAAGGCCCAGTTAGATTCGCAAATCACGGCGTCAGGTCAGAATCTGTCCGGTAACTCAATGTATGCCACTTCCCTGCAGAGGTCAGAAATCCACGCTCTTGTCCGCCCTTGGAGCAGGCCCTTACACTTCTCAAGTGGAAGCCAGTATCCCAATTCGTTGGATAATGCGCTTAACCCAGCAGCTGCTACATATGACAATGGCATGCTGAGAGGTAACTACAATGGGAACAGCTCTCAGACACAAAATCCTGAGGATCAGGAAGACGATGCCAGGAAGAAGAAAGTTAGTTCGTATACACCTCTTAGAGCGATCCCCTGACTGCTTCTAGTTCAAGAAAATACACAATCTGGATCAACACGTCTGCAGAAAATGCGGGCGAACGGATTCGCCAGAATGGCGGAAAGTACGGGCCTGTCGATTTCCCACTACAAGGGAAGATGCTGATCTGTATCTGATAGGGTCCTGATGGCCCGAAGACACTTTGTAACGCCTGCGGACTCCGGTGGGCGAAGCAGATGAGGAGATTTGATGACCCGACGGAGGAGGGCACCACGACCACGTCGACGACACCCGGTTCGGAGACCGTGAACCCCTGATCAGATTAGTGTTATGTAACATACGATAATGAATGTCACAACTCGTTTCCAATCTCTTTCATCGCAGTAGTAGACTGTTAGTCCTCTGCATATCCACAAGCCATGCCGCCCGAAGTCTTTTCCCTGTCCCAGACTCCCATCACCGCGCACGCGTTCACTGCGGATCGCCAAGGTTCATTGACTCTGTGACTTTCTACAACCTCTAAATACTTTCCAGGACTCGCTGTCAGCCTAAACAGCAATGACGTCCAGTTGTATGCGAGAAATGGGTCAGATTGGACTCCTACGGAAACGTTGTCTGAGGTACTGCTGGTACTTGGGTACCTCTTTACCTGGAACTGACAAGCAATCACAGCACGACAAGCTGATTACCTCGATTGACTGGGCTCCTATGTCTAATCGGATTGTCACTGCTTCCCAAGACAGAAATGCGTATGTTTGGACGGAGACCCAGGATGCTGAGACAGGCAAGTTGGTCTGGAAGCCGACTCTCGTACTGTTGAGAATCAATCGTGCTGCAACTCATGTTCGGTGGAGCCCTTTGGAGAACAAGTTTGCGGTTGCTAGTGGTGCGAGGTATGTGCATAGTATATCGATGCCTAGTATCATGGGTTGATTAATATTTAGAGCGATTGCTGTGTGTTCCTTCGACGAAGAGAGTAACTGGTGGGTTGCCAAACACCTCAAGAAACCTATCAGATCGACGGTCCTGTCTGTGGATTGGCATCCCAACAACGTTCTACTCGCAGCCGGCAGTGCTGACATGAAAGCGCGTGTATTCTCCGGTTATATCAAAGAAGTGGACGAACGGTAAGGATTGTCAAAGGCCACCCTGATCAATACGTATTCAATTTCCTTCTAGGCCAGCTCCTAGCGTCTGGGGTTCTAAATTGCCATTTAATACCATCTGTGGGGAGTATTCGTCTCCCGCAGGAGGATGGGTCCACGCAGTCGGTTTTTCTCCGTCTGGAGACGCCCTTGCTTTTGCTAGTCTGTCTTATTCTTCCAAATCGTCGTCATCAGAAGTTCTGATCTGTTTTTAGGTCACGATAGTTCTATCACGATCGTTTACCCCAGTGGCCAGGCCGTGTATACGATCCGTTCACCATCTCTTCCTTTGGTCACGTTGTCCTGGACCTCTGAAGAGTCGATTGTGGCTGCAGGTCACGACTGCAAGCCCCTCGTATATGCAGGTTCGGAACAAGGTTGGCAAGAAGTTGGAACATTGGACGACTCATCCTCTTCTCGAGCCTCTGAGGGATCTCGATCTGGCTTCGGAAGCAGTGGTAGCGTTGGCCGACTCAAGACCGGTGCATTTGCTACCTTCCGTGATGCTGACAGCCGTGGTCAATCGGCTTTAAGTGGTACTGCGTCCGGATCTTCCGATACGAAACTCAACACAATACATCAGAATACAATCACCAGTGTTCGGCCTTACGAAGTTCAAGGAGGTTATGTATCCAAAGTTAGTACTTCTGGTGTTGATGGTACCCTAGTCATCTGGGATACGAATGAGGTCAGTGCACTAGCTGGGAAGATGGGTGGCGTAAGGATTTAGAATTTTCATATTCCTGCCTTCTTTTGTCTTTCTTCCACTAGCAGTAGTTCCAACAGACTCAGCTCTCTACGATTGCCGAGATGAAATAATTTTTCTTTGAGTTCATCCGTCAGATGAGAACTTGTTAATCTCCGCTGGTCGCAAAGTAAGTCGATTCGACTGCTAGGATAAAAACGACGAACACAGGTGATCGGACAGCGTTCGGTCACAAACAGATATCAAATTTTTGGGGATTTTGAGAGTCTCAGCTGTTCTCGCAGGCGGGCAGTAATTGTCCTTTTGGAGTGGCTTTTCAGGTCATACAATAAACCGCTGCCGCTTCCCACTCCAAGGATGTCCAAATATATCAGTACGAGATTTACCTGACCTTTCGAAAACAATAAGGATATGTATTGGACCCCCAGGAACGGCCCAAGAAACAGTGTGGCGATCTCCTACGGGAAAATACTTGTCCAGGTGCTTTGTCTCGACGCTAGAAGCCCAGACTTGAATTAAGGAGAGATTGCGAATTCGGTTCCATCACTCATAGTAATACACTGCGGTGCGTTCTTAGTTTATTTATAAACAACATGGGGCAATCTAGAAAATTTTCAATCCTTCCAGAGGGCATCGAAGCAATTAAAAAGCGTGATATAGGGCGCTTCTGCCTCTAGAGTTAGCCTGAGAAAGGCAAGCGAAGATGTCAAATACAAAAAAGATATATACAAGGGAGCGCGAATTTTCCGAAACAAGACGAAAGGGAAAAAAAAAAACAATAAGATAACTTTGACAGCTTGACAGTTCGGAATACAATAATCGAACTTGTGAACTGAAAAAAAAAAGGACTAAGAAGAGAAACGAAGAAACTGGGTTTGTAAGAAGTCCGATGGCCCATCACCGACTGGGCGTCCGAGATCCGAGTGGTAGTGTGGACAGTGAACGAGAAGTGCGGTCACGCCCGCGTAGAGGTTCCTCTTCATCAACCTTCATGATGTATTGTTCGTCCGTGTCCACGGCAGTGTGAGTCGACTCTTCGCCATCGCCAAGGTCGCTGTACTCCGTCTCTGAATCGCTATCGAACTCGTCATTTTCGACAGCCCCAGACGGATCTAACCAAGTGTTGTACCATCTTGTTAAGAAGAATTTGAGATCTGCACTAAGGCCAAGATATTCCACGTTGCGAGCAATGCCCTCCCATTGAATCGAACCATCATGTAGGGCTTCAGTGATGGCATCGAATTCGTTGAAGTACATCCAATGGACAATGAGATGGAAGGAGGTCGGATCAGGAACAGGAAGGTAGAGAACGGGGTGCTCATTAATAGAAGATAGGAGTTTCGGGAGGCGGTCTGGTGGGACGGAGTAGTGAGGCGTGGATTCTGATGTAATTGAGGGCCTTGAGTTAATCAGATCCATGGCGCAGGCGCCACTCAGCAATGCACGCAAATAGCTGGAATGTGCCGATAGATAGTCCATATGCAGCTAGAACCAACACCGTCAGTGGTGGAGACAAATGAGATACCAATGGAAGAGCATACCTTGAACGTTAATCGTGGGGTGTTGTTTAAGGATGATTCCGTCACCCGGCCGCCGGTTGCGGAAGGGTGAAAGTCAACCGAGTGACGGAATTTGGGGGGTTTCGAGGATTCCGACGTAGACGCTGGCCGGCGTCGAACATAAGGTATGGGGACAACTAGAATATGATATTAGTTTTAATGGTACAGAGGCACCATTATGAATGACGAACTGATTGTGCAGTCGGCTGTTTCAGGCTTCTCCCAGTAGTAGGGCGCCAAATTACGGAGTTGTTCGATAATGTATTCGATAGGAACATCAGCGAGTGTGGAGAGGGGGAAAGGCTGGGAGCTGGAGGAATCCATAGAGGGCGAGGAGGATAACAGGGAACGAGGGAGGGAATGACTAGTGACAAATGTAGTGGAGAGACAAGAGGAAGTATCGGTTTGCAAACAATTGAACTTTTGTAGGGGGACCAAGCCCGGCCGGAAACAAAAAGCAAGGTTGACTATTGTCCAGGAGGTGTTTCTGGTACGAAATAGTCAATAGGTGGCAGTCCCGCAGACCGAATTTGGCGAAAGTGACCCAAAGACAAGGCCACGTTGAAAATAGAGGCAGGGAACGGAGTCGAAAACTTGTTCGGGAAAAAGATGCTGACGCTTGAGGGCCTGAGGTGGGCCAATTGTTATAGTGGCTAAGCGGAAGCCATCTGATCTCGATCTGGGCTTGCCCGAATTTCTGACGCGTTGCTGTGCGTGAGGTGTCGATTAATTGTTCTCCTGTATCCAAAAGTGATATGCCGCTCGTTCTTATTGTCTTTTGTCGTCAACCCTGGAGCCATGCTTGATTTGGATCCCTCCCGCCCAGATACAATCAAATTTCGTTGCGCGTGTCTCATTCACAGGCCATCATCGAGTGCCCGTACTCACACAAGCCGTCGCGAAGAGACTGAGTATAAAGGTGTACATCGGCGATAAGCAGAGCCTAAGGAAGGAATTCACAAATAAACAGTGCCATTTCGGATTCATCTCGCTAACGGTGGTCAGATGTCCTGCTGCTGATCCCTGTGTGTGTCCAACGCGTGTTTCTGGGCCACCGAACGATGCCCGTCGTATGATGTCTACATCGGCGAGGATAAATGAGTAAAATACGGACGAATCTGAGCACCATGGTGAAACCATGACAAACGCAAGATTAAGTTTGACTTTGCGATGACAACAATCAGCCCGCACAATAGAGGGACGGCGGACAGACGCATTTGGGAGAACAATAAGGCTGAGGGACTCCTGCCGGATATGGGCATATTCTACATTTGATGTTCGAGTATGGCAACTATTCGGCGTCTGCCAGCAGGCATGCACGCCCGTTCCTCCTAGTTCCACACTATGGCCAGCCCTGCAGCCACCCACGACATCTTTTCAATCAACCCGTATGAGTCCCATCCCAGCCTCACTCCATTGGAGGCCGAAGTGCTCTGGGAATATGCTAAACTGGCGCAACACGTGAAACTCGTAAGACCCAACGGCTTTGCGTAACGTCCCAAGCTCACCGGCTAGCCCGTGTCTAGATGACGCAAAAAACGCGGCAACTCCAGGAAGAGCCTGATAAAAAAATGCTCGCCCGTCTACGCGTGTTAGAGAAGAAGATGGGCCTGGTCCTAACTTTAGTGAGCTACATCTAAAGCTTTTTCCCTCCGTTTGACTGATCCGCACATATAGTTCAAAGCATCTGTTTGGGGTGTTATCAACGAACAAGCAGCACCAGATGTTTCTGATTCGTTCGAGTTTGACAATAGCGATCGGACAATTAGGAAGTGATTGAATGAATCTGTTTTCTATCACATACTTCCCTCGAGGGTACTTGATGGGCAATGGTAATACGCAATTGATGCAACTTACCTATCATACCATGCGTTAAATGACACCAGCTATCAAGGGGTATCGGAAACGAGTGGGATCGGGTTTCCCTTGATTGAGGCCACGTTACATGATCAACAAAGTTGATTATGATTGATACATCGTGCATCATTTGTCCTTTCGATCGTCTCTGTCAAATTCTCATGGAAAAGACTCTACCTACAGATTGGAAGTATGTCTCTGAAGGTGGTGCTACAATTGTCTTTTCCTACATTGGACCCCATAATCCCGCCTACAATGGCATGGTGTTGAGGCTGCGAAAGGTTGCAAACGACGTTGAAGACAGTTCCACACTTGATGTCACCACGGATGAACCTGACGACCCTACCATCGAGTATCAGGCAAAGTGCATGGAACGACTTGTTCCTCCGCAATATCTTCCTCGACTAGAGTCTGTAGCCTTAGAAAGGCGTTGGCTTGAGCAGCTCGCGAGAGTGCATCATAATGAAAGGCCAGGGTATCGAGTGGACAAAGATCACATCGACTTTACGAGGCGGAAAGGGGTGTTGGCAACGGATTTGGTAGGAGGAAACTGGATTGCGGTCGAGATCAAGGTCTGTCCATTCCTTCCTATTATTGCCCAATCTCTAATATACCTCCAGCCAAAATGGGCATTCCTGCCCTCACCAACTCACTTGTCGAAGGAAGCAAAGTTGATCAAGACTCAGACCTGTCGATTTTGCATGCATAGTCATATGCGCAACAGTAAGGGTCGCAAATATGCCAACAGTTACTGCCCCCTCGATTTATTCTCTGGAAACCCTCATCGTGTTCGGCAGGCTATCGATAGCTTATGGGACGCATGGGAACGAAGCGATGGAGAGGTCAACAATCTAAAAATATTCTCGTGCGGAAAGATAGTTAAACCAGGAAAGGTACGTTAGTTTCTTCTGGTGCAATATGATAGCCTGAGCTAAAAGTAATTGAGACTGGACATATGTTGCACGCAGATCTCACAGAACCCGTGTCTCCTGAAAGGGTACAGGAGGCTTTCAAGACGATCCTGTGTGACACCCTTCTGCAATCGCCCGTTCTCGGTATTCTCTCGAGGCTCCAGAGGAATTTGGATGTCTTGGACATTGAGGGCCTGTCGAAGTTGTGGCGAGCAGCTCAACTCGAGTCTCTCGTAGACGAGCAGATACCTCCCCTCGGCGATTCCCAGGCAGAGCCCAGTATGACTGACTGGGTAGACTTTGTCACCGATTTTGAGTCCATTCAAATGAGGGAGATGGATCATGACCAGCCAAGGACAGAAGACATTCGATACTATCTGTTAGCGTATCTGCTTTCGGCAACATTCAAGGACTGTTCCATCATTGTCAGGCTCGAACTGCTGAACCCGGGGAAAGAGACGGCTTCCGACGATGCTCAGGTCGAGCCGGTTCGCGTGATTGACTTAGATCCCAAGAGTATGAAGAAGCTGCCACGCTGGGAGGAGTTGGACAAGGAGATTGTAACCAGTTATAACTCCGTTGAGAGGAAGATATGTATTGACGGATAGAACAGTACCATCACGTGGTATTTCCGGCAATGGTCCGAACTTAGGGATTAAAGTACCAAGTAGAAACAGATGAACCGAAAAGATCCTACTCGCATCCACCAAAAATGGCTTCACTTCGAACTCTCCTTCGTCCTCTAAACCGCCTTTCTATCAGGCCAGTCATCCAGAGACGTTCCGTCTCTCTCTACAATGCCGACATCGCTGGTCTCACCGACGAAGAAGCTGAGGTCAGTCTTTACAACAACAGACTCTGACACTATTTTTGACGAGATTTCTAGTTTCGTAATGCTGTCACAGACTTTGCACAGAAAGAGGTTGCACCCAGAGCTGCTGAGATAGACAGAACGAATACCTCTCCTATGGTGGAACTTCTGGTATCTTTCAGCGGAATTGGACTGACTCTCGAAACAATAGGATATCTGGGAGAAGCTCGGTTCTATGGGTCTCCTGGGTATAACCGTAGACAATAAGTACAATGGTCTAAATCTTGGATATCTACACCACACGCTTGCTATGGAAGCTTTGTCGGAGGCCTCGGGATCTGTAGCGCTTTCCTACGGAGCTCATTCTAACCTGTGTGTGAACCAGATTCACCGACACGGGACGGAAGCACAAAAAGAGAAATACCTCAAGGATCTTGTCAACGGTACCAAGGTCGGAAGCTTGGCAATGAGCGAAACTGGAAGTGGAAGTGACGTGGTCAGCATGCGTTTAAAGGCGGAAAAGGTTCAAGGCGGATGGAAGCTGAATGGTAACAAGTTTTGGTTAGTTACTTCGCTCTTCCGCCAGGGTCTATATGCTCATAGGGGGACTTACAACAGGATCACGAACGGACCTGTCGCATCTACGCTCGTTGTATATGCGAAAACGGCTCCTGAATCTGGGTCTAAGGGGATCACGACTTTCATTGTTGAGCGTGGTTTCGAGGGCTTTTCCACCAGCCAGAAGCTTGATAAGTTTGGCATGAGAGGAAGTGATACTTGTGAACTTGTTTTTGAGGACTGTGTGGTCCCTGATGGTATGTTCTTTGGCTCGCCAGATCAAATTTATGGTTCAATGCTGTTATATAGAGAATGTCCTCGGCCAGGTCAATAAGGGTGCTGCCGTGTTGATGTCAGGCTTAGATCTGGAACGAGTTGTTCTCAGCGGTGGTCCTTTGGGGTTTGTTGATTGCATTGATCTGGTGGTAACGGCGGTTGATCATTGAGTTAGGTTGATGCAGGCGGCGTTTGACTACGCCGTGGAGTATATCCACGATAGGAAGCAGTTTGGTCAACCAGTTGGTACATTCCAGATGATGCAAGGCGAGTTCATTGCTATCGGATTTGTTTTAATATCCCTCTCAACGCTCTTTATAGCCAAGATCGCCGACATGTATACAAAACTGAATGCCAGCCGGTCGTATGTATATTCAGTAGCCCGCGCCTGTGATCGAGGTACAATCAGTCGCAGGGTAGGTCCTCATCCAACTTTTCGAAAAGATTGTGTGGCGGGTGTTGATGATTTGTGGTTTAGGACTGTGCTGGCGCGATATTGTATTCGACCGAGAAAGCAGTCGAAGTTGCTCTGGAAGGCATGCAATGCCTTGGAGGCAACGGTTACATCAACGGTAATTGAATCTATAAGATCTGGCTCAAATCTTGACTAAGTTGAGGGCATCTGTATAGATTACCCAATGGGTCGTATTCTCCGGGATTCTCGCTTATATACCGTCGGAGCCGGCACCCAAGAGATTCGGCGGATGCTGATTGGAAGGGAATTCAATGAGCAGTTCAAGGCATGAAGTGAGCCGTTTGGATTTATGGCGGACGATTGAAAAACGAGCTGTCAAAATAATTTGTCAGCGAGTGAGAACTCTGCTTTCATATACTCTGTGGCCGGTCTGTCTACATGCTAATCTTGTTTTAGCTATTGTATTTTATGGACGACTGAGAATATAGTAAAGACGATACTGTGGTGAGCTTCCGCGGAAAGGTAAACACTAAAACCGGTAGGAACAAGACTACTCCGCGAGCGAGTCGATCGATCCATTCGAGGGTGTTCCATTTTCTATTGAAGGGGTTACATACACCTATCCATGATCCTGTCCCCTTCAAATATGGCTTGTCCGATCGCGTTAGGTGCATAATTATGGAAACACAAAGAATGATATTTGCTCTCGACTATTTTCAACATTATTCCCCTCGTGCCCCTCCTTTCACCGTCCCCCCTCATCTACCACATAACTTCGACTCGCTCCCCATGCAGACGTCGCACTTTTCTCTGGACAGGCCCTCTTCAGCGCAAGAGGGCTACTTTCGCACCTCACCACCTTCCACTCGCCAGAGGACAGCTCAAGCGTGTGATAAATGTCGCGAACGGAAAACAAAGGTATGCCTCCTTTTCCAAGTGCATCCCCGTCCTTTTTTTCGATCCCTTTGCCCAGTGCTCCGGTGAAAAGCCCGTTTGTCAACGGTGTGCCAATAGAGGGCTTGTATGCGAGTATACATGTCGAGCGCCTCGTATGCGCGGATTTTCAACCTCTCGATTAATGTCCGCCTCAACACCACCGATGAGTGCAGGGGACGACAAGCGGAGGGTTTCTCTACTACCTTCGCACACACATGATTATTTTTCACGACCGTATCCAGCCACCACTCCCACTCGATGCACAGACTATGTACCTAGTTTTGCAGTTTCGAAACATCCTAGTTCGTCGTCCCTGGATCTCGGAGCTGAAACGGGGGCATATTCCGTCATGCACCATCCCTCATGGGTAGATCTCCAACTTCGGCCTCCTACGCTGCCGCCCCACGTTGGTGTACCACACCAGTGGATGACAGCACCTCGGGACACCAAGATAGACTACGATCTATACCAGCCCTCTGAACATCTGCAGAAGAGGCATAATTCCCTGCCTACTGGCGTTTTACATCCTACTTCGAGTTTCTTATTCAAAGCTCAGGAGAACCCACGGTATAATAATAGTAGCGATCACCCATCGCCGTACGCCTTTCCTTTTCCTATTAGGGGGTTCCTGGTGCTGACTGTTCGGGGGTTGCACCTGCAGATATCATTATGCAACGGGCCGCCCGGCCGGCTCCTCATTATCTCGGTCATCAGGTAGTAGCAGTCCTGGTTACCCTTCTGGCTCGGCGTTGAGCTCGTCCACTCCAACTCCACCTTTCTATTGTCAGGAGCCAACGGAAGACTTGGCTCCTCCAGAAAGTTACGGCGGACTCGTCATGGACGACTATCACCATGATACGGCAGGGGAAGGTATCTATGAAGACGATCACGTTGTGTCAACAAAACACTCTTACTGCAGCAAGGATGCAGAGGTTCAGGAGAATTGGTCGATGAGCGAAAACTCCGTTACAGACAGCAAACAGGTATCTAGCAACTCGCGTTCGTGTGGACTGTGGATGTAGATCAAGATTTTTGTGGGCTAGACACTGAAACGACTGTTCTATTGTTGACCAATATTTCATGAGTATCATTACATTTATGTTCCTCGAGATCACACCCTTCCCAATTTGGCACCAGACTTGCACATGAAATCTGATAACTTGCCCGCCTCATTATTCATGCTGGTCATTAGTCCTGGGTTATTTCTTATATACACAAATAGGGTAATGAAAACTAGAAAAAAGAACGTTGCTACCGACGTCGAGAAAAGAATGTGGGAAAAAGAAAATGACTAACTACGAATTGCATAACGAAAGAGTTCACTACGGTGGGGCTACGATCCAGAATGCCCTAGGCCAGACGGGAGCAAAGGAAAGTCAGCCGGGCGATAAAAATAGAGGTTCAAGAAAAGCCGACTCACCTGCGTAGTATAGAAAGAGGACCAGCTCATGGGGATATTTCGATGTGTTAAGGAAGCCAGATCTTGATTGTCTGATCAACACTACCCGAAGCTACGACGTTGACCAACTTTTCTGGTTCTGCAGAAGCATCGCCCGCGGCCCCGTTCGCCTTGGCATCTTCAGTACCACCGCTCGAAGCGGTCTGCCGTCCCCATGCTAGTGTAGATATGAAATGATTATGGGCTTCGACAGTCTTAACGCAACGGCCCGTTGAAAGTTCCCAAACGCGGATAGTTTTGTCGTCGGCAGACGAAAGGAGGTATTTTCCTGAAGGATGGAAAGCCAGTGCTCGTACCCAATTGTCATGCCCCGGCTAGATTGAAGGGAATAAGTAAGCTTATTGAGTCATTTCACCACAGCACGGAGTTTGGCCCTACCAGATTTCTCAACAACTGCCCGGTTTGGGTATCCCAAAGCTTGATGGTCTTGTCACGGGCACCTGAGGCGACATACAAGCCATGGCGTTTGTTCCGTTCAGTGTTCTTTTTAAAAAAGGGCATAGATTCAGTCAAGGAGCATTGCAGGACGATGAGAAATCAACTTCTTACTGGAAGCCCTGCGAGTTCGCGAATGGCGGCGTACGCCACAACAGGAGCAAAAATGACAACTTCGACATCGTTCTCATGCCCTCTCAAATCTGCTTTTTGTTCTCCTGTAAGCGGATCCCAGATCTTGACGGTCTTTCCATGAAGTAGGGTGTCGCCGATGAGTGGCCATAGAGGGGAGTTAGATAAGAGAAGCTTACTTGGTCCTTAGAGCAACTGGCAACGAGTTTACCATCAGAGGAAGGTGTGATGTACCGGACCCATTCCGAATGACCAGATATTGTCCGTACTTGATGACTACACGCACGTTAAACTGATAGAGGGCGGGAAAGGGCTCATACTCACGTGGATGCAACATCGAATACGCGTATCGTCCTATCCCTACTGGCACTAATGATATACTGATCTCCGGGCATAAAGCGCACGGAAGAGACGGAGTGTTCATGGCCAGGGAAAGTCTTCGTGTTCTTCCATTCATTCTGCGAATCCATATCTTAACAAACAGGTCAGAAGAACAAGTGACTAAGAAAAAAAATGATCAGAGTTTGTTCATGGGACAGGGTTAAGAACATCAACTTGCCGAGTAGATGGCCTTTATGATCAAAATCAACGTCATTGACAGCTTTGGTATGACCCTTTAATGTTCTTTCGAACTCGCCGGTTTCCCAATCCCATATCTTGACCGTTGCATCTTCGCTAGCAGATGCCAATACTGAATATTGTGGATGGAAAGCGACACGAGTGATGGGAGAGCGATGGCCCATAAGGACGTGGGCGGCTGGAGCACGAGGGACCCAGTCGGACTGAGAAGCTCGTTTAGCTGGTGCTGTCGATAACTCTTCCTGCAGTGCAGCATTGCGGTTTTCCAAATCCATGATCTATAAGCGGGAGCGAGGGGAAAAAAATAGTGAGCAACTGATGAACATAAAGGGTGCGCGTTGCCTGGAAGATACGAGCCTTCTTCTGCAATCGGATCACACTTGTCCATTTCTTCTCGAGCAAGCCTGTGTATTTAGCCTTTGGATCTGGAGTGTATTGTGTGCCAGCGTCGGCTTGAAATGCACTGAAGGCTGACATGTAGTTGTTGGCATAGAGGTAGTCAAGCATTGACTTGTGCCTGTGGCCTCGGGTTACCAGTCGCGAAAAGGAAGATGGGAGACGACGTACAAGTCCTGTCTCTGCCTGTCTGAGAGCAAGGACATGGTTGCATGCACGGTGGGGAAGTAGAATTAGCAGGGAGACTGACTTGTTGACGCCGATTTGAGTATCATATCACAAACTTCCATTTTCAGTCACATCATCAACATCACACTTGGCACTTTACTATCGCTACGCTACCCGAACTCTCCAGCTCATGCAACTCCTTACGCATGAGAACCCGCGAGGAGTAGTCAAGCATACCTAGATTGTTTCCTATTTCCAGCACTTCCAGACTGCTGTATCCGCCCCATCATGCATCTTAGTCTGGTCTCGGCCATCGATCCGCTTTCTCACAAATTCGAGGATTGGTCGAACATCCTCATTGGTAAAGTGGCTGATAAACAAATGAGTCAGTCTAGGGCAAGGCCAGGCTCCGAATGATCCTTGCGATTGACATGTCAGGCTTGAGAGGAGCAAAGAGCTATGTCGGCATTTGAGCATTTCAAGGCGTGAAAGGTTCGTTGCCTTTGCTAAAACGGACGATATATCGTATTCGATGGAAAAAGAACAGTGCATCAGGGCTACACTCCGAAGAAATGGTGCAGACGCGACTAGATCATTGAAAGAAGATCGGTTAAAACGTGTGTCTTTGAGACTTTCTGAAGTGTCATGTTGCAAGACTAGATGCTCAAGACTTGGAGTTTGAATGGACGCAACAAAATTTGCTGGGTCGGAAGTGGCACGCCAATGTAAATGCAACTTTTGTAATCGAGGTAACAATACGGTGGTCATGGGCGGGGAAACGTAGCAAGGGGGAAACTTGATAGTGCAATCAATGAGCTGGACGCATTGGGAGAGAACATCGGGGAAGAACTGCTGGTTTACCCACTGCCTATTGGCAATTATGGCTAGGGTCCTGATATGGCTGAGTGAGGGCTGCATGATACGGCGCATAGAGGTCAAGTCCCGGAGTCTCAGATAGTGGAGGAGGGGGGCATCTAACGCAGATTTAACAATACTAGGATCATCCTTGTCGTCTGTGTCGAGCGTGAGGTGAGTGAGGTAGGGCATGGGAGGAAGGGCGCCGCCCGAGAGGAGAAGAGGGACAATCGGAATCCCAGGTTCGATGGTAAGGGATTTAGCGCGATGAATGTGAGAGCTAAGGAATCGGATGGCTTGCATGAACGGCTGCAAGAGGGACTCGGGAATGCCTGTCGGTGGAGGGAGGGTAGAGGGATGAAGGGTAAGATGGAAAGGAAGGGGGGCGGAACGACTGATCCATAACTTTGCGCGGACAAGGTGATTGATATTGTCGTCCAGACGGATACATAACTGGGTCCAAAGAGTGGGGTTGTTTACAACTATAGCTCGCCAGCGCCGGCAGACATTTGACAAGACAGCTGGGGCACAAATATGCCAGATATGCTGCCGGTCAGGGTGGTCTGCCTCTGCCAAGACGCAGTAGGAGAAGATGTGGGCACACAGCTCGGGTATGAGGGTGCGCATGGGGGCGTTTGACACGCGGTTGGCCACGATCTTGGCGGAGAGCCTTTCCCTAGTCAGGGAGAGAGAAATGTGCTGGTCCTGTACGTGATATTAGCTCGGGTCGGTGAAGAAACGGGGAGACGGACGCGGAGGGCAGCCTGCTGCTCGTGGATGCGGTGGATGCGGGCGTCGAGGCGGGCGAGGACGAGCTCGTCGTGGGGGAGGGTGGAGGACATGGGGAGGGGACTGGCGAGACATGGTGTTCGGCAAGCGCAGATTCGGGCGCAGACCAAGAGCGGATGAGGTAATGCAGCGGGGCGGACGAAGCCGGGAGCGTGCGAAGAAATATTTGAACCGCTGTCCTTTTCAGCCCGCGTCGTCCCCGTCTTGTTGCTTCCCCATCCTTCTTCTGCCATGCTCACCTCCCGCGGTGCCGTCGCACGTCTCTCCAAGCGAGCATTCAACTCTGCGAGGCAGAGTCGCGCGCTCTTTTCCTCCGCCGCCCTCCCCCGCGCCGCGCTCCCAGCCCAATCCCAGCAGGCAAAGGGCCTCTCCCGTCCCCAACCCTCCTCTTCCACCACCCCCGGTGAGTTTCTCCGAGCCCTGCACCGCTAGCCTTTTTCTCACTTTCTGTCCAGCTCGTTCCTATGCAACAGAGGCAAAGGGCACCGTTGGTAGCGTAAAAACCGTCATTGGTGCAGTCGTCGATGTCCAGTTCGAGACCGACAACCTCCCCCCAATTCTCAACGCCCTTGAGGTCCAGGACTTCCATGGCGGTCGTCTCGTTCTCGAGGTCGCGTCCCATCTCGGTGAAAACTCAGTCCGTACCATTGCCATGGACGGTACTGAGGGTCTCGTCCGTGGTACAAAGGTCGTTGATACCGGTTCCCCCATCCAAATTCCTGTCGGAAAAGCCACTCTAGGTCGTATCATGAATGTCATTGGTGAGCCCATCGATGAACGTGGCCCCATTAAGGGCGTCAAGCTCTCTCCGATTCATGCCGAACCTCCCCCTTTCGTCGACCAATCAACAACTGCCGAGGTCCTAGAGACTGGTATTAAGGTTGTCGATCTCCTTGCTCCCTATGCTCGTGGTGGCAAGATCGGTCTCTTCGGTGGTGCTGGTGTCGGCAAGACTGTCTTGATTCAGGAGCTCATCAACAACGTTGCCAAGGCCCACGGTGGTTTCTCAATTTTCTGTGGTATGTTCCTAGTACTCCTCATACCCTACCATTCACTGAACCCGCCCTCCAGGTGTCGGTGAACGTACCCGTGAGGGTAACGATCTTTACCACGAAATGATTGAGACCGGTGTCATCAACCTTGAAGGTGACTCCAAGGTAGCTCTCGTCTTCGGTCAGATGAACGAACCCCCCGGTGCCCGTGCTCGTGTCGCTTTGACTGGTCTCACCATTGCCGAATACTTCCGTGACGAGGAAGGTCAGGATGTGTTGCTCTTCATTGACAACATCTTCCGTTTCACCCAGGCCGGTTCCGAGGTGTCTGCCTTGCTCGGTCGTATCCCCTCTGCTGTCGGTTACCAACCTACATTGTCCACTGACATGGGTGGCATGCAAGAGCGTATCACCACCACAAAGAAGGGTTCAATTACCTCTGTCCAAGCCGTCTATGTCCCCGCCGATGATTTGACTGATCCTGCCCCGCTACCACCTTCGCTCACTTGGATGCCACTACTGTGTTGTCCCGTGGTATTGCTGAACTCGGTATCTACCCCGCTGTTGATCCCCTCGATTCCAAGTCGCGTATGCTCGACCCCCGAATTGTAAGTCTGATGCCTTATATACTTAATATATCATCCATAACTTGTTACAGGTTGGCAAGGAGCACTACGAAGTCGCCACTGCTGTTCAGAAGATCCTCCAGGACTACAAATCCTTACAAGATATTATTGCTATTCTTGGTATGGATGAGTTATCTGAAGAAGACAAACTTACTGTATGTATTTCACGTATTCTGTACGTAAGAAATTTGTTCACCAGTGTTCACAGGTCGAGCGTGCGCGTAAAATCCAACGTTTCATGTCACAACCTTTCCAAGTCGCACAAGTGTTCACTGGTTATGAAGGCAAGCTTGTTACCCTAAAAGATACCGTTCGCTCTTTCAAGGAAATTCTCTCTGGTGTACATGACGCTCTTCCTGAGTCGGCTTTCTACATGGTAGGTAGACAATTACATTTGTTTTGATGATCGCTCATTACTTTTATAGGCCGGCACTATCGAGGATGTCAAGGCCAAGGCTGAACAACTCGCAAAAGAAATGGGCAACTAAACTCTTTACAACTTTAGAAGTGGTCTTTTGTGGTTCCCGCCGGTGTAGATTGCAACCGTCGAATAAAATGCTCATTATTCCCTAGTCAATAGTGCAATCTCATAGATATCACATCCTCGCACTTGGCGATTTAACTTTAAAGAATGAGATATAATGAGATATATGCATTAATTCTTACATCTTTGTGCGGACATACGCCAGCGGTGTTTCACTACTCCAGGGGCGCTATAGCCAAGTGGTTACGGCGACAGATTAGAAATCTGTTCCTCTTTGAGGGCGCAGGTTCGAATCCTGCTGGCGTCGTCTGGATTTTTTTCCTAATCAGGCAGGTGTTTGCTGAAACTCCAACTCGCCCTGACTGATGGCCGGACTGACTACGTCCACCATGAACACTTTTGACAAAATTGAAGAATACCTGGCCTCAGTCGAAGAATCCTTTTTTTCATCTCTTTCAGCTGTTGCTCATGGTCTCCCGGACGTCCATGAGGTTGCAGACCGCCTCTGGATCGACATTTCCCGCTACGGTCCTGGCCTTCCCACTTTTCCAGAGGTCCGCATACCTAGTCTTGGGGATTTTCAAGTGCCGCCTCCACCCCCACCGCCCCCACCTCCCGCTTCAACTCAATGGCTAGAGAGGCCAACACGCTGGATTACTGACCATCCATGGATGACGACAGGCATTGCCGTGTCTATCGTCGGCACAGGCTTGTTCATGCGATATAACCACCCTCGTTCCAGGCGAGATCATCACCGGCTACGGGCTCAGCACACGAAGGCAACAGACCGTAGGCAGGTAGTAGGTGCGTGTGGCTAATACTCTGTTTCTGTAGACGATGTTGGGACTGAATGTACTCATAGTTGTTCTTGGGGCCGACTCGCCTTTTGGGCTGCCCTTGATTTTGGATCTGGAGAAGAAAGGATATATCGTTATTGCCAGTGTTGCTACGCCCGAGGATGTTGACCCTTTGGAACGGCAAACGCAGGGATATGTTAAAGCTTTGGTTCTAGATCCTTATGAGGTGCGAGTCTTTTTTTTTATCAAACGCCTCGTTCTTCGAATAACAGTTTTCTCTAGCCACTCATGCTTCCTGCCTTTCTGAGGTCTCTTACAGCAACGCTCGCTCGCAAATTCCCCATCCATGCTGCTGGAGATCCTTTTGCATCGCTCGCCTCTCACCCTTATATAACTTCCGTTATATCTTTACTCACGCTCCCCTCCGATCGCACCGCAACACGAACTCTTGCGCCACTCGAGCACGTCCCTCTGAATGACACCTATCTCCCATATCTCACAGCCACGCATATAACGCCGCTTCAGGTCATCCAGGCTCTGTTACCACTCCTACGAGCTGGCTCAGCTATCACTCACGACAAGGGCTTCAGGAAATCAGTGGTGGTCTGCCTGCCTGCCATGGATGTAAGGGTCGGGCGACCATTTGCGGGTGTTAGGTCCATGAGTGCTGCGGCTACGGAAAGAGCTACTGAGGTGCTCAGGAGGGAGATTAGAGCAGCTGCAGTCTCGGGGAAAGGAATAGAGGGATCGAATAACATCAAAGTGGTTGTAGTCGACGTTGGGACTTTTGACGTTGCGGTGTCTGAAGAAGGCAGGGAAGCAGAAATTGCAAATGTTTGGAAAGCGATGGCAGGATGGAGTGCGTCAGAAAAACTTACATATGGACCCGCCTTTGCGAGTGTGCTGCAAGGTACTACTACGACTTCTGCTCGAACCCTGAATGGGAATCCCGGATCAACTTGGGAAACCTTTGTTGCGGTTTTCAAAGACACGCATCGCGCTTCTAGGAAGCCAACAGATGTATCTGTGTTTGTGAAAAGTATTGTGTCTGTCGTTAATGGAGGGCGTGGTGGACTCAAAATCCGTGGAATCGAGTTTGGGAGAATCAAATATTGGATCAGAGGCGAAAGGTTTTCCGTTGGTGCTGGTGGTAAATTCCTTCTATTCCTCGATTGTGCAACATGAGCTAACAAGAATGTGACACAACAGCGCAAACTTACAAGCTTGCTTCCCACCTACCC
Organism: Agaricus blazei; assembly: GCA_029719445.1. Taxonomy (NCBI): domain Eukaryota; kingdom Fungi; phylum Basidiomycota; class Agaricomycetes; order Agaricales; family Agaricaceae; genus Agaricus; species Agaricus blazei. Next base: position 1,553,473 of record SSNC01000002.1, on the reverse strand, counting down.
TCAAAAATATTGGACGTCGTCCTCAACTTCCCTCATGTTCTGGTCAGAATGAGGAACTGTCTCCAACCGACACAACCTTCACCGCTACCTAGAGATCTGGTTGCTCCAGCGAGACCCAAATCCAAGGTGGTCCCTGATACGGCCAGCCAGGCTTCTTCTGAAAGCAAAAGCGAATCACAGCCCGAGTCGCCCGAACACGAGGAATCAGGCTCTGATCACGAAGTAGAGAGCATATCTGGGGATAGTATAGCTGAAAGCAGTTGGGTCAGCTTGGATAGAAGTCGATCCGACGCTCAGGGAGACCATAATGCAACCTAGGTATGGGTTCTTTTTGTTTAAGGCAAATGACATGTTGCTATCCTCGCGTAACTCATTTACTTTCCTGTATACTCATGATTCATACTGTATGTTTATTGAACACCCCGCTCTGCTAAACCCCCCACTCCTGTGTAACATCTACTGTCAAGGTCTGTAAAACGTATGTAACATCTCCGAACACGTCTTTTATTTGCACTACACCGAGGCTGGTCTGATTCATGATATCTGACACTGTGAGATAACCTGGTCCCTCCTTTATTATATATATACTGTCTCATATCCAATCTCTTACTTTTGTTACCATGGACAAATCATTCAGTAAGCCAAGTTCTTCAACGCGTTGAAAAGAATATGTACAGAGGGCTAATCTCGTAACGAACAGCCCAGTTCGGTCTATGGATTATGCCTCCGCGTAGTGTGGCAGAAGAACTAAAAGAGCTCATGGATATCCGAAAAGGCCGGCCTCATTCACCAGACACCTATCCTCAATTTGAGTCCCATATCACCCTTGCTTCCATCAAATCTGACACGCCTATACCATTGTCATCTATTCGCGAATCCATACAAGATGCCCGGGGCGCACTTCAAGTCAAATTCGAATCAATAGACATCGGCCAGCATTATTTTCGCTCGGTCTATGTGTCTATACGACTAGACGAGACACTGGCAGACTTACACAGGACCTTGCACGAGAAATTAGGGGCAACTCCTAACACGCCAAAGTTTCCTCATATGTCACTCGTATACGTGAGTGACGAGGACGCGGCAGAGGGAGAAAGGGAGAAGTACTATGAGGAACTGAAAGAGAGACAACTGGTTGTTTCTGACCCCAGCGGAGGCATCAAGCTGCGCGCTAACACCGAGAAAGAGTGGTTTGGCGGGTTTTGTGCAGCAGAAATCTGGGTTACGAAATGTGTTGGGCCCGTGGAGAATTGGGAAATCCTAGATAAAATTACTTTTTCCTAAACACTTTCCAATCTCGATCGATCGATCGATCAATTGTTTCCATAATTATGCCTCCATCTCAAATCACCCCTCTCCAGTTCTCTAGTGATAATTTCCTTCTTGCCGCGGGCGGCGTTCTGTTTAGACTCGCACCAACGGTTGAGCGGAATGAGGTTACTCCGTCATCGAGTACAGCGCTCAGTTCGTTCAGCTCCTCCTCGAGAACACCCATTTCTGATTCGGAATGTATATCCGAGTCACAACTTCCGTCACCTACACCTACTATCCCTCCACCGGCCACGCTTGCGGAATATGAATCCACCGACGCCATTAAGAGACTCCAGATTTGCGTCCTTCGTCATAACAAGACAGGTTACTTTGTCTTGCCGAAAGGCCGCAAAGATGTGAAAGAGTCTTTAGAGCATGCAGCGGTTCGCGAGACTTTCGAAGAATCCGGTTTTCCGTGCGAATTACTCCCATGCCCCATGTCCACTCGTGCTCCCAATCCAGATCTCTATATTGGTCTCCGACCACACGTTGAAGCCGCTTCCGAAGAACCTTTCACTTTGACAATCGCAACACAAAAAGATGGGAGTCTAAAAGTGATATCCTGGTATTTGATGCGCGTGCTCAGTAATTCTGCGCCAAAGATGGAGAGGACACAAATGCCAAATGAGGATTTCAATTCAATGTTTGTGGACGCGAGAGAAGGAATTAACATGCTGACGAAGCTCGATCATCAAAAGGTCGCAAAGTCAGCTGTAGAGCTCGTCGAGAGCGCAATGGCTTCTACCGACAACCGTCCGACATTCAATCCGTAAAGTTACACCAAGTGAAAGCTATACAAATTACTGTGATGATACATCTACTCGTAAATACTCCGGACTTTGTACATTTTGCTGTCGTCGTCTGGTATGTCAGCATCGCCGCTGTAAATCGATTTCACTTTATACATCTTCGAGGTATCTTCACTCGTGTCTTTGGAGGCTTGTGAAGCGGATGCACCGGGGGTTGATTGAGGCGCGGGCGTGGCTTTACTGGCAATTCCGGCCGCGCGACCGTCGGGAATCTTGAAAAATTCACGGACACCATCCTTTTCGTTGTCATAGATGTAGTATCCCTTCCTCTCAAATTGAATGATGTCACCCTTCTTCAGCTCAAGGACATTTGCATCTGCATACGCGATCTCCTTGAATTCGGTTACCGGAGTCACGAAGTCTGCGACGTTATCTTCCTCCTCAAGCTTCTTCTTTGTGATGATATAATCGAAATCTGTGAGCGTCACTGTGGGGAGAGGGTGCGCCGGAGTAGATTCTGCGAGCCAAGTGATTTTCTTTTTCGTCTTCCGGAAATCCCCTTCGAGGTGGAGTTCCATAGCAAGCGACAGGACCTTGCCCGAGGCGTCGATCTGTTTCTGGCGGACGATTGCATTGCCCCAATCCATGAGTGTGATCTAAAGTCTTCTATCAAGCTATGTTGGAGCGGGAAATGAGTCCAGTGCGCACCTCCTCTTGATCTTCGAATGACACGGCGTCCTCTTGATCAACAAGGATCTTGCTTGAATATACCGTCTTTTTTTCACCAACTTCAGCATTTTTCTTGTGCTTGGGCAGTGTTTTGACTTCAGGAGTAGCAGGTCCATTTAGAAGAGTCACAACAACGCTGAAAGATGTAAGCGCCTGAAGCGTTTAAGTTGCAGGTGCTTTGCGCTCACCTGTCTTCTTTGTGAACAGCCCAGAATCTAGGTGCAATTGGATCGATAATTTTCTTGTTTAGAGTCCAAATGGAATCCCATTCAAGAGAAACAACAGCCTGCGAGGGGCCTTGTGATAGCATGAACTGGGTGAGTGCTTCTACGGTCATTCCACGACGGCGGATGCCTGCAAAAAAAAATTAGTGTACACGTTTGGCATGTCACAACATCCACCATACCACGGACGGTAGGGAAGCGCGGGTCATCCCACCCACGGACAAGACCTTCATTGACAAACCAGTGTAGTTTGCGCTTCGACAAGAGGGTATAAATGAAGTTCAAACGACTGAAATCCCAGATGTTGACTTTCCGCACGTTGGTGGCTTCAAGCATCCATTGGTACTGAGGATTGCGATCACGGTATTCATTGGTCCTGAGAGCATGCGTCACGCCCTCGATAGAGTCGACAATGGGGCAAGCAAAGTCGTATGTAGGGTAGACTTTCCATTTGTCACTGAATCGAGTATGAGTGAACTGACACGAAAGTAAAGGAAGGTCGCTTACCCAGTACGATGATGCGGTAGAGTGTTACACCGATAGATGACGGGATCTCTCAATGCCTTATTGTTGTTATCAACGCTGATTTTAGCACGTAAGCACCACCTTAAACCTTCGTCAGTTCCGGCAGTCATGTCAGCGAAATGTTTAAGGTTTTCTTCAACGCTGTCGTCTCTGTGCTTTGAAGGGATCCCTTTACCGCGCTCCTCGCGCATCTTTTTCTGATGAGCCTAAAACTTCAGGCAGCAAAAGTGGCACGCACCTGGGCTTGTTCGGTATCGTCAGCGTAAGCTTTCCCGTCTTTGATCATTTGAATAGCATGGTTATAGATGGTGTCGAAGTAGTCAGACGTATGAGTCACTACATCCCGTGGATATCTAGAAGTTTCAGGTCCTCCAAGATAGTATCCTCGAACTCAGTCTATGGCAAGATTAGAAGGACATCAGGAACGATTACTGTGTATCTACCTTTTCTTTTGATGGGTTGGTGTCATCGAAACGGACTATCATTTTACCCTTGTACATTCTGGCAAAATACTGATTGAGAATTGCTGCCTTGGTATGGCCAATGTGGAGATAACCACTTGGCTCGGGTGGGAACCGCGTCACGACTTGACCCTCTTGGGCATTCTCAAGTCCAAGAGCAAAGCCTGCAGCAGTCTTGTTGGAGCGGGCTTTACTAGACCGGGCGCTAGCCAGCTCAGCCAAGATACTCTGCGTTGAAGGTAGTGATTCCAAATGCGATAGCCAACGAGCAAGATACTGGTATGTATTGTTCTTCAGAAGGCCGATGATTTTGACATTTCCTGTTTTGGAAATAGATAAGATTGCATGCCGAGTCAGGATCGACTTGCTGACCTTTGATAGCACCCCATATTGCCCAGTCGGATGCAGAAATCTCGTGACCGACGAGGAAGGTGTGATATGCGAGATAGTTATTGAGGAGATCAAGAGTGGTGTTGATTTCGGGAAGAGCAGTTGCGGTTTTGAGCGTCATAGCAAGGGTCAAGTATGCCGGAGACTAGGAAGGAAATAAGGAGCTGAGCGCGGTACACGAGGAGATGTGCATACCTTTGAACTATCATCTGCTAGATCTGCAGCATTCGCGATGACCTGAATTATGTCAGTCTCGTCGTTATGCGTACTGCCCGCGAGTTCAAGGGTGATCCCACTAGCTGCCTCATCAAAGACAACATTGACCTTGCCCGTATATGCAGCAATGGCAATGGCAGAGAACGGGAAAGGGGATGATTTGGATGAGAGAGTAAGAGACATTCGAGATGGATGTTTTTGAACGGAATCATCTTCGGTCATTTTGTTCTGTTTACGTAAGTGCAATTTAATACGGATTCGGCAATAGTTCAATTTCGTCGCGTCGTTCATGCAGTACCGAAGTACTTTCAAAAACCTTGCCCACTGGTCTTTACTACTTGTTTCCGGATAAGCAAATGCATAATTCGTGCAACTGTCGGCGTGAATACCCCCGTAATTTTGTTGGCGGTTGTCAGTGCTGTTAACAGGTGTGTATATAGTCTTCTTTCTTTTTCCACCTGTTTACAGGCATTTAATTTTCTGTTCAGTATGCCAGTGCTTACAAAAGCTCTTCTACTGCCGCGGAAACCAAATTCCTAGCGCGACAGCCTGATTATGTTATTGAGGTTTGTGCACTACTATAAGGTTTGTTATTTACTGGACTTACAACGCAATTGATCAGATATTGACTGTATTGCTTCGACAGACGTGTAGATCTCTATATGCATTCACACTGCAACCAAATCTTCCTGCGATAATAATACGAAGACCTTCGCACCACTGGCAATACGAGAATTCAAAATACTTGTTGTTCTCTTCAAAAAACATTGCGCTTTGCCACGTCCACATCTCTTCCTTCCGGTCTTGTCCTTCTCATAGAATACTTTGAGATCGAGTGCCCAGGTTGCTGTGCCGTTTCGTATCCCTTTTTCTATTACCTGGTTATTTGTTGGTGTGATCAAATGGTGAGTCAACGAATCGAGTCATGTGCAGCTTCCATTTATAATTTTAGTCTATCTTAATTTTGCAGAGTTCCACTCCTTCATCACATCTGAATCCTCTCGCTTGAAGAATAATGCCCATGATGTTGGTTGATTATCTTGTACCTCGCGAATGCTGACATATCGTCGATGCTAGCCCTCATCCCTCTCGGAAATACCGACCATACGTACCCCTCAACCTCCCAAATCGCCAATGGCCCTCAAACAGGTTCACCAAGGCACCTATATGGTTGTCGACCGATCTACGCGATGGCAACCAAGCACTCGCAAACCCGATGACTATTCCACAAAAGACTACTTTCTTCCGCCAGCTGGTCAAGTGCGGAGTGAAGCAAATAGAGGTTGCATACCCTTCGGCCAGTGACACCGATTTCGGTTTTGTTCGGGGCTTGATTGAAAATGGCGAAATTCCGGATGATGTATGGATTCAGGTATGTCTTGGCATTGATCAATCCGTTCTGGCGTTCATAGATGGGTGATTAGGTTTTAACACCCGCTAGAGAGGATCTTATCAGGCGTACCGTTGACTCTGTAGCAGGAACCAAGCAGGCTATCATCCATCTGTATAACGCAACGTCTCCCACATTCCGTAACGTCGTGTTCAGAAATTCGAAAGAACAGACCATTGAACTTGCCGTGAAGCATACCAAACTCGTAAAACAGTTGACAGAAGAGTGTTCAGCTAAACATGGAACTAAATTCAAGTATGAATATAGTCCAGAGACCTTCACGCAAACGGAACCCGAATTTGCTGTTGAAATTTGCGAGGCTGTCAAAGCCGCGTGGGGTAAAGCTGGTACAGGTGAAGACCGTATCATCTTCAACTTACCCTCAACGGTAGAGATTGCCCCCCAAATCACTATGCCGATCAAGTAAGTTAATTAAGCTTCTCATAGTCAAGAAGTTCATGTTCTCATTCATCCGTCTAGATCGAGTACTTCTGTAATCACATCTCTGAACGTGAAAAAGTGATTGTCAGCCTACACCCTCACAATGATCGAGGTTTGCACATTCCATGCTCTGATAGATACTTCCCAGTAACCGTGTCACAGGAACTGGAATTGCCTCTGCAGAGCTTGGTGTCCTCGCTGGCGGTGATCGTATCGAGGGCTGTTTGTTTGGAAACGGAGAGCGAACTGGCAATGTCGATCTAGTCAACCTAGCACTAAATCTCTATTCTCAAGGTATCGCTCCTGGGCTTGATTTCAGTGACTTGCAGAGCGTCATAGAGACAGTCACTCAATGCAACGATCTTCCCGTCCATCCTCGCCATCCATATGCGGGAGAGTTAGTCTTTACTGCATTCTCTGGATCACATCAAGACGCTATCAAAAAGGGCTTCGAAGCCCAGAGACTCCGGCACGCGGAAGCTGCATTAAAGGGAGAGCCACAATACTGGGACATGCCGTACCTCCCTATTGACCCCGCAGACCTTGGCCAGACATACGAGGCTGTCATTCGTGTCAACTCTCAATCAGGCAAGGGCGGCATTGCCTATCTCATCAAACAACATTTGGGTTTGGATCTTCCCCGCAAGATGCAAGTCGCGTTCTACCAGGTCATTCAAGCGATTTCGGATCGCGAGGCTCGCGAGATGACGATCGACGATATCACTACGGCCTTCCGCTCCGCATATCACTTTGGTGGGCCCAAATACCGGGGTCGCTTGGCTCTTCGCAACTTCAGAATTTCGGCTGAGCCTACTCCTGATCCCCAAGATGATGCAGCTGATGAACAGCCTGACGAAAGACGTCACTTTGATGGCACGTTGCTTGTAGATGGCGTCTACAGGGTGATTCGAGGAGATGGCAATGGCCCTCTGTCTGCTCTTTTGGAAGCCCTTCGCACTCACCTCCAAATCGATTTCACGATCCGTGAATACTCCGAACATGCTATTGGTGAGGGTAAAGAAGTCAAAGCTGCCTCATATGTGGAGGTCGTCCCTACCAATGACCGCAAATCGTCGACCTCATGGTGGGGTGTCGGCATAGATTCTGACATTGCCGGTTCTGGTCTCCGTGCTCTCCTCAGTGCAGTCAACTCTGCTATTGGTGACCGCGTGCTACCAGAACTCAAGTTGAGTGTCGGTTTCAACGCCACTTCTGCTCAGGCCGACGTTGCCAATGCTATTGTTAATGCTTTGGACCTCGAGCTTCCCCGTCGGTTCCAAAACTCATTCTTCGAAGTTGTCCAACGCTATGCACGCGACAAAGGATCTGAAATTTCGTACGATGACCTCATTGGGTTGTTCCAGCGGACATATTATTTCGGTATTCCCTCAAAATACGGTCTAAATTCATTCAAACTGGAGCATCTTGATGCCACGCGGCGTCAACTGATAGGAGAGTTCGAGTTTGCGGGCGAGAAACGCACAGTTACTGGAGAGGGTAATGGTCCTCTGTCAGCGACTCTCGCGGCTCTACAGAGCCATATCAACGGCACGTTGACTATTAGGGAATACTCGGAGCACGCCATTGGTGAGGGCACAGAGGTGGTGGCTGCTTCATATGTTGAATTGGTGTATGACGTTGCTGGACAAAAGAAGAGGTCAGCATGGGGAATTGGCACTGACACGGATATTACGGCATCCGGTCTGAAGGCTGTTTTGAACGCGGCGAGCGATTTGGATGTTGTGGCCGTCAAGGCAGTGAATGGTTCTTAAATAGCGTCGGGCGGCGGGGAGGCGACGTATATAGTATTGTAATCTACTCTGGATTTGGATTGGAATATACGTACTTACGTGTAGGATGAGGATGATTGAGTCGGTGTGGCTGATGATAGTCAGTCACGGGGAGACAAGTGGACTGAATTGGCATTCTGATCCATCCCTCCACCGACTTACCGCTCTTCTCCCTTCATCCGCCATGCCTGTGCTCTCAGGGTCAAAGTCGCGCCATCCTCGCGATACCGCCAACATGTCTAGCTCACGCACTCTCGGAGCTTCAATGTCCGCCTCCAGGCCATTTCTCAATATGATCAATCCCATGACTTCACGTACCTACCAAGGCTACATGCGTGCTGACCAGTCTCCCGTTGAGGAGGAAAACGAGCTGGAAGACAGAGATGTTGAATCTGGAGGGCCGAGTCGAACTACTTCGAACAGTAAAGCAGAGGGGAAGGAGAAAACAGCCCTCTGGTCATCAGAAACAAGTCCTTTTAGGCCAAATATCAAGACTCGTGATTTAGAGAGACGAGATGATTCCTCAGATGATGAAGTACCACAAAGTTTTATCATCGAGACACCTACCGCTAGGTCAAACGCCGTCTTTAACAAGAACAATTCGTCATCCAAATCCAAAGGCAAGGCCAAGGCCTCTGCGACGGAGTTTTCACCGCCCCGTGGTCCACAACGTGGCCAACCCCTGCATTCTGTCTCTGGACGGAGAATGCCTCCCACAGGACCGATCCTTCCCATTTCGGCTCAGGACAATGACATGACTCTCAGTGTTCCACCGAGACCGTCAGAACTCGATGACGGGGGACATAAAGCAAGACCTCGCGCGCTGTCATCAAGAGCCTCGAGTTCCAGTGGGACAGGAGCTGGGAAACAGCGGGCCGGAGCAACTATGGGAGGGTTAGACGCGTATGAACGGGCGCTGTGGAACTGGGTAAATGTGTACAACCTGGATGCATTTCTGCAGGAAGTTTACTACTATTATGAGGGGAAGGGCATCTATAGTATCGCACTTGCTCGTGGATTAAATCTATTGTGCGTCCATCTCTTTTGTTTAAAAACACAGATTCTGAAGGTGGTTTGCAGAACAATGGGTTTTGTAATTGGGTTCTCGACTTTCCTAATGGGTTGCGTGGATTATTCACGACTGCGAGATGGGAACGCCACCCATCTTTCTCAAGTCATAGTTGATAGATGTGTTTCAAAGTACGTGTTTTCTTTCTGTCTCTGATTTTAACGGGCCTGACAGATTTATTTTAGGTTTCACGGACTGACATTCTTATTTTTCCTGCTATTTCTTGCATTTTACACCTGGCAACTCTTATCATTCGTTTTGGACATTCATCGGCTCATCGACATGTATAATTTCTACACACACCTTCTCAGGATACCCGACGTGAGTTATCAATTAGTGTCAACGTCTCGCACACTGACATTAGCTGGATTGTAGGCTGATATACAGACTATCTCTTGGCCTGAGGTTGTTCGCCGCATTAGCTCAATACGAGAGGAAAATCCCATTACAGCTCTCTCTTCGGATAAAAGCCACGGCACTAATGATACGACGACGGCAAAACTAGATGCACACGACATCGCCAACCGCATCATGCGGCAAGAAAATTATCTCATTGCCATGTTTAACAAAGAGCTATTAGACTTGCGTGTCCCATTCCCTAAGGCCTTGGAGAGATTCGTAGCGGAGGAGAAAGGCAAGGGCAAGGTGTTGACACAGGCATTGGAATGGAATCTACGATTTTGTTTGATGGATTATCTGTTTGACCATCATGGAAGAGTTAGGAAAGTATTCTTGAAGAGCAAGAACAGGGCTGTGCTTATTGAAGGGTAAGTATCTGGTGTAACATTGAGCAGACACGTGCTTAATTAAGGTTTTTAGACTTCGACGTCGATTTGTCTTCATGGGGATCCTGAACGCTATATTTGCGCCGTTTATAGTACTGTATCTACTTATGTATTCGTTCTTCCGCTATTTTGAGGTATTGCTCACTTCTCTCGCTCGCGAATTCGGCTAACATTATCTAGGAATATCGCAGTGATCCTTCGTCTGTGGGTAGCCGGAGGTATACCTCGTATGCCAAATGGAAGTTTCGCGAATTCAACGAACTACCACACTTTTTCGTCCGGCGTCTGGACGAAAGTTATCCACTCGCAAATATCTACATCGGGCAATTTCCAAATGAGAAACTGGCGCTTATAATGAGGTACTTATGATATTCCTATAGTTGTCTTTGTCGTTATTCTCATTTTTTTTGTTTAGATTTGTGTCATTTGTCGCTGGAGCTTTCACGGCTGTGCTTGCCCTCGCGTCGGTGCTTGATACGGACCTGCTCAAGTTTGAACTCTCACCACATGGAACTGTTGCATTTTATCTGGCTCTTTTTGGTGGAATTATGGCTGCGACGAGAGGGATGATACCTGAAGAAAATCGGGTATTTGATCCAGAGTTGTTGATGACAGAGGTGATAACCTATACACACTATATGCCAGACGAATGGAAGAGTCAACTTCACAGTAAAAAGGTATCTGAATTTCTGACTCCTATACGACGCTGGAATTTTTACTCAGTCGTCGGGTTTAGACTCACCAAGACTTTGGAGAGCTGTTTGCGATGAAAGTTCTCATATTCGCTCAGGAACTGATATCGGTTGTGCTTACGCCATTTGTGTTGTGGTTCTCCTTGCCCAATTGTGCACCCGCTATCATCGACTTTTTCCGCGAGTTCTCTGTGCATGTTGATGGTAGGGGCTATGTTTGTAGTTTTGCTGAATTCAACTTTGAGAGACATGGGAATGTCAAGGTATGTTTTGCTACTTGATTTTGGATTGAAGATATGCTGATTCGTACGGGCTTTTTCTTTTTTTTGTAGTTTGGTGCACCCAAGACAGTGAATGACAAGAAAATGATTTCGAACCAGGGCAAAATGGAAAAGAGTTTCCTCAACTTCAAGGTCAGTCTATTCCTATGTAGAACGATTCGAGTTTTGCTTCATTGTTTATACAGGCTGCGAATCCGGACTGGAATCCTACTGATCCATCAGGTTCTCTCTACCTGAGTCGTATGGCAGATATTGCAGCAGGAGCTACGGGTGGCGCATTACCATTCAGCATGCGTGATCCGCACAGTATTGCGAATCTGTATCGACGAAGACATTTTGGAGCTCAGCCACCACACCAGCCTGTTCCGGGAGTGTTCAATGATCATGTTCAGTTTGTGACATCGCCTCCACCGTCTGGCGCTGCTGGACTTTCGGCATCGAGTGCTGTGTATTTCCCGGGACAAGGAGAAGAAGTTACGGGTGGAGTGTCTTTGGCTGAAAAAGCGCAAGAATATGATCGGGCGTTGAAGCAGAGTCAGAATATGGCGGCTCATAAGAGGAAGGGGTCGGGGTCTGTATTTTTGAGCGGGTCTACGGTCGGTTTGGGACCTGGCCCTGGGGTTGGCGCGGTGTCAATGTACAGTGCGGCACGAGCAGCGGACTTGGCTAAAACGGTTGTGCTGGAGGATTCACACGTCGAGCCACCGGAAAAGAAAGGGAAGAAGGTAGAGGTTGATGCTGGAGAGGAGGATGAGATGATAGGTGGTAGTGGATTGGGACTCGGGGACTCGTATGTTGATGGCGCAAGGAGGACGACGACGGGATACGGTGATGGGCAGGAGGGAGAGCAGGAGGGAGAGGGAGAGGAATTCCTTGAAGATGGTGGGGTACTAGGATTACTGGCGCAAATCTATGGGAGGCGAGAAGGGCCCGTAAGGGCGTTATAGTGTATACGTATTGCAAGTATTATATTATAATCGTAATGACAGCTTTGTATCTAAGAGGACGCGTCTGCCTTGAGTATATCTTCTACGCGCTTCACCTTGCCGTCATTGCCTGTGCCTGGGGTGATATGGCGATCGACGCGGGTGCCGATGCGAATGTCTGTAGCTACGCGGAGAGCGCCTTTAGCATGGACGGCGGCGTGGCAGTCGTGGATGGCCTGAGAAACCTGGGACCACGGACCCTCTGGATGCATGATGTCAGAGAGAACCAGAACATCGGGCGGACAGATAGATAAGTACCAATATTAGTGCCGTAACCGCTTCGAAGATCTTGAGCAGATATACGGAGCGACGTCAAGCAGTGGGACTTACTGCATCTAAACATAAAATGTCAGCCATCTCGATCATAGTGCGGTTATGAAGGGGCGAACTTTGAAGGTGATGCCTAATTTCTCGAGAACACGCTGACATTCTGCGACGTATTCCGCAACCTAATCAGAATTGATGAGCGCGAAGGGGCGAGTGCGGGGGGTGAGCGGCGCATACAGAGGGCTCCCCAGTGCCGATGGGGATGAGGCAGAAGTCTGTGGCGGTGAGGCGGGGGCTCAGGAGGAGCAGGCGCACTTACCGGCGACGGCGTAGAGGTCAGACATGGGGACGGGTGCGAGCGGAGTTTGAAAACGCGGCGCCCTTCTGTGCGCTGGCCGAGCCCAGTCCGGGTCCCCCATGCCGACCTCGACTGCCATCCAGTCCCGCATCGCCGCCCTCCACGCCTCCGCCGGCCAGCCCTCGCCCCGCCGCCCGTCCCCGCCCCCGCCGGCGGCCCCCAGCGGCAAGGCCACCATCTTCGACCTCAACGACTGGGTCCTCGACGATATGGCTCCCCCAACCCCCAGTCTGCGCATCCCTCCGGCGCCGAAGCCAAAGCCACCGGGCCTCCAGCTGAAGACTGCCAACGGAAAGGCCAAAACACCTGCGTTGCCTCCACGCCGGGCCACTCAAGATAGCGATTCCTCTCTGCTCTATCCTCCACTCGGTGGAGTCGAAGCCAATCAGAGTGGCGGAAAGGGTAATCATGCTCAGGCCTCCTCTGTGTCCTCTTTCCACTCTGTCTCCCTCTCCGACACAGACTCTGCTGCTTTGACTGCTGCCGCCAATACAGCACCCGTTGATAAAGTCCCGAGTTCACCTAGTCTCACCGAATCTTTCGAGGAAGTCTCTATACCACAAATGCCGCCCCCGCTTCCGCAGCGTCCCTCGAGTGTGCCCACCACCAACCTATCCTCACAAAGGTCAGCACAGCCGATCATCCCAACAATATCTCTCCCCTACGTTCCGCGTCGAGTTCCTCCCCCGCCTCCCTCTCGCGCATCCGATCGCTCATCCATCCAGAGTTCAACGAGTTCTTCTCAATCTCGTCGCAGTAGTGGCAGTGTGCAAACGCCTACTCTTAATACCGCTCTCCCTCTTTCTTCTCCGCCGTCGATACTATCACCGACAAGTGCCAAGTCTAAACGTCCGACACCTGTACCCTTAGCAGCCCAGAAACGCTACGGGGCCGTGTTCAATGCGAACATCATCCAACGGCGCCGCGTAGCGGCTATTAAGGAGAGGGAACCGCGACGGCTTGCGCATTCAGAGGCAAAACGTACTAGACAGGCTGCTGGCTGGCGTGGATTGTCTGTCGATCTCATCACTGCACCACCGGAAGAGCTGCAAGATGCGAAAGGGAAGGTCAAAGGGCCAGATCTTCCGATCGACGAAATCGTTGGATCCAATGAACGCCTTGAAGGAAGTATCATCAAGTCAATATGGTCCCGTTCAGGTATTGAGAGACACAAGTTAGCAGAAATCTGGTGAGTCCTTTACGCTTCTTTCATAGGCGGTTGTATTGACCAATCTTCAGGAATGAATGTGATCCTGACCATCAAGGCTCTCTCGACCTCGAGAGCTTTGTTCGTGGAATGTGGCGGATCGACGAACACCTCCGTCGATCCCAAACTCAAGCTTGTGCTCTTCGCGGTGCTCACTCTCCCAACTCATCTCTCCGTAACGGCTTTGGCTCACTCCGGATTAAACCTAAACGTAGCGACAGCCTACGCTGCGATTCAAGTAGATCGTCCTTTAGTAGCCATGGCAGTCACACTGTAGCGAACGTTTACACCGATTATCGACCACCTCCAGCTCCAAGACTCATTTTGCATTAGGGACTTGCTTTTTTGTTATCTCGCGATTCACATTGTATGTATTTATTCACTTATATATTAAAGGACAGGGCTCCCATCCCTTTGTCCTTTCTCGCGTTCTAACTGCCACCTCTGAACAAGAGCCACTCCAAGTTCTTTTCCAAGAGCCAATGCCATTGGCACCGGGACTGCGTTACCGATTTGTCGAGTTTGCTGTGCAAAGAAAACAATCAGAAAATCCGTAAAACATATCAATGTAGGAAGGCTTATGATTCACGTCGTTGAAAATTGCGGATCCTGAGCCAGCTGTTTCAAAGACATAGTTGTCCGGGAACCCTTGGGAACGCGCCAACTCCCGAACGGTGACTATGCGTCGTTGCTGATTTTTTGTTAGGCGCGGAAGACGGAGCAACTGTCAAACTGCATACCTCGGGATGCAATGGTCGTGCACCCTTGGTGCTAGGCGTTATCTTGGTCATGGTGCATGCGAAATGTCCGTCGTTTGATAATCGACCATAGAAGACTGTATACGTGGTGAGTACGGTGGATAATCGACGTAAGGGAGTCGGGCTGACTTTTCTTAGATCCTTTAGCTTCTTTGGGGTCTTTTCTTGTTCCCGGTTGAAGAGCGAGAGGTAGGCCTTCGTAACGCAAGACGTTATGAGATGGGTATGGACGAACAAACCGAAGTACTTACTGGTATGATCAGCACCTTCCTCTAGAGGTACCGTCGTAGTCCTAATTCATTTTTTTAGCAATGAAAAAGTTGAACGTCTGAATTGAAACACTCACGCTTCAACCACTCTCGGCGAAAATCGTGGGGTATAATGGCCATACACTTTATTGCCTGATCCATTCCTCACCCACATTTGGAACCGATTTTGTGGTCCAGTCTCGTATTCCGTTCCATGAGGATAACCAGTAAAGGAATCAAATGTATTGACGCCTTTGAGAACAGCGTCAAATTGAGGAATTCCAAGGACTTGAGAGCGCTGGTATTCGAATTGTCGGTCTGCTTTGGTTGCACGAATTATGATATGAGGGTTTTTCCTTTTTTACGGGGTTTTTAATCAGTGAAAAAGAAGAGAAAGTAGATGGAGTTGTACCAGTCGAATATCGGCTACGACGCTGGTCAGTAATTAAATCACTACGAGCACTGACGAAAACATACTAGATCCCCGATGGCTACCCCGACGGTTATTGGCATCAGTGGGGCATATTGATGAACAACGCCTGGAACGAGACTTCTTGTCGGAGGTGGTAATTTGGTTCCAGTCGGTAGTAGAGGACTGATTGCGCCCTTTTTCCAGGCATAGAGAGGAATAGGATGTTTGGGCAATACAAGTCCCCTTTTAGCCGCCCAAAATATGACTCTTTCCCTATTTTGAGGTGCACCATACTGTCCGGCTTGAAGAACTTTCCACTGAACTTGATAACCGAGGGCAACGAGCCCTCTCATGATGAACTTCACCATCCCAGCTTTGATACCACCACTTAGAATGCGCCCTTTTTGTTCACTCAAAAGTGGATGGTTCAGCAAGCCCCGGACGTTTTCCAAAAGAAAATAGTCGGCGTTATAATGCTCGAGGTAGCTAAGCATGTTGCAGGGCATGGTTGACCGGATATCATCTGCCAGCTAATACAATATTTTAGTCTATAATTGCATCGATGATTAGGTGCCTTACTTTGTGGTGATTTGCACCACTGAATGGTTGACATGGC
This sequence comes from Agaricus blazei, assembly GCA_029719445.1. NCBI lineage: Eukaryota > Fungi > Basidiomycota > Agaricomycetes > Agaricales > Agaricaceae > Agaricus > Agaricus blazei. Next base: position 1,537,568 of record SSNC01000002.1, on the reverse strand, counting down.
GGCCCTATACGATTTAGTAAATCAAGGAAGTTTATGTGATATAATATAGTATATATCTTACCACCAAAAATAAAGTCGACTTCACCCTGTTTTGGCATTGGTGGACATTCTTTGTTGTCATAGGACTTTAGGGATGAAACATTTCTGCCTTGGTGTACATCGATAGTGTGTTGCAATAAACTGCTGCTATCTTGACAATAAACTTTTGTCGTAGGGTGATTACGTCTAATCAAATTAATCTTAATTGTTGTATATATTGATACAGGTTATTTTACTCACGCATAAGTTCTGGCAGCAATCGCCTCACGCTCAACTGCCCATTTGATATCAACAAATTCTGAAAGTTCTATGCCTGTACCAAAGCCACCAGCGCCTTTGAAAGTGGTAAGACAAAATCTGGATCAATAGCTGGTACTTAATGCTTACCACTGAATAATTCTAGACCTCGAAGTGGGCCATTCTGCCTAAATAGGGTTTCTCCCCTATTGAGCTCTTCTTTTCTTGTTTGAAGGCACCTGTTGCAAACTTCTAAATCTTCTTTCTTGATGTTGAAAAGATCTTGTTCCGAATAGCCCTTTTGATTGAGGAAAAAGTGATCATTATACTTTGTCCATATAAATATGTCTTCTTCTTCCTCTAAAAACTGTACAAAACATTTTCCATCAAGTTGTTCAGGTTTGAGCTCCCCTATACTTGAAGTCAAGTAAAGGTGGCACTAATAATATAATTGTTTTAGGACCATAGTCAAGTAGTATCCACTATTTCTGACATACCTCATCAACCATCAGGGTTTTCCTTGTTTTAGTATAAGTATAGCGCCCCAAATAGCGGATTTGGATAGTTATATCTGATTCAGGACCAGATATACCTACAATCTGACCAATTTTGAGTAGAAGGCCCAACTCAAATGAAGTTGGTTGAATATAAACAAAGTCATTTATGTGATAAGTTATATTCAAAAAGGTAAAACCTTTTTGAATGAGGTGAATATTCCTGGCTTCTGACTCCATTGCCTCTACACCACAGACATAACAAGGGCAATGTGATGGAAGGGTTTGAAAAGCAATATTATATGCTTCTTTTGTTGGGAGATTTAGGAAAGCAGCATGTTCTTCATCCCAGAGAAATCTATTAAAAAAAGTATTAAAAAAAGTATTACTAAATAATTTTGATCAAAAAACAAAGTACTTACCCACAGTGATAATTTTCTGCTTTAGGATTCTGATCATCATGTGGCTCTTTTTCATCTCCTTCTAACATTTTTACCTCACATTTTTTGAAAATGCTAGCAACTGGGTTGGAAGCACAAGAATTGATAAGATATAATGACTTTGAGTGTGCTGTCTCTTGCAGAATAGTTTTGGACCCATGGACTAGCCATTGGCCATGAAAAAGCTTTTGGCCTGCTTCTTCAAAAAAGTAAAATATCTGGCAAAACCTTCGTATACTTAGATTATAGGTCAATAAAATTAAGCAATTAACTTACCATAATTGGTTACCATACTGGTTTGCAGACTGGGCAGCTGCAGTCAAAGAATTTTGGTGTCTAGTTTTATCATAGTCTTCCCCAGGAATAACCATGACTACTTCACCAGCCTATATTCAATACTATTTTAATAATTTGTACAATAATGATAGAGTTATTTTTTACCTGGTATTTAACTCCATCAATATAAACACTTGTGAAGTATTGCTCATTCTTAGTTGCAGGTGCACCCCAAATTACAGATGTTGGATCTTCATGGTGTTCTTTGACAGTTTCAATCTCTTCTGCAACTTCATGACCCTGGTATTCTTGTGCTTCTCCTATGATTTGAAAGGCATGGTGAAAAAGTTGCTCTGCAACTCTTCCAATAATAGGTGTAACAACAGTCAGATTTACTTCATTTGGTGTTGAGTTGCATGATTTAGGTGTATTGGCTGCCAGATAATTGAAAAGAGATGAGTTTTTGAGTTTTGTTGCTAATCTATGATCTTGACAGAAGTCATCAAGAACACCAGCAAGAAATAATTTCTGAAAAATAGATTTTATATGTTAAACAAATCAGATAGGTTTTAAACTTACAACATTGTTTTGCTCTAAATCATGTTTATTGATTTTGTGCCCAACTATAGTTTGAGCTGAGGCAATGAATTTGTGTTTAGACTGCAAGTATTCAAGATCTTCAACAAACTCATTATAGGATTTTTTTGGGTTATGCAATGCTTCAGCAACCACCAGATGAAAAATGTAAATTTGGGTCCAGAGTGGAGCATAGTGCTTTTGATAAGGTTTGGATGGTGTTCCCAAGATATACCATGCAGCTTTGGTGCGGATATATATATTTCTAATATTCAAGTCAGCTATCAGGAAACAAACCTCAAGATATACAAACTTGTCTGTTTTTTTCCCATTATAACCATAAAAAGTAAACTCAATTATTTGAGTTGTACAAATTTTGGCTCTTGAAGGAATATCATTGCTTGATGTAGTACTTCTGGCATCATTATCATCATCATCTTCTTCTTTTCCACCCTCAACCTCTTCTTCATCACTATCACCATCCTCAGCCTCAGCCTCATCCTCATCCTCATCATCACTCTCTATTTCATCCTCCCCCTTTGGTTCTGTCCATGTACTTGCTTCACCAGTTGCAATAAAAATTCTGCTGTCATCAAATGGCAACTCCAATAGTTGAGCCAGAGGAACCATTTCTCCTGAGGTCTTGTCAAATATGGAAACCTCATGCAAAAGACGGACAGGAATATCCTTCTTGGAGATAGGATGCTCTCCTTCAAGTACAACACCATCATCCATGTAGTTGTCCACTGAAAAAGCTTGGTCTGAGACTACTGACTATCATATTAGATTATTATATTCAACTTACTTGAAAGTATATCCTTCAAACAAGGATTTAGGAATATAAAGTCCTGTTTCCGTTTATTCCTAGGTAGGGGTGGGACTTGAATATACGCCCTGTGCTTTTTCGAGCCGGCTTTCGAGGACTGAGTATCACTCGAAATCCTTGAGGACGGGTAGTCTCTCAGGGATGGTGAGGGCGGGTGGCCTCTCACCGAGGACGAATCGTCACTCATATAAATTGCGGGATAAAACGGGGGCATGATCATTGATCAGAGTTGGAAGACAAGAGAGGGTAGGAGTTTAAAACGGCGTCTTGGTTGATTATGTCACGGGACAGAACTCTCATCCTTCTTTCTTTGATCAATGGCCGCCCTTCCTACCGTTGACCTCAAAGTCGACTATAACTTTGATAAAGGTTCTTCGCTGTTGATCGTACCGCTAGAACTTCGACTTACATCTCCCAGGCAAGATCAAGGACTTTATCTCCAACTTCAAAGGATCTCAAGAAAAGGATCTTGCGCAGAATTTTGCCGATATCGACATTCATGATGACGATGCGGATAATTCCAGACAGCTGAAGTATATGTACCAACTAGTAAGTGGAGATACACGCTTTTGACGCGTGAAAACGCGCTTACCCAACTTATAGCAACGGATTGCGAACCGTGAACAACAGATGCTAATAATTGAACTAGAGGACATCTACGCAGTAAGGCTATTCTTTACAATCTTTATTTACGCTCATGTACCTTGTTACAGCATGAATCTACTACAAGTGACCTTGTCTCGCGGATACTGTCCAACACTCGACGATTTGTTCAACTTTTCTGCGAAACTGTCGATGAATTGATGCCTCCTCCGACAAAAGATATCTCCGAGTACGATGAAGTTATCGACGTCATACTACACCAGCGTCGACAGCGGAATGATCAGATTGAGGGTGGCCAGGAAAAGTTTCCAGAGCATCTGTTGAGGAGATAGTGAGTGGTAGAATCATTCTAACCTATCAGCTATTGACCCACAAGTAGCAACCTCTACTTCAAACCACTGAAGAACGATGTTGCATTAGCCGTGCGCGACGTGAAAGGCTCATATCTTGGGCATCTTATCACTGTCCGAGGCATTGTCACTCGGGTTTCCGAAGTCAAACCTCTCTTGCAAGTCAATGCCTATACGTGTGACGTCTGTGGCTCGGAAACGTTCCAGGACATTTCCAATAAAACCTTCACGCCTCTCGTCGACTGCCAGAATTCAAACGAATGCTTGAAAAATGGTATTCATGGTTCTTTACATATGCAAACTCGAGCTTGTCGATTCAGCCCTTTCCAGGAAGTCAAAATCCAGGAAATGGTGAGTTGTGCCTAAAGTAGTTTCTGATTACCGCTCATATCGTACAGGCGGATCAAGTTCCCGTTGGTCACATTCCCCGAACTATGACCATCCATGTACATGGAAACCTTACTCGTTCAATGAATCCCGGCGATGTCGTACACCTTGGCGGGATTTTCCTCCCTATCCCATACACCGGGTTCCAAGCCATCCGTGCTGGACTCCTGACCGATACATATCTGGAGGTCCACCATGTCCATCAGCTCAAAAAGCAATACAGTGACATGGAAGTTACACCTGAAATCCTCCGCAAGATTGAGCAACTCAAACGTGACGGCAATATCTATAACAAGTTTGCTATGAGCATTGCCCCTGAAATCTATGGCCATCTCGATGTCAAGAAGGCTCTCCTACTTCTTCTCGTTGGCGGGGTTACCAAATTGACAGGGGACGGTTTAAAAATCAGGGGTGACCTCAACGTCTGTCTTATGGGTGATCCTGGCGTCGCCAAGTCTCAACTTCTCAAATATATTTCGAAAATCGCTCCCCGGGGAGTTTATACTACTGGTAAAGGATCTTCCGGAGTCGGTCTTACAGCTGCGGTCATGCGAGACCCTGTCACCGATGAGATGGTTTTAGGTAGGTTTGTGATGAGAATGCCACAAGTTCATCTTGCTGATTTTTGATAGAGGGAGGAGCTCTCGTCCTCGCCGACAACGGTATATGTTGTATCGACGAGTTTGACAAGATGGAAGAATCAGATCGAACTGCGATCCACGAAGTCATGGAACAACAAACAATCTCGATTTCCAAGGCTGGTATCTCCACTACCCTCAACGCTCGCACTTCTATTCTCGCTGCCGCCAACCCTTTGTACGGTAGATATAATACGAAAGTGTCTCCTGTGGAGAACATCAATCTTCCAGCTGCTCTCCTCTCGCGGTTCGACTTGCTGTTCCTGATTCTTGACAAACCAACCCGCGAGGATGACGAACGCCTAGCCCAACACGTTACTTATGTTCATATGAATAACCACCACCCAGAGCTCGAGTTTGAAGTCGTCGAGCCTATCATTATGAGGTACCGTTTTCCCCTTGTTGTCTCGGGCAAAAAAATTGACTTGCTATTCGAAGACATTACATCGCGATGGCTCGTCAACGACGACCAGTCGTACTACCCGAAGTTTCAAACTACATCGTCGATTCTTACGTCCGACTACGCAAAATGTCCAAAGAAGACGAACAAAAAAATAAATCCCATACATACACTTCCGCACGTACTCTCCTCGGGATCCTCCGCCTCGCACAATCACTCGCCCGTCTACGTTTTGCCGACTCAGTCGAGCATGGTGATATCGATGAAGCTCTACGTTTGATGGACTGTAGCAAAGAGAGTCTTCAGGACGATACAGAGAAAGAGTTTGAACCTGATAGATCGGTTGTCAGCCAGATTTATAGATTGATCAAGGGTATGGGAGGTTCGAGGGGACGAAGAAAGAGGCAGAAGAGGATGGGTAAGGGGCCTGCGGGTGAGAAGGATATGGATGTCGACTCTGATGAAGATGAAGATGATGAGACGTTGTCGATGGTAGATATCCGTGCGAGAGTACTAAATGCTGGATTTACCGAAGTCCAGCTTATGGAAACCATTCGTCAGGTAAGCTCACATTTTCTTGTATTCCTCACGTTCTTATACTGATGCTCCCGATTAGTACGAGGATTTGGATATTTGGTTTTTGGTCAACAATGGTGTCAAACTCCAATTTAATACTATCCGAGCTTGAAATATTGCTTTTTTGATACCTTTTCCCTTGTTTCTAGTTCCCGTGTGTATAATGTGTACTGTACAATCTACCTCTTTTCTTGCTTGGTCATTTCAAATTTCTCTTTTCGCAACGAATTTAATTGTGATAATATATGTGACGACGAAAAAAAAAATACTCCTAGGGCCCCATAAGCACCAAAATATTTAGTAGCTCTACAGTTGCACCATAAATAAGGGAATGAAACATGGTACAAAATAATTAAAAGCAAAAAAAAAGACTGCAATGTGTAGGAATATCTATGGTGTTGTGGTACTGGCATGCTCCCAACTACCTTCTCCGCTCGTCCTTGCGCTGGAACTATGAGTCGTAGTCGTATTAACGAGTCTGGTTTCCCCTTTACTCTTTTCCTTTTCCAAATCACTCGCATCATTATCATCCCCAGAATCGTCATCCTTATAATGCTCACGACGAGGCGGCACACCACCAGCAGTGCCAGGTTCCTCATCATCCAAGAAACCAGAATGGAACCCAAGCCCTTCAGTAGATTGTCCGGGTGGGTAAGCTCCACGTAGTTTCGTCGTTTCATCCGCATCATCTTCATCATCCGAAACTTCACCAAACGCATCATACAACTCCCTCGTACGCCCGCCACCTCCACGATTACCCAATCCAGCCATTGACATATCATCGTTCGCGAGTGGTCCATAGTTGCTTTGCGCTCTCTTTCGTCTGCGTAGACAGAAGAATACGCCAACACCTATTCCAAAGAGGATAACTAATGAGATGGCTCCGAAAACCCATCTGCCGTTTGAAACCAATCTAGACATTTCGTCGAACCAGCCTAGCGCCGGGGGAATTTCGGTATCGGAATTAGATCCTGAGTTTGTGCCTTCCTTATCCTGATCATCGGGTGGGAGCTCAGCAGTAGGTTTAGGGTATTGTCTAGTTATAGAGGCGGAGGGAAGAATGGGGCTCATAGGCTTGGTGGCTGGTGGAAGGAGATCTTCAACATCTTCCACTTCGAATAGGCGTGTTTTCGCAGAGTCGACAGCTGAACCCCAGAAAATCATATTCCATCCAAGGAAGGAACCATTATTTTTCTCGACTTCGTTCTGGTCGGAAACGCGTATCGTCCAATCACCTATAGGGTCTTCACCCCTAAAATAACGAATAAGTCCGAAATGTCAGAAGAAGTGGAACCTGAGGCTGACCAGTGTTTTACGCTCATAAAAGTCCACCCTGGGAACCCCGAGTCATCATTGTCAAACCGACGTTTACCTGCCAGCACGCTTTTTATCCCATTCGGGCTAACAATTTCCACCTCTACATCTCCTCGCCGAGTATGCTGGATCCAAACTTTGACATTGACATGTTCGAGTTTTTCAAAGTTGTTGTCCTTGAGCATTTGTTTTGTGACAGTAATTTTGCTCTCGACACCTTCGGGCCCAATGAATTGCCCGCCGGTGTAGTTACTAGGACTAAGCATCTCTCCACCGTTGATTTGGACCGTTTCCGTGAACATCCAAGTTTGTGGTTTGACAGGTGTCCATGATTGTGCGGCTTTAACGAAGGCATAGGCGTCAACTGCTCCGTAACCAAATTTGTAGCTGAATAGTCTGCCAGTTGCGGTTTTTTCCCAGTCCTCGTCATCTGGGTTGATTATTCGTGCTGTTTCTACGCTAAGATGTTGGATGTCACGCCACGAGAGGTCTGGCCTGAATTATGGATGAGTATGTTGATTCCCCTGTAGAGTAAATATAATCATACCGAGCCTGCAGGGCTAAGACGAAGACACCCACAGCATTTGGAGCGGCCGCGGACGTTCCACCATGGGTTGTTGCGCAAGAATCTTTTCCCTTGTCGGTGGTAACCTAGGGTCAAAGATGTGAGATCCTTGTCAACAGAACGGAGCGAAATCAATCACTATATGTTTTCCACCGCCAGAACTATATGCCACGACCAGGTTGGCAGCACAAGCTTCTGAATAATACGGGCGTGCGCCCTGATAATCTATCGCAGCAACAGTGAGGGAATATATGCTATTGGTGTATCCATCGAAATTGCACTGGTCTTCCGAAGCGGCACCATTGCCACTGGCAAAAACGAAGATGGAACCCTTTCCACCGCGGCCCATGTTGATGCCGTTAACAACAGCCTTCTTAATGAGGTACCCTGGAGCTTCCATGGACTGACCATTGTCAGGTGGACCCCAACTACAGCTGTAGATGGACACATTTTGGAAACCAAAATTGAGAGCGATGGCTTCATCAACATCGGTTATGAGGCCAGACAAGATACGAACACCGGCAACCTTGGACTCGTAGGCTATGCCAATGCCACATGCGTTGTTCTTGACTGCGGCCACCTGACCTGCGCATCTTGTGCCGTGATGGTCGTCAGAATTTTTGGGAGTGGGAAGTTCCTCATGGTCATTAAAATCATGTGAATCAACTCTGTCCTTGACAGTTTATGAGATATGAGAGAAAGAGACTAGAACGGGGGAGCGTACGAAATTGTCTGCGAGATCATTACTGGTGTAATCCAAACCGTCATCCACCAGAGACGTAATGACACCCTTTCCGGTGTATCCCATCTCCCACACGGGAGTTGCATTCATCATATGCTCCGGAAACTCGTCATTGACGAGGTGCCATTGTTTTTCAAAGAGGGGATCTTGAATGCCGAGACGTGAAGCAACTGCACTGGAGGATTCAGCTTCGCCCGGTCGTATTGGAGGAGGGGCTCGCTTAACTCGTTGGCGTAGTTTTTGTTTCGACAGATGGCGAATGGAGGAAACTACTCTACGAGCGAGGTCTGCGTCGGTAGAACGTTTTGAGGATGGAGAGTGTGCACGTGCCCGAAGAGCTTGGAAAGTGTCTATTACCCGGTCTCGAGATTCTTCCCGGGGTAATAGGCTGTCAAATATTCTGGGGGTGCGCACAAGCCAGAGATTTGTGAGTTCTCCGGCCGGTTCGACGAGCTCGACTCCCAAGGCATTTATGACATCGTCCAGCGATGCGACGGAGGCGTGGGGAATGTGCTCGATGACATAGTAGTCGTGTGTGTCGTAGTAGCGCCTTGTGGGGCGAGCAGCGAGGGCGAGATGGCAGAGGAGGGCGGCAAGGAGGGGAGGGAGGAGGCGCATGGGGGTGACAACGCAGACGAGTGACCACTGCCAGATCCGCATAGCCGGCTCACAGCCACCATCAGATCGGCTGATCGATGCAGCTGGCCATAAATGATAAAGCGATAAGACGGCGCATGTACAGCCAGCAACGCCGCGTCGACCGCCAAAAATGTCCCGGCGGTTCTATACAGCATATATCAATCCTTAATTTCCAATCACATTAATTGCCGCCCCATGAACCCCCTCTTTGGCGCAAATCCCAGGCCTGGTGCTCCGTCCCCTGTCTTTTCGCCCCGCCCTTGCTTACCTACTCCTTTTAGACCACTGGCCCCGCACAGGGGCATACTACACCGATCCTCCAGCCCACCCCCACGGATACCCGCTCCAGCCCAGTCCCTATACACACCCACCCCTCTACTCACAGAACTCTTATACACACCTACCCCTCTTCCCACAAAGCCCTTACCCGTTTCCTCAGAACTTTGGTCCTTTCCGATACCAGCACCCTCAGCTCTTCAGCCACTATAGCGCACCGGGCCAACTGCCTGTCGTCAACGGGGATCTCCATGTACCCGCCCGATCGACAGATCCAGATAATCCGCAGCCTTCAGCCGTCTCCGACCTTCATATGCACCCCGAACTATGGTGGAATTCCTATTGGACGGACTTTTCTCGCGGAATGATCTGGGATGTGGCGCTTCCTCCCTCCACAGCTCGGCTGTCTACTTTCCGATGTAGTATCACCACACCCAACTCTGAAGCATCCGCGATAACGACTCAACGGACAATCAACAGGATCGAACTTCGGACTGACCATCCGCATCTAGCCTTGTATATGCGCATATGGGGCCCCGTCTCCGTATCCGAAACTTCAACTCCTACGATCTCGGAACTTTTACATGCTATCTACGATTACCTGAAGACACCTCTCACAGACGAAGATTCCAGGTCTATATGCTCAAACCCTCACAACCTCGAGCGATTGAATGTCTCCCGCGAACGTAGGATCCAGGATGGGTTTGACGTTGTCTACACACAAGGTCCATATCGAAGATCGGACGTTATTGGTGGGCACCGACGTTTTCTCGGCATCCGAGCGGTGAAACTGCAGGACGAAATACTTACGCTGCATTTCAACCTCGGTCCTGGTCCCGTCCCTTCTTTTTGTTAGAACAAGGCCATGCATATACATATCTAGTGAATATTCAATACCCGATACCAATATACCAATAGAGATTCGAATCTGTATCATATTAATTACACCATAGCTATTGTAATGTAGTGTTATCAATTCATAACTGATGCCCCACATGTGACGACAACAACGAACCTACGACTTCCAAGTCTCGCAACATCAATCAAACCATGGCCTCCAAAGACAAAGCAAAAGACCCCACCGAAGACGACCCTACAACACAAGATCGCCCAGACGACGAAGACCAAACCGATTTAGAAGATGAAGGCCAAGAAGACCCCAGCCAAGTCGCAGGAACCTCCGCCAGTGGCGCCGCCTCGGGAAGCAAAAAGAAAAAGAAGAAAAAGTCAAAACTCTCCAAACTGAAGGGCAAACCGGATATCTCAGAAGCCTTTGTTCAACAAGTCATAGAGCGTGTCAAGGCTGAAGGAACTGTCCCAGAGGAAGACTTGACAGTAGAGAATATTAGGGGTGTATTAGAACACTTGAAGATAATGGATGTCGTTCAGGGAAAAGCAGGGCAAGGGACAAACGCGAAAGATATGGGAGAACACAAGGTAACATTCTTTTGACGTGCCCTGTCAAGATTACTGATTAGTTTTCCCCTTAGTTCTGGGAGACTCAGCCAGTACCCCAACCAGGTACCCACCCACCCATTCCCACTTCTTCAATATCTCACCTTCTCTCACTAGGCGAGGGTCCCCCTATTGATGACGGTTATATCGAACCTTCAAAACCCCGAGAAGAAGTTCGCCAAGAACCCTACCCACTTCCCAAAGAATTTGAATGGAGTCTCTTGGACATCCGCGATCCGAAACAGGTTCATCTCTAAATCTACCCTGCAAGCATACATTTAATCAATCATCGACTCACTCACAGTGTAAAGAAGTCTATGATCTACTATCAGCCAACTACGTCGAAGATGATCAAGCGAGCTTCAGATTCAAATATAGCGCCGAATTTCTCAAGTGGTATGTTAAACTTTTTTTTTTTTACCTTTTACTCCAAATCCTGTCCGTATCTAATCACTCATAGGGCACTCATGCCTCCAGGCTATCACCAAGAATGGCACATCGGTGTTCGCGTAGTCTCTTCAAAAAAACTCGTCGCGTTCATATCAGGCATACCAATGACCCTCCGTGTTCGCAAAAAGTGCGTTCCATAGTCTATCATTCAAACACCCCGCTCATTCCTAGGTAAAGCGTTATCACCGTAACCGAAATCAATTATCTTTGTGTCCACAAACGACTACGATCCAAACGCTTGGCACCTGTACTCATCAAAGAGGTCACCCGCCAAACACATCTGAAGGGTATCTTCCAAGCAATATATACCGCTGGTGTCGTGATACCTACACCAGTATCCACTTGCAGGTCAGGCTTCTTATACGTCCTATCACTGCCTCTTCCTAACCTTCTAATTTGGTCGAAAAACACAAAAGGTACTTCCACCGCTCGATCAACGTTCCCAAACTCTTAGAAGTCGGCTTCTGCTTTATTCCTCGCAACATGACACGAGCTCGCATGATACGTCTCAACGCCGTCCCCGATTCCCCTAGCATTCCAGGTCTACGAGAAATGAACGACAAAGACGTACTCCAGACCGCCAGTCTCTTCACGAGATACATGAGAAGGTTCGGCCTCGCGCCGATCTTCGATATAGAAGAAATCAAACACTACTTTTTGAGTGGAAAGGGACAAGGTAATATCGGTGATGGCGGTCCTGGGAGAAGACAAGGACAAGTAACATGGTCGTTCGTTGTTGAAGTGAGTATGTTTATCGTAATATCTCACCGCGTTTCACTCAACTTCTTCTTCTCCTTCAGGACCCCGAAACACATCAAATCACAGACTTTTTCTCATTCTACTCTCTCCCTTCTACCGTCATCGGCAACCAAAAGCACCCCATGCTCGAAGCGGCGTATTTGTTTTACTACGCAACGACCGTCGCGTTTGAACCTAATGCAGAAGAGGACGGACGTTTGAAGGCTCGCATACAAGCTTTGATCACTGACGCATTCGCCATAGCTGGAGCCGCCAAATTTGATGTTTTCAATGCTCTTACTCTGATGGACAATGCTAACATTCTCCAAGATCTCAAGGTGTGTTTCCATACCTGTAAATACAAAAAAGAGGTATCCTGATTTTGAACTATGCAGTTTGGGCCTGGCGATGGGTTTTTAAATTTCTATCTTTACAACTGGAGAACTGCGCCACTGGCAGGTATGAATCCCGAGGGCGACGTTTCGGCTGGTAAAGGTGTTGGCATCGTTATGCTTTGAACAACCAATATAAACTCTTTATCAAATGCAATGCTGTTTGTGCATTTATGAGAGACGGTTAATAGTACACATGTTGGAAGATAGTAATCCAGGAAACAAAAACACTCTCTATTCGTCATTATCTCACTCACTCATCGTCACTGATCATGATCACGTCATCGTCATCATCTACACCAAAATCTGGAGTGGGGCTTCGTTCTTTCTGCACCGGGCGCTTGTTACGATTTTGTAGCCTCGGGACACTCGCGCCTCCAGCACCAACCACAGTATTCTTTGATCCAAGAGCATGACCGCCGCTGCCCCAGCTATATGAGTCTGTTTTTGCCTTTTCCTTTCCCTTTTCAGATGACGATGGCTGCGAAGTATCGATCGTTGCACGGCCGTTTAAAGTTCTGCCAGAACCACTGAACGTTTGCGGAGGTGACTGTGGCAAAGGACGTCAGAAAGAGTCATAAATCATCAGGCAACGCGAACAACCTGGGAGCCGAGTGCGGGTGAACCAGGAGGGGGAGATGGTGGAGTGTATTGGGCAACATGGAATCCAAAGAACAGGTGGCCGAAAGGAAGATTCAGTGCTGCAGGGACTTTGACCTCCGACTCTAACATGGCATTATTCACGATGCGTGTTTTGCTGTAAAAGTAAAAGAATTAGCTTGATGAATCACTGTCAGACCACCAAGTATTGTACATACTCGGTGCGAATGATCTTGCTTCCATCGGGCACCTCTTCGACCTTTCTGTGACTGATGCCTTTGCCTTTCGTCTTTCTCCCTCCTAAAGTTTCACCCTTACCCTTGAAACTCTCCCAATGATCACCACCTTTACTCATTGCTGTTTGTCCGGTACTCGTACCAGCAAAGGCGCCAGCCAAAGATGAACCAGGCCTTGACGAACCAGGAGAATTTGAATTCAAATCAATCTTGAGTCTGGAGGCCATAGTAGGTAGAGGAGAAGCCTTGGGACGTTCTGGCTCAACATAGCCAACCGGTGCAGCAAAGTCGACCTCAAGATCGGTGTCGATGATACTTATGCCCTCGCCCCCAGGCTTTGTTTCCATTAACAACAGCCCGAAAACGATCGAGTTGTAACTGATTTCTATAATATCACCCTGGGTTAACGCTGAGAAATTCCGCAGCGCTTGTTCGAGCCTAACGAGTGATCGTTAGTGCTAGTCCACAAATAGAGAGTTGTTTGGCTGTAATCACACTGCTTTGGGATCCGAGATCTCTAAGAAGTGAACGGTCTGAGCTTGTAGCTTGACAAACTTGCCCTTCACCAACTCTGTTCCGGTGATGCGGATAGGATCACCTTCATTGAGACGCAGCGTTTTCATCATCCAATACGGGAGGTGCACAACGCCTTCTTCGGCAATGAATTCGAGGACACCAGCATGTGTGGATGCCGCAGAATTGGCAGGATTTCGAAGCTGAAATGTCCAAGGCCCCTCAATTTCGAGGTCAGTCAGGGTCGCCAAGGCAGACGGAGGCATTATAACTAAAGTCGGGATTAGGAAACGAGCCAGGAGGCGAGATAGATCACGACATGCTTTTTCCACCGTAAGAAACATTGTCGCGTTGCCGGCCAGGTAGCATTGCGACACTGTACGCTTTCAAATATTCATCGTAAGAGCTCGGGCTCCTGTGAGTCCTACCAGGGCCATAAGGGAAACCCCTACCAAAGTATCAATTGTTAGAGTACTAGAGGTAGCCTGGGTAAAGAATGTCGTACCCAGCAAGTTGGGCGAGTAGACCGCCGGGACCGTTTGGACCGCCAATCTGCAGGGCGTCATCAGAGACACGTGTGGCTAGAAAGTCTGAGAAACATACAAAGTCCATGTTCATGATGATGAGGGTTCTTGAGATAGCCGCTTAATTAGGGACACGCAATGGTCGTTACTTTTCGTGACGCGTTACGCAGCATTGCCCGATTAGGTATCAGGCGCGTCCATCGCTTCTCCATCTTCTCTCTGTTATCATGGCCTCAAAGGCACCTGCCCAAGCCCAACAAAGCACCACGAAAAATGCATCAGGCGCTAATGCTGCATTTAAGGACAAGGTATGGTTTTTTCTAAGGATGTGATGATATTGTTCGTGTTCTAAACGCGTTTTACAGGGCAAGCCTATGGAGCTACGTCTGTCAAACATGGTCGCAGCTAAAGGTAGGATATTGGCGGCACGGATCAATGTTCAATATTGATGTTATATCTATAAAGCCATCAGCGATGCTGTCCGGACGTCCTTGGGCCCTCGAGGAATGGATAAGATGGTATGCTTCAGTCTGTCCTTACTTTCCATCGCCTTAATGATCACAAAACTTTGTAGATCCAAACCTCAAAGGGAGAAACAGTGATCACAAATGACGGCGCCACCATTCTCAAAAGTATCCAAGCACTACATCCTGCAGCAAAAATGGTAGATTTTACCTCATCCTAAGTTGATATAGTTCATTTTACTTATTTTAATAGCTTGTGGATCTATCCGCCGCACAAGACGTTGAGGCAGGCGATGGTACTACATCAGTGGTTGTGCTTGCCGGAAGCTTCCTCTCTGCCGCTGAAAAGATGTTACAAAAGGGGATTCATCCAACGATTATTGCTGAAGCATTTACAAAAGCCTCTGCAAAGGCTGTAGAATATCTGACAGAGATGTCAACGTCAGTGGATTTGGGTGATAAAGGTGCCCTTTTGCGTGCCGCAAGCACCTCTCTCAATTCAAAGGTACGAGTCGGTGATACCTTCGGTTAAATACTTATTCTGATCTTTTCTAGATTGTGTCTCAATACTCATCGACGTTGGCCCCCATCGCGGTATCAGCAGTGACCCGCCTGGTAACACCCACTTCATCAAACGTCGACCTGAGAGATATCCGAGTTGTCAAAAAGGTTGGAGGGACGATCGAGGATACCGAGTTGATCAACGGTGTCGTCCTCAACCAAAATGTTGTTGTTTCTGCAGGAGGTCCTACAAGAATGGAGAAAGCCAAGATTGCGGTTATCCAGTTCCAACTTAGTGCTCCAAAACCCGACGTGAGCTATCTTGATTCAGATTTCGTCACTCAGAACAAAACTTAACCCTTTTTCCAGATGGACAACACAGTCGTGATTAACGACTATCGCCAAATGGACAAAGTTATCAAAGAAGGCCGCCAATACATCCTCAACCTCTGTAAACGAATCAAAAAGGCCAACTGCAATGTTCTCCTAATTCAAAAATCGATCCTCCGCGACGCAGTTGATGATGTGTCCCTCAACTTCCTCAAACGATTGAACATCCTTGTCGTAAAAGATGTCGAGCGCGATGAGATCGAGTTCTTGTCCAAGAGCCTTGGGTGTAAACCCATCTCCGATATCGATGCCTTCACCGAAGATAAACTCGGTTACGCTGATTTGGTCGACGAAGTCAGCGAGGCTGGCGTGAAAGTCGTCAAAATCACTGGGATCAAGAATATGGGAAGGACAGTCAGTGTTCTTGCCATGGGCTCTAACCAACTAGTCGTGGAGGAATGTGAACGTAGCTTGCATGATGCTCTTTGTGTCGTCCGTTGCCTTGTCAAGAAACGGTTGGTACTCTACCTGATTTTCTTCCTGTTAGTTTATTGACCAAGCGGCATTAGTGCTCTAATTGGTGGGGGTGGTGCACCAGAAATCCACGTCTCCCGACTTCTCTCTCAACATGCACAAACTCTCAAAGGGATGGAAGCATACTGTATCCAAGCATACGCCGAAGCTCTAGAAGTCATACCAAGTACATTGGCAGAAAATGCTGGTCTTAACCCAATCACAATTGTGACTGAATTGCGAAATCGCCACGCCCAAGGCGAACAAAACGCTGGTATCAACATTCGCAAGGTCAGCATCTAGGTCCATATCATTACGCAACATTGTCACTTATTGGATCATTTTTAGGGGCTCATATCCAATATCTTAGAAGAGGAAGTCGTACAGCCGTTACTCGTATCAACGAGTGCCATTGAACTTGCGACAGAGACTGTCTGCTTGTTACTTAGGATTGATGATTACGTACAGGCACGATGAGGCGGCTATATTACAGAATGAAATATTGGTTCAGCTGTCACGACCTTGGCCTGTACACCTTTATAGCATCCACACAATCTCTTTATCCGACTCAATAGACGGACGATTTTCACATAGCTAAGGCCACAACGAACTCCTTTTTAAACCAGGAAGAATCGTGAATCAAGAACACCTGGAAGAGCAACAAAATTACAAGCGATGAACACAAAAGCACAGACTGGCCAGATTTACCGTTTCTGAAGGTGTACGGGTTCAAACAATACTGACCCTGACATATCATGGAACAGATTTAGGATGACCTCTATTCTGATGGTACATTCTGTATCAATAATAAACTCTAAATTAATATTTGCTGTGAGATGGACGTGCAAAAAGTGCCGCGGAGGGCATCCCAGGAGAAAGCAGTAAGTGGTACCATATTGCGCACTGAGATTATACGAGTAAGGTGAATCGTTGAGAAGGAGAGGGGAGGGCCAAGGTTGGGAGATAGTCACGAAGTGGGGCAAAAGGAAAGCGTCGACCATACGCGTACGTTTGTCTTCTTCATTTCGCTTCCACGAGGTAGTATACATGCTCAGGCGTATTTTTGATGGTTCAATTACCCGCCATCCATTATCTGGGTAAGTTTGTTTTGGGTTAAGAGTCATGATTCGGGGAGGTTATCAATATAGTGGGCTGTCATGTCGAATAACGTCCAAAGAAGTCCGTGAGTAGTTATGCTTCGAAGTGCGCTCACTCCTAGGCCACGGTATAACCTTCCCATGCCAGAAAGGAGAGGCCTTGGGTTACTTGGATCAGGTCCTATTAATAGCGATGAAACAGAGGTTCAGGACAAGGCGCAAGACGACGAACCGCGTAACAGTCTGTGGAGTGTCTCAAAAGGTCCACGGTATCTTTCGCCTGCCAATGCGCGTTGTTGAACTTTCGTCTTCACACTATCGTTGGACTGTTAAAATCCTAACATCACAGGAATAGAAACTGCCACATACACATCCAAGGGGTAGATAAGAGCCCACGAAGTGACCTATACGCATATTTTAGCTAACCCTTTTGATGAGAACGAGGAATAGAAAGGCGTACACCCGAGACAGAACCACAAACGAAAGGAACGAGTGAGGAGTGAATAGGTAGCCAAGAAGGTGTTGCACCTTGTTCACCAGACCTGCTCCGACCCAACAAATGCCGCATCCCATCGTATTCAAAGAAATAAAGAGCCGTCCCGGCGGTATCACGGACTAAACATCAACCACGAGAAAATACGTAAGTCGACGAGATTCAAAATCAGCCTCAAAATAAACATACTGAAGTGTAGGCGAAAGCCGGTATACAGTCCACCAATCCCATTTGCCCTAAAAATTTCCTTGACAGCGTCCACTGTCCCTGGAGGCCGGACCAACGATACCCCTTTAGACGCAGCAATACTATACTCCAATTGTCGCCGGACCTACAGAGAGGGGCGAATCTAATGAGTCTCTTTATCGAGAAAAATATTTTATGTTGAGCGTAAAGGGATTAAATTGACCTTCACAAGCTCAAATGCTATTTGATGCAGGGTCAAAAAATGCATTGAGAAGACGACATAAGGAAATAAACTTACGCGCACTCCCAAAGGAAATTAATGAACCTGACATGGCACCACTTATACCACCCGTCAAAGCAGCATCGAGAAGACGAGGGCGGCAGAGTAGCTGATGTTCTGCACCATACTCCTTTGTTCGCGAATAAATAGTAAAACTAGCGGCGCCTGAAAAAAAAAAAAAACTTTATTTCCCGCGAAGGTTCAACACAGATTTAAAGAACCACGTACGAACGAACGAGATGGTCATCAATGGAATCCAAAGACCACGATAAAAACCAACAATTCCCTCTTCTTTGTATACCAGTGCTGCAAGCCGCGGAATAGTTATCGACCCTTTTGTAGTTTGCAAGCGTGATTTGATCGAATCGAGCTACAGGCGCGAGCAAAGAAGCACCAGCAAAGACGTCAGATACACATAAACGTGTCGATTAGCACCTCAGATAAAGCCCGCAAGGCAGAGCACACGCACAGGGTACCCAGCAAAGGTCGATACATAACTGGCCGAGAGCGCACAGACAACGGCTTTGTTACCTATAAAAAGGCAGCAATCTTAGTGCCACATGTCCTCTCTCATACGGGATAAATGAAAACTTCATGGAGCGTACGTCGTAAGGCGTCATGGAGTACAGTTGGGTCGTACAAGGGGTGGTGAGGCGTGCTATACACACAGTTCATCCACAAAAGTAAAACGTCAGTCAACAGGATAAGACAGTTTATAAAGCCACCCAAGATCGGAGAGCGGGCTGGAGCACCTGTTTTCCGAGGGTGCAGGAATTGAGCAAACATACCTTTTTCCATCCATAGAGCGTGGTTACGGGCTGTCGCCCCCCAGGTCCGGCTTCCTACACCTTCGCGGGGTGTCTGTGAGTTAGAAAGGCAACAAAAGCAAAGACTGGGACGGGGAGGTGGGGAGGGAGAAGGGATGGAGAGAATGTTTGAGGATTGGACGAGCTCCGGACGCGGACCCTGAAGCCTCTTTGCCTTTTCCGGTTTACGGGGTTACAATTGCTCTCCATCAGCTAACCTTATTTGCAGTCCTCCATCAAACCATGTATACATACAAAACATAGATACATGCACACTAGAAATACATACATCCAGCTCAAAACCCACCCACCCGCTTCTTCACCGGCTTCTTTTTCGCTGTTGAGGGTCGTCCACCATGAGGCCCAGGGAGGACTTGAGTGCTCGGCTGAGACGCTTGTGAAGGTTGCGAAAATCCTTTTGCGGAGCTCTGAAGCGGCATATTTGGCTGAGGGAAAGCACCTTGGGATTGGACGACCATGGGCGGGTTTTTGGGCTGAGACTGACTACTAGGTTGTGTCGTTACAGCCTGGGAAGACATAACTGGCGGTGGTCGTTGCGAACGAACTGGCTGAGACGATGTGTTTAACACTGAGTCCTTGTGCCTGAACTTTGCCGCAGCCGAGAATCTTGATGTAGTTTCGTCAGTGGTGCCATAAGGATCTCGAAAATTGTAATCTTCGGCCTTTGTACCAACTTCCCAATCCTTCAGAAGCAACCGCACACCCATCGGCAGCGATACCTTGTCACTGTCCCCGCTTTCAACATTCGTTCCTGCATCATCGCTTTCGCCCTTTTCATAATGATCCATAGCTTTGGCCTTTACCACAGGTCGCAAATACCCGAACTCCACTTCAGGTGGTTCATCAGTTGGGTCTCCACCAAGAGACAGCGCCCCGGTCATTGTCTCCAGATCATGCCCCAAATCACGAGGTGATGTAAACGCTGACGGTGAAAAAACGTCTTTCGAGAGAACCAAATCCACAGCGAGTTGTTGCCTAGCGTGATTTTCTCTACGGATCGATGATACACTCCGATCATCATCATTCAATAAATCATAAGAGCGGAACGCCTCTGCTAGTTCCTGAGCAGGAGCATCGAGATCCAGAGACGGGTCAATACGCTTCTGAATATTGCTGATGTTCAAGTGCCAAGGAACTCCTTTTTGTAAGCTTTCAATCGGAAACTTGTCGCGTGACAGCGCTTGATATCCTCGAGAAGAGTTCAAAAGGCTACCCGTGGTGAAGTCAGATCTAGAAGGCCCGTCGGAAACCTCGTGTGATCGAAAGGCAATATCAAAGCTAGATTGAGCTCCGTCAAAGAGCTAGAACTCTCAGTAGAGATAAAAGAAACATGCCTTGTTAACACGTGTTGGGATGGAACGTCATCTCTTTGCCAGAAGGTCGGTAGCCCGTCTACGACATCATAAAGCTTTTCTGCTTGCTCTTCCTCCACTTTCTGCTGTTGTTCGACTTGTACCCGGAACACATCTTACCGTCCTTGAGCGGTCAGCTTTATATAGATCAAGCCATCACTCACTATCATATGCCGGAAACAAATCTACGATGGTCTTGTCTTGATCACCATACCTCTCGAGGTCGGTCTCGACATCTGTACACCTCTTTCCCAACTCCTCGACATCGTGTGGTATTTCTACCACAAGCGCCTCGTTGACATCTGAATCATGAGTGTGCTCACCTCGAGAAAGTTGGATGCAATCCACTTTTGCTCGCTCATCGGCCCTGAAAATGAAGATACTTTGCGGCTCTTGTTGCCAGAATGTCTGTGTGGTGTACCGATTATAGGTCCCAGGGAGACAAAATCCATATGGCGCATCATCAGCTCGAATTAATTGATCGTCATGCCGAGAGACGCTATATATAGAAATTAAGCCATTATGTTTCGTATTGAGGAAGGTGTACGCTATTATGAGATCAAAACAAAATGAGGATATTTGGCAGAAAGGTTTTCGACTTACGTGAGCCATCAAGAAATAGAGTAGTTGTGCGTAAGGTTCTATCGAATTGCCGGTTATGTTTGTATCCTAACAATGGTTTCCTGGTATTCCGTAGGTCCAGCCAGATAATCTGTGATGTCGAGCAGAGTCGGACAAGACCGTCTTGAGTATAGTCTTCAATTGAAGTTAAAACATCGCTCTGAGTAGGATTCGAATATAACGAATCGGTCCGGTTTGACTGAGGACAATTAGTGAAGAATGAGCATATCCTTTCAGCTGACTCACTCGAAAGTCAAGTTGATCGAGAGCGCCGGCAGATAAGATTGTACATTCTGTTTGTTTCATCCCGAGCCCAATCTTCCAAAAAGCGCTGTCTGAGGACACTGCTCCGGCATGAAGCTTGACCCTAGCTGAGTTTCAACGAAAGGCGGGTGATGGAGGTAAGAAACAAACTTGCATGGTCTTGTTTCCGCTTGGAAAGCTGGATCCATACAATGTTCCCAGTTTGTTTATCAAAAGAACTTCAAATGGGGCTCCAGGAGCTGCTATCCTAACGTCGACAACTGAAGCATCACCCGTGTCCCGACTCGTAAAATGCCTTATATCGGTAATGCCTATCGACGAGCTAGATTCTGTGTCAAATTTCAAAAGAGAAGTTGCACCAAATGTTCGGACACCGAGCAACGCGTCTGAAGAAAAATGAGACGACATAAAGGAGCAGTGAAGCGACTATTGACCTCTAAGATCATTCGCTGATTTCGGAGGTGAAATGACTTGTTGGATAGGTGTGCTGAATGTCCTGATAGGCGTAGCTGTTGGCCTGAGGGTTGCTTTGCCTGTTGTTGTGGATAAAATTGGGGATACATCTGAGGCCTGGTGAGTACTTGTGACTCTAATTGAGCGATAAAGGCTGACTGAGTTCAGAACCGAGTTCTCCCATAGGAAATATAAGATGGGTCCGCCTGTCATAGCTGGTAATGACTTCCAATGTGTTTCCTTCAAACGGGTCGAACTGCGACAAGGAGGCGGCTTCAAGCGCGTCTTCGGTCACTTGGTCTCGTATCAAGTCTGCTGAGATGTCTACTTCTGGGAGATGGGTGCGGAGAAAATGGGCCTGGGGAAAGGTAAACCAGAATCAACATCCGATAGAGAATAGACGTGCCCCATGGTCTGCACGCCGGCTGATGGACGCAGTAGGGGGTGGCAGCGGAGGTGGCTTTGTGGGCGGAAAGACAGTTGCAGACCTGTGGACATGGAACCTGGCGGCAGACGGCGGGTGCGGAGAAACCAAAGAAGACCAAACGAGGTCGCCGTTGTCGCCGTCGACGAGGGTTGCGGCTTCGAGGAGGCCGGGCTGGAGGAGAGGGTAGTTACTGGCGGTGGACTGCGAAGGCCAGGAGTGCATCAGCGCTTTCCTTTTCCAGCCACCTGCTTTTCTTCCAATGCTCAGGCTTCCGGCGCACCCGCCGTCCAGGTCCTTCCTCGTCCGGCTCGCCCACACCGCCGCGTCTGCAAAATGGTCTCCAGAGTCAATACGCACGGGCCTCATTGCCCGCAAGCGCGGCATGACCTCGCTCTGGAACGACCAGGGTGTCAAAGTCCCGGTGACCGTCCTCCAGGCATGCTTTTCCTCGCTTTCTGCATCCTCTGTCGTCTGACCTGCACACCAGATTGAAAACTGTCAAGTGACAGCTAATGTCCGCACTGTGCGCAAAGACCACTCTGTCTACCATGCCGTTCAAGTCGCAGCTTCCGACAAACCAACGCGTTCGACAACCAAACAAATGCTGGGCCATTTCCGAAAAGCGGGCGTCGCTCCAAAACGCATCGTCAAAGAGTTTCCCGTAACTGAGGATGCCGTCGTCCCCGTGGGTGAGTGTTCTGCCTTTGCTCCTCCGACATCACCTCCTCACCTGGTATCCTCAGGAACAACACTATCCGCTATTCATTTCGTGCCTGGTCAGTATGTTGATGTGATAGCCAACAGGTAGCAGTCTCCTTGGTCATCGAAATCTTGCCTGACTCAATGGATGTCTAGCATTGGAAAGGGCTTTCAAGGTGTTATGAAGCGCTTCAACTTTCATGGTCAATCAGCCAGTCACGGCACATCCATATCACACCGTTCTCCTGGTTCAACCGGTCAGCACCAAGTACGGCTATCTTACTTGCTCGTCCGCAGACCATCACTCATATACGCGTCATTAGGACCCAGGACGTATCTGGCCCGGAAAGAAAATGCCCGGACGCATGGGAAACAGACGCGTTACAGCTCAAAATCTCCCTGTTCTTCGCGTAGATTCCAGCCTCAATCTCATCTTCGTTAAAGGCGCTCTACCAGGCGTAGACGATGCACATGTTCTCATTCGTGACGCCAAGAAAATTGTTGCCCAAGGCAAACACAATCAAGTCAAGGGCCTCTACGAGAAAGTCTTACCCAAGGGTGTTGATGACCTACCGTTCCCCGCTGGCACTGTCGAGTTGGCCAAGACACTACCTCCCATTGTTGAAGCCCCTGCGTACAGGAGAAGTCCTTTCATTCCCCAGGAGTAGAGCATTAGATGTATATAATCTTAATTAATATTTTCCATTATCGAGTCACGTTAGAATGTCCATGTCAGCTTTCCCTGATGCTCTCGTCTCCATCTGGCGCAATGTTCGCCTCCTTCCAACACAATGTCGACCCGCAACGGTGTACATAATCGCATCCACACTCTGAGGTATGTATGCATTACTCCGGCCGCACATCTGAGCATAATGCTTTCCCAAATAGAGGGGAACAATTTAGGCATCTCCAAAACCTCAAAGGATCTCGGTCCCATCTTACTTCGACCAACATCCACGGTGTACCATCCCTTCCATTCCGCCTACTCTCCCTTGCAGATCCAACGTTCAATCGTACCAGCACTGATGACCTAACCTCCTCCCCCAACACAAATCAACTATCAGTGCAAACGTCACCGATTCAGCGTCAGATGGTACGTCCTTCAGACCCCCGCGGGCCCAACACCACCGAAAAGCTGGATGTTGAATAGTAGGAAAGATATAAGGGAAAGTATATCCTGGAGAACTGAAGCCTTGTCTGTTGTCTTCGATTACCTATCCGCAAAGGACCACAGAAATCCATCGTCTCCGGGAGAAGACTACAACGTTCCCTCGCGCATACCATCACTATCTCTCCTTTGCCTTCAACAATTTCTCGCGATATGTACCATGTCCGAGTTCTGCGACGAGGTCGTTCCCGGCATACCTCCCCATCTAAAGAAAGATCTTATACGATTCTCCGCTGTTCATTCACCCTTGAACAATACTCGTTTATATGCTCTGTGGGATCAAGCAGGGCATGTAGATGGAGAAACAATTCTGGTTGGGCCATATGCAACTTTGAAAGACGATCATTTCAACAGACTCCCTCACGATCCCTCAGATACCACCAATGTACCTGAAAGGACAGGATCTACGGACGTGAACTGGGACTGGGATACAGAGGATACAGAACCTATTGTGCCTCTATTGACACTCGTACTCCTCAATACTACCCTCTCTACATCCTCACTATTCAATCTCCCGCCCACATTGACGCATCTCGCCCTAATCAATCTTTCAACACCCATTCCACTACATCGACTCCCCAAATTATGTCCACTACTCACACTCTTCGACCTTTCATACAATACCTGGCTCGGCACCTCTTTCATAGATGGACTCGATGCCGAAGGGCACGGCATAACGGGGATCTTGGGTAATCCTCAACAACCAACAGATCCCACCATCAAGGCAATCGTAGATCTGGGAAGAGTGGATTGGTTAAAGTGGAATCATTTGAAAGTGCTTGGGTTTCGAGGAAATTATATCCCAGAGGACTTAGTGAAAAGAGTGAACGAAAAGAGATGGGATGATATTGAAATTGTGTTGTAACATATTTTTCCTTAACATCTCAGCTTGAAGATGGGGATACTTTAGTTTACCAACGCGAACGAGTGATTCACATGTCGTCTGCCCACTGTCTCTACAAACCGAAACAAAGAGATGATATAGTCATGCAATGAGAAAACAATGATACAGTTGAAGGAGAGAGAGAGAACCAAGGAAAAATAACTTAAACGGGCCATAATCATGATTGTCATAAGCTGTTATCGTAAGTCGAGGAACGTTTGGAGGTTGAAGGGCGGTACGACCTGCCGCTACCAAGAGTGCATTAATAACCAATCCATCCCCATTATAATTTCCTTACCTGATCGCCTTCAGGTCCTTGTTTCGCAGGTAAAGGCGGTGTTGGTGGTCTCGGAGATTGCTGCACGGGAGGCACCGTCGCCCCAGGCCTCGCCTTAATCTTCAGCTCATTGGCTAGAGCCCAAAGGACTGTTGTATACCGTGCTACGACTTCGATATTCGACGTTGGTGACTGACCTATCCGGGCTGAATAAAAAAAAAAGTCCTATTAACACCTGCAAAGATTCAGCAACACAAAAAAAAGCAGTCAACTGACTGAGGATAGCTTTATTAATCTGTTCAGCGACAGCTTCTCGTCGTTCCATCGACAGATACCTCGCAAGCGGACTGGTTTCAGGTTCAGGATATGCCAACAACGCTCCTACATTGACCAGTTCCTTTTTGTAAAGATCCTTTTCCGCTGGGTGATCTATTTGGTCCAGGAGCGCATACAGCTTCTGACCTTGAAGGATCATCGATTCAACTTTCGAGTCCCCATTCGATTCACCGGTCGTAGGACAAGTGAAGTCTTGATAATCCTGAGTGTCGGAGTCGTTCCCCATTCCGTCCACGTCAGCGTCCGTATCCATACTATCGTTCATCTCTAAGTCGACATCTTGAGTCCTGGTAATATCATGATGAAGGTTTACACCCGAATCTAGATTGGCATGTTCCGACTCTGACATATCGATCTCATTTATCCGAAGAGAAGGGGAAGAATATATCAAAGGTTTCGTCCTACAGAGTTCCGTAAATCCAAGGATGCGAAGGTTGAGAAGGAGGTGTCGAGGGTCCGTTGTCGTCGGTATCAAATGTTTACTCGACTCCATTACCCCCAACGAAGACGAAGAAGGGTGGGGTTTTGCATTGGGGGTTGAAGGTCCAAGTACAGACGGGAAATGCTCATTAATCAGCTCAATGGCGTCATCAACTTTCCCAGAGAGAATCTTGACTCGAATATCTAATGTGCACAGTCAGTCATGAGATGGGTGTTCAAACAGAAATACAGCATACAAATGACCCACCGTTGCGAAGTTCTGCCTCTCTTAGCGTTTCCTTACTCAGCTCCAAGGCATCCCGGCCCGCAAAGATACCCTCTTCTTTTGGTTGAACAATCTCATCGCCATCAGCGTCTAGGTGGCGTATTGTACCATCTTTCGCGAATGCAATGGCAGTACGAGTGTAACACTGATGACACAGGTAATCCATAACCAAGGACCGCTGAGGAATTCGGTTCGTATTCAATTCAATAGCAAGGGTAATGTACATTGTTGGGTGCAGAGTAACATACCAGCTGATATGGCGTAGGATTTGGGAGTGGACCTTTGGAGGGTTTAGTGCTCCTGCTGGAAGAGGCAACTGGGGTACTCGAGGTAGTCTGCGCCAGTGAGGACATTGGGGTAGGCGGAGGTGGCATTTGAGCAGTGGGTGGAGAGAAAGGAAGACAGGCCCAAGTTAGGGCACAGGATCAATCAATTAATCACGTTCCACGCAGCCTCGCTAATATTAATTCTATTTCCTACAACTCACACTTCGCGGCATGCGCGCCTTCCCTTTCACCCCTTTCACCACCTTTTTCACCGACGTTCCCTGTAAACACAAGCATAATTGAATCAGCACAAGTCTAGTACTTCTGAGATTAGTTACCTTCTCTCCATTGGCCAGAATATGGATCCCAGTCTCCGTAAGATGTTCTTTGTAGTGAGTATTAACGAGATATCCAAACGCGGTCACTAAATCTGGATCCGTCACTGCCGTCCATTTTCTGAACCGCAGTAGATCTGCATAGTGGTCAGGTAGTTCCTCAAGCTCTTCCTCCGTGGGATTTAACAAGTCAATCTGGTAGCTGTTGCAAGATGGACACCGCCAGGTGTGCTGTGTGGATTCAAGGGTAGGTTTGACGCTATAATACCACGGAATTTGCCTGGCTAGTTTGGTGTCATGCTTTGGATTAATCTCCGAGTCCGACGCAGTTTCAGGGTCCGTAGATGCTTCGCTGAAGTCACTGTCATATTGGAAATCCGCGGGTAAAGTGGGAGGAAGGTAAGACTTTTGTATCTCCTGTGTATGAGTAAGCGGCTCGTGAACTGAAATTTGGGGTAATGTGGCAGGGGAAGCCATGGTGTTTGTGTCTAATATATCGTTCGTTAGCTACAAGCAGAAATGAAAAACTAATGCGCAGACTCACTGGCTTGGATTGACTTCTTGCATGATGTCGAGGTGCCGGATTCTTCCTCGCATTCAAGAGCAAACGCTTCCAATCTTCCTGAGTACCGCCGAACTTAGTCCAGTCGACATGGTGTTCGACAGCCCAATTCCCAAACAATTCTTCATTCCAAGGTTCTCCCCACCTCAAGTTATATTTCCGTGCCGCTCTTCTCGCTGTTCTCACATCCTGTATAAATTCATACAACCGCTGAATATTCAGATATCGTGCGTTGGGTGAGAGTGATGCAATCTGGTCTGCTAAAAGCCATTCGGCTTGACGAGCAAACATTTCTCGGATCTGGGAGTTATGGATCACTCGTGTGTGCCGGGGCTTGTCCAACCGAAGGTCACCCCGTTTGTTGCACCGGGGGTTTGGAACACTTGGATTGTATATGATACGAAAATGTTTGTCCATCGCAACGACTTGCGCGTAATATTGTTTGATAAGCCAGTCGATGTCGCGATCTTGTATTGGAGTATCTGATCCATCAATAAGTTGATGAATGAGGCGGCGCATTCGATATCGGTCCAGAAAATTACGGCTGAGTTTTTGCAGTTCGACATCAAGGGTCTTGACACAGAAAGCTCGGCCTCTAACTGAATATGAGGATAAGTAATAGCAAAGAATCAAGTACTGACCGATCTGCGGCTTGCAGGACCAAGGCTGTAGGATCTTCGTCCACTGCAACAGAATCAAAAAATTGGACTTTGCTCGAAGTCGGGCTCGAGAGACAACATTACCCACATGTCATGTATGCCGCACTCAAAATCTTATCGAATTTCAACCAGACAGAAATAGTCGAGCCACTGTTGACACCATCCCCGTAAACAGACTCCAGAGTCATTCGACTAGGCCTTCCAATCATTTTAAAATCGTCATCGCGTTTTCTCAAATCTTGCGCTATCCATTTCTTCCCAGTATCGGATAACCAGTCCAACTTCTCAATCTCAAGTACACCGAATGTTTCGACGGCATGTTGGGTAATCCTGCTTGAGGAGGGTGCTTCCTTCAAGAATTCAGTTTCATCCAGGCTAGTTGATTGACCTGTGAGATTATGGAGATACGAAAGTTGGTGGTGGACTGTTCTTTTACCCGATATATCTTCCACCACATTTCATGTGAACTGAGGTCAGAACCACTGGTGCGGATCCACCTTTTCGCGGCCACTCAGGATTAAGGATACGATGGTCGGCGTACGGTCCGAATGGGTCTTCCAGTAATTTTCGAAGAGAATTCGGTGTGCTCATTGTTGCAGTGCGGATGAATGTCTGCTGGCGGAATGTTTAAACTTAGTTCTCGTGTTCCGACCCTCCAGGTCCCACGGCAGAGGCGCGTCATGATACCCTCCTTCCAGAAGGTTCTCTATGCTAGCATAGCTCTTCGCGTGGCCCTCATTCTCTATAGCGAGTGGCACGATGCGAGATCCGTCGTCAAGTATACCGACGTTGACTATCGCGTTTTTACGGATGCAGCTCGTTTCATCATTCAGCCCAGCGCAGATAATAGAGCACAAGGGCCATTATCCAATGGACTTGCGCTAGGAGAGTAAGTGCTCGAGTTTACTGTATTCTGGTACTTTCTAACGCGAGCAGTCCGTACACCAGAGACACATACCGTTACACACCGCTCCTCGCCCTGTTGCTCACTCCCAATATCTTCCTTCATCCTTCCTTTGGCAAATATGTGTTTGCTGCCTGCGACATCCTCAATGGTCTTATCATCTACAACGTGCTCTTGAAGCATATTCTTAAACCTGACCCGAAACAAGCCACATCAAATGCCAGGTTGAAAACTCAAGCGACATTGTACACAGCAGTCCATCTCCTCAATCCTATGGTGTTCTCTATTTCAACTCGTGGATCATCTGAATCTGTTCTCTCGACCTTCGTTCTCCTCACTCTCCATGCCCTTCTGAACGACCACTGGACTGTTGCTGCCATACTTCTAGGACTGAGTACTCATTGGAAAATCTACCCCATTATATATGGCGTGAGCTGCGTGTGTCTCCTCGGTTCCCTCACCTCCCATCACAAAAAAAGCGGCTTGGCAGGCTGGCTAAAGACGCTCGTGAATCCACAGACCGTGAGTTTCGCACTCGTCAGCGCTGGAACATTCCTTCTCCTCGGAGGTTTTTGCTATGCTATGTGCGTTATCTCTATCTTTCATAACCCCTTATCAATGCCTAAACCCGCTGATAGCTGGGGATACCCCTTCCTATACGAATCCTATCTCTATCACCTCCACCGACTCGATCATCGGCACAATTTTTCTCCATACTTCTATCCAACTTACCTCACCTACCCTTCTTTGAATGCAAGCCCACCGACCCCCACAGTTTCTCCTTCTGCATGGAATGCCATACTTACATCACCATTAACATCTTTCTTCCCTCAACTTGCCCTATCACTCGGCACAGGTCTTCTCTCTAGCTACACCAAAGCCGACCTACCCTTCTCCTGGTTCGTCCAAACCTCCTGCTTTGTCATATTCAACAAAGTCTGCACGTCACAATACTTTCTATGGTATCTCCTCTTTCTGCCACTCCTTCTCCCAAACCTCCACATGTCGCGCTTAAAGGCGGTTTCATGTGTAGGAGTTTGGATTGGAGTACAAGCTTTGTGGGTTAGCGAAGCATACAAACTAGAGTTTCTTGGACAGGACGTATTTTTAAGCTTATGGTATCGCAGTTTGATTTATGTTATCGGTAATTGTTGGGTTCTAGTCGTTATGATGCAGTCCTACAAGGCTGTGTGTAGATAGTCTTGATAACCCTCGATGCCGTTAGATAAATGCACTCGAAACACGATCTAGTGCCGCACGAAATAAGTGAATAATTACAGTGATGGTGTTACACATTATAAATGTCGTAGGTATGCCAAGTGAGTGCTAATCAAAGCAAAGCAAAAATAGAAGATCCACAGATAAAGAGTGTGTCAAAACGAAAGTGTACTGTAGAGTAAGATAAAGACATTTATCAATCTGTTTCATTGGACGATAACGATAACGCAACGCCACCGCTCCGTTGCGTAGTAGACCTATCCACATATGAGGATGGTGTAGGTGTGGATGTAGAGTAATGATGTTTCGCCAAGGCGTCGCTAGCGAGCAGCCCGGAACTTTCTTCGGCTGTGCCAGTTTCTATAGTTGCGGTACTCTTACTCCTACTCTTATGCTTCGGCTTATAAATGAATGATTGAGTGACGATAGTGATATCAAACATCAGTGTTCCAGCACTTCCTAAAAGATAGCTGCAAGCGATGTCAACGATGCAATGAAAATACACAAGGCGCAAAAATAACTCACGGAATACTTTCTCTCAAAAACTCGGTGGATGCGGGAGGGGGTAGGTAGACATTAGGTGAGGAGAGTATGGAAGCAACATAAAAAACGTTTCCGAGAAACGCAAACACGAAGAGGTACATCGATAAACCCTGAAGCGAAAACACCGGTTAGCTTCTTACTCGCTACCACTGTCATGGCGAGGTACTCACCTCTACTGATTTTCTGACGTACTAAGAGTGACAGATCGTTAATGCCAGTGTAACGAACAGGGCATAGTCACTCACATTTTTCCATATTTGCGGTAATCGGGATGTCAGATAAAGTGTGGTACATAACCACGCAAAGATACGGCCCAAAACACGTTCAGTGAAATGGTGAGATTCCTCGAGAACTTCAAGAGGTATATCTTGATTTTCAAATGATAAGACCATCTCATTTACATCAACAAACGACCCTGATGTGCCTGTAGCGGGCTGAAGTAGTGCGGTCACAGCTGGCGCCGTTACATTTAGCGTAGCTGTCGAAAAGAGCACTCTGCCTACACTCGTTGGAGTCTTCAGGCCAAAACCCGCATTATTGTGGGTGAGTGTCCCGACACCAAAGAGCGCCCAGGCGCCCAAAAACACCATTGTCGCACTCCTCCGGTCCGCTCTCGAATTTCTGCGTGTTTCGACCATCGAGGGTGTGAAAGTCAGGTCAGGATCCGTCGCTTGCATATCGCCAGCCGGATCTTCGGAACTCCGCCCTAAGGATCTCCCTCGTTTGGTATGCGCCAAAGGTGTATGCGAAATGACTGAAGATGCGATGGTCGATAATCGACCAACGCTCCTCGCCCGAGACTGAGGTCTCTCTATGCTCCACGATACACGTCGTTTTCCGATAGCACGACCACCTTCTGAGTGAAAACTATCGGCGAGATTCGAAGCGCCGTATCCATAAATATCAGTTTCGACAGTTTCGGACTGTTCTTCGGATGCGCGTGACACGAAAGCATAAGGCCCGCCAGGTTGAGAGACATCAGACCGCCGGTGCTCGGAATCATGTTGTGCTGCCAGAGCGGCCGCAGCGGCAACGTTGGCTGCTACGACAGAAAGGGTGCGGTAACGAGTTGTAGCCCTATCGATGGTGCCATGGCTGGTGGCCGGTGGGGGAAGCGACCGAGGTTTCGCAATGTGTTGATAATAGACATATTGAACGAGAATAGCAGAATCTATGAAGACGAAATATGTGGCGAGGTATGTCTAGGGTGTGACGGTCAGCAATGGTCGACGGCGGGTATGCAAAGAAGCGGACTTGGAACGGGAGTTGATGGGTGAGTATGCAGCCCATAAGGTTGGAGAAGTCGCCTGTAAGAACACTGATAAGACTGTGCGTTCAACATGAGAAGATGCGGACATACCAAGGAACCAGTTGGCAAGGAAGGGCAGGGCCAGGCCTTCACAAGAATGTCGCCGCAGGTTTTCGAGAACCTGACTGTGCGGCAATAAAGTGACCGTAGAATCCAGCCAGATAGAATGACCTACGGTAGTTGGGCACCTAGCCAGCATGCTATGGAAGTGTAGCCAAGAAGCTCGCTGAAGAGGGCGGGGGGAGGCATAGGGTGTAAGAGGCAAGAGAGCAGATGATTTAGCATCACATGGGCCACATAGCCTTTATTTAATGACCGCTTCTAGCCCTGAGAGTAGCCATAAATGCTGTCTGCCATCTGTTCCTTCTCTTTTGGGTGGTTATCGGCCCTTATCGTGCCACTGAGCCCGTGAATTCGCCATCCCACCTTCTCTGCCGTCTGGGGCCACTTGCATCTATCCCTCGGAGGCTCGGACTCCCGCTCATCCACTTATATGGCCACGCTTCCATGTTTTATTATCGCCGTTGAGCAACCGTTTCGTACTAAGCCATGATATGCATGAGCAACACAACCAACGGTTTCTCGCTGATAAGCCAAAGTTACACCACGGAACCAACCCTCAGATAAACTTGCTCCCGGACCGGGCGCATTTTGATCTGAAGCGAACATGCTCTCCTCACCGCACCAAGGTCCTCTTCATAAGGGCTTATCAGCGCTCCAACA
Source organism: Agaricus blazei (assembly GCA_029719445.1). Taxonomy (NCBI): domain Eukaryota; kingdom Fungi; phylum Basidiomycota; class Agaricomycetes; order Agaricales; family Agaricaceae; genus Agaricus; species Agaricus blazei. The sequence continues at coordinate 1,504,886 of SSNC01000002.1, read as the reverse complement.
TCCAACCTCATTCAACCTCAAGCACGAACAGGAGCAAGATTTCAAAAGCAAATGATTTAAACAAGTAGATACTGCAAGAGCTGCTCATTTACTGAATGCCTACGCAGCAGGAGTCTTTGCCTGCTTCTCTGTAGCAGTTGGCGCTGGCGCCGACTCTTCAAGAGCGCCCGCCTTTCTCTTCTCTTCGTGCGCAATCCGGCGTGCCTCCTCGTGAATATCATGAACTTGCTTCGAGGTCTCTGTGTAAAAGGACATCACTCGTTGTCCAAGGGGAGACGCAATCGCCCTCTCGTAATACTGGGAAAGGTCTCGCGTCAACATCGATAAGACCTCGGGACAGCGAAGTGTACATACGTCATTAGCAATGCGACTGAAACCTTTTTGTTCGTCGATAGACCTGGCTTGTTTGATCTGTTCCTCAACCTTGGCTTGAACCGCGCCCGTTACTGTCTGATCTGCTCCAAAGGCGTGTTTGCCAATACGATTGTTCAAATTGTCGAAATAAGTTAAACATCTCTTCGAGATTCCCTGTTTGCCTGTTATCGAATTAGGAAGGAATATCGGAAGATATAGTGCTCCACCTACGGTCGATATCTATTGCTCTTTCGAGGATCTTATCAGAAAGAGTATATCCCTTCGCTAGGTACTCTGCCGCGACTGGAAACGAACCGCGACATGAGTCCACAATTGAATTACGGTGCATAACCAATCACGTACTGGCTGCTCTGGGTTTGTCCGCTTGGTCTATATCTTCGCCATGTGTTGCCTCAGTAGTAGTTGCCTGCTGGAGATGATCATCTTCCTTTACAACGTCAGATGTGACTGAAAGTGATGAGTTGTCCAGGTGGCCGCCATTGAGCTTGTAACCTCAAGTTCAGAAAAATACCTTATTATGACAATAGGACAACACACCATGAGAGCAGTCCTGGCCGCTGACAATTTGTCAAACCAGACTGTCGCTGTAGACGATTCCTTTTCTCGCTCGATCTTCTTGATCCTGAAGTTGGATGAGCAATCAACAAGTAGCCACCTCTCGGTCACTTACGTGCCACAAAAGCTAGATACATGTAATTTGTCAGCTGCCTTGCAAAGCGGGGGGAGAATCAGTGAAAACATACGTAAAGAAATCCTGAAGCTGATCTTCAGTTGTAGTGGGTGCGATGTTGGATACCTGGCGGATTGGGATGAGGATATACACAACCTTACAGTCGACTGACACTAACGTTTACTGGATAGCTAGTCATGTTTAAGAGTGCAGAGGGCAAGAAAGATTGCATACGACAGTCTCATCCTCGGCCTCGTCGACGTATTTATGACTTAAGGCCCGTGACGTCATGCGACTCCAATCCTGGCTGGCTCCCCAGTTGGCCACTTCGGACCTTGTAACAGGGAGTCTATTTTTCAAAATCACCCTCCCGGTCCTGACGCATTAAGCAGGGCTGTGTAACATGGGAGTTCTTCGGCCATCGCCCAGATCTCCGCGAGTCGCGCAAGACATGTAGGTCCATGTTTACAATTTGTTTGCGACATCAACGTCATACCATATTGACCACGTGTGGCTAACCTTAGCGTCTTCACAACTCTCACACGTCTCCCGGATGTCGCGACCCCAAGGGAAAAAGCGTTCCGCGGCCACAGTAGACTCACCTAGGGATTTTGGTTCAACTTCGACTCCCACCTCTTCCCATCACACCGCCAAAAAAACTCGTTTTGTAGATCCAGATGATGACCCAACAAACTTTGCTGAACAAGTTGACTCGGCACTGGAAGGTCCCTCTCGCAAACGCGCAGTTAAAACAGAGGGCTACGAATCTGATTCCAGTGATGATGGTGAGGGTGTCGTATACTCCAGACGGAAAGGCGACGAAATGGGGGATGACCTAGAGGGAGGTGAAGATGATATGTTCGCAGCAGCTGAGAAAGCCGTTCCTTCTGGCCCAGCCGGTTCAGGTCCAGATGGTCTCGAGAGGAAGGGAGAGGAAAAGTTCATGAGACTAGGAGATATCGAGGGTCAAGAGTTCGACAGAGACGGATCTGATGATGATGATGAAGACGAGGAAGAAGATGAGCCAGAAGACGAGGATGATGCGGAAAGACGCAAAAAGGCTGGCATGGGATATGAGTTATCCTCATTCAATATGCGCGAGGAGATGGAAGAAGGCAAGTTCACCGCAGATGGAATGTATGTTCGAACTTTCGACCCTCATGGTGTTCACGACCGGTGGATGGACGGGCTCAGCGAGAAAGAGATTAAACAGGCGCGTAAAAGGAAAAAACAGCAGGAAAAGGTACAGAAACAGAAACAGGAAGATGAAGAACGAGAGTTAAAGGAGAGTGGCGGCAAGGAAAGGATGGAACAACAACTCCTTCCCTACCTTAAGAAAGGTGAAACAGTACTCGAAGCGTTGCAACGGCTGGGCGCCGAGGCCAAGAAAAAGCAAGCAAAAGCTAAAAAGTGCGTTGCTTTCTTTGTGCAGCCACCCGTAACAAGATGCAAGCTATGGCTTTCAGAAACCTCAAGCCGAATGCAATGGCAATCGACACGCCTCATGACAAATCTCCTCCTACAGACATTGAGCTAATCACTCATCTTGCATCCAATCTCATGTCACTCGGTGATGCCGACATCTACTCCAGAACATATGAGGAGATTCTTCGGGGCGTCCGACGATCTGGCATTGTCAGTCAAAATTGGGAACCTCCCTCTGCCGATGTCAAGTATGAATACAAATGGGACGCGCCAGGTGCCGACGACTCCCAGACTTTCGGCCCTTTCTCAGAGGATGAGATGCGCTCATGGTTTAAAGCATCCTACTTCGGTCAGGCGGGTGAAAAGGTCAACGTTCGAGTAGTGGGCGGTGAATGGACAACTTGGGATGAATTGCTTGGATAACCACCTTATCTGTCCATGTCTAACTTGCATGTAATATATTGATATCCGTATACACGTCGTAGCTATAATGTATAAAGTGGGACAGTCCATGACATGATCCTGGAACGTATTAAAAAAGAATGCATTAACACAAAATGAGTTATGAGGTTGTAATAAGTAGGTCAATGGCTGATATATTGAAAAACAAAAGAAACACCGGGTACCCCCACCTCCGCGCGGAGCAGATCGTCATGGTTATTCTTTAATTCCTCGTTTGTGAAATGATTCCATCTGCAGGCAAGTAAATCATTAGCCGTGAATTCCGGTTCGACAGATCATTGGCTTACGTGCTAGCATCACCATATAGCAATGCAGGTGATTTAACAACTTGCTTCCCATTTTTACAGCGTTTGCACTTGAAGGTTTCATGGGTATCACAGAGTGTCTTCTCATCGAATGTAAACAATTGTCGAAGAGCATCCAATGAGAAGTGACGTTCTGTATCTTCTTTCTCATCGACTACAGCTGAGGACAACGCTTGTTTATTGGCTTGTCGCTGGAAAATCTTTTCCTCTATGGTACCAGTGGATATGAAACGATAAACGAAACCTGTGAAAGGGTTTCTGGCTCAGCAAGCACTGTGGAAGTAGAATAAATTTAGCTTTACACTCTTTTTTCTGCCCGTCACGCCACACACGAGCGAGAGCTTGTTGGTCGGCAGCAGGATTCCAATCTAAAGGAAGGGTCAACATATGTACAAGGAGCTCAGAAGGGCCTAGCAGATACCAGGATCAAATAGTATAAGTCGGTTGGCACCGATCAAATTAATACCACATCCACCAGCTTTGCTACTCAACAGGAAAATGAATTCCTTGCTATTTGGATCATTAAACTGGTCGACGAGTTTTTGACGCTTGGGGATCGACATTGCTCCATCGAGTCGGAAGAATCCATATCTGAAAATGACTAGTGAGTCGATGGAGAGATGGAAAGCCGAATATAACTCACTTTTTATTCCGACAAAGCCTTTCAAACATATCGAGAGTTTGAGTGTAATTGCTGATCAACACAATTTTGTCATTCGTCTCAGTTCGAATTCGATGCAAGAATCTAATGTCAATCAGTTCACATCGTCTCAGTTGATAATGAGAGTGTTATGCCTCTCTAAAACAATGAATTTTCCGCCCCATTCGGCCCTGACTGGGGGGTTCCGTTCGGCCCCTCGCCCGCCTCCACCCTTCGTACTAGAATAATCTGGAGGAAGCAAATTTTCTGAGCCTTTCAAATCACTTGGAAGGTCCAGAAGGTCAGGGTGATTGCACAACTTTTTGAGCATATTGATGGCCGTGAGAGGCTGAGATTGAGCTCCACGTAGCAGTGCCTTGATTTCCGGAGAAGTGATGAACAGGCGGTACAACGAGAGTTGGAAGTCAGATAGTTGGCAGAAAACGACATGTTCATATTTCACGGGGACTATGTGGTGCGCATATCAGAGATGTATCGCTTAAAATCTGCCACAGCTTACGGTATTTCGAAAGTAGGTCATTGGTCCGACGAATGATGAATTTTGTCACGAGTGATCCTAATTCCTTGAGTTTCTTTTCGCTTTCAGCTTTGGTTTCATCGCTAGCGAGAGAATCACGTCCTCGAATGATAGCATGCTCAAAGTTCTTGCGAAAGTCATTCCTCGAGCCCAAGTATTCAGGATTAGCGAAATTTAGCAGAGAGAAATACTCGGAAAGGTCGTTCTATCGCAACTGATTTAGTCGATTCATCACCATTTGTGCCGACATGCATACCTGAATAGGTGTGCCGCTCAAGATGACGCGCCGCTTGACATCCAAGGTGTTCAAAGCTTGAAAGAGCTGGGAATCTATTCCGGGTCAGCCTGGTGTCTTGTTTCCTGGGATAGAGTCCAATCTACCTGAGTTCTTCAGACGATGTCCCTCGTCACAGAGGAGCAAACCAATGGGACAGTTAGCAAGATAGGTGCATAGGTTTCTTAGAGTTTCGTAAGAGACAATCATGACTGATAATAATTTAATTAGACTGATGCCGCCGTATAATTGTAATATTGCACCTGGTTGAGTAACATTTCTACCTCGAGCAGAAATCCATCTTTGCGTTTTTTGCACGACATCCGCTCTTCCGTTCTTATTGTCAATGGCTAGAGGTGTGACAGTATCCTTTCCAAGCCACTTGACTAATGTAAAGTCAGCATATAATTTATGGGCAAGAAATTAATCAGTACGTACCGAGCTCATTAGCCCAATTCCTAACTAAACTAGAAGGACACGCTATGACACACTTCTCGATGGTGGCTTTCCCTGCATGTGGGGATTGTTTAAGCAATGTCCACATAAGCGCAATGCACTGTAGAGTTTTCCCAAGACCCATCTCATCGGCCATGATACAGCCATATTGATTCTCCACTATCATGCCCGTCGTGCATTTATACAGGAACTGTCGATTTTAGTACTATGCTTCAAAGGAATGGACAACAACTTACTTTAACCCCTTCAATTTGATGCGGTCGAAGAACTTTGGAAAGTCTGGGATCAATGACAACTGGGACCTTCGGCGTCTTCTCCTTTGGTCCTCCTTCTCCAAGTAACTTTCTCAAGCTTTTGTGGGGGTTGTACATCCCAGCAGTCTTAGCTCTTGCTTCCTCTTCTGCTTTAGCTTTTAATTCCTCTGCTTCCCTTTCCTTTCTCTCTTCGTCGGTCTCTCGATCATCAATTGTAGGGTCGAATAATACAATAGCATGGTCTTCCATCGGATCATGCAGGGGTCTAGGTATGACCTTAGCCAAAGGTCGAATGCCCAAAGCAATATTTGAAAAGGCAGGCGTAAGAAATGAACCGTCCTTGCTTTGAATGGCAGGTAACGAAAACCGACGATTGATAACTTGGTCGAAGGCCTTTGGCTTGAAAACAGGGTACTGCTTTTGCCTTGCAAGCAATTCATCCTCATTGTTGTAGTTTACATCTCTGTCGTTCTTCTTTTTCTTTTTCTTGGAAGCTCCGTCAGAGTCCGAGTCATCAGCATCAGCTTGCTGACCAGCATAGGAAACCCGCTTCCGCTTTCTTTGAGGTTGCTCTCGGCCCAGGGACTTGGATAGAGTTGGAGCCTTGAAAGGGAGATTCACACGAACACTCTCCTGAAGTCTGTCTAGAACTTTTCCATCGCTGGTGGTTGGTTGTCGTTTGAGCATGAATGTGAAGACGATGAAGGGCTGATTAACCAAACAAATACCAACTGCGCGGTGCGCGTTAATTGACTCACGTGGCCGCGTCATGCTGAGCACGCTATAGCAGACGAAGAGCGTAGAGCAGAAATTGAAGTACTAGATAGGCAGCGAGCATATATATTGGTTGCAAAGAGCGATTACGTATGAAGAAAGCATCTACAAAATATGGGGAGTGATATCAAGACGCATCGTCCGAAACAGTGAGGATGTACTGCGACCACATCACATTATCCGCATTGCTGGCGGCACTTGCAAAGCCAGAATAATTTTCAATGGAAACATGAGAGGCAAGCACGGCTTCCGCGGAAGTGAGATTTGAGGGAATACCCAGCTTCTGAATGGACAAAACATTCCTTGAGGAACAGAAAACCAGTAGGTCACCGTCAATCGGTGCTAGAAACTGAAAAAGTATACTGAGAATGCGGAAGAAAGAAGATGTGAAAAAAAAACCCAACCAATTCCTCGCCAAGGAGGCGTTTCATGAAATGCCGGAAATTCAAACGATCTACCTCAGTTGCCTCTGGCGACAGCGTGGCACGGGAACAGGAGCCTTTGGTCTGTAACGTTCCAAGTAACTCTAATGCATAAGTTCCGCGATAGAATTTTCCCGGAGGGCCTCGCTGTGATAAAGCAGACTTAGGGAGCGTAGAAGAGGTAGCATCGACTAGAACGATTGGCATGGAAACAGAAGAGTCAAGATTGACTTGGAACGGTATTGATCTAGACAGAGTGTTATGAGCAACGTGAACAGTTTCACATGGAATTGGCGTACGGATCGTCGCGAGCTTTATTAGTAACATGGGACGACACATTGGATCCCAGACCTCTATCAAGTCATAAGTCATACATAAGTCACAGTGACAAACTTGAATCAATATCGCCCCTTACAGCGGCCCGAAAATGGTTGAACGCGTCCATAATGTGTTCTCTATCTTACCGGTCGTGGCCGGGAAAAGGCTGGTCGATACGGCGGGGTTCAAGCTATTGATAAAGACGTAAATACATAGGTACCTGGCGTCGAAGTAACTAGCTCACCCTTTCCTGGTTCTGGAAATAAATCCTTTTGGGAAAACGTTTCTTGGTTTCGAGGGTCCAGTAAGGCAGTAGAGGTGAAGGAGGAGTCATCGGTCTGTGAAAGATCTTGCGACGCGGGTGGGTCTGAAGCTGTTTCTGCATCTAGGTCCATCGTTGCAGCCTTGTTAACACTCCTATCACGTATCTCGAGCTTCTTGGCTCTGCTACTTCGCCGTTTCTCCTGGTTTTGGTTCTGTGGTGTTGATTGCAATAGCAAATTATCGGATGATCGTCCTGGTCCAGGTTTTGATCGTTTTCGCACTTTGGGGGCGCCTGGAGAGACGTCCCATTGGATTTATTTGATTCGTCATCTGTATTTGAAGCATGGAAATCTTGTAGAATTTGCACTAATGGGTTGACATATCGAGCCGGACGAGAAGATACTGCGGGCTGAACATCCCTAGTTGGGGGTGATGGCTCTTTAGTTTCTAGGGAAATATCTTTTGCTGGGGTAGGTAGCTGAGTTTCGGTATCAAGTTGAGGTTCAACGTCGGATGGCCGTTCTCGCGAAGGTTTTTCAGGTAAAGATACATCAGCCGGCTTGACCTTACTCGGAGAACCAGCCTCAGTAAGAAGCAAATTCGGTTTGCTACTGAATTGTTGTGGAGCAGACCGCAGTCGTTTGGAAGTATGGCCTTCATCGATGTCTGTCTCACCATCGTTTTCTTCTCTCTTGCGTATGCGTGAAGTTTGTTGCGTGGATCTTGAACTACTCCCAAGCTCCTCTTGAGTCGTATCTTCGCCTGGCGACTGTTCCTTGGTCTTTCCTTTGTGTCCTAGGCATTGTATTGAGTCAAGACTCAAACGTACATTTATAAACGCACTTTTGGGCGGTCCGACAGGCATGAATACTTCGCCTTCATTGAACAGCTTCACGTTTTGGTAGTTCCGCCCATTTGTATTAGCACGCTTCCAAAAATGCTCTAGAGTTTCCTCAGAACCAGCCATATTCTCTAGAGGTTCCCAACTAGAAAACTAATTAAACCCCAACGAACGCGATTATTCAGCGGGGCAACTCACGTATCGTCTTCTCGCGTGTATCCTTTCCACTAAGGTCGGTTTAGCTTACCATGAACGAACAATGAACAAATCGGTACATTACTCGAACTCGAAATTTCTGTATTAAATTTCTTTAATCAGACGCGACAACACTCATTGCACATACGCACCCATATCAATTTAGGTTTGCGGCCTTTGCGGCTAGCATTTTCGACTCGCGCTTCCAATATCGACTCTGAAAGGCGGTTTACCATTTACTAATTGTTGCAAAACAAAGGGCAGCGCACCGATCTCATATTCGTCTTCGTCGGACATGTCAAAGTGATGGAAGAAGCACTTATAACCCCGAAGTACAACTTAAGCGTGGATGACAAACATGTATAAATAATTATCTCACTGCAAGACGGAATTGGAAATCTTCCATATAGTCAAAGCTATAAGCGCTTTACTCGCCTACTGTCCTGATAGTATGAACAATTTTAACGTGGCTCCTTATTTGTGTCTCGGACGGCTTCATACACAGGGAATAAGCGATTAGATTCATAGTAATAAATTCTGGTATATATATCCCAAATCCGGCAGAAAAGTGAAAGCATAGTTTAGGTGACAAGTAATAGAGAACCGGATACCAATCCTATACAATAGCAAAACATACATTAGCTCATTAATCAAGACATGGTATACCTTGATTGAAGATTAGAGAATAGAATGGGGATGAAGACCACCGCGTTATTAAAGGTTCTGGGAGCATTGCGAATCTTCTTCAACAGGCCATTCAGGTCGAGGTAGAAAACGAGACATGACGAGACTGTCCTTGATCCAATTCCAATCAACGGTATGGGTTTGGGAATAATCACTTCGGTAGTGCTCCCTGTCACGTATGACTAACAGATCATACTCTGAGAGGGGAAGTGCAGCAAAAGTGGTATCACGGACTGCCTCAACTCGTGTGGCGCCCATGGCGAGGATGATACGCATAATGTAACTTGCAGCTTCCCCTTTATCAGTATCCTTTGACTGGAGTTAACATCAGAACGCCATTTTGCCATGAAAACTTACTTTGCTTTTAGGCGTCATGTTTGGTCCAACACAAAGGATTGATTGGTCCTTGAGAATCCTAGGGGCAACAGGGTTCTCCATTATTTCTCGAGTCACCACGAAGACCGAGAGGCCATTACAACCTCTCGATCGTATGAAATACAATCCCACAACTTCCGATGATCCTATCATCCAGCAGGTACACCCGCTCCCCCTAAATAGGAAAAGTATCGGCCTGAACTTCTCTGTAGCTCGCTGGCAGAAATGTTGCCTCTGTCTATACCACTGACGTGATACTTAGCGCTTTGATGTGCGCGCCAAGATCCGTAAACCCCTGGGACATTGTCATAATCAGGGAAGGTAACAACCTTTTCCTCGATAAGCGCGATGGCGGCCCATTCGATACCATTACTGTGAACGAAAACGCCGCTGACCCACCGCAGGATCCCGCTCCGCCGAACCCAAACAACCCCGCTGAAAAGGCAGTACCTGAAACCCTTCTATCAACTCAGCGATGTCACTATCATTGGAAGCAACATACATCAACCAAAATTTCGGGTTCCAAACGGTCATCGAGCAAACGTCCCCGCCCGCTATAGATTTTTCACAGCCTAACCCGTTCTATGGCCCTGATGAGACAGAGCCTCTCGCTTCTTGTGGATATCGTTACAGACTCTTCGATCTTGGTATCACAGAGGATGAGGATCTGAAAATCTGTGTTAGGACAGAGGTGGATGCCTATTCCCCGGCCAAGGCAACCCGCGTGAAGGCCAAGGCTTAGTTACTATCCGTGCCCTTAATGAATTCGATCCCCGAGCACAGGGGGCCGGGGGCGCCCCCGACTGGCGTTCCAAGCTGGATTCTCAACGCGGGGCAGTTGTTGCCACAGAAATGAAGAATAACAGCTGCAAACTAGCCAAATGGACTGTGCAGAGTGTACTCGCGGGTGCCGATCTGTTAAAGATTGGGTTCGTTTTCTCACTCAGTCATTTATTTTCGTCTCCTTCGTATCAACTGGTCACCCCCTTGATCGATGACACCCACTTGCGTTTCATTCGGTGGCTTCTTTGATCCCCTCGGAACCATTTTCTACAATTGACTCTGACATTTACTGATACAAACGCGCAAATAGGTATATTTCTCGGGCCAACCCTCGTGATAACACACGTCATGTTATTTTGAGTACGACATCAATTCGGCCGATTGATTTTGCAGCCCAGCTCAATGTATCTTTGGCAAATGGGTGGGGTATCGTCCGCACTGTCACCGATCTCTGTATGAAGCTACCTGAAGGCAAATACGTTCTGGTAAAGGACCCCAATAAGGTACTGCCGTCACCATTTTTCTCGAAATCACACTAACTATGTGACCACAGCCCGTCATTCGTTTGTACTCTGTGCCTCCCGAAGCTTTCACCAACGAAAACGATAATGAAGATGGAGTTGAAGAGGAGGAGGAGCAAGATTCTGCCTAAAAATAGTTATCGAAAGCCTTTTTCCCTGGCTCGATACGTGTCTTTGATCTGGAGTCTAACTGCGAGCTGACAAGAGAGTTTCCACTGCGCCTTCGATGTTTCGACTAGACGAAAATATCAATGAGTGAAACGTAGACGTAAAATCTAGACTGAGAGGGAATTAAATCTCGCATACCTTCTTTGCAGGGCGCCCACGACAACTTCTCTTTCGACAGTGGGAAACATACTTGTGAGCTGGCTTATCTCTGACTCATTGGGAATACGGATCCCTGAGTTCGCGCGATCCGTTCTCCCTGTCAGCTCATCCACCCATTCTCTCATTACCGAGCTCCTGGAACCCGAGCTCCCATCTGCCAAGCCGGGGGCCCCGTCACTGTTCCGGGATCTGGTCAAATTCGCCTGAGCTTGATCGTTCCTCCTGGACGTAGTAACAACCTCGTCATTACCAAGCGCCGCTAGCCCGCCGGCTGCGCAGTAGCCGTGCGCGAGTCCTCAGGGAATGCGCGAGTTAACCGTCGGGGGCCACGCAGTGAACCAATGAGCGGAAGGAGGTACCGTCGCGAAAATGTTACGACGGATGGAGGAAGTCGATATGCGTTGAAGTTAGCTATTTCGGAGCGGTACAGCTGACCTACGATGACGCCGATGATCCCTACTGTGAGAGACCCTGGTAGGCTACTGATTGCGAGCTGAGAACCTATATTAAGTAAAATAGAGGTGAAATAAAAGATCCTATATACCTGAAAGGCCAAAAAGTAGTTGAGGCTTTTGTTACTGAGTTTAACACCGAATATTCTGAATTGGTATGCAGAAGGAACGAGTCTTGAATGTTGGTATAGAATACTGTAGATGACCACTGGGACACCTGATGAGATGTAATTCAGTCCAAAAGGGTTCAAGGCAAGCAGGGCCAGGAATTCTGCAAGGGTAGAGAGAAGAACTGTCACGACGACAAAAGACTGGTTTATTCTCAACGTCAAAAAAAAGGAGCACAACGAAGGGTGTGAACACTTACTGCGAACTTGACACTTCCGAACCGTCGTTCAATGTGAATACCCACATTATAGAGTAATAATCCAGCAATAAAGAGATCGCTAGAATTTTGGAACGCCAGATATTGAGTCACAAGTCGCCAGTACTATATTGGATAGCACTGTTAGGATTAAGGGACAGTAATGATACAAAAGTAGAACATCTCTCACCTGGTGATGTCGAGAAATATGTGGCACTAGCTGAATAGGGAACTCAGAAAAAAAGACTACATTGCAAATGCAGGTGTGCTGACTTGGAGGTGAAAGTAGTGCTTTGCATCAAACAATCCTACAAAGAAAGAGGAAAGGGCTGAACCAATCATCAAGCCTTCAGAGAATGTCAGCCAACGCGTGCCCGAGAACGTCTGGATTCACAGACCTTTCGTCACCGGTGCATGTTCGAATGACATGGTTGGCCGAGCCTTGGACTATTGAGCAACAAGTAGTGGCTGCTGAATGCCACAGCTCAATGCTCACATCCCAGATCACGTGAATCACCTGCATGTAACCCAGTCAAAAGTTCAAGACTGCTCTCAACTCTTCGCGCCTCCTAGGTTTCCTCAGACAGACATTCAGACCTTGAAACTCCTAGCTCATCAAGCTGCTATGTTCTCCAGTCTCCTCCTCAGGCCACTATATTAGATGCGTTCGGTCTTCCGTTATATCTCCTCGGCTTCGATGAAAATATCTGTGTTCCAGAACGCGATTACCAACTCTTCAAAAAAATTTTCCTTTTCGTGGAAAATACCAACCCTGAAACCCTGACATTCAGGATAGCGGTCTTGGTCCAAAAGAATGTTATGACCTTATGATTCTTCTCGGCGTGTCAATCGTCTCTCGCTCGTTTTATCGCTGGGTGATCTGGTATGAATTCGACCTACTCTGGTTACCCTAGAGATAAATACATTCATCCACGTGCATCAGTGAATATCCGGACAAAGCTGTTGTTTCGACTGGTTTGTTCCGGCCCAGATCTCTGGTGCGGCTCCAAGGCGGGTCACCACAATGGCTCCAATTCTGAGCTTAAACTACTGCTACAAACACAGGCTACATCTTCATTTGGTGAAAGTCTTTTCATTGGCACTCCCACGAAGTGACAAGTAAATGCGCCTTTTGAACAAGTCAGCGCACTGACATGAACGGAGGTCCCATCTTACTGCTATTCTGGTCCGCATGGGCAAAACTGACCTCCCGGCTCCGCCCCGGCCCGATCAAGATAACGTCGAACAGCAAAACATGATCCATAGCTTAGGTGGTGTTGCTCAATTGATCGCGTCAGTTGTCTTTCGGTGATTACATCGCACGGGTCAAGTACAAATTTCCTGACGTCAAATTAAACCCCTTATAAATCCGCGTCACGTCTTACAGTGCTGATATGCAACCCTGTTTGAAACGTTTATCTAATCTATACTTGGACTGAGTTTGTTTAACATGGCATCTAATGAACATTTCACAGGAACTTATGGTCCTGCCGGGCATGTACGTACTAGGCGAGTAGAAGACTAAATCGAATACGTCTAGACAAAATACTAACCGTCGTTGCCGAGTGCGACTAGGTAGCGAGTTGCAAAGGCTTTGAAACACTTACCGTGGATTCTATCGTCGGGTTTGCGGGCACAAGTGAGCCATTGATATGTCGACTGTCAGGCCGCCGGTATATTTTGTTCTCCACACAAATGTCAGTACATTGCCATCCTCCTGTACTCCACCATCTGAAGTGGCGTGTTAATTTTTCATGACAAACAACGGTGATAAGGCTCCATTTATGATGGGGGTACAGATCCCAACGACAAGCAATGCGTATCTTATTCGGGCGATGCTACATGTATTGACTCATCGCGGTATTCAAATCCAGGAACAGTGTGAAACAAATGTAAGCCCGACGTAGCCAGAGAAGGAATACCAAGACCGCGCAATGGAAGTCTTGACAGAAGATTCAAGTCTAATGTTGACTTGCTACCGAAGTGCTCAGTCAAACGACCTCTGAAACACGAACCCTGTGAAATCGGTCGTATGGTTCTGGTGGGAAGATGCTTGCCAAATAAATGTGCTTGGATTACTTTTTCCAGGTACAGAGGAATTACACCGAAGATAACCACTGGCTGGGTGCTTTTGAATGTATTTTTTTTTCTGCCACAATCACCGATGTCGGAGACATCGATGTTTTGTAATATCCGGTGGTCGTCGCACCACGGGATTTGTCGAAAACCTACGCTCAACTCGTTGGTCAGCTCGTTGGAATCTTGCGCAGTTCTCGGGCTGGCCAATGACGTTCTGATAAGTATATCTCTCAAGAGGAGTCCCATACTACCCTTTTTAATTTTAGCAGAGGAGATACGACTTGCTACTCCTTGATCAGATGTCATTTCGGAGGCAAAACATCATTACAACAGTGTTCTCCCGTGTGGCGATTCCACAGCGCGTTGATCCCACGGCTAAACGGGCAGACCCCTTTTGCTTTAGCTCAAACACGAACCTTAACCCTTCTTGCTGATTGGGGACCTCTATGTTTGGACCCCCTGCCATTCTCCTGGACCTACATACCTCATCGATGGACAACCCGTGGAAAAGCTGTGTCCTAGTCCCTTAATGAAAAAAACACAGATCCGCCATAGTGATCATGCAGGTGATCAAACGACATCGCGCCCAACAAACAATACAGTTCAGCTAGAAAAACGACTTAGCTCACCGAGTGAGAAAGAGCTGAACGCCACAATGTAACGTGTGTAACGTTGTGAGTCCTGTCCTAGTGCCAACTTAGTAGTTCTTATGGATAGTGCCTCTCACACTAACTCCGTATTTCCCACCAAGATAAATCCCCATAAGCTTCTTACAGAGCCACTGGGCTGTTGGACTCTTCTCGAACAACGATTACGGACGCCCTGATATAAATAGCTCAATCAAAGGGCGTTACGGGGTTATCGGGAACGTCGCAATGAAAAAGAAAAAAAAAAAAGGTTCACGGCTAACTATATCACTTTTTTTTCGGGCATTATGTCCTGGATGTAGTACGCAAGCGTTGTTGGAGCGGCTAAACAGCGAAAAAACCTTCGGAGAGAACGGACTTCATATTCTGTATTCAGTAGCGGTTGTCTATTGTCCGATACTCAAGCATGCCAACAAATGCAATCTTAGCGTGTATGAAGTGCGGAGCCAGGGTATGAACTAGAAGACGGAGAATGGGTATGTTTGGGAGGAAAGGGACACAAAAGAGGAAACCCTGACACTTTATTTTTGTCGTCTTGGAGTCCCCCTGGCTTTCGGTAACGAGTTCGAGCGCTCCATGGAGTTCCAAACTACCTCAATAACCTGTGACTCACGGGAATATTCACGCCGGTTCGCGAAGCTCTCGAGGGGATACCGACATTGTGTTCCCAGAACGTCACCAATATTTTGGCTCGTCCAAGCGGGAGAGATGTTAATGTAGATGGACAAGGATGTATATGAGCATTAACATTTATGGGTCGACGTTTATGGAAGAGGAATACACCGACGGCGCTTCTTGTTGGCAGCGGTCAAAAGGCGAGCGTGTGTGTCGCCCGTCTGAAGTATTTTAACATTCGTCCCTGTTGCTTCTCGTGATTGTGGTTAGTTCATTCTCTTACGGGGCGTGCGTTGTCCAAACTATTCTGAACAGAAAATGCCAAATTGCCATTGAGACATCGGTTAAGTGTACACTGCACGTCACCACAGTTAGATAGTAACTCGGGAACACTCAGGCCGGTCAGAATTGAAAAGCTTTTCAACCTCGGGTTCAAGCGTCTTACTAACATATAAGTATAGAGTGTTCTCTCCGATAGCTATTATAGACGGTCGGTAGGGACGTTTGGTCTAGTTCATATACAAGGTTCTGTCATAATCCCATTTAACAGACCGCGCGGTAGATCCGTCAACGCCAGGAGAAAGTATGAATGAATCATGGGCGTCACGAGGTTTGCCATACTAACTCCACGACCCTATTTAGGACGCCTATATTTTGCGCGCCCGCGGCCTCAGGCGGACCAGTGAACGGGATGGAGTACTGTACGTATGTGGATCTTCTCCTTCTCGTCGTCGGTTTCCGTAACTCTTCCCTGGCGTTACCATAATGTTTGGGTCGAGGCCCGCTTCTATTTGTCAGACTATACTAACCACCACCTCATACTAGACAGACTGCTATACTATGCTAAGTTTGGGAGACGCCTGGGACTCACTTTCTCCCAGGGCAGATAAGAAAGGGGTACCCCACCGGTCTTATGGATTGCATATTCATAGGTAAGCACATCGGAGTACGAAAGCGGATATGACGATACCATCTGCCGGGACTGCTTACTACTACTTTGTTATACTAGAATACACTCTAAGCGACTCTTCTGGGTCAGGGGACAAACAAAGACTATGACAGGTCAACAAAACCCTGGCAGGCTGGCATTTGAAAAGGGACGACTTAGGGACGGGACGTCTATGGATTTTGACGTGAGGCATTATATACGGATCTGAGTAGGCTCGGAAGCTGCCGTGGCACAAATTTTGACAATAGGGCGAAGCTTTACTTTCCAAGAAAAGGAAATGTTAAACGGAAATTTTCTTCTTCTTTCCCAGTGCCCAGTAGAAAAAAAAAAGTGACGTATTGATCGCCCACGGAATATCTGTTCACGACTGGCAAAATTGAGTGGTTGACGGCGGACTTTTCAGGGTATGAGCTCTTTTAAGTTCGGTCTCGATTGGGTTAAATGTATGTCTATACACTGTTGGGGGTCATATTTGCCAGTGACAAACGTTTACCGAGTTCCTTTGGACAGCCGCCTAAATCTCCCGCGTTCCGGTGTCTACAAATCCGGGGAAGGAACCCCACTCAGAGGTTAGCTCGTCCTGTTTTTTCTCCTTGGATATTCCTTCTTCCCATGGATCCCGGTGCCTGCAAGGCTTACAAGCAAGGAACGACTGAAGCGACGGGAGTGGGCGAGGGAGAATGAACGGCAATTGCGTTGAATTTGAATAAGCTAACTGACTACCTGTTGGCTCGTTCCACCTGCTCCAGGCACAAAGGTCCTTCGTTTTCGCGGGTTGCAAAAAAAAAAGCTTGGGGTTTAGTCCATTCGCGCCGAGCTCTTTATTTCCCCCTCCACCTTTTTTTTTTGTTCAATGCCAATAATGACTGGCACTAACATTGTGTCACACCATGACGCAGCGATCGGCACCAGAAAGAGGATAGTCGGTCTGCCCTTTTCGAAAAAGAAAAATTTAAGGTTCGCAGCTCGTCGCGCGGCGCGCGCCATAGTCGTCCCACGTGTCCACTCCGTGTGCATGTGCCGCTGTAATCCGCTGCTAAAATTTTTTTTTTATTGAAGCGGGAAAAAGTGTTAGTCGTCACCGTATATGCGCGCTAAGAATGCAACCAATAAGAACGGTCGGACTGGGTCGTCGGTGTTTAGCCCTTGCTCAGTTTTTCATGATCGAGATTGGCTTCTCCTTATGGTGATGTAAAAGTTTTTTTTTTTTCTTTCAATAACGTGCGACGATTTCCAATTTAGCCCGGTACAAATAGACAGAACCTAATAGAAGGAGAGGCCGGAAGTTGTGTTACATATTCGTATGCTCGTTGCACAACGACGATTTTTATCATATCCATATCATATCTTGACCCCCAAAAGCCTAGCACATATATAGAGAGCGCATCGACAAGAGTCGTCGTACCAATCTGAAATAATTAATTTTGGTGCGGGGTTACCTGGTTCTTGGGAGGGGGGTGCATCTTTTGATGGAAGGTGTCCCGCGACGCTATGAGCGAGATCCCTTCTCATTTACGTGATGGTGCCGATTTAATTTATTCACGTCAAGGGAGGTACCGACTCAGTTCCGCTGCAAGGACGTCTTCTCTGCGAAGCTCCCCCGTTCCAGAAAGGTAAGCCGATGAGGGGGCACACTCATGTAAGTGCCTGACAACTCGGGCGGGGCGGCATGAGAACCTATTAGACACATGTGGTCGGGTATTGCCTACATGGTGTTTTTGACAAGGCAGAAGTGTCGGGAACGGTCGATTCGTAGAAGTGTCGGGGTGGAACCGCTTGCTATTATGAATTGATCAAATGACCAGGATAAATTGACTTTTTGAAAACTACGCTGAGCGGAGATTCGTCTGTGCCGAAGCCTTGTAGAAGTACCGACCCCGCCTTCCGGGTTGCAGGAGCGGCAGGGGATAAGGAGGGGATTCTCTAACAGCCATATTCTAACAGCTGCACCTGACTGGGGTCATTCGGTTTATAGGTCCAGTCCAACGCGCTTTAAGCAGGCATGGTGTATTCATCGGAGTAAGGGATGGCTCATAAACATACTACTTGGGGTGTGGGTCATTCTGCTTTTTTAGAACGCCTCTGACAAGGTGCCGAACACAGACGCTATTAACACGAGGCTATGGACATGGGCATTGAATTGAATTCCCACGGCCGGTTACCTGGAAATGGAAGAAAACACAGCGTGATATTTGGAGAGCGCATTGGCAGACGGTGGGTAAAATCGCGCAGGAGAAATGGTTTCAGTTGTCGACTGTCGACGTATGCAGGCCGGGAGAGAGGCGCGGAGGAAGGGGGCTAGGACGGAGCTGGCGCTCGGGACGGTGCAGTACCACGGGCGGTGCGGCTGGAGAGCCGCGGATGGAGTCGAACGTTTGGAGAGACAAGTGAGATGAGGACGGATGTTGTGTGGGAGAAGAGCAGTGCGAGATCGATCGAGGAAACGCGGTGTTCCGAGAACCGACGGCGTGGGTGGCGTGTTTGGCCGTGTTGGCTGTGTTTGGGACGGCGCGGTGGCCGGGGGCAGGGTGGACAGGGGCCAGCGGCGAGAGTGGTGGATTGCTGGGAAGCCAAGGGCTGTGCGCGGGTGGGCGCCGCCTGCGAGCGAACTGTGGCTGCCCAGCGGCACTTGCCATTGGCCCGATCTGCGCCCAAGATCGTGCCCGGAAAGGAAGTCGCCCATGCCCGATCCGAGCCAGCTCGCCCAACCACAGTTACCCTTTGGGGGTGCGCCATATTTAGACGGGACCCTGCATGGACCCTGGCACTCTCCCAGACCTGGTCGCTTCAAAAGTCCTCATAACCTGCGTTTATTGCCACCACTTCCTTGCGCCATGGACTCTGCCACTTTCGACCCATACTCCTCCTACTCTGACAGCTCTGCCCCTCACACTCCAGAACCACACCCCGCAGACATGCACTACTGCAAGGCAAACGTCGACGATGCTGTCCGCAACATCTTTAATCCCCACTCCGACGACCCCCATGCAGAAGTCCATCCCGCTCAGGAGGGATCGTACTGGGCCCCCCAGTCCGCCCCTCTTTCGAACCCCTTTTACCACAACCACAACTCCTCCCGCGGCTCCCTTCTGCAGGAACTCTATGATGAGCAACAGCCTGCTGCATCGGAAGTATATCCCGATAACTCTGACAATTGGACCTTGAACTCCCATCTTCCTCCTGCTCACCAGCAGCACATTTCCTCGCGTCCCCATGATTACCAGATGATGCGTCGGAACACCTTCCCTACTGTCCGTTATGACCGTGATGATGGTCTTCCCATTCAGCAATATCCTCCTTTCATGCCTCAGCAAACCCACCACTACCAACGCCCTGAACCCCTCTACTCCGAGCAACTCAACTTGGCTGCTGAGCCTGCTCCAATCCAATCTGAAAACTTCCTCCCGGGTGCTTACCATGATACCTCTAACATCAAGTTGGAGGATCCGAGCTCCATGATGGTCCCCTCTCATTCCTTCTTCCGTTCCCAATCATCGGGTGGCGTTCCACCTATGGGTGTTCCTTTCGTACCTCCGCACGGTGGATTACACGTCCAGCACACCGATGACGCTGCCTCGAAAGAGACTCAATACCTCCGTCGTCGCTGCTTCAACTGCCACACCACGGAACCTCCCTCGTGGCGTCGTTCCACTCTTAACCCTGGAAAAATTGTCTGCAATAAATGTGGGCTCTACGAGCGCACTCACTTGAGACCTCGCCCTCTTCGCTTTGACGAGCTTCGGGCCGGCCACAAGCCCCGCAAACAATCAAAAGGAACCGTCAGCCCCAAAAACAAGCTGAGCCCTATCGTGAAGAAAGAGCCTCGCGAACCAGGCCTGACGCGGCGTTCGTCCGTCTCGTCTTCGTCCGGCTCTGTCCACTCGGGCAGCGGTGCCAGCGACTGGGATGACAATGGTAAGTCTAGCACAGTCAATACTGATTTTCTCATACTCATAAAAATCAGTCTCGGTTTATTCAACAGGCTCTGCCCCTCCGACCTCCTTCAATTCGCCTAATGTACAGACTTTCCCCCTCTCCCGCGACTCCCAGTCTCCCCCTCATGACGGTGGTATTCGTCTGCCGAATGCTCCTTTGTCCGATATCGCCTCGCTACAGCAACAGCCGTCGACTCCTTCTCTCCTTCCCTCAACCCCTCATTCTGGCCACTCATCACCAGGATATTACTCTCCTCCAGCTACAGTGGCTAGCCCGAACAGCGGCATCCAGTCGCCTGAATATTTCCACCGTGTTTCGCAAGAAACCGTGGCCACTGTCCAGGGACCTTGGACGGAAGCCCCTAGTGGGATTCTGAGCAGCCCTGTTCCCACTCCCGTAGCCTCGTAAGCTGAAGCTGGAGACCTGATCCGTATTTATTCGCCTGGCCATCGCGGGATCACTAAAATACTTCGGCGTCGCTATCCCATTGTTCGCACCCGCCTACTCTCGACAGCCATCCTACAGGGTTGTCATATATTTATCTATAACGTCAAGAAAACTCGATTGTACTATCATGGAGTCTCGTATCCTGTATCATCCCCCTCCCCTACACCCCCCGTTCTTGGACACTTCTCACTTTGCTTTCTTTGTTAAATTTGCTTTGTTCTTTGCGTGGACTTTGCTTTTCTGTTTTGTGCTGTTTGCACCAATGTTGTGGACATTTTTTCACTTCGCTGTGCGGTGGATTCATGATGTCTCCGACGTTTATTTATCTTTTTTATACTACTTTTTGTTTTTTTCCCCTTTGCTTTTCTTTCTTATCATTATTCTTCCCCCCCCCTTCCCGCTCGAGGAGGCTGTTGTACCACTACCCTGAAGATACCTCCGGTGATTAGACAGAGACTACCCATGCCCTATTATTCCGATACCAACCTCCTACATTCGGTGTGCATACATATACAACAATTCTACAGCATCATATACAGTTACGGTTATTATGGATTCACGTACAATAACGGAAACCGGAGCAGTTAAAATAGCCAAATAAAATATCTATTGTTCTCTTTCTCTGACTTTGTGCTGTGTGATTAGTGTTATTAAAGTTTCGAGAAAGGTTGCTTCGAAGATGTTATATGAAAGAGCCTTTTAATTCATATCGCGCGTGAAACAGCCTCGTGTCGATGATGTCGCCGGTTTATTGAGGCAACGATTTCGTACCTTTACAATAGACAAGCTAATCTTATTGTGGGTGGTATGAGGGACTACAAATGAGGACGGTTCCGATAACAGATGGTTGAGTCGAGTCAAATCGAGATCAACGCATCTCCTTGTTCGTGCCACTACCGTTCCATTACAATCTATGTTAAGGCCGGCAGTTGCTATAGGCGAGTAATGTCTGAATGAATACCCATTGTCACTATCGCCACTTTTTTTTTTTTTTTGAGTCGAGACCGCTGTTAATACCTCAAGTGGGTAAACGCGCCATCGCTATGAAATCGGTATCAGTTTTGTATGCATTACATGAAGTTCTTTTTACCCGAGTTCACAGTTCACTTAATCTTAGGACCCTGTCTCGTATGTGTGAACCGAAGGTGGTGATCTAGAACTCTTGGATGTATTTCAGGGGCACATCACATTAGCCTCACCGCCCAAGTCCTGTGTGGTCGAAAAAGTATGTATGACACGAATCCTATGAGCATTTTGCACTATACTTGAGTCAAGTTTCATCCACTTACAAAAGCCGAAGTGAGTTTATGGGGAAGCTGAGGTTCCAGAGTAGCCTAGATAGGTTAAAATTTACCCCAAGGCTCTGGAGGTAGTCATTGCTAACAAGTGACTGCGGGGAAGCAGTATAGTACAACTTTGCAAAGATAAACGACTGCACCTTGGCTAACCCCTTCTGTGATAAGGCTCGGCTGAGCAGAGTTGCTATTGTTTTTTGTTGTGTGACCTGCTTAATCTAAAGAAGAGCCGACCCGGCCCGGTTACGTTAGGACAGGTATGGAATAGCAAAAAAAAAAAAACGTGGGCGGCCGTTTTTGGGTATAGCCTTTTAGTCGCATATGACTCTACATACCATAAACCGCATAAGACGAACCCCCAATTGTTCATACGTTTATTTAAATGACTGTCCCCAAAGCCAATTATCCGCTGACGTAGTTTCCATTGTAAGCTTCTTGTTCTTACACGTATGGTCTTTTCAGAAGTACATTGTTGTGTACAAATGTCAAAGCCTCCATAGTAAGGCTTCTGAAAGCTATGACCAAATACCAGGAGCTTGGAGTGCAATGCATTCAGTGAACCTACGACCGCTTTACGTACGTATTTCCACGGACATTGTGAGCCCGTAAAGTGGAGCTTTCTCCAACCAATGGAGGGACGATAGACGTCTTTTTACTCGGCGGCGGTCGGTCCCTGGGTGCATACCTGGGTCATCATTTGCAATAGTCCCTTTGTATTTGCTGTTGAACGAACGACCGACAGACCGGCATATAATTTGCAGGCGAACTTTATAACGAACCTGGAGAAAAAAGCTCACAATGGTGTCTATTAGTCGGCGCATAACCTTCGCTTCTATTCTTTTTTGAAGATGCCAATTTGTGTCAGTTACGGATATGACTGAATAGGGTGCGGTAAGAAATACAGTTTGTGTGCTGCCGGGTCAAGGTTACCTGTTATCCCAATCCACCTCTGAAGCCATGTCACTATGAATGTGGCGTTCTATCCTCGCATATCCAACGGTAGCTCAACCCACAACTGTGCAGCTTATCTGAAGGTGCTAGAACCACGGGGCCGACCTGTAAGGATATGGGCCCAAAGCTGGATTGGAACTCTTCACTGTTGCTACTATTTCGGGTCACAGTCAGGTGTTACTACCGCACAGGGACTAATGGGCCGCTAGAAGCCAAGGGAGTTTCATATTCATATTTCAAGCCCGGGGTTAGCGCTTGATTAACTCAATAATGGTGCAGCCCACGAGTGGAGGCTTACATCTTTGGGTTTCACGTTAGAACTCCGAATCATATCTGGCTTTGTGCAAATCGCCCCATTAGACTTACTTTCTTCCAAGCCGTTATTCTTGGTCGATCCACTGGGGATCTCTGTGCAAAGTGAGTGTGTTCGTATGGAAAACCGGCACCGTGCTCAGGCTAGTACTACTAGGTGAGAATCTGAAGAGACTAGCGTGACATAATATAACCCCTGTTTTGTGAACCTTGTGGCCCGTGAAGAAGTTCGAGGCCTCGTAAGTCCGGGGTGTCGACAGCGATGCTGTATGGGTTTCGTGATCATTTCGTTCAAAAAAAGAATACCTCGCCTACTGACATGATACTACGGACTCGTAGGTGAACATAATGCTTCTCCCGTGCTTACTTGGAAAGTGGCGCATTAGTTGTCGGCCGATAAGCTCCACTGGCAGCGCTCCGGGATCCTTAAATTTTGCGAACCGTCTGGTCTATTATGTAGTTTGAAGCACCATCATTCAAGCACACGAGAAAAAACTCAATCTGTGATCGCCACAAAATCTCAACCTTGCCCTTATTTTTGCGCCCTGCTTCTACTAGGTCAAGCCGGTAAACATCTTGCGGGTCACCGATGGATCAAGTGAATCTGTGGTGCCGGGTGGTAATACCCTCGAAAATTCGCTAAACATCTTCCCTTTGTTAACTGGCTAAGCGGTGGCATAATGTGGTAGCTTCCTCGACGATGAGAAGGATCTGCGACTCGGCATTGATAAAACCGACTCTCGTAATGAGTAATGTGAACAAGCCTGGGCTATCGAATAAGAGAAATTAGAACTGGCACTCGGTTGCATCAATTCACCATATGCGCGACAGCTTCGGTTCACATTGCTGCCCTTCTAGCTTTGTTGTGTGGGACCAGAGGAGAGAATGTCGATGAGAATGTGATTAAAAATGTCTGAAACGTTTGCGCCTTCAAACCCGAAGAAAGCACCTATCCCTGCATGGTTTCTAGAAGACTGTCATTAAGTGGGCGGATGGCAGGCTAGAAATTGGTACAATGGCATTGAACTTTGACTGGGATACTTGGTTCTCGATTTATAGTAGCCGCATGGGTGTTCCAGAAATCTGTGGCAGCTCAAAGCGCAGCACTCACCCCAAAATCCCTTATCGTTGTAATTACATCCTTGAAAATTACGTATTACATCATCCTGCACACTTCGGGTTGCGGAAGCGATGAGTCAATCCCTTTGCGAAAGCGAGGATCATCGCAGGCCTGTAGTTCTGTAAACTGCTATATGAGCTCTCGGCTAAAGTTCACACGTCAATGGCAGTTGCAAACAAGCAGTCATTGCCTCCCTTCGGCACCCATCATGCCATAGACCATAGACGTCACGACATTGACGGTCATGTCAAACTTTCAAGCAATGATTGGGTTTTTCTTCTCGAAATGTATATGAGCGTTTTTCCCTAAGTTTGATTGACCCTAACATCTGCAATCTTTTTCCAATTATGTATTATTTTCCCGTCAAGAATCGCGCCCTTCAGGCTCATAAAAGGGCTGCTTTGTTCTGTTTTTTCTTTTCAGAAAACGCAGTCCCAAACTCTACCTAGGCGCAGGCGCAATTGTATTGCCTGCGCCGAATGAGATGTGACGCAAGATGGTTTTTAGAGTAATAGTATACTAGACCTTTTTCTCCATAAAATTGCCAAGTTCCCTCAGCTGTCCCCATACCACATGATCACGCTCCAGCGCTTCTTGATCCCAGTCTATCAATAAATTCCCCTTGCAGGTCGGCAATACCGGACACAGCCAGATGAGCGCATTCGATGCTCGATAGATAGGTCCCTGACTCTGGTCCTGGTGAGTATTCACGATTGCAACCCTGCAAGCCACAAGCATCTGAGCCGCTGTATTTCCCACAAGGGGACTCCATAAAGCACTGAGTGACCCGGTTTACCAGCGTAGTATTCCCCTACCAGCCTGAAGTTTCCTTTTTTATACCCTCTTTTGCTCCAACCAAACGAACTGGGTCATGCGGTAACACACGTAGAACAAGAGAGGGTTAGTTGTTGATTTTGTCCTCTGGGAGCTTATGCCGGAGTTAATAATGCAGAGCCATACCATAAGAGTCCCGTTAATTTGGCGTCGAAGTGTACCCAATATTAGAGTGCCACAGCGGGATGACATTTGGGCGGTGTACAACTAATACGCGATGCTTTCGGTCTGTATCAAGATGCGGGAAGCTTTTGGAAAGAAGACGCCGATGTATAAACAAAGGTCAAGTACGTGAACTAGAAGGGTAATGTAGAAGATAAGAAGCAGTGTCACGGAGCGTGTGGTTTCCCGAAAATAATTGCGTGGCCTTGAGTCAGGACACGCTTCTTGAGGTGTTTCTGAGTTCTCTGGCTGGATTTGTGCGAGCTACCAGGATTATTGTAGTGGCCGGCCACCGACTTGCACGGGGAGTCGAAGCACTGTTCGAAGACTGAACCCATGATATGTTGACTAATGAACGTCCAATTTCCGAGGCCGAAGATCTGACTGTCGGACAGACGAGTGAGTCGGGGTTGAAACTTTCGAGAGGTACAGAGCAGCGCGCATGGAGTCGTGGATGTAATCTTATCAGTGGGTATGACTCTAAAGATGCCTTGCTGTGCCTTGGAGGAATGAGCAATGTAGGATGAAACGATTCTCACAGTGCTTCTTTGGCAAAGAAGCTAAGGAAGGGCGATACTTTGGAGTAAGTGTTTCAAAGTTAGTAGTACCTTTGTAAGGCAAGAAACTTCGCTATCACAGCGGCGGGAAGATGGGTTCGTCGTTAACTTCGGAGGGGAATACCACAAAGTGGGGGTGTATTATTCGTCCCAGGGAAGTTGAATGAGAGAAGCCGCAAAAATAGCGCATTCAATCGACGGAACCCTCCATGTGAGCACTAGGTTCAAGATTATGATTCGTAAACGCAAGCGGTATTGTAGGCATGTCTTGTGGCTTCCGGGATGAACGGCTAGATGACCATATGTTTATCGTAAGTTATATTGCTCTTGCACTGTTATTTACCCAAGAAGGTTGTGCGAGTTGTAATTGGGCAGATCAATGGCCTTTCTTGGTGTGTTGTGAAATTCAACAGTCGCCCTGCTTATCGAATGTTCCGTTTCTCGACGCGCCGAATAGCGGTGACGCAATTTCCTAACAGCTGACCACGACCCACCTTTGGAAGGTACAGTGCATCCGTTGGCAATACCCCATGCCGAACCTTTCGTAAACTGGACCAGAATATGTCCTAGGCCGGAGAAAACAGGAAAAAGATCGGCGAAAAGCCTCGCTAGTGACTGAAAGCAGTAGGTTCGCCAAGTGATTATTCTGCTCTCACAACGCATTGAAGTTCCGCCGTGGGGCGCTGGTTTGGATTGCAAAAGCTAAAAACATAACCTAAAATGCTGTCAAAAACAAGGAGCGAAATTGACATTGATAGGGGAGATAAAGACTGGCCGACGCAAGGCGACATATCGTTTGATTTGGCAAGTGACACGATGAAGGAAGATGCCGAGATCGTGGATCTCGCGCTAGGCTAAACGCTGATGGCCAATTAATGGCACCGTGGAAGGCATCTATTAATACGCTCTCGACAGATGTGCCTCATGGGCAATGTATCACATTGCTTCGTCATACCCAGCTGCACAAATCAGGAGGATCTCAACGAGCTTTCATTCATTCATGGAGCAACTGCCCGTCAGCCGTGGTTCGACTGCTATAAAAGTGCAAGATCGACCAGTCGGAGGGCTTGGCAGTAAAGAGTATGTTTACACTGCTTGTTCCAGACCCAAAGCATCTCCAGAGCTTCTCTGCAGCTCTGTCTCGCAGTTTGAGATGACGGCTGATGCCCCTCATTGTCACAGGAAACTAAGACGAGTCGGCTTCTTGAAACTCGACGCTAGTATGATGTAGAACAGAAGAAGCCTCTACTGTAGTACCGTGTGAGTACTACCGATGAGGATTCGACCATGTGGTGCGAATTCGAGCCGGGCAATCAGATGCCTGCTACTTCTTCTGTGCTGACTGAAACATAGTTCGCGCCGCGGACGTGGATTTTGTCACTGGGGCTGCGTATTAATCATAGTGCCCTGTATTTTCTTTTGTTGGAACTCGCTGTGCCTTCCTGGGCTAGGGATTCTTCCGGGACGAAGCGATTAGAAGAATGAGATACGCCCGTTTGAAGATCGAGCAAAATGTGGTTGGCCGGAAGATGGAGAGGAAATACGATACTCTGCGGGTCACATAACAGTCACGCGACAGTCACAAGAAAATCAGGCTTCTTCAATGGCCAAAGGATCTCAGCTTGCACAACTCAAAGCTGCCCTTTCACAGGCGGGAGTCACTGGGAATACTTCTACAAATAAGAAGCGCAAGAGGCAATCTGCGCCTCTCGAAAAGGAGAAGGAGAAACGAGCAGCACGTCTCGAGGAGATTCACCGTCGACTCAATCCTTTTGATGTCAAGGTCACAAAACTTAAACATGATGTTGGCGGACGAAAATTGAAAGGTGTCTCAGGAAAACCTTCCAAGAGCAAGCAAGCCGGTATCGAGCAGGTTGGCTTTTGAATTAGATTCCAAATTGTTTCGTAATCTCATCTACTTTCTTAGCGCAAAAAAACTTTGTTGAAGGAATGGGAAGACCGGAATCGCGCTGGCGGAATCGTCGACCGTCGATTTGGTGAAGATGATCCTTCGATGAGCCTTGAGGAACGTATGCTGGAGCGATTTACGCGAGAACGGCAGCGAGCCTCCAAAGGCGTTGCCTTTAACCTAGAGGACGAGGAAGAGCTTACTCACTATGGCCAGAGTCTGTCAAAATTAGACGATTTTGACAATGTTGGACTGAGATTTGACAGCGAAGATGAAGAGGAAACAGGTGAGTCCAGGTCATTATCGCTAATGTATTCTTTCTTCTAATCAATCTCATGTAGGACAGCTTGATAATGAAGTTGTCTCTAAGACCCACTTTGGGGGTTTCGATGGGGATGATGAAAATAACGATGAGGACGAAGGTGATGAGGTATAGTTAATGCGAACTCCCGAATAGTTCTCGTTGCTCATCTTTCTTCAAGCCTGCCAGGAAAAAATCCAAGGCTGAAGTTATGGCGGAGGTGATCTCGAAAAGTAAAGAACACAAGGTAAAGCGGATATTTCTGATTTGAACGAGATTGTTCACATTCCCGTAGCTTTTGCGCCAAATGGAAAAAGAGCAGGAGGAAAACATCCGCCACCAGCTCGACAACGATTTTTCGGCTGTACTCTCCTTATTGCAAGAGAGCAGTGTCCCAGAAGGAAGTCAGAAGGCGGTTGATGCAAAAGCAGTGCTTCCTTCTTTGGCTCCTGAGGTCCAAGATGCAGATTACGACCAACACGTTAGAGAGCTTGCTTTCGACAAGCGATCCAAGCCCAAAGATCGAACAAAAACAGAGGAAGAGTTGGCGTTAGAGCAGAAAGAGTCACTTGAGAAAGCTGAACGCCAAAGGAGGAAAAGAATGTTGGGGCTTGAAGATAGTGAGAGTGAAGATGAACGAAAATCAGGGAAACGAAAGAGGGGCGGTGATGATTTGGAGGATGATTTCATTGATGAGGAGGACAATACCGATTGGGCTGGTTTGGGTGCTGGCTTAGACGTCAAGCCGAAAGAGTCAGAGAGCGATGAAGAGGACGATGAAACTGATGAAGAAGGTGAAGAACATGAGGTTGAAGAGGATGAGCAGTATACTTCTAGTGAAGAAGGAGAGGATGAAGAAGGGGAACATGAGCCATTGACAACTGATATTCCTCGAGGGAAGAAAAGCATTGGTTCTGCAGTCAAGGAACTTCCCTACACTTTCAGTGCACCGGCAAGCCATGAGGAATTTCTGGATATCATCGAAAACATCGAGGATAAAGATGTTCCAGTTGTAATCCAACGCATCCGGACACTGTATCATACCAGTCTGGCTCCCGACAACAAGCTTAAACTTCAGGTCAGTACATCTCATGTGCACTGTTACGAGCTCTACGCTAATGGAAGAAAAAGACACTAGCTGGTGTCCTGATAGACCATATCGTCTATGTTGCTGCTCTTCCGGGATCCCATTCTGCCCTGGTTTCTTCTCTTCTTCCTCACCTTACCGCCCTCATTAAGGCATATCCAGTATCTGGCGCGCAGCACTTTAATGAGAAGCTCGCCCTCATGAATAAAAACCTCAAACGGGGGCTTTCGAAAGGGGCAACACTCCTAGAAGCTAAAACTTGGCCCGGTCTTTCGGAACTCACCCTCTTACGAGTAATAGGGTTGTTGTGGTCAACAAGTGATCTCAACCATGCTGTCGTTTCCCCTACAAGGGTACTCATGGGAGCATATCTGGGCCTTGGCCGCGTTCGCTCCATTACTGACATTGCGAGTGGCCTGTTTTTGTGCACCCTCTTTGCGCAGTACGAATCGCTATCCAGGCGGCTTGTGCCCGAGGCGATAAACTTTCTTGTCAACACATTCCTACATATTGCACCTACGAAGTACAAAGATGCAAAGTCACTACCTGGCTCTTTTCCTGCGCCAGATTTTCGTTCAGAGTCTTGTCGGACTCTCGCGGTGAAAGTCAACAAGTCGATGCCAAAGCCAACGAAACCCGACTTCGCAGAATTATTACGGTTGGAGGAACCCAATGAGATGGCCAAAGTCAGTTTGTTAAGTCTGGATTTGGATTTACTGGGAATATTCGCGGACATGTACAAAGGACTCGATGGTTTCGTGGAACTATTTGAACCAATTTTAATGGTTCTCCAACATGGAGAGACGAAGGCTTTGAATGAAGATTTAAAGTTGAAGCTCTCAAAGGTCATTGACACGCTCACTCGTTTGCTCAAATTCGCGAGACAATCCCACAGACCACTCACCTTACAAGCACACAAACCTATACCTATCCCCTCTTACATACCCAAGTTTGAGGCTACAACATCCAATTATCTACGAAAGAGAGATCCCGATTACGAGAAAAACGAAGCGGCCAAACTGCGGTATCAACTCAAGCAAGAGAAGAAGGGCGCGATTAGGGAATTACGCAAGGATTCTAAATTCCTTGCCGCCGCTCAGCAGAAGCAGCAGCTGGAGAAAGATAGAGAATATAACCAGCGGCTGAAAAAGGCATATACTTCCATTGAGAGTGAAAGGGCCGAGCAGAAGGCCATGGAGAGGGAAAAGTCGAGGGAGAAGCGGAGAGCGGGGCGGAAATAGAGTACGCATGGGGGTAAGATAAAAAGTACTGTAGTTTTGCGATTAGTTCCTGTTCTTACCACTGCGACCCTTGGTCCCTTAAGAAGTAAGCACGTGATCTAGTTACACCGACGCGTCGTCGCGCATAGAACTTTAACTTAAGGAACTTGGAAGATCATCATAGTCACTGAATCATGAGTCGAGGATGAACACCGCAGCATCATCACGAACACCCTTTCCTGTGCCCTCATTCACCGGCCCTGGCAATGACGCGACCCAAGTTGACGAGTTCCTCGAGTTCTTACGCAATCTCGTATCTCAGTATCTCTCCGACCAAGCACCTAGAATCTCTAGTGTGAACAAGGCTACGTGGATCACCGTCATAGATGGTCTTACAGACCATTTGCTAGTCTCTCTTCCTCTTCCGGACGTCGTATCTTGGAGTGCTCTACGAGAAAAAGTCATATCTGTTCTTACCACCCTGGATGTAGTCGAACGAGTATTTATGCGCGTAGATGGGATCTACCACGGAACAGCCGACATGGTAAAGAAAGTCTTTGTTAGACTGCTAGACTTATGCTTTGTATTGGATTCATGGGTCGATATCGAGATGCAGCTAGAGGATGGGATGGTACATCCAAAAATATTGAGGCAGAGAAGTATGGAGGTGTTGGTATTATTTTTGAGAGGCGCGGGTGGGAGTATGTTGTCTACAACTTCGATGGAGGGCTCTTCATGGAAAATTCTACGATCTATTGTAAGTGAATGTCTGCAAGTCTGCCACGGTGAGTTTACATGTATAATTCGTATCCTCTTTCCACTACTAAAGCTTTGCAAAGAGCTTATTTCAAAGTTACCTCACCTTAGTTTTCCTCTGACAATTGAACTGTTTAGAATACCAAGAATATCCAACGTCCAACCGGCCGATTTATTTGGGGTGGTATGTAACTTGTATCATTGGAGTTTACTCCAGATTAACCAGCATTCATAGGCCACTACGAACTCCTTCGATATCCCAATATCTTCAGCATCGCGTATACCCGATTTTCTCAAGACAGTCTATGAATTTCTTGTTAAAACCCTTGCACCAGCCCTGCCCTGTCACTGGTTTATCGCAGACCTGGCAAGAAGGACAGTTGTGGCAATGAAATCCGGGCTTGAATTCTGTCTCTCTGCGACATGCGCAATGCCACCAGGTCATCGTGCCAGGATCTGTGGGGATCTCTTTTCTTTCACTTTACATTTTCAGATGCTCCCGATCACCGAAGGACTAGCTTCTCTTCCCTGCTTCCTTGTCCGCTATCGCTTGAATGAGGGTCCGAAGGAATCTTGGGATGGATTCGATCGCACTGCCACACAGTTGCTACAAGAAAAACTTCTCAAAGGGGTCTCAAAGCTCGACATCCTGGACGTTGCGAGGGTATTATGTTCAGAGACGTGGGAGCTTGCTGGGGATGCACTCAGGGTAAGAACCAGCCATTTTCCCGCTTGGTGAATGCTAGACCATCTACAGAATTTAGGATTTACTTTCTTGAGCTGTACCTTGATGAACTCCGGTGGCTGGTTTGAGCATATGTTGCAAAGTGAACTTTCCCCTTTGGAAGGATTACCTCATTACCAGGAAGTTGTACAATTGGTCCGCGATACGCTAGCTCAAAAGGCGGCGAAGGATCAACCACGTGCAAGTAGTTTGCAGTCGACCCTTCAAGGCCTGGTGGGTTTAGATATAGTGATTCCCAATGGACACGAAAACGAGTGGGATCAAAATACCATTATGCGGATTTTGGCTGATGTTAAGATGCAGCTTGAAAGGTCCGAATTTTAAAACGCTCATCATGATCGGAAGCTGACGCTTTCGATAGGCCACTCAGCGATTGTTCGGAGGGTGCAAGGCTCAGCCTAGCCATAAGTTTGAAGAAGCTACCCTGCCTGGTCAACCGCTGTGATGGTGTCAATTGCAAAGCCTGCTGTTCACCGTCGATTTGTTTCCCTTTTGCTCTGACCTATTATCCCGTTGCCAATCGACTGCTGGATGGTCCTGCTGAAGAAGTCTCACCTACTGTTCGTCGGGAAGTCTTTCGGGCTTTAAGACGTGCAATCGATCATCACTCTGCAGACGTCGCGCCGGGCGGACTTAAGCAGATGGCGGAGTTTTTGTTGCAGCACATCAAGGATCCAGATCGGAATTCAAGGCTCGCTGCTTGGTAAGTGAAGTGGCCTGCCCGGAAATTAGAAAAATGTATTAAGTGTCCCTCAATAGCTATGCATTGGCATCGCTAGTTTTGACTTATAGTGAAAAGGTGAAAAATCCGTGGCAATTCACTCAAGGCATCCTCGGGGAGTTGTACAAGCACATGAATTTTGCCAAAGAGAACTCAAAGGAAACCCTCTTGGTGGCTATTGGATCTGTTGGAAAGTAAGCGATTTCTTGACGCTTTTCCTCGCGAGATTTCACCTGGATGTAGGGCAAGGCACACGGAAGTCTTGGGGCAAGTCTTATGCTTCTTGGTCGCCCAACTTGGACAACGTAACCCTGTTGTTAGAGGGGTAGCAAGTCTGCAGGTTGGTATTTGCTCTCATTCTTTAGAAGTTGACGAAGTTAACCTCAATATAGCTTTCAGCAATTACGAAGCACCACAATAAAACGTTATATGCCCTTTTGATCCCATACCTGGACCAAGTCGCACCTTTCCTGGTTTCCAAGATTTCCACCCTACCGAGCCTATTGACCGAAACTTGCAAGCTTCTGTCAATGGCACCTGCGGAATTTATCAGGGTTACGGCTCCTCGCACTCTACCTTCATTATTCGCAAATTGTGATGCAAAGGGAATCGAGGCTGTCTCAAGGGAAATGGAACAGACAGCGTCCGCCCTATTTTTAGGGGACTCTCATATCATTCTGGCACATATTTTCATGTTGCCGAGGCCAGCAGAAAGCAAGGCTACCTCATTCGTATTGAAGATTTTAGCAGATGCGTCCCAGGAAGGGCCGATCGATTTGCAAGTAGTTGTCAAGGTTTCTCTAGTCAAAATTCTTGCGGAATTAGTTGTCGCAATGGGCGATGAAAACGAAACCAGAGTACCAGTAGTGAGTCAGACAAAATTTCTGCTCCCGAATTTTACTGACAGTTGCCTTGATTTAGGCCGTG
The DNA here is from genome assembly GCA_029719445.1 of Agaricus blazei. NCBI lineage: Eukaryota > Fungi > Basidiomycota > Agaricomycetes > Agaricales > Agaricaceae > Agaricus > Agaricus blazei. The sequence goes on along the minus strand of SSNC01000002.1, from coordinate 1,471,597 downwards.
AATGCCATGAAAAGGGTCGAGCGTATCATAAACGCAGCAGGAAAAGAAAAGGAGACGCCTGTCGAATTGGGCACTTTTTTGAAATCACACATGCTTGGTCTAATGTCGCATATCAACGACATGTTGCAAGACATGCAGGGAAAGAAGAGCGTGGCCTCCAAGCGAAGGATTATCAAAGGCCTTGGAGCATTGATCGTACAGATAGGTCCCAGCATTAGTTATGGTGCACCTCAGGTATGTGCTAGTGTGAATCTCCGTGGGCTAAATACTGATAGGCAATATCAGGTCATGGCGACGTTTCAAACGATGGTCAACATACCTGAGCTCTCGGAAGTTACGCTGCTCAGTTGGCATAGATTTCTAACGACATTAGAACCTGCCGAAGTAGGTCCTCATGTGGGGCCGACGAGTGCTGCCGTTGTAACTGCCTGGAATCGTTTTCCATTGGAAGCGAGACAGTCCGCTATCAGCTTGATGACGTATATCATCCAGGGAGCCGGCGAAGGAATCGGTCGTCATCTGGATGATATCGTAGAAATATCATCCATTCCGGAATTGCTTCAACTTCATGCTCATCTAGAAGTTTTGCGGAGTAAATGGACGCCCAGACAACGGTTGCAGCGGTTATTGCAGAGATCTTCAAATGAGAATCTCAGTTTCGCAGTACAGTCGTTGGGGGAGATGAAAAGTTTTCTGTTAAAGGAGAGTCGGGGGCTTATAAGAGAATTGGTGTCCGGTGACATGTTCGACCCTATTGTCGGTCAGATTGTCGAAGCCCTATTTGCTGCAGCGTGTCGGGATGGGGATGGGACAGAGTCTCTCAGAGTCCTCGCATATGAATGCATCGGTATTTTGGGAGCTGTTGACCCAGACCGTTGTGAACTGTCTACAGAACAATCTCGAATCATAGTCAAAAGCAACTTCACTGACGAAGAGGAGTCGATGCAATTTGCGCTACATCTGATATGTGACTTACTGGTGGGAGCATTCCGAACAACGAGCGACATCCGGTACCAGAGCTTTTTGGCTTACACGATCCAAGAGCTGCTGAAGTTTTGTCAATTCAAACCGGCCCTTGTCGGTGCTGGAACGGGAAACCCTATATCAAACAAAGTACGGAACCGATGGAGAAGTCTACCGAAACACATCCTCGAAACAGTCACTCCATTGCTTGAAGGAAAGTTCTCCTTAAATTTGGGAAATCCTCCTCAAGTTCAACACCCAGTTTATCTGCATCAGCCAACATACCGCGAGTGGATTCAACTCTGGACATCCCACCTCATTTCTAGAGCTTCAGGACCGACCGCCCAAACCATCTTCAATAATTTCCGATCAGTAGTTAGAGTCAAAGATGCCGTTGTTGCCCATCACCTGTTGCCTCATCTTGTCCTCAACATTCTGATTGGAGGAGACGAAACAGATGCACAGGCAATACGAACGGAACTGATAGCTGTACTGGAAGACCAGCTCAACAACGAAAGTAGCTCATCGGCAGATAAGAAATTACTGAGCGCACAGGTACGCCACATTCTAGTCTCCCGACTTATCAGAAGTTGACTCGACTCCAGGCAGTATTTATGTTACTAGATCATATTAACGCTTGGGTGCGATTTGTACGTCAGGACCTGATCAAAAAGAAAGCCGAGAGCAAACGTGGAAGAGACAGAAGCTTTGTCAACTCGCAACTGGAAGAACAAGTGACACGCATTGACTCAATTTTGTCGAGCATTGAACATCATCTGATGGCTGAGGCCGCCTTCCAATGCAAAGCTTTCGCTAGATCATTGATGAACTTTGAACGGCAAATCAGCAGCTTGAGGGAAAGATCTCCTCATCCTCAACACAGGGATCTTGCTGGGTACTATGAGCGGCTACACGAGATTTATGCCCATCTAGACGAGCCTGATGGAATGGAAGGAGTTTCTACCTTGATACTTTCGCCCTCTCTAGAACATCAGATCCGTCAGCACGAAAGCACTGGTCGCTGGACCTCTGCTCAAAGCTGTTGGGAAGTCCGACTTCAGCATTCACCAGATAATATCGACTTTCATTTGGGACTTCTGCGCTGTTTAAGAAACCTAGGTCATTACGGTGGGTTTTGACTTTTGATGTATCTTTTCGGAAGATTCACATCCACTAGATACGCTGCGGACTCATGTCAGAGGTGTTCTGACACGCAAACCTGAATGGCAGAACACACTGGCAGGCTTTGAGGCGGAGAGTGCCTGGATGGTTGGCGCTTGGGGTGACGTTCAGAACACAATCGCGAACACTTCGGCACAGACAGCTCAGATAGTAATGGGCCGAGTCCTGATGGCGATGCGCAACAATAATCCTGGGGAGATTGAAAAGGCGCTAGCCGATTCAAGATTGGTCCTGGGCACCCCCATCACCGCAGGGGGCCCCCAGAGCTATCGTCGATCATATGATGCTGTACTCAACCTCCATCTCACTTATGAACTGGAAATCATTTATCAGGCCTTGAACCCCTCGCATGATCCCATGCAAGGCCGCTCGCAGGAACGAAAGCGTGCCATTAAAGATCTCTCGAGCATTTTGGGATCACGACTGGATTCCACTATACCTACTTTCAGATTCCGTGAGCTCGTTTTGAGCATGCGCAGAACTGCGCTCTCATTACCGTGAGTGTCGCTTTCAAGCGTAGTAAATGCTTGATGCCGACAAATAGGTTCGATCAGGGATGCCCCGCGTCGTGTTGTTACTGGTGAGATAGGGCGGACTTGGATAGCCAGTGCGAAGATTGCCCGAAAGGCCGGGCAGTGGCAAACGGCATATAGCGCAATGTTGCAGGCGCAACAAAGCAAGAGCAAATTCTCATTCATCGAGAGTGCAAAATTAATTAAAGCTACGGATGAGCCTTTGCGGGCACTGAAGGAACTCGAGAACTCAATGAAGTTGGCTGGTTTAGTAGAGAACTCAGATGTGTTTGACCTGACGGCCGATGATGACACTGACAGACTGAAAGCGAAGGCATGTACCACAGTGGTTCGTTCGAGGAAGACAGAATTCATTTATCCTGGTTAGGCCCATGCTCTACGAGCGCGCTGGATGAATGAATCACAGCGGTATGATGCTCCTGTCATATACCAGATGTTCCAACATGTAACCGAGCTGGACAAGAAGTAGGTTCACGTCCGTCACATTTCATATGTACTGACGAAGCCACTAGTTCAGAGAGTGCCCACTTCTACCTAGGTCAGTTCCACGATGAATGCTTCAAAGCCTTGTCACCGGAGGAGCAGCGTGGACGGTAAGTGGCTAGAGTTTTCATGGCCTGATCATCTCATCAAATCCAAAACTGCTAGTGGCCTAAAAATGAATGTTGCAACAATGCGAGCTTTCTCAAGAGCTATGAAGCAAGGATCGAAATACTTATATCAAACTGTTCCTCGACTACTCACTATCTGGCTTGACCATGGAGAACACAATTATGAGGACGTTGAGTCAGTTAAAAAATGTCGTGACTTCGCCGATAAGGCCATCCGCGAGGTTCCAGCATATAAAGTATATATTCCAAAATTGGTGCTATAACGCAAGCTAACCATGCCTTTCCAGTGGTATATTGCCTTTCCGCAGGTTGTTTCACGCGTTGGACATCCCGATCATGAAACATATAAGATCCTCGAAAAATTGATTCTGAAAGTCCTAGAAGAATATCCAAAGCAAGCATTGTGGCTCTTTACTTCTGTAGTCAAGTCGACCAAATCCAATCGCGAACGCCGTGGAAGGGCAATTCTAGACCGGCTCAGGGTCAGTTTCCAGTTAAATCTACGATTCACATCGGCTTTAAATGAGAAATTACTGTAGAATAATCCTAAGGTTGCCAGGACAAAAATACCGACCCTCGTGCAGATGAGTGTCTCGATGACCGACGAGCTTCTCGCTCTCTGCGATCGTCACATCGACGACGATAAAAAAGTACTGAGCATGCGAAAAGATTTCCCTAGGCTATCACAATTAGGTCGTTGTGAACTACTAATCCCGCTGCAAGAGTCCTTGACTGCTACTCTGCCTCCATCTTCATCATCTCAGTCAACTCATCAACCATTTCCTGCGAATTTACCTGCCTTCAATGGTGAGACGCTAACCTTGTGACCATAGTGCTTCGTTACTGAGAATGACTCACACAGATTTCTTTGACGAGATTGAAGTCATGCGATCATTAGCAAGACCTCGAAAAATATCTATCCGTGGCACAGATGGCCAGACATATACGTTTTTGGGAAAACCTAAAGATGACCTGAGAAAAGATGCCCGGCTAATGGAATTCAATTCCATCATCAACAAATTGCTGAAAGCTAACTCAGAATCACGAAGGCGACAGCTGCGTGGGTATTCGACTCAGTACGCCGGGTATTGATTTTAGACTGAACTGGTTGGCAGACATCCGGACTTACGGTGTCGTTACACTAAATGAGGAATGTGGCTTCATTCAATGGGTTCCAAATACTATACCTATCCGTCCTGTCTTGCTCAAGATATATGATTCAAAGCGAGTGAGAAGTTGGGTAAGTCTTTCACCGCTCCATCGGGATGAACCATTTTCGACATAATTGTCAAGTCTGCAGAAATGAGCGATGTGTTCAAGAAAATAAAGGAAGGCGATGATTCTAACGCCGCCGACCTTTTCGTTAAAAACATCTTGCCCAAGTAAGCTCCCCCTTGTGATAATTTAAACTTGTTTCATGGTGATTACAGATTCCCCGCGGTGTTCTCTGAATGGTTTTTGGAGACGTTTCCGGAACCTAGCGCATGGTTGGGGAGTCGAACGACGTATGGGAGGACTGCAGCGGTAATGTCGATGGTTGGATTCATTCTCGGGTGCGACTTTCACTTGGTTACGATCTTCCGCTAGCTAATCATTGCTGTAGACTGGGTGACAGACACTGTGAGAACATTTTGCTCGACTCGAATACAGGAGATGTTGTCCATGTGGATTTCAATTGTTTATTCGAAAAGGTGTGGGCATAGTACGGAATTTTTGGCCATGCTAATTCGGCACCCTTAGGGAAAAACTCTCGAAACGCCAGAACGAGTCCCATTTAGACTGACACAGAATCTGGTTGACGGGCTTGGGGTGACCGGTGTGGAAGGTAGTCATCTGCTTTGTTTTTCTAGCCGGTTTGACGTTGACCGTCATACCATTGTACAGGTTCTTTCAGAATTGCATGCGAAGTGACGTTGCAGTTACTTCGAGATAACAAGGATTCCTTGATGAGTGTTTTGGACGCATTTATCCACGATCCACTGGTCGAGTGGGAAGACGAGAAACGACGTTTGGTAGGGCCTCAGGAACCATCTGTTTTCGTACGACTAACCAGAGTATATAGGATAAACAGCGAAACCAACCGAAAATGTCGATCGGACATTTAGCTAAGACTGCGCTGAGTCGGATACAGAAGAAACTGGAAGGTGTTTATGCGCCAGATGCATCGAAAGACCGGAATTTCAATCAAAAGACGGAAGTCTCGACGAGTAATCTGGTGCAGATCTTGATTCAGGAAGCGACAGATGATGCGAACTTGGTGGGTTAGCGTTCGATTTTTGTAGGGTATGATACTAACAGAGGTTTGCAGGCAAAAATGTACCCGGGCTGGGCTGCATGGCATTGAGTGTTGCATCATACCACTTGTCATTCCGCATTTGTAACTCATTAGAATACATCATAGATTGAAAAAAAAAACAAAAAAAAAAAAATTATGGTTGGTTGGCAACTAGTTTTTGAAGATCGCTAAGCTCTTTCTCCTTCTCAATGAGAGTATTCCGCCACCTGTCGGTCTCGGCAACTATGGCTTTCCTTGCCTCTTCGAGACGTTCTAGTTCCTCTTTTTCCATAGCCTGTGAAAATTCTGGTACACCACCCCTCGACGCTTCGAGGGAGGCGGGATTAGCGAGGTGGAACGGGACTGGACGGCGCCTGGTCTTCGGGAGGGGAGTAGGCGGATGGGCGGTGAGGATGTTCAAAAAGTTCTGAAAGGGATCATTGAATACTACTTCGTCATATTGCCACGAGTGAACGGGTCCCATCTTGATCGCAACATTGAGTGGTGGAATCTCTGGTTCGCCGGCTGCAGCCCAGGGATGGAGTTTGAGATGATGGTAGAGTGTCATGGCCTTTTCGCCCGATTCGTTGACAAAAGTGATACGGATTTGAATCTCGAATTCACCCCAACTGGGGAATACATCTGAGTGGCGTAGTAGAAGATGGGTGTTCCACGTGTACATACCCTGTCTCGGAGACTTCGAAGGGTGGTTTATCAACATCTATCAAGTTTGGTACAGCATATGTTGTCCATCAGTGGTGTGAAACATACTGCGAGATGGGTTCGGATATGTGTCATGTAATTTGAAGGAGACCCTTTTTATGAAATGTGAGATGTCGTCAGCGCCGCCGACGATGTCCGAACCGGGAGCGGAGGCGGCGGAACGAACAGCTACTGTCCATTTGTGCGTGTGGTCGGTATGGGGAAGTGTTTGTCGTTCTTTTTCGGTGAGGACGGTGGCGGTATTGCCGTATATTATCGGACGAAAGATACTTAGGCCCTGTATTATTCTGAGAATTTATTATGATTTTTTGAGGGAGAAGTGCGCACTCGGACGCGAACGCGATCATTGGACATAGTGGAAGGGTCGAGGCAGGCCGCGCTTCGCGAGATCAAACTCCGCAACCACCCGGACTGCACATCAACTTTTCTGTCCTCTTCCACCACTCTCTATCTCACACAAACAATGGGTTTTCTCACTCCTCTTTACGAGAGTACGTCCCCATCTCATGTTCGATCTTTGCGGCGTCTTTAACCCGGAGCAGGACCGAACACTGTCCTTGAGAGACAGCGTTACTACCAGGTGTGTATTCAGCTTGCTGGGCCCCGTCGCGCGCGCGCATTTCAGGGCTGAACAGCCTTTTCTACGCTAGAACAATCCCGCCGCTTTGTACTTTCGGGGACCTAGGCAGAGGCTCTACCTTGGTGAGTCAAAACATATCATGGCAGTGTCACGGCGTCATTAAAGTTTTGTTACACAGGCTCCTTCGGCGTTCTCTTTGCTGGCGGAATGGTAGCGACCACCTATGCCATTGTGAATCTGATCTTGGTGGGTCGCGAGCGGTCTTCCAAACATTGTTGATGCCAATTGCTTGTCAGGACAATAAAGCCGAGTAAAAGCTGTGGTGGACGAGGAGCAATAGTTACTGGCTGCCATTCTTACTATAGAGACGAATGCGAGCTCTGTTTGATTTGTTTGAGATACCCGTTGGAAGGCATTAGCACATTTAAAATACGCACTCCGATCTGTGTCTCGACTGCCCACCGTGATGCCACCGCGCGCGGAACAGCTGACACCCCCCGCACGCACGATGCCAGTAATAAGTCGCCTCTCTTCGGAATACCGTGGAGAATGATGCTGTTGATAGCGATACGTTTTGGCCAGGGGTACTATTTTAGCCAAGTGACCCACGATGTGTCCTTGTGTTCTAATTTGCTCATACGGCGCTCACTTCCATCTCCTTCCCTTCCCCAACCACGATGTCCCGCATATCCGCCGCGGGCACTTACACGCAGCCCGTTTTCGACGATGATGCATGTCCCGACTACGACGCCGCTGTGAGCAGAAGGTAAAGTCTCCTCGTCGTTCTGGCTTCTCGGCCACTTCCGCCGCGCAGCCTCCTTTCACATCATCAGCCTGTGCTAATATGACCCCTGGTTCTCATCAATCCCAGCAATTCCAATGTCACTAGCGAAGGCATCAGCACAAATTGGTCAGATGTCCCAGAGCCTTTAAAGTGCGTCTGTCCGCTACCCCGAACCTTTGATTGCACATTATGTCTCTCCGTTCGATGCCTCTCACGGGCATTGTCTCGAGATCCTCCAGTATCACTTCGGAACTGACTCGCAATCACAGTCTCCATGGCCAAGCTTCTGGCAAGTCGGGCGCTAACTTTCGTCGGTACATCTACACGTACAACATGTTGGCGGCGCAAACTCCCATCCAGTTCTACATTACGTGCGTTCCCCTTGTGGTATGGTATGTGGCAGGATTTTGATTTGGTATCATCCTCAGGGTGGAACCACACGATGGCAAACCGACGGCTGGCCAGTATCAGTTCCGGTTATCCATGAGGGTGAATGGAGTCGAAAGGCCGGTTGGAGAACCAATCAGTCGGAATATGACTGTTGACCCCCGTAAACTCGAGTTCGCTGTCTTGTGAGTAACTCAATTATTGCACCGCCTCGTCCGGAGCTTACTCCGAAAAGTATGTTTCCCGGGAGAAATGCCAAACAAGTTCTGCCGCTGAACAGCTCGTGGTCGCTCCGAGCCTGGTTGAGGGTGGATGGCGTCGACCACCAATTGTTCAAAGTGGACGATATCTATGTGGGGAAGGATTTAGACTTCAACTCCATCGGAGATGCTTCATTTGCTAGGCACGCGGGGATTGGCCCGGACTCTCAGATATATAAAGGTTATGTGGGTAAAGCATTGATAACTTTTACCGTCAGGTAAGCAGTACCATACCACATCTGCTCCCGCTTATCGCTTATTGGAATACTACAGATGGCGGAAAATCAGGGAACGACTGTACAAATACTCCTTCGAATACGAAGGCGGAGGTGTCGGAGATGTGCTGCTCAGTGATTTCCGTATGAGAGTCGACAATGATCCCCGCTCATTAACTTTTCTAATCTAGTAAGCCGTTTCGTCAACTGTCTCATCGTTATCACCCCTTCTGTGATGATGATGGATAGTGATGGTTCATCGACATCTTCCCACCTGATACTCATACTTGTTTATTTTTAGTACAGTCCCAGTCCAATCGTTACCTGCTGGTGCGACACATCGTCTACGAATTTGGCTCCGAGGGCTGGTGCCTCTCACTAATGACCCTGCCATGTCTCATCCGCTTCCCTTCAATGATTCATATATATATCAACGAGTATTTCAACTGGACGACTTTAAAATAGGAGGCAGGCTTGAATTTCACGCATTAGGAAATAAGCTCGTGATGGCTTTTCCTCATTGTGGTGGACCAGAAACTATCCAGTTGTCGCGACCACCCGTCAAGCCTCAGGACAAGGACGAGAGGACCAAAGACAAACCGGTGACAGGCTCCGGTTCACAAGGCGGCACCCTTTTCACCAACCAGCATGTCGGAGTACTGCCGCCCGGTGCACAACGTCCCTCTCATCCCACCAGTCCACAAGGAACTTACTCAGGTTCCACAGCCTCGCATTATCAGCCACAGCTGCCGAACCATATCCCAATTTCACTACAACCCATCAGAAGAGATACTGACCAAGCTCGGTCACCACCTGCGGCGCAGAAAGCAAGAACAAGATTTGGTTGATATCTTTTTTCTTTTTTTCCTTTCCCGCTATGCGTGACGACCTTTTATCTTAAAACGTATATGTTGCATCCTGGGTTTGCAAAGTAATCAACAGTACAATATGCTCCCCTGCTAAGCAGTGTATCAATGTAATTTTAGGACTTTAAAAAAATTCGCACTGTCGTTTCTTTGTGTACATGTTACATATCTGTAGTTAACTTTCATTGATTGCCTATCTTAGCGGCGAAAAAGTCATTCCACTCCTTTTCTACCCAACCGCTTGAAACTTCCGTAGCGACTAAACCATTCCAGAGGGCGGTCGGCGAAACGTGGATACTATTCTGGCGAGAAATTTTGACTGGCTTTGCGTGAGCATCATCACTGCCTTACAGAAAGGGGACCAACACATACGATTATATTTCAAGTCGTCGGTAACGCCAATGCCGCCGTTCGGAGAACCTTTCATGGTCAGCAGGTCGCGAAACTCGCCGATCTTCTCGGGTGGAATGACTTGGGAAGCCACGTCTGTAAGTTTATCCCGGATTTGTTGGATTGTCAAGTTGAGGCATTCACGATCGTAGAATTCCGTTTGACGATCAAAGAGCTAGATGTGTGACGAGATTAGTTGGTATCATTGATAAGTTTGATACCGATCGATGTGACAAGAAATGATGATAGCATGTAATAGGGGGGTTTTGGCCAAAAGAGACGTATTGTATTGGGGGGATAGGTGAGATTCAGATATTAATACATACCAGACGGCTGAAGGTCCAGAATTTATCTGGGCTGCAATGCAGGGCCGCTAATCCAGCCTCGTGGGTGAGGGTCGATGCTACATGCCAGGGTTGGATTTGTGGACGGAAGATGACTTTGACTTTGCCGTCGTATTTTCCGCCGGAGGAGATGAGCGGTGTGATGACACTGTCTAACGTGCGGGAGAGTTTGGCACTGAATGGACAGACGTAATCGACTAGTGATGGACGATTAACCAAAGTATGCAGTGTAGAGAATATTCTTACGGTAGACCTCGAGGGTGTGGGGTGCGTTTGGGTTTCCACTTACGATGAGAGGTGAGAGCGATGGTTGAAGGGCCATGTCTGCGATATGGTGTTGGTGTTAGTAGTTGAGTGGGTACCTGCGAATCCGAATCTTCCCTATATACCCGGGCCAGGCCTGGGTGACAAATAGAGACAACAATAGCTGATCTCATCGTGGAGAACATTTCGTAGTTGTATTCAGCTTCATCTTTGTTCGACTCACCTTGTATTCATGAATTACGAATATTAATAGACATTCTGAATTATGGAGATTTTTTTCAGAATTTGAGAGAGCCAGATCAGTACTCCCGCCGCCTGTGAATTTTGTGTATCCACAACGCTGAATCAAGCTACATTTTCCCAAAGGTTAAGTAGAGTGTTGTGTTAAAATGACACAAGAATGACACAAGTAGTATCCTCAATCGAGGCCGTTGGACAACAGAAACAAACATGATGGCGGTCCCAGAAAGGGTGCACCCAAGTTCAGCCACATGCCTATGGACTTCGTAACCTATCTTTCTCAAATAAATAATGCAATCATTGCAGAAAATGGGAACGATCTCGCATATCTACTCAGACCCACGAGTCCTCAAGGAAAAGACCTCGTCAAGGAGTTTCGGAATCCTACCGTGCGCCATATATGTTTAATTTCATGCTTCACGTATTGAGGACCCTGGTTAGAAACAATCTCTTCGCCGATTTGAGGGTGCCATTATGAATCCTTGGGACGAAATCGCCATTTCTTATGTCTTGACGTGTTCACATGTCGCGAGAAAGCGGCCTGGAGAAGCATTCAAAGAGCATTCTCAACTCGTGTCGTATGTGACCTGTTTCTGCTATGATCTTCGATGCATTTCATGACTGCTTTCCCCCAAGATCATTCTTTCGTTTCTTTACCGAGAACAGGGGATGGACTCTACCTGCTTTGTTTTCCATTTTGAGGGACCTGAGAGATCTTGCGTTTGACGTACGTTCTGCTTTGCCGCCCGCATAAACCTCTCCCTAGACTGAGTCCTAGGCGGACCAGTATGCGAGATACAATGGCGAGAAAAGTGAAGCTATGGAAGAAGCAGCTCGGATAATTGCCAAAGCGTTTAGTAATTGTATAACGGATAGGTACTGTAACAATCTTCATCCTTTCTCGTGAACCTTCCAACTAACAATGAGTTTGTTTAGAACGTCTCCGCCTGATCAGTCGAGGAAATGGGGAATCTACTATGTTGTTGGATTGATTTTGAAATGTTATTTCAAAGTAAGTATTCATGAGGTTGTTGGCTTCGGAGAAGACTGATCTTGGCTAGGTAAAAAGAATATCTCTCGCCAAAAACATACTTCGAGCCCTGCAGGCAAATGATATCCCTCCATTAGCATCTTATCCCCGTTCACATCAGGTAATTCACTACTTATATGCTACCCTCCGGTGCAGATCTAAACTTTGGCTTAGGTTACATATCGATATTACATCGGCATGCTGAGCTTCCTCAACGAAGACTACGAAAAGGTAATAAGGCGAATGATACAGCTGGATAAATGACATAAATTCATCCTTATTGGCAGGCCGAGGAAGAGTTAACACTTGCATTCTATCATTGTCACACCGGCGCGCAAGCTAATCAAGAGTGGGTGTCTCCTAAACCTTCCTTACATTTATACTCAGATTCTTCAGGCGAATATTGATGTATCTGATACCATTACGGATTATCAAAGGTCATCTCCCTGCAGACGAGCTTTTGGATCGCTTCCCTGGCCTCAAACGACTTTATACCCCTTTCATCTCTGCCATTAGGAAAGGCGACCTTTCTGGATTCGACAGAGCACTTGACAACGCAGAACGTACACTCCTTGGACTTAGTCTCTGGCTCACCCTTGAAAAAGCAAGAGAATTATGCATGCGTAGCCTGTTTCGTCGAGCGTGAGTCTTACTGTTTCAAAAGTCTTCATACAAATTTACGTTTCCCTCTTCATTTCAGATGGATAGCGTCGGATAAGGGGACGCGGGTGCCAATTCTGGTTTTTTATGTCTCTCTGAAAATCTCAGGAATCGAGACTACACTAGAAGAGGCGGAATGCTTCGTGGCAAATATGATTCACAGAGGGTACATCAAAGGGTATATCAGTCACGAACGACAGATGGTTGTATTGTCCCAGACAAGTGCTTTCCCTAAAATTGCGGATCGACAGGCGCCTTTTGCATATATGACTTTATGACACATTTATCTCCACACCATTCCGTGGTATCCGGCGAATCTTATGACTGCCTCGCGACCCCATCATGTGTCTGACAAAAAACGATGTCTCTCAGATGATTCGAATGAAGATGAATAAAGGAGGACTCCATCATTGAAGCTATGTTTGTGGCGAGCTCCACAGTCGATCATATGTCTGTTGGTGAGATGGAGCCTTCGCACCGCCCATGCTGATCCTGTTCGATGCTACCTTTTATTTTTAAATTTATGGGCATTTCGTTTTCGACCTCTGGGCAGTATTTGCTACCCATCGGCTTCATTCATCTTGCCCCCTGTTCAACGTCGTTCTTACTCGTGCTGTCTAACATCGTTTTCCGTCGGTATCATGATTACAGCGGTGGTTAGACATTCGAGATAGACGAATACACTTTCAGCTCGACCTGCACGCTTGAATTTTACCTCAGCACCGTGGTTCTGGGCAATTACCATGTTCGTCGCTCGTTTCTCATCTCGACTCCCCACCCTACGCCAACGAATGCTCCTCAAGATAGCCCAAATGACAAGATGGACTGCTCCAAGTGTTATTTCCAAACTTGCACAACTGCAAAAATTTGTGTATAAAAGCCTGGTTTCATAGCTCACTTCCACAGATAGGCCCCTGGTCCTGAAGCAATATTCCTCTCAGTATGCGCCTCTCCGTCTCTTCTCTTTTTATTGTCAGTGTATGCTTGCTCAACACGGTCTCCGCCGACGTTGAGCGGGATGAGTCTATTGCCAAACCACATCGCGCCACAGTGCCCCATTTTGGAAGGCGTGCGGCGGCGGGATTGCTGGGTAAACGGCTGACCTGTGATGAAGGTTCTGGCCCTTGTCCCAACGACGAAGCATGCTGCCCTATTGGCGGCAAATGTTGCGGCCATGGTGGGTAATTGACCCCTGATTGTCGACATGCTACTTGACTCTTACGTCCAGGGTATTGCTGCGATCCAGGGTAAGTGTCTTGTAGAAACACTGGGTTTTGACTGAGTATTTATTTAGCTGGTATTGCTACAGGAGCCAAAGCAATGGAGGTGATATCCGGTGTTGCCGGAATGGACAGGTGTGCTCTTAAGAGTAATTAAGCATTCGATTGTAAAGTCAGATTGTTACGCATGAATACGACCGAGGACTTTCTATGTGCCTCTATTCTGAGTGTGCCGACCTTCGACTCGGTAGAATAGTACTCAATAAAGCGAGAATGTTCTCTTTGATTGCAATTCCTGAAAAAGCAAGAAGAAACTCATGTTACCGGCATCTATTTTGCTGGGCATGGGTCTGACCGTCTTAAATGCGTTCATCTACTCATCTCACGTTTCGACCTCATTTGATATAGTAAGATCCTTCGATAAGAGTGCGCGAATACCGCTGCCAAGGTTCTACTTTCCAAGAGAAGTTCAGAAAATAAACCAGCGTCCGAACAAAAAGGATATCTCATGACCACTGAGTCAAGTCCTAGGTCGTTCCCAGAAAATGATCAAGGACCAAAGGCTCCACGAGTCTATAGTACAGGTAGTATAGCGTCTTGACGCAGGTCTAACGACTTCCGCGCCTTCATCGCGTGTTTGACAAAAACGGAATAATCTCACTTAGACGCCTTAAGAAAACCGAGGAACACCGTTCTTAGATTCCTAACAGAGGTCCATCATCGAAGAGCCCCTTTATCAAAATAGTTGATTTGGAGCTACTGCCATATATTCATTGTCTTTGCACTGCCTACTATGTTCATTGATCACTGTTTTCAATTGATCAGCCTCTTCACTGCCGCTGCTATTCCTTACCTGTCTCCTGTAATTAGCCTTAAGTGTATTTGGGTAACGTCAACGTCAGTTTTTTGACACTTGGAGCGCCATTTGTTCATCGGCTTAACGGCATCTTTCGTCATGGAATGTGTTCTACTACTTCATTCATCCTCGGGCTCTTCAGAATCGCTCTCCCTCTATAATGTGGTAGTTGTAGAGTGCCGGTCAAGACGACTGAGTATACCTCAGTCTTCAACGCGGACGGATACTTTTATCTCATTGGGATTTTCTGCTGTTTTGGTACTTTGTTACCATCTCGGCACTGCCTTCTACGTAAATGATTGTTTCCTAGAATTCCTAGAATAGCCTAAGCCAAGATAAGTATCTTCAGGTTCGGTTTCAATAGCTGAACTATTCTCCGCCGCAAACCGGCAAAATTTTGCGTATAAAGGCTGACTAGCGTAAGTTTTAGGGTCTTAAGTCCTTGTTCCTTGACTAAAACCCCAACGACAAAGTAGTGCTCGCGCTCATTGTCTCAACATGCGTTTCTCAGTATCTTCTCTCCTCGTTGTCGGTGCTTGTCTTCTCAGCACAGTCTCTGCTGCTGAGTCCTTTGCCACTACCCAAGAAGCCACGGACTCCCAGCTCGGAGCCCGTGGATTAGAGGGGTTGCTGCTTAAACGCGCAGCTAACGCTTGTCCTGGTGGTACTGGACTCTGCCCTAATGAGAATATATGCTGCCCTCTTGGTGGGGATTGCTGCGGCGGCGGTTGGTGTTCTGCCTTCGATTGTGAATATGTTACCTAACTCTTTTACTTCTAGGACGATGCTGCGGTAAAGGCAATTGGTGCTATGGTCAACGTATGCACACAAATCTGCTTCTGATTATTATTATTTTTTACTCACTTGTGGCGTTTATCTTCATAGTTTGTTGCTCCCTCAACTCCAACGGATGTGCGGGCAGGGGATGCTGCCCCAAAGGTTCAAACTGTTGTGCAGGTGGGTTTATCTTACCATCATATGGAGCACATTTGATATTAACTCGTGTTATGTAGATGGAAACTGCTGTCCTTCAGGGTGAGTGTTCAATTGTATAACAGACATCGAGTTTCGGCTGATTGCCTCTCCAGCTCTTTCTGCTACTACAGTCCAAGCCACGGAAACACTATCCGTTGCTGCCCCAATGGGAAGACGTGTAACTGAGAATAATACTTACAGATATATTGGACTGTTTCGCGTGTTACTTCGAAGTTATGACAAAGTTTTCAACATTTAAAAAATTTTTTTTGCCGCGTGGTAAAGAGGGACTTCATAAGATGAAAAGTATTTGAATTGTACATTCGGTATGTCGTAAGACAGGCGGTTTTTACAGCCTTGCAGAAGGCAACGATTTTTCCTCCTTGACTTCATTGATGAGAGATCCGATACCCTTATCCAACCAAGCTGTCATTGTGTCGCCATCCTTGAGATAAACGGGCGGTTTTTTGACGAAACCAACGCCTTTGGGTGTACCGGTGAGAATGATAGAACCGGGTTCCAGAGTCGTGCCTTGAGAGAGGAATGAAACGGTCTGGCGAACGTTGAAGATTTGTTCCCTAAATTATACCTTGAGTAACGGTAGCGGTTAGTATGAGACAAAAAACATACGCAGTAGTACCGTCCTGGACAACTTTCCCGTTGAGTGTTAATTTAAGCCGTAAGTCTTGCGGATCGGGGATTAGTTTGCTGGAGACAAGACAAGGGCCAAGGGGATTAGTGTTGTCTTGGGGGAACCGTTTAATTTTCACATTGGAATTTTCGAAAGCGGCGGGTCAACATACCAAAACCTTTAGAAAAGCTCCATTGCGAAACGGCCATTTGGTGTTTGCGGAAGGATACATCGTTGGCCCCAGTATACCCGAGAACATAATCTAGAGCATCTGCCTCGGAAACGTCCTTGGCTGGCTTGCCGATGACGATGACGAGTTCAACCTCATAATCTGGTAGATGTTCCTTGGGCGGTTGTGCAACTTTGGGAATTGTAACAGTAGCCAAGGGCCCAATAAGAGAGGCGAGAGGCTTGTAGAACAGAATAGGGAATCTAGAAAGCGAATAAGGGGCGGCGATAGCCCCATTTAGCAAGACAGACATACGATGGTTTCGCCAGATTGGCTTCGGCCTGCGAAACGCAACCTCGTTAGTCAACGTCGTTAAGAATGGTTGGAATAAATATACAGAGTGGTCTGAGTAGTTCAGTCCCAAGCAACGAACGATCTTGATTTCCTCGTTCGAAAGAGGGGCAAGCAGAGATTGGACTGTCAGCGTTTGTTTGGTGACTTGAGCGCTAGGATCCAACGCTGAGCCAACAATCTCGTAGGCTTTGATTATTTGTCCTTTGGCAGCGGCGTAGCCAACTGAAATCAAGATTTAATTACTTGGCGAATTTGAATTTGTTCGTGCATGCTGACCGTCAAGGTTCGAGTCGACAGGTTGGCCGATGTGCACGCGTTTTGTTTCGGCAGCAACAAAACGGATAAGCCTTGTCCATTGCTGGAAGGGGTTCTAATTAAGTTGGGTCTGAATATATAGACTAAAAAAACAGACTGGAGCCATGATTGGAAGACACTGTTTGGAGGGTAGTGGATAAGAGAGACTAGCTGTGAACTGCGAGAACTCTCATCCCTTTTGTCCGCTTTCTCCCATTGCCTTTGGGGTTCCGATTCTGGGGGTGCTAGAGGCACGTGGCGGCCTAAGAAATGCACGTGATGGGAAACTGGGTTCGCGACGTGATTGAGATCGTCTCGACCGGGTTCCACTTCCCAACTTCCCACCTTCCCTTTTTCCTATCACAAGTTCAACTTAATAAGCGCCGGTTTACAATTCAGGATGGACAATGGCTTGGAGGAGTTAAGAAGCTGTATACAGGATGCTTTGGACGAAGTAAGCCCGGGATCCCGTCTGTGGCGTGTTGTCTCTGATGTCCTCGTCAATAATGGTAGCTTTCATCCCCTAGGGCTTCCTCGGAGGCCAGAACGAAGGCCCTTGATCGGCTGGAAAAGCAGGTTGCCACCTCCTGTCTTGCGACCGACAAATGCCAAGAACATGAGGGAAGCTGGGGTTCCTTCTTGGCTCTGCAATACACATTTGAGTGTAATGGTACGTGAGACTCGGGATCATGGAGCATGTACTCAACTTTTTTTAGTGCCCTCGAGATTAATATCATGGATATGTTCCGCTACTCCCAAATTGGAGCAAGTGGCAGGTACAAACACATCAGAAGGTACTAATGTCACGCTGCGACAGCCCGAAGTGAATCTTATTGTAATGTTTTGTAGAGCGCACGTTGACCTCTCAGCTTGCCAGAGCACTTTCTCTCATTCAAGGAATAACCTTGAGTCATGAATCCAGTAAAACATATCTCAGTCGGAAATATTGTCTGGAGGTGGATTTCTTCCTTCCTTTCTCGCCAGTCTTTCTCGCTGACGCTTTAAAGATCTTGCTAGACCTTTTACTTACGTCAAGGCACCTGACGTCTTCGAAGAAAGACGAACAGTCAGTTTCGATTCCCAATAAACAACCGACGGAGCTTCCCCTTACTTCATCTGTGCTCGACACGTTGCTGTGCATCCTCGTTGACTCTCCATCGGCATTGCGGACTTTCGAAAGTGCCAACGGTGTTCAATCGGTCGTCAAAATACTCAAGCGTGCTAATACGCTTCGCGTGGTCCGGTAAGTGACGCATTGAATTTCTCTAAGATTCTCAAATCTAATATACGACGCTCAGTATGAAATGCTTGGAATTCTTGTACTTTTATCTTCTGGATGAGACTGATGTTATCGGATTACTCTCGGAACAACGAAGACCTTCACAGCTGCCCACCGTTTCGAACACGCGTTCATATCCAGGGACACCCTCACTACGAATACCTCTTGCCAAACCTACGCTCAACTCGACACCACGCCGTCCACATGTTCGGCAAGGTTCCAAATCATCTGGGATGTCATCATCCTCATCCTCCTCATCCTCTTCGCGGTCGAACAGCAGTGGTTCAACACAGTCAATGACGTCTGTTTCTTCTGTATCCACACCAGCGTCTTCCAAGGCCTCTCCAATGGAAAAAGCGATAAAATCATCGCAACCGAGTTTCAAGGCGTCATTCCAGACACCTTCGTCTTACAAATTTCCTGCATATCAACCAGAACAAAAGATGACGATATTCGAGAGGGAAGTGGACTATGAGCCTCTTAGCCCTACGAAGTCGCAATTTAGCACACCGATTTCTCGGCCTCGCTCTCGAACGCACAGCCAACTTTATACTCCTAGCCGACGCTCTACCCAATCTACTGAGCTTTCAATCAATTTTCAGGAGAGTGGGTCACTGGATGGTGTACTACACGAGAGAAGAAAGACTAGTGCAGAAAAGAAGCAGTTTTTGGGCACGATGTTGGGTAATATAGATGCATTGGTCGAGGGCGTGGAGAAGGCTGGGATCTGGGGTTTGGGTTGAATATATGGTGTCCAGGACTTTTTAAGAGTTTGATACCCCATCATTTTGTGTTGTTCTGGCGTCGTCGCATTTGTTATCCTTTGCTTTGTATGTTCAGCATTAATCAAATAGGGAGCATTGTGAAGTATTAATAGTAATTCGGTACAATGGTCATATTATCATTTTGAAGACATTTTGCCGATATCGTCTATTGGAGGTGCACCCCAGACCAAAGTTTTGCTCTTTGGATCCAGCAGGTTGGGAAATCTTGAATCAAGATACTGCAGTACGCCTTTGGGTGAAGACACGGATGAGGCTGGTGCCACTGCGCCTCCATCTTCCCGTTGTTGGCTATTTCTGGTTGCAGCATCAAATGCGCTTTGCATGATTTTTTGTTCTTCATCCTTGCTCAGTGTCGCCGGATGCGTATCGGGCGTTGTGGCAGAAGTGGACGAAGAGCTGGCAGCAGGAAGCGTGGCGGTACCTGAGGGGGTACCAGTGCGGGCGAGGGCCTTGGCTTCCTCGTCGATGTCGTCAAACACGTCTTGCTTGACAGCGCTTATGGAGTAGGAATAGACTCCGAACGCAAAGAGACCCAAGCCGATGCCGGTTAGGGCATTGCGCATTCGGAACGGCTCTCGAGCGCGTAACAGGCCCGGTGACATGAGCTATGAATACGGATCAGAGGGGGCTGAGAGGGGAGAGGAATATGCGTACGCCACTTTTACGTCTGTATGTCTGTTGACTTTGTCTTCGGTCGAGGTGTTGCGACATTGGAGAGAGTGAACAAAGCGGCTGATGTCGATCACTGGGAAGCAAACAATTATTGATCTCAACATAATTCCGGGCTGCCGGGCTCCATGAGGAAAACAATAGTATATACATATTCAGTCATCTATGGCCTAGGCTACCATGGTCCGACCGACCTCTCCTGAGTCCGGAGAGCAGAGTTACACTCCCAGCGTTTGAGCAGCTGGACCCCGAATCGTAGTTCACACGTGCTCGAGTCATTGTTTCGGCGATGCAACATCCGATTTGTGGCTCGGTTGTCGACATACGATTCTAGTCGTCTGATAATTTGTATTTTATTTTACGTGGCAGCACTGCCCATGCCAGGTCCGCAGCGTGCCATAAAGTGTTAGAGCCATGGGAGAACTGGGCGCGCTAGGGGCAGGGGGGCGGATGATGTGACGGGCGTGACGGAGGGCGTGTTGCGCGGATTGACTGCTGCTGTCACCTTTGCGGGGCTGAGTAATGGCTCATTTTTACGCTGCAAGGTCGGTTCTCCTTTCTTCCTGCCCGTAACCCGGACTCTGTGTTGATCGTCCATGTCTCGTCGCCGTCGCTCGACCTGCAGATCTGCGTCCCTCTGCATCACTCTCTTTGGGGCTCTCACAAATTCGGCTCTTACTCTCCATGTTCTCTCGGCATGGCAGCAACTCAAATGGGGCGACGTTGAGAGTGAGTGGGCTGGTGATAGTTGGCCCCAGGTCGTCGACGGTGTCAAGGTTATGTGGGCACTGCTCTCTTTGTATTTCATTTCCGCCGCCTCTGTGTGTGCCATCGGCTTCGTAGGAAGTATAAGGGTGCGTCATTGTTCTTGATATCAACTCCTATCTTGTTCACCTTTTTCTTGATTGTAGAGCAAGGCATCGTTCGTACGGTTCTACCGCGACTACTCAATCGCAGACTTCTCGTTTTGCGCACTAGTTGCACTCGGGGCCACTTATGCCGCCTTCATTCCATCGGCCCGCGCCGGCATATGTGAGGAATTCTCTCACCACCCTCAGCTCATGCGTGATATGCATGAGTTGGGTCTCAATTCTGAGAATTGCGAACATTGGCTTGAAAGAGCCATCGTGGCTTGGGTTGGCATCATGTTCATTCTTCTCGTTATTCGTGTACGTGATGTTTTTCCCCGTTGATCATTCTCATCTCATTTCTCGGATAGCTGCACTTCCTTCTGGCGGTTTCCAGTTTCTACTCGCAGCTCAATCGGCAGCACACCCGCTCTCTCAGTTGCAGTGCCTCTTCAACTCATCTCGCTCATTCTCACGGCAGTTCGGCTGCACCACAGCAGCGCATCCTTCTCGCTCCTTTGACTGCATCTATGGACCCTGATGTTGAGATGGTATATACCCCGGTTCCTCGCAGCTCCCTTCCTCGTGATGTGGCTACCGCTGCCAAGGAGGTTATTGTGTCGCCATCAAGCTACGAACATCGCCATCGCCATCAACGGCACCGTTCACGAGACACGAGCAAACCCGATACAGGCAAAATTCGCCTGCCTATCAGACCGGACGAAGGATTGCTGCCATCATACCCTAGCGGCGAGAGTGGCAAGGCATAGGGGTTCACCACTCGTTTATAGTGTTGATTTGTGATTTGTATTTTTGCTGCTCATCAGTGTAACGTATATATATTCACTTTGTGGAAAATGCGGTGAGAAAACATTGATGACATAAGATATTGCACTCGTTGAGCTCCCATCATTCTCTTCCGTCGACTTGTGGCCATGCGCTATCGCCCGGGCTGCCTGCCCCCGCCCCTGCTTTCTCTTCTCTTCGCCCTCCTCCCCCGCCTCGTCGCTGCAGATCCTGCTACGCTTGCTTTCAGAGACTGCTTCGACAATGCTGCGTCTACTGCGCAGAAGCTGAATGTATCGACTGTGTATGCCCAGGTTCTGGAGGACCATGATTCGGGACAGTACCTCGACCTCACCGTCCTTGGCTCGAGTCCACAGCAGATATTTGGCATGACGAACACCAGTGGCAGTCTCTGTCCGTCCCTCTCCCTCTTCTCTGTCGTGCGGGGTGGGTTAACCGGCTGACATATTTTCTTCGCATAGCCACACTTTTCACAACGACTTCGGTCCTCACGCTAAACGCATTCACAAATAGCTCGTATCTCTGCGATTCCCTCCGGCCCCCTTCGCCACTTCCGCAGGTCAACGACGTAACCCATAACTATTGTCCTGTCGCCGCTGGTCCTTTTGCTCTGTCGACTAATGTTTCGTGGGGATCTAATCGTGCACTGACAACACTTGTCACACGGCTCCGCGCCGTGGATCCTTTTGGTCAGGAGCTCGTATGTATTGATGTTTCCACGACTCCACTCGAGCCATCAGCAAATGAGGGTCCGTATGGCGATGCACGGGTCATCCTATGGGCTACCGTGGCATTGGCTGCAGCTTATTGGTTAGTTGTTGGCGTGGCTAGGGTTGTGTCTGCCTGGGGCCGGGGTTTGAACCGCAGTGCACACGGTGTTTGGGGCAAGCTGCAGAGCGGTGGATTCATTTTGGCGAGTGCCATTAGTGGGGAGAGGTTGGCTACGTCCCCCGCGTTGATGCGATACTGTAAATCCTTTCTCTTCCTGTTCGTACTGTCTGGCTGACGTTCGGCTCGGGGTGTAGGTACGCCATCGTTGAGGGATATCATATTTCATACGCAATGGTGTGCGACCCTTGCCATGATCGCTGTTCAGTGGCCTCCGTTCATTTGTGAGTTTAAGGGGTATCTCGTTGCTTCTTTGATTGATCCGTCCGTAGACCCTCTTCTTACCCAAACGGCTTGGTCCACGCTTACTTTTAGTGCGTATATGTGCCACTCCTGCTCCACCTTTCTAGCCATTAACGCTGAATATCTTAGATGTCACTCTCATCTCACCTTCAACACCTCACCGTTGGAATCCACTTTCGACACTTCCATACTCACCGTCTGAAGATTTTTCCGAACAATTTACGGATTCCTCATCACCGCTTTTTATAGATCCGAATGTGCCCAATGTTCTCTTCACCCTTCCGCAAAACGCGTCCAATGGTATTCAATCATTCGCTTATGCGGTTGGAATACGACCAGAAGATTTGTTTCCCAATTGCCTCATACTTTTCCTCGGCATCGTTGCCGCCACCATAGTAATATCTACCCTTTTATGGGCGCTTGACTATTTCATGGTAGCAGTCGTGTTCAAGTCCGCGTCACGTAACGGTTACAGCACCAATCTCTCGCGATCCCGAAGCCCTGCCTTTAATGCGAGTATCTCCACGAGAAGTGCCCTGAACAAGGACGTATATGACCCGACGGCATCACCCATAGTACCTGAGGAAAGCAAAAGCCTGACAGGGCATAGCACGGGCGGAAATAGCATTTTTGGTGTCGGGACCCGTGCGGTTGCATCACACAGATCCTGGTGGCGCTTACGGACGGACATCGGCTCGTTCCATGGAAGCGTTCTTCACGGAAATTTGGTCCGTATTCTCGTGCTGTTCCACCTTCCCATCACGACCTTTTCGGCATACCAAATGGTGCAGCATGGTTCAGGGGTCAGCCATACTAGTGTCGCTTTGGCAGCTTTGTCCTTTGCCGTAATTTCCGTCCTTATTCCCCTTCATTTAGTTGTGAAGGTGACGTTTACAACAACCAACAAACTCTATGATGAAACACGGACTTTGTTATCTCTTGGGCCTCTGTATAACCACTACAGGCACGGTTCCCAGATGTTTGCAACGTTACTATTTGCGACAAATCTTGTGTTTGGAGTCACGATCGGTGCTGGGCAGAAGAGTGGGATGGCTCAGGCTATCATTATTCTTGTTGTAGAGGTGGCATCCGCTTTGGGAACTAGTATTTGGTTGCCTTGGGGCAGCGGTGCAAGCATGGGTCTTATTAGTTTCCTGTTTTGTGTGGCTAGGATCGTTATCGCTGTCCTCTTGGTTATCCTGACGCCGACGGTGGGTTTCTTATGTTTCGACTGTCTGAGTTCATGCTTAGCTCAATCGTTCTTTTTTCCAGATATCCATTGGCCCTGGGCCTGGTGGTTGGGTTGCTTATGGCATTCTTATCATTCTTGCGCTTGTTTATCTCGCTCTTCTTGCTATGCTTTTCTTCAAGTTGGTTGAAGCACTCTTCCGCATTGTTGGTGGTATGGGCTTTGATCGTAGTCGTCATGTATCCGATTCTGGGCTTCTTGGGGTACTTGGTCTTCTGGGTTGGTGTGGATTCCGATCTCGTTCTTCAAAGAAACGAAGAAGAAAGTCGAG